>JASKON010000002.1:1235000-2435000 GCA_036010255.1 Myotis pilosus
AGGTTCTGGGAAGGGACAGAACGGGAAGGTGGCCCGGCCCTGCCCTCCGGGCCTCACTCTGCTCTCGCTCCGGCTCTCTCAGAGGTGTGAACATGTACGCCATGCTGACCGGGACCCTGCCCTTCACCGTGGAGCCGTTCAGCCTGAGGGCTTTGTACCAGAAGATGGTGGACAAGGAGATGAACCCGCTGCCCACCCAGCTCTCCACAGGTAAGGCGCCTGCTGCCCCTCGAGGCCTCCAGGGCGGGCGCGGGGTCGGTTTTGCGGGGGGTGAGGGCCGCCGTGGCCCGGGGCCTCCCCCCAGAGCTGGGACTAGTCTCCAGCGCTTGGTCTCCCGGCTCCAAACGGCCACGCGGTCTCCTCCTTCTGTCCCTTCCCATCAGAATTCCCGACAAACTCCTTCCTGCCCCTCACGCATGGGAAAGGCTCCTGGAGGCCCCGCTGCGGAAATATTTGCGGGCTCGATTGCTGTCAAGCCCACCCTGTGACGTGTTGCCTCGGAAAAGAGCGTTTCAATCACGTCCTATTGTTCTTCCTCCCGCTCACGGGAGGAAACGCCGGTTGGATTCGAGGTTGGCCTGTGGCTTGGTTTGCTGAGTGTCTGCGCCTCTGAGAGTCTGAGCGGGACAAAGGCTTTTAAGTGCACAGACTCCGCGCTCGATGAGCCGGACCGTCGGGTGCTTGGCAGTAGAGGCCCCCATGCCCGCGGTTCACGTTTCAGCAAACAGTTCGCATCAGGGCTTGGTTTCAGATCCAGAAAATTATACCGTTTATTCCTTTGTGTGGATGACAGTTCACGTTCCCGGTCTCAGGTCGGTGTTGACAGCATCGAACTGGCTCCTCAGAATAAACTCAGCTTTTTCAGTCACAGGAGGCCGGGCGTGAGGCTGAGAAAAAGTCACGATCCACTTTAACTCATGAAAAGTGGTTAAAAGATGGCATTTCGTTTGGCGATTGTTGTGTGTCTGTCCTTGAGTTTATAAGCAGCCACGAAGCTGACCCTGAATTTGTTTGCAAAATGGAATCCCAGCGGGAAAGCATTCTGGTCTGGTTTGTCCCCACGCCCACCTTCGCCAGGGAGGCGGGCGGGGACAGCGCGGAGGCGTCACCTGTGCGGGAGGGAAGTTGTGCTCAGGGGAGACGGTCCAGCTCGGAGTCAGCAGATGTTGAACAAATCGTCACGTTTGGGTTGGAGCTTCCGGAAACGTGGGAGTGCCGCCAGCTCTGTGGCTGCTCCTCCGCTCATCCCAGGGTCCTGGTCCCTCGGTGACGCCGCGAGTGTGCCCTGCACCAGCGCGAGGCGAGGAGCATGCCCCGCCAGGACAGCAGGAGACAGGACTGGCTCGCTCTGCCCGCACGGAGCTCACACAGCCACGGGGGGGCAGAGAACCCTGAGCCCACTGGCGGGGGGTCTAGAGTAAGAAAACCAGGCACATCAGGGCACGGAGATGAGAGGAAAGACAGTCATGTATCTTCAGAACACTTTATTGACTTTAAGGAGAGAGAAACATCAGTGATGAGAGAATCACTGAGCGGCTGCCCCCTGCATACCCCACAGTGGGGATTGATCCCCACAGCCCGGGCCTGTGCCCTGACCAGGAATCGAACCCTGACCTCCTGGTTCATAGGTCGACGCTCAGCCACTGAGCCGCGCCCCGGGCAGCCCCTCTGTCCACGGCTTCGTCCCTCCCTGCAGACACCCGTGGACAGACAGCGCCCGTCACTCGTAAAGTTCAGAGCTGACATGACAGCGACGCCCGTGAGGAAGTGGGAATTCAGTGGCTTTTCCTCGGAAGGTCAGGGGTCGCGGGAAACGGAAGAGCTTGGAGGGAAGAGAGAAGCGTCTGGGGGCCTGGGGGCCTCTGCCTGGCTCAGTGCGTGGACAGCAGGGCGGCCGTGGAGAGGCTTTGGAAGAAAGGACCGGAAAGAATACGCGCGTGCACCCCCCTCCCCCCCCCCGCTGCTTCCTGAGCCTCCGCTGTCGCACGATGCGGCCACGTTAGAGCAGTGGTCGGCAAACTGCGGCTCTCAAGCCACATGCGCCTCTTTGGCCCTTGAGTGTGGCTCTTCCACAAAATACCAACTTCTGCCCATGGGCCACAAAGTTTCAATCGCACTGTACGTGCACGCCCGCACGTGGTATTTTGTGGAAGAGACACACTCGAGGGGCCAAAGAGCCGCATGTGGCTCGCGAGCCGCGGTTTGCCGACCACTGCGTTAGAGGGTCTGGTTCCAGGCCCTGACCCCTGATTCCTCCGAGCACGGAGACCTGCCATGAGAGGAGTGTGTCCTCATTGCTCTCCCATCTCTTCAAGCTGGGACCTGGGTTATCGCTGGGCTGTCTCAGAGGGTGGCACAGGGCAGGGCACACGGGCACCGGGCAGTGTGGGCACCACGCCCCAGGTGCACCTGTTGGACCTAGACTCCATGGACTTGTGGCCCCGGAGAGCCAGGGGGCGGCTCGGGGTGGAGGTGTGGTTGGGAGGTGGGTCCCCTGCCTGAGCCTCCCTGACGCCTGCCTCCCCCTGTAACCGGGCGTCTGGGCCGAATGTCTCCATAGGAGCCGTCAGCTTCCTGCGCTCGCTGCTGGAGCCCGACCCCATGAAGAGGCCCAACATCCAGCAGGCGCTGGCCAACCGCTGGCTGCACGAGAGCCACACGGGCAGGGTGCCCTGTGTCACCTACCCCAACAGGTAGGCCCGCCCCACCCCCTCCTCACCAGGTAGGCCCCACCCATCACCTCCCCACCAGGTAGGCCCATCACCTCCCCAGCAGGAAGGCCTACCCCCTCCCCAGCAGGTAGGCCCATCAGCTCCCCAGCAGGAAGGCCAGGCACCACAGAGGCCTCCTTGGCCAGACGGGCCAGTCCCCAGAGCGGTCTGGACAGGAAGCTGTCCGTGACTCTTGAAAACGGTGGCCCCGTGGCTGCCCTCCCCCTCCGCGCCCACCCAGCCCAGACACGCGGCCTCCGTGCGCAGGAGGATGTGAGGACGGACCGCCCCGCGCCCCGTCGGGCTGCCTGGTGGAGGCAGGGGGCTGCCTCTGTGGATCTCCACGAGGCGAGAGGGAAATGCTTCCACAGGTCAACCTTACAGTTGGCGTGCCGGTCAGTCCGCTGGACGTCCGGCCGGACAGCCTCCCGTCCCTCCCGCTAGCTCTGGGCAAGGAGGACGGGGAGGTGGTGAGATGGGCAGTTAGACCACAGCGGCCACGCAGACCTCAGAGCTTACTGGTTCCACCTCGCGGTCCGGAACGTTTTCCCGTCGTGTCGTCCACGCGGAGAAGAACACAGTTCAGGGCCGACTGCTGAGGGAGGGAGGCTCCGTGTGGCCGGGTCAACAGGCAGCAGGGTGCAGAGACGGGTGTCTGCCTGCTCCTGTCCCTCCTCTCACCGCCGCCCCCACCGCACCTGGTGCG
This sequence comes from Myotis pilosus, assembly GCA_036010255.1. Classification (NCBI taxonomy): domain Eukaryota; kingdom Metazoa; phylum Chordata; class Mammalia; order Chiroptera; family Vespertilionidae; genus Myotis; species Myotis pilosus. The sequence continues at coordinate 1,238,418 of JASKON010000002.1, forward strand.
CCCACACCCAGACCGCCCAGTGACGGGGGCTGAATGAGTGTGCCCATGGGTGGGTGGCCAGGGCTAGGTCACCAGTCCGTCATCTGATTGGTCAGGCTGATGCTACGAGGCTGTGGTCTGATTGGCCAAGGTTAGGTGCATGGGCAGGGGCCTGATTGGCCAGGGGCAGGGCCCCTTTACCCGGTTGTTTCAAACACTGAGCCTAAGTGTTGAGCGTTTTAGCAATCTTCAAGTCATTGTATTCTTTTTTTTAAGTTTTCTAAAACAAAAAGTGTATATTGATTTGAGAGAGATAAAGAGAAAGAGAGAGAAACATGAATCAGCTGCCTCCTGCACGCCCCCTACTGGGGATCGAGCCCACAACCTGGCACGTGCCCTGACCGGGAATCGAACCGCGACCCTCACCCTGTGTAGAGGGCACCTTCAACCTCTGCCTCAGGCGGCTCAGCTGTGCCTGGGCAACGGGATTTACATGTGTGATCAGTGCTCACCTCTGAGCCACTGCCGGGCAAGCTGATAATGTATGACCTGCGAATGATATTATAAATTTCCAAATGGCCCCTGGCAGAAAGAGGTTCCCCATCTGTGATCTAAAAGATGCAGGCTGCAGTGTTTTAGGAATGACATGTCACAATGCTGGGGTTTAAGTACTTAGGAAGGAAGGAGAGAAGGGAAGGAGGAAGGAGAGGAAGAAAGGAGTGTTCACATGGCACATCAGCGTTTAGGGGCGTTACACCATCCCCTCAACCTCTGTCTATGTGGCTTTTTCCCGAACGGCAAGTCAGGTGAATGACCATGGGACTGTCCCCCGTGTCTGGGCGCCCTTCCTGGCCCTCAGTGGACTATCCCCCGTGTCTGGGCGCCCCTTCCAGGCCTCAGTGGACTGTCCCCGTGTCTGGGCGCCCCTTCCAGGCCTTGGACTGGCCCCTGTGTCTGGGCGCCCCTTCCTGGGCCTCAGTGGACTGTCCCCCATGTCTGAGCTCCCCTCCCGGGCCTCAGTGGACTGTCCCCGTGTCTGGGCGCCCTTTCTAGGCCTCGGACTGGCCCCGTGTCTGAGCTCCCCTCCTAGACCCCGGGGGGCGGGTGGGAAGAGCTGACGCAGCCCGTCCCGCAGGATCTCGCTGGCCGACCTGAGCCCCAGCGTCGTGCTGCACATGACCCAGAAGCTGGGCTACAAGAACAGCGACGTGATCAACACGGTGCTGGCCAACCGCGCCTGCCACATCCTCGCCGTCTACTTCCTCCTGAACAAGAAGCTCGAGCGCTACGTGTCGGGGGTGAGTGGCCGCGTGTCCGTGTGGGGTGAGTGGCCGCGTGTCCGTGTCGGGGGTGAGTGGCCGCGTGTCCGTGTCGGGGGTGAGTGGCCGCGTGTCCGTGTCGGGGGTGAGTGGCCTCGTGTCCGTGTGGGGTGAGTGGCCGCGTGTCCGTGTCGGGTGAGTGGCCGCGTGTCCGTGTCGGGGGTGAGTGGCCTCGTGTCCGTGTGGGGTGAGTGGCCGCGTGTCCGTGTCGGGGGTGAGTGGCCGTGTGTCCGTGTGGGGTGAGTGGCCTCGTGTCCGTGTGGGGTGAGTGGCCGCGTGTCCGTGTCGGGGGTGAGTGGCCGCGTGTCCGTGTGGGGTGAGTGGCCGCGTGTCCGTGTCGGGTGAGTGGCCGCGTGTCCGTGTGGGGTGAGTGGCCGCGTGTCCGTGTCGGGTGAGTGGCCGCGTGTCCGTGTCGGGTGAGTGGCCGCGTGTCCGTGTCGGGGGTGAGTGGCCGCGTGTCCGTGTGGGGTGAGTGGCCGCGTGTCCGTGTCGGGTGAGTGGCCGCGTGTCCGTGTCGGGGTGAGTGGCCGCGTGTCCGTGTCGGGGGTGAGTGGCCTCGTGTCCGTGTCGGGGTGAGTGGCCTCGTGTCCGTGTCGGGTGAGTGGCCGCGTGTCCGTGTGGGGTGAGTGGCCTCGTGTCCGTGTCGGGGTGAGTGGCCGCGTGTCCGTGTCGGGGGTGAGTGGCCGCGTGTCCGTGTGGGGTGAGTGGCCTCGTGTCCGTGTCGGGGTGAGTGGCCGCGTGTCCGTGTCGGGGGTGAGTGGCCGCGTGTCCGTGTCGGGTGAGTGGCCTCGTGTCCGTGTCGGGGGTGAGTGGCCGCGTGTCCGTGTCGGGTGAGTGGCCTCGTGTCCGTGTCGGGGGTGAGTGGCCGCGTGTCCGTGTGGGGTGAGTGGCCTCATGTCCGTGTCGGGGTGAGTGGCCGCGTGTCCGTGTGGGGTGAGTGGCCGCGTGTCCGTGTCGGGGGTGAGTGGCCTCGTGTCCGTGTCGGGGGTGAGTGGCCGCGTGTCCGTGTCGGGGGTGAGTGGCCGCGTGTCCGTGTCGGGGGTGAGTGGCCGCGTGTCCGTGTGGGGTGAGTGGCCTCGTGTCCGTGTCGGGGTGAGTGGCCTTGTGTCCGTGTGGGGTGAGTGGCTGCGTGTCCGTGTCGGGGGTGAGTGGCCGCGTGTCCGTGTGGGGTGAGTGGCCGCGTGTCCGTGTCGGGGGTGAGTGGCCGCGTGTCCGTGTCGGGGGTGAGTGGCCTCGTGTCCGTGTGGGGTGAGTGGCCGCGTGTCCGTGTCGGGTGAGTGGCCGCGTGTCCGTGTCGGGTGAGTGGCCTCGTGTCCGTGTCGGGGGTGAGTGGCCGCGTGTCCGTGTGGGGTGAGTGGCCTCGTGTCCGTGTCGGGGTGAGTGGCCGCGTGTCCGTGTGGGGTGAGTGGCCGCGTGTCCGTGTCGGGGGTGAGTGGCCTCGTGTCCGTGTCGGGGGTGAGTGGCCGCGTGTCCGTGTCGGGGGTGAGTGGCCGCGTGTCCGTGTCGGGGGTGAGTGGCCGCGTGTCCGTGTCGGGGGTGAGTGGCCGCGTGTCCGTGTGGGGTGAGTGGCCTCGTGTCCGTGTCGGGGTGAGTGGCCTTGTGTCCGTGTGGGGTGAGTGGCTGCGTGTCCGTGTCGGGGGTGAGTGGCCGCGTGTCCGTGTGGGGTGAGTGGCCTCGTGTCCGTGTCGGGTGAGTGGCTGCGTGTCCGTGTCGGGGGTGAGTGGCCTCGTGTCCGTGTCGGTGAGTGGCTGCGTGTCCGTGTCGGGGGTGAGTGGCCGCGTGTCCGTGTCGGGGGTGAGTGGCCTTGTGTCCGTGTCGGGGGTGAGTGGCCTTGTGTCCGTGTCGGGGGTGAGTGGCCTCGTGTCCGTGTCGGGGGTGAGTGGCCGCGTGTCCGTGTGGGGTGAGTGGCCTCGTGTCCGTGTGGGGTGAGTGGCCTCGTGTCCGTGTGGGGTGAGTGGCCTCGCGTGTGCGTGTCGGGGTGAGTGGCCTTGTGTCCGTGTCGGGGGTGAGTGGCCTCGTGTCCGTGTCGGGTGAGTGGCCGCGTGTCCGTGTCGGGGGTGAGTGGCCTCGTGTCCGTGTCGGGTGAGTGGCCGCGTGTCCGTGTCGGGGGTGAGTGGCCGCGTGTCCGTGTCGGGGGTGAGTGGCCTTGTGTCCGTGTCGGGGGTGAGTGGCCTTGTGTCCGTGTCGGGGGTGAGTGGCCTCGTGTCCGTGTCGGGGGTGAGTGGCCGCGTGTCCGTGTCGGGGGTGAGTGGCCGCGTGTCCGTGTCGGGGTGAGTGGCCTCGTGTCCGTGTGGGGTGAGTGGCCTCGTGTCCGTGTCGGGGTGAGTGGCCTCGTGTCCGTGTGGGGTGAGTGGCCTCGTGTCCGTGTGGGGTGAGTGGCTTCGTGTCTGTGTTGGGGTGAGTGGCCTCGTGTCCGTGTCGGGGTGAGTGGCCTCGTGTCCGTGTGGGGTGAGTGGCCTCGTGTCCGTGTGGGGTGAGTGGCCTCGTGTCCATGTGGGGTGAGTGGCCTCGCGTGTGCGTGTCGGGGTGAGTGGCCTTGTGTCCGTGTCGGGGGTGAGTGGCCTCGTGTCCGTGTGGGGTGAGTGGCCTCGCGTGTGCGTGTCCCTCCGTGGACAAGGCGCTGGGATGATGGCCTTTCCCACAGCTGACTCGGGTCTGTGCTGTGCATTCCCCCTGAGGTGAGGCGACTGTCCCGAAGGGGATACGATGGTAGCAAACCACGCCGGCCGGTTTTGCTCAGTGGGTAGAGCATCGGCCTGAGGACTGAAGGGTCCCGGGTTCGATTCTGGTCAAGGGCAGGTACCTCGGTTGCAGGCTCCATCCCTGGCCCTGGTCGGTGTCCCTGTGGAAGCAGCTAATCGATGTGTCTCTCACATTGATGTTTCTCTCTGTCTCTCCCTCCCACTCTCTCTAAAAAAATCAATGGAAACATGTCCTCAGGTGAGGACTAACAGAAAAGAAAAAGAAAGAAAGAATCAAGAAACGGGCCTTTACTGGTGGGGCCGGCAGGGACGAGGGCTGCGTGTGGGAAGCGAATAACCCACGTCTGCAGCCTGTGCACAGCTCAGAGGGCGTCACCTCCCGGCCCGGACCAGGCTCGGCGTGCACATCCAGAGGGACTCACTGCACAGCGGACGCTGAGGCCGGGAGGAGCAGGGCCGCCCGGGACCGGACGGGCGCTTCCTGGCTGAGGCCGGGAGGAGCAGGGCCAGGGCGGCGTCGGGACGGGCTTCTGCAGGGGCCTGGCTCCGGCTCTGGGGGCTCTCGGCCCAGCGCGGGTTTGAGAATGAGTGTCAGCTTAACGGCCACGGCCGCGTCTGTGAGGTCAGTGCCCGTGAGGTCAGCGCGGCTTCCTCTTCTCTTGGTAGAAATCCGACCTGCAGGACGGCGTCGGCTCCAAGGCCCCGCTCTGCCCGGACAGGTGCCGGCCCGGCAGGGAGCCCTGCGAGGTGAGCAGCCGCTTCCCTGGGGGCAGGTGGGGGTGGAAAGGAAAGTTTCCTGGGACCTGAGCTCCTTCTCAGCATAGAATCGCCAGGGCACTGAGACGGGGTGCCCGGTGCACCCCCACCCGCCCCTCCAGTCCGCTCTGGGGTGATGGGGCTGCTGGGGTGCTTCCGAGTCAGGATTCCGGCACCAGCAGGTCCAGGATGGAGATGAGCTTTTGGGAGGCAGGTGGGGGGCGGTGGCTGAGCGGGCACGGAGTGGGGGGTTAGGGGGGGTCGGACTCCCTGAGCTCCACCCTCTGAGCCTCCTAACCTCCTCCTGCCCAAGGAAGGTGTTGTGAACCTCGCCTCCCAAGACCAACCCCCACGTCCTTTCTCTGTCTCCTCGTGGCCGCCCCCTCAGACCAGGGCAGAAACCTGTACTTCTCATCCCTCCCCTCGCCTCAGCGCCAGGCTGTCACCAGGCTCTGCCAACTTGGCTCCTAAAACTCTCTAACCCCTCTCCTGTCCCCATCCCATCCCACAGTGGGGACCTCCTATCGCCTCCACCCTGGCCCCACCCCCATCACCTCCACCCTGGCCCCGCCCCCGTCGCCTCCTCCATGGCCCCGCCCCCATCACCTCCACCCTGGCCCCGCCCCCGTCACCTCCACCCTGGCCCCGCCCCCGTCGCCTCCACCCTGGCCCCGCCCCCGTCGCCTCCACCCTGGCCCCGCCCCCGTCACCTCCACCCTGGCCCCGCCCCCGTCGCCTCCACCCTGGCCCCACCCCCATCACCTCCACCCTGGCCCCGCCCCCGTCGCCTCCTCCATGGCCCCGCCCCAGCCTCCTAGCTCCCCTGCCCCTAATGGACCCTGTCCCTTCTCTGCTGGAACCTTTGCCGGGTGCCTTCACCCCTTAACCCAAGACAGACACCGGCCGTGGGCACCAGGCGAGGCAGAATTCACTGCTACCCTTTTGTTTGCATTTGACTCTTTTTAAAAAATATATTTTTATTGATTTCCGAGAGGAAGGGAGAGGGAGAGAGAGAAACATCAGTGATGAGAGAGAACGATGGATCGGCTGCCTCCTGCATGTCCCACACTGGGCATCGAGCCCTTAGCTCAGGCCTGTGCCCTGACCGGGAATGGAACCGTGACCTCCTGGTTAAAGGTTGGTGCTCACCGCTGAGCCACACTGGCCGGGCCGAATTCCCCCTTTTCATAAGAATACCAGTCGCACTGCATTGGGGTCCGCCCTGTGACCCCATTTTAACTTGATTGACAGGGTGACACCACCTGGCTTCCTTTAAAAGGCAAAGGACAGTGAGCTGTCACATGCCCCCCATGCCCCCCCCCCCCATCCGCAGGCTTCCCGGGGGACACGCCAGCTCACCCTGGCCCTGTCTACCCGTGAGGTCCCGTTCTGAGGACCTGGGGTCAGGACTCCACCAGGGACTTGGAGTCCCTGTGCCGTCCTCCGTGACGGGGACTGTCGAGCCGAGGACGGGATGTCCGCTTTGGGCCTTATTTCAGCGTTTCTGACACTTTAAAGCGACGTTTCTCGGGCGGTCGGTGCTGTTGGAAATCAGAGCCGCGGGCACCTGGGGGACCGACGCGGGCTGGGCAGGAGGACGTCTGGGTGCCGGTCGGGTTCGTCTCCTGACCTGGTGCCGTTTCCCTGGGGCGGCTTTGCTGTCTGAGAAAACGCACTGACCTGCTTACTCGTCTCCGGAGACGCCCGTGCGCCTCAGACTCGCAAAGAGGCGCCTGGAAAGTAGGGCACCTGCAGCCGCGTCCAGGGTGACCCGGGAGTTTGGTTTCTTGTGTGACCCCTGGCGTGAATAATTCTCTGCGGGGGCTGGGGCTGGGGCTGGGCTAGAGGGGCAGCGGGTGGGTTAGAGAGGCAGGGGGTGGGCTAGAGGGGCGGGGGTGGGCTAGCGGGGCGGGGGTGGGCTAGCGGGGCGGGGGGGGGGCTAGGGGGGGGGGGGCGGGGCTAGAGGGGCGGGGGGTGGGCTAGAGGGGCAGGGGGTGGGATAGAGGGGCAGGGGGTGGGATAGAGGGGCAGGGGCTGGGCTAGATGGTTGATGGATGCTGCTTTCCACAGGCCTCCCTGGACACCTGGACGCGAGACCTTGAATTCCACGCAGGGCAGGTAAGCATGTGGGGCCTGGACGGCTCAACGGGAGCCTCCAGGGAACAGCATGCATCACGTGTGTGTCTCCCGCGTGGACACCCAGGGGACGGAGTCCGCAGCCTGTGGACGCAGAGCCCCCCTCCTCAGCCCCCCGCCTTTCCCCTCACCACCCTCACCTGAGGGAGCCGAGGTGGCCCGGGCAGGGCGGTGGGGTCCCTGGAGTGGCCCCGGCTCTTCACGGGGAAGCTGGATCTCAGGTCTGCGCAGATGACCTTCCCACGGGAACCGCGCTCCAGGCCCCGCATGCGTCTCAGCCCGTGTTTGCTTCTGAATTGCAGGACAAAACGCCCAGAGAGCAAGAGAAAAAGGGGGACTTCCTTCCCCGGCCGTGTCCCCAGAAGCTGGAGAAGCACCTGCCGGCGCCCAGGCAGCCCCCGGCCTCGCTGGTGACGCAGCTTCAGGGCACCAGGGCCCTGCTCCGCGACCGCAAGGCCTCCAGGCCCGGCCTCCCTGACAGAGGTGGGTGCCCCGCCGCTCTCCTCCCAGTGTCCCCTCCCAGTGGCCTGGCCGCCGTGCCCTCTCCCAGTGGCTGCCTGGCCGCCGTGTTCGCTCCCAGTGGCCGCCTGGCCGCCGTGCCCTCTCCCAGTGGCTGCCTGGCCGCCGTGTCCCCTCCCAGTGGCCGCCTGGCCGCCGTGTCCCCTCCCAGTGGCCGCTTGGCCGCCGTGCCCCCTCCCAGTGGCCGCCTGGCCGCCATGTCCCCTCCCAGTGGCCGCCTGGCCGCCGTGTCCCCTCCCGGGTGGCTGCCTGGGCCCCAGGGACAGACAGGATCCTGTGCCCGTGGGAAAGCAGAGTTAGTGCACCCGAGGCCACCTGGGAGCAGTACAGTCGAGGTCTGACTATGCTGTCAGCCACCTGGGCAGGAGGCGCCTGAGAAGGCAGAAGTGGGGTACAGTATAGTGGGCGCAGAGGTGGGGTGCAGTGGCGCTTCCTGGGCTGTCAGACGTGCAGTGGCGGGAGGAGCCGGGCACAGCCTGGGCCCAGGAGCGAGGCTGGTTTCCTGGGCCCCACGCTGGGGGCGTTTCTCTCTGTGGGCACCGCCGGCCGACGCGGGCCCCGTCCGCCCAGGTCGGGGTGGGAACCAGGGTTGGCTCGTTGCCGTAGACAGAGAGGGTTCCTGTCTGTGTCGTCAGAGCACGAGGAGGCTCCGCTGAGATCGGGTCACGAGGGAGCCCTGAGAAGGCGCGGGCTGCATACAACATGTATGACCCATGAGGACGTCACGCTAAGTGGGACAAGCTGGTCACTGAAGGACAAACGTGTAGACCCTCTCACAGGAGGGACCTCAAGTGGCCAAGCTCGGGGAGCAGGATGGCGGGGCCCCGGCTCGGGGGGGAGGGGGTGGGGACGGTGATTAGTGGGGCCCGTGTTAGATTTGCAGGGAGGACTGTGTCGCAGTGTGACCGCCCCGTACACTGACCTGGACACTTACCGTGCGAAGATGGTCGGCGTGTGTCATGTGCTTGTCACCACGACGAACAAGTCGTGAGGGAACGGCCCTCCCCGCATTCGGGCCTCGGTGGCTGCCCTGTGGAGCCTGGGCCTTGTTTAAACCCTCCCCGAGGATGTTTCCCATTGACCTCGAGAGAGTGGGAGAGAGAGGGAGAGACAGAGACATCGATCGCTGTGAGAGAGACATACCGATCAGCTGCCCCCTATACACACCCTGATCAGGGCCGGGGAGGAGCCTGCAACCGAGGTACGTGCCCTTGACTGGAATCAAACTGGGACCCTTCGGTCCGCAGGTCAGTGCTCAGTCATGAGCCACACCGGCCAGGGCCTGGGACCTTTTATTCAAACGCTCTGCAGGGTCCAAGCAATAGCAGATGCCACGCTGGTGCCAGGAGGCAGATCTGTGCCCCGTGGCCTCGGTGGTGCCCGGTGTCAGCCAGGCTGTGGGCCGAGCCGGCGGGAGGCACCGAGGTGGCGCCCTCACGGTGCCCTGTGCTCTCTCCGTGTGCAGATTCCTTCGGCTGCCGCAGTATCTTCCGCAAAACCTCGGACCCCAGTTGTGTGGCTTCCTCCTCCATGGAGTTCATCCCAGGCCCCCCGCCCAGGACCCCCCGCATTGCCAAGAAGCCGGAGCCCCCCCCACAGGGCCCGGGGGGCAGCGGCGTCGCCCCCAGAGAGGAGCCACTGGTGCTAGACATGGTCCGCTCCTTCGAGTCTGTGGAGCGTGAGGACCCGCCGGACCTGCTGTCCCCGGCCCACCCCTGCAGGGCGCGGGGCTCCCCCGGGGAGCGGGCGCTGTCCCCCTCCCTGCTGCCCCGAAGCCCGTCCCCTCTCCAGACTCCTTTGCATCCCACCCTGGTCTCCTTTGCTCACGAAGAGAACTGCCTCCCCAAAGAGGGGGGCGTGTGCTCCCCTCCTCCGGGTCCCGGTGCTGGTGCCCCGCAGCCCCTGGGGAGCCCCAACTGTGTGAAAAGCCGGGGCCGGTTCCCCATGATGGGCATCGGGCAGATGCTGAGGAAGCGGCACCAGAGCCTGCAGCCCCCCGCAGACAGGCCGCTGGAAGCCAGCCTGCCCCCCCTGCAGCCCGCGGCGCCCGCCAGCCTCCCCTTCAGCTTGGCCGAGGCCGTCCAGGGCCAGTGCTAACTGGGCAGCAGCGGGACCGGCCACCCCAGGGAAGCGATGGTACGAGCCCACAGTCCTTCAAGCGAAGGTTCGGGAACTGCACGGCCCCGGCCTCCAGCCACGCAGCTCCCTCCTGGGGTAGCTGAGCCCCAGGCCCCACGCCTGCTCCACCCCGTCTGGCGTCAGGACCCGCAGATGCTGGGATTCCCTAGCGGGGGGGCCTGGGGTACAGCCAGGAACACTCGTTTCCTTGCTGCCCCCCTCAGTTGGGCTGGGGCGAACACCTGCATCGAGTGTACACCTGGATCGGCCCCGGGAGCACCTGCATCGAGTGCACACCTGGATCGGCCCCAGGAGCACCTGGATCAGCCCCGGGAGCACCTGCGTCGGCCCCGGGAGCATCTGCATCGAGTGCACACCTGCATTGGCCCTGGGAGCACCTGCATCGAGTGCACACCTGGATCGGCCCCAGGAGCACCTGGATCAGCCCCGGGAGCACCTGCGTCGGCCCCGGGAGCACCTGCATCGAGTGCACACCTGCATTGGCCCTGGGAGCACCTGGATCAGCCCCGGGAGCACCTGCATCGAGTGCACACCTGCATCGGCCCTGGGAGCACCTGCATCGAGTGCACACCTGGATCGGCCCCGGGAGCACCTGCATCGAGTGCACACCTGGATCGGCCCCGGGAGCACCTGCATCGAGTGCACACCTGGATCGGCCCCGGGAGCACCTGCATCGAGTGCACACCTGGATCGGCCCCAGGAGCACCTGGATCAGCCCTGGGAGCATCTGCGTTGGCCCCGGGAGCACCTGCATCAAGTGCACACCTGCATCGGCCCTGGGAGCACCTGGATCAGCCCCGGGAGCACCTGCGTCGGCCCCGGGGAGCACCTGGGTCGGCCCCGGGAGCACCTGCGTCAGCCCCGGGTGCTCAGGGGATGGCTGTTACCAGGCCCCTCCTCACTGTGCTCTGCTTGCCTCTGGATCACTCTCCCTTTGGCCACGGTCACCGCACGGGGACTGAGGCCGTGTCCTCCAGCCCCTCGTCCAGCCACGTTTCCTGTCCTGGATCGCCAGCCGGGCCTCGCGGGAAGACGGGCAGGAGCCGCGGCCACGGGCTGGCCCCTCAGCGGGCAGGGGCAGCTGGGCACAGACCGAGCCGGACGGTGGGGACCCGTGAAAGGGGCTCATTTCCGCAGCGAGGTTCTGCCGGTTTCTTTCTTGGGTGAATCTTGCTGCTGGTGGAGCCTCTTCCCCGGGACGGCCTTTCTTTACGGGAGGTTCCACTGAAGTCACATAATGTGTAAGCCCACGGAGAGCTGGGAATGGGTCCACCCAACGTGTTTGCGGGAGAGGATGAGCGTGGAGGCGTGAGGAGTCACGCAGGCCATGTGTGCCCGTGTGACCTGCAGGCCCGGCTGCCCTGTGTTCGCACCGTTGTGTCAGCGTGGCCCTGACCCCCGGGAGGCGGAGCGCAGTGTCCGGGGGTCATTTAGAGAGAAGATGGTTGAGGTGGGCATGGATGCATCTGGAAGGCACGGTCCTTCCACGCAGGTGCAGGCAGTGTCCTCGCCACCCGGAGAGCATGCCCGCAGGTTCCAGCGGATCCGGTTTGCCACGAGCTCGCCTGGAGGGATCACGGGCCAAGTTCAGCACCCGTTCTTCTCAGAGGAAAGCAGCTCCGAGTCCCTGCCCCGCACTCACACCTTCCCCCAGGACGGAACCCACGTGCCCCTCGGCTGCCTGTCCACACCCCCTGTGTGCGCCTCTGTGGGCCCCGTGCGGCCTGAGCCTGGCGCCTGGGGACCAGTGGTCCTGAGCAGCACTGGAAAGAGAACTGGCACGGAGTGGACAGGGGCTAATTCAGGGGCAGCTTACACAGCGGCCAGGTCCTCCGTGCTGGCTGGTGCAGGAGGGACACGAGCCACCTCAGCGGCCACCCCAGGACGTGTCCTCAGCCCACGGGAGCGGCCTCAGCTCGGGAGAACGGCAAAGATCGTGCCCATTGGCATGGTGGCCAGGCAGTGCCCGGGAGCAGGGCGGCTCATCTTTGCTTGTCTGCCAGGGAGACCTCGCCTGCCTGGGCGAGGGGAAGCGGGTGTTTGCTGAGCCCTGAGCCCCGAGTCACTGCAGAGCCCCCTCTGGCTCACCTGGACGGACCTGCAGCTGCGCTCCCTAGCGGGGGCCACCCCCCTCCCTCCCGGGCCTCCTGGGCTGTTGCTGCAATTCCCTTGTCTGGCTCCAGTCCGGGTTCTGGAACATTCCATGGGAAATAGAGCTTTGGAAGCAGAGAGAAGCATCTGGAAAAGGCCTGTCCATGGACACGAGTTTGGTTGCGATCGGGGCGGGGCCTGTTCTGAGGGTGGCTTCCCGCTGCGCGTACGTGCCTTGTGGGCTCCTCGCCCATGTCCCGTCTGTGTCCGGCTTCGTGGACGCGCGTGTGCCTGTCGCTGTCCCCGTCCTCGCTGGCCGGCTCCCGCCGGGCCACGCTGGTGACTGAACCGCAGACTCGGCCGCTCCAGGCCCAGCGAGGGGGGGGAACGAGGGGTGCACGTGTCCGTGTGTGAGCGCCCGTCGGACCTGTGAGAGCGAGTGAGTGAGGAGATGTCCGATGCTGTTATTCTGATATTTATACAGAGAGCCTGACTCCCTTCGGTCGGTACCGCGCTGTCTCTGTGACCCGGGCCTGTCTCGCGTGTGCGCCCGCGTCATGGCCGCGTCAGCTGGAGCCCCCGACGGAAATGCCTCGCCGTCTGGGGTCCAGGAGACGTGGTGTGCGACCTGGGCGTGAGCAGGCCTGTGCTTTCTTACGACTGTGAAATACACGTTCCCTCACTGTGGCGGCTGCTGCGTTTGTTTGTTTGTTTATTTGTTGACAAATCGGGAAACATCGGGCAGTTGTTCCATCTTCTGGGTCAAGCTCTCGGCCCACGAGGGGCAGCGTGGGTGGGCGTCCAGGTGGGTGTGGGGGCTTTTCCTGCTCCCGTGCCCCTGCTTTGCCCACCGGTGGCCGTGGGGCTGGCCCGGCAGGTGGCAGTTCGGGGTGAGGCAGCGTTTTCCTTGGGGGCGATGGGGTGTGGGTTCAGGGTCTCCTGGGGAGACGGAAAGGCGAGGGGTGGGGAGCGGTGAGGAGGTGGGAAGGGGCGGGTTGGTGGCCGCTTGGGTCCGCCCCGTCCCGGGGGCCTGACTCCCCCCGTGAGCGAGCACGGCGTGTTTTGTGTGCGTCCCCTGCACGTGGTGGCTCCGCGGGTGGCGCGGTGGGAAGTGAGACCCTACGAGAAGCCTGGGGTTGGATGGAGCAGGGACGGGGCACGACTGGCCATCTGGTTTTGGGGTTTTGTTTGATTTTTTAAATTGATTTCAGAGAGGAAGGGAGAAGGAGGGAGAGAGAAACATCAATGATGAGAGAGAATCACTGACCGGCTGCCTCCTGCACACCCCACACTGGGGATCGAGCCCACAACCCGTCACGTGCCCTTGACCGGAATTGAACCCTGACCTCTTGGTTCATAGGTTGACGCTCAACCACTGAGCCATACCGGCCAGGCAGTAATCAGAACATTTTAGGGCAGAAAGGGACCTGAGGTTATGTGACTGAACCCAGCTTTTCTGAAGACAAAACCGGAACCTCAATAAAGCTTTGTTTCTTACGGAAATGTTGCTGTGGCTCGGGCTCCTGGGCCCTTGAATGAGCTGGGCCGGGGGGGTGGAGGGGGTTGGGGTGCAGGTCAGAGAACACGAGAGGCGACGGCAGGGCGTGTGGACGGGGATGGCGGCCGGGGTCCCTTTTAAAAAGAATGTTGTAGCTAATCCTCACCAGAGGGTGTTTTTCCAGTGAATTTTAGAGAAAGTGGGAGGGAGGGGGAGAGACAGGGAGAGACACATCGACTGGTTGCCTCCCGCAGGCACCCTGACCAGGGCCGGGAGGAGCCTGCAACTGCGGTCCCTGCCCTTGGCTGGAATCGAACCCGGGACCCTTCAGTCCTTGGAGGCGCCCCACCCCGCCCTGCTCATCGGCTAGGGAGGCCGCGAGTCCCTTTCAAGGTGGGTCCTTGGCGTCCACCAGCCTCGCAGGCCGCCCCGTCCAGGGCACAGAATCCAGCTCGGTGGGCGTATTCATGGCGAACACGAACTGCTTCTCCGGTCTGTGATGCTCAGTTTCCCGTGGCACCTGACTCGCCACATGGCGCCAGTTAAACGCCGTTCCTGGTGTGTCTGGGGGGGCGGTGAGGGCGTCCGTGTTTGGATCAGGGGACTGAGAGCAGTGACCCCGCCGCCCCCACATGAGGAGGCACCATCCGGCCGCGGAGGGCGCGAGTGGGAGGCGGGGCGAGGCGTTCAGTCCCCTGTGCTCCAGCCTCGCCGGCTGGGCTGGACGCACCTTCTCCTGCCCCCGGGCTGGGGCTCAGGTCCTCGGTCTCAGCCCGGCCTTCCTGGGTCTGAGGCGTGCGGACAGCAGGCCGACTGGGACACCTCAGCCTTCATCACCACGTGAGCCAATTCCTCATACTCTCCCTCTCACACTCTCCCCCCCTCCATCTCCATAACTGTCTACCTATCTACCTACCTGTCCATCCGTCCATCCACCATCCATCCATCTGTCTACCCACTCACCCATCACGTCTCATCTCCGGCCCCAGACCCGCTCAGCTGTCCTCTTTCAGGGCTGTCTTGCTTATTCTTTTTTAAATTGATATTATTTTAAAAATATATTTGTATTGATTTCAGAGAGGGAGGGAGGGAGAGGGAGAGAGAGATGGAAACATCAATGATGAGAGGGAACCATGGATCGGCTGCCTCCTGCACGCCCCGCACTGGGGATCGAGCCCACAACCTAGGCATATGCCCTGACCAGGAATTGAACCCTGACCTCCTGGTTCATAGGTCAATGCTCAACCCCTGAGCCACACTGGCCGGGCTAATTGATTTTAGAGACAGAGACAGGGAAAGAGAGAAAGGGGAGGGAGAGAGTGGCCAAGTGGGAGTCACTTAGCACTGGGTTTGTGTCTCATTGATTATTGATTCCTGGCAGCAGGTCACACAGATGTGCCTTTTCCCTGACTCCCCAGGGATGGGCACTGGCCCCCAGCGCCCGGTGCTGTAGGGACGCGGCCGCCAACACCCTCAGATGTGTCTCCCCGTGTCCTCGCGGGTTTCACCGTTTCTTAGAATAAACCCCAGGAGCAGCGTGCAGGCGCGTGTCGAACGTCTTCTCCACCGTCACGTCCACGGGAAAGCGGCCGATTGACGGCAGCGCGCGGTCCATCACGTCCTTGGAACAACGTCCCTTTCAAACACTCGCTCATTTTTGACAGCGGGAGTGACACGCTGTTGTCGGCTGAAGTAACACTCGACCTCTAGCCCTTGGCGCTCTCACTGGGTCTTCCCACTCGCGTTCTGTGAATGCGATGTGCTGTCCTGGCTTCCCGCCGCGTCCGTGGCGCTGTGAGGTTCCCGCGCCAGCTCTGTTCACCTGCTGCACGTGTCGCAGATGCTCCCGGCTCGTCCCTGGCGCCCGGGCGCCTCTGGTGCGAGAAGTTGTGTCTCATGGGCTGAAACCGCACAAGCCTTTCCCCTGCGGCTTTGCCGGCTCGTGTGTGGGAGGCTCGTCCCTGGGCCCAGCCTCAGCCCGAGCCCTTTGCAGTCTCTCTCGATGGCACCACTCTCACACCATCTGGAACCCATCGGTCCGGCTCTAACGCCTCCGCCCCCAGAGCGAACCATCTGATCCGCTTCGCGGACTCACCCTCTCCCGCAGTCCCCACGCCTGCCTCTCTCCCGCCTGCAGGATGGGGTTGGGGGGGTGCTCTGAGCCACACCCCAGAGCCGCCAGGGAGCCCCGCAGGGCTGTTCCCAGTAGCCTGGGACCTCGGCCGGCACAGGACCGCGGGCCTCAGAGTGACCAGCCAGAGGGACCGAGGCCACTCTGGCCCCAGCTGGGAGGGAGACACGGACAGGGCCCAGCTCACGCTAAGTGGTCAGCCCCAGGGGGGCGGGTATGTCCCCCCAGGCCCTCCCATAGCCGCAACATGGGCGCCGGCGGACTCTGTGGGAGCATCGCCCTGCCCCCAGGTGCGGGTGGCCCCGGGCTCCTCGCCCTCCCGTTACCCAGGGCTTCCAGGGGGGCTGGCTCCTCGCCCGGCTCCCTGAGGCCAGGCCCGGGCCACACCCCAGCTAGTGGTGCGCTCCCTGCTCTGATGTGTTTAAATATTTTTTAAAAAATACGATTACATTGACTTTGGAGAGAGAGGAGGGAGAGGAATAGAGAGACAGAAACATGGATGGGAAAGAAATGCATCAATGGGCTGCCTCCTGCGCGCCCCACAGGGGATGGAGCCCGCAACCCAGGCGTGTGCCCCAACCAGGAATCGAACCCTGACCTCCTGGTTCATAGGCCGACACTCGACCACTGAGACACACCGGCCGGGCTGCCATCCTATATAATAAAAGGCTAATATGTGAATTGTCCCCTCAACTGGGAGTTCGACCAGGAGGTGGGGCCGGCCCACCAACCACCCACGGCTCCTCCCCCTGGCCGGCCCCACCCCTGATCAGCCTCCACACCACAATCAGGGACGGGGCTGGCTGGCCAACCACCCACGGCCTGATGGCCCCGATTGGGATGGGCTGGCCGGACCCCACCCCTGCACAAATTCATGCACCGGGCCTCTAGTGCAGTGATGGTGAACCTATGACACGCGTGACAGAGCTGACACACGAACTCATTTTTTTGGTTGATTTTTCTTTGTTAAATGGCATTTAAATATATAAAATAAATATCAAAAAGTCTTTGTTTTACTATGGTTGCAAAGATCAAAAAACTTCTATATGTGACACGGCACCAGAGTTAAGTTAGGGTTTTTCAAAGTGCTGACACGCCGAGCTCAAGAGGTTCGCCATCACTGGCCTAGTGTCTAAATATTTTACCCCTCCCTGCCCTCTGGGGACTCACAGCCTGAGGATGTGGCTTGGGAGGGGCTCTGCTGGGGTGGTGGCCCCAAGCCCACCTGCCAACCCTCTGACCGTGCCCTCAGCCCGTGTCCCAGGCGCCTGTGCTGTGCGGACACTTGGCATCGCAGGAAAGACATACACACGTTGTCGCTAAATGGCTGCCGTTCCTACTGCACGGATGTGATGGACACACTTGTGCTGCTCGGCTGAGCTTTCCTGGCTGGGTTCCCCCGCTACGGCTCAGGGGGGCCCGGGAAACGCAGCCCTGAGGGCACCCCGAGCTCCCCTGCTCTCCTGGCCTGTTTCCCCCCCAGGTCATGGCCCTGACTAGACAGGTCATCGTTTCGCCCCTCCGCCCCAGCCCCGTCCCCGGCCTGGCCTCCTGGCCTCCCCCCGGGGCCCCGCGGGGTCACTGTCCTCCCTCCTGGCTCGCTCCCGCTGGGACCCAGCACGGCCCCTGCCCCCTGAGGGCCCCCCTCACAGCCTCCACCCCGGAATGACGCCTCTGTGGGCGGCCTGGGCCCCAGCCCGAGACGGTCACCTCAGCCTCGGGCGTGGCGGCCACTCACCCCGAGCCCACAGCAGGCCCAGCGACCCCGCGGAAGGTCACGTGCAGATGTCACCTCACACCAGCCTCCTGGACTGAGGCCCGTCACACGGACACAGGAGGTCCAGGCGGGAGGACCGGGGAGGCTCGCTGTGCACCACGGAGGACGCCCTGGTGTAAATGCAGGAAAGCAGGAGCCCCTGTTGCACAGAAAGGAGCCCGAGGACTGGAAAGGGCAGTCCTGCAGCAAACGCGGGAGAGGAAATCGACTTCCTGCTCTGTTTTTCCCACAGGGATCCGATGAATCCGTGCGCTCAACGACGTTTACAGTAGGACCCTATTTCTTCAAATCTTAGACGAAAGGTTGGAGCCCTGCAGGAAAACATAATAATCTGGGTCAATTGACAAAGAACTCAATATGAGTTCGTGAAAGTTAGAATTACAGAATATAATGGAGGAAGCATAATTATATCTTCCAAGTATCCACGTAGGAAAATGTGTAACGTGGTAACCACGTAGAAGTCTTCCGGGTCCGCTGCAGTAAGTAGGCAGTTGCCATACGCCATTTCACATATTAATCTACATTGGTGGGATTCAAGCGCTTGATAACGTGGAAAATGCGTCCCATTCTTAATCAGGTTAAATATTTTCCTTCCGAGGCCTCTGAGGTTGTTTGGTAAACTTTCTAAAGTAATAACTCTCGTCCCTCATGGAGATGGCGGGGAGGAGGGGTGGGAATTCATCCCTAAATTAACAAGGAGTGAGGTGGTCTGAGTGAGTTGACAGGCCACAGGTCTCGAAGACCACGGGGTGGCTCGCTCCCCAGACAAGAGTAGGTCCGCGCTGAGACAGGACGGCCCAGGAGGCCCTCTTCACGCTCCACTTCCCCCCTTCCTGTGTCACTTTAGGCGCCCTCTCTGCTCAGCAAACGTTCCTTTAAGTCGCCTCTCATTTCGGGCCTCGTGTTTGATTTCTGCTGATTCTGAGATGCAAGCGCTGTTGTCCTCACGGGGTCTGCAGTCTGCGGGGGGTTCCCAATGACGGCGATTTGGGGTGACACCCGGCCTCCTGGTGGGTTCTCGCCGAGCGCTGAGTGGGGGATGCTCCCCTCCTCCCGGGTGTACAGCCAGATCCTTCCCAGGCTCCTTTGCGGTCCCACGCGGTGACGTGGCTCAATGTCACGCACACAGAGGTCACGCCCTCGGCAGCTGGGCCTCGGCCTCCACAGACGGGCACGCCTCCTGCACACGCTCTTCCCCCGGAGCCGGGACAGCGCGGTCCAGTCGAGAGAATGACTCGGCAACTTGGAAAACATTGCGTCCCTGCCCACAGCCTGGCACCCGGAGGAGCAGATGGAGCAGGACGGCCCACAGCCTGGCACACTCGCCTCGGGGCTGTTCCTGGAGGGGCAAAACGAAAAACAACCGTAGTTTTAAAACCGCTTCAGGAGGAGGCCTTTTCACGTATTTCTGTTACGAAAATTGTCAAACGTAGCAAAGCTGAAAGCATCGTACCATGGACATCCGTGTGCCCACAGCTCGAATTCCACCACCACCATTTTACTACACTTTCTTCTCATTGTTACAAATCTACCCGTTTTGCACCCATCTGCTTGTTGATCAGTTCTTACCCGTGGACCAGTTCTCAGTGTAGGCAGACGCTTCCCTCTGAGCACCTGGCCTGCAGGGATTAACTAGACCCGAGTGAGTGTTTCTCTCGACGAAATACTCACTTCCATAAATGAAGTGCACCAATCTTCAGTTCAGATTTAACAAATATTACACCCACACAACCCAAACCCCCATTAAGATAAAGACCATTCCATTTCCCCAGATGTTCTCTCAGGATAGTTCTGTTACCGTTGTAACATACATTATCATATAATATACTAGAGGCCCAGTGCACGAATTCGTGCACATTGAAAGGAAATTAATTAGACGGTGGCCAGTGGGGCGGGACTGGGTAAGACGGGCTGGACACACCCTGGAGCCAACCTCCCACGGTCCCTTCCCAACCGGCCGCACCTGGGGTGGTGCCATGGCTCAAGGGTGTCTGTGGAGTGAGCAGGGTCCCTCCAGCAGGTGGGGTCCCTTGGCCTGGCCTGCGGGATCGGGCTGAAACCGGCTCTCCGACATCCACTGGGGGGTCCTGGGGGCACTCTGCAAAGTTGCTGTTGTACAGGGAGTGGAACGCAAACGCAAGTGCGCAGTAAACCGGATGCGGGGCCGACAGTGCCCCAGCAGCAACATAACCCATGGCTGAAGGCAGAATTGTGCAGCCCCACAAGGAATCGGGCTCCCTCCTCTCTGGTTTTGGGGTGCGTCACCCAAGAACTGCTGCTGCCAAGTCACTGCAGCTCACCAGCTCCTACATTGAGCGTCTGCCCCCTGGTGGTCAGTGCGTCATAGCTACCGATCAGATGGACACTTAGCATATTAGCCTTTTATATATACAGATTATAATGTGCCCAGCCTCCCTCCATGTGGTCAGGTTCAGGCCCCTGGGGCAAGTGCAGAGGCAGTGTGGGATTCTGGGGTGTCCCTCCTCCCCCCCTCCTCCTGGGCTGGGACGTGGAGGTGCTGCGGAGCCACCTGACAGTGTGTTTGAGGAGACTCGGGTGGTAAGACCACAGGGCGCAAGGCCTGGGCCCACGCGGTGAGCTGCGACCCCGATCCTCTCTCACATCACACGGGGATCCACTGCCTCGCTGGAGCCGTGGGTGTTGGAGCCCATGGTGCAGCGACGACGGAGTCCAGGGCCGCGAGGGGAAGGTCCTGCCGGGCGGGTCTGACCTCGGCGACCTGTCAGTGCAAAGCGTGGGAGGAGCAAGGTCCGGGTTGCCGTCCACGTGGGCCGTCGCGGGGCCTCGCGCAGGCTGCCTCGCCGCTCGGACCCTGTCTTGTCCCTGCCGGTCCTTCCTCCTGCAGAATGGGGGCGACGGCCGTGCTCCCCCCTCGGCGAGCTGCCCACTTCTCCCTGGCTGGCTTGTCTCTCGTGGTTGAGCTCCGAGAGCCCCGAGTGTACGTGGGACGCCCCTTCTTCCTCACACGTGTCTTCGGCAGACGACTTCCCCCCAGGCCGCGGTTTGTCTTCTAATTCTCCCGATATCGGTCTTCAAGGAGCGACACTTTCTATTTGAGTGAAGTTCACGTTTACCGACTTTCCCTCCCGTGGGTCCTGCCTTCGGACGCAGGCCGGTCTGGGCAAGGCGTTGCCGCACCCAAGGCCGTGGGTCTGGTCCTGTCCCCCTCGGGGCGGTGGAGTCCTGCGTCGTTCAGTCAGGTCTTGGCTGCATCGCGAGTGAATGTCTGTGGACACGTTAACGTAACATGGGCCACCGGGTGACCGGGGAAAAGCCCGAGCGAACAGGACAACCAACCTCCTCCTCCCCTCCCCGCCCCTCCCTTCTCTTGCTTCTTTCCCTCCATCCTTCCTTCTCCTCCAGGTCCTGGCCCTGTTCCTTCTCCCCCCTCCCCCCCATCTGTCAGCGCCCCCCCCCAGAGGCCAGTGAGCCCCACAGATGCCAGTGTCAGGCGCCCGAATGGCACAGGCTCTGGGCTGGGGCGGGGGGTGGGGGCGGCCAGTCAGCCTGAATGTCCTGCTTTGCAAACCGTTTCCCTGCGGCCATTTTAACAGCAGCTTCAGTGAGGAGCTGCCCCGGCCTCAGGCTGTCCATGGGACCTTCAGGTAGTGCCTCGCTCGCTCACCTCCTGGCTGTCACAGGCCCCCTGCTGACGCCCACCTGCCTCTCACACTGAGGTGTCTGGTGTCGCCAGGACAGCTGGGGACAGTGCCTGTTACCACGGCAACCTGTGTGCCTGGTGGCCTGTGGGCCTGGGAGCCACCTTCCCTTCGGAATGAGAGGCCCTGGGTGAGCAGCTTAGGGACCCGTCAGCCCTGCGTGAGGTCTGCTCTGCGGCCGGTGGGCGTCACTCACTCCCCTTCACGGGCCCAGCCACCCGGCCACCTGCCTGCGATGGGGTCAGGGCCTATACAAGAAGCACAAAGACTAACATGCAAATGGATTGTCTGCCAATCACAGGCGGGGCTTCTGTTCCGCCCTCCATGGAGACTGGGTCACACCTGCAGGAAGGGGGGGGGGGGGGGGAGGGAGGGGGAGGGGGTAGAAGGGAGGGAGGGGAGGGGGTAGGGGGAGGAGGAGGGAGGTGGGGAGGGAGGTGGGAGAGGCGTGGGGCCCCTCTGTGGGGCAGGGTGTGCAGGAAGGAAGCGGAGGCTCAGCTTCGTGAGAGGCACTGAGTCTAGCAGCCTGGGGTACCCACTGTGACCCCGACATGCAGGGGGTGAGGCTCCATCACTCCCCCGACCCCTCGGTTTTGCATGTGGTGGCGAAGCTCGGGACCCTGACGGCTTTGGCTGAGCGGAGGCCGCGGGACCAGGCCACTGGCCGAGAGCCACTTCTCCGAGGGCAGCCACTCCACCGCCCTCCCATCGGCTCCTGAGCGGCAGCTGGCCTGAGCCCTGAGCCGTTCACATGCTCAGGTCCCCCCACAGCCCGGGAGGAGCTCACTCCGCCCTCCGCGCGCCCAGGACTGCAGGACGCCCGGGCCCTGACCTCGAGGCCAGCTTCTCATGACACTTTTCCTTCAACCCCCCCCTGCCCCCCCCCCGCCCCCCCCCGGCTCCAGTGCTGGGAAGTGTGGGGCCGGGTCTGGGGAGAGGCCTCAGGTGCCTGGCCCTCCGCTCAGCGTGGCCTCTATGTCCGCTGCCTGGGGCCTCCTGCCCCCGCCCTCGGCCTCCCGGCCCTCCGACTGCCTTTCTGTCGGGACGTGACCTGAGCCGCTTTTTCTGCAGAGAATGCTTTTTGTTTCTTTTTTGAGAAACTAATCTCCCGCTTCTTTAAGAGCTCCCAGTGCGAAACTGGGTCACAGAGAAAGAGCGGCTCCGTCTTCCCGTTTTCTCACAGACGGTCAGCCCGGCCTGCCAGGCCCCCCCCCCCCCCCCAGCCGTCCTCCCGGACAGGCTGCTGCTCGGCCTGGGCCAAGGGCCCGCACCCGTCACTCACCAGCCAGCTGCTCCCCCTTCCCTGTCCCCACTGACGGACGCCACCCCTCCAGGGCCCTCCCGCTCCCCTCGCCACCCCCAGGACGCCCTGTGATCCAGGCCAAGGACATGTTACTGGGCCGGGCGCTTGGGGTGGAACCTGCGTCTGTCCCCGAGGGCTCGATGCTGAGGCATCATCGCTGGCCCCATTTCCTGGTCCTTCCCGGAGGAGAGGGCTCCCTGCTGTGCCCCCCCCGTCCCCCTCCCCCTGTCCCCCCCCTCCGTCCCCTCCCGTCCCCTCTGCCAAACGGACCAAAGACAGGCCAGGTGACCAGGCGCCTGGATTGAATGTCAGCGGCCGGGCTTCTGACTAAACGGACTCAGCAGGACTCGCTAAAAGCGAACAGCAGAGGCGAACACTAGAACCCCAAAGTCAAGGCCTCGCTGAGAAGGTCGCGGGGAGAGTGGAGGCCCTGGTGGGAGGCTGGAAGGGAGAGGCTGCTGTAGAAGTGAGCACGGCCCAGGTCCCGGGCCTCCCCCTGCCCCTCCCGCCCTCCCTACACCCGTAGGAGGGCAGCTCGTGCTGTCCAGCCCAGAAGGGCCAGGGCCGGGATCCTGGGCCGTTGGACCGGCCTCCGCAGGGCGTCGTCCAGTTCGGTCCGTGTGGAAGCTCCGTCCAGCCCGTCCCTGTCCCGGCTGCGCTGCTGCTCCAGGCCCACCGGCCCGCGGGGCACCGTGCCTGAGCCTGAGCATGAGCCTGAGCCTGAGCCTGTGCCCGTGCCCGTGCCCGCGCCTGCGCCTGAGCCTGAGCCTGAGCCTGTGCCTGAGCCTGAGCCTGAGTCTGCGCCTGAGCCTGAGCCTGAGCCTGAGCCTGCGCCTGAGCCTTATCCTGCGCCTGAGCCTGTGCCTGAGCCTGAGCCTGAGCCTGATCCTGAGCCTGAGCCTGTGCCTGAGCCTGAGCCTGCGCCTGCGCCTGAGCCTGTGCCTGAGCCTGAGCCTGAGCCTGAGCCTGAGCCTGCGCCTGAGCCTTATCCTGCGCCTGAGCCTGTGCCTGAGCCTGAGCCTGAGCCTGATCCTGAGCCTGAGCCTGTGCCTGAGCCTGAGCCTGCGCCTGAGCCTGAGCCTGTGCCTGAGCCTGAGCCTGAGCCTGAGCCTGTGCCTGAGCCTGAGCCTGAGCCTGAGCCTGTGCCTGAGCCTGAGCCTGAGCCTGTGCCTGAGCCTGAGCCTGAGCCTGAGCCTGAGCCTGAGCCTGAGCCTGTTCCTGTGTCTGTGCCTGAGCCTGAGCCTGAGCCTGAGCCTGAGCCTGTTCCTGTGTCTGTGCCTGAGCCTGTGCCTGATCCTGAGCCTGAGCCTGTGCCTGAGCCTGCGCCTGAGCCTGTGCCTGAGCCTGAGCCTGAGCCTGAGCATGAGCCTGTGCCTGAGCCTGAGCCTGAGCCTGAGCCTGAGCCTGAGCCTGTTCCTGTGTCTGTGCCTGAGCCTGAGCCTGTGCCTGAGCCTGCGCCTGAGCCTGTGCCTGAGCCTGAGCCTGAGCCTGAGCCTGAGCCTGAGCCTGTGCCTGAGCCTGAGCCTGAGCCTGAGCCTGTGTCTGTGCCTGAGCCTGTGCCTGAGCCTGAGCCTGCGCCTGAGCCTGTGCCTGAGCCTGTTCCTGTGTCTGTGCCTGAGCCTGTGCCTGAGCCTGAGCCTGCGCCTGAGCCTTATCCTGTGCCTGAGCCTGAGCCTGCGCCTGAGCCTGAGCCTGAGCCTGAGCCTGAGCCTGAGCCTGCGCCTGAGCCTGAGCCTGAGTCTGCGCCTGAGCCTGCGCCTGAGCCTGAGACTGAGCCTGCGCCTGAGCCTTATCCTGCGCCTGAGCCTGAGCCTGCGACTGAGCCTGCGCCTGAGCCTTATCCTGCGCCTGATCCTGAGCCTGATCCTGAGCCTGAGCCTGTGCCTGAGCCTGAGCCTGTTCCTGTGTCTGTGCCTGTGCCTGAGCCTGTGCCTGAGCCTGAGCCTGTTCCTGTGTCTGTGCCTGAGCCTGTGCCTGTGCCTGAGCCTGAGCCTGCGCCTGAGCCTTATCCTGTGCCTGAGCCTGAGCCTGAGCCTGAGCCTGAGCCTGAGCCTGAGCCTGAGCCTGAGCCTGAGCCTGAGCCTGTTCCTGTGTCTGTGCCTGAGCCTGTGCCTGAGCCTGAGCCTGCGCCTGAGCCTTATCCTGTGCCTGAGCCTGAGCCTGCGCCTGAGCCTGAGCCTGAGCCTGAGCCTGAGTCTGCGCCTGAGCCTGCGCCTGAGCCTGAGACTGAGCCTGCGCCTGAGCCTTATCCTGCGCCTGAGCCTGAGCCTGCGACTGAGCCTGCGCCTGAGCCTTATCCTGCGCCTGATCCTGAGCCTGATCCTGAGCCTGAGCCTGTGCCTGAGCCTGAGCCTGTTCCTGTGTCTGTGCCTGTGCCTGAGCCTGAGCCTGCGCCTGAGCCTGAGCCTGAGCCTGTGCCTGAGCCTGAGCCTGTGCCTGAGCCTGAGCCTGAGCCTGAGCCTGTGCCTGAGCCTGCGCCTGAGCCTGTGCCTGAGCCTGAGCCTGGGCCTGAGCCTGAGCCTGCGCCACCCAGAGAGAACGCGGGAGCCGACGGGGAACCACTACCAGCCTGGCCTTGCCAGGCTCCTTGATGACCTGGAGCCAGGAAAGGGGTGCTCGTCCTGACGCAGCCTCTCCCAGGCTCCCGGCTGGGCTGCGCCCTTCCCAGCAGCCCCGTCCTTTCCCAGGTCAGACGCCGCCCCTCACGCTCCTCATCATTTTTAAAATGTTTGTATTGATGTCAGAGAGGAAGGAGAGGGAGAGAGAGAGAAGCATCCACGATGAGAGAGAATCATGGATTGGCTGCCTCCTGCAGGCCCCACCCTGGGGATCAAGCCGGCAACCCGGGCCTGTGCCCCGACCCAGAATTGAACTGTGACCTCGTGGTTCATAGGCTGACGCTCAACCACTGAGCCACACGGCCGGGCTGTGGTCCTCATCTTGCCTGCTTCTGGCTATGTGCCCAGAGGAATTCCCTCGTCCCCTCTCTCCCTGGACACACCAGTCCCTGGGAGGTGGCTAGCGCACAGTAGGGGCTTGAGGGAGGGCAAGTGACGTGATGAGGCTTCATGACTCGCACGGCTGGAGGGGAAGATGGAACCGGCCACAGGACCAGGGGAGAGGGTTCGGGAGACAGTCCACTGAGAGTGTGGGCGTCAGGAGGGAACTGAGCTCTCCGTGCTGGCCGCCTCCGGAATACATCTTCAATACCCACTTTCACAGACACACACACACACACAGACACACACACACTCACACACACACACTCACACACACAAACTCACACACTCACACACACACATTCACACACACACATACACACACACGTGCCCGCGCACACAGACACAGACACACAGAGAGACATGCACACACATACATACACACAGAGACGCAGACACACACACAGACATGCACACACACACACACAGAGAGACACACACAGAGACACACACAGAGACACACACAGACACACAGCACAGACACGCAGCACAGACACACACAGACACACACAGACATGCATAACAAACACGCACAGAGCCCCGCACACGCAGTGAGCCCCGCTCACAGGCTGCTCCCTGTGGCAGAGCAGAGGCCCTTGGGCGTCTCCAGCAGGAGGAGGGTCCCCCCACCACGACCACCAGAGAGGAGCGAGCGAGGCTCCGCAGGGACGGGGGCCCCGACCCCGCAGGCCCCCGGGTGGTGGCGTTGCCTGGTCCTGGCTTCCGGGGGGGGGGGGGGAGGATGGGTGACAGGTTCTCGGAGGCGCTGGGCTCCCAGGACTGTCCGGCCAGTTCCGGCTGCAGACTTACACGCATGTGCCCTGGTGCCCCCTCGGGCCACCTCCCGCCTGGAGCTGGAAACCCCAGGATTCTGGATGGAAATGTTTTCCCAGACTCCCTTCCCAACGCCGTGTTGTCTGACAGTCATTGTTGTCTGGCAGCAGCGAGAAAAGAGAGAGAGGAAGGGAGAGGGAGAGAAAGATGGAAACATCAATGACGAGAGAATCATGGACCGGCTGCCTCCTGCACGCGCCACACGGGATCGAGCCCGAAACCCGGGCCTGTGCCCTGACCGGGAATCCAACCGTGACCTCCTGGTCCCTAGGTCAGCGCTCACCCACTGAGCCACCCGCCGGGTGTGACTCTTAATTCTTCATCAGTGCAAGATGGTCCGGGCTTCGCACTGGCGGGCGGAGCGCATGTGAAACCCGCTGTTAACTGGCCGCCACCAGCAGTTGCGTTCGAACCCCGCGTCCCAGCCGGGGACGAGCGTGACTCAGACGTGTCCTCAGAGCAGCGGCCGGGCCGGACCCGCCTCTCCCCGCCGCGAGGTTCTCGTGAGCCAGGTCGGGAGATTCTCCCAGGTTCCCTTCATGTGGAGACCACGGCGGTTGCCTTGGAAACGGCCGGCGCTGGCATCACGTGCTGCTCGGGCCGCCGTCCAGCCTGACAGAAGCGCTGTGGTCCGGCTTTGATCAGGGCTGAGGCAATGGGGGGGAGGGGGGCAGGGGGCAGCTTGGGGGGAGGTGCGGGTCGCCTGGGGGTGGGGGGGTCACCTGGCAGGGGTGCAGGTCGCCTGGGGGTGGGGGGGTCACCTGGCAGGGGTGCGGGCAGCCTGGGGGTGCGGACGGCCTTGGCCGTCACTTAATGAAGGAGCTTGGTCACAGAGGGGACAAACCCCAGCTGCGATGAGGCAGCCGTTGGTGACATGCGGCCCCTGGTGGACGGAGCAGGAAAACCCAGCTCAGGGCCCAGTGACAGCACCTCCCGTGCAGGGTCAGGCCGAGGGCACTGGAGTGGGAGAAATGAGCCCAGAGGGCGTGCCAGCCCTCCACACCAGCCTCTCCCGCGTGACCGCCCACGGGGACCACCTGGGGTGCTGGTGGCTCAGCCTGTGGGTGGGGCCCGGGGCCCGGCTTCCCCCCAGTACCCCCTAGCCATGCCCCTCCTTGGGGTCCCGAGGGGCTGAAGGCAGGCCCCCCCTGTGGGTGGCCAGGCTGCCCCGTCCGATCCCCACGCAGGGGCCACAGGCCGGTGCCTCCTTCCCACCCATGCCCGGGAACCTGAGACCGAGCCTCCTTGGCCTGTGGGCCTGGCCCTGAGGGCCGCCTCCCGCCGCCTCCCGCCACCAGGACCTGTCCCAGGAGGAGCTGCTCTGGTCAGACGCCTCTGCTTCCCTTAGCAGCTTCCCGACCATGAAAGCAGCAGGCGGCTCCCCACGCCACACGCTGCCCAGCCTCCGGCACATGGTGTCCACCCCCTCCCCCCCCCCCCCGTGCCCTTTCCAGGCGGACGCACACACACATCCTCTCGTGTCAGGGGGCGGAGTTGCATTCTCACCCCTCGCCCATTCCAAGAATTCATTGTATTTGCTTAGGAAACATTTTTGATACAAAATATTTTATTCTTAACTTGATGTGGGGGGAGGGGGACGGACTAGATAGGCAGCAGAACGTCACTCACTCACGGGGGTGGGGGTGGGGTGGGGGCAGCTCCCTCGGGTCCCTCTTCACATGGTCAGCACGACCCCGGCCCCTCACAGCTGCACTCGGCTGTTTCTCTTTCAGGCGTCAAGGCCGAGCAGGCCAGTGCCCAGCAGGAACGGCTGCCAACGGGCTTCCCGCTGTGCCCAGGCCTGGCTGCGGGATCTGGTGGGTGCAGGAGGAGGCACAGGAGGGGGCGCAGGAGGAAGCAGGCGCACAGACACCGACTTTACATGAAACCTCGCCACCTGCTTTCGGGTGCAGCCAGCCCTCTGCTCCGAGTCCCAGGTCCCGGGCTCAGCCCCCGGGGGGGAAACAGAAGTCGCTGCCGAGGCTGCCGGGCGTTGGGTCAGGCCCACGGCGGCGTCTGCGGAGCGAACAGACTCCTTCCTGTCTCCACTCCCGCAGGCAGCATCGCGGCGGCTCAGGCAGCAGCTCCCCGTCAGGCTTCACGCCGCTCCACAGGGACGTGGACAGGAGGGCGTGTGCAGATCATGCCACTGCATGTCAGGGACGTGGGCACAGAGGCTGTGGCACCCAGGGTGCCCCCAACCAGCCCCTGCGGATCTCGAGGGCCCCCCGAACCAGCTCCAGCTGATCCCGGGGGTCCCCCAACGAGCCCCTGCGGACCCCGGGGGCCCCCCACCAGCCCCTGCGGATCCCGGGAGCCCCCCACCAGCCCCTGCGGATCCCGGGGGCCCCCCCACCAGCCCCTGCGGATCCCGGGGGCCCCCCACCAGCCCCTGCGGATCCCGGGGGCCCCCCACCAGCCCCTGCGGATCCCGGGGGCCGGCGGCAGTGCTGTGCCCTCTCCAGGAGAATGTGGTGCCGTCACCAAAGCGAACGACACAGCTTTGCTTTAGATCCAGTGACAATGTCGCCCTGCTGTGCGGCTGTTGGCAGAGAAGGCGGTTTCTCTCCTCAGCGTCCGGTGCAGCCGGTGGAGGGAGGGGCAGCCTGTACCCCATGAGCTGGGCACCCGCGGCCCGGGGTCCTGACTGTGGCGCCTGCTTTCTCGGGTGTAAACGCTCCCGATGGCGAAGGCGAAGCCGCCAACTGCACCCCGGCTCTCCGCTCCGCACCCCAGCCACGGGCAGAGCGAGTGGTGGGTTCTTTCTGCCTGAACTTGACAGGAAAGCTCAGTAGTCAGCCACGGGAGAGTGGCTCTCACACGTGGTCACATGTGAACAGGTTTCTACAACACTTTCCGTCCAAGGCGGGCGCTGCGTCAGTCACAGATGCTCGCGCTGAGAGGCCCTGTGAGCGGCCTCACCCGGGCCCGGCCCCAGGCGCACACACTGCCCGCTTCTGGGCGTCGACCTGCAGCGTCACCGCCTTGCACGGGGGCTCATCAGGCAGAGTGGGGGTGCCTTGAACACAAGCACGGCGACACCCCAACTGGTCACCGAGATGGCCACTGAGTGACCAGCGGGCTGAGCGTCCAGGCGTGGAGACGGGTCATGTCCGGGCAGGACGGAGCCGACAGCACGAGATTTCATCACATACTCAGAACAGCATGCGATTTAAACATATAA
This sequence comes from Myotis pilosus, assembly GCA_036010255.1. Lineage (NCBI taxonomy): Eukaryota > Metazoa > Chordata > Mammalia > Chiroptera > Vespertilionidae > Myotis > Myotis pilosus. The sequence goes on from JASKON010000002.1 coordinate 1,267,465, forward strand.
ATGGTTTATTTCTGGAATTTTTCCTTCAATACTCTCGGTCCCCAGGTTAACTGAAACCCTGGGAACGGAAACTGTGGGCAAGAGGGGCTGCTGCTCTGTCAGAGTGTCATCCAGCCGACCTGTGGCCTGAGCCAGAGGCCCCCCGACTCCTGGAGGGAGATAGGCTCCCGGGGACGCAGTGACCTGCCCCAGGCCACGCGGCTGATCAGCGGGAACTGGGCTTGGACCGGGACTCCGCTGCCCTCAGCTCCTGCCCGATAACCAGGCTGAGGGGACCCTCTGCCCAGTCACACTGCCACCTGCCCACCCCCGCCCCCTCCGCCAGGAGGCCCCGTGCTGCCCACCTGCCCACCCTCTCCCCCTCCACAAGGAGGCCCCGTGCTGCCCACCTGCCCACCCCCTCCCCCTCCACAAGGAGGTCCCGTGCTGCCCACCTGGTGCCCGGATGGTGCGTGGACACGGATGGCACAGAGCGACGCCCACATGGCACCCGAGCATGGAAACTTAGGAACAGTTTGTAGAGGAGGCAGAACCCACTCGAGGCAAGAGCCGTGGACGTCCTCACACGCACTTACAGCCAAGGCCACGCGTTGGGTCTGCTCGGCCTCCCAGCCTCTCCCTGGGGCGCAGGGAGCACCTCCCGTCTTGCTCCAGCGGGTCCTGGGACGCGGGCTCACGGGCAGGGTGAGCCCAGGCCTGGTGGCCGGGGACAGACCCCACACGCACGCACGAGGAACGGAGACAAGTCACCCTCAAGTGGCCGTGGTCTCGCGTGAACACCGAGGAAGGTCGCCGTGCCTCTCGGGGCGGCCGGGAAGGTGTCAGGCAGCGGCTGCCCCGGCCCGGAAAGCAGGCAGGTCTTGGTGCGACTCTCCCTCGTCAAACGCACTTCGAGAAGGTGCCACCGAGCGCCCGAGACGTGTGGCAGCAGCCGGCTCCCAGGCGGCCCAGCCGTGAGGAGGCAGAGGGCTCGCTCACTCCACACACGGCGGCTACTGGCCACTGGTCAGCAGGAGGCAGTAACTGGATGGCCGTCCGTCCCCCTTAGGACTTTCGTTACAGCTCTAAGTCGTCTCGGAAACATGAGGGAGCTTCTGAGCGGGTGAGCTGAGTTCCCACATCTGCACCCCAAACAGATGGCGACCTTCACCCTGAGCTGGCCACGCACACGCCACATGCGGGAGTGGAGGTGTGGCCCTGGGTTTCTGAGCTCACGCGCCACAATCCCGTCACAATCACCCCGAAGCGCTGCTTTCGTCTTTATTCTCGTCCTGACTGAGCCACGCGTGCGCCCTGCAAGTCTGACATCACGGAAAACGGGACACGAACCCCCAGTCCCCCCTCGGAGACACCGCTTCCCTCTGGAAGCACCCACGGGCGGGCAGGCGGCACAGGAGCAGGAGCCGGGGCTCCGCTATGAGCACGTCTGCTCGGCTCCCGCAGGTTTCCAGTCCCCACTAGGAGCCCTGCCGCTGCCCAGAGCTGCGGGCGTTTCAGGGGGCCCGGCCGCACGGGGCGGAAAGCCACGCAGCTCTCGTCTCACTCAGCACCGAGGGGAGCGGCGGGCAAGTACGAACTGAAGACAGAATGGATACAAGGAGAAACAGGTCAGAAAAGCATGGCCGTTCCTGACCGGAACAAACGCTCCTACATTCTATTCCCAGCAAGTGTCACAAAACGGGTGTAAAACTCAATACGGGAAGCAGTCGTCTCTTCACCATCAAACAGAGCCCAACAGCAAGTCCGCAGCTACTCCCGGTGCCGGTGCGAGGACACGCCGGTGACCGGCCAATGAGACCCCCGTCCGGGGAAGTGGCAGCAAGAACGGCGACCTCAGCGGAGCCGCGGGCACTAGGGACGCAGCTCGGACCTGGAACTGGCCAAGGACAACTTCGTTTCCACGTCACGCAGCTTTGTCTGCAAGATTTTCAAAACCTCTTCCATCTGTTGCAGCGAAAAAGGGGATTAACAATCACACGACTGCGACCGAAATCAGACATGGCTGAGTGACTAGAACACACATCAGTGATACAACTTCTGACTGTCTGCATCACAGATATTCCACGTGTATCAGTGAAATCACTTAAACTAAACGTTATTTAAATAACACATAAGCCTATGAACAGTTCTCAACCTCTAACTTACAGCTTTTTAAAGAAAGGTTTCTTTTGTTGAAAATAGGCTTTTACTTATTTTTAGAGAGAAAAGGAGAGGGAGAGACACATCAATCGGCTGCCTCCTGCACACCCCCCACTGGGGATGGAGCCTGCAACCTGGGCCCGGGCCCTGACTGGGAATCAAACCGTGACCTCCTGGTTCAGAGGTCAATGATCAACCACTGAGCCACACGGCCGGGCTCGGCAGCTCTTATTCACTCCGCACCATCTTGCCTCTGCCAGGAGGGGTCAACATGCACAAGTACGACCGCTTCCACCGTGAGAACCGAGTCCAGTGGAGGAGCCGTGTGGTGGAGAGAGATTTACGAGTGACCGTCCTGGAGGCCGTGCCCTCTGGCCTGGCATGAAATGGTTCCCTATTTCTTTTGATTGAGCTTTAGCTTAACTTGTCCCCAAACCACAGCCTCTGACGTCGGGACCAGAGGCAGCGCGGAGGGGGGCTCCTCCGACAGAGAGGGCAGTTACCTGCTTCAGCGAGTTCTCCATTTCCGTTCTGCTCTCAAGACTGAACGCCTGGTCGTCCGACACGATCTGCTTCTCGGAGGACCCTAGGACGTAACTGCACCATGGAGTTAGCGACGGAGCGAGCAGGTACTGGGCCTGCGTTCGCGAACGATGTTTCAGTTCTAAGTCTATTACACTACGTGTCAGCACCCAGTGAACACACAGCTGTATCTGTTACCAGCCCGTCGAAAGCTGTCCCGCCCAACATCACGTTTCCCTCCATGCAAGTGTGGTCCAGACAGTCCTAAACATCCCCCAATACGACAGCCCTGCATGATGGGCATAAGCCGGCGGCAAAGCGTTAGCGCTCACAGTTCAAAGTCCTACTGCCCAGTGTCTGTATGTGACACCGGGAACGTGCGCTCTCACATTGGCCTTTTAGTGAACAGTCATCTGTCCAGTCAGACCTGGCAGCTCCCACAGTCACCCCACTGCTCCCTGCTGGCCGCTCGGGGGCCGAGACGCCGGTCCAGAGAAGCTGAAGGGTCGGAGGACTGGCCGGCAGCGGGCGCAGCAGCAGCGCCGGGAACCCACAAACTCTCAGCAGCGAGGGGGACGGGCCAGGAGCTCCCAGAAAACGGGCTCCGTTGCACTCAGTCAGCAGAGCCTGCCCCCTGCAGCCTCACGTCACTCCTCTGACGGAGTCAGCGCGGCCAGTCTGGGAAGCCGGCTGGTGCAAGGTCTAAAACCAGCCGGAGGCGGGCCTGAGGGCACTAACCCGCTGTTTGGAGGAAGGACGACGAGGCGGGAAACGGAAGAGGCACCGAGGGATTTAGGAAACGGTCAGTGCCCGTGGCGGGGGGCGCCCACGGCTGAAACCAACCAGGCTCCTCGCCTTAGGGTTCCGCCCAGAGCAGCGCCCGTGTGGGTCCCGGGCTGAGTCTGCCCCTCACTTCCTTCCACAGACACATCCCTTTCGATCCTGCACCAGCCCCACGGCCCCGAGAGCTCCCGTCCGCCCTCTACCTCCCTCGTCACAGATCCATGTCTTGTCCTCACGGGACCAAGGGCGCCCGCTCACTGGGCCTCTGCGCGCTGCAAACGGGACCTGCGCTCCGGCCAGGCCTGCAGCACGAGCCACGCCCGCACTGCTCCCGTTTTAAAATGTTTATCTAAGCCTTTCCTGTTTCCCTCATCAGAGCATAATTAGAAGAGAAAATGTAATAAAAGTAGGAAATCTAAGAAACCGCTCCGGAGTGACAACACCCGCGAGGACCAACGCCCAGGCACTTCCTCTCTCACGGGTTCTGTCCTTCCGTCCGTCCGTCTGTCCAGACGTGCAGGCTCGGAGGCGTCTTTCTTTAAGGTCGTGAGGCCGCGCCCTGCCCAGGACGAGCAGAGGTACAGCGGGGCCAACGGATTTATTTAACTTCGTGTTTCCTATAAAACGGCTCATGGACTGGAAGGCCATTAAGACATCGAGCTGCCACCAGGCCCCAGCCGGCCTGGCTGCCTGGAGACCCGGGGACGGCCCTTCCTGGCCCTCGGGAGCACGAGGACGACGCCTGGTGGGGTTGGGACACAGGCAGCTGGACCTGGTGCCCACGTCACCGAGCACCAAGGCCTCCCCTACCGACCGGCTGTGAAATCCTTATTTCTCCTGGACGACTGAGGAGGCTGACCACTGTGGGGGAATCAAATGGACAAAGCGGACGGACCCCCACGGTCCGGCTCCATCAGAGCCGACCCAGCAGCCCCTGCGCCGGCGTCACTATGGGAAATGCTCTCTCGGTGCGTCCTACGCACAATTCACAGCGTCTGAGCTCCCGTCACTGGCTTCGCGGCCAGAAACGGTGACCTGGACACGCGCTCGCACAGGCGGACACTGGTGTCCGCACACCGACTGCTCGCGAGCCGCTCAGAGCGCTGGCCGGCGCACTCACCTCTCCGTGGCCCCCACGCCGAGGCAGAAAAGGTCCCTCTTGTAGTCCAGGTGGCCGGGCGTGCACCGGTAGATGTAGCCGAGGGACAGCGCGCAGCCCGCGCAGCGCAGGGTCTCCAGGATGCTGCGGGAGAGACGTGTTGGACCAGGCGGCACCTGCCCAGGAGCCCCTGCTCACACCACACGAGACACTGAGGTTGCTCAAGTGAGTCCGCCCTCAGCCACACCCATAAGGGAGACCACAGTGAGGTGCTGGTATGAGGAACGGACGGTCATTCCCAGGCTCCTAGCAAGGAGGGCACACACACTGCAGCCCAGAGCCAGCCAGCAGGCATGCCTCAGCCAGAATTGACTAACGTTTTTTAAAACTGATTTTAGAGAGAGAGGAAGGGGGGGAGAGGGGGAGAGGGGGAGAGAGGGGGAGAGAGGAGGAGAGGGAAAGAGGGAGAGAGAGGGAGAAGCATCACACCCTGAGCAGGGGTCGAGTCCACAAGCTGGGCATGTGCCCTGACCAGGACTAGAACCAGTGACGTTCAACCAGCTGAGCCACCCCCACGGGCTAATCACACTTGTTTTCCTTGTCGCTGTCTTCAGTTACTGTCCAGGCAAAACATAAAGGTTGAGTCGATGACAAACATTAAGCCCGGACAGCACAGGAACGAGGACGGCAACAGCACAGTGACCAGCGCTGGGAGGCAGGAGGGCGGGCTCGGCAGGAAGAGGCGGCGCCGTCCTGGCTCTACGACCGAGCGGCCCTGTGGCCTCAGCCAAGCCCCGGCCGCCCAGCCTTCCTCTGTCCAGACACAGACGGGAGCGAGCCCAAGGCCGGCTTCCCAGGTGACCACCCGCAGCCAGAGCGCTGTCCGTTACAGCCACACCCCTGGCCTGCGCTGGATCGCATTCTCCTTGAGTAGAGTAGTTTTTAACTGAAGGAGACTTTCTTTGACTACAACAGTCCAGCGTTGCTACAGTGAAAAACCAGTATTTGAAAATACACTGAAAACACACGACGTTCACTGGTCTGTGTGCCACCTGACGTTATTTCACCAACACCAGCGGGACGGGCTCCGGGACACACACACACAGGCACAGCTGCCCATGCGGTGTGTGAGGGTGCCATCACAGCAGGGGGGGCGGGTGCCGTGGCGTGGTCCCTTCCCAGGGGGAGGGGGGAAGGGACCGTGGGGGAGGAGCCGTGTTGTCATTTCTGGCCCCGCCATAGCCTTGTCTCTTTACCACAGGCCATGTGCGCGTGTATGTGTCCGTGTGTGTGTGTCTGTGTCCATGTGTCTGTGTGTGCATGTATGTGTCACTGTGCACGTGTATGTCTGTGTGCGTGTGTATATGTCCGTGTGTGCATGTATGTGTCCGTGTGTGCATGTATGTCCGTGTGTGCGTATAAGTGTCTCTGTGCGCGTGTCCGTGTGTCTGTGTGTGCGTGTGTGACAGCAGCACTTCCTACGGGCGCCCTGACATGGAACAGTGGGTGGCGCTGGTCGGAGGCGCGCTGGGCTCTGAGAGTCACAACACAGGTGTCCTCTTTTCTCGGTTTATTTTCTGTTTCCTCAGCACCAGGCCCCACAGCCCGGAAAGAGAGGGTCCCCGTGAGCCTTCAGAAACCAACCCTCTCCCCCCGCAAACCTGAAGGGCTGCCATCACCCGAGGACCAGTGCGTCCCTCCGGCTGTCACACCGATCCTGGGGGGGGGGGGGGAGTACCCCGGTGACCTCACGGGTAATAACCTTTCCGGAGATTCTACTTGAGAAGTACAGGTTTTCTTTAACATCCACACTCACGTGGACCGAGCCGCACTCACCAGCCATTCTCGTTTTCCCGTTTGGACAGTATCTGCTCCTTATCCACAGAAACATTGCTGGAAACACCTAGAAAACAGACCAGGGACTTGTGTGTGCGGTTTGTTATAACAGATACAGACACTCAGACAACTTCTAACTCAACTTTTAATGTGGAACTCGGAGGACCAGAAAAGATAAGAGCCCACAGTCCCCAAGTGCCTCTCTCTCTCTCTCTCTCTCTCTCTCTCTCTCAGGCGGGTGGTTTAAAGCAATGTCCCCAGAAAACCATTCAAATGGACAAAACAAATCAAGTTAAAGGGAAGACTGAATGGACAGTAACATGTGGAACAATTAGAACCTCCATGCGGAGACCACCGAGAGCTGCCAGACACGGCGAAACTCGGATCAAAGCCGGGGAAGACGCTAAAGCCAACGCGGCATCTCTGGGCCTGGCCCTCTGTGTGTCGCCGAGGGGCCTCGGACGCGGCCACAAGCTGAGGGGTCACAGCTGACCCGAGAAGAAGCAAGACACCCCCCGAGGGCCCGGGCCCTGAAGCCGGGGGTGGGGTGGGGGTGGGAGATGAGGGGGGATGTCCACCTAAAACGGCCAAAGCATCTCGGTTTCATCTCCTCCGAGTCCACATTCCACTCCATCCTCCAGGTGCTCAGACCAGAACTGGGGTGTCACCTTGACTCTCTGTCCTCATCCTGCTCCCCACACCACGACGCTGACAAGTCCTGTCAGTTGCACCTCACCGCTCTCCCTCCAGCCCCCAGCCTCCTCTCCTCCTCCTGCCTGGACCGCTGCGCCCCGACCCACCCCCCCTTCCACGCTCAGGCCTCCATCGCTTCCTCAAAATTAAAATCTAGGTCAGGCCGCGCCGGCTTACACGCCTCACTGCCTGCGAGACTCTGATTCCGTGCAACAGCCTAAGGCCCTGCGTTGTCGGCCCTTCCTGATCTTTACGCCGTTCCTGGGCCACACCGGCCCCAAGGCCGAGTCCTCGCTGCCCCAGGCCTGCCACAGCAGCGAGCAGGACCCGACGTGCACGCACGGCCAGGCGGCCATCGCGCACAGAGAGGAGAGACACCCCCAAGCAGCCAACCTGAGCGCTCTTCAGGAGGGGGGCCAGCGATGCCTGTAACCAACTCCCCAGCTCAGGAAGGAGACCCGATTCCTAAGCCGGCGCGTGCCGGTCAGCCCCGGACTTGGGAAACGAGCTCCGTCAGCGTCACATTAAAGCTCAGTGACGCCCGGCCCGTAGCCGGCTGCTCAGAGCATCGCCCGACACGAGGCTGTGGGCTCTGGCCGGTCAGGGCGCCTGTAAGAGAACCGACCGCTGTGCGCATCAGTAAGCAAAAGAACAAGGCCACGTTCTCCCTCCCTCCCTCCCACCCTCCCTCCAACCAGTATTTTTTTAAAAAGCTACATGATCACGCTATAGCCACGGAATAGTACGTACATGTTATGAATCTTGACAGAGTAAAAATAACTCAACTTGCTCACACTGGGGCAGGAGGGAACGACAATTAATCCAAGAATCCATTTTGTCTTCCACTGGGGGCTGGGGTGGGTTTGTCACATCAACTTGTAAAATCCCCATTTTACAGAGGAGAAAACTGAGGCAGTGAGGCTAAGGCACTTGCCCAAGGAGACACAGCTAGTAGGCGGCAGGCCAGGGTCCAAACCCGCACAGGCGAGGGGCCATCGCCAGGCCGTGCCGCCTGTCAGCAAGGGTACAGCACCTGCTAAATCCATGAAGTACCTCTGTATACACTAATACGGAGGACATTCAGAATGTGTGTGGACCAAAACGATACATGCTTAACATATACACACTGCAACCTCCAGTTGTTAAGAGTTCACACGTTTAACAAGCTGGTCCATGCAGGGAGCCCGCCAGCAAGTCCAGAGGAGAACAAACGCGGGGGCCACCTCAGTGTCGGGGTCAGCAGGGCAGGTCCCCGCTCTCACACCCTCTGCACATACTGACTCCCACGATCAAAGGGCTAATCCCAATAAATCACCGTGGAAATGTCTGCTCTTCGGCTTCTGTTTAACAGCTAAAAGGGGCGCAGCAATTACTGTTTCTCTTAAAAAATATCTTTTTATTGATTTCCGAGAGGAAGAGAAAAGAACATCACCGATGAGAGAGCCATGGCTCGGCCTCCTGCACGCCCCTCCTGCGGATGGAGCCGCAGCCCGGGCCCCCGGGGCACAGGGGGCCGCTCGGCCGGGCCGCACCCGCCGGACGGCCGTCACTGTCCGCGAACCGACGCCTCCGCCGGGGAACAGCGGGCAGCAAACAGCTCCGGGCCCTGCGGGCACCGGTGTCCGCCCTTCTCCCCAGAGTTTCACTCCAGGAGGGACCTTCAGCTGGACGCCCACAAGCCAACAGCCATTTTCACACCAAGTCAGAAAACACAGTGAGCCGCTCCCCTAAACGAACACGAGGAAAGCAACCAAACCGGGGAGCGGAAGCCTGCGGTGGGGCTGAGGCCGGGAGGCCCCTCACCGCCCTCCGCCGGGTTCCGGGGGCGCCCCCTGCAGGGTCGCTTTACAGACAACCACCCCGGACGCTCGGACCGCCGGGCGCCCGCGGATGCACCTGTGACGTCAGTGCCGACCCCCCGCCCCCCGGAAGCAGGCAGCGGAAGGGCGGGAGGCCCCACATCAGCCTGCCCGGGAGGGCTTCGGGGCGGCTACAGAAAATGCCCAGAACTTAGTTGTTTTTTGTTTTTTTTACGAACGCTCACAACGATGCCGACCCAACCGCTACCGACGCACGGACGACGGAGCGGGAGGCCACGGAAGGGACCTGTCACTCGCGAGCGCACGGGGCGGGGCAGCGCACCTCCCGGTGCCGGTTCTCGCGGCCCTGGCGGCCCCGGAGCACCCCCCCGCCCAGCGCGCCCCGGGGCCCGCCACTGACTGCGCAGCAGGATGCAGCTGGCCTCCGGCCCGGCCACCCAGCTCAGCGAGTCGCCCAGCGGCCGCCGGCAGCCGGCGCACAGGAACACGAGCGGCCGGTCCTCGTCCCGCGCGGCCGCCGCCTCCCCGCTCGGGGAGCCCCACGCGCTCGTCCACTGCTCCAGCGGCCGCCGGCCCGGCGAGCCCCCCGAGAGCCGCCGGCTGAGGAGCGAGGGCTCGCTCCACGCGCCCCGGTCGCCGCACGCGCAGCTGGCGGAGGTGCAGCCTCTGCAGCTCTCCCGCGCGGGAGCTCCCGCCATCGCGACGAGCCGGCCGGCCGCGGGGCACCACGGGAGACGGGGAGCCAGTGCGCGTGCGCGGGGCGGGGCGGGGCGGGGCCTGGCGGAGGAGGGACGCGAGCCGCCCGCCAGTGCGCATGCTCGCTGCCGGCCCCGCCCGGCTGGTGGCGCTGCGCGTGCGTGAGGTTCCGGTCTGCGCGGAGGCGGCGGGCCGCGGGGGCGGTGTCCTTGAGGGAGGGAAGCGCCCGGGCAGTCAGCAGCTCGTCCCCGGGCGTCCCCGTGCGTCTAAAGCGAGTCCGCCGCCCCGCGGCCCCAGAGGCGGAGGGGGCACACCTGCCTGCGGCCCCTCCCCCCAGCCGGCGGCCCTGATCGGGCCGATGGGGCCGGTCCACCGGCCAACCTCCCGCTGTCTCCTCCGACAGGCCTGGCCTCTGTCTGCTGATTGGGGCTGGGCCGCCTGACCCCACCCGTGCACGAATTCACGCACTGGGCCTCTAGGAGGACTATGAAAGTAAGTGTAGGGTGTGCGTGACTTTTAAAAAACAAATTCCTATCGCCGAAACCGGTTTGGCTCAGTGGATAGAGCGTCGGCCTGCGGCCTGAAAGGTCCCGGGTTCGATTCCGGTCAAGGGCATGTACCTGGGCTGCAGGCACATCCCCAGTGGGAGGGGTGCAGGAGGCAGCTGATCGATGTTTCTCTCTCATCGATGTTTCTAACTCTCTATCTCTCTCCCTTTATCTCTGTAAAAAAACAATAAAATATATTTTAAATAAATAAATAAATAAATAAATTCCTATCGTAGACCATTTCAAACATTTGCAAAAGCAGCAGGAACAGCAGAGTGAGCTCCATGCAACCCCCACCCGGCTTCTGGCTCTCAGGCCTCCACCTCTGCCTCCCGCTTCCCAGGCCTCCAGCCCACAGCCTCCACAACCGCAGGAGTCCATGCCTAGGACATGCCTCTATGTGTGTGCATGTGTGCATGTGTGTGTGCATGTGCATGCCTGGGTGTGCACATACGAGTGTATGCATGTGTATGTGAGCGTGTCTGTGTGCATGCTGTGTGGGGGGGTGTGGACGCACAGGTGTGTCTGTGTGTGCACGTGTGTGCGTGTGCTGTGTGGGTGTGTATGTGGGTGTCTGTGTGGACGCACGGGTGTGTCTGCATGTGTGCACGTGTGTGTGTGTGCTGTGTGGGTGTGTATGTGGGTGTCTGTGTGGACGCATGGGTGTGTCTGCATGTGCTCGCGTGGGTGTGCATGCCATGTGGGTGTGGGTGTGGGTGTGTCTGCATGTGCTCGCGTGGGTGTGCATGCCATGTGGGTGTGGGTGTGGGTGTGTCTGCATGTGCTCGCGTGGGTGTGCATGCCATGTGGGTGTGGGTGTGTCTGCATGTGCTCGAGTGGGTGTGAGCACGGGCTGTGGGGCGGTGATGGAGCTGGAGGTGGGAGCTTCCTGAGGTTCTCCAGGGAGGGAGGCCCACTGCCTCGCATGGCAGCCTCAGGGTTCTGTCTGTGTGCGGATGGGGGGGGGGAGTTTGCCCCCCGAGATGTGGAATTAATGATTTCTGCTGACATGCCCACCGAGGTCTAACCTTCACGGAGCTGCTGACCGCGGCACGTGTGGGGAGTGTCCCCCCGTGGACGGGCAGCTGCAGGCTCACCCCCGCGAGCCCGAGCTCCTGGCTGCCGACTACACGTCCATGCCACTCCCCTCCGCGGTGTGACCTGCGTGGAGAATATGGGAGTGGGGTGCTGGAGGGAGAGGCCCCCAATGCTGTGTTTGAGCTCCCCCACTCGGAGGCCGAGTGCTCACGTCGCCCTGCTCCTCTCCAGCCTGGAGACGCCCCCTGACTGTGCGCCCCGGCCGGGGCCGGTGACCTGCAGGGCCTGTGTCCCAAGAGCTCAGCCCATCATGTGGGACCTCGGCCCGGACAAACCACCCCGTCCGTCCCTCTGTCTGTCTGAACCCGGGCAGCTGCCTGGCGGGTCCTGGGGGCCTAGATAAAACGGGGGACACTGGGTAGGGGCGGCTGCTCTGGCTTCCTGAACGCCGTGTGTTCATGAGCGAGGTCACAGTTCAGGGCCCACATGGCCGTCGCCGCCTCGGACGATGGCTCTGAGCCAGTGACGGCGGTTCTCCACGGCCAGTGCCTCAGCGTGCGCCCAGGGCAGCGCCAGGCCTTCGTTTGGGATTTCACTTTTTTATCTGCTTAAGGCAGAAAGGGGCGTCCTCCCAGCTCTGCCCGGCACCCCCTCTTTCCAGGCCCGGGGTCTGCGGTCCCATCCCCATCCCCCCCCATCCCCCCTCAAGCACTGGGGCCACCCGGGCCTCCGCCCGCAGCTGTTTGCTTTGGAGCCTTGTCAGGAAGGGGCCAGGGAGGGCCCGGTGCGCCCAGCAGGCGAGGCCCCCCCTCCCCCCGCTCCCCCCTCCTGTCCCCGGCCTTTCTCCAGCCAATGGCTCCAGCCGGGGGCGGCCTTGGGCCTGAGACCCACAGACACACTTGGCCGCTTCACAGAGGCCGGTTGGCCAATCGCGCCGCGGCCTGCCCAGCGCTGGACACGGGCACGCCAGCGCGGCCATGGCCACGGCCAACAGCAGCAACGCCTCGGCGCCCTCCTTCGGCTACGAGTACTACCTGGACTACCTGGACCTGCTCCCCGTGGACGAGAAGCAGCTGAGAGCCCACAAGTGTGAGTCCTGGCCGGGAGGCAGCAGGCGGGCTGGGGCCCCCACGGCTCTCTCCACCCATCGGACAGCTCACGGGTGGCCGGACCCGGCCGCGCTGGGAGGGATCAGTGAGCGGGGACAGTGTCTGTCATCGTCCTGAGTGAGTTCGGGACTCACCTGAGAAACGCCGACACGCGGGGGCACCCGTGCGGTAACGTAGGTCTCTTGATGGAGGTTTGTGGGCCCGGGGTTCCGGTGAGTGAGGTGAATGTCTTCACGTTGTAGGCTTCGGGGTTCCTGCGTCTGTGCGCAGACTCGGGGAGAGCTAGTTTGCCGCCCGGAGATGTATGGCTTAATGATTCTATGGTTCGTGTCTGAGGAAGGACGCCCGGACAGTTAATGCCTTTGGCTCACCCCCCTTCAGCCTCGATCTCTTGGGTAACTGGGCTTTGTCAGCAACCCCGTGGGATGACTCCAGCTTCTCAGGCAAGATCACAAGTTCGCTGAGGAGACACAGGAGCACGACACAAAACAGAGGCCCGGCCCTTGGGACCGGCTCTGCCCTCCCCGAGGTCCGGGGTCGCGGGGGTTTCATGAACGAGTCACACGCGTCTGTCCAGGGCAAACGCATCACCAAGGACCGGAGACTTTCACATGAGGAGAAAGATGGGCTCCTGCCCAGCAGCTCAAAACGAAATTGATGTCCTTATTTAAAAAAATATTTTTATTGATTTCAGAGAGGAAGGGAGAGGGAGAGAGAGAGAAACATCAATGAGGAGAGAGAATCATTGATCGGCTGCCTCCTGCTGGGAATGGAGCCCACAACCCAGGCCTGTGCCCTGACCAGGAATCGAACCGTGACCTCCTGGTTCACAGGTCGACGCTCAACCACTGAGCCACGCCGTCCGGGTGGATTTGCTTTGGGGAAATAGCTAAGGATCATGAAGAAGTCAGTCGGGCGAATGAAATTAAGCCGATCAGTACAACCCGGGTGTCGAAAGTACACAATGATCTCATAACATAGCAAAATGGGGGTGTGTCCCTGAAGGTGATTCCGAAAGAAGAATTTGTAAGTGTTTATTAATGCTTGATCAGTACGTGCATGTTAGGGACATTGACACGATTCTACGGTAGAGACAGGAGGGCTATTTCGAAGGTCAGTATGCATTTGGATTTGTAAGTTTGAGGACTTTTACTTAAAAAGTCAGGTTTTTTTTTTTACTGATTCAATACAGAAAATTGGTCACAACGAACAGAGCACCAGGTGAAATAAGTTGCTTTCTCTCCCAGGTAGTCGTCTGCGGGCAGGTGCTGGGCTGGCCCCCTGAAACCCTCGGGAACCAGCCTCGCCCGGTTCCTCGCTCTGCCCTCGTGGGCCGTGCCCTCGCCCCCACGCCCCATGCCAGGCTCTGCGTCACAGCCAGGCTCTGGGCAGACCACACGGCAGGAGGATAGGAAGGGACACAGGGAGCAGGGGCCCTGCAGCCCCTGCAGAAAGACTGCAAGAAACTGTCCAGGAAAAATTCCACTCGCACCTCATTGGCCAGCACCTTGTCACATGCCACACCTAGCTGCAAGGGAGGCTGGGAACTGTCGTCTTTCTCCCAGACAGCCGTGTGCCCAGCCGTCAGCAGGGGTTCTGCTACAGGGAAATGCGGGGCGGACAGGACTGACAACCAGCAATCTCTGCTGCAGGTCCTCACAGCTCCCCTTTCTTGTTGTTAATCCTCACATGAGGTATTCCTTCCATTGCTTTTTAGAGAGTGGAAGGGAAGGCAGGAGCCGGGGGACGGGAGGGGGGGGAAACACTGATGTGAGAGGCACATCGGCTGGTTGCCTCCTGCACCCCCCAACCGGGGGTGGGGAGCAAACCTGCAGCCCAGGTATTGAACCCTGGACTCTTGGCGGTGCGGGCTGACGCTCCAACCACTGAGCCACACCGGCCAAGGCACATCTTCTATTCTCGTGAGCTAGAAGGATGCAGCGATATCAGTTGCACAAACCCTCTTCACAGAATAACGTAGTTCTGTGTATAGGTCATTTCACAGCCAGTGACTGGGGAACTACGCATGTGCACTGTACAGACTCTCATCGTATTACTCTGTGTGGCAGTCTGTATGACACACTATCCTCCATCTAACGGACAGGGAAACGGCTTTAGAGATGTAAAACCCCAGGTGGTCTGAGATCATTAGAACTCAAACCTGGAGCCCCGGGCCGTGACCCCCGCGTGAGTCCCACGAAGGGGAAAGTCTTGAAATTAATTGGCCTGGACCTGGGACTCGAATGGGAGCCTCCTGTGAACAGGAAGTGTCTTAATGGAATGAAGGCGCTGCCTCCAAGTTCGGACGAGAAATCCCCCAACATGCCATGCAGCCAACCCCGCCACCCAGCGCCTTATCTTGCCAACCCACTGTGCCCTCTCACTCCCCTGTCCAGCCAGTATCGCCCCAGAAAGGAAGGGAGGAACCAGGGGGGGTGTGGGGAGGGGGGGGGGGGGGTGGGGGGAGGGGGGTGGAGAGAGGGATGTCTCTGGGGCTGGGCTTCCCACTGCCCCGCATGTCTCCCTGGGAAACAGGCCCTGGTGCTGAGCTCCCAGCCGGGTCAGGGCTTTGCCGGGCCAGGACATCCTGTCCTCGCGGAGCAGAGGGGCCTCCCGGGGGGAAGCGAACCCTCCTTCCGGCTGCCTTTCTCAGCAGAACAGGATGAGGGGACTGCGCCCAGGAAGCAGCCTGGCCCTGTGGGTCTGGCGGGATTCAGTGGCTTGTCCGCAGGGCTGTGCTGTGAAAGGTCTCAATCCTGCTCGGTGGGTGGGTGGGTGGGGACACTGACCCAGGGCAGGGGCACAAGACAGAGCCTGTGGGGGCCGGGGAGGGGAGGCTGGGGGAGAGGAAGGGGAGGGGAGGTGGGGGAGGAGTGGGGGAGGGAGAGTGCCCATCGCCAAGGTTTTGAAGCTGTTTCCTTAGGCAGCGGTCCTCAACCTGTGGGTCGCAACCCCTTTGGTGGTCGAACGACCCTTTCACAGGTGTCGCCTAAGACCATCCTGCAGATCAGATATTCACATGACGATTCATCACAGCAGCAACATGACAGTTATGAAGTAGCAATGAGAATAATGTTATGGTTGGGTCACAACATGAGGAACTGTATTTAAAGGGCCAGAAGGTTGAGAACCATGCCTTAGAGGCTCTGACAGAACTGACCTGGGTGCTAAAGAATATGTTTTCATTGATTTCAGAGAGGAAGGGAGAGGGAGAGAGAAACATCAGTGATGATGGAGAACCATCGATCGGCTGCCTCCTGCACGCCCCACACTGGGAATGGAGCCCACAACCTGGGCCTGTGCCCTGACCAGGAATCGAACCCTGACCTCCTGGTTCACAGGTCAAAGCTCACCCCCTGAGCCACACCGGCTGGGCTCTCCCCTGTGGCCATTTAATCCCAAAGACGCCCACGCAGGCCCTGCCACCTCACAGCAGCCCCCCTGTCACTGGCTGCAGGTTCTGAACAGGGTGGAGAATGGCACCCCACCTGCCGGTTCTCCCCAGGAGGGTCTAGGGTGTCTCCTGGGTGTCCCCTCCCCCACTTTAGCCTCCGGCCACACTCACAGCCACAGGGCCACTGCACACGTGCCTTTTCCTCCTCTGTTGGCCCAGCTGCCTGCCCAGCAGGCGGAGGGCCCGTCTCCCCAGCTCCTCCCGGTGCAGGTGCCAGGGAGGCCTGGGCGACATTCCCCGGAGGGAGCGCTCTGCTGGGCAGGCAGGGCTCGGCGCAGCCCCTGGCTCCAGGCTCAGTGCTGCCGGGATGGGGCTGCGCTGATGGTGCTCACCGGGCCCCGGCTGCCCCCTCAGAGGGGGGGGCCGCCCGTCACAGGAGCTGCGGGGCCCTTCTTCTCCCTCCCAAGGAGAAAGGGAGCGGGGAAACCTGTCTTCCTCTTTTAAAGAATATGTTTGCATTGATTTCAGCGAGAGGAGGAAGGAGAGGGAGAGATAGAAATATGGATCGGCTGCCTCCTGCACGCCCCACGCTGGGGATGGAGCCTGCAACCCGGGCATGTGCCCTGACCGGGAATCAAACCCAGACCTCCTGGTTCACAGGTCGATGCTCAACCACTGAGCCACCTTGGCCAGTGGGAAACCCACCTTTTGAGCAGCAGTAGCAGCTGAAAAAGCGCATCCATTGGCACTGCCTGATTCATCCCTGCTTCCCCTCGACAGACAACCCTTCACCACCCAGTGGCCAGGGCTCGGGGCAAAGCCACTTCCCGCTGCCGTCAGTGCACAGCCCAGAGGCCAGCAGAGGATGGACATTGCCCTCGCCGTTCCCAGCCCTCCCCCAGCTGGTGCCTGGGGGTCACACACGCACCTGTCTCTCCTGCAGACTCGGTGGTGATCGCCTTCTGGGCAAGCTTGGCCGCCTTCGTAGTGCTCCTCTTCCTCGTCCTGCTCTCCATGTCCCGCCGGGCTCCCGCGGCCAGGTGTGTGCGGGCCAGGTGCGTGCGGGCCAGGTGCGTGCGGGCGGCAGCGTGGGGGGCCGGGTGCGTGGGGGCCAGGTGTGTGTTGTAGACTCACTCCCCAGTGTGGGGCGTGCAGGAGGCAGCCGGTCCATGATTCTCTCATCATTGACGTTTCTATCCCTCTCTCCTTCTCCCTTCCTCTCTGACATCAATAAAAATAATAATAGTGTGGTGATGGCTGCAAAATTCGATGGAGATGCTATAGCTCATTGATTGTACATTGTAAAATGTATCTCACTTGAGCTGTTAACCCAACAGAGCAGGGGAGGGACTGTCCTCCGCAGCCCTGACGCCCCCCCGCCCCGTCTGTCCACAGGAGCAGCGCCCCGCGCCACCCTGCGTGCCCCTGCGGCCTCCACGTCAGCCTCCCCTTCTGCATCCGGAGGCACCCGCTGCTCCACAGGGCCCCCCCCAGCTCAGCCAGCGAGCCAGGCAGCAGGGCACCCGGGCCCTCAGCCTCGCCCCCCACCGCCCCTCAGGCGCCCCCTGCTCTCCTGTGGGAACGGGCGCTGGACGGGGACCCCCGCGGCATCAGCTGATGTCGGTCACAGCCCAGCTGGCCTCCCACTGGAGACGGTCCGGCACCAGCGAGCGGCAGCCACTCTGAGGGGCTCCAGCCTGGACACCTGCCTCCTGAAAGCAGCAGGCAGCTGCCAAGAACCACCACCAGGAGGCGCTGCCGTGGGCGTGAACCCGCACCGGTCCCAGCCGCACCAGCCCCCTGGCCTGGCCGGGAGCAGCCCCAACGGGGCAGAGCTTCAGTGCCCAGCCGCGTACTCACTCCCATGCTCACCTTGGAAGCGTAGAAAAGAATAAGCACAAATAAAGATGTAACAGCCACTCACTCCCCTCCTCTGCCGCTTTCTAGCCTCCGCCATCACTGCAGCACACGCATCGACCCCGAGTCCCGGCTGGGCCGTAGTGACGGAGCCGAGCGCGGGGAGCCCTGTTGTGCGGGGTGCGGGGTGCGGGGTGCGGGCACGCAGAGCTCTGAGCGACAGGCTAAACTACACGGAAACTGCCTCATCCACATTCCACGTGTATCAACGATGACACCAATTAATGAGGGATCCTAAAAGTCAAACCCTGACCGAAAACATGCAGGTCTCTGTGGAATAAAAATAGCTTTTAACATCAATTAAGCAAAACGCACAAACTTAACAAAAATAGACATTTATTATCAAGTTAAAAACAGGCTGCCTTCCCTAAGCAGAGGCTCTGAGCAGCCCCGCGATTTAAGGAAACAAGCGGCGGCAGGAGCTGACCTGACAGTGACCCGGAGCTCTGCCCCGACGCCTACAGAGACCACCTGAGGCGCCTCCGCTTTGTGACACATTCGTGGCCGTTTAGCTTAGCTTCACCCGGGAGCCCTCGCGTGCTCAGTGCCACTCACTTTGAGGCGTTTCCTCTCAGAATGAGAAAAGGGCCGGCCTACTGACCGCTGTGCGGCCCCCTGGCCCCGAGGGAGCCCATGGCCCCGTCACGCTGACCGCCTCACGCAGGCCCTCCAGTCTGTTTATTGGCCGAATAAATAAAGCAAGCTTTTCCCCCAGGGCCCTGGTCACTACACACACCCCTGGACTCCTAGAGCCTGCGAGGGCGTCACGTGTCCGGGGCCAGGGCGGCGATGTCCTCGCAGAGCCCGACGATGGCCTCCTGGTCACCGCCTGGCGCGTCCCCTGCAGCCTCACGGACCATCTGGACGTGGGCGAGGAGGGTGTCTGGCCGCTGGGCCCCCAGCCAGATGTCCTGGATGTACAGGGACAGCAGGAAGGCGGCGGAGGCTGCGGGGAGGACACAGGGCCGTCAGGACGCCATCTACTCGGCCAGACAGCCCGTCACCCACCCTCGCGGGACGGACACGCGATGAACCGGGCTCACTCCTGTGGCCACTGAGTGGGCAAGTGTATAAAACAAACGCATCTGCCTTCGCGTAACTGCTGGTTCATCGCTTCTGCTCCCCGAGGAGCCTGTCTTACCTGGTGACGCAGGGAACACTGCTGTAGGCCAGCATCCTCTTGGTCTGACCCCCGCCCCCGCCCCCCGGACAAGCAGAGACTCAGTGCCCAACTGCGGCCGGATGAGGACAGTCACCCACTCCCAGGTGAGCCCACCCCTCCCTGCTCCGCGTCCTGGGAAGGGGCCCCGCACGCCCTCCTTCAGGATCCAGCGCCTCTCTTCACTCGCTCACTCGCACACGCAGCGCTTTCCTAGGCAGCTGCCGAACGCCAAACGTGGCAACTGTGGGTATCCGTACTTGTGTGCATGCAGGTGTGTGAGAGTGCACACACACACACACACACACACACACACACTCTCGTGTGCACACACACGCACCTGGCCACGAGGTGGCATGTAATTCTGGTTGGGAAACGGCGGACACTTGGGGAAGTCCCTGGCCTGCAGGCAGGGGCCGTCCTGGGGGGATTGGAGGTCTGGGCGAGCACCCCCACTGTGAGATGAGCATCAGTAAAGACTTTCCCGCAGGCAAAGGCCCGGCCCCTCACGGTCAGGCCCACGGTCCCCCAGCCTGTGCCGAGCTGCTCCCCACCCCCCACCCGCCCACGGCATCCCCATAATCACCTCGCGTGGCTTCCTCCTTGTCATCCAGGGAAGCCAGGCGGAGGGTCTCCACAGCCGGGGGGAGGGGGGTCCCTGAGGGGCTCAGGGCCGCCGCCAGGGGCAGCATCACCGCGTTGAGCTCGGGCCCCGCAGGCCCGTCCACGCAGAGCCGGCTGTACAGCCTGAACAGGCCACTCCGCACCGCACCGTCCCTGAGGAGCTGGGCCGCGACCTCCGGCTGCCGCCCCACGTGGCCCCGAAGCCAGCACAGGAGGCCCGCAGCCTCAGCCCGGCCGAGCAGGTGCTCGGTCGCCGCGCGCAGCACCCAGCTGACCACCAGGGCGGCGACGGTGCACATGGGGCCGACGGCCTCGCTGTGGGGGACGGCTGGGTCTGAGGGCCCCTCAGTGGGCGCAGGGCTGGGGAACACGGGCCCCCAGTGGGTCAGTATGGACCTCAGGAGGCCCCTGCACGTCTCCAAGCTGGACGGCTGCAGCTCGGGGCTGGCCGCCTCCTCCGCCTCCCCAGGCCTCCTCCTCCGGCCCCGAGGGCCTCGGGCTCGGGCGGGCGCCGCGGGCTTGTTGCTGTCCTTGAGCGTTTCTGTGAGAGAGAGAGGACGGGTGGGACTGTGTCCCCTGCAGGCCAGGGTGGGTGCAGTGGAGGGGCGGGCAGAGGGGCAGCTCAGAGGCCACACTGCTCGGGCACAGCGAGCCCTGGCCCTGGACTGGGGTTGGCGCCGCTGCTGTAGTCAGGGGCTCCCTGGTGGGGCAGAGCCAACCCAAAACCCTGCGCCCCTTCCAGGCAACCACACGGACCCGGTCTCTACACCTCACCCGCTAAGGAAAGGCTGCTCAGAGAGAGGAGGATGGGGCTGCTGGGGTGGGGGAGGGGTGGGGGTGAGAGGGTGGGGGAGAGGGATGGGTGAGAGGGTGGGGGTGCTGGGGTGGGGTGAGAGGGTGGGGGGTGAGGGGTGGGGGAGGGGGGTGGGGGTGCTGGGGTGGGGGGAGAGGGGTGGGGGAGAGGGTTGGGGTACGGCCGCACGCACTCAGCAGGTCCCGGGCGCGGAGCCTCTCGGCGGCGGCCCGCAACGCCCCCTGCAGCTCGCCGTCCCGCTCAATGAGGCTCCACTTGTGCAGCAGGAGCAGTGCGTCCGCGGTGGACAGCACCGTCTCGTTCACGGTGAAGCGGCCCAGGTCCTGGAAGGCCCGCAGCACGGAGGCCCGGTACCGCAGCACCGAGTCCAGGGCCCCGAAGAAGCCGGTCAGCTGCGCGGAGGCCAGGGCGGGCCTGCGGGGAGAAGGACGCGCTGAGCACGGCCGCCCCGTCCTGCGGCCTGGACAGCGGCCGGTCACCGCCCAGAGCCAGCTGCTCCCTTTACAACCGACACGCGGACCCGCCCAGGGTGGCAGGAAGTGAGTGCTGGGGGGCGGGGCGGGGGGCAGAAAGGACCGGAACGTCTCCGGAAACCATGGCTGATGGACAGCTGGGCGGAGAGCCCGAGGGTCCGGTGTCCCCCGGGCACGCTCACTGCCCTCGGAGACCAGTGTGCCCCCCGGCCCCAGGCAAAGGCGGGCGGCCTGCACTGCCTCACGCGGTTCAGAACAAACGGAAGGCCTGCTCGTGACCAGCAGGTCTCGGTGCTGAGGCCACAGCCGCATTGCTGCTGACCTCTGGGTCCAACCAGCGCACCTGTCCCAGCTCAGGGCGCGTGTGCAGAGCGATGTCCCGCCCAGGACCAGAGGACGGAGCTCTCCCGGGCCCGGGTGTGTGTGTGTGTGTGTGTGTGTGTGTGTGTGTGTGTGTGTGTGTGTGAGACGCTCCCAAGGAGGGGCGTGGACAAGGAGCCTGGGCAGTGGGCGGCAGGCGGCGGAGGCAGGTCGGGGACAACCGGCACTTTCTTAGGTCGAGGTCACGGAGACACATTCTTTCTTCAAAACAACCCCCGACGTTGGACTCGGATGTCAGGGTGGACGGGCTCCTGCCCAGGGACCTGCCCGCGGGGCTGATGTGGGAGAGGAACAGCGACGGCAGGGGCTTCCTGGCGTAACCGGCATGGTGGCAGCTCTGCCCGGCTCACCAGGCCGACCGCTGAGGGACCGGTGCCCGCGGACAGTGAGAGGGGCAGCCGTGGCCCCAGGGAGGCGGGTGGGGGGCGGCGGGCGTACCTCAGGTGCTTCGCCAGCGCCAGCAGGACGTACAGGAACTCGTTGACCAGGTGCAGGGCCAGAAGCTTCGGGGGCGCCTGGGTTCCGGGCGGGCTGCCCGCCTCCGCGCCCCTGCCCCTCAGGTTGGTCACCCACAGCGTGTGCAGCAGGTCGATGATGCTGGACAGCAGCTGCGTCTCCAGGAACCTGGACGAACAGCCGTTCAGTCACAGCCCCTCCCACCGGCACCTGCGAGGGGCAGACGCCGGAGCGGAGGGCGAGGTGGTGGCTGTCCCTCCCGGAGGGACCCAGCAGGCGTCCCAGCCCCACCGTCCCACTGGTTTAGCCCCCACAGCCCACACGGGTACAGGGTCCAAGTGGGAGCAGGCGCCTGCCACACCCCCAACTTCACACAGCGCGGCCGCTGCTGGCTTCATGAGAACTCCCTTCCCACAGCCCACAGCCAACAGCCACGTGGCCGCCCCAGGCCGTGTCTGCAGCCGGTGCCGAGACGCACTCCTTCAGCGATGACAAAATGCTCCTGAGAATGCACCAGGGCCTGGCCGCCCCGGCTAGTCTGAGAGCAAGGTGAGCCGGGGAAGGCCCTTGCAGAAGTGCAGTCTGGGACGGGATGCCACCCTCTAGTTAGGAGACGGTGAGGAATTAGATTGGCTCTGGACTGACTGCGCCCTCCCCCGTTCCTGTGGAAGCCCTAACCCCACGTGGCTGTGGCTGGGCTCAGATGAGGTCGTATGGGTGGGGCCCGCAGTGGGATTAGTGCCCTGTGACAGGAGAGACTCCAGAGCTCGCTCCCTCTCCCACGTGAGGATGCAGAGCAGCGGCCGTCCGCAAGACAAGGACAGAGGCCTCCCAGAACCCGCCCACACGGGGCTCACCTGCCCTCCAGCACGTGCAGGACCCAGGTCAGGAGGCTGTAGTCCCGCAGGAGCTCGTAGGCGGCCCTGGCGTCGCGGGCAGCGTTCTGCAGGATCTCCAGAACCCAACCCTGAAACCCAGGACGAAGCCAGCCCGTGCTGATGGCCCGCAGCTTCCGGGGCCACTCGGAACCGGGGCTCCGGGCCGCAGCCTGCGCACCTCCTTGCTTGCGGGTGACTGTTTCTAACTCCCAGCAGCTTGAGGCTCAGGATCACTGACCGGCTTGTCAACCTGCACCCCCGCCCCCCGCCCCCCACCACGCAGCCACGCCCGCTGCGACCCTCCTGAGAGTCAGGGCGAGGCCCTGCCCAGCGGGGTGAGGAGTTATGGCTCCTTCCAGGTAAAACCAGAGAAAGAGCCTCAGCCCTCCAGGGCACATGGACGGGGGGTGGGCGCAGGGCGGGCGGGCACCCACCTGGGCCGCGGGGTCGCACAGCGGGCTGCTGAAGAAGGAGAGCAGGACGTGGAAGACGCCGCGCCGGGCGTACAGCTGGTAGCAGTGCTTGTCGCGCAGGCCCTGCCGCAGGAGCCCGAACAGCCACTCCCGCTCGGTGCTGTGCTGCGGCCGGAGACAAACGCCCGCCCGTCAGAGCCGCGGCTGCACCTCCAATTCACGTGGGGCACTGGGCAGCCGGCCCCCCGCTCCTGACCGAAACCCTCCCATCACCTTCCACTCGGAGGACAGGGGCAGGGGCCCTATGAACGCGCGTGACCTTGACCCCACGACACAGGGAGAGACAGTGACGAGAGCGCCACCAAGCGGAGACTGAGGCTGCCGGAGATGAGCCATGGACGACGCCCACTCCCCCACACAGGCCTGCGTGACCGAGCGCCAGCCCGACCTGCTAACACGGCACAGCGTGCGCGTCGTGGTCACGGCTGGGAAGCCGTGCGGAGCGCGGGCCTCACCTGGAAGTCCGAGCTGTAGAAGAACTGGAAGAAGCCGGGGACCTTGCTCATGTTCAGGTCCTCGTGTGACAGCAGGAACTTGTTGATCTTCAGGTACATGTGCTCCTCTGGACAGGGCAAAGGGGCGCTTACGCCGGGCCCGTGGGGACCGCCTGTTGCAGCGGGCGCACGGGCGTGGGCAGACACGGACCCCGCCTGCGGGCGCTGCCCTCGCATCCCAGCTACTGGCTCTCGAGAACGGAGTGCAGCCAGACGCTGGTCTACACCGCACACAGCTCCTTGGAGCTCAGAAACCACTACAGGGACCGCACCCCCCGCCTCCGCCCTGTCATCGTCCCTGCAGAAACGCCAACCGGCCTGGGCGGAGTGGACCAGGCCCACAGACTGTGCAGGGCCAGCACCCCCCACCTCCGCCCTGTCATCGTCCCTGCAGAAACGCCAACCGGCCTGGGCGGAGTGGACCAGGCCCACAGACCGTGCAGGGACCGCACCCCCCGCCTCCGCCCTGTCATCGTCCCTGCAGAAACGCCAACCGGCCTGGGCGGAGTGGACCAGGCCCCACAGACCGTGCAGGGCCAGCACCCACCACCGGCTCCCAGTAAAGGGGCCAGACGCCCAGGGCCACTGATCCCGAGGGCAGCAGGTGACGTGGGCAGACACCTCCTCCCCTGCCACTTCCCACCCTCGGGTCAGACTCCGCCCGCAGCGACCCCGTGACCGCAGGTCTGACCTGGGAGCCCTGCACCGGCCTCTCACTCAGTCTTCCTGGGTTTGGTCCCACGGGGGCCCTACAGCACCTCCTCGCAGCCACCAGCTCTCCTGTCTGCCCGAGGCCCCGGGGCATGCCCTGGCCGTCCTCCCTCCCTCGTGGCGGACCCTGCTCAGCCTCCACGTTCTTCCGATCCCGCCTGACCCTTGCCCCTGGTACCTGGCTTCAGAATCTGCAGGGCTGCTTTGGCCACGAAGAGCGCCAAGGTGAAGGTGAGCCTCATGTTCTGAGTGCGGATCCCGTTCCGCACGACATCCAGCAGGTAGAGCACCTGGAAGCAGGAGGAGAGAGCATCTTTGGACCCGGAGCCAGCCTGGCCCTGTGCAGCCTCAAGCACAGCCCTGCAGGCGCCTGCTCCCCGCGTCCCAGGGTCGCACGTGGCCGAGGGCAGAGAGAGCCCTGGCTCCAGGCTGACGATCCAACCTGCTCCTGTCCTGCCCCCGGGCACCGTGGCTGGACAACAGCCGCCTTAAACACTGAGTTTAAACCAAAGGAAGAGCCAGAGGAAACCGAGCCGCTTTGCCCATCGACGACATGAGGGTGTGTGTAAGGGGCGACCCGTCCGGCTGCCCGCACGCCCCGCAGGAGGGACAGGGGTCTCCGGCAGCTCGGCCCGCAGCCTCGGCCCACTCACCTGGGGCTGCTCTCGGAACCGGGCCCCCTCCACGTGTGAGTAGTAGGCCGCCAGCACGGAGTAGGCGGCGGCTCGCATCTGGGGGTCATAGCTGCTGAGGGCCGCGGCCGTCAGGCCCAGAGCGTTGGAATCCACAAACTTTCGGCAATCCACCACAAGCTCTACGGGAAGTGAAACAGCGTGAATTACACACGCATGCACCTGACTCCACGATGCTGTGTGACACGCGAATTAAATGTCCTTTGCAGCTCACCAACATCAGGTACGTGAGCTAGAAACTGCCATAAATTGATTAGTAGCATAAACCCTAAAGCAACACACACACACACTGTAGCTAAAAGCCAAGGAAAATACAGCTGTATCAACAATCACATTAAATGGAAGTGACATATACATTCCAACGAAGAGGCAGAGGTGGTGAGATCAGATGAACACGCAGAACCCAGCGCCTCTGCCCACAGGACACCACTCCAGCGCCGCGGGCGGGTGAGAAGTGAGGACGAAGGGCACTCAGACCCCGGGCTCCAGCAGGAGGTCACGGTGAACCCGGCCTCTTCCCGACGGAGGGAAGCAGCCCCAGAGCCTGCGAGGCATCGATGGGAGTAAACGCAGCGCCCAGGGGAGAGGTGCAAAGGCGCACGTGTGACCTGTCGGCTAGCACAGTGGGTGGGTCCCTCTGGGATCGATGCTCGCTCACTGCCTGCCAGCAGGCGGGCACTTCGGTGGTCATGACCTTCCCGAGACAGCGGGTCCCCACGTGTCGTGAGGAAGGCGGTGCTGTGCTCTGTGCTCTCCCTGTCGCTCTGGAGCCGGGGCCTGGTGACCAGAAGGGCCCTGGGCGGCTGAGTCCACAGGCCGCTGCGCAGCAGTGACGGCGCTGCTCCAGGGCCCGGCCCCGATCCCCAGATCCTCAGGTCCCGGCGCTCCGATCCAGTCGGCAGCACCGCTCTGTGGCTTTCACGCGGTGCGGTGCGGTGCGGTGCGGCGGGAAGACCTCTCCTCACGCCGCTGTCTCCTGGGGGCGGCCTGGTGGCAGGCTCGCCGCGGGGGGTGCAGGCACCTGTGCGCCGGGGCTGGCGGCGGCTGGGACCGCACAGGCCGCTCTGGCCTGACGTGTGGATGGAGCTGAAGGTTTTGGCCGGCTCTGCGGGGCAGCGCTGCCTGCGGAAAAGCCTCGGTCCCTGCCACACCCACAGCCCACAGCCCACTGCCCGCTGCCCACAGCCCACAGCCCGCTGCGAGCACGGCTGCCGGGAGCGGTGAGAAAGCGGGTCCCGCCTTCGCGGAGGCGGGTGCGGCTGTGGCTGTTCCTCTGAAGATGCAGCCACACGAACACTAACCGTCCACCTGACGGCGAGTCTCGGTCGTTCGGCCACACCGGACCCGGCGGCCCAGTGGGAGTGGCAGGGGCCGGGGAAGGGCCCGCTGCATGCGAGGGGGAAACGGGGCTGACCCGGGCGGGCGCAGGGCTCCGCTGGGAGGGACGCCCAGGAAGCCCGGGGGCTGAGAGCACGTCCCGCCCGGGGTCCAGCGGTGGGTCCACCCAGACGCTGGCCACACACACGCGACCCGTGGCTGTCCACGCGCCTCGCTTCAGTGAACACGTTTGTACGTGGCCTTCTTCACCACGGCAACCGCCGAAGGAGCGGCACGTTCTTCACGTGAGGACAAGGCCAGGACTCCACTCGGCCACGCGAGCCTCGCCGGCCTGGCCACGGTGCTGGGCGGGCGTCTGTCCGTCCAGCTTCACGGTCTCTGCCGTGCGTCCCTCCCCGACCCCTGCTTCCTTCCACCAGACGTCTCTTCACAGCGTCGTGCTCCCACCTTTTGTTCTGGACGACAGGCAGCCACAGCAACACTTAATAAGCCTGTTTCCTTTTAAAAGTGTTTATATTCCTCTTCCTGTCTGTCCACCTCCGTGCTGTAACAAGTCTCCCCCCAGTGTGAGTGGTTGCGTGGGGCTGGCACTTTAAGCTGCTGCAAACCTTCCGCAGATGCTCTGTAGTCCCCTCCACCCATGCCCAGGTTGTGGGTTCAATCCCCCCGCCCCAATCAGGCAGCGGAGCCTACAGGGCTGTATGTGGAGATTCCCACCGAGAGACCCCTCGCTGGTCAGCTCTCCCAAAGGCCTCGGCCCTGTCGCCTGCCCAGAAAAGGCAACGTTCAGGATTCTGAGAAAAACATGTCCTGGTTTTACTGTTTCTATCAAGCACCTCCCAAGCCTCTGCGTGTTTCCTAAAAGCTCTATTGAGACAGAGCAACAGACGGACTGGCTGTGACGCACGGGTCGCCTGGTCTCTGACTGTGGGACACGTGTTCAGTCGGAAGAGAAGCAGACTGAGCCGGCGGCCACGCTCGGGGGTGGGTGGGGGTGAGGGTGGGGGGCAGGCGTGCCTCTCAGCCCGCCGCTGCTACCAAGGCAACGCAGGCCGATGGAGAGCAGACAGCTGCAGGACACCGCGGTGGAGCGGGGCTGGCGGTGTTGGGGGAACTCTGTGGGCAGTGCAGGGGGAGCAGCCATCCGTCACAAGGAGGCAATTTCAAGTTGGAAAAGGGAGAATCAGGACAAATAGCCAGTCTCGGTCGCTGACGCACCTGCACATACTCGGTGGGGAGGAGCCTGGGGAGCCGCGGCCGGCACCCGCTGGCCAGGCCGTGAGCAGACAGGACCCTTTCCTTCCTGTCTCTCTGGACCCAGCCACCGAGACCCTACCCTCAGGCCACTGGATACGAAATGCAATTCCAAACACACACGTACAACCAGAACCAAGCTCCACGGCTCCACCCTTCCCAAGGGTAAGGCTGTGGGTAGCTGATGGCTACCCGGGGAGACCTCAGAAAATGCCCTGTCACTGAGAATCAGGATAAACATCCAGGATAGAGGGACATAATAAAATTATGTGTTAAGAAGAAAAAAAAAAAAAATATATATATATATATATATATATACATATATATATATTTCAGAGAGAAAGGGAGGAGAGAAAAACATCAATGATGAGAGAATCACTCATCAGCTGCCTCTGCACGTCCCCCACTGGGGAACGAGCCCACAACCCGGGCATGTGCCCTTGGCCAGAATCGAACCCGGACCTTTCAGCCCACAGGCTGATGCTCTATCCACTGAGCAAACCCAGCTAGAACTATGCTTTTTGTTTTTCCAATCACTGTAGCCCAGCCAGCGTGGACCAGGAGGTCACGGCTCAATTCCTGGTCAGGGCACATGCCCAGGTTGTGGGTTCAATCCCCACTAGGGGCGTGTAGGAGGCAGCCAATCAGTGATTCTCTCTCATTAATGTTGCTCTCTCTCTCCCTCTCCCTTCCTTTCTGAAAGAAAAAGATACATATATTTTTCAAAGTCCCCATGTATCTGAAACATTAGCTGTCACTCTGCTGAAACTCACTGGCATGAAAGGTGAGAAGGCAGTGGAGAGCTAATAAGCTGCACAGGGACCGCTGGGGTGAGAAACGTGACCCTGGGCCCTGCGGGCACCCCCACCCCAGCCCCTGGGCCCCGCGGGCACGCCCACCCCAGCCCCTGGGCCCCGCGGGCACCCCAGCTGCAGTTACCTGGCCTGGTCAGCTCACTGAAGAGGTGGAGCAGAAAGCAGGGGTCGTACAGGCCATTGAGGTCACCGGGGCTCCCGTCCCTGAATATCGGGTCCTGTGTGTCCTGTGAGAGCCCGAAACAGAGGTGTGTGTCCTGTCCCCACTCCTACATGTAACACCAGGGGGCGCTCACCCACCATCAAGAGTCCAAACTGCCTGGAACATCCGAAAGAATTGAAATGATTCTGTAACAACTAGTGCTTGTATCTGAAATATGATCTTTGGGGACAAGTTATAAATGAAACAAGTGCTGGTAACTGTGGTGGATATATGGGGCTCCGGGTAGGTATTTGGGGTTCTGGGTGGGTATAAGGGGTCCTGGGTGGGTATAGGGGGCCCTGGGTGGGTATAGGGGGTCCTGTGTGAGTATAGGGGGTCCTGGGTGGGTATAGGGGGTCCTGGGTGGATATAAGGGATCCTGTGTAGGTATAGGGGGCCCTGGGTGGGTATAGGGGTCCTGGGTGGATATAAGGGGTCCTGTGTGGGTATAGGGGGCCCTGGGTGGGTATAGGAGGTCCTGGGTGGGTATAGGGGTGCTGGGTGGGTATAGGGGGCGGCGGGTGGGTATAGGGGGTCCTGGGTGGATATAAGGGGTCCTGTGTAGGTATAGGGGGCCCTGGGTGGGTATAGGAGGTCCTGTGTGGGTATAGGGGGTCCTGGGTGGGTATAGGGGGCCCCGGGTGGGTATTCGGGGCCCCGGGTGGGTATAGGGGGCCCTGGGCGGGTATAGGGGGCCCTGGGTGGGTATAGGAGGTCCTGTGTGGGTATAGGGGGTCCTGGGTGGGTATAGGGGGCCCCGGGTGGGTATTCGGGGCCCCGGGTGGGTATAGGGGGCCCTGGGCGGGTATAGGGGGCCCTGGGTAGGTATTCGGGGCCCTGTGTATGTGGCTGACATGTGACCCAGTAAGACGTTAACAGGAAACAGCCTGTACTTCAGGCCTCTACAGCTGAGGGTACAGTGGAGCCCTCGGAGGGCCCCTCACCCCCCGCCCCCGTGTGTGCTCCCTGGTGGCTCTGCCCGGTTCCCGCACCTCAGGAGGCAGCAGCCTCCGGTTCTGGGGGAAGTGGAGGATGGTCTTCATCATCTGGTCGCGGTCCAGCAGGCGGAGGATGTCCCCGGCGCTTGGCTGCTGCCACAGCGACTTGCCCAGGCTGCGGCTCGTCTTGTGGTGCTCCACGGCCGCCGGGCCCCACAGCAGCACCCTGGGGGGGGGGGGGAGAGCACGGGGTCACAGGCCCCACAGGAGCACCCTGGGGGGAGGAGGAGAGCACGGGGTCAGGGGCCCCACAGGAGCACCCTGGGGGGGGGGAAGGAGAGCACGGGGTCACAGGCCCCATAGGAGCACCCTTGGGTGGGGAGGAGAGCACGGGGTCAGGGGCCCCACAGGAGCACCCTGGGGGGGGGGAAGGAGAGCACGGGGTCACAGGCCCCACAGGAGCACCCTGGTGGGGGGAGGAGAGCACGGGGTCAGGGGCCCCACAGGAGCACCCTGGGGGGGGAGGAGAGCATGGGGTCAGGGGCCCCACAGGAGCACCCTGGGGGGGGGCAGCGAGGAGAGGACGGGGTCACAGGCCCCATGGAAGCAGAACTGACGATGGACAGACCATCGCAGCAGCTTTGCAGAGCAGCTGGCCATTCTGAGTGCAGGACACGGGTCCTATCACTTCATCCCCATCATAACTTGGGGAGACGAGGGGTGAGGGTGATGCTGACGTGAGGAGGGTGGGACGGTGTCGCGATGACGACAGAGGACACCTCACTGGAGCTGGCGATGCGCCAGGCACTGCTCTGAGCTCTTCCCCTGTACTAACTCCCGGATTCCACAGCTCAGCCAGCAGGCGGCCTCACCGAGCTGGGGAACCGGGGAGCTGCACCCACCCCCTCCGGAGAACCAGAAAGGAACGGAGGAGATCTGGGGCTGCTGGGCCCACTGAGCCCCGTCTCGGGTGGCGCCCTCCGGCCTGCCTTGCCCCTCGGCCAGCGCTCACCTGAAGCTGACGAGGCTGAGGCCGGTGTGTTCGTACGCCCGGAGGAGGAGTAAGATCTTCTGGTCTGGAGGGCAGTTGAAGGTCAAGTTAGAGAGGCAGATCCTTGCCCCCCTCCCCCCTCCCCCCTCCTCCCTCCCCCCTCCCCCGATCCTCCTCACCCAGGACGCTGAGCGAGGCGCCGTAGGCCCCCAGGAGCACGGCGAAGTGGCTGCTCTCGCAGACGGACGGGCACAGCTGCACGAGCCCCGCCAGCAGGTCCACCAGCGCCTCTGGGAGAAGCAGCAGCGTGAGCAGCAGCGTGTGTGTGTGTGTGTGTGTGCGCGTGTTTGTGTGTGTGCGTGTGTGCATGGGCGCGCGGTCAAAATGAGAGGAGAACGCGTCCAGGGAGACCGAGAGCGTGAACCCTCCTCCGAGCGAGCCTGGCCTGGGGTGCAGCGCGTCGTCCTCGCTCCCCTGGCTGACAGGCTGACTGAGCTCAGCTCATGGCCCCTCCCCAACCTCAGCCACCAAAGAGCCCACCGCCCGCCCACCGGGACCGACAGTCACCGTCACCGGCCCTCCCGCTCCTCCCCCGCCTGAGCCGAGAGCGCCGCCTGCTCGCCCCCTGCCCACTGACTCGGGGAGGCTCTCTTCACTGTGCCGTGTGCGCCCTCAGTGACTTCCAATGGTTTGGGGGCGTCCACTGTGTGGCTTCAGGAGGCAGGGCCTCAGGCATCTCCCTGCATGTCCACAGCCCACGCCAAGATGGGCTCTCGGGCGCTGAACACACAGACCCGGACGGACGGCTCTGAGCCTGGCCCTCGCCAAGGTTTCCATCCTCCCACTGAGATGCTTCATGCAGCCGAACAATTCCTCTCAGGCGACTCCCTAACCCAGGTCTGACCTCCCGTGCCCACGGCACGGCCCCAAGGCCAGGAACCAACTCCGTGGGCGGGAGCGGGCTGGGCTCCAGGGAGGGCCTGCCCCGCGGCCTGGCCTCCGCAGGGGACACCTCGCGTGGCCTGGGCCTGATGGACAAGCGCCCTCCCCTCCGGCAGAGCCCAGCGGCAAGTGAGTCAGGGATCTGCCTCGGATGGGAGGGGGGGTCTCCTCACCTTTCACCTGGCCGTCAGGGGCTCCCTCCTCCTCGGACGCCAGCAGGGTGGGCAGGAACAGGGAGTGCTGGGCCAGCATCATGTGGACCACGGGGAGCGGGACCAGGCTCGCGCGCACGGGGCTGTCAGGCCGGTACAGGAGCTGCACGGCGGCGTGGAGCGCCCTCAGAAACGCTGGGTCCTGATACCGAAACCTGGGAGGTAGCATCGAAGGGGAAACAGCTTCCTAAGGGAACTTCCCTTCCCAGGAAACAGAACACACGACTCTGGGCCTTCTATGAAGCCTCTCCAATCCCCGAGGGCCTCCTGCTCTAGGACGGAGTTCCGGTCACAGGGGAACACGGAGCCACGTGACATGCAGTGGGCGTTCTAGAAACGTCCACCACGGGCGGACAGACGCCGCCACCGAGTGCTGGCGCTCGCGGCCTCCAGCCTGTGCCCCGCCACTCGCTCCTCTGCTCGTGGGAAAGCGTCTGTGTCAAGGGGAACAGCCGGGGAGCGAGGGCCCAGCCCATGGCACGGCTCCGGGCGCCGGGTCGCCAGGATCAGAGTCCGCTCCATCACGTCAGCGAGGACGCGGGGTGTGGGAAAGGAGGAGCTTCCCCAGGACACAAGCCACCCGCCAGGGCGGCTCAGCGCTCGGAGCATCGTCACAAGCGCCGAAGGGCCAGAGGTCCGACTGCCCGTCAGGAAAGCAGCCAGCTGACGTTTCCCTCTCACATCGACGCTCCCCTCTCCCCATCCCTTCCCCGACGCCCGCGGGTGAGGGTGGAAAGGAGAAAAAGCCATCGACTTACTTGAGTCCCGTCTTCACAAACTGCTGCCAATCCCCAGGACCCACTTCATCAGCTGAGCTCTGTGAAGACAGCGAGGAGCAGACGGGAAACATCCCGGGGGAACCAGACAGGGAACGTAAACCTGAGCTGCTCCCTTAACAGGCCACACCACGTGCTCCTCGTCGCACGGGTTTGTAAGGCTGTTTCACACGAGGAGGGACCCGGGCCCGCACCCAGACTCACCCAGGAGCAAAGGGAACGCCCCCACAGTGCGGCTGCTGTCCCTCTGCCGCTCCAGCCAGCACTGGATTCACTGCGCACGGCCCCCTCCCCGGCTGCTTACACACGTGACAACATCCACCCGGGAGGACTACGCCTCCACCCGCAGGGCCAGGGCGGGTCCCAGCCACCAACGTGGAGAAAATCTCCCGCGTGCTCTCCCGTGACGTCAGAGGAGTGGCTGCTCTGCAGGAGGGACCGGCTGGGACATCGGGACTTTCTGGGGGACGGGAATCGTGGTGGGAGTGTGGGCACCAGGGGCGTGTATCTGTCAACACGAACTGCGCACCTTAGAGCTTACATCTCACGACCTGAGAATACACTCCAGGCCCCGTGGGGAGCGCCCCAACCCGCCAAGGCTGCGCGCTGGGTCCCCGCCAGGGCACACAAGAACCAACCCATGAGCGCACACACGAGCGGGACAACAAACCAACATTGTCTCCAAAATGAATTTCAAATAAAGAAAACGTATTCCAATGACAAGGAAAGGGCTGGCGTGGGTGTTGGTGGGGGAGACTGTGTGTGTGCTCGGGGCGGGGCAGAGGGTAGGTACATGGGGACCTCTGCACTTTTCACTCAGTTTTACTGTGAGTCTAAAACTGCGCTGGGAAATAAAAAGGTCTATTAGAAAGGAAGAGAGAGAAACAGGAAAGCGGGGGAGGAAGCAGACCTAAGGACTCAAACCCCTGAGAGCAGAACCTGTCACTCAGGCACCGAGCCAGCCTGCTGGGCGGGCAATGGCCGCACAGGGATGCCCAGGGTGGCAGTGGCAGTGGCCCCGCCCGCTCCTCCTCGTGCCTGGTTTTGCCATCGGGGGTCTGGGAGCCAGCCTGACACCCACAGCCCATCACACACAGGTCCAGGCTGGAATGCAGGCTGTGAGGGCCCAGGCCCAGGATGCAGACAGACTGCTCGGTCTCTGACCTCTGAGCGTACAACCACTCCCCTAACCTCCATGTCTACACACACACGTCAGCGTCTATGACTTTTAAAGGGATGGTCACTGTGCCCTGAGGAGTCACTCCTATGTCAGCTTTCAGAACGATAATCATCTCCACGTAAAAACGTAACATTAAAAACCCCACATTTCAATGGAAGGATGTAATAGCTGAATATTTCCAAATTTTATAGAAACTCCAAACTCACAGAGACAGCAAGCTCCTTGAACTCAAAGCACAGGAAACTGGAAGAAAAGTAACTAAGGACACCTCATACTCCAGGTGCTATGACTGCTGTAAAGAAAAAACCCTAAAAGCAGCCAGAGAAAAGGGTGTACTTTACAAGGAACAAGAACAAGAACGACAACTGTCGCATCAGAAACAACGCACGCCGAGGACAGGAAAGCAACACCTTTAAGATGCTTAGGAAATGGAAAACCTAGGATTTTACACCATCGAGACCCTTCTTAGCCCACGCTGCGGGCAGTGCCACCTGATCCTAATCCAAACAAGGACACTGCATGAAGTTAAAATTAAAACTCCCCTCATGCACACAGACGCAAAAGTTCTTAACAAAACACCAGCACATCAAGCCCAACAACACCTAAACATTAAAGCAGGAGGAGGAAGTAACGCCCCACAGCCCGGAACCCAAGGTTGGTCTCATCTTCAAAGGTCCACAGAACTCACTCACTGACAGACGAAGCAAGAAGGAAAAGCCAGACAGTCTCAGAAGATGCAGCAACGTGCCTGCTGGAGTCCACCTGCCACGCGGCCTCGCAGACAGGGTCCCTCGCCCTCACCAGCCCCGGTCAGGCCTGGTGGAGTGTGCTGTGTCCCTGGCCGATCGGCCTGTCCCTGGACCACCACCCAGACCTCGGGAGAGGCAGGATACCTACCAGCAGCTGGCAGAACCGCAGCAGCATCTGCTCCTCCCGACCCTGGGCTCCGTCCTGGTCTCGCTCCCGGCCGCCGAAGGACCCGACCAGCCACTTCACGCAGCACTCCAGCAGCTTCTCTCTCCAGGCGCGCAGCTCTGCTTCCGCCCCCGCCAGGGCGGCCGAGACGGCGTCGGCCACGACCCAGCTGCAGCAGAAGACAGGTCTCAGGGTCAGAGAGGGGGCCCACACCCCAGCTTTAAGGACAGCCCGACGTGACAATGGGCCGCACGCCCGGAGCGCCGCTGCCTGAGCTACCCAAGCACAGGGAGCACAGCGCCTCCTGCCCTCGTCTGACATCGAGGACGGGCCAGCGCCCCCATGGCTGGGGGGCCACAGAGCAGCCAGAGGAAGGGCACCTGCCCCGAGGCCGTCAGGTCAGGTTGTCTAACCTCCCGACAACGACGTTTCCCACCGGATCCTTCTTCCTCGCGGGGCGGGGGGGGGAGGGGGGGGCGGCTGTCCTTGGCTTCCACCCTCTGGCTGCCCCGCCCCGTGTTGTAACAACACAGCAGACATTGCCCCTGTCCGGGGGAGGGGGGAGAGCCCGCCAGCAGGATGGCTGGAAGTTCGTCAGGAAAGGGCTTCCCCCGGAACAGTGACGGCACAACAGCACCGCGGGCCTCACCAGCAGGTGCGGCCCAGGGAGCAGCCCCCAGGCCCCCAGCCTTCGCACCTCTTGTGACCGTCTGGAGTCTGGAGCGAGCTGGGCAGACGGTCCTTGAGGACACCCAGGTCCTTGGCTCTCGCGAACGGGACCAGCTGGGCCAGGACCTCTGGGTGCAGCCCGGCCTCCGAGGGCCCGTCAGCACCGAGGAGCCGGGTCTGCAGCCGCCTCCACAGGGCCTTCCTCAGGATCAGGACGACAGCAGAGGGCACTGGGCGGACACAGGGCGGCGGTCACATGGGAGGGTGTGTGGAGCCGCGTGGACGAGCTCACGGAATCTCGTGAGGGCCGAGGGCCCACGGGTGGCCTGACACTGGTCCTCCCGGGTGGCCCTGCTTCACGTGGTAGCTCAAGGTTGAGGGGAGCTGTGTAGGGGTGACTCCTCCAGCCGTAAGGTCAAGGGGGGCGGGGCTGCTGAGTGAGCATTTCTCGTCTTTCTCCCTCTCAGAGCTGGTCAGGCCTGGAGGAGGGAGCTGCCCACCCAGCACACGCAGTCCGGAGCTCACAGGGGGACCCTCCGCCCGACTCCACGCCGCCTTCCCGTACCTGCTGCTGGGCGCGTGGGGCGTCCCTGGGTCCGGCGCTGGAGGTAGCTGTGCACCAGGGGCAGGACGTCCTCCAGGCCCTCCTGCAGGCGGGACCCCGCGCCTGGCTGCCGGCACCACAGCTCGAACCGCAGCAGGTGGGGCCAGCTCCGCTGCACCAGCAGCACGGCGATGCCCAGGGCCGCGGGCGTGCGCCGCGCCAGGCAGTAGTCCAGCAGGCCGACCCCGACCACGGCGGCCAGCTCGGGCTCCCTCTGCAGGGAGCGCAGGAACACGGCGTCCAGCTCGTCCACGGCCAGTGTGGGCAGCAGAGCCCCCAGGCCTCTCACGTACTCCGCGGCCCAGAGGAGCTCGCCGCTCGGCAGCTGGCCCTGGGGGCTGCTGGTCAACAGCTGGACCAAGGTCTGGCCGAGAGCGCTCAGGCCCCGCTCCTTCCCGGCCAACGTCGCGAGTGGCTGGGCCACCAGGTGGGCCTCGGGCAGGCTCAGCAGGGCCAGGGTGACCTCCCGGAGCTGGGCGCCCTCCATGTACGCGTGCAGCGCCTGCAGGGCCTCGAGCTGCGGGAAGACCTTTGGTGGTGCGGTGGCCGGGCCTGCCTTCCGGTCCCGCAGCTCCCTCAGCACGCTCTGGGCGACGGCCTCCGAGTACCTGGCCAGGAGGCCCAGCTGCCCGCAGCTGCGGAGGATCGGGGCGCTGGCCGTCAGCAGCGGCAGGACCCCCGCACTGAGGTGGGCGCCCAGGAGCTTCGCGAGGACGGGGCTGAGTGTGTGCGGGGGCAGGGCCTGCCGCTCCAGGGCCAGGAACCAGCCCTCCAGCGTGGGGTGGCTGAGTGCGGCCACCAGCACCTCCTCCAGCGACTGGAAGACAGAGACAGCCACTCTCAGGGGCCTGGGGCCAGTGGGGGGCCGGCAGCTGCTGTGCCAGTCTTCGCCGTGCTGAGTAGGATGGAAGCCCCTCTCAGGGGAGCCCAGCACCCCACCCTGGGCCCGGGCAAAGCTGGACCCCACTGTCACGCATCTCTGCCCAGCACGAGCCTGAGAGCTGGACCGTGGCCTGGGCAGCGCCCCTCAGCCTGCAGGTCCCAAGATTTAGCCCGAATTCACTGCAGCAAGCCCCCCCGCACCCGTCACTCATTGAGGACGGCCAAGCAGAGCCACGGTACCGTGTCGCCGGCCAGCTCCAGCGAGGCCGCAGACTCCACATCCAGGAAGAGGTCGGCCTCGGCCCGCGCGGCCTCGCACTTCTCCCGGTTCTGGGCGTCCAGCTGCGCGCAGTGCAGGACCAGGCGCCGGAGCAGGTCCAGGAGCAGCTGCAGGAGGGGGGGCCCCGCGCCCCTGCCCAGCTGTGGGGAGAGCCAGGCAACCTCAGGCCAGGCAGGGCTGTCCGTCACCAGGCAGTGCCGGGCCCTCCCTGACCAGGGGCACGATGCCACCAGCAACAAGGACCGAGGCCAGGCTGGCAACTGCTTGAAAAAGGCTGTTAACCTCAGAGTCATTTCCCAACAGGACGCGGCCTCCTGAACCCTGACCAAGGCACAGGGCTCTTCTGACCAAAACGTGAGCAGGCCCAGCTCCACCCCTGCCCTGAGGCTTCGTAAGCCACGTCAGGGACAGAGCTCACTGCTGAGCCACCGCGCGACCACGTACAAAAGGGGGAGCTGGCCGTGCCTCGGCGCCACCGCAGTGGGAAGGGCCCCGTCCCGCCAGCAGCTGCCCAGCGACCAGGCCCAGCAGCACGTGGCCCCGTCTGCAGCGAGGGGCTCGCGGGAGAGAACGGTGCCTAACCCCCGGGGGCCTGTCCCAGGAGGAGAGGCTGTGGGCACAGGGCACTGAACTAGCTGCCGGGGCCTCGGGGGCGGCTGCCGGGTGGCGTGTGGCCCCCGGAGAAGGCGCTCACCTGGCGGAAGCGCTCCACGCTGGTCCGCAAGTACAACAGCACGTGCCTCACGGACAGCAGGACGCGGTGCACGGGCAGGTGTGGGACGGCCTCTCGCAGCCGCGCCTGCACCGCCTCGTCCAGCAGCGCGGCCTTGTCCTCGCTCCGGAAGGCCGCCTGCAGCAGGGCCCCGAAGGAGGGGTTCCGGGGGTCCTGGGGGGCAGGGCTGCGTGGCGTCTGCGGAAGCTGGAGGAAGAGGACAGACAGTCACCCCAGAGGCAGGTGCACAGCCTGGGGGGCAGGTCCAGGCGACACCCCAACCAGGGGACGTCCCACAGCAACCGGACGCCCACTGGGAAACACGTGACCACGCAGCACATTAGGTGTCTCACACCCGAGGACACAGGCTGCCGTAGGGGCCGCGGGACAGACAGCCTGCACCCCGCAGCCCCTGTGATGGCCTCTGGGACAGGAAGTCACCCCGCAGGCAGGGCGCTCGCTCCTCGAGCGGGGAGCCTTCCACAGCCGCCCCTGCCCACCCCCAGGAGCCTCGGTTAGAGGAGCTCATTGGGAGGAGAGAAAGCAGGTGCAAAGCACAGCTCTGGAGTCACTCAGTCTCTCACTCCCAGCTGCCTTCTTTTTTTTTAAATATATTTTTATTGATTTCTTACAGAGAGGAAGGAAGAGGGATAGAGAGTGAGAAACATTGATGAGAGAGAAGCATCGATCAGCTGCCTCCTGCACACTCCCCACTGGGGATGTGCCCGCAACCAAGGCACATTTCCTTGACCGGAATCGAACCTGAGACCCTTGAGTCTGCAGGCTGATGCTCTATCCACTGAGCCACACCGGTCAGGGCCCAACTGCCTTCTTTACCAGATGCGGCTTGTATTTATACCGTCCAAACACCACGCCCCGCAGGGAGGCCGCCCCCCCCTCCCCCAGGGAAGCCACTCCCTGACAGGGAAACCACGTTCTGGGCAGGGAAGGGCTGCACATGCCCTGTAGCTCAGTGGGTCCAAGGTGGGGCTCTGGACAGCAACGTCACTAGGGAACGTGCTGGAAATGCCACTGCAGGCCCCACGCAGACCTGCTGGGTCAGACCGGCTGGGGTGTAGCTGCAGGGGTTCGAGACCCTCAAAGGGGAGAAGCCCTGTGCCCTCCGCTCATGCTCCGAGCACCCGCCCCGGAGTGCAGCCCAAAGCGGCCTCACTCCCACACAGGCCCAGCCCGGCCTGTCGTGTGGGCCCGGGGCCGCTGGTAAAGAGTGCGGGGGCTGGGGAGGGTCTGACAACTGAGCTCCAGAAGCCCTGGGTGCTAAGGGCCATGGAGGACCCTGGAGGACGGCACAGCAAGGGTGCAGCTTGCTCGAGGGGGAGGAAAAGGCACCCCGCCCAAGGCCGACCCCAGCAGCTGCCTCGTTACCCAGCAGCCAGAGCGCATGGCTCCCCACCAGCCGTGTGTCCTCTGACGCAGGGAAGCGAGGTGAGGAAATGTCGCCTGCACAGCAACCCAGCTGGGCCGCGGGAAGCACGCTCGGTTTCCCGGGACAGGCTGGTCCCTGCGGGAGCGCTGGGGCGTGGCACCCACTCACCGCGGCCTCCTGGGCGGGCTCCGGAATCCAGAGGCGGTAGTAGCTGCTGAAGCAGCACAGCTGTGGGACCGGAGGCGCCAGCTGGTCATAGGCCTGGAGCAGGAGGCACAGCGCCAACGGGTCCCGCTGGCTGTGCAGAAGGTCTGTGAGCACGGCCGTCAGGTATGCCATGACGCTGTCCCCTGCGGAGGAAGAAGGCGGGCAACAGGGCTCAGGGACCAGCCTCTGGTGACCCATCCACACACCCACTCAGTGTTCAGAGCAGGGAAATCCACCAGGGTCACGTGACCACGCTGGGGGCAGATGCCACTGGCACAGGCCCCAGAGGCACCCGGGCATGGGAGAGGCGTGGCACCACCTTCTGGGGGATGCTGCCCTCGCCCCTGCGGGACGGCCACGGGCCCATCACCGGGTCCAGAAAGAGGCCTTTACTCGCTAACAGGGATTGGCTGGGGCTTGTTTGTTGCTGCAGCCACGTCTGAGCGAGCCTCACTCATTACACCGCGATCTGGGCGCACTTCCCGGAGTCTAAGTTGCCTGGACACCCATCAAATTCGAAGAACTCATGCTTGAGCATCAAGCAATCGAGAAACACGCCCTGGCCAGTTTGGCTTAGCGGATAGAGCGTTGGCCTGCGGACTAAAGGGTCCTGGGTTCGATTCTGATCAAGGGCACATGCCCGGGTTGTGTGCCCCAGTGGGGGGTGTGCAGCCAATCAATGATCATCTCATCACTGATGTTATATCTCTCTCTCCCTTCCTATCAGAAATCAATAAAATTACGTGTTGTCTTTTAAAAGCAGTGAAAAGATGGGAGTTACAGCAGGGTCTGTGCAGGCGTGCACACACGGGACGTGAGACTCATCCTCCAGCGGCCCCTCCCCAGCGGCCCGGGGGCCTCTAGCCCCTACCCTGCCTACTGAGCCCCTCATGCTGAGCCTTAAACCCTGAGCCCCGCCCACCGAGCCCCGCCCACCGAGCCCTGCCCTGTACCCTGCCCCCTACCCTGCCCACTGAGCCGGCCCACCGAGCCCTGCCCCTACCCTGCCCACTGAGCCCCGCCAGCTCTCACTTTGGTGGGTTTTCAGCAACTATTCCCAGGCCCCTGGAGCCCACCTCCCCCACAGGAGCCCAGCTGGCCCGACGCCACGCCCACGGCCGCCCGCGCAGACACCTGCTGCTTCGCACTCTGTCCCGAGGAGCAGCTTGTTCCTGGCCTCCAGGGCGGCGGGGGCCACGGGGCTGAACGGGAACGTGAGCAGGGCCATGTCTTCGCTCAGCGAGCATCCGATTTCCTCGTCCAGGCCCTCGCTGCCCTCCACCAGCACGTCCACCATGTCCAGCACGTCTGAGGCGGGGGGGAGGGGGAGAGGTCGCGCATGGTGAGAGCCAGGGAGGGAGAAGCAGGAGAAAGTAGGCGAAAGGAGAGTCAACACCCCGCTTCTGAGGGGGGGGAGGGGAAAGGCTTAACATAAAGTCTGATTCTAAGCAGATGAGGACACGCCCAGCTCAGGGGACAGTGAGCCGCCAGAAAGCGTCCCCTGGACACGGAGGCGAACAAGCCACACCTGGAAGCACCAGAGCCGAGTGGGCGGCACCTGGTTCCCCTCCCGCCCGAGTGTCGCGCGAGGCTGACAGCGGCCTCAGAACACACCATGAGGACTGAGCTCGTCGGGCTGTCATGAGGTTAGGCAGCAGGACCTGTGAGCTCAGATCGGCCCTGCACGAAGCAAGCCCCGCACACATCTCCGCCACGTAAACGGACGGGGTGATGTGTCCACGTGGGCTGGGCTTTGACCAGGTTTGCGCTCGGCAACCCAGAATGCGATTCCTGTTCTGTGTCTAACGGGCCAGGGCAGCTGGGCCCAGAAGCAGGCACAGGGAGCGCACTGACCGTCGATGTGGGAGATGGGGATGCTGGCGTCGTCGGCGTCCTGCTTGGCCGCGGCCTGCAGCGTGCTGGCTTCCTGGACGAAGTCGGAGGCCTTGTCGGTGTACACGTAGGGGTTCGCCACCAACGTCAGCAGCACCTGGCACAGGGAGCCGAGAGGAGAGCAGCCAGAGGTCACAGAGGAAACGAGGAAAGTGTCCCAAACCCCCCGGGGACATGGGAGTGGCTGCAGTGCTCACGCCTCCGAGAGAACGAGAGC
This sequence comes from Myotis pilosus, assembly GCA_036010255.1. Classification (NCBI taxonomy): domain Eukaryota; kingdom Metazoa; phylum Chordata; class Mammalia; order Chiroptera; family Vespertilionidae; genus Myotis; species Myotis pilosus. The sequence continues at coordinate 1,308,628 of JASKON010000002.1, forward strand.
TTCCTGCCAAGCTCTTAAAGCATTTTGTAGAATTTTCGAAAACATCTCCTTCCAGTGTGTCTATCGTCACTTTTACCATCACTTAGTTACCACTGTCCTGTGCAAAAGCAGGTCCTTAAAGGACATCAAACAGCATTGTCTCCTCCTGTCTTACAGGCCGAGTGTCGGCAGGAAGCGGGTGAGCCGGGAGGCCGGTGGGCCTGGGCCTGACCCCTGGGCGGGACCCTCCCGGCACGCTCTGGGCACGGGCAGCTCACTCGTTCTAGGAACCGGAGGACGGCCTCCCGTCGGTGCTCTGCGGGGTCGTGCAGATGCTCCAGCCACAGCTCCAGCTCCCTCCACGTGTGCTCGAACACGCCCGTGTCCCGCAGGATCTGCGCGAGCAGACGGCGGCAGTCAGCAGGGCCTGGCTGTGGGGCTGACCGGGTGGTGGGCCCCACGGGATGCGGACCCCAGGGAGCCCGAGGGCCCGAGACTCCCCTGCAGTCGCACTAAACGCTGTTCTCTCCCCCCCACGAGGGGACAGGAAAGAGCACGTGTGCTCGGCAGCGAGGACTGTCCTGCTGCTGCTCGCCTTCCCTCAGCGCCTCCCAACACACAGGACACGCCGGCTCCAGGAGGCGCGACTCTCCCCGCACCCGCACCATCCCAGGCACACGTGTGCGACACGGCCCAGGCAGCTGCGCACCCCAGCCTGTCCGACACCCGAGCCTCTTGGGCACCGAGCCAGCCACGCCCACCCTCTGGGCGGGCCCTGGAGACTTGGGCGGGCGAGGCCCACGCCCAGTCTACGAGGACGGTTTGATGTGAACCTAGGGCCAGTCAGTGACAAGGCCGCCAGGATGCAGGACCAGGACCCCAACCGCAGAGCCGACACGAGCTCACACGCCCCCACAGCACGCATCTCTCAGGGACACAGCATGTCTAAGACGCCACCCGTGGGACGCCCAGAGGACCTTCAGGCTTAAATGATAGGAGTCGAGACCCTCGATCCAGCAAGCCTGACGACGCACCTACTGTGCGGACTGTGCTCAGCGCCTGGAGCCAGGAGTGGGCGCAGGAGTGCTCACCTTCACGATGAGGCACTTGGTGGACGACTTGAGCTGCGAGTGGGCGCTGGCCACAAACATCTTCATCAGCAGGTAGAACACGGACCGCTCGCCCCCGAGGAGCTCCGCCTCCGGGCCCTCCTGGGGTCGGGACAGCAGAGTCAACGGGCTCCCCCCGGCCAGGACTGGACCCTCCGCTCGTGGCTGAGACCCTGTGCCCAGCGCCCCATCCCTAAGTTATGGCCAGCGAGCCGTGACAGAGCACACGCATGCAGCAGCCAGTGAGCTGTGACAGAGCACATGTGTGCAGCAGCCAGCGAGCCATGACAGAATACACGCGTGCAGCAGCCAGCGAGCCGTGACAGAGCACAGGTGTGGAGCGGCAGCGAGCCGTCACGGAGCACACGCATGGAGCCTGGCACGTAGGAAGTCCTCCAGCGGAACACCTCAACCAGGATGCAGGGTAACCTCAGAGAGAGGACTTGGGCTGGTGTGGCTCAGTGGCTAGAGCGTCGGCCTGCGACTGAAGGGTCCCAGGTTCGATTCCAGCCAGGGACACATGCCCGGGTTGCGGGCTGGATCCCCAGTGGGGGGTGTGCAGGAGGCAGTCAATTGATGATTCTCCCTCATCATTGATGTTTCTCTCTCTCCCTCTCTGAAATTGATAAAGAAATATATTTTTTTTTAAAAAAATCACCTGAACTACTGAGAAACACGCACACAACACTAACTGCCTGGTTTCCCCTTTCTGACAGAAATGATGAGCCCGTGTTTCCATACACACAACTTGCTGCACCGTGAGTCCCCTTCACGACGCCCCTCGTGCTCTCCAGGGAGCCCCAGAAGACACGCTGGTCACAGAGAGCACCAGCGCCCTGCTCCCCCGCCCACCCTCGCTGGGACTCTCCCCTCTCTGCCTCAAGTCCCTCCAGGGCGCGGACAGAGGAAGCATGTGTTTTCTTTCCTAAAAGGTTTTTTTTAATGTATTTTTTATTGATTTCAGAGAGGAAGGGAGATCGAGCCTGCCATTGGGGATCGAGCCCGCAACCCAGGCATGTGCCCTTGGCCAGAATTGAACCTGGGACCCTTCAGTCTGCAGGCCGACACTCTATCCACTGAGCTAAACTGGCCAGGGCTGTTTTCCAAAAGGTTTTAAACAACACACACAGCAAGACAGCCAGGACAGCCAGTGCCAAAGCGCCAGGGCCCAGCAGGTGAGGCTCTCAGTTATGCGAGTGCAGGCTTCCTGGCTCCACGCCGCCCTCAGACGGGACCTGCCTGCCGCCCTCCAGGCCCGCCTAACGGGTCCTGACCGGCTGGAACTCCCAGCGAGCCGGCAGGTGCGCGGGCAGAGGTGGCGCCCGCTCCTACCTGAGCCTTCAGCCAGGAGAACTTGCAGGCAGGCAGCTCCAGGGCCACCTGCAGGAGGTGGTGCTGCAGGACGGGGGGCACCTCCTCCCGCAGGCCCTGCTCAGAGATTACACCTGGCGGAGAGAAGTCCCGTCACGAGGAGGCTGCGCCCAGCGGTGCTGCCCGGCCCAGGGCCAGACGAGGGCGCTGTGTCCAGATGAAAGGGCAAACACCGGGTCCGTCCCCACCTGGGGTCGCCCTCACACAGGCTGTGCCCTGCTCGGCCACACCTCGCCTGACATCCCCTGAGGCCCAAACCCTCAACACGCTGCCTCGGCCACTGATGCCCTCCAGGGGGCCTCCCGCTAAGGCAGCCCTGGCGTGGGCACAAGCCTTGCTGCCCGGCTGCAAGCATTCTGTGAGTGGACGGTGGCCACCGGCCACCGAGACTGCTCCTTGGCCCTGGCCCGGTTCCCAGGAAGGACAGAGCCACTACAGACAGACGGCCACATTCTAGAGCCTTCCTTGTGCTCACAACTAGAACCCTCACTTCCAACCACTGTGCAGGGCGCCTCCACCCACACACAGGATGCTGCCCTGGAGGCCTCCCGAGAGCGAGCTGGACACGCCTGTCCCAGAGGCTCCCGATACAGTGAATTGACCAAACTCCCCCCTCGAGGCAACGCGACCAGAGGGAGAGTCACGTTCACAAGTGGGTGTGCGCCGCCGCACAGGTGAGGGCGAGTCTGAGGGTGAGCGATGGTATCAGAGGCCGGGGCGGAAGGGGCGGGAACAGCGCCCTCCCAGGGCCCGCACCCCCTGAAAGAGGCTTTGTCCTGAGCGTCCCATGGGTCCTTGCTGACGCCTGTGGTGCCCAAGGGGGGAGGGGTGTGAGACTGGCAGGCATGGTGTGTGTGTGTGTGTGTGTGTGTGTGTGAGAGAGCGACTGGCAGGCACGGGGGTGAGGGGTGGGGGGTGGGGGTGTTGAGACCGGCAGGCACAGCAGGGGGGGGGAGACGCACCCCGCAGGAGCTTGCTGAAGTCGAAGTTGTACTGCGTGACCACGTGTGGGACCACCCGCTGGTAGAGGCAGATGACCTGCAGCAGGACGGCCTTCAGAAGAATGGTTTCCGCGTCGTCTGAACCAAAACGAAAGCTTTGTTAGGAAACACCGGCTTTGTCCTCCGTCAGCAACCGGTCGGCACGGCCCCACGACCCACCGCCGTCAACTGCGCGCTGAGCACCAAGCCCGTGGACAGACCCACGGACGCGACTGCAGGGCCCTGTGCTCAAGGTCGAGCTGCTCGAACAGCCGGGTTTACCCCATTTCCACGCTGCGACCTGGACAGGTCAGAGGTCAGAGTGCTGTGTCTGAGCTTTGGTGCCTTTTGCGGGGGTCGGGGGGGGAGCGGGGAGGAGGGAGGAGGGGGGACACAGCAGTGGGGCCGCCATGAGGGTTCACAGGACACAGACGTGAGAAACAGAGCCCAGCGCCCGGCTAACAAGGGCCGAGTCAAAGAATCTTATCCCCGGGGTCCACGCAGCCACCTCCACTGCACAGCATGAGGCACCCGCCCGCCACTGACAGCCCAGCCCCGGGACACCCCGCGCCCAGGTCCTCAGACCGAGCGTGTAGAGTCCACGCACGATGCCCTCTAACCCTGCCCGCTGAGCGAGGACACGGGCCCTCCCCGCCGTCCGTGTGGGCCGTCCGCAAGCAGCGACCCGCGAGCCCTCCCCGCCGTCCGTGTGGGCCGTCCGCGTGGGCCGTCCGCAGGCAGCGACCCGCGAGCCCTCCCCACCATGTGGGCGATCTGCAGGCAGCGACCCCGCGAGCCCTCCCCACCGTGTGGGCGATCTGCAGGCAGCGACCTGCGAGCCCTCCCCACCGTGTGGGCGATCTGTAGGCAGCGACCCCGCGAGCCCTCCCCACCGTGTGGGCGATCTGTAGGCAGCGACCCCGCGAGCCCTCACCGCTGTGTGGGCGATCTGCAGGCAGCGACCCGCGAGCCCTCCCCGCCGTCCGTGTGGGCCGTCCGCAGGCAGCGACCCGCGAGCCCTCCCCACCGTGTGGGCGATCTGCAGGCAGCGACCCCGCGAGCCCTCCCCACCGTGTGGGCGATCTGCAGGCAGCGACCCCGCGAGCCCTCCCCGCCGTCCGTGTGGGCCGTCCGCAGGCAGCGACCCGCGAGCCCTCCCCACCGTGTGGGCGATCTGTAGGCAGCGACCCCGCGAGCCCTCACCGCTGTGTGGGCGATCTGCAGGCAGCGACCCGCGAGCCCTCCCCACCGTGTGGGCGATCTGCAGGCAGCGACCCGCGAGCCCTCCCCACCGTGTGGGCGATCTGCAGGCAGCGACCCCGCGAGCCCTCCCCGCCGTGTGTGGGCCGTCCGCAGGCAGCGACCATGAGCCCTCACCACCCGGGGCAGCCTCGCCGGCAGGAGCCCCGCTGTCCCGCTTCTGTCCCTGCTTGTCCCCGTCTCCGGTGTCCTGCTTCCTAAGGGACTGCCAGACCCACACGACGGTGTTCAAGTCTGGGAAGACCTAGACAGGGAATGGAGAGAGGGAGTCCCGTGAGAGAGACGCACAGAACGGGGTGGGAGCAATCGCCCCCCAGCCGAGGCATGACACCCAGAGCTGCGCACGCCAGACTCGGCGAAACACAAGTGCTGGCCCCGCAGCCCTTAAGGCTCAGTCCCCTGAGCGAGGCCCTGGGAACAGACATGACCATGACCATGGGGGACCTGCCCAGGGCGACCTCGCTCAGGCAGCGGCCAGTCTCAGGCCATGCCTTCCGACCCGTGGGGAGGGGGGAACGAGAGGGGCTTCGAGCGGCCCCACCTTGTGCGCGTGCAGCCTGGGGGAGGGCAGGCACGCCGGCTCCTGGAGGGACTCAGGCCCTAGGGACACAGACCCCTTCACTTCGCATCCACCTGAGCTCCCGAGACGGCCTCCCAGCTGGGCGCTGACCTGGGACGGCCCACGGAAAGCCCTGGACATGCCCCGCCCACGCCGGGCCCCAGGCCTACCTTGCTCAGGGCCTCTCGGAAGAGCCGCACAAAGTCCTCCATCATCGCGGCCGTGTACACGCCAGGCCCCTGCCAGGCCTCGCTGCTCAGGCAGAAGTCGATGGTCTTCAGTGCTCTCTTCAGAATGAACAAGAGCAGGGCCAGGGCCGTGTGCCTCACCGACTTGCTGTCCAACTGGGAAGGAAAGTCAAATCCATAAGGTCCTTGGGCTGCATGGTGACAGGCACAGACCTCCCAGCCCGGAGCTGCACCAGGCACAGACCTCCTAGCCCGGAGCTGCATGGCGGGCACAGACCTCCCAGCCGGAGCTGCACCGGGCACAGACCTCCCAGCCCGAGCTGCACCGGGCACAGACCTCCCAGCCCGGGCTGCACTGGGCACAGACCTCCCAGCCCGGGCTGCACTGGGCACAGACCTCCTAGCCCGGGGCTGCACCGGGCACAGACCTCCCACTCGAGCAGGGACAGGGCAATCATCGCCTGGCCCTGGCAGGAATGCCCCCTCCCCAGGTGGGTGGACACATGGAGAGCCTCTGAGGCTCACTGACGAGTCAGAGTCCAGCAAATCCCGCAGGGCCAGTGGATGAGCAGGAGAACATTCTAGAAGCGAGGTGAGCACTCACGTTTAGTGCCTGGGTGAACATGATCTTGTTGCACACCGGGGGCACGGTGGTCACCATCACCATGGCCAGCAGCCGGGACAAGGGGATGAACTCTCGGGTCTGAAACGCCCGGGAAACGTCCGGCTGGGCCTCGTAGATCTGTGACGAGGAGAAAGATGAGGGGTGCGGAGGTAAGTTTCACGCCTGAGGCTGGTCGCCGGCACCCGACAGGGCAGCTGGGCCAGTGACAGTGAGTGTGATCCGGCCCCAGGCTCAGAGGAGTGGCCCCCAATCCACGTGGGAGAGAAGCAGGCACCAGGCCGGCCGTTAGCAGGGAACGAGCCAGGCCAGCACTAGCGGTCACTCAGCAGGGGCAGCGCTAGGGGCACCCGGCAGGTGATGTGACCTTTCCGTGCGTCCTGACAACCCCACAGGGCAGGGATCTTTTATATGAAAATAAAAATGTTTTCAGAGGCCAACTGGTGTGGCTCAGTGGTTGGGCATTGACCTATGAACCAGAAGGTCACGGTTTGATTCCCGGTCAGGGCACAGGCCCGGGTTGTCGGCTCCATCCCCGGTGTGGGGCGTGCAGGAGGCAGCTGATCGATGATTCTCTCTCATCATTGATGCCTCTATCTCTCCCCTCCCTTCCTCTCTGAAATCAATAAAAAAATAATTACTATTTTTAAAAAAAGGTTTACAGATAAAAAAAAAAAATGAGACTCCAGTGAGGTTAAGTAATTTCCTTCGGGACACCGGCTAGAGATGAGGACTCTCACCCAGGCCTGCAAAGCCTGCACCTGCCCCGCCCCTTCCCGGGAGCCACCCAGAGCAGCGCCCCACAGGGCAGACACACGGGGTCTGCACACGGCCCTCGGGACACATGGAGAAGAGGAGAACAAAAGGATATTCTGCCCAGGTCGAGGCAGAAGCAAACCAGCCCAGGCATTTCAGCAGCATGTAGGCCGTAACGGAGAGAGAGAAGGAAGGGGGAGAGAGAGAGAAGGGGGGGAGGAAACTGCCAAGGGGTGTGGAGTAGGGCTGCACTGGTAGACGAGGGGTGTTAATTAACATCTTTGATCAGAAGGAAGTTTATATCCACTCAAAGCAACTGAGCATCCACAGCCCATTTCCAGTTGTTCTAAGTACCTGAGACAGCACAGCTTAAACGCTACCCTACAATAGGGACAGTTCCCTCATCCAGTCCAACTCTGCTGCAGCTCAAAAGCTCTCGCTGCCTGAAAATCGGGGTGAAGAGGATAAAACCGGCTCCACGGACTCAAGGCTGAGCCACGGTTGAGCTCGGCGAACAGGAGCCGGTGGAGAAGGGCCGCAGCCGCGTGACCTACAACATCCCACACTCGGCGGGTCACCGTCACCCTCTCCGGCCGCCCGATCGGCCGCGGCCCCAGCCGCAGACGCCCAGCTCTGCCGCCTCACCTTGTGCAGCAGCCTGACGTTGTTGGCCCACGTGGCCTTCGCTCGAGGCAGGAAGGAGAACGTGACCTCCTTGAAGTACTTGTGCAGCAGGTCCGGGCACACTCTCAGGATGCTCACCACCAGCTCGGCCACCAGCTCGTCGTCTGGGGCCGTTCTCAAGCCCAACAGGAAGTGCAGGAGCGTCAGGTTCCCTCCTCTGCAGAGGAGGAGGGTCAGCGGGAGGAGTCCCAGCCTCGCCCGCCACCCGCCTCCCTGCAGCCCTCCGGGCCCTCCCTGTCTGGTGCCCACCACGTCTGAGATGCCACAGGGCAGCTTTACATGCAGTCAACACTTTTCAAAAATTAAATACAAATAATTTTGATCAGAAAGCCATCCTTTTAAAAGCTTAAAATCTTTAACATGAAAATTTCATAAGGAGAACAGTTTGCGCTTCGCTGTCACGTGAAGGAGTGAAATCCAGACTAAATGACCACGCCCACAGCCACGGGACAGAAAGGAGTGAAAGCCACAGGAAGTAAGCGCCTGTTCGCGGCCTGCTGCTTCCCTCCTGCAAGGGCACCACTGAGCGGTGGGGGCCCACAGACGGTGTGGCCGCCAGAGCCAAAGCACGGTCCCTCGGCCCGGAGCGCAAGCTGCCGGCCTGTCCACGCCGCGGCCCTCGCCGTCACAGGCACCATGACACGCCGGGCTCTGCAGAGCAGCCTGTTCTCACCCTCACCCACCAGGTAACAGACAAGCAGTCAACCAACACGCGGGGCAGAGCCGGGAAGGACAGGGACATGGAGCGACTGCAGAAGGGGCGGGGGAAGGCCTTCCTGAGGCGGGCGCCGGCACGGAGACCCCAGGCATCGAGGGGTGGTGGGACACTCACTCTAGCTCTCTTCAGGCTCCCACTAAGGCCCCCACACGCCAAACCCCCGGCCTCTCCCGGAAGCACAAGCATTTTGCCGTGGCTTCAAAAACCGTGCGTAAACCACGGCTGACTTGGACCCACACGCCGACTCAGCGTGCTCCTTTAATGACCATCTGGCTCAGCGGTCGCCAAGCTCTCGGACCTCACGGACCACCGGTTGGCGACCGCTGATAGAGCTTACGGATCTCCTCGGGGACAGTGTGTGACTCAGGCATGGGCTGTGTTACATTAGACTGTAAGCCCTGCTCCGACACTGGAGGAGACGGAGCTGTCCTGACTGGTGAGAAAAAGAAACGCTGGGGCAAGTTCGATCCGAACACTCAGAATCAAAACGAGGCCCAAGTGACAGCAGGGAGGACAGTCCCACCGTGTGCCCCCTCCCTGATGGTTAAAACTAAACCACACAACCCTCCTCCCTGTGAGAGAACGCCAGGGCTGAGAACCAGGAGCCCCAGCTGAGGACCGTGTCTAGCAGCGGCACTTGCTGCTACAGCAACACCACGAACGTGCCTGACGGCGACCGAGCTACAAAGCCTCCAGGAACACATCGAGCCACCGCTGTGGACTGCGGTGTGAAACAGTATAACCAGGGAATGAAGCTGGGCGGAGGAAAACCTCGCTGGTCAGCAGCCGTCTTAGGGGAGCGGCGATGAAGGTGACCGTGGAACCAGACCTCCGGGGGTCAGGCCTGAGCCCTGCCACTCACAGCCAGACTGACCCGGCCCCTCCGCTAACCTGCGCAGCAATGCCACCCTCGGGAGGGTGGCGAGGCCCATTCCCGGCAGCCCGGGGGAGGACGAATCACGCCTGAGTGTCAGGCCCGCCCCCGAGGAAGCAGGCGGCCCCTCCCTGGGGGCAGGTGCCTGAGACCTGTTCCCGGAGGGAGGCACAGGCTGGAAGGCTCGGCTCTAACTCTCACGGGGAATCGGGTCAGGCCGGGTTCCCTGCCCGTCCTACCCAGCACGATGCCCCTCTAGCACTCGCGCAGCACCTGGTGGTGGCCCCTGAGGACACCCGGGCTCTGGGAGCGACACGCACCTGCCGGAGGTTCCCAAGGACGCGTCGTAGAAGTTGATGCCGTGCTTGAGCGAGCAGCAGAGATCCGTCAGGAAGCGGTGGACGCGCTCCCGCACTAGGCCCCTCCCCACGTCCTCGGCAGAAGCCTGGGAGGGTGAAGAATTCAGTGACAGCCCAGGAGAGACCTTAGGGACCCAGGGCAGCTCGGGAATCACTTCAACGTAAACACTTGGCACCATTAAAAGAATAATAAGGAAACAAACACCAATCCACATGAAAAAGCTCTCCTGGAGGGGCAAGTTTAAACCTGTGGCTTAAACAAACTGAAGAATGACTTCACTTCCCTTCTCTTTTCAACAGAATTCCACACTTGGGCGTGCTCTGTGGAGCTGAGGCTCCGGCAATGGGACGCAAGGACACCTTCCCAGCCGGGGCCCTGGGAGTCGGAGGAAAGGCAGGAAACGGGGCTCTGGGTAACTATTAAGTCCCCGGGAGTCCAGCCTTCACCACTCGGCCAAGTCCCGGTTCACAGGGGCCCCGGGGTCTCAGAGTGAGAGAGACCTGCCTCGGTCCCCGTTCACACGTCAGTGACGCCGGCCAGCGCACGCAGGCGAGGGCAGCCGCTTCCCTGCTGCCGGGCGTCTGAGTGGCAGCAGACAGCCCTGAGCTCCAAAAGCGGAATTTGAAAAAAATGGAAGGAAATGAAGAGGCAGGTGAGAGGAGGCAGAGCGGGCGCGACCCTACAATTCTCCTGGGCCTGGGCGAGCACCGCGGGGACATACAGGTGTCACCCAGCTGAGGGGAACAGTTTTCTCATTACAAAAGTAAAGTTCAGCCCTGGCCGCGTGGCTCAGTGGTTGGGCGTCGTCCCATGCACCAGGAGGTCGCGGTTCGATTCCCATCAGGGCACATGCCCGGGTAGGGGGCGTGCAGGAGGCAGCTGGTCAATGATTCTCTCTCATCATTGATGTTTCTCTCTCCCTTCCACTCTCTCTAAAAAATAATAATAAATCTTTTTTAAATATATTTTTTATTCCAGAGAGGAAGGGAGAGGGAGAGAGAGAAACATCAATGATGAGAGAGAATCATTGATCGGCTGCCTCCTGCACGCCCCCTACTGGGGATGGAGCCCACAACCCGGGCATGTGCCCTTGACCAGAATCGAACCTGGGACCCTTTAGTATGTAGGCCGATGCTCTATCCACTGGGCCAAATTGGCTAGGGCTAATAAAAAGTCTTTTTTAAAAATGTGGTATCATGACACCATAGAGTAGGGGAAAAAAATCTTACTGTAATAAAATAACTTTAAAAATCATATTGAGCCAGAACCGGTTTGGCTCAGTGGATAGAGCGTCGGCCTGTGGACTCAAGGGTCCCAGGTTCGATTCCGGTCAAGGGAATGTACCTTGGTTGTGGGCACGTCCCCAGTGGGGGGTGTGCAGGAGGCAGCTGATCGGTGTTTCTCTCTCATGGATGTTTCTAACTTTCTATCCCTCTCCCTTCCCCTCTGTAGAAAATCAATAAAACAAATTTTAATAAAATAAATAAAATAAAAATAAAAATCATACTGAATCTAAGTGGGAAACTAACATAAGCAAAAGCCAACAGAAACCAGTCCACTGGAAAGACATGGCATAGGCAGGTGAGTGTGCCGCCATCAGTGTCCGGCTGCGAGGCGCACGCACTGGCCAGGCCACGCACAGCGACGTACCTCAGAGGGTCCCAGGTCCACGTCGACACTCCCGTTCCAGCTGTAGAGAGACGCGATGTGGGTCAGCAGCTGCCCGGTGAAGAAACGGACCTTCTGGGTCTTTGTGATCCTTTTATTGTGAACCACCTGAACACGGTGAAACAAAGCAACGTCAAGGGGTTCCGTTCTTAGAGCGTTCGCTGCTTCTGTCGTTATAAAGGTGATGTAGGCTTATGGCAAAATATTCGGCCAAAAAAGGGGAACAAGACTGGCCGGAGTGACCCGTGCGCCAGGTCATAGGTCAGTGTGATCCCGGGCTGCAGGCCCAATCCCCAGTGGGCGGCGTGCAACAGGCAGCTGATCTAGGATTCTCTCTCACCATGGATGTTTCTCTCTCTCTCCCCCTCTCCCTTCCTCTCTGAAATCAATAAAAAATATATTTTTTACAAAGAGAATATGAAGAAAAAGTGCAAGTCACTAATATCCCCGCCCTTGACTCAGAGAGTCTTCGCTAGAACGAAACAGTTTTAAGCCGACGCCAGTGTGGCAGGTGAAACCCTGCATCTCTACTTGGACGACTTTAAACCAGGGCTCCCCAGCGCAGCACCCTGGCATTGGGGCCCGTCGCCGGCCTGACTGGGGGTGAAGAGCAGCACCCCCGCTTGACCGCTGGACAGAGCTGCAGCTCCCAGTTCTGACAAGCACACCTCCCGACACCGCCGGATGCCCGGGGGACATCGCGGGGAGAACCGCTGGGAGGCCCACACTATGCCCATCGCCATTTCTACCTGGACTCCCAGTCCACGGCCTCCAACCTCTCTGGGGGAGGGTTTTTCTAACTGACCGTTCAGTGCTGCTGTATTACAGGGATCCGTGCAGCAGGCTTTACCATTCCCCTGCGATGCTGGTAAAAGACAGACATGCAGACGGCACAACCACCACCATGGCTCCCAGCGACCGGCTTCCCGGGACGGTGCCCGCAGCTCCTCTCTGCCTCATCTACGTGCTGCTCAGCCCGACCCTCAGGGCCTCCCCAGCACCGACCCTCAGGCCTGCGTCCCCAGCACCGACCCTCAGGGCCTCCCCACCACCGACCCTCAGGGCTGCCTCCCCAGCACCGCTCTGCCTAGGAAACAGCTCCCTCCACCCTGCGGCCACCCCGGTAGCTGAGGCTGGCCACCGAGGCCCGTGAAACACGAGGACACAAAGGACAGGCGTGGGTACCAGACGCGCACCTTTGTCTGCAGCGTGGACAGCAGCATCTCGACCGTGGAAATCCGATCCTCCTTGACGCCCGAGGCGAAGATGCAGGGGATGAACTCTGAAGGGAAGGTGGAAGCAGTGAGCCTGCACTCTGACCAGAGCGCCGAGAGCACAACCTCCCACGTGACGGCAGACAAGGCCTCCGGTCCTGTAAAGTTCTGCCTGTTCATCAGGCAGCAGCCCCTTCCGGGACGCAGGTCCCTTCTCCCGACAGAGCCAGAGCCTCCTCGCTCCGCACCCTGCCTGCTTCCTGTCTCTCACGGTCCCTGCAGAGAATTAACTTCATCGACTTTTCCAAAGGCGACATCCGCTATGATTGTTTCTCATAATTCCCTCTGCTTAGACTTGCTCAGAGGTCTCTTTAAAGTGATGGTGGTCATTTCAGAGTGGTGGTAGAACTTGGGGTGCCTGTGACCCCAGGACTCGGCAGCACAGGTGGGGAAGCTTTTACAGCCTCCCTCGCTCTCACGTGCTTCACGGGCACACAATTCTGAGAGCAGATCCGTTCTCCTCAGAGAAAGGAAAACCAGGACACACCAGGCACAGCACAGGATGGGATTCAGAATCAAGCAGCCAGAGGTTAGGGTCAACACTACTGACCTCTGGGTTCCCAGCCGCCTGCTCACCTCTGGGGTAGCCGCACTCTGTGATGTTTAACTTCAGTGAAATGGTCACACACACCGTTTCACAACTGAATGTGTCCCATCACAGGCGGTTAGAAAGCCTGATGTGACGCCCCCCTCACTGAGGCAGCTGCTCCCCGCCCGGCCGTCCTCCATGCTCCCCAAGGCCTGCGGTGAGAAGGCTAACTCTCAGCTGACGGGAGGACGGCTCCTAACAAACCCCCTTCGCACCCTCCGTCACTCCCTAGGACAAGTGAGCGGTGAAGAAACGGACCTTCTGCATCCAACATTCTGAGCATTCCACCGCGCCCGGCCCATGCCCCAGCCTGCACCACAGCAGTGCCCATAGGACCCTGGGCCTCCCCGCAGACAGGGCTGCACCCCGGGGGCCCACTGAGCGTGGCCAGGACCGTGGGTCCAGTGCTGCGCTCGCTGTCCTGCTGCGTCTCCTATGAGGCAGGGCCCTAACAGCCACAAGCCGCCGCCGCCTGGAGGGAGGCAGCCACCGGGGCCAGCGGGTTCCCGGGAGCTCTAGCACCGATATCGGGGTGACCCCGGGCACAGTGACTAAGTGCTGGGACTCGGGAGAGCAGGTGGCGCCCGTGACCTGGCACAGGGCCCGTTTGCAGGTTGTGCCACGTGCACCGCCCAGCATGCAGCCCCGCAGCCGGAGCGCCCGGGTTCGCTCTGACCGCACCAGGAAACCGCACCCTTCCCTCTCGTGTCCCGCAGGCCAAGGCCGCAGCCTCCTGCTGACCCGGAAGTAGTGCTTCGCGGGGAAGGTCCGGGCAGAGGGGCCGCTGAGCAGGGCACACCCACCTTTCAGCTCCAGCACCTGCACCACGGTGCTGTCGTCGCCGGCGATCAGGAAGGACAGCGCGAACTGGATGTAGGCCAGGCGGACATCGTGCACGCCCTGGGACAGGGGACAGGTCACGTGCATCCTCACCCCCAGAAGCAGCGCCCGCACCCTCCCGCCCATGGTCACATCTAAAACCCCTGGGCTGCTCCCCACGCAGGACGGGGTGCAGAGCCCGCTCCTGGCTGCTCCCCACGCAGGACGGGGTGCAGAACCCGCTCCAGGCTGCTCCCCATGCAGGACGGGGTGCAGAACCCGCTCCAGGCTGCTCCCCATGCAGGACGGGGTGCAGAACCCGCTCCAGGCTGCTCCCCATGCAGGACGGGGTGCAGAACCCGCTCCTGGCTGCTCCCCATGCAGGACGGGGTGCAGAACCCGCTCCTGGCTGCCGGGCTCCAGAGCGCCAGCAGGGAGCATGGGCCTGTCACTCCGAGGGACCGACCTGCGGCTGGCACAGGCCCCCGGACGACGCCTCTGCACCCCGAACCCGCAGACTTGTGCCTTCTCCTCCGGCACCACCCAAGGCCAGGTGACACTCCAGCGCCTCTCGGGAACGTCGAGCTAACAGCCCGACACCCCCAGCCACGCTTCCCTTCTCTCTGGAAGAATCGGCTCCTTCTCCTTACGAGACGCACTTGGGAAGCACAAGAAATCTTAAAAAGCCACAGGCGTCTCTCTGAGAACGTCACTGCTTCACCTTCCAAGGGTTTCCTCCCACAGGGTCCACGCCAAGGCCACGGAGATGATTTCATTTGCTCACGAGCTAAGTCACCCCCACGGCAGGAAGCACTGTGACACTCAGCCCACAGAAGCTGCCCTCAGAGGCCCCGTCATTCTGCTCTGCCTGTGACAGTCCTGCCCTCCCCATATTCCCCTGCGGCCAAGAGCCAGGCCTGCCCTCCCCCATGCCCCCCTGCAGCCAGGAGCCAGGCCTGCCCTCCCTCATTCCCCCCTGCAGCCAGGAGCCAGGCCTGCCCTCCCCCATTCCCCCCTGCAGCCAGGAGCCAGGCCTGCCCTCCCCCATGCCCCCATGCCCTCTGCAGCCAGGAGCCAGGCCTGCCCTCCCCCATGTCGCCCTGCAGCCAGGAGCCAGGCCTGCCCACCCCCATGCCCCCTGCAGCCAGGAGCCAGGCCTGCCCGTCCCTTCACACAGAGGCCTGACTCCAGGCGTGAGAGGACCGAGGCCGGAGAGGGATGGACAAACACCTGCCGGCTCTCTGAGGGGAAAGGACTCATGCGGGAGGCAGGAGACGCAGGGGCTCACCTTGGAATCCCTCTTGGCCACCAGGGCGTACAAGGTCTTTTTATTCAGATCAAAAAGGCTGCAGACGTCCCTGGCGGCCTCGGGGCCCTGGGTCACCATGGCGGTCATCAGGCTGAGGCAGGCTCGGGCCACCCTGCACGGGGACAACGGGGAGATCAGACGCACGGGGCACCCACACCCGCTGTGGCTTGCTGTCCCCCAAATCAAAGGAGGGGAAAAGCAGATATGCCGACGCGCTCTCTTTCTTAAAAAAAAAATCATAACTGAGTCTGAGGAGGACCCAGGAATACGCAATGGGAGCCAGAAAGACGGCCCTCTCTGTGCAGTAAGGCGTCACGGCGGGCGAGCCCACCCACCGGCCTCCGTGGGCAGAGGGCCCCCCAGGCACAGGGGACCCCCCCCCAGTGCCATCGCCCCTCCACAGGCACCCGGACCCGTTTACTGAGCACCCACCCACCGTGCACCAGGCCTTGCGGGTGCTGGGAAGATGCACCAGGTGAGGCAGCCGAGGCCCCGCCCGCCTGCACTTGGTGCTCTCGTGGCGGGAGAGTCACAGAGTGATGGGAGCAGGGCGTGGAGTGCACAGCTGTGCAAACGCACGCACAAGTGGGCATTTCCTCTACGGCGGAGGGAGACGGCGACAGGGATGAGGACAGCACAAAGGCCCCTGAGAACCTCTGCAAAGCCCTGAGTTACAGGAAGGGAGCCCGTGACCAGGCCACGGGAGGGTGTCACAGTTTCCCTGGGGTGCAAGGAGAGCAGGTGGGAGTGAGAGGAACCCGGTCGGAGGAGTCGAGAGAGCGAGGGGCCACCAGCAGGAGGGGCAGAGCCACGGCCGCAGGCTCCATGTCATGAGAGGAGGAAAGGCCACGTGCCCTCGTGGGGAGCAGGACAGTGGCCGCCTGAGCTGGTCCCGCCACGCGGAGGCCCCTCACCTATACCCCGAGGCGTACAGGGCCTTGCAGATGAGCTTCATGTGGTTATTCAGCAGCTTCTTCACGATGTTGGTCCCCACGACGTGCAAATGGGAAAGGTCGCTTGCTGTCCGCAGCAAGATGGCCTCGAGAGCTTGAAATACCAACAGCACCTGCGAGGAGGGAGTGACAGGCTACAGACCTTCCGTTTCTCCCCCCAGGCCTGCCCTGTCTCAGCCAGGCGCTCCAGGACGAGGCCGCCCAGGCCCTGAGCTGAGGCGGAAGGCGGCAGCTTAGGGGCACCCCCGGGCCTGGGCCTGCGGAGTCCGTCTTATTCCCACGATCGAGCTACATAGAGAATTGCTTGCTTACAGCCACACCAGGTGACAGTGACGAGAGGAGAGAAATTTCTAGCCATGCCTGGGCCTCACTGCTGGGCAGGCCGGGTCTACGCCTTCCCCCTCCCCCCGAGGCGCAGCGGGCTCCTCCACACCTGGTTCTGAGCCTCCCGGGAACCACAAAGCAATTTCTACCGATGTCCCCTTTGCCAAAACAAGCCCCTGGAACCCAGCACGTCTGGGTGAAGAATCTGTGACCCTCCATTCTGCTGTTATTCACCGATAAGAAGTTCGTGTTTCCCCTAAAATGCTTCCTAAGGTCATGGCGCAAAAATGCACTCGCCCCCCCAGCACGGGGCCAGGCACCCCTCTCTGCAGAAGGCGGGTCGCGCCTTGGAAATCTGCATCGCAGCCCTCTTCCTCGAGTGGACACGACCGCAGCTGCACAGGCCGTCAGGAGAGACCTACCTCGCTCTCGGGCGGCCGCTCCCCACTCAGCAGCTGGAACACCTCGGCGCACTCCACGGAGATCTTGACGTAGCCTTCCACCACGTCGTACACGCCCTCCCGCGGCAGCTGCTTGGCGGCAGCGACAAACGCCTCCAAGGCTGAAACGGGCACATGCGCGTGTCAACAAGGTCGGTCTCCCTAGGAACCATCGCAGCGGCGGCAGGAGCGCCGGGCGGTTGGAGCTGCGCTGACCGAGGTGGACAGAGCAGCCATGTGGAGGTGGGATCAGTAACAACACTGCCTCCTCTCTGTCGCCAGGGAGGCCTGGGGACTGTCCACCCAGCAAACCCCTCTCCCTCAGCGTCCTGGCTGATCGCACGCCGATCCAGTCCTGAGCACCCTGGTCTTCACCAATCCAGCCCACGGCGCTCTGCCTCCCACCCCAAGAAGGGGGTGCAACCAGAGAAGGAGTACAGGAAATGTGCTATACCGACGTCTATCTACATACAGCTATGCATACACATACATACACATACACACGATGGAGAATTATCCAGCCTTAACAAGGAAACCCTGCCTTTTGCAACATGTATGACGGGAGGGTCTTCAGTGACCTCAGACACAGAAAGACAGGTGATGTGTGCTCTCACTCATGTGGAACCCAAACAGCTGAACTCACAGACACAGAACGGAGGTTGCTGGGGGTGGGGGCGGGGAGGACGTGGAGATGTTGGTTGGGGTACAAACACGTGGCTGTAAGATGAGTAAGTTCTGGGGACGTGAGGCACAGCGTGGCGACTGCAGTAACAGCACTGTGTCGTGTACTTGAAAGTTAAGAGAGTAGAGTGTAAATGTTATCCCCCCCGGAAGAGGTAATGGTGTGAAGGCATGGTGGTGCTCACTCACCTCAAGTGGTCACTGCACAATACACGCATGTACCAAGCCATCGCCCTGTACACCTCAGGCTTACACATATGTCAACACTGTCTCTGTAAACCTGAGCAACACCTTCCCTCGTGCCTGCATGAAACAAAGCTCCCTAACACCTACCCGTGCCACTCCCTGTGGGGCGATCCTACCACAGGAAATTATGAGATCACACAAAAGGGAGAGAGAATCCAAGACAGGGACCAGATTCCAACACCAATCCGACACGGCCTCACAGGAAATACACACTTTTGCTCGCCGCCAGGCCAGCCAACGGTTCCACCTGCACCCACCCTGTCAGCCCGGGTTCCCACCCGAAACCTGTTGCAATGCTGCACCTGAGCGTCACGATGCTCTCTGAGCAAAACCACGTGCGTACATGGACGCAACCTTTTAAATAAACATGCTTTCTTCTGCCACAGGGCTCCGGCCCCTGCCCTGCCCCATCCTACCCCTGCCCTGTCCCATCCTACCCCTCGCTGAAAGCCACCTCCTCCGGGAGCCTTCCTGGGTCTCCCAGAGCCGTTCCCGGGCGATTTATTGACTGATACCTGCCTTCTGCACTGACCGTGTGCACGCTCACAACGGCAGGGCCCGTCTGATTTTCCCTCGCCATCTATCTCTAGCCTAGCAAATAGTAGCCCCGCATAAATAACGAACAACGGGACCAGCGAACAACACGGGTCACTCTGTGCTGACGCGGGCATCATCTTCCCAGCACTGCCCAGCAGCTGCAGGCACCAACCACGAAAAACACAACCTGTGGGCGACAAACTGGAAACTGAGGCTATCCTGCAGTAATTAACAATCCTAAGCCATCCAGCTAGTCATTCCTTTAACCGGGGAGAAGCAATGTCCGTTTTATTTTGACGCCGTTCCAGAGTTTACACCAGTAGCACATGAACCGTGTTCCCCCATAACCTACACGCTTTCTCGGGGTTCCGTGGCGCCGTGGAGGGCAGCACACTTTCCAGAACGTGGATGGCGGAATGGGCTCCCTCAGCCGCCAGTCCAACCTCGGTCACCTGGTCCCTGGGCGGCTCTGGGCGAGGCCCGCAGGCGGACTGACAGCTACTTGCTGAGAATGACTCCACGTGCTCGCGTCCCTAACAACGCAGCCAAAGGGCTTCAGAGCTGCAGCCGGGCAGGAGGCGTGCAGCCCGGAGCTGTCACTCAAACCCGCCGGGCCTCGGGGCGCCGGCAGCCCAGCGGGGAAGCGCTGCGCGCAGAGCGGGGGTCGCCGGGCCTGGAGCCCAGCCGCCGGCCTCGGTTTCCCTTCTGCAAACGGGGGGGGGGTTGGGGGGGAGCTTTGGCCCGCGGCGCCCGCAAAGCCGCAGAAAGGACGGGCTGCGGGCACGGCGACACCCCACCCCCGGCCCCCGGCCGCCCGGCACGCACGTCTCCGCGCCGCCGCCCGCACTCACCCGGCCCCGCGCCCTGCGGGTCCCGCAGCTGAGCCTTGAAGCGCACGCCCGTGAGCTCTTCCGTGCGGGCCCGCTTGGCCGCGCTCACGGGGGAAGCCGCGCCGTCCGGGCCGCCGCGGGCCTTCCTCTTGGGGACCCCCATGCCGCGCGGGCGGGGTCGCGCGGGGTCCACACCCACGGACGAGGCTCCAGGAAGCTCTGGCAGTAGACGCCAGACTTGTCCACACGTGCGCAGGAAGGGGGCGGGGCTTCCGGAAGAGGCGGGGCCTCAGGGAGCAAGGCCGGCGGAAGAGGCGGGCCTAGTTTGGGACAGGCGGAAGAGGCGGGGACTAGAGGTGGGGCGTGAGGGGCGTGGCAGTCGAGGGGCGGGGCCTGAGGGGCCTGGCTGTTTACGGGCCGGGCCTGCGGAGGGCGGGGCGGTGGGGGCGGGGCCTGCAGGGCGGGGATTGGGGCGGGGTCTTGGAGGGCGGGGCGGTGGGGGCGGGGCCTGTGGGAAGGAAGGGCGGGCGCGCGGGAGGGCGGGCTGCAGGCGGGTCCCGCGTTCCCACGGTCGCTGCCGTCCCCGCTGGCTCGTCTCTGGAGTCCTGGGGAGCGGGGAGTGGGGAGAAACCGGATCTTCCGCTTCCACGGGGCACGCGGCCGGCGCGTCGGAGCTGCACCGTCAGCTCGGCGATCGTGTCGCCGGGAGAACTGCTGGCCGCCGCGGACGCCTGGCCGGAGGGGCCCTGCGGGTTGGCGGGAGGGTGGGCTGATGCGGAGGTCCTCGCTCCGGCGCCTGGGCCGAGGGGGTGCGGGCGCCCCTGACCCGGACCCCTAGCGCCTCTCAGCGGAACCAGCCTGACCTCCGCCCCCGGTGTCCCGCGGAGGCGTGCAGGGCGCGCGGGTGGGAGGAGAGGAGCAATGGCGAGTCGGGGGATGTTGCGGACAGTGCGGGGCCTCCATGCCCAAGAGCCCGTCCTTTGAATGGGGTCAGCGAAGCCAGCCCTGCCCAGGGCTGGGGCTCCCTGAGCGAGAGGATGCACCCAGGAAAACGGCTTCGAGGGGAAAGCGCTGTGTTTGCAAGCGCACCGATGCTCGGGGGACAATGGGGGCAGAAATGGGTCCGGAGCGCCGGCTGGTGCGTTTTCAGTGGTTCCCCGCACGTGGTTACGTCCAGTGAATCCTGAGCCAGCTTTAGGTGATTCCGGAGGAAATGCCGGCGGAGAACAACGGGACCACGTTCTACGCCCGCAACTAGTTAGACCTCGATAATCAGGGGATCCGTGTGGTTTTTAAATCTCACAAGCCTGAGAGGGGAAATCCTTGGACAGAGTAAAGGGAAGTACGAAAGCTTCGGGACACAGCACAAAACTAAGTGTGAATCAGCGGTGGAGGAAGGTCTCAGAACTGCTCGTCCAGGGGCATCTTTATACATAAAAGGCCAGTGACCGGCCGCCCGACCGACCGGCACATATTTTGCGCACTGGCAATCTAAAAATGAACGTTGACTCATGCATGCGTGACACATACAAAGCTCTCGCTGGAGCCAGTCACACGCGCGTGTTTCCAGCTGTCATTGTCGATGGTGAATTTGGTTGACACTTCTATTATAGAGAAAGGCGAATAGCGATATTAAAGTATTTCTTCCAATTCATTTCCTTTCAATGTGCACAGGCCACTAGTTTAAGTATAATAATAAAAGACTGGTTACGGGCAGTATTGCATCCAGAAGGAAGGGAAAACGCTCTTTGCCAACAGTTGCCAACCTTCCGGACCTCACGGACCCACAGCGGTCCGTGGACCACCGGCTGGTGACCGCTGCATGGACTGTTCCTGTGTGTGTGTGTGAGAGAGAGGTTTTAAGTTATTAGTTTTAAAATGAGTACTATTTAATGGAAACATCTTTTTTTAAAAACTGTATTTCTTTATTGATTTCATAGAGAAAGGAAGGAGGAGAGAGAGACAGAAACATCAATGATGAGAGAGAATCATTGATCAGCTGCCTCCTACACACCCCCCACTGGGGATCGAGCCCGCAACCCAGGCCTGTGCCCTTGGCCGGAATCGAACCTGGGACCCCTCAGTCTGCAGGCTGACGCTTTATCCACGGAGCCAAGCCGGCTAGGGTGATGGAAACATCTTGACTAAAAAGTCTGTTGCAGAATTTTGAGGTCCACTGAAACAAAGTGTAATGAGAAAGAAAAATGGCACTGCTCGGCCGGTGGTGCTCAGTGGTCAACCTATGAACCAGAAGGTCACAGTTCAATTCCCGGTCAGGGCACATGCCTGCGTTTCAGGCTCGATTCCCAGTGTGGGGCGTGTAGGAGGCAGCCAATCCATGAGTCTCTCTCATCATTGATGTTTCTATCTCTCCCTCCCTTTCCCTTCCTCTCTGACATCAATAAAAATATATTAAAAAATAAGATAAAGTGGTACCAAAAATCAGTAGGAAATGGATGGTGCTCAGTCGATGGCACAGTATGGCCACAGACCCCTCCAGCCTGGGGGTTAGCACCGGGACTTTGTGGGTCCTCGAGTTGGGAGGGGCGCTGTTTCTGGGACGGGCAGCTGTGCCAGTGCCGGCGGGACCGTTATCTTTCCTCGCCGGACGTCCCTGGCTTGCTCGGCGACACGGGGACAATGCTGGGCACTTCCATTCTTTCTCCACTTTCCACAGATTGTACTGTTTCTCTTCGATGATGGCACAGCCTCACAGGGCTGGGCTTTCGCTGGTTGCCGTGGAAGTGCAGGTGGCGCTGGCCGATCTGATTGAAGGTTGTAGAAATTGCAACATGCCCAATAGGGCACCCCCCTCCCTTAGTAAATAGTTGGGATATTAAGGAATAAAATAAAAATACCTTTTCTCTCTATGTATATGCATTTTATGTCAAACAGCGATTTAATTGTTAGAGCATAAGTCCTTATTAAGTTGTCTGGAACTATTTACTGAACATCACAGTTCAAGCCTCTTGTTTTTCTGTTTTATTTTCCTTTACCCAGGGGCACCGTGAGAAACCCCTGGGGCACAAGGACACCCTGAGCTGGGGAGTTCGGCACCTCCACTCCACACCTTCATCAGAACTCACTGTTGGTGCTGAATTCCTCTCAATGGACGCTGATGTGTGTTCTTGGTGGTAGCTTTAAGCTTTCCCTCGAAAATTATCCTGAAAAATGTTTACGTGTCTTTGTGCACCCAGATTCATAGCAGCGTTTATTCACAACAGCCACGAGAAGGGGCACCCGGCGTCCATCGGTTGATGCGTGGATAAACGAGGTGCAGCTTATCCATGCAGTGGAGTATTAGTCAGCCTGAAAAAGCAAGGGAATCTGACAGCGGCTACAGGTGGGCGGCACTTGGAGACATTGTGTTAAGTGAAAACAGCCAGTCACAGGAGGACCAAGACTGTATGATCCCACTTCTGTGAGGCACCTAGAGTGGTCAAGGTCCTGAAGACGGGATAGTGGCTGCCAGGGTGTGGGAGGGGATGGGAATCTAGGGTGGAAGGGGGAGAGCTGCAGTTCTCCCGGGTGAAAAGGCCTGTTTGGGTGGCGGCGATGGGCATACGACTCTGTGAATGTACTGACGGCCAGTGACTGGCACACTGAAATGGTTAAAGCAGTGAATTTTATGTTACATATATGTTACCACCTAAAAAATTTTGGGGGGGAAGTCATGGGGTACTATCACCATTTCTAAGACATAAATTCAGATTCTCACCTACAGAGGGCGCCATTGACAGCAGCTCTAGAGGCATCCCGGGTTGGCCAGCCGGTGACCTCCTGAATCCCAGGTGTCTCCCCTCCTGGCTCCTGGGCGGCAGCCAGGGCCTCCAGCCTCTCCTCTCGCCTGGAGGCTCTGCCAGAGGGTTTCACGTGTGTTCACCAAGAACCATCTGGACACACACGTGAACACCTCCTCTTGCCTCCCTCCTGGGAGAGACACTCGCCGGAGGGACCCATGTGCTCTATACATACAGAGTGTCACTTAGCCCAGAAGAGGACGTCCTGACCCCAGAGGAGCCTCGAGGGCATCATGCCCAGTGAAAAGAGCCAGTCACAGCAGGACAGCCGGTAGGATGCCACTCGATGAGGCACCTGCCGGCCTCAAGCTCAGCAAGACAGCGTGGAACAGTGGTACCCGCGGGGACAGTCCAGCTGAGAGTCCCAGGGGCCAGCATCCGGCCCCTCACGGTGCTCCCAGAGCCTCCAAGTGTGTTTGCGCCACGTTGTTCTTCTGCAAAGAGAAAAGTACCAGCATCATAGGAACAAACTGAGCGGTGACTCATATGCAAAAACGAATGAGCTGGGCCGGGTGGCTCAGTGGTTGAACATCGACCTATGAACCGGGAGGTCACAGTTCAATTCCCGGTCAGGGCACAGGCACGGGTTGTGGGCTTGAAACCCAGTGTGGGGCGTGCAGGGGGCAGCCGATCCATGATTCTCTGTCATCACTGATGCTTCTCTCTCTCCCTCCCCTCCCTTTATGAAATCAATAAAAATATATATTAAAAAAAACAAATGAAAAAGTGCATGTAAGAAAAGATGAAGGGATGTCAAGGCATTAGCACGGATTTCACCAATTCTCTGAAACCCACATCTAGTTTAAAAGTTACGGGGCTTGGAGAGGCTAAATGGACTTCAGAGCCTGGCCTTTCGCTCTGCAGACGTGCGAAAGCAGGAGGCCGGGCCGAGGCCTCTGTGGGCAGCTGGCCGGCCGCGGCAGAACACCGTCGCCTGCACCCGCCGCCTCTGACCTTGGCTGGACTGCACACGGGCCGGCCGGCACCATTCCGCTCGCATTCCTTCAAGGCCTCCTCCCGCGGCTTTTGAAGTCGGCCTCCCCAGCCGCCCAGCTTTCTGCGCGGCGAGCAGGCCCTTTGCTGCGCTGCGGCCTCCGATGCCAGCTCCACAAACAAACCCCCATTTGTTGCCTCTAAAAATAAGCCTTTTTAGCTCTGGACCACATTCAGCTCGCTCTCCGGCTGAAAGGTTGGTTGCTTTGTGGCTGACAAATGGAGGCTTCTATCTTCCCAGAAGGGCCGCAGCCCAGCCCGTCTCACTGACAGCCTGCGGCCCCACCTGGGTGGGCAGGTGAGGGGAGACGATCGGGGCTGGAGTCATGAGCATCTTCCAAGATGGGCTTGGAAGGAGGGACAGGATGTAACAGAGCTGGGAAGACGGCACAGGGCTCTTCCAAAAGAAAAACACAAAGGCAGGAAGCCCGGCCGGCGTGGCTCTGTGGTTGAGCGCTGACCTATGAACCAGGAGGTCAGGGTTCGATTCCCGGTCAGGGCACAGGCCCAGGTTTAGGGCTCGATCCAGCGAGTGGCGTGCAGGAGGCAGCCGATCCATGATTCCCTCTCATCACTGATGCTTCTCTCTCTCTCTCCCTCTCCCTTCCTCTCTGAAATCAATAAAAATATCTTTAAAAAATAAACCAAGGCAGGAATTAGGCCATGAAAACAGGAAATGTACAGTCGTCCCCCCTCATCCGTGACGGATTAGTTCCCAGTCCCCAGTGGACGCCTAAAGCCACAGACAATACCCGAACCCTACGTGTTGATGCCCTTTGCTATACACAGGCACCTACAATAAAGCTTAACTTGTGAGTTGGGCACACTAAGAGACGGGCACCCATAGCTGATAAGAGAACAGCGAGGCGATGCCCTGGAGCGGAGGGTACGAGAGCGCGGTCTCACTTACTGGCACCGGCGTGGAGACGCTGGGCAGAGCGGTGACTCACAGCCGAGCTCCGAGGACGGAGCAGAGGGCAGACGATGTCATCACAACGCTACTCAGAACAGCACACGACCGGAAACTTATGAATTGTTTACTTCTGGAATTTTCCATGTAATCTTTTCAGACTGCCATTGGTCGCAGGTAACTGAGACCGCGGAAAAGAAAGCTTCAAATACGTGAAGGACGGTCCTTTGGGCTTCCCGCAAGGACGCCGCCTCGCACACGGAATGGGTGGAATGGGTACAGAGGCGAGACACCACCGGCGGGGCGGCCGCACAGAAGGGAACGCGGCAACGTTATTCCACCCGGTGGCCCTCCCTGATTTCGGCGATTTTTCCGGTTGAGGCGTGTGGAGTCCTGCCGCTGGTGGTCTGTGTGAGTCTGTGCGTCAGTGTCAGTCCCGTCGGCGACAGGAGACGGGTGGCACCAGCCTGGCACAGGAGCTCCGAGCCTTGCCCACTGCCTCTCTGGGAACGAGGGGCTCCCAGCCCAGGTGGCAGTGAGCGGCGGGGCGGGTCCTGTCGGTGCCCAGGTCACAGGGCTGTGGTGAGTGGTATGTGGGGCACTTTGCTGTTCGACTGAGGTTCCAGCTCCGGTCACTGTGCCGACCTAGACCTACGACTGCGTGCAGTTCTGTAAATCCCACCGGAAGCGGAAGGCGCCTGGCGGAGAGGGTCACCCCTCTTCTGCCCCCTGGGTTTTACGAGGGTTCCTCCAGCTTTGAAGTGGGGCTCCTTCCCCCGCCTTCCTGTCCTCCGAGTTCTGACAGTGCCCGGGGCTGGGCATTTGGTTGCATAATAATTACAGACAGAGATGTGGGAGGGTGGTAATTGGTTTCCATTTGGTTGGAGGCACCGGCCCTTGGGACCAAAGGCTCCAGAGAGGAAGATAAATGGAATTATTTCATTTTCTCACGTGACTTAGAAACCCTTAAAGAGATCAGATTAGGACTAAAACCTGATTTAACGGAGAGCAGCTGAGGGGCAAGGCAGAGGGAAGCCAGGCCTCCTCTATGCCCACAGCTGCCTGGCCGCACTGCGCTGTCCACCCTCCATCTCCCCCACTCGCCCCTTCCTCTCCTCCCTGGGCCTGCACAGCCCCGGCCGGACACACAGCCACAGCCCCTGGCTACACTCGGACTCAATCCCGTCCCTGGACCCCCTCTGTCACTGTCATGGTTTGATTTTTTTAATATGTATTTTTTATTGATTTTAGAGGGGAAATCAATGACGAGAGAGAATCATTGATCGGCTGCCTCCTGCACGCCCCAAGCTGGGGACCAAGCCCTCAACCCAGCATGTGCCCTTTGCTGGAATCGAACCCGGGACCCTTCAGTCTGCAGGCCGACACTCTATCCACTGAGCCAAACCAGCGAGGGCTGTTACGGTTTGATTTTAAGAAAACACACCAACAGCTTCATGGAGATAGAGTTCCCATGCCGTACGACTCACCCATGTCAAGGGTACAGTTCAACAGGTTTTGGCACATCACCTCATTCCCGTTCTGAAGTTGTGGCAAATGCATGCAACATGCAATTTGCCACTTTACGTGTCGAATTCAGTGGTGTTCGTCACATCCACAATACTGTGCAACCATCACTCACCACTATTTCCAGAACTTTCTCATCACCCCAAACAGGAACTCCATCTCCCTCTTCTCAGCTGTTGGTGACCTCTCATCTACTTTTCCGCTCTGAACGTGCTGATTCTAGATCTTTCGTGCAAGCGGCATCGTGTTGTGTCTGGTTTATGGGACCTAGCCCAATGTTTTCAAGGCTCACCCATGCTGCCTTATTGGAAGTTCATTCCTTTTAAAAAAATATATACATATTTTTTATTGATTTCAGAGAGGAAGAGAGAAGGAGGGAGAGAGGAACATCAATGACGAGAGAGAATCATGGGTCGACTGCTTCCTTCACGCCTCCTACTGGGGATGGAGCCTGCAACCCGGGCCTGTGCCCTGACTGGGAATCGAACCCGGGACCTCCTGGTTCACAGGTCGACGCTCAACCACCGAGCCACAGGCCGGGCACTCCATCCTCCTAGGGAGCCATGCTTCTGTGGATTTCCCGCATGCTGGCCCCTTTCCCTAACGGGTCCCCCTTCCCAAGCACCTAGCTTTTGCTTGGCCCCTCCTTCCCACCTTTCTCATCCATCTTGTCCTGGAAAAGGTCCCTCCCCCCTCCCTCCCTCCCTCTGGCTCAGCGTCCCCTCTTCTGCCCCCTGGGGCCCCTGTTGTTCATGACTCTGGCTCGCCTGGCATTGCCTGTCCAGGTCTGTCCTCCTCTCTGTAATGCAGTGGTTCTCAACCTCCTGGCCCTTTCAATACCGTTCCTCATGTTGTGGCCCAACCATAAAATTATTTCCGTTGCTACTTCATCACTGTCATGTTGCTACTGTTGTGAATCGTAATGTAAATATCTGATATGCAGGATGGCCTTAGGCGACCCCTGTGAAAGGGTCGTTGGACCGCCAAAGGGGTCGCGACCCACAGGTTGAGAACCGCTGCATGGGACTGATACTGACCTGGCAGGGCATTGGTAAGACCCAGGCCTCCTGCCCAGGCACCTGGATCAGCTCACTAGACCCTCACAGAGGAGGCAGCGGGCTGCCACCCAGTGAGCGACTGTGCCCCGCGAATCTGGGAGCCTGGGTGCCCACAGGACCGTGGGGTGCGGCCCCTTTCTGGGGCCCAGTTCATCTCTCAACCGGGTGGTGAGTGGACGGGTGGGGTGACAGCCCATGAGGGACATGAGTTTGGGGCAAGTGTGATGTAGGGAGTGGCTCCCAAGTGCGAGGCACCCTTACCCACCACCCAGCCTCAGTTTCCCCAACCCAGAAAGCCCACACGACTCAAGCCCGAGGGTCACTGAGAAGGTCCAGCCCTCACCGGCTTGGCTCAGCGGATAGAGCTCGGCCTGTGGGCCCGGGTTCCACCCCGGTCAGGGCACAGGTCCCGGTGGGGGCCCCGTCCCCAGTGGGGGGCGAGCAGGAGGCAGCGGACCAACGATTCATCATTGATGTTTCTCTCTCTCCCCCCCTTCCTCTCTGAAATCAATAAAAATGTATTTAAAAATGAACAAAATCGATAGAAAAAATATCCTCGGGTGAGGGTGAACAGCAAAGGTAAATAAATAAATAAGAGGGCTCAGCACTTTAAACATCACTGCGCCTCGCAGGCCCGTCCCCTGAGCAAACACTAATGACCGGACCCGCCGGCCGGCCGCCCCGGGAGCAGGAGTGGACCGACGCGGTCCGTCCGTCCGTCCGGGATCCTCGCCGCCCGCCCCGAGGAGGGGCGCCCAGGTGGGCGGCGCGTCTGGTCCCGTTTCCCGGCTCCGTTTGCCGCCGGCCGCCGGGGCAGCGCGCCCGGTCCCGCCCTCGGGCCTCATTATCTGCGTTTCCGCGTCGGGCCCGGCGCTTGGCCGGCCTCCCCGCGCGTCCGGAACACGCCGTGCCGGGCCCGCCGCCCACGCGGCCCTCCGCCCTCTCCCGGCGCCGCCCGCGGCCCGCGGGGTGGGTCCCGGCGGTCCAGGTACCCGCCGCCGCAGCCACAGCCCCCTCGCTGGTCCCGGGCCCCTCCTCCCCGGCCCGGCCGCTCGGTGCGCCCCTCGCCCGCGGGACCCCGCGCGCAACCAAGAGGCGGGCGGGCCACCCACTTTCCGGGCGCGCGGCGCGCGTGGGTCCCGCCGGGTCCGAGCGCTGCGCACGACCGGCCGCCCGAGGGGGCGTGAGTGAGTCGGAGCCCGAAGAAACCCGCTCCGGGGCGGCCGCCCGTTCGCCGCCCCCCGCCCCCGGCGGCCGCGACCTGCGCGCTGCGGGGTCTCGTCCCGGAACCCGGGAGTCGGCGCGCCGGAGGCTCTGCACGTGGGGAGAGGCGGTCCCGGGCGCCCGCGTCGCACCTCCGGCCCCGCCTCCCGGGCCCCACCCTCCGCGGCCCCGCCCCGGGCGCCCGGGCTCGCCGCGCGGCGCTGGCTCCAAAGTGCGTCACGGGCACCGGCCGGCTCCGCGGAGGCCGGGGCGAGGCTGGCGCGGGGCCAGCGCGGGCCGGGCCAGGGGTGCCGGGCCGCCTCGGGGCGGGGACCGGGCGTGGAAGCCGCTCCGTGGCCCGGCCCTCGGCGCGCGGTGGGGGGCCCCTCGCGGCGGGCAGCGCGCCAGGCACCGGCCCCCAGCCGCGGGGCGCGCGAAGGCGACACTGGCCCTGGGCCCCCCTCGTTTCCTCCCGGCGGCGGGCGAGATTTCCTCCCGGGGAAACGCGCGGCTCCTCCCGGGGGCCCGCCCCGCCCCGCTCCGCCCCCCGCCCCCTCCCTGGCTGGGCAGCCGGGGCCGGGCAGCCAGTGGCAGGGGCCGCGGAGCGCTGCCGCCCACTCTCCCGCCATGTGACGCCGCCGCCGGCCCGCAGCCCCCCGCGCCCCGCGCACCATGCTCCCGCCGCGCCCCGGCGTCCGCAGGCAGGTGGAGCCGCCGGCCCAGCTCCTGCGCCTCTTCTGCGCCGTCCTCGTCTGCTCCGGGGAGATCGCGGCGCTCGCCGACTTCTCCGGTAAGACGCGCCCCGCCCTCCCGTGCGCCCCGGGCGGCCGGTGCCCAGGTGAGCCCTCGGCCCGGGGCGGGCGCCCGAGGGGGCTCGGCTGGGTCGGATGAAAGTTGGGGTGCGCTCCCTGCCAGTGTTCTTGCCTGCGGTGAGCCTAGTTTAGCATCTGGTGGCTGCGTGTGAGGCGGGAAGGGGGGGCGCCCCCACCCCCATGGAAGGGGGTCACCTGTTTGGAGCTGGTCGCGGGCTGCGGACCTCAGTTTGCCGGCGTCAGCGACGCCTCCGAGGGTGCTGTGGGCTTGCGGCTCCTGGAGCCCGGCCTATGCCCAGCGCGGGAAAGGCACGTGCGGGGCCCCGGGTGCGCTGGGCTGGCCACCCGCGCCGTCCGGGGCGCATCCAGGGAGACCCGCCGGGCACACCTGACCCGAAGTCTGCCTGCCGGCGGCGAGGGGACCCCCAGGGAACGGAAGGTCGGGGGAGGTGAGCCGAAGCTTACAGAACAGAGAGGAGCCTCGGGGTGAGGGTGGGGGCGGGGCCTGACTACCTCCGAAAGGTACCAGCACCCCCTCCCTTCCCAGTCTCCCTTAAACCTAAGGACTTCCTCCATCCAGCCACCCATGAGGCTGCCCCTCCGGACACTGGGGCCGGGGCTGTAGGTTGGCACCCGAGGGAGGGTGGACGAGGGTCTGGCGCGGCCTCTGTGGCCGGTCCTTGCCTGGGGTCACCACCCTCCTCCCCTGTGGTCTCCCTCGGGGAGCCTCTCCCAGCCCAGGAAGCAGCCCGGAGCCCCTCCCCTTTCCAGCATCTTCCGAAAGCCCAGGTTTGCGCGTCCTGGAGGGCCAGCCGGCGGGGCTTTGTGGTGAAGTCGGGGTGAGGGGAGCTGGAGCCCCGGCCTCCTGCGGGCGCCCCGGACGCGGCGGGCGGGAGCTCGGGAAACCAGAGGCGAGTTGGGTTTCTCGCTCACTCACAGAGCCGGTCATTGTTAGCCCAGAGCCCTCCGGTCAGAGGTTCCTTTCTCTGAATATTTAATATCAGGGCAGTGTTTCCACCTGGCAGAGGACGCCAAGATATGCCAATTTGGCAAGCAAGCCTCGGGCCTTAAAAAAACGCAGCCCCGAGGCGCAGGGCAGGGGAGCTCCCAGCGAGTGCGCCATGGACTTTTTTGGGAAAGGACTCCCTTCCCGCTGGGGAGTCCTGCGTGTGCGATTGCAGCGGGGAGGGCAGCTCTGCCGTCCAGCTCTGCCTGTTGGAGGAGAGAACTGAGCCCGCCGGCCCCGGTGACATCACTGCAGGGAACAAATGCCGCCGCGGGGAGTGCGTGTCACCGGGAGATGGAGCAGATCAGGGACACGGTGCCGTCGGGTCACCACCCAGGCGTGGCCCACGTGCGGCCAGTGTTCAGAGGGTGGACCTGAGCCACAGACTGGAGGCTGCTCCCTGAGGGCGTGCTCGCCCGACCCGTCCTTCTAAACGGCCTGCCTGCGTGAGAAAAGCCATTTCCTTCTGCTCCTGGTGGGAGCCTGCATGGGGTGGAACACGCCTCAGCCAGCGGGAGGTGGCGGGGGGGGGGGGGAGGGAAGCCGCCAGCCTCACCGTCAGCCGGGCCCCCAGAGATCCCAAGACCAGGGAGAAAGGTCAGGGCCCTTTTGTGGAGAAGAAAACGCCCCCCCCCCCCCCAGGCACTGAGGCCCTGTCTGAATTCTATGGGGCGGCATCAGACACGGAACGGGCTCCTGCAAAGTGGGTTCATGTGACTTGAGACTCCGTGAGCCTCGGGGACCCCTGACCACATGACGGGCAGCTTCGAGAAGAATCCTGAGCTCCCAGGTCGGCAGGCTGTGTGCCCTGGAGGCTTTTACTCAAAGCAGTGGGTGCCGACGTGTCCCCCCCGTCCCCCCAAGCCCCATGCTACTCCCGTGGCCTCAGCCCGAGGCTTTCCTGGGGGCCGGCAGCCCTGTCCCTGGGCATGAACTTGGGGGGGGAGGTGCTGGAAAGCAGAGGGGGAGGAACAGCGCCCCGCCCCCTGGGGGATGGACCGCTGGGGGACAGGCAGGCAGCTTTCCTACTGGAGGGAAACGCCAGAGACCAGCCCAGGGAGGCTCGAGGGAGCCGGGGACCCCTGGCCTTGCGAAGAGGGGGATGCAGGAAGGATGGTGTGTCCGCGTGAAAGAAAGTGCCGGAACATCCGGTCCCCGGGGTGTCTGTACAGGCGGGAGCAGTGCAGGGCTTAGGGAGTTACTTAAGCCTTTCTCATCGGCACCTCCCCCTGCAGCCTCTGCGGGGCTGTCAGCTGGGGCAGCTTTCCCGGGTCATTGATTTTCCCTTTGCCCCGGGGATCCCAGCATGGATCTCGCTGGCTGGTCATAAGCCCGAGGTTGCGTTGTGAGTCCTGCTCATCCCCCGAGCCTGCTGGGAAGGGCCCCTGAGCCCCTCTCCCTCGCCCTGAGGATAGGAGATGCTGCCAGCGTTAGAAACACCCCCAGGAAGGCCAGAGCGGCTCCCACAGAATCAGCGTCCCGGACCCCGACCCTCAGGTCCACACACAGACGTGCTGGGCGCCGGCCGTGCCCCCCGGTGGGCGGGCTCTGCTCCTTGGACTGCGTCCCCCAGTTGCGGGTTTGGCCTGTGAGGTTCGCATTGACCACGATGAAAAGAAAACACAGAAATATCCCAGCAGCCGCATCTTTGCTCCAAGATCAAGGCCAGGGTGAGGCTGAGCGGAGGGAGCAAGGGAGCCTCTAAGTTTGGCCTTAAAGGGCGATGTTTCAGCGGCGTCCGCACACTCTGTTCACCGTCCCCGGTTCCGTTTGTGTTCTGGGTGTCCGTGGTGGATTTTTTTTTTTTTTGTGATGGTTTTAATCTCGTTGTCTCTCTGCTGAGGGCAGGTGGGGTCCTCTCCCTACTTCTACTCACTCTGTCTCTCCGCCTTTCTCCTTCTTCTCACAGAAGCCTGAGTGATGGACAGGCTGTGGAGAGGGCAGGGGGAGCAGGGGAGGTGGGGGGAGCAGGGAGGGTGGAGGGAGCAGGAGAGGGTGGGGGGCAGGAGGGGAGCAGGGGAGGGTGGGGGAGCAGGGGAGGGTGGAGGGAGCAGGAGAGGGTGGGGGGCAGGTGAGGGTTGGGGGAGGAGGGGGCAGGGGAGGGTGGGGAGCAGGGGAGGGGGAGGGTGGGGAGCAGGGGAGGTGGGGGGAGCAGGGAGGGTGGGGGAGCAGGGAGGGTGGGGGGCAGGAGGGGAGCAGGGGAGGGTGGGGGCAGGAGGGGAGCAGGGGAGGGTGGGGGAGCAGAGGAGGGTGGAGGGAGCAGGTGAGGGTGGGGGGCAGGTGAGGGTTGGGGGAGCAGGGGGGCAGGGGAGAGTGGGGAGCAGGGGAGGTTGGGGGGCAGGAGAGGGTGGGAAACCGTTCTTGTTCCCACTTGGATTCCTCAAGAACGCCTGACTTCAGACAGAGCGGCTGGACAGTGTGTTTACACACTTGGCGTGATCCGGGGTGCAGCTGGGAGTGTGGGAAGAAGAGGAAAGAAGACGAGGACCAAGGAGGGGGCTGAAACCTTCCTGCCTGGCCTGCCCGATTGTCCCCAGGCCTCAGAGAAAGACCTGCGTGCGTGAAGGCGGGCCTCAGCGGTGCCCTCTGCTCTCCAGCGCGGCCCCTGCAGGAAGTGATGCCCGTGAGCAGACACAGGTACACGGAGCGGTTCCGACTCCCCAGGCAGCCCAGCTGGGAAACAAGCCGCTGGGCCAGGCTGGGCCTCGGCCTTGTGGGTACTGAGTGCGGGGCCAGCTGCCTGACCGTTCTAGAGGGTTCATGGGGTGCCAGCCCTGTGCCAGCTCCCCACCGAGCAGGCTGACCTTTTCCGGGTCCTTCTTCACTCCTTTCCTCACCACTGCCCAGCCTGGGCTCGGGCTGGAGGACAGTCCTGTCCCTGGCGCGTGTGCCCACGGGCCTGCCTCTCCAGCAGCCTGGGCTCCGAGTCCACGTCACCTTCACCAGGGAGCCCAGGCTGAGACCCACCACGCTACCCCAGGTGGGTGGTGCCCCGGGCACTTGGCAAAACCAGACACTCGAATACTCCAGCACAGCAACATCACCAGCACAAACCCCGCGAGGTGCGTGGGCGTGGCGGCCTGTTGATGGGAACACACAGTCCAAACCCGTGTTGTAGGGGCAACAGTCGCGGTCAAAGCAGCAGGGTTCTCACAGAACCGCGGGACTTTAAACTCGAGGACGGGAGGAGAGGCTGTGGCGTGGGCATATTGGGGAAAGAACCAAATAGATCTGCTAACTTTACCAAAACTGTGTGTTCACGAAAACGGTGTTGGAGCTGAAAGCTCAATGGACAGATTACACTGAGCGGAAGAGACACTTGGTGAGCCGGGAGAGGAAGCGGGGAAAGTACCCGAAGGCGGCAGGAGAGGTAAAGGCGTGACGCACGTTTGTAGGCCTGGAGGATCGAGTAAAGGCTCGGCCCTGCAAATCCTCGGACGCGAGGTGAGGAGAACCAGGGCGAGGCAGCTCCCAGGCGGCCCTCTCCTGGAGTCAGTTCTCAAGAACGAATGGAAGGTCCCGATTCACGCGTCCTAAGCAAGTAGAAGACATGGACGCCTGTCGCATTGATGCCATAAGACGCTGAAAACGAAGTAAGTGCGGGTCTTGGGACCCCTGAAGGGGGAGAGTACATAACTAACGAAGCCTTTGCAACAACAGCGAGGGCGGAAGCCGATGACAGGTGTCCCAGGTTCTGAAAAACCGCCACCAACGCAGAACTGAACCCCTAAGCCACCTCTCGCTGCAGGGTGCGCAGGAGGCGCCGACCGTGACGCGTCCTCCCCGAGAGATCCGCCAACGGCTGTGCTGCAGGAGGAAGGACACGGGGTCTGGAAGGACAGACGGAGATACAGTGGTGAGCACAAAGTGGTACAACTTGGGGTGCTCTGTACCCACGTCCTGGCTGCCCTCCCTCAGCGGCTCTGCCCTCTCCCGGCCCGAGGCCGTCTCTAAGGAACCCAGTCCTTTCAGCAGCTGCAGCCAGAGACAGGTGTGTGTGCGTGTGTGTGTGTGCACGCGTGCGTGTGTGTGTGCGAGTGCGCGTGTGTGTGTGTGTGCGAGTGCGTGTGTGTGCATGTGCGTGTGTGTGCGCGCGCGTGCGTGTGCGTGTGCGTGCGAGTGCGTGTGCGTGTGTGTGCGTGTGCGTGTGTGTGTGCGTGTGTGTGTGTGTGTGTGTGTGTGGTGTTGTTATTGTTTCTTTTTTTTTGTTAATCCTCACCCGAGAATATTTTCCCATTGAGTTTTAGAGAGAGTGGGAGGGAGGGAGAGACAGAGAGAGACCACAACGTGAGAGAGACACATGGATTGGTTGTCCTCTGCATGGGGCTGCAACCGGTGTGCGCCCTTGACGGGAATCGAACCCGGGACCCTTCACTCTGGGCTGTTGCTCTATCCACTGAGCCAGGCCGGCCAGAGCAGGAGACCGTTGTGACTCAGTTGAGCTCTTCCGCTGACGGACGAGCTCCCCCGGCGATACCCGCCGCCCCCCCTCCCCCAGGTGGGCCGCGTGCCCAGGTGACGACACTGGGGCATCTGTATGAAACAGCAGGAAATGCCAGGGCACCCAGGGATCCGAGGCTGTGCTAACTGGGAGCCAAGTTACCCTGAGAGGCAGCCCTGTCCTGGGCAGACTTCCTTCTCCGTGGGCTGCGGCCACACGGATAACGAGGGTTTGAGGCATGACTGATCGCCTGGGCGGGCACAGTCTGCAGGTGTGTCCAAACCACAGCGCTTGGCACCACGCTGTGGGCGTGTGTCCACACACCGGCCAGGCAGCAGGGCCCCGGCCTGGGTGCCACATCCCCAGCCTGCCCCCCGGACCCCGGGTGTCGCGCGCTCGTGGGGCCCTGACGTTGAATTCTGCACCGCAGGCTGGGGCGTGAGAGGACGCTGTGGTCAGCTTCAGCTGAGGGCCGAGCTCTGCACACCCCGGGGGCCAGGCCACGCTGAGACTCCGCCCACAGGCCGCGGCGTCTGCGATGTATGTTTGCAAACCGTCTGACTTCCCGGTGGCCTCAGATGTCCCGTGAATACCAATAGCCTCGTTCGGGGTGGGAAGAAGAGGGAGGACGAAACCCAAAAAGGCTCTGCGAGGCGATCTTGAGTCCGGACGAACACAATAGCGGGCAGTCCCGTTTCGAGTCCGTTGGCATTCCTGCGATGACTGCACACGAGGGCCTCCCCCTGCGATGCGGGGGCATCTTCGGTGGAAGAGCCCTTTCTGTCTGCACGGCCTCCGCAGCCTCCCAACAGCCTTGCCGTCCGAGACGGGACCCTGCGCCCGGCCCTCTCACTTTCTCCCGACTTGGAGGATTTTCCACTCTCTTCGGGCTCAGAGATCATAAATCTCCATCCGGTAGAGCCAGGAACGGGGGACCAGCCCGCGCCCTTCCCTCTCCGCCTGCGGGGGCCAGGTGGGAGCCGGAAGCCTGATCTCATCCGGCCGATTTGTTGGGCTTGGGAGGCTGTGCTGCAAGGCGTGCGCACGGCGCACAGTCCCTTCTCCGTGAGAAACACCGCGCACCTGACCAGGGTCAGGCCGACACACCTCCCTCTGTCAATACGACCGTGACCGAAGGGACGGTCCTTTTGAAACACCTGCCGCTCTCCTCGGAGGCCCGAGGGACTGACACGCCTCCCAGAGCTAACAGGCCGGCGCTCTGGGGCAGGTCGCCGCCCACGGCCTCCGCCCGGAGGGGGTCCCGGGCCCTGGGGCTGCGGGGCCCCCCGTGGGAACGAACGGGTCACACACGCTGTGCAGAATGTCACAGAGCACCCCTGTGGCCCGTTTTGCCTCCTTAAACCCCAAGTTCAAGTCCTGATTCACCCCCCCTTTTGTTTTTGGGCAAGGTGCCCCAGCATTTTTTCCAGGATTATTTAAAAACAGCTTTATGGCTCCCGAAAGCCATAAACCCACGTTTTGAGGTAAAAGGTCTGTCTTTGTCTGACTGTTCAAGGCAGGGAAGGGGGCCAACCTCCACCAAAAATGCCGCCCCGCCGGCGTGGCTCCGTGGTTGAGCGTCAGCTTTTGAACCAGGAGGTCAGGGTTCGATTCCCGGTCAGGACACAGGCCTGGGTTGTGGGTTCGATCCCCAGTGGGGGGCGTGCAGGAGGCAGCCGATCAACGTTTCCCTGACATCATGGATGTTTCTCTCTCGCTCTCCCCTCCTCTCTGAAATCAATAAAAATGTATTTAGAAAAGGAGACAGTGGGAGCCCAGAGAGCCCAGCCCAAGCCCAGAACCTTCCTTCACCTGACAAACCCGCGCTGCCTGGCTGCTCCCACCCCTCTGGCTCACACGGGGACCGCCTCGCGACGCTGTCCACGTGCGCCCCGTCTGCGCTCCTCCCGGGCGGGGGGACAGAAGGGGAGCCCCGGGCGGGGCTGGGGAACCGGCACCCTCAGCCCTCCGCATGCTCAGTGAACAGCCATTTCCCAGACACAACGTGCAGGAATGGTACAAAGGCTTCTTACGCTCTCCCCGGATTCCCCAATTCCCCGGACTCCCCGATTCCCTGAATGCCTCGTTACTGCTGCGGCTTTATTGTCCTGAGTTGCCAGCGGTCCTCCGCTCCTAACCCTAAGAACAGGGGCTCTCCGACCCGCCCCGAGCAGCGCCAAACCCGGGGGTTACGGCCCGCGCCGTGCTCTGAGCCACAGGCCCCCTCGGTGTCGCTGGGTCCCGGGATTCACGGCAGAGCCCGGGGGAGCCCCCCTAGCCGCCCTCCGTCCTCAGGTCTCCATCTCCGAGACCCGACCAGCTCCCGGGGTCTGTCCGCCGTGACCTGCCTTTTGGAAGGCGGCCAGGTGGTCCTTTTACCGACTGTCCAGCTGGGGTTTGGTGGGGCTTCTCATGGTTTGGTTCTTGGGCGTTTGCGCAGGACCCGCCGGCTGGGATGCTGGGCCCCTGTGCGCATCGCGCCCCACGAGCCCGGGAGCCCCCGGAGCTGGGAGGACTGACCCGCTTCTCCCCATTACTCGGGAGCCACGCAGATGCTGTTTGCTTGTTTGTTTATTTACTAGGGGCCCAGGGCACGAATTCATGCACCTTGAAAGGAACTGTGGGCCACGACTGCGGTGGGCACAGGGCGGGTTTGGCCCATCCTCCATGGTCCCTCCCACCGTGGCCCCTGGTCCCCTGTCTGCCGGCAGCCCCACTCCCACCGCCGCCGCTCCCACGCACTGACGTTGCCGGCCCTGCTTGCACCCACTGATGACGCAGAGCGATTGGGGCCAGAGGGAATGTGCATGTACATTCAGCCCTCAGGAGCAGGGGGAGGTGGAGAAGCCCTCAGGGGCTATTGGGGCCGGCAGCCGCTGCTCACACCTGCTGACGGCTCCGGGCACTGGCAGGCGTGAGCTGTGGCTCCGGCGCCAGCAGCAGGTGTGAGTGCCGGGTGGGACTGTGGCGCATGGGAGCAAAGAATGTTCAGTAACCACCAGAGGCTCAACCAATGACAGTGACCGGTGCCCCGCCTTGGTCTGGCGCCCCCCGCTCACCTCCACCTCCCGCCTCGGCTGATGCCCGCCATGTTCCCCGCGCGCCCCCTGGTGGTCAGTGCATGTCATAGCGACCAGTTGTTCGGTTGTTTGTTATTCCACTGTTTGGTCTATTTGCATATTAGCCTTTTATTATATAGGATTTATTTATTTATTTGTTTGTTTATTTTAATTTTCACCCAAGGAGTGAGGACATTTTTTTCCCACTGATTTAGAGGGAGTGGAAGGGAGGGAGTGGGGGGGAGAGAGAAACATTGATGTGACAGACACGCATCGATTGGTTGCCTCCCGCATGTGCCCTGACCAGGGCTGGTGGTCAAACCTGCAACCGAGGTACGTGCCCGGGACCAGGAATGGAACCCAGGACCCTCCAGTAGGAAGGCCGGTGCTCTAACCACTGAGCCATGGGCCAGGGCCACAGGCCTCTTAGATCACAGATGTCGCCATCAGCCACGCGTGCCCAGGTTAGTTAACTGGTCCCTTTAATTAACAGCTTACCTGGCGAAGCTGTAAGGGTCGTGGACGCAGGAGAAGCAGGTCTTTGGCAGCGAGGGAAGGACCAGGGTTCTGGAGCCGGGAGCTTCGGCTGGGGACCTGGTGTGGGAGGGCACTGCCATGTGGCCATGCGGCTCCCGGAATCGGGATGAAGCCAGCGCGGGAGCTGGCGTTTGGCCTGGAAAGGACACGGGTTCGAGAGTGTGTGGGAGGGAGACGTGCGGGGTCCCCTGTGGCTTGGCTGAGGCCGTGGTCGCCTGCAGGGCGGGGTCCTCACAGTGTGCCCTCCAGTCCTCCGCCCTGGACAGAGCAGCTCCTCCCAAGCGCTGGCCACCTGGCAGCCCGTTGCCTTTTGGGGGGACGTGAAGGGGTTGGTTGCTGACTTCCAAGTCAGTCCCCGACAGTTCTGTGAGGACGACGCCGGCCCCACACGCGGGAGCTCGGCTGTTGCCACCTGTTGTTTATCTCAGGTCAGAGGAGTCTCACCGTCTCAAACAGCGAGAGCTTCGCTTTGCTGCCGGCCACAGCTTCCACCTGTCACGGGTTAATAGTTATTAGAACTTTACACCTGCGCCTGTTTCTTATCAGTTAAGACGATTGGGGTGACACCGGTCAATAGGATCATATAGGTTTCAGGTGGAATGTCTTTCTTTTTTCAATTTATTTCCCAACTAGAGGCCCGGTGCACGAAATTTGTTTACACCCCCCTCCATCCCCCCCCCCCCCACACACACACTCCTGTGAGGGAATGCTGTCGGTTCTCTTAATGTGAAACCAAAGAAGGCGATCGCTCAGATCCCCCGTCCAAAATCCTCCCCTGAGCCCACGAGGAGGCGGAATGGAGACCGGGGGCCACCAGCCCGCGTCCGGCCCGGCCTCTGGGACACTGTTTGCCCTGTTTCCGCTTTAGAGACTCCTGCTCCGGGAGCTCCTAGGGAACAAGGCACACGTGCCCGGCCGCGTGGCTCAGGGGTGAGCGTCAAACTGCGAACCAGGAGGTCAGGGTTTGATTCCCGGTCAGGGCACAGGCCCGGGTTGCGGGCTTGATCCCCAGTAGGGGGTGGGTAGGAGGCAGCCGATCCATCATTCTCTCTCATCACTGATGTTTCTCTCTCCCTCTCCGTTCACTCGGAAATCAATAAAATATATTTAAAAAGAAATAGAAAGAAAAGGCACGCCGGCCCCTAACAAGTCGCCGTAACCTCCCAAAGAGCTGGCGGAGGGCCGCGGGCCGCTCTCCGAACAGCCTCCCGAGGTCACTGCCTGGAGCGGTGGCGTCCCCGTGTCCTCTCCCACTTGGCGGGTGAAGCGCCCAGCGCGGCCCTCGTTCCCGCCGGGAGCGCATCGCAGGTGCCGGTGGCCCGGCCTCGGGCGGCAGGTGGGGCCAGGCCGCCCCCACACCGGCCGCGGCTGCGTGCGGGGTGCCAGCCTTCCGGCGGCCGGCTGGCCCAGCGGCTCTGAGAGCCTTTTGTTGTGCCCGGGGCTGGAGCCGCCGGCTGGGCCGAGTCCAGGCAGAAAAGATCAAGTGTCCAGTCCATACCTGCGCCTGCGGGGCTGGTAAGAGTCGCATCAAGTTACCAAGTGCTCCGCTCGTACTCGAGCTTCGGGGTTACTCTGCTTCCAAAAGAAAAGAGAAAGCGACCCGTTGCGGTGCTCGGGGCGAGTGGGGGTGATCCGGTCGCGGACGGTGTCCCTGAGTCACCGCGTGGGCCTGGAACCGGGCTGCCCAACGCGGCGTTCCCTCCCTTTCGTGGGATTTGAACCCTGTGGTGGAAAAGGCACGAAGGGCTCCTGGCAGGCGCGCCAACAATGAAATAGTGAGTGTAAATCCTGAGAGGCCATTCAAGCCCTGGCCGGTGGCCCAGTGGTTAGAGACCGGCCCTCTGGACCGAAGGGCTGTGGGTTCGATTCCGGTGAAGGGCACGTACCTCATTCGCGGGCTCCATCCCCGGCCCGGTTTGGGGTGCGTGCAGGAGGCAGCCAATCGATGCGTCTCTCTCACATTGATGTTCCTCTCTCTCTCTCTTTATCCCCCCTCCCCATTACTCTCTAAAAAAGAAAAAAATCAATGGAAAAATATCCTTGGGTGAGGATTTCAAAAAAAGAAGATTGCTATTGGGGTCCAACACCGAGCGTTTAGAGTGGTTCTTAATCCATTGATCGCTCTCTCTGTGTATGTGCACGTGCACACATGTATGCTTACAGATGTTGTAAAGTCCTCTTCAGCGGGTCTTCCAGCTGCACTCTGATATGGCCACGGAGGTGCCATGTGGAGAGGCGTCTGAGGTGAAAGGGTTCACTGCCCTCACCCGCCCGCAAGGGCGAGGACCCCTGGGCAGTGCCGTTCGGGGGTTGGGTGTCCCACACAAGCAAGAGGCGTGAGACGGTTATTGGTGGCTTTGAAGGCCCGGGTCACAGTCGGGGGAGCCTGGGAAGGGGCCTCGCCGCAGGGACCCCCTGTCCCCCTGGCCTCCTGGTCACGGCTCACAGCCTGGCAGTGGGGATGTCGAGGCATCAGGAAACCAGGAAGTCTTAAAAATGGACAACACAGCCCGGCCGCGTGGCTCAGGGGCTGAGCATCTACCTGTGAGCCAGGAGGTCAGGGTTCGATTCCCGGTCAGGGCACAGGCCTGGGTTGTGGGCTCCATCCCCAGTGAGGGGTGTGCAGGAGGCGGCCGATCCATGATTCTCTCTCGTTGTTGATGTTTCTCTCTCCCTCTCCCTTCCTCTCTGACATCAATAAAAATAGAATTTTAAAACATGGACATACAGTCGCAGAGAGAGCCCGTGGGTCCTGGTGGTGAGGGCAGTGCTCGTTTCTCAGGGCGAGTCACAGAGCCGGGTGGTCAGCGCTCGCAGTGTCGGCAGCCACCTCCGGGGCCGCCCTCTCCAGGTGGACGAGGAGTGTCCCCGGCGCTCTGGGCTTCCCGCACCTGCTCCTGAAACTGGCAGCGCGCACACGTGGCAGGTTGTGGACTTGCCCTTGGCAATGGTGTGTGCGTGGCTTGGAGAAAACCAGGGAGTTTGACTGTCAGAGAAGAGCTGAGTCTGAGAAAAATCAGCCGGACTCTGGGGTCCGGGGATCTGTGGGCTGGAACGCGGGTGCCAGGAGCCAGCGGCCTGTCCGAGCGGCCCTGGCGGGTCCTGCAGGCATCTCGCTCGTTCCGTGCACCCTCGGACCCGGGACCCGGGATCCGCGGCGTCGCGCCAGCACGAAGACGAGCCCCGGGGCAGTTGTGTAGGAAACGAAAGCCAATGCCACCTCCTGTTTCCCAGCTCTTTGTCCTCAGGCCAAACCGCGGCAAAGCAGGCCCTTGCCCTCTTCTGGGCCCCTTCTTCCAAAGTTGGGGCTCCCGGTCACTCTTCCTCTCCTCCCCCCATCCCCGCTCTCCTCAGCAGTGACCTTGACCGCCCCGTCCCCACACCAGGTGCCTGCTTCTGCTGTTTCTCTCGCCTGCCCAGCCTGCGAGGCAGCCCGAGCTCCCGTTCTACAGACGAGAAAACTGAGGTGTAAAGAGGATGTACTCAACGTGTCCAAACGCATCTGACCCGAGGGGTTCCAGAGCCTGAATTCCCTGCATCGTAGCCTGCGGTCACCCCCTGCTTGGGCACTTCTCATCCTGGCGAGC
The DNA here is from genome assembly GCA_036010255.1 of Myotis pilosus. NCBI lineage: Eukaryota > Metazoa > Chordata > Mammalia > Chiroptera > Vespertilionidae > Myotis > Myotis pilosus. The sequence continues at coordinate 1,350,688 of JASKON010000002.1, forward strand.
CGCACCGGCCTGCCCCGTCCCACCCCCTCTCCCACACTCACCCGTGTGCGGGCGCTGCTGCCTGTGAGGCCCGTCCCTTCAGGGCCCGCCCGCCTCTGCCTCCCGCTTTCCCTGATGCAGTTTTTAAAAGTCAGTTGGGGAAGAGTGAGGGTGATGAATGAGTTCCCTGGTCCCTTTAATCTCCTTAGTAATTGAACTCCCTTCAATTACGGCTTTTCAGTAGCCATGTCTTCAAGAAGTGACTCCCCCAGGAGGAGCGAAGGCGGCATGAGATGATGCCAACTCCACCGTCACAAACCAGTAGGATGTGTTGGGCGAGTCTTTGGTTCGCCTCGAGGCCCTGCCAGCCTTCCACTCACCACAGGAACCTGCTGCCTGGCCAGGTTGGCCGCTGCTGAAACCAACACTCCCGCGTCCCGGAGGAATGATAATGAAGGGTTATTTCCTGCTCCTGCCTCCATCTGGCGTCTTTAGGAGATGGGGAGGCTGTGCTCCAGGCTGTCACTCAGGGACCCAGGTTCCTTCCCTCTTGTGCCTCGGTCATCTGCTGCATCCCCAGAGCCTGTCCCTGTTCCCTGCATCTTCCCCACATGGCAGCAGACGGAGAGAGGGAGCAGAGTGTCCCCGGGGCCTGCAAGTGGCAGGTGTCACTCTGCGCTCTCTCCACTGGCCAGGCTTCCGCTGTCCCCTGTGCTGCCAGGGGGACTGAACTACAGCTCCTCCCGGGGGCTCCCCAAGAAATGTGTGTCTCCGCCCCATTGAGACTCTCGGGTCCTCCTCTTGGTGGGTTTTGGGGCCAGGATCTGAGCGCATCACTTAGGAGCGGTGAGAGCTCCCCTGGGCCACCCCATGTGATCCCCAAAGTATCTGAGAAGCAGGCTGGCACTGTCGTTCCAGTCACAGTCGCCTCCAGGTTCAAGTTTTGGTACCAAACCTGGGATGAGAGAAAGGCCTTAATCAGGTCTCAGTTCACTTTCAATGCTCCTGAGTGTGTGTGTGTGGGGGGGCCCAGCCGGGGGGGGGGGGCAGCCACCAGCCCTTTATCTGCTGTGAGGCCAGTCCTGCACCCCCCCTGCCCCCCGCAACACTGACTCACCGCTCCCGACGCGTGGGCTGCCCCCTCCCCGGGCTCTCGCCACTTCTCTAAACACGCTCGCAAACACGAAAGAAAAAACACCCTTTTCTGGAAAAGAACCTGAAACATGTCGCAACACCTTGGAGTATTTGAGAATCAAAGGGTGTAGCCTCTTATCTGAACGTTAATGGTGGGGAGGTGCCGCTTTGTTATTTCTTTAAAGAGGGGGCGGCAAGGACAATAGGATTGAATTCCACCCTCTTCCCAGAAGCCGTTGCGAAATGGGCCGGCAGTCCGGGGACTCGCGGGGGCGTGGGCAGCACCGATGTGCTCCCTCCTGTGCGCCCCTGGCGAGTGGCCTTCGTGGGGTGCTGGCCTCGGAGGAGGAGGAGCAGGAGAAGGCCGGCCTGGGCCTCTTCTGAACAGCGACTTCTTAAACCCCGATCGGCGGGGGTCGGCCATGGCGCCGGCCGTGCCCGTCCCTGGGCGCTTCTGTAGAATGGGTTTTCCTTGGAAATGTGACTTCCCGTGTCGGTGTGAGGACGGAGAGGAGCTCCTGCTGTTCTTGGGGGGTCTGTTCCCCAAAAAGTCTCCATCTGCCTTCAAAAAAAAAGGGAAACCTGGCCCCCTCCGGTGTGGCTCAGTGGATAGAGCCTCGGTCTGTGGACTGAAGGGTCCTGGGTTCGATCCCAGTCAAGGGCACAAGCCTGGGTTGCGGGCTTGATCCCCAGAAGGGGGCGTGCAGGAGGCAGCTGATCAGTGATTCTCATCACTGATGTTTCTCTCTCTCCCTCTCCCGTCCTCTCTGAAGTCAGTAAAAAATACATTTTTTAAAAAGTAGAGGCCTCTAAGATGTGCCTTTTCGGACAGTCCTTGAGCTAAGTTCTAGCCGTGGCTGTGGCTGTGGCTGCAGAAGTTTCTGCTGACAGGCAGTGGGGGTGGGGTGGTGTGGCCAGGAAAGAGAGTATTTTGAGTTAAACACCAGCTGCATCGAGGCCCCTGAGCCACGGAGCTGATGGCGGGTCCCCCCCCCCTCGCCCCCCACAGTTCGACACGGTCAACAGAGCGTTTCCAGGCCGTTCCAGGCTCAAGGATGGGTTTCCTGACAGCGTGCCCGGCTGCCTTCTCTCGGGAGCAAATATTTGCCCACAACTGTAGTGTGGAGACGCTGGCCGGGGTGTTAAGAAATAAAGCATTTCCACCACCACCGGATGGGGCACGTGGTCCAGAGGGAACCATCCACAAAACGCTGCGCACGAGCCAGGTGGGGAGGCCCAGGGCTAGGGTCTGTGTGCTTGTGCCCCTCCACCCCCGATTCGTGGTTTAAAACCGTAACCCCCAAAGGTGATGGTGTCAGGAGGTGGGGCCTTTGGGGCGTGATAGGTCAAGAGGGAGGAGCCGTCATGAATGAGACCACTGCTCCCGTTAATGTTGCGTAAATGAGTTTCCCAGCCCGGCCAGTGTGGCTCAGTGGTTGAGCGTCCACCTATGAACCAGGAGGTCAGGGTTCAATTCCCAGTCAGGGCACAGGCCCGGGTTGTGGGTTCCATCCCCAGTGTGGGGCGTGCAGGAGGCTGCTGATCAGTGATTTTCTCGCATCACTGATGTTTCTATCCCTCGTTCACTCTCCCTGCCTCTCTCAGAATCAATAAAAATACATTAACAAGCAAACAAAAGAAGTGTATGCTGCCATGTACCCACCATTAGAGTGTCAGACAGCACAGACTCATGGCCCTAAAAATCCTGTGCTCCCCCGATGGAGCCTCCCCCCCAAGCCCTGGGGCCCGACCCTCTCACGTCCGCGTGGCGCAGCCTTCCCCAGGTCTCATGGCTGGACCCACACGCGTGGGGCCTCCTAGACACCCCTCCACTTGGCCACGTGCCCTGTGGGTCTTCGTGTCTCTCGTGCCTTCACAGCTCATTGCGCTTTAGTCCCGGACGGACCCCTCATCGGTCGTGGGCACAGGGTCTCAGGAAGAATTGGACTGAGTCTCGAACCGGGTTTACAGCCGGAGAACCTCGTGGACCCGCCTGCTAGGCCTGACCCTGGGGACGGCCCCCCTCGGGCGCCAAGGGCCCGTCCGCCCAGAACAAGAACGGGGCGGGGGAGGGGGACGCAGTCCTCTCGTTCCGGGGGGATGGTCCCGTGGAGGCCCAGCCCTGTTTCCCGGGACGGACGACACGACAGACGGAGGAGAGAGGCACCCAGCGCGGCCAGGGGAGCGTGGGGAGACGAACGAGACAGTTTTGTTGTTAATCCTCACCCAGGGGTATTTTCCCGTTGATTTTAGGGAGCATGGAAGGGAGGGGGAGAGACAGAGAGAAACATCGATAGGTCGCCTCCTGCATGAGCCCCACCAGGACCTGGGCTGGGGAGAAGCCCGCAACTGAGGTACCTGCTCTTGACCAGAAGCAAACCCAGGACCCTTCGGTCCACAGGCCGATGCTCTATCCACTGAGCCCACCGGCCAGGGCCAAGACAGTTTTAATGGCCAGTGTGCAGAGCCGCGTAGCGGGGCGCCCGGCTGGGGAGCTTCAGATGGGAGTTGGCAACCCTGAGCCCCCTGAGCGGCCGCCATGGGTGCGGAGGCCCCACAAGGGAGCTGGCCCTCGGAGCTCCGGCTTCATCGGGACCCACCGTGTTCCCCATGAGGACCCTGACTGACCATCAGCCGGGCCACAGGGTGGGTGTCTGCCTGGCCCCCCTGGTCCTGGCGGGGGACACAGAGAGGGGGGCCCCAGAGGCGGACCCTGACTCCCGCGCTGATGTCTGTGCTGCCCCAGGAGCTGACACGGTGGCCGACTTTGCGGCCGTTGAGGGGGGCTCCGTGCGCGGCCAGGGCTGGTGAGAGCTGGGTCCTGGCCATGGCCGTGAGCTCGCCCGCGTTCACCCGCAGACTCGCTGGCTGTGCGTGAGGCCGGGGGACACCGGGCCGCCCGGTCCCTCCTGCCGCAGCTTCAGGGAACCCGTTGGCCGGGCCTTTGCCCAGAAGTGGTTCTGGAGGTTGTGAAACCGACGGGAGTGACTGGGCACGGCCGTCCCTGTGGGAACCCGGCGGTTCTGACGCTGCCTTCCTCCCCCACCCCCGGGGCCGAGGGCTGCCTCCCCATCCCCCACGCCTCCCAGAAAGTCCCTGGCTCTGCTCCCGGCCGCCAGGGACTGAGGTGTGAGGAGGAGGAAAGGAATCCACGTTCCGGCCGGACCTCCTTCCTCCTCCCTCTTTCCTGAGAGGCAGCCAGGCCGCCCGCTGGCCGGGCCGTCCACCCTCAGCCCTCGGGGCCCAGACCCTGTCCACCAGTCGGGCCGTCCACCCTCGGTCCTCGGGGCCCAGGCCCTGCCCACCAGCCAGGCCATCCACCCTCGGTCCTCAGGGCCCAGGCCCTGCCCACCAGCCAGGCCGTCCACCCTCGGTCCTCGGGGCCCAGGCCCTGCCCACCAGCCAGGCCATCCACCCTCGGTCCTCAGGGCCCAGGCCCTGTCCACCAGCCAGGCCGTCCACCCTCGGTCCTCGGGGCCCAGGCCCTGCCCACCAGCCAGGCCGTCCACCCTCGGTCCTCGGGGCCCAGGCCCTGCCCACCAGCCAGGCCATCCACCCTCGGCCCTCGGGGCCCAGGCCCTGTCCACCAGCCGGGCCGTCCATCCTTGACCCTCGGACCCGCGGCCGGGCTGAGGGGGAGCGGGAGGAGCGCCGGGCGGCTCGGAGCCTGTGTCGGAGGCTGAGGCTGTGACGGCCACACCCGGGAGGGGAGACACGGGAGTTCCTTCCCTCCCAGACCAGAGGCTCCGTCTGAACCAGGGGTCGCAGGGCCGGCTGCCCTGAGGGCCGGGAGGGTCCCCCAGTGCCCAGCGCCGGTCACTCCCGTCCTCACACGCATCCGCCCTCTGCGTCTCTCCTCCGAAGGACCCGTCATGGGCTGTAAAGGCCCGTCCACCCGCACCCCCCAACAGCTACCCCTAGGGGCCCGGTCTCCAAACAAGGCCACGTTCTGAGTCCCCAGTCAACATGGATTTGGGGACACATTTTTAAATATATTTTTACTGATTTCAGAGAGGAACGGGGAGGGAGAGAGAAACATCAGTGATGAGAGGGAATCATTCATCAGCTGCCTCCTGCATGCCCCACTGGGGATCGAGCCCGCAACCTGGGCCTGTGCCCTGACCGTAATCGACCTGTGACCCCCTCCCAACCCATGACCCCCTCCCGACCCGTGACCCCCTCCTGACCCGTGACCCCCTCCCGACCCGTGACCCCCTCCCGACCCGTGACCTCCACCCGACCGTGACCTCCTCCCGACCCGTGACCTCCTCCCGACCCGTGACCCCCTCCCGACCCGTGACCCCCTCCCGACCCGTGACCCCCACCCGACCCGTGACCTCCTCCCGACCCGTGACCTCCACCCGACCCGTGACCTCCTCCCGACCCGTGACCTCCACCCGACCCGTGACCTCCTCCCGACCCGTGACCTCCTCCTGACCCGTGACCTCCTCCTGACCCGTGACCCCCTTCCGACCCGGGGAGGAGCGGTGAGCCCCCACCTCTGGTAACCGGTGGCTGCCTTCCAGGCTACCTGACCAAACTCCTGCAGAACCACACGGCCTACGCCTGCGACGGGGACCACCTGAGCCTGCAGTGCCCGCGGCACTCCTCCATCAGCGTCCAGTCGGCCTTCTACGGGCAAGACCACCGAGCGTGCAGTGGCCAGGGCCCGGCCATCCAGGGCGGGGACAGCCTGACCTGCGTGGCGCCCACCACCTTCCAGGTACTGCGCCTCGTGGGTGTTAGACGGGATCCTGCCTGTCTGTCTCTCTGTCTCTCTGTCTCTGTCTCTTTCTGTCTCTGTCTCTGTCTGTCTCTGTCTCTGTCTCTCTGTCTCTGTCTCTCTGTCTCTCTCTGTCTCTGTCTCCCTGTCTCTCTGTGTGTCTGTCTCTGTCTCTCTATCTCTGTCTCTCTCTGTCTCTGTCTCTCTGTCTCTCTGTCTCTGTCTCTCTGTGTCTCTGTGTGTCTGTCTCTGTCTCTCTGTCTCTCTCTGTCTCTGTCTCTCTGTCTCTCTGTGTCTCTGTCTCTGTCTCTCTGTCCCTTCAGGGTGGGAACCTGCTTTCCGTGTCCACCTGTCGGCTGGGCTTGGGGTGGGGTCGCTCAGGCCCCCAGATGCCAGCTCTGCTGTGTCCCTAAGGGTGCAGAGCTGTGCCTGGCCTCACAGCCTGCAGCATGTGGCCGGTGGGCAGTGGTTCCGACGCGGTGACGCGAGGCTGCTCCGAGGGCCGCTGGGCCCGCTGTGTGCCCCCCGAGCCCAGGCCCGGCCCAGCTGTGGGCCCCGCAGCCGCCGGTCACCAGCCTGTCGTCTCCTCTGCCAGAAGGTGTTGGACGAGTGCCAGGACCAGCGCGCCTGCCGCCTCCTGGTCAACAGCCGGGTGTTCGGGCCGGACCTCTGTCCAGGGAGCAGCAAATTCCTCCTCGTGTCCTTCAAGTGCCAGCCGAGTAAGTGCCCGCGGGACCGCCGGCTCCGGGGCCTCCACCCATGTGCCGTGGGCCTCAGCTCACGTGGAAACACGCCTGGGTGGGACGAGGGCCTCCTTCCGGCTTTACCTTGGGCGTGGGTTTGCATGGGTGCGAGTGTGAGTTCACAGCAGGTGCGTCCCTGTGCGTGCTGACCCATGCCAGTGCCCGTGCCCATGTGCGTGCTGACTGTGCCCACGTCCCTGGGCGTGCTGACCGTGCCCGTGTCCACATGCGTGCTGACCGTGCCCGTGTCCACATGTGTGCTGACCCATGCCTGTGCCCACGTGCATGCTGACCGTGCCCGCGTCCCTGTGCGTGCTGACCCATGCCGGTACCCGTGACCATGTGCGTGCTGACCGCACCTGCGTTTGGAAAGCCTGCCCACTCTGCACCCAGCTGCCCTGATGCTGTGGGTCTTGGGCAGATGCGGGACCAGCGCTCCTGTCGGGAAGTCCTGCCCGAACGAGAAGGCGGCCTGTGCGTCCGGGCCCAGGGGCGCGGCTGCTGCCTGAGCCAGCGGTTTGGGGTCCCCGGGACCCGCTGCTCCCGCTCCCGCGTGTGGCAGGTGCTCCTGACTCAGGGCCTGTTCCCAGGGCCCGGCTGCTGTGTAGCTGCCGTGTGGGCTCGGGCAGCGACCGGAACCTCCCTCAGGCCCCAGGACTCGGCGTGAATGGCTGGAAGGCAGGGACATGCGCGTGGCTGGGAGGGTGGGGTACGGTCTGGCCTGGGTGCAGGCAGCAGGGGGTGCGCTGCCTGTAAGAATTTAAAACTCTCTAGAAGCGACTGAAACACGGGCTGCGCGGTCCTCTCGCCCGCACTGGGGCGTGAACGGCGGCGGTGACGGCACATCGCACCCGGCAGGTCCCCGAGGCCGCGTCGCACGCACTGGCCTCTGACCGGTAACTCTGTGCGGAGCATTTGCGCTGTTTTCCTTTAAAAAATCAATGTTTTCATTGATTTTTAGAGAGGAAGGGAGAGGGGTAGAGATAAACATTGAGGAGAGAGAATCATGGACCGGCTGCCTCCTGCCCGCCCCTCACTGGGGATCGAGCCCACAACCGGCCTGTGCCCTGACGTGAATCGGACCGTGACCTCCTGGTTCCTGGGTTGATGTCCAACCACTGAGCCGCACCGGCCGGCCGGGCTGCTGTTGTCCGTTGCTCTCCCCACTGAGCCCCGTGGGGGCCGGTGCTGCCCGCGCCTGTCCAGCCCGCGCCCGGTGAGTGCTCCCCGCCTCTGAGACGAGCGCTCGCTCTCCTAGAAAAGGAGCCGTTATGTCCGAGGCCCCCCGGTCCTGAGAACCAGAAATGTCACTCTCGGGTGACGGTGACTTAGCACCTTCCCGAGGAACAGGTGAGTCAGCGTGACACACCATCACCCCGCTGGTCGGGACACCCCGGCCCCCAGTCCAGGAGGCGATGTGCCCCGTAATCGGGGTGATCGCTGGAGGCCCGCCCCCCGCGGGTGTAGTGTTACCCGGGAGAGCCTGGCTGGCCGGGCTGCCTCTCGTGAACGGCCCTGAACTTCGGGGAGGTGGTGGCTTCAGAACAGAACTTCTCACTTAGAATGTTCTGGAGGAGGCAGGGAGGAGGCACGGGAAGGGGCCCATCCTGGAAGCATCTCCAGGTTCCGAGATCGGCCGGGTTGGCGTCCTGCCCTCTCCTGCCCGCCCTCCCGGCCTGCTCTGCCCTGGGAGGCATTCTTCACATTTTTGGGTGTTCTCCCGGCTGGGAGGGCGCCCGCCTCGAAGCCAGTGTTCGGCCCTTTGTGGTGTGGCCCAGTGGGTGAGCGTCGGCCTGTGGACTGATGGGTCCCAGGTTCGGTTCCCGGTCAGGGCACCTGCCCGAGTTGCAGGCTCGATCCCCAGTGGGGGGTGTGCAGGAGGCAGCTGATCAGTGATTCTCTCTCATCATTGATGTCTCTCTCTCCCTCTCCCTTTCCCTTTTGAAATCAATAAAAACACACTATCAATATAAAAAAGACAGGTGGGGTTTATGTTCGGAAATCATGTTCTTTCGTGCTCCTGTTGGGCCTTAAGCTTCATCCGCTTCAGGTCTCTGAGGTCCCACGGCCCGGGGCCCGGTGTTTGCCGCTCAGGCCTCCGTGAGGCCTCCTCGGCCGGGAGCCTCCCAGTAGCTCCATTGCAACCCGAGTCAGGAAAACATTTGACCTTTGGCCCGATCCAATACACAATTGAAAAAATCCTAAATGGTGAAAACAGGGCTTGTCCGTCCCTGGGCCGTCCTCCGTGTCGTCAGACCGCTGGCCGCAGCACCTGCCGGGCCCATGGCCGTGGGGGGGACTCCATGAGGGTCGCGCAGGTGGCCCCGAGGGTGGGGACCTGGGACCCCCGCGAGCTGACGACGCCCCGGTTTTGTGTCTGCCGCAGATGAGCTGAAAAACAAGACAGTGTGCGAGGGCCAGGAGCTGGAGCTGCACTGCCACCCGTCCAAGCTCCTCAACGTCTACGCGGCCGCCTACGGCCGGAGGGCGCAGGACGCGGACCTGTGCGCCTCGGGGGCCCGGCCGCCCCCCTTCGGTAGGTGGGCTCCCCGCAGGGGTGGGTCCCGCTGTGGCTTGTACGGGGTTAGAGGGCACGTGGAGGGCAAGGAGGTAACAGCCCCCCGACACAGGACCTCCTGCCGCCCCACATTCCTGCCCCGGCCGTGGTCCCTCATTCTACACCGAGTAGTTACTGAGCGCCTGCTGGATGCAAGGCCTGCTCCAGGCGCGGGCGTGTTCAGGGGCCCACACGAGTCCACACGGAGTCCCAGCAGCGGGCGAGGGGCGGTGAGGAGGCAGATGGTGGTGGGCCAGTGGGTCGCGTTTCAGGTGTGGACGAGCGCTCCCGGGAACAGTGCGTGGGCGGGGGGGGGGGGGGGGTGCAGGGAGGGGAGGCCCAGGCAGTGACTCCAGAGCAGAGCGGAGGAGGAGAGGCTGCAGGCCCCGGGGAAGGTGCAGGGCAGGGACCCAGCCGCTGGCCGAGGCTGCACTCACGTGGAGGGTCAGCAGGCGGCCCCTCAGGAGCCGGCGGGTTAGAGCTGAGACCAGCACGGTCCCTCCGCTATGACAGCCAGGGTTCTCCGGGAAACGGCCAATAGCAGACACGGGAGAGGAGCCGCTGACGGGGTGAGGCCCGAGTCTGACAGCCCAGGGTGGCCTGGGGGCGAGGAACTCGGAGGAGCCGTGTCCGCCTCTGACCCGGCCCCCAGGACGCAGGCCGGAGGCCCACAGAGACCCGTCTGCCGCCCGAGAAAACGTCCTTTTTCTAAAACCCCGGGCTCCGCCCTCCAGGCCTCCACTGCTCGGGCGGGCGAGGCCCCCCGTGGAGGGCTCTGCTTCAGGCACAGTCTCCCAGTTTAAACGTTAGTCACACAAAATATGTAAAAATAAACTTCAGTCACAGCTTTAAAAGTACCTTCCTGCCCTGGCCGGTGTGGCTCAGTGGACAGAGTGCTGACCTGTGGACTGAGGGTTTGATTCTGGTCAAGGGCACCTGCCTGGGTTGAGGGCTCCTGGCCCTGGTCGGGGGCACGTGAGAGGCAACCAGTCGATGTGTCTCCCTCCCATCGCTGTTTCTCTCTCTCTCTCCCTCTCCATTCTGCTCTCTCTAAAAATCAGTGGAAAAAACATCCTCCAGTGAGAATTAAAAAACCACAACAAAAAGTACCTTCTCCACAGCATCCAGACGTGTCTGACAGACGACTGGGCACGAGAGCCCAACTAAACTGACACCTAAGATTAACCCCCACCCCCACCCCACCTGTGAGGTTAACCCCCGCCTGTGATGGTTAACCCCCTCCTGTGATGGTTAACCCCCACCTGTGAGGTTAACCCCCCACCTGTGAGGTTAACCCCCCACCTGTGAGGTTAAACCCCCACTTGTGATGGTTAAACCCCCACCTGTGATGGTTAACCCCCCACCTGTGATGGTTAACCCCCACCTGTGAGGTTAACCCCCACCTGTGATGGTTAACCCCCACCTGTGAGGTTAACCCCCCACCTGTGAGGTTAACCCCCCACCTGTGATGGTTAACCCCCACCTGTGAGGTTAACCCCCGCCTGTGATGGTTAACCCCCACCTGTGATGGTTAACCCCCTCCTGTGATGGTTAAACCCCCACCTGTGATGGTTAACCCCTCCTGTGAGGTTAAACCCCCACCTGTGAGGTTAACCCCCACCTGTGAGGTTAACCCCACCTGTGATGGTTAAACCCCCACCTGTGAGGTTAACCCCCACCTGTTAACCCCCTCCTGTGAGGTTAACCCCCACCTGTGAGGTTAACCCCCACCTGTGAGGTTAACCCCCACCTGTTAACCCCTCCTGTGAGGTTAACCCCTCCTGTGAGGTTAACCCCCACCTGTGAGGTTAACCCCCACCTGTGAGGTTAACCCCCACCTGTGAGGTTAACCCCCACCTGTGAGGTTAACCCCACCTGTTAACCCTCCTGTGAGGTTAACCCCTCCTGTGAGGTTAACCCCTCCTGTGAGGTTAACCCCCACCTGTGAGGTTAACCCCCACCTGTTAACCCCCTCCTGTGAGGTTAACCCCTCCTGTGAGGTTAACCCCCACCTGTGAGGTTAACCCCCACCTGTGAGGTTAACCCCCACCTGTGAGGTTAACCCCCACCTGTGAGGTTAACCCCCACCTGTTAACCCCTCCTGTGAGGTTAACCTCCTGTGAGGTTAACCCCCTCCTGTGAGGTTAACCCCCTCCTGTGAGGTTAACCCCCACCTGTGAGGTTAACCCCCACCTGTGAGGTTAACCCCTCCTGTGAGGTTAACCCCCACCTGTGATGGTTAACCCCCACCTGTGAGGTTAACCCCCACCTGTGAGGTTAACCCCTCCTGTGAGGTTACCCCCCTCCTGTGAGGTTAACCCCCCACCTGTGAGGTTAACCCCCCACCTGTGAGGTTAACCCCCTCCTGTGAGGTTAACCCCCACCTGTGATGGTTAACCCCCACCTGTGAGGTTAACCCCCACCTGTGATGGTTAAACCCCACCTGTGAGGTTAACCCCCACCTGTTAACCCCTCCTGTGAGGTTAACCCCCACCTGTGAGGTTAACCCCCACCTGTGAGGTTAACCCCCACCTGTTAACCCCTCCTGTGAGGTTAACCCCTGCTGTGAGGTCAACCCCCCGCCTGTGAGGCTAACCCCCCACCTGTGAGGTTAACCCCCCCCTGTTAACCCCCTCCTGTGAGGTTAACCCCTCCTGTGAGGTTAACCCCTCCTGTGAGGTTAACCCCCTCCTGTGAGGTTAACCCCCACCTGTGAGGTTAACCCCCCACCTGTGAGGTTAACCCCCTCCTGTGATGGTTAACCCCCACCTGTGAGGTTAACCCCCCACCTGTGAGGTTAACCCCCACCTGTTAACCCCCTCCTGTGAGGTTAACCCCCTCCTGTGAGGTTAACCCCCCACCTGTGAGGTTAACCCCCACCTGTGAGGTTAACCCCCACCTGTTAACCCCTCCTGTGAGGTTAACCCCTCCTGTGAGGTTAACCCCCACCTGTGAGGTTAACCCCCACCTGTGAGGTTAACCCCCACCTGTGAGGTTAACCCCCACCTGTGAGGTTAACCCCTCCTGTGATGGTTAACCCCCACCTGTGAGGTTAACCCCCACCTGTGAGGTTACCCCCCACCTGTGAGGTTACCCCCCCACCTGTGAGGTTAAACCCCACCTGTTAACCCCCTCCTGTGAGGTTAACCCCCACCTGTGAGGTTAACCCCCACCTGTGAGGTTAACCCCCACCTGTGATGGTTAACCCCACCTGTGAGGTTAACCCCCACCTGTGAGGTTAACCCCCTCCTGTGATGGTTAACCCCCTCCTGTGAGGTTAACCCCCACCTGTGAGGTTAACCCCCCACCTGTGAGGTTAACCCCCTCCTGTGATGGTTAACCCCCACCTGTGAGGTTAACCCCCCACCTGTGAGGTTAACCTCCACCTGTGAGGTTAACCCCCACCTGGGAGGTTAACCCCCACCTGTGAGGTTAAACCCCACCTGTTAACCCCCACCTGTGAGGTTAACCCCCACCTGTGAGGTTACCCCCCCCCCTGTGAGGTTAACCCCCACCTGTGAGGTTAACCCCCCACCTGTGAGGTTAACCCCCCACCTGTGAGGTTAAACCCCACCTGTTAACCCCCTCCTGTGAGGTTAACCCCCCCCTGCGAGGTTAACCCCCCACCCGTGAGGTTAACCCCTCCTGTGATGGTTAACCCCCCACCTGTGAGGTTAACCCCCTACCTGTGAGGTTAACCCCCACCTGTGAGGTTAACCCCCCACCTGTGAGGTTAACCCCCACCTGTGAGGGTAAACCCCACCTGTTAACCCCTCCTGTGAGGTTAACCCCCACCTGTGAGGTTAACCCCCCACCTGTGAGGTTAAACCCCACCTGTTAACCCCCTCCTGTGAGGTTAACCCCCTCCTGTGAGGTTAACCCCCCACCTGTGAGGTTAACCCCCCACCTGTGATGGTTAACCCCCTCCTGTGATGGTTAACCCCCACCTGTGAGGTTAACCCCCCACCTGTGAGGTTAACCCCCACCTGTGATGGTTAACCCCCCACCTGTGAGGTTAAACCCCCACCTGTGATGGTTAAACCCCCACCTGTGAGGTTAACCCCCCACCTGTGAGGTTAACCCCCCACCTGTGATGGTTAACCCCCACCTGTGAGGTTAACCCCCGCCTGTGATGGTTAACCCCCACCTGTGAGGTTAACCCCCACCTGTGAGGTTAAACCCCCACCTGTGAGGTTAACCCCCACCTGTGATGGTTAACCCCACCTGTGAGGTTACCCCCACCTGTGATGGTTAAACCCCACCTGTGAGGTTAACCCCACCTGTGAGGTTAACCCCCACCTGTGATGGTTAACCCCCTCCTGTGAGGTTAACCCCCACCTGTGATGGTTAAACCCCCATCTGTGAGGTTAACCCCCTCCTGTGAGGTTACCCCCACCTGTGATGGTTAAACCCCCACCTGTGAGGTTAACCCCCACCTGTGAGGTTAAACCCCGCCTGTGATGGTTAAACCCCCACCTGTGAGGTTAACCCCCACCTGTGATGGTTAACCCCACCTGTGATGGTTAATCCCCTCCTGTGAGGTTAACCCCCACCTGTGATGGTTAAACCCCACCTGTGAGGTTAACCCCCACCTGTGAGGTTAACCCCCCACCTGTGAGGTTAAACCCTCACCTGTGATGGTTAACCCCCCACCTGTGATGGTTAACCCCCTCCTGTGAGGTTAACCCCCCACCTGTGATGGTTAACCCCCACCTGTGATGGTTAACCCCCCACCTGTGATGGTTAACCCCCCACCTGTGAGGTTAACCCCCCACCTGTGATGGTTAACCCCCTCCTGTGAGGTTAACCCCCCACCTGTGATGGTTAACCCCCACCTGTGATGGTTAACCCCCCACCTGTGAGGTTAACCCCCACCTGTGAGGTTAACCCCTCCTGTGAGGTTAACCCCCACCTGTGATGGTTAACCCCACCTGTGATGGTTAACCCCCCACCTGTGAGGTTAACCCCCACCTGTGAGATTAACCCCCACCTGTGAGGTTAAACCCCCCACCTGTGAGGTTAACCCCCCACCTGTGATGGTTAACCCCCTCCTGTGAGGTTACCCCCCACCTGTGATGGTTAAACCCCCACCTGTGAGGTTAACCCCCGCCTGTGATGGTTAACCCCCACCTGTGATGGTTAACCCCCTCCTGTGATGGTTAAACCCCCACCTGTGAGGTTAACCCCCACCTGTGATGGTTAACCCCCACCTGTGAGGTTAAACCCCCACCTGTGAGGTTAACCCCCACCTGTGATGGTTAACCCCCACCTGTGATGGTTAACCCCCACCTGTGATGGTTAACCCCCCACCTGTGATGGTTAACCCCCACCTGTGATGGTTAACCCCCCACCTGTGAGGTTAACCCCCACCTGTGAGGTTAACCCCCCACCTGTGAGGTTAACCCCCACCTGTGATGGTTAACCCCCACCTGTGATGGTTAACCCCCTCCTGTGAGGTTAACCCCCACCTGAGGTTAACCCCCACCTGTGAGGTTAACCCCCACCTGTGAGGTTAACCCCCACCTGTGATGGTTAACCCCCCACCTGTGAGGTTAACCCCCCACCTGTGATGGTTAAACCCCCACCTGTGAGGTTAACCCCCACCTGTGATGGTTAACCCCCACCTGTGAGGTTAACCTCCCACCTGTGATGGTTACCCCCCCCCCTGTGCTGGTTAAACCCCCTCCTGTGAGGTTAACCCCCCACCTGTGAGGTTAACCCCCACCTGTGAGGTTAACCCCCCACCTGTGATGGTTAACCCCCTCCTGTGAGGTTAACCCCCACCTGTACCCCACCAGAGAGAATTGCCCCCTCCCTGAAACGCCCAGGGCACTGAGCTGCATTCATCAGCATCTACAACGAGCAGCTTAACAGGCTAAATTGCCACAATGTATTCATGGGTCCCGAGTGAAAGGGAACATTGAGCTACAAGAGACGCCTGCATAGTAACATGTCTGATCGGGAAAAAGAGCCCTAAACGCCCTCCCTCACAGGCAGGCCCCCGGGAGCAGAGAGCCGTCACCAGGCGGCGTGCCCAGGCCCAGGCCGTGTCCGTGACGTGTCACCTGCCGGGTGGGATGCTGGGCGGTGTTGGAGGCAGACCACACCCAGGCCGGCCCAGGGGGCAGCCGGCCGCGCTGCCTTAGCTCTGGGGAGAAGGCCGTCTCAGCTGCCCGGCCGCCAGGTGGGCAGAGGTGAGGGACACCCCAGCACGTGCCCCAGGAGCGACCAGTGAGTCCCGCACCCCGTCCCCTCCCAGGTAACAGGTGTGTTCAGAAGTCACCCCTCCTCCCTCCTCCCTGGTCCTCGGGAGCATCCCTGTGCCGGGCCGGCCCGTGCGCCCAGGTGGCCGGGGCAGATCTGCTCAAGGCCCCGAACACCGAGGGCCACCTGGTCTGTCTGGACACGCGGCTGGTAAAGCGCCCTGGGACTCGGACCTCTTTCTGCAGAAGCGACTCCATTCTTTCCCTTTTTAAAGAATTATTTCAGAGAGGGAGGGAGAGGGGGAGAGAGAGAAACATCCATGAGGAGAGAGAACCATGGATCAGCTGCCTCCGGCACGCCCCCCACTGGGGATGGAGCCCACAACCCAGGCACATGCCCTGATCGGGAATAGAACCATGACCTCCTGGTTCATAGGTTGACGCTCAACCACGGAGCCCGCCGGCCACGGGGGGCGGGGGTGGGGGGAGGCCCCGTTCCTCAGGCTGAACCCCACGCCCCCCGCCAGCGCCACCGGAGCATCTGGTTTCAGCTCCTGGTCTGAGCGGATGAATCAGCCCCAGGAGGTGCACCTGCGGCCGGAGGCTCCCCTTCGGGGGGCGCCGCGTGCATGGAGCTGAGCCCCGACTGGTGCCGCCGGCTGCCGCGGTGGATGGTCCCAGCGCCTGACCTGCCGGGAGATCGGAAACCCATTTCTGTTTTCTTTTCAAGTGAAATTTTCCAACTTTCAGAACACTGGGAGCCAAACCAAACATGTGTGCAGGCCACATCCGCGCCACGGCCGTGTGTGTGTGTGTGTGTGTGTGTGTGTGTGTGTGTGTGCGCGCGCGTGTGCGTGTGTGTGTGTGTGTTCCGCTCGCTGCTCCCACAGGACACAGCCCCCCCTGGAGGAGGGGGCAGGGCCGTGGGTTCCCACCGGGAAGCAGGGCCTGCAGGGTGCCTGCCCGGGGCAAGGGGCGGGGCCTCTCCCGGCCCAGAAAGGTCAGGAGGCCTCGGGAAGGTCACGGGTGCTTCCCCTCCTGCTGAGCGGCCACAGGGGCTCCGTGGGGCCTGGTGATGGGGAAGCAGCGCGGAGCGGCTCTGGCCCTCAGACGGGGGGGGGGGGGGGTAGGGGGTGCGTGTCCAGGCCTCGCTGAGGGCCGGTCACTGTGGCCACCGGGTCCTCCTGCGCGACCCCCCCGCCCCCAGGCAGCAGGAATGAGGGAGGCAGCAGAGCCCCCGGTGGAGGAAGAGCTTTCTGTTCCCTTTCGTTTTGTTAATCCTCGCCTGCGGGCATTTCCCACCGATTCTCAGAGAGAGAGAGAGAGAGAGAGAGAGAGAGAGAGAACATGGAGGCGAGAGGCACATCCATTGGCTGCCTCCCCGTGCCCCCCACTGGGATGACACCCCAGACCTAGGCATGTGCCCCGACCGGGAGTCAAACCCGTGACCCTTCCCGGCACAGGCCGACGCTCTAACCGCTGAGAACTGGCCAGGGCAAGATTTCTTTTTGTTTTAAAATGTATTTTTATTGATTTCAGAGAGGAAGGGAGAGGGAGAGGGAGATAGAAACATCAGCGATGAGAGAATCATGGATCGGCTGCCTCGTGCACGTCCCCTGCTGGGGGTCCAGTCCACTACCCGGGCCTGGGCCCCGACCGGGAATTGAACCCTGACCTCCTGGTTCACAGGTCGACGTCAACCACTGAGCCACCCGGCCGGGCCCACTTTAAAACTCCAGGGCTCCAGGCAGGTCCCTGGCTGGGCGTCCCCTGGGACACTCCCGTCCGGCTGCAGTTACATCTCCTGGGTGGACGCCTGGGGTTTGGCTGTTTCCTTAATAAGAGAAGGAGACCCGCCCGTGGCCTCAGAGGGGGAGCGAAGGGCATCCCAGGGCCAAGTGCGGGCAGGCCCGGCTTCTCAGGCGAAGATCCAGGCACCAGGGCTCCCGCTGCCAACACAGCCTGGAGAGCAGCCGCCGTCACCTAAGGAAACGCAGGTTCCGAAGGCGCTCGCTCAGAGCCAGCACCAGGCAGCAGCCAGGAGACCAAACGGAGGGCACCTCATCACATACATGGTGGAGGGCCACCTCATCACATACAGGGGGGAGGGGCACCTCATCACATACAGGGGGGAGGGCCACCTCATCACATACAGGGGGGAGGGCCACCTCATCACATACAGGGGGGAGGGGCACCTCATCACATACAGGGGGGAGGGGCACCTCATCACATACATGGGGGAGGGCCACCCCCTCACATGCAGGGGGGAGGTCCACCTCATCACATACAGGGGGGAGGGCCACCTCATCACATACAGGGGGGAGGGGCACCTCATCACACACAGGGGGGGGGGGGACCTCATCACAGACATGGGGGGGGGCCACCGCATCACATACATGGGGGGGGGCCACCTCCTCACATACATGGGGGAGGGCCACCTCATCACATACAGGGGGGAGAGGCACCTCATCACATACAGGGGGAGGGCCACCTCATCGCATACAGGGGGAGGGCCACCTCATCGCATACAGGGGGAGGGCCACCTCATCGCATACATGGGGGAGGGCCACCTCATCGCATACATGGGGGAGGGCCACCTCATCACATACATGGGGGAGGGGCACCTCATCACATACAGGGGGGAGGGGCACCTTATCACATACAGGGGGGAGAGGCACCTCATCACATACATGGGGGAGGGCCACCTCATCATCACATGCAGGGGGGAGGGGCACCTCGTCATCACATACACGGGGGAGGGCCACCTCGTGTTCACGTGCAGGGGGGAGGGAAACCTCGTCATCACATACATGGGGGAGGGCCACCTCACCATCACATGTGGGGGGGAGGGGGAGGGGAAGGTCGGTGGCCAGGAAGAGAGCGCACAGGACCAGGCTGGGAGGGAAAGACCGCTTTATTTTTTTAAAAATATGCTTAAAATATATCTTTATTGATTTCAGAGAGGAAGGGAGAGGGAGAGAGAGACAGGAACATCAGTGATGAGAGAGAGTCACTGATCACTAAGCCACGCCGGCCGGGCAGTTTTGCGCCCTGGTCACCGTGGGAGCGAGTGGCTCATCCTGGTGAGAGTGAGGGCCCCATATGGTCTTCAGGCCCCAGAGGGCCACGGGCCACGGAGGAGCGGGCCCCAGGCAGTCAGGCCGACACACCCTGGGCCACACTGCTCGGACTGTTTGTGGGAGACAGCGTTTTAAAGTGGGCCCGCCCGTGTGGCTTGGTTGAGTGTCGACCTAGGACCCAGGAGGTCAGGGTTCGATTCCCGGTCAGGGCACAGGCCTGGGTTGTGGGCTTGATCCCCAGTGGGGGGCGTGCAGGAGGCAGCCAATCCATGACTCTCTCTCATCATTGATGTCTCTCTCTCTCTCTCTCTCTCTCTCTCTCTCTCTCTCATTCTGAGGCATGCCGTGGTACGTGGCCCACGCTGGGGGCCGGCTCCTCTGTGGTCCGTGGCCATCTGGGGTCTGGCTCCTCCGTGGTAGGTGGCCCGCGCTGGGGGCCGGCTCCTCCGTGGTAGGTGGCCCGCGCTGGGGGCCTTCCTGAGCCAGGAGTCACCAGAGCCACTGTCCACATGAGACAGCCAGGCCAGTGTACTTGTTCCCGGACACAGCATGGGCCGTGGGCGCCGTGTGCCGGACGCGACCTAATGCTCTCGCTGCCGTTCCGCCTGCAGACTGCTTGTCCTACTCGGCGTCACACGTGCTGGCCCGGAGGTGCTACGGGCGGCAGAGATGCCGAATCCTCGTCGACGACCACGACTTCGGGAGCCCCTGTCTGCCCGGAGCCAGGAAGTACCTCACCGTCGCCTACGCCTGCGGTAAGATCGCCCCCTCAGCCTGGGTGGCCTGCCCAGAGGAGGTGGCCATGCAGCTGCCGCCAACCAGCCCAGCAGCTCTGCTCCTGACACTGTCGTCCCCCCAGAGGGCCCAGGGTCCCTTCTCGGACTTTATTGCTGTCGATGACGCGCTCACCAGATAAGCAGCCGAGTTTGGTCCAAAGCCGCGTGAAAGCTCTTTAGCAATCGGATCGGCAGCCAAGGGGGAGGGCGGGGAGGGAACGAACAGGGCGAAGCTGATGTCACCGAGAGCAGCGATCTCCATCTGGGCTCATAGGAGGCGCCGTTTGGGGGGGGCCCTGCGAGGCCACGGGAGCATCGCTGTCCCTCTGGCCGTGCTTTTAGGCCCCAAATGACGAGTTCCCGGGGCTGCAGCCGCCGTTCCAGCCACAGCCCCTGGCCCGAGTCAGCAGGCCCCGTGCCGGCCCTGAGCGGTGAAATACGACAGGACTCGGTTGTCCTGGTGTCCGAGGAACCACGTGCAGGGCCCGGCTCGCAGGACTGCGGTTCTGCAAAACGACTTAAAAGGAAAGCAGCAGCCGGTCTTCTCGGGGGAGAGGCGGGTTCTGGGCCTGTGAGCCGGCCGCGTAGACTGTTGTTTCTAAGGAGCGTAAAGGCAAAGGGTGAGCCCTGGCCAGTGTGGTTCAGTGGATAGAGCGTCGGCCTGTGGACTGAAGGGTCCCAGGTTCGATTCTGGTCAAGGGCATGTACCTTGGTTGCAGGCACATCCTCAGTAGGGGGTGTGCAGGAGGCGGCTGATCAATATCTCTCTCTCATCAATGTTTCTGGCTCTCTATCTCTCTCTCTTCCTCTCTGTAAAAAATCAATAAATATTTTTTTAAAAAGCAAAGGGTGAGCCCAGCCCACAGGGCTCAGTGGTTGAGCATCGACCTAGGAACCAGAAGGTCATGGTTCAATTCCCGGTCAGGGCACAGGCCCGGGTTGCAGGCTCAATCCCCAGTGGGGGCTGCGCAGGAGGCAGCTGATGCATGGTTCTCTCTCCTCATCGATGTTTCTCTCTCTCTCCCTAAAATATTAAATATAAACGTATTTTTAAAAGCCCAGGTGGCCTGGTGCTGTCAGGAAGCCCCTGTGGCCCTTCCCTGGGGCCCAAACCGCTAACTGGTCGCAGCGGCTGCACACGCCTGCCCCGTCTAAAGGGGCCTCCCCACCGACAGGGACGCTGGTGCAGGAGCCCAGAGGCTGTCAGTGAGGAATGTCCAGGCAAATCCCTTAGTGAGCAGTTGGAGCTGGTTGAAGCCGAAAGGGGCTGGGGGGGAAGGTGGGGAAGTTTCCGTGGTTCTCACAGCCTACAGGACAGATGCAGGGAATCGGGTTCTGGGGACTCAGGGCCTGGAGGGCTTCCTGGGGGAGGTGGTATCTGAGGCAAGGGCGATGCGGGCATGTAGGCGTCAGCGCAGTGATGCAGGAGGAGGGCACACAGCACACGCAGGGCTGGGAGGTGAGAGCTGGTGGGGGGCTGGGTGGGGTTGAGCCTGGCTCTGCAGGGCACGGCCACGGAAGGACCTCCTCCGGGGACACGCCATTTGCATTTTAAAAAGAAAAGCCTCCCTGTTGGTGGCCTTCCTTCCACCTGCCGCCCCCCCCAGGCCGGCAGTTTCAGCGTCACTGTGAGCCTGGGGCGTGCGCGTGGCTGGCCTGTTGCTGCCCCTCACGTCTGACCGCCAGCCACACTCTGGACGCGCTGGCTGTAGGCTTTCCTCGGCCGAGGCCTGGAGGCCGGAGCCCTGGGCCAGCTCCCCTCAAGGCTTCTCACCAGACCTGTAGCCACGGTCCCGGGAGTCGCCAGCTCAGGGGGCATGGCCAGCGCCCCCTCCCCCCCACCTCCTGGGAGCCCAGAACTCATGGGGCCCCAGCCTGGGCAGCTCTCGAGGACCCGGCCAGGCAGGTGGAGGGGCCGGGATGTGGGCAGCAGGGAATGCCGTGCCAGGGTTTGCAGGTGCGACCGCTGAGGGGGAGGAGCAGGTGGCAGAGCAGAGTCTTTACGCGAAGAATTCTTAGGCCCGAGTTCACCCTGCGACGCTTCTCTCTTTTTTCTTTACTGTTTTTTTTTTAATCCTCACCTGGGAATATGTTTATTGATTTGAGAGGAAGAAGAAGAAAAAGGAGGAGGAGGAGGAGGAGGGGGGAGGAAGAAGAAACATCCATCAGTTGACCCCCCCCCCCACACCCCCGACCAGGGGTGGAGCCCGAAGCCTGGTGTGAGTCCTGACCAGGACCCGGACCGCGACCTGGTGCACTGACGACGCTCCAACCACGGAGCCCCCGGCAGGCCAGGCTCCTTTCCTAACGGCTCTGCCGACCCAGCTCGACACAGAGTTTCCTTCCGGGAGAAATCCAAGGTCCAGTGCCCTCCAGACCCCTGAGACCCACTGTGTCTGGTTTCACCCGCGGACGCCAGGGGGCCGGCCTGGGGGCGGCCGTCGCCATAACCCTTAAGGCAGCGGGTTCCCCCAGTAGCCGCCGTGCTGGGCTCTGGTCGGGGCACCAGCCTCTCCTGTGGGCTGTCCCCGGGGCGTGGCCGTTCCTGGCGGCTCCATGTGACGGGATCCGTGGGACCCGCGTGTCACGTTCTGAGGTCTGTCCCCGTGGTGTCGGGCTGTCCTGCAGTGAGAGAGGCACCAGGCTCTGTGGACTTCCTCTCCGGCTGTCGTGGTGAACGCTGCACAGTCCGCCCAGGACGGCCGTTCTGGGGTCGGGCGGTCACTGGCGTGAGTGCCCCTGACGCGCCGTGCCCCCGTCCCGGCGGGAACTGAGTGTTTAATCTCGTCTCTCTTTCCGGCTCTCAGTGCCCAGGAGCATCCTCACAGCAGTGGACCCCGCCCTCGCTGACCAGGACCCTTCCCTGAGGCAGGAGGACGAGGACGGCGGCCACGGTAACAGGCAGGGCTCGCTGGGGCCTCTCGGCAGGGGCCCGGCCGCGGGCGGAGGGAAGAGGTGTCCCGGGCCGTGCAAAGGCGGCCGGTGGGGGCCAGCACTTATTTCACTTTTTAAGTTAATCCCAGAATAAGTCCTCCCCCGACTCCACTCTCTGTCCTGAAAGAAAAATCAAATCGAAACAGACACCTGCACAGGACACACGCGGGATCCTGCCGGGGCTGCTGGCGAGCTGATGGCTCTGATCGCGCTGCGCCTGGGCACCCGCCGCCTCCTGGAGGCCCCCAGGGCTTCGGCTCACCGTGGGCCGAGCCTCTGTCTGCTCATCAGACCCAGGATGGAACGCTGCCCTCCCTGTAGAAACTGCCCTGTGGAAGCTGTGGAGCTCTGGGTGGGGAAAGGTTTTTTTTTCATATTTTTATTGATGTCAGAGAGGAAGGGGGAGGGAGAGAGAGAAACGTCCATGATGAAAGAGAATCATGGACTGGCTGCCTCCTGCACGCCCCACACTGGGGATCGAGCCTGCAACCCAGGCACATGCCCTGACCGGGAATCTACCGTGACCTCCTGGCTTATAGTTCGATGCTCAACCACGGAGCCACGCCAGCCAGGGGGTGAGGAACTTTGTGTGTTACGTCCGTAACATGGGTGAGGTCTTTGCCCCCTACATGTGAAAACACGCTGGATGTGCACATGACAGGGCAGCACCGAGCAACAGGAACCCTCCCTCAGCTCACGTTTAGGATCATTATGGCCGCGTTCCCGAGCGCCCAGGCTGCCCCGCCCACTGCTCTCTCTAGTCCCGTGACCACCCGCCCCCCAGCAGCCTCCGACCCCGTGCCCTCCTTCCTCTGAGGCTTGGGCCCCGTCTGACATGCCAGAGCTCCGTGGATGCCCCCTCAGGAGCCCCACGAGCCGGCGCCAACGTGTAGCCAGGATCCGACTGTCATTTCCGAGAAACGTGACCCAACACGGCCGCCCGTCTCACCGGGGCTGGCTTCCCGGTGCGCACAGAGTCGGACGTTACTAGACGCGACACGCGTGTTGCCGCGGGGACAGGAAAACAGATTCGCTCCCGTCGGCCGGGGCGGTGAGCGGCCGGAGTTGAGCCAACGCGGCTTAGCTTCCCAGGCCCTTCGCATCTGCGGGCCGACTTAACGCTCTTCCTGGCTTAGTCTTTGTTTGATTTTTGTTTTGTTTTGTTAATCCTCACCTGAGGGTATTTTTTCTCCATTGATTTTTTGAGAGAGTGGAAGGGAGGGAGGGGGGAGAGAGAGAGAGAGAGAGAGAGAGAGAGAGAGAGAAAGAGAGAGAGAGAAACATCCATGTAAGAGAGACACATCGACTGGTTGCCATGCACCCCGACGGGGCCGGGATCTAACCTTCTGGCCAGGTTCGTGCCCCGGACAGGGAATGGAACCCATGACCCTCTGGTGCGCGGGCCGACGCTCCAATCACTGGGCCGCACGGGCCAGGCCGCGTGGAGGTCTGTGGCCGCTGCGCCTCACGTCCTGCACTTTGTTATGACCCAGGTGTCATCGCCGACCCCAGCGAGTCGCGGGTCCCGAGGAAGGACGGGGTCCTGGTCAGCAGCTCCCTGGCAGCCTTCGCCTACATCAGAGGTGGGTCTCCGGGCGGGCAGGCGCCCCCAGGGAGCTGATGAGTCACTGGATTAACAGACTCCGCTGGCCGGGGAACCGCTGACCTGTGCATTGTCGTCTGCTGGGATCTGGAAACACAGAGGCCTGGATTCAGGTCCAGCTCGGCCGGGCGACCAGCAGGGGAACCGCTGGGGGGGCGGGAGGAGGTTGGGGGGGTGGCAGGCCGGAGAGTCACCGTGTAGGGGGCGGGCTGCACGGGCATCCTGTGCTTGGAGACGCGGGCGCCGAAGGAATGCGTTTCCAGCTGGAAACGCGGGAAGGGCCTGGGATCAGCGCGTTCCCCCCTGGGCTGGGAGAACGCTGGGCCAGAGCCCGCCGAGTCCAGGAACAGGTCGTGCCCTGCGAAGACAGAGCCCCTGTCTGAGTCACCCACTGCCTCGCCCGGCTGCCAATGTTTCCCGGGATCATCTCCCCTGAGGGCCAGTGGGACGCAGCCTGCTGGCAGGCAGAGACCAGCGTGTCCCGCGAGGGGAGGGCACGGCCTGCCTGGGCACGGGCTGCAGCTTGGAGCGCCGGCTGCAAGTTCTGGCAGCACCCGCCCGACCGTCCCGGGAGCCACACCCTCCGGGACCTTTTTTATGTATAAATGTATTTTTATTGATTTCAGGGAGGAAGGGAGAGGGAGAGAGAAACCTCAGCGATGAGAGCGAATCATGGATCGGCTGCCTCCGCACGCCCCCGACTGGGGATCGAGCCCGCAACCCGGCCGGACCGGGAATCGAACTCGGAACCCTCAGTCCACAGGCTGACACTGAGCCATGCTGGCTGGGCTGTATTTTCTTTTTAATCTAGAAGGACTTAAGCTTTGCTTACATCATTTTTAGTTCTCACATGCACATTTAAACTTTCCATATAAATTAATTTTTCAGCGTTTATGACTGCTGATAGCTGACAGTTTACTGAGCATCTACTATACGTCACGGAGTGTTCTGGTAGCTTTATAGGAATTAGTTCACTTCGTCATGAGAACTCTAATGGGAAGGTGCTATTGGCCCATTTTACAGATAAGGAAGCTGAGTCACAGAGGGTGTGTACCCTGCAGGAAGTCACACAGCGAATAAGAGGCAGACCTGAGTTTGACCTCGGGTGGTGGGGGGGGACCACCTCTGCCCGTGTCCTCTCACGGACATACATGCAGTGACTCTGCTCCAAACCGTTTTTAATCCCCGGGGGTCTGTGATCGCGGAGGACGCGTGGTCTGCGGGGTGCTGTCCAGGCCTGGCTTCAGCACTAGCCTCCTGTCTGGGCCCGCCCCGCCCTCCCCGCCCCTGACCTGCCCTCTCCCCACAGCCCACCCCGACAGGGCCGCCCTGCTGTTCGTGTCCAGCGTCTGCGTTGGCCTGGCCCTCACCCTGTGCGCCCTGGTCGCCCGAGTGTCCTGCGCCAGGGACCTGCGGGCGCTGCGGGGGGCGCGGGAGCGCCTGGTGGCCGGAGGCGACGGGGCCTCGGAGGACAGCGAGGATGCAGAGGGGAGCGAGGACTCCTCCGCCTCCAGCTTCCCCGGGGAGCTGTCGGGGTTCCGCAGGACTCCGTACCCCGCGTACACGTCCATCGAGGCCGCGGAGCTGGCGGAGAGGATCGAGCGCAGGGAGCAGATCATCCAGGAAATATGGATGAACAGCGGCCTGGACGCCTCGGTGCCGCGGAGCGCGGGCCCCTTCTACTGAGCGCGGCGCCTCGCTGCCCCTCGGTGCCCGACCTGAGCAGGCGGCGCCGGGCCCTCGGTGCTCGACCTGAGCAGGCGGCGCCGGGCCGGCCTGGCTCACTCGTACCTTCTGTGAAGGAGACTCTGGCGTCACCGGACCCGGGGAAGCCGGACGCGACCACAGGACCTCTCCGGTGTCTGCAGAACATTCCTCATAAACCGGAGGGCGGCTTCGATTTCCATATTTATTGAGGTTCCCTCCTACGCGGGGACACGATTACCGTTCACACTGAGTGACGATCACGCCGCCTGCCCCCACGCTTTGCTGGTGCCGTCACCACGCCCACGGCGACCGCAGGCACCCGAAAGGGTGGGGCGGCGACATCTTTCTCCAACGGCAGATGCTAGAAGGCTGGCGTCCGCGTCCCGGCCGGTGCCTGCCGACCCTGCTCTGGGGCTCAGAGGCTGATCCGTGATGAAAGCCACCGTGTTCCAATAAAACTTTATTTATACACAGTGACGTGCGAATTCATTGTCACATGTTCATATTATTCTTAAGCCTCAAGTACTCCCTGTCTTGCCCTTTGCAGGAAAAGTCCACCTGCCACGTTAGAGGCTAAGACACGGGACTTCCGGTGGGAAAGGGTGGGCCGGGCTGCCTGGCCGCTCCAGGTCCAGGGCCAGGGGTTACCTTCAAATTGTCACAAAAACCCCCAACCTCACACACACACATGCACTTGCACATTCACACAAACATGTGTGCACTCACACACACACACACACACTCACATGCACACACTCATACACATGTGCATGTGCATACATGTATGTTCATTACCCCTTTTCCCCTGAGTGCAGGGGTGGTGTGCAAATAGGATGACACAAGCGTGAGGTTGCATGTCCATGGCCCGGAGTGGCGCTGCCTGGGCAGTGATGGGACCTCCCGGGTCCCGCTGGTCCCACAGGGGTGGGCTCCCCGTCCCGTCTCCCCCTGCAGACGCTCCCACCGCTAGTCACTGAGTCGCTGTCGGTGATGAGATCGGCTGTCGGGGTGTCACCGTGCTGTGTGCATGTGTCCCCTGTTTTCCTTAATGGCGCCCCAAAACACAGGAGCAGCGAGGCTGGCGATGCGGAGCCGCCACAGAAGCCGGAGAAGCGCCGAGTGGGCGGGCGTGGTGGGCGCGCTGCCATCAGGGTCAGACACCCGCGGGGGGGAATGCCTCCCCCATTGGTGTGGGGGGCTGTGCTCCTCCTGAGAGCGGCCCTTCAGGGAGTCCCAGGCCAGGACCCCTCTTGGGAAGCGGCCTGGGGTGAGGGCTGTGGACGGGGCCCTGCTGGCACTGTCACCCCAGCCTCCGGGGGCACCAGGCCTGGGGGATGCTGGGCACCGTCCCCGTGGCAAGTGGGGTCAGGGGAGAGCCAGCTGCCCAATGGTGTCTGCTGGGCCTGGAAAGCGGTGCTCGCACAGCCCTTTTGGGCTGCCCTGCCCTGCCCCACGGCCGAGGCCCTGGCACACGGGCGGGCGGACTGAGCGCTCTCACCCCCCTCCCCTGGCTGCTCCTGCTCCCGGGGTGCGCTGTCTAGGGGGACCTCCCGAGAAGCACCCCAGCCCTGGTGCCTTCACCCAACTCGGACCCCCCCAGACCCGGGAGTCAGCCCGTTGGACGTGCCTCTGCCCCCGCCCTGGGCTCAGGCCTCGCTGTGCTGCCCTCTGGCCTCTGACCGGGTCCCGGCTTGGTCTCGGGGTGGCCTGTCGGCGCCTTCGTCCTCTCACCTGCGAAAGGGGCGTCATCCCCACAGCTCCTTCCCGGGGCGGGGGCGGGGAGGGGGCTCTGCCGCGCTTCTCACCCCACAGGGCCCGGCCCGCGGCCGTCCTGCACCCCGGGCGCCGGCAGAGCTCGGGGAATTGGGACGAGCTGTGGAGAGAGGCCCGGCGGCGGGAGGGGGTCCGTGTCCACTGAGCTCGGGGCCGGGGTCAGGCCTGACCTCCCCGATCGCTGAGCCAGGTTGTTGTGGCGTCTCCCACACACGGACTTAACGGTCGTGCCGGTCTGGCTGGGTGTCCCCGAGCCTGGGACCGGGGTCACGGGGTTAAGAAGCCCGTGGTGGGCCCGGCCCCGGGCAGCCAGGCCCAGCTCCATCCCCAGGCTGGGGTGCCTCCGAGGTTAAACCCACGTAAACTCTCTACTAAATGCTCTGAGCTCGAGAGGCAGGAAGGAGCCACGATGACCGTCGCCCACCCACCACCCGGTCGGAGAGCTCGGAGCGGCCAGCTGGGCCCCGCGCTGGCCGGAGGCCCCGGGGAAGGATGAGACGGCGCCCACCCTGCACCCTGCGCGGAGCCCTGGCCGAGCGGGCTCGTTAGTGACATCAGCCACCGCTGACCTTGAACTCACGGGCTTGGGCTTCCAGGAGCCACTTCTACGCAAAATGTTTCCAATAAATGCATTTTCTCTTCATTCTGATTTTTAAAATGTATTTTTTTATTGATTTCAGAGAGGAAGGGAGGGGGAGGAGAGAGAGAGAAACATTAATGATGGAGAGTCATGGATCCGCCGCCTCCAGCGCGCCCCCCACTGGGGACCGAGCCCGCAACCCGGGCCTGTGCCCGTGGCTGGAATAGACCCTGGTACCCTTCAGTCCGCAGGCCGACGCTCTGTCCACTGAGCCAACCAGCCAGGACTTCCTTCTGATTTTCGTAGTTAATATCTTTTCCTTTTCCTGGTTTACTTTGTTGTAAGGACACAGTATCCGACACAGACACAAGACACGCACCATCGCCGGCTCCCACTTCTCGGCGGGGCTTCCAGTTGTGGTAGCCAGTTGGCAGTTACGGGTCGGGGGCGTCAAAGGTTATGTGCAGACTTCCAGCGGCACCAGGCGTGGGCACCCCTCAGCCCGTGCCCTACCAGGCTCAGCGTATGAAGCCTAAAGGCAGCCCCTCCTCATCCTGGTCATGTTTCGGGCTCAGCAGGCCCTGCCAGCAGCCATGGCGGCAGGTGCTTCTGAGCTCGGTACTGAGTCAGTCCCGGAGACCCCTGCCCAGCCCTGGGCCCCGCCAACCCTGGGATCGGCTGGAGACCCCAGGCCAGGGGGGCCCCGGGCCCCGCCCCCTCCTCTGCGCACCTTCCTGGGGGCCCCACATGTCCAAGTCTCCAAGCCCGAGGCCTCTGTGCTCCTGTGTGCCTCGGTACCCATGCCCATGGCCGGAACTGCAGCCTCGCCCAGTCGGGCCCCACCTGTGCAGCCCACCTGTGGTCCGTCATGGGTGGGCCGTCATGGGTGGCCCCGTCATGAGTGGCCTGTCATGGGTGGGCCTGTCATGGGTGGCCATCATGGGTGGGCTGTCACGGGTGGCCCCGTCATGGGTGGCCTGTCATGGGTGGGCCTGTCATGGGTGGCCATCATGGGTGGGCCGTCACCGGTGGCCCGTCATGAGGGGGGCCCTGGACTAGTTGCACCTGATTTTAGGTGCTGAGAGCCACCCAGCTGGTCCTAATACCTTGGAAACGAGCCAAATGCAGCCAAATCCTGAGGGAGAATGACCCCAACGCCCTGGAGGGCATGGCGCACGTGGCGTGTGGAGAGGCGATGAGCATTGTCAGTGCGAACAGAGGTCGAGGCCCCGCGGGCGGACGGGCCCCTCTTCGCGGCCTTTGCCCAGAGACCACCCCCCGCCTGGTCGGTCGCCCCCCGTCGGGCCAGCAGCGAATTCAATCGGGAATTATCGCCTTTGAGCGAATGAGCCGCCTTCCTGCTGGCAGCAGCCTGCCCGCGGGCTGTGAACTCGAGGGCAGCCTCGCAGGACAAAGAGAGGAAAGCCGGTCACTTCCGATGGCCGCGGCCCAATTCCAGTCCTTTCCCTTTCCCAGCACCGAGACCGCGGCCGGAGCCCTTTCGAGAAAAGAAAAATAGAGCCTGTCATTTCCTCGTTTCAAAGACGAAGGCGGCCGGGGAGGCCGGGGACAGGAGGGGCCGTTCGCGGTCAGTGACTCAGCGGCCTGACCCGGAAAACGCGGGAGGGCGGGGCGGCCCGTGTCCCGGACGCCTCCCAGCGCAGGGAGAGGAGCGCGGGCGACAACGAGCCGCAGGACGAGGTGCTGCTAACCCGCCAAGAACTTGCCAACCGGAGGTGCCCTGGGCTTCCTTCCTGAGGCGCGGCCCCTGATGGGAAGGTGCCGGGACGGCGGGGGGCGGGGGGGGCGCAGGGGATTCGGCTACACGCGTGGGGCCTGCATCACCCGCTCACGGTGTGGCAGCTTCTCCCCCTGCAGGGGTTTAGGAGGAACCCCAGCTGCTCTGGGAAGAGTCCTGTGTTGTGTCTTAAGGCAGAAAATTCTTGAAGTCAGATTGTTAATAAAAAGTGCAAATTAGCCCTCGCTGGTGTGGCTCAATGGACAGAGCGTCAGCCTGCGGACTGAGGGGTCCCGGGTTCGATTCCGGCCAAGGGCACAGGCCCGGGTTGCAGACCTCATCACCAATAGGGGGCGTGCAGGAGGCAGCCGATCGGTGATTCTCTCTCCTCATTGATGTTTCTATCCCTCTCTCTTCCTCTCTCTGAAACCCATAAAATGTCACCTCTCTCCTTGGCAAAGACACCTGGAGAATGACCTTGAAGGCCAGGTTCAAAGGTGAAATTCTCGGGCTCTCAGGGTTTGGTGCTGAGACGCGGCCGCGTGGGGGAGATGGGTCAGGGGTCCCAGCCTCGGACCCCTGTCCCTTTGTGTGAGGGCTGCGCTCCATCCGCATGTCCACGCTCTGCCCTCACCCCCAGGCGGCCAGCGCTCCCCTGGCCTCAGGGGAGGCAGCCACGCTCACTGCCGAGCTCAGCGCCGGGAGGGAAGGGCGCACAGGCAGCCGGGGCCTGGCAGGTGCTTACACTGACCCCAGGCCTCACCTGCTCGTGCCCCTGCCCGCCCCCCCCCCCCTGCCCCGTGCACATACGCACAGACACATGGTCACCTCCTCGGGCTCCCGCGTCAGGAAGCAGCCGGCTCTGCTGAGCTCTGGGCCACGAGGCTCAGCCTGCTCTGCATGCATCAGCGGTCCTGAGGCGACAGGGCGGCCAGCGGGGGAGGTGGGTGGGAAGCTGGAGTATTTCTCTAGCCTCTGGACCCCCGCACTTGGCCTGATGCCCCGTGAAGTTGAACTGACAGGGACCTCAGCCACCTGGGCTGGGGAGAGGGGTTGGGGGAGCTGATCATACCCAGGGGGCCTCCCCCAGGTGCCTCCCTGTTGGCCACACAGGACTCTCAGGCCAGCGCCAGGGGGGCCTGCGCAGTGGTGGGGCACTGACTCCCCTCCGTCGGCCTCACAGTGTCGGCCCGAGGCCTGTAGGGCAACCTCACTTTCCTGAAAACAATCAGCATTGCCTCCCTCCGTTCCTCTCATCAGACCTGTTGAAAAGTAGCCATTCCTTCCTGAACCCCGTTTTCACTCACTTTTAATTTTCTTTAAAAAGAAGAGAGAGAAAAGGCGACCGGGCCTGAAACTTCCAGGTTTGGCCGAAACCCAGAGGGAATATTCATTTCAGCAAAATCCACTCCGGCCCGAGTCAAGGTGTGAGTGTAAAACGCCCCTTTCAGCCTGAAGTTCCGCCTTCCCGCGCGTGGAGGGGGGGCCACGGAATGTCAGGGGGACACATGGCGCCCAGGAACGTGACCCCCGAAACAGAGAGCGGGTGGTTACGGAGACGGGCTCCTGGGGGGGAGGGGGACCTGCCAGGCTGGTGTGAACATGAGACCTGGGAGGGGTCGGCCGGCCTCGCCCCGTGGGTCCCAGCTTGTCCCTGGGATTCTGCTGGGGGGAGGGGGTGTCACTAGTTGTCACCTGTGCCCCGATTGCAGCCGGCGGTGTGACTGGTGTGACTGCCTCTCACACAGGTGCCTCGTGGGGCGGGGGCAGGGGGATCCATCAGCGCCTTCCAATTCCGGCCCCGGCAGCACCAGCAGCACCGACAGAGCGTCCGCGCTCCACTCCGGGGAGCGGCCGGGCAGGCTCCCTTTCACCGCTCGCTGTTCATCCCTCCTCCCGGCCTTCGGTGGCTGTTGAGGGACAAGCAGAGCACCCGGGTCTGTGCGTGTACCTCTGTGTGCACGTATGTACCTCTGTGTGCATGTATGTACCTCGGTGTGCATGTGTGTATCTGTGTGCACATCTGTGTGCACCTGTGTATGTCCCATGGGTGCATGCATCTGTGTGTGCACGCGTGTGCATCTGTGTGCACATGTCTGCGTGGCTGCGTCTGTGGTCACGTGGGGCCATTTCAATGATAAATGGACATCGGACACTGAATGTGTCATCGTGTCAGGGGTGAGGGCCGGCCTGTCTGGGTAGCTCCCTCTCGGCCGAGGCCACGCCCCAGGGACTAGGCAGCAGGGGCCGGTCACAGCCGAGGGGCCGGGGGGGGGGCAGGGGGGGGCACCAGCCAGTGAAGCACGCGGTGGGGGGTGCTCAGGGCGGCCCCGGGAGGGACGGCGGCTCCGTTGGTGGGAACGTGAGGCGCGTTGATGGCCATCCTCCTGCCACTGGGGGGAGGAGGGGACCATGCCATGGCCTGCGGGGCTGCTCCCAGCGCCGGCCCATCCGCAGGCCCCTGGCCTGGGCCCTGCCCTTCTCCCAGCCTCCCGGACGCCCCGAGCTCCGCGGGCCCCGGGACCTTCCGCTGCTGCTGGCGTTTCTCAGTCCTGTCGTCCATCAGCAGCGGGCTCCCGGGACTCGGCAGGACGAGCCTGGAGCCGCATCCACCGGAGCCGAAGGCCGTGCGACTCCCGCGCCGTGTCCGTCTCCCAAGGCAAGTGGCGGTGCTAGGTGCTCCTGCATTTCATTCTAACTCCCCAGCAGTGGCCTTGGAGCCCTGGCTGGTGGTTCAGTGGTTAGAGTGCTGGCCCAAGCAGTTAGGACTGAAGGGTCGTGGGTTCGAATCCCAGTCAAGAGCACGTACCTGGATTGCTGGTTCGATCCAAGGCCCTGGTCCGGGTCCGTGTGGGAGGCAACCAGTGTGTCTCTCACATCGATGTTTCTCTCTCCTTCTCTTCCACTCTCTCTAAAAAGCATCAATGGGGAAATGTCACTGGGTGAGGCCCCCTGCACCCCCCCCCCCCAACACACACACAGTGGCCTCCCGAGCGCGGACTGCAGCGCGTCCTGGCCCTGACGCTTCGGGCCCACGTGGAGGAGCGAGGGTTCACCCTCCGGCGGGAAACGAGTAAAATGTATGAAATGTCTTTGTCACTGGACGGCCGACAAGGAGGCCAGGGCTCGGGCCGCAGGGGCGGACATCCCAGGGGGCCGGAGCCGGTGGGTGACAGGATGGAAGCCGGAGCCGAGGGCCCAGGGAGACCACGCGGCTGGAGCACCCAGGACGGGGTGAAGGACAGGACAGGCGCACGGGCACCCGCTGGGGCTCCCAGCCGAGGCCCAGGGCTGCGAACCGGCTCTGCGTCCAACCCACGGGGTCCCCGCTACTGACCCTCCCAGTGACGAGCTTGGGCTGACGGTGGGGCCGGGTCTGGGTCCAGGAAGTGTCCACTTCCCATGCTCAGGAGACTGAGCTGAGAGCAGGGAGCGGGGAGCAGGGGAGGGGAGTGCAGGGAGCTGAGCCGAGGGCGGGGGAGGGGGCACTGCCTGGGGACGCATCAGGCTCCGGGTCAGATGGCACCAATGGCCCCTCCACCTGGTGGAGCCTCAGCGGGGAGGTGACCTTCACCTCTGACCTGAGCTGTGGGGCTCCAGCCTCGGACAGACCTGCAGCCCATGAAAACGGGAGGCGACGGCGCCCTCTAGTGGCCTCGGATGCTGAGCTCTGCTCCAGGGCAGCGGCTGAGAGCAGACGCCAGGACCCACCCGCAGGACAGACAGACAGAGGGAGCGGATCGTCCTCCGGACCCGCCCCAGGAGGCCCTCAAAGCAAACAGCCGAGCGGAGGCGCAGGCAGACTCCGAGGACGTGTTTAAGTTCTATGACCTTTAATACATTTTATCGTAAAAACTCAAACTCAGAAACTAGGAAACCTGGAAATTCCAACGTCTTTCACGAGGGCTGTGCGACCTGCCACCTTCATCACTGTTACTATGGTTACTGTTTGTCTACAGAGAGGAGCTAGGGCTTCTAGAAGCTTCATCGCTGGGGAGCTTCATCTTGGTCTCCACCTGATGTCCTTCACGCCTTGAAAATGTCTTTTCAGAGCAGTGTTGTCGGCCCACGGAGAGTTCAAACACGAGTCGTCATCATTTTCCTCCAGTTTCTGGAAAGAAATGTTTTATTGAGACGGAAGATGAGCCTGTAACCTCCTCCAGCCCAAGCAGGACGCTTCCGGACTCTATGGGGGGCGGGGGGTGGGGATGGGGGCTGGCAGGACCCACAGCCCAGGAGAGGCCGAAGTTCTGGAAAGCCTCCCTGCAGCACTGCTGACCCCTGGGGGGAGTGTGTGTGTGTGTGTGTGTGTATGTACACATGTGTGTGCGTGTGCATGTACGTGTGTGGACACGGGGCTCCCGCACCTTGAGCTCCTCCTGCCGGCGGTGGTAGAACAGCATCAGCTGCTTCTGCTCCTCGCTGCTGATCACCGGCTCCCGGGCAGGCGCGCCCTGTCCCCTCTGCGAAGACGGGAGAGCACGGTTAGGCCTGCGTCAGGACGACCAGGAGGTGACAGTGAGCGTGTCACCTGCAGAGGTGAAGAGGTCGACCGCAAGTCCCGGGGCCTGAGCTTCCATTGCCCATGCTGGCCCCCTAGACGGCAGCACCTGGGGGCTGGGCCGGGCGCTCAGGCGGCTGTGCATTTCGACAAGTATTTTCACTATTATGGCCCTAGTTCTTTTAAAAAAATAAGTATTTTTTATTGATTTCAGAGAAGGGAGAGGGAGAGAGAGAGAAAGATCAATAATGAGAACCATTGATCAGCTGCGTCCTGCACGCCCCACACTGGGGATCGAGCCTGCAGCCCCGATATGTGCCTGTGACTGGAATCGAACCCGGGACCCTTCAGCCTTCAGGCTGATGCGCTATCCACTGAGCCAGACCGCCAGGGCAGCCCGCGGTCTCAATGCTGAAACGAACATGGCCAGCCCGTCCCCTGAGAACGACTCCCGACGCTGCCAACTGCCACGCACCCCTCCAGTCGGGGGGACAAGGGGACGTTTGCTTGATGTCCAGGCCAACAGCGTTAAGGAGCGTCAGCGGGAGACTCGTCCTAACGCGGGTCCGCGCTCACCTGCTGAATCTTGACGATGATCTTGGTCTTCTCGTTCCGGCCCACGTAGTCCGACAGCGTCTTCGTCCTCCGCAGCTCCTTGGCGGCCCACCACAGCTGCGCGTCCGGCTCCGCGATGACGCTCAGCGCGGCCTGGGCCGGGGAGAACCGCTCAGGTCCGAGGACCCACGCACACGCGGTCTCCCCGGCGCCGGGAGCCAGGCCGGTGCCCTGTGAGCGTGGGCCGGCTTCCAGGACCTGCCCTCCTGCCCGAGCCCCGGGGGGCACGGCTCCCCACCTCAGGGCCCTCCTCGGTGCGCGCCCTCCCGGTCGGTTTCAGATCCGCCCTGACGCTGAACCCCCTGCGCAGGGAAGGGGCGAGCCCTGTCTCGTCTGCACCCTCACCGGGATGCACGGCCCTCGGAATGGACTGTGAGGCGACTGGGATCCGCCGGGTCTCCAGTGGACCCAGTGGGGTGTCTGCCTGCTCCGTGCACCCCCCTGTGGGAGATGCTCAGGGAACGTTGTCCCCACAGAAGGAAGACACGAGACAGAAAGGGGAGAAAGAACACGAAACAAGCGGAAGGGCTGGAGCACAGAGTTCACGCAGAGGGACCAAACGCTGGGTGCAAACAGGCACAAGGTAGGGCTCCGGCTTCCGGTGGCCCCCAAAAGGCAATGCCTCAGTTCCTGCCGAGGGGCAGCCTCCCAAGCCTCTCTCCGCCCGGGTGTGAGCCACGCCCTCGGCCGTGCACACCCCCCTCTGGCCCCACCCCCCACCCCCGATCAGAACTCCCCTGAGCAAAAGCTGCCCCGGAAGAGGAGGGTGAAGGGGGCCCCGCCCAGGGTGAGCTCGCTGGCGGAGAGCCACCCACCTGAGTTCCCGACAAGTCTTCCTTATTTTCAAACTCCATCCGGATGGGGTCGTAGGGCGGCAAGCCCATGGGGTACACAATCATCACTGCCCCCCGCAGCTGGTCCAGGGCGTCCTGCACCATCTCCATGGTAACGCAGACACCGGCTTCCACTTGTTTCTGAAAGATGCAGCCATCAGGTCGCAGGCACCGATCCAGCTCCGGGACCCAGCGCGGCGCCCACCTCGGGGCTGGCTGCTGGCTTCTCCGTTCATCCCAGGGCGGAGGAGGAGGAGGCTGCACAGCCTCATGCCCACGGGCTCACTCGAGCCGCGCATCCTGCTGACGGGACGGGAGGGGCAGGGCGAAGGGCTGTGCCACGGGAGGAGGGGAGGCCAGGGCCCCTCACTCGGCCCTGGAGGCTTAAAAGCAGCCGAAAGGGAGACTGGTGGGCGGGGACTCGGCCACCTCACAGGACAGGCTCACCTTGGAGATCATCGCTTTGGCTTCTTCTATCGTCTTCTTCAGGACGGCCTTCATCTTTTCGTTTGGAGCTGCAGACACACGGAGGGGAGATGCCACCGTTAACACGTTAACGTGCCCCGTGTCCCAGCCTTTGTCGGAGGCGGGAGCAGGCGACATGAGATGAAGCCCGGCTTTGGGGGGGGGGCAGGGGGGGTGCGAAGGGACCGACGGCTGGCCGGGCAGATGGTGGGCGCTTGGGCGCTCCACGCACAGGGGCAAAGGCACACAGAGCAGGAGCTGTGAGGCCCAGCACACAGTTCAGCCACGTGGTGCGTCTCTCTGGCCACCACTCAGTGTGACGGCAGCCGCAGGCGCTGCTGAGACGGGCGGGGGGGGGGGGGGCAGCTTTACAGAAGCAGGTGCAGGGGGTTAGGCTCGGGGCCCAGAGCTGCTCAGCTCTAACGGGGAAAAAGTCATAACTTGAAAACAACGGAGACGGAACGTCCAGACCAAAGGGAGACGGCAGGTTCTCTCCTCACATTCGTGAGAACAGCGCTAACGGGACACTGAAAGCACCGGACACGCGGAGCGCTGTCTTCAGGAAGGTTTTTTCACTGATGCAATTCCTCCAAAAACCAGACTCTCCAGGGTGAGAGCGAGGTTAGGCCTGAACAGGTACGGAAGCCAACCAGCCACTTCCCAGGCAGGGGCACAGGAAGTGCTAGAAATTCCTATTATCCCCCAAACACGTGTTTACATATAAAATGAAAAACATACGTGTCTAGGTGAGCACACGCACACGTCTGGGTGAGCACATACATGTCTAGGTGAGCACATGCCTCTAGATGAGCGTGCACATACTAGTACATGTCTAGGTGAGCACATGCCTCTAGTGAGTGTGCGCACACGTCTGGGTGAGCACACGCCTCTAGTGAGTGTGCGCACACGTCTAGGTGAGCACACACCTCTAGTGAGCGCGCACATACTAGCACATGTCTGGGTGAGCACACGCCTCCAGTGAGCGCGCACATACTAGTACAGTCTAGGTGAGCACATGCCTCTAGTGAGCGCGCACATACTAGCACATGTCTGGGTGAGCACACGCCTCTAGTGAGCACACACATACTAGTACACGTCTGGGTGAGCGGGCAGAGACCATGCGTGCAGGACGTGTTGTATCTCTTTGCTCCTCAGTGTTGGGCGCAGTGGACACTTATTTTTGCTGGTGACACTGATGTAACTGCTGCTGCTGGGCAGGTGCAGGAGTCACCGCCCCTCGTCATCAGACCCGCAGGCTCAGCCACCCACTGGCCGGGCGCATCCTCTCCTGGGTGCACCTGAGCCGGTGAGCGGGTGATGGAGACCCAGGGGAGACCTGGAGCTGTCACTGCCTCTTTCCCACAAACCTCTAAGTCAGCGGTTCTTAACCTGTGGGTCGAGACCCCTTTGGCGGTCAAACGACCCTTTCACAGGGGTCGCCTAAGACCATCCTGCATATCAGATGTTTACATGACGATTCATAACAGTAGCAACATGACAGTTATGAAGTAGCGACGAAAATAATTATATGGTTGGGTCACCACATGAGGACCTGTATTTAAAGGGCCAGAAGGTTGAGAACCACTGCTCTAAATGAAGCCGGTTCTGCCCATCGTAACAAAACACCCTTCCATACGTCTTCAGATTCCCCCCAAAACTCAGGCTGTACCATATGAAATTGCCAATTTCCAACCATTTGTGACCCACAACAATGGCAACTTCATGTGGCTCATCCGATATGTTACGAGCCAGCTGCGACACGAGTGAGACCGGTGCTCTCCTCACCCCTAACCCACGGGACCAGCGCTCCTGGCTTCGGGACACTGAGCTCTGCTCCGGACCACGCCCACGGCCGGGGTCAGGCCCACGGAGGGAGAGTGGATTACCGTGGCCGTTCCTGCGTCCGATGTCGTCCTTCTTGAACACGGCGCCTCCGCTGGGCACGCACCTCTCACCCCACTCGTCCCTCAGCTTCAGCTCCTCAATCTGCTCGTCCGTCAGGCCTTGCATGTTCGGAGGCAGAAACACGCCGTGTTCCGCCAGCTCCTCCATTTCTTACAAACGAGAAAGAACACGTGTTCCCGAGCGGCACGGACACCGGGCGCCTCCTCGGTGAGGGGTCTGCCGGCGGCTCGAGGTTTTACTTAACAAACACTGGGCTGCCTGACGTGTGCCAGCCCCTGTGTGACCTTTAGACATGAACTTCCCGGCCGAGGTCAGCGGAGGCAGAGACCGGCGGTGGGCTGTGGGCCGAGCGTGGCCTGTGCGCTGTGCTGTACCCCCGGGGCTCGGAGGCACAGATTGAAGTTTGCTGCTGCCGGGAGCCGGTCCATCCTTGCTGTTTCAAGGGACCTGGCATATATAGCATACTGTTCTTAATATGTTTGCTCACCTTCTTGGCACTATGTGTTTTAACCAAGGTCACCTCTCTGAGAAAGGTTGTTTCCCCAGGTAGGGATTTTCCCCTGAAGTTAGGGAGGGAATAAAATCCCTTAACTAAGTGCCAGGCGGGTAGTTAATCACTTTAACTATGAACAATCATGCTTAAGCTACATAATCTTTACTCCCTGGAATGGAGATAAGAAACGCCCTAACCTTTGGAATAGAGATTGATAGGATTGGAATCAACTGGTATAAATACAGATGTAACAAGACAATAGGACACAGAACCTAGACAGAACCTAGAGGCAGAACATGGCAAAAGATCCTGGACTGAACCTGACTACAGAAATTGGCAAGAGAACCTGACTAGAACCTGGTGACTGAACCTGGCTGAAGAACCTGGACAGAACCTGGCTGGAGAACCTAGCGAGGGAACTGGCTGGAGAACCTGGCTGGAGAAACTACACAGAACCTAGAGACAGAACCTAGAGACAGAACATGGCAAAAGATCCTGGACAGAAACTGGCAACAGAACCTAGAGGCAGAACCTGGCTGGAGAACCTAGCAAGAGAACATGGACACAGAACCTGGCTGGAGATCCTAACCAGAACTTTGTTGGAGACTCTGACAAGAGAACGCAGCTATGATGATCACCTGAACGCTGCCTCTGTCATTCCTTCTTCGCCGACTCCGTCCACCCCTTTGGGGACCCCTGGACCTGCTGGGGTTGGACCCCAGCACGCCGCCGTCTGCACACACCCGCTCGGCGTTCCGCTCCCGTCTGTGGGCACCCACTCCCGGTGACTTACCAACACCCCCCCCTACAGCTGTGGCCCGAGGCTGGCTCAGGCCCCACGGCCAGTTTTACAGACAAATTGAGAAAAACACTTTACAAGTCATTTATGCGAACCCACCCAGCGGGAGGACTGAGGGCAGCCGGCACCTGGGAGTGGAGACCGGACCAGCCCAGGTTCTCTGGGGTCACGCTCGCCACTCAGACGGCGGCTTCGTTTCCTATTCCACAGTCGCTCCCAAACTGTCCACCTTTTAACCCGCCGTTATTTCCTCCCTCCCTCCCCCTCTCCCTTCCCCCCTCCCCCTCTCCCTTCCCCCTTAACTAGAAAGGGGCGCAGGGGCCGTGGGGCACCGCATGGGGTGGAACTGCGTGGAGCGGTCATGACCCCCCAGCCCGAGCCCCGGGCCGCCCTCGCTGTCTGGCTCCGGCCAGGCCGGTCTGGGCGCGGTGGGCAACGGCCGCGTGTGGAGTGAACGCAGGGACCTGGGTGCTCTAAGGTGCCCGCACTCAGCGCCACATTTTCAACGGCCATTCTGTAAAAATAAGTCCCCGTTCTCCCCCAGATGCTTTAATTTTAAAATAACATTTACTGGGAGCTTGTTCTGGGACAAGGACATTGACGGGTAAGCGGTAAGTGCTCTTCATAAACACGGACCACGCCCCTCGCGGCGCTCCCCGGGCGCCCCAGCTCCGTGCGCCTAGGAAGGCCGCTCCGGGCCCTGCGGCCGGGGACCCCTTAGGGGCGGCGCAAGCGGGGCCCGGGCCCTCGGACAGCGCCGCCCAGTGGGCGGAGGCGGCGACCAGGAGGACGTCGCGCGGGGTGGGGGTGGGGGTGGGGGTGGGGGTGGGGGTGGGGGGAGGCCCCGCGGGCCTGGCTCGCACCCTGGGGGGCGGCCCGGGCCGGTCTCCCACCGCAAAGTGCTCCGCTCCGGCCCCAACACCGTCACTCTCTCAAAGGCCCGCGCTCGCCCCGTCCCACCTGCCCTCCGCCGGCCTCCGGGGTCCCGCCTGGGCTCTGCCCTCTCCGCCCGGAGGCTCCGGGGGCCCCGCAGCGCCCCACCCTGGCCGAGACACCCGGAGCCCCCGGCCCCGGCCCCGCCGCAGGCCGCACCTGAGCAGACGCGCTGCACCTTGAGCCGCGCGTTGTAGACGCGGGCCGCCTGCTCCGTGAGCGCCCCGAGCCCCGCGGCCCCCGGCGCCCGCAGCAGGAACTGGCTCTCGTCGCCGCGCTTCACGTGCAGCAGCACCATGGCCGCCCCTCCGCCCGACGAACCGCCGCGCCGGCCGGACCCAGGCTCCGGGGCCCGCGGGCTGCGGGAACGGCACTGGCTCCCGGAAGTGACTGTTGCCAGGAGCAACGAAGAAACACAGCGTCTTGGGGGCGGGGAGCGGGGGGCGGCTGCTCCGGCCCCAACCGGGTCGGGAGGCTCGGTGCGCGGGGAGCCGGCGACCAGGCCTGGGCAGGCGCCGCCGAGACCCGCACGGAGCCCCGGCCCGACCAGCCGGCGGGCTCGCCCCGCCTCCGGAAGTGACTGTTGTCCGGGCAACGCTCCCAACAGACGGAGCCGCGGGGGCAGCGGTTCGCCCAGTGAGTCCACTCGCCCGGGTCGAGTCCTGGAGGACGGACGGGCGGAGGCTGTCGGGTCGGAGCGGGCGGGAGCTGAGCGCGCGCGGGGCCGGCCCCACGACACCGTCCTCGCGCCCCGGTTCAGCAGCACTTCCGCCCCCTGCAGCGCCGACTTCCGGAAACGCCCCGCTGCTTCCGGTCCGGACGCTCGGTGGTGGCCGCTCCGCCGGTCCGGCCCCCAGGCTCCGGGGACGTGTCCGTAGCTCCAGGGGCGGCCGCCCCGAGTCGCCTGGCCGGCGGGGCCGGTCACGGTGGCCTCGCAGCTTCTGCGCCGCGAGTGACCGAGAGAAGCGGCCGCCACGAGCCGGGACGAGGCGCCTGCACATAGGGCGCCAGGGAAGCGAGCGGGGTCGGGGTGCCCTGCGGGCGGGAGACGTTGGCTGCGT
Source organism: Myotis pilosus (assembly GCA_036010255.1). Classification (NCBI taxonomy): domain Eukaryota; kingdom Metazoa; phylum Chordata; class Mammalia; order Chiroptera; family Vespertilionidae; genus Myotis; species Myotis pilosus. The sequence goes on from JASKON010000002.1 coordinate 1,391,823, forward strand.
CCCCGGCAGCCAGGCTCCCCCCTGTCCCCCGGGAGCGGCCACGCCGCGGTGAACGGACTGGAGGATTCCCAGCGCCTGCCACGCCCCTTCGGAACCTGGGGCTCCCCCTCCCCAATCCGCACCCTGGCGGGCGGGGCGAGGCAGGGGGAGGGGTGGCCTCTCGGGACCGGCGGAATCCTTAGCGATCGAAGGACGCGGACTATTGACGCACGCTCTGCTCCGGAGGACTCTCCAGAGAACTGTGCGGAGTGAAAAAGGTTACATGCCATGTGGATCCATGTCTTTATTTTTAAAAGTATATTTTTATTTCAGATTGGGAGAGGGAGAGAAACATCAATGATGAGAATCATGGATCGGCTGCCTCCTGCACAACCCACACTGGGGATCTGGCCCTCAACCCGGTTATGTGTCCTGGCCAGGAATCCAACCGTGACCTCCTGGTGCATAGGTGGATGCTCAACCACTGATCCATGCTGGCCAGAATCCCTTTATATAAAATTCTTGAAGTGGCAAAAATTACAGAAACGGAGAATAGATCAGTGGTTACCAGAAGTTACGGACAAGGGGAAAGGTGATGGGACTGGAGGATGTGGGAAAAGGGCAGCATGAGGGAGGACCTTTGCAGAGATGAAAATGTTCTGTACCCATGTCATGTCCTGGTTGGGGTGCTGTACTAGAGTCTTGCAAAATGCATCCACTAGGGACAACTGGGTAAAGGGTACCTGGGATCTTTTATTTCTTACAACTGCATTATCTATATTAATAAAAGGGTAATAAGCTAATTAGACCAGGCATCTTCGGGACAAAGCCATGGGGGGGGGGGCGAAGCAGAGGCGGTCAGGGGCGATCAGGCCAGCAGGGGAGAACAGTTAGGGGCCATTAGGCAGGCAGGCAGGCGAGCGGTTAGGAGCCAGCAGTCCCAGATTATGAGAGGGACGTCTGACTGCTGCAGGGATCAGGCCTAAACCGGCAGTTGGACATCCCCCAAGGGGTCCTGGATTGGAGAGGGTGCAGGCCGGGCTGAGGGACACCCCCTGCCCTGTGCATGAATTTCATGCACTAGGCCTCTAGTTTGCAGAGTAAGTGCACGGGCTTCTTGATGATGATCGCTAATCTCAATATCTTTCCTCTCAGAGTACTGAGAAATAAAATGGATGAAAATAAGATCTTGAACTAAAATACCGGATTTGACAAGAGTTAATCCTAACTTGTACATGTCAAGTAAAGGTCAAGGAAGACAGCTGAGAAAAACTCTTCCCTTCTGAGCAACGTGGTCGATACGGTAAAGAAGGTCTATTTATTTCATATGACAGCACATTTCACAGGATATGTACAGAATGTATACCACGGACGGTAATGTATACTTCTATAAAGTACAGTTATAAATATCATATGCCACATAAGCAATAAAGTCCCTACATATAAACAGCAATCTATTATCGAGAACAAAGAATTCACAGAGAGCCTTAGTGTCTAAATTCTGCTCTGCTTCTAATAGCACTGGTGGATATTTCAGTAAGACACAGAATAATGGCCAGCTATTGGCAGCGTACCTTTAACTTCCATAGCTTTGTGCACTTTCAGCAACTTGCCGAATAAAGTTTCCGATAAAGGCCACGGTGCTGCACGGTGTGTGTGTTTCAGGCAGTAGTTCAGGTTCACCGGGAGACTGCTCACGGAGCCGCTGTTGTGGGTAAGGAACTGTTTGTCTAATAGAGAGCAAATACCACACACTAATCACATAGAAGCTAAAGCCACAGTTTGGACAAGTTAATTCACACTTGAAGCATATCGCTTAGATTAGAGTAATACTGCCGTTTGAGATATACTGATGCTGAAATGCTTAGAACCCCCAAAAGCACAACAGAAAACTCACAAGTTCCTGGCTGTTAACAGAGGATGACGTCTGTAAATAGAGTGTGACAGCATTTAAGCAGCTAGAGAAGAACTCTGCCTATGGATTTGCTTTCTGTGGTGAAGTGCAATGCAGTTCTGTGCTTTTCCACTTTCTTACCACGGACCCTGCTTCCTGCCACCCCCGACACATCAGGGAAGTCCAATGAGGACGCGGGGTTTCGGTGGACACACACAACGCTCTATGGAAAGGCGCGTTAACGTAAGTCTTATGGGTACAGATGACTGTAGCTTAAACTGACAACAAAACAGCTCACGGATTTTCTGATTGGGATTAATGATATCAAAATACTACATTCTTAAAAATTCCGTGTACTTCAGAAAACGAACAGAAGCGGGGCCAGTGGGTGCAGCAGAGCAGGAGAGGGAATCCGTGGCCAGGAGGCGCTGGCAAGCTTCCAGCAGGACTGGTGGGCCCCAGCCCCTCAGGGCAGCCCCAGTTCAGAGCAAGCCGCTGCCCCTGCTCTCCCTGCTGGGGAAGCCCAGAGCAGGGACTGGGGGTGGAGGAGGCAGCAGGCAGCACACACCTTCATGTACAGAGAGAGAGGACACTTGGCGCTGAATTCCTCACTGAACCCATGGCCTGTGCCTGTGGACACACGGCCATCGGCTCCTTGGAAAGGGCTGGAGTGTGTGCGGGACAGTGACTGCGACATGTGCTTCCAGCTGCCAGGAGCCGTCCCAGAGGGAAGGCCCGGGGCCTGGAGTGGGGAGTGCCCAGGTGTGTGCGCGCGCACGCGTGCAAGGAGAGAAAATGCTGTTTCAGGAGTAAGGGTTATTTTAGTTTTGGAAAGAAAATTAATGTCCAAATTTCACTCACAGCGGTCCTTCTGACAATGAAATATTGAAAAAAGAACTCTCAGAACTTTTAGATACAGATTTGGTCCGAGTCATGCCCTAGGGTTTAGGTGAGTGTTAGACTGTGTGTGCGCATGTGTGCACTCCCTCTCTCTAGCAATGCCTCTCAGAGTCCGGTTCAGCGTCCCGCCCGCGGACAGCTCTTCAGTGACTGCTCCTGAGGGCGGAGCCAGGCCAGCGGGGAGCTGCGAGACTTTCTGAGATTCGTGGGGGCCTCACGAGGATCTGAGTGGGGTCTACGCCCCAGAGTAGTTCTGAGCACTTTTTATGGCTACTGCTCTGTTATCCAAACAGAAACACACCAGAACTCCAGTTAATATGAGAAGGGTTTCCCCTATTTCCAGTATACACACACTCCAACTCTGTACACGTGACACAGTGGTAGTTCTTGACATCAGTGCAGGAACAGGGACTATTGCACGTAATGAATAACAATGCCCGGTTCTCTCGCTCTGCCCAGCACACGGAGCGCGGTCCCCTGTGGGCTATCTTTCCGTGAAGTCTACAGCGGGAGCCACGGGGGCCAGAGCGGTGAAAGGGTCGGCTGGAGGGGCGGGGCCTGCGGGGAGCACAGAACCGGGAGGCGGGGGCGGCCTCCGCGAGGGCAGCACACCGGTGGGAACACCTGTCCCTTGACCCCAGTCATCTCCAAGGGTCACGCCTGGGCCAGAGGACGGGCCTGGCCGAGGGCCCAGGGAACCTGGACAAGCTGCCTTCAACTTGGCGCTCACACCGAAGTCCTCCTCTTCCTCAAAGGTGACCCACCCCCTCGGGAGGCTGGCGCTCGCCATGGCGGGGGCCTGCGGGTCGGAGCTGTCCTGGAAGCCGGGGGGCTGGGCAGGAGGCTTGCTGCTGCTCTGGCCCCAAGGCCCGGGAGGAGGGAGGGGAGGGCAGGGGACAGGCTCCAAGGGCTGCGCTGCCGCCTCCTCGTCCCTGGACGGGGCTCTGAACGGGTTCGTCCTGCCGGCGAAGAGGTCGGTGCCAGGGAAGGTCGGGGCAAATGGGTTCGGAGAGCAGCGCACGTTCTCCTGGGATTGGCTCCGCACGGGAAGTGGAGGCAGTGTCGGCATGCAGCTCACAGAACTAAAAATGCTGATGTTACTTGATGTTGCAGGAGGCAGGGGGACCACCCCCTTGGGGCCCGGGGTGAGGACAGGGGCGGGGTGCACAGGCGGCTGGGCCTGTGACATGGCCAGCAGACGAAGTGACAGGTCTTCAAACGGGTCGCTCTTCGACGGTGATTCCAGTCTGACCGCGGGGACGCCGTTGGGTCTCACCTGGAAAGAAACAGCACCGAACCGTCAGAAACACATTTAAAGCGACACATTCTCTGTCCCTGGTCCCTGAGCTGGCTCTGTCTCAACTGCTCTCGCTTTGGGGACAGGGATACAATTTAGAAAATAGGAGCAGCTTGTGTCCTGCTGCTCTGGGGGTTAGGATAACACAGCTAACGTCTCACTCTTGAAAAGCTCCCAACTGAGGAAGCCCACTGTAAACAGAGCTTATTTCATTCATGCGAGTATGGATTTGGTAAAACGAAGAGGTACGGGATTAGCCAACAGTTTTGCTCATGCCCAGCTCTCTTAGACGTCAGCACAAGCTGGAGGGCCCGCTGGTGCTGAGCCCCGTACAGTCCAGCACCCATCTGCGATGGGGACGTGGTTTCACTCTTCTAACTTGCGCTCAGTCGGGGCTCATGTGGCCCTGGAAGTGCAGCCGCAGGGGTGAGCATGAATGATGGGCGCACGCGCATTCCTGAGCGAGCAACGCGCCTTTCCTGCTGCTGGGATGGACGGCCCGGCCTCCTTTGCCGTTTGAGGCAGGTTCTCCTTTGAGAACCAGCGGTGAGTGACGGGGTGACCCCTTAACTGACCTGCCTCATCTTGTAAAAATGTCCCCCAACGCCCAGGTGTGCTTGTTAATCATCAGGCCATGGTTCCTTGACTGCCATCACTTACAAACCCACTTCCACGTGGTACATTAACTGTGACCACAGCGCAGCTGTGCCCGGGCTGGAGGTCAGAGTCCGCGGCCTCAGTGCACACAGTCGCTCGGGCCTGTGCACGGGAAGCCGGGGAGGGAAGCGCAGCCGCACTGAGCTCGGCACCGTCTCCCAGGAAACAAGCTTTGATCCCGGCCACGGGCAGAGCAGCTCACCGGGCACTGGGTTTTAATGTGAAAACTAGGTGGATGGCGGGATGTTAACACCTAATTTAGAAATAAACAAATAGGCCACTGGGTTGGAAAGAACAGGAGAGGAGAATGTTAGCTCTAGACGTGCAATGTAACACAATGGGGCGCTGCCAACATGAATTTAGCTGTTAAGCCGACAACTAAAGGTTCATGGGCCGCTGCCAACCAGGGCGGCGGCCCCCCTCCAGCGTCCACGGGCCTCGCGAGCAGGGCCTCGGGCTGAGGACAGGGAAGGCCGCGCCCGGAGGACAGGGAGGGAAGTGAGCAGCTTCAAGTACGTGAGTGTCTTATTCAGTTGGCCCACAGCATACTTTACACTTGAATAAGTGTGTTTTTCCTCAAACAATGACAATAAATTTGTAGAAAATGAGAGCGTGAACATGTCTGACTCTAAACTGTATTCTGCGTGAGTAAAGGTAAGCGGGCTCGTGCACGGAAATTACTGCAGAGACATCGGGAAGTCGGTCAACCCCACGGCCAGTCACGCCGGGGTGGTTTATGGTAAACCCCACAAAGCAGACCAGGGCCCGCCCGGTCTCCATGGCGACACCCTGTCCACACCAAACGCCACAAGGGAGGACTGACGGGCTGAGCGGTGTGGGAGGGACTTTAACTCACCCTGTTATGAAATTAACTTTCCATCTCTCTACCATTGAGTCTTCCTTACTAAAAACAATCTTGCAACTAAAATTATTTGAAAACATTCTTTTCCAAAAAAAACCCAAGAAAAAATTTAATTATGCCAAGAATCAATTTAGTTTTGCCAAATAGACTTTCATATACATAAAGCTTACCTTAACTGAAGTTATAAGTTTTAGTCTTGTTAATTTTCATTAAAAAGACAAAGCAAAATATCATAAAGCATAAACAAGAACTAAAATGGTTCCTAAAAATTCAAAATACTAAGAAAAAAAAGCAGGTTTGATGATATGAGAACAGAGTTTATTAATGTGACAGGTGGCTTTAAAAATGGGTGAAACTTAGATGTATGAAGCCGAAGATCCATACATCTCTGCGCTACGACAGATGAGAAGCAGGAAGGAGGTGGAGAAACAGTCCGATACCTGTTACCCTGACGGCCGCTCCTGCTTTGAGAGAAGGAACACAGACAGCAAAGGAAAGAGTTAGGAGACGTCCGAGACAGCAGCAACCCTCGCGATGCGCTCTCCAAGTCGTGACGTTTGCAGGTCACAGCGAGAGCTCAAGCAACAGTTCCAACTTAGTCATTTTGAACAAAACGTGTGTTGCTGAATTAGGGCTCAAAGTTCAATTTCATCTGAGGTTGATTACTAACCAACGTATTTAAAGTTTATTCCAAAAATAATAATCCAAATAGGTTGTCAAAGCTCTAAAATATTCTAAGCAGCCCATCATGGATCGAATGTTTGCATCCCCCCGCCCCCAGCCCCATTCAATGATGAGAGAGAGTCATGGATCGGCTGCCCCCTGCACGCCCCACAATGCGGATCGAGCCCGCGACCCGGGCCTGTGCCCTGACCGGGAATGGACTGTGATCTCCTGGTTCCTGGGTCGACACTGAGCCACACCGGCCGAGCTCACTGTGCTTTTGTTTCAAATACTTTGCAGATTTTGGGCAGAATTAATAAAGACATAAAAGTTACTAAATGTTCAATTCTAAGGCTATTTCATATTATCAAAATATCAAATAGTGTATTAAAAACCTCATCTTTTTAAACTTATAGCCACTGCAGAAGATTTTTAAAGTTATAAGTGTTTATTATGTTTTGAAGAGGCATTATTCTTATGGTCCAAAATCCAAAAGGACACAAGGTAAAACACTTCCCCTTCCTCCGGCCTCCAGCATGGACTTCCCGGGAACCGCTCTGCGAGCCTCCACAAGGACAGTCTACAAAGAGCAGGACCCTCAGCCCCCAAGAGAGGGTGGCCCGGCTGGGGTGGCTCAGTTGGTTGAGCATTGTCCCATGAACTGAAAAGTCGCCGGTTCGATTCCCGGTCAGGGCACATGCCCAGGACGGTAGGCTACCCATCCATGACATCAATGTTTCTCTCTCTCCCTCTCCCTGCCTCTCTCTAAAAATCAATTAAAACATTTAAAAATATATATACATATACATAATTCATTGATAATAAAATATATTCTTTATCAGAAACTTAAAAACAAAAGTGTGTCTGTGTATATAATGTTCACAGGAATTAGACATCAAAGACTGAGGCAAAAAGAGCATTTAGAATTTAAAACAAACGTCTTTGGTAGTTTTGATGAACCAAATACAAGATTCCAGAACACATTCTCCCAGGCCCCTCAGAGCACGCGCTCGCTGCCTGCCACGAGCCACGAGCCACGGCCACGGCCACGCCCCTGAAAAACCAGGCTCATCACAATGGAGAGGACCCTGAAAATGACCTCCAACCTCCTGCTCTTTGGTCACAAGATGACCTTCTGCCAAGACGGACTCTTCCCTGACAGTCTGCCCCCGGGTGTTTTCCGGAGCCGCGAGTCCTCACCAACGTGTGGTCAGGCTCTGCGACTGTAAGCGAAACCGGGTCAGAGAGACCAGTTCTACCCGCCACAGGCCACCGACACGCAGTCAGGTGCCCAGGCGCCTGTGGGCGTGAACATGGAGCCCAGCACCTGCAGCCCCGGACCTACTTTCACGCTGTCCAAGAGCCTTACCCATCACAGACCTTTAGGAGTGAAGTCACTTTACCCTGGAATGGACGGGCGCTTTCTGTCCTAAAACAATGCTAGAAAGCTCCGAGACGACGAGTTGGAAAGATTAAAAAATACAACAGTACATCTCACAAGAAAATGAGAAAAAACTTAGGACCACTGAGTCTCAGAGAGGAACAGGGGACACAGCATCTTCAGGACCCTCCATTTTCTGAACAAAAAGATACAGCCTACTTTTAGGCATTAATTAGCTTAAGCGAACAGATTATTTTCTTGACTGTATGTCCTCCTTCAGCTTTTACAGATGTGACCCATAGTCTGAGTAAATGCTAACTGCTAACAATAGTTACAGTTTTAAGTCACATTTACTTTAATATTTTTTTCACTATGTAGAAGCATAAACTTAACTTCTGTCAACTAGGTAGACACACTCGGACACCTGTAAAAATAAACGCAAACTACAGCTCACCCATGTGCCTAAGGGACAGTGCCAGCATGTCCTATTTCTGTACTCTAGACCTTCCAAAGTTTAAATGCAGACTTGAATCTTTACACATCTCTTTGGCCCTGATGGTATTCCCCAGTTAAAGCTTTAGGATAAAGTAAAATGTAAGGCCAGATACAAATGTACTTACTAAATATAAATTCTATTTTAGTCATTTTTCTGAAAAGACGTAACAGAAACCAAGTAAAACAGCACCCAGATAAAAACACAATTCAACTCGTGTGACTGCCCCTGCGTGACAGTAACTGAGGGACACGGCAGCCTGGCTGCGGGTGCCGCCTCTCACCCGCCAGCCCCCAGGCCAGGGCACTGCTTCCCGGGCGGCTCCACGCGGTGGCAGTCGGATGGCGTTCCCTCGGCGACAGGCCCGCTGCCACACCCGCCACCGAAACGCCAACAGGAACTGCCCCAGCCCGAGGACCAGGGCCTCCCCGTGGGCACCCGGGGGGCAGCAGGGCACCCAGGGCCTCCCCGCGGGGCACCCGGGGCAGCAGCAGGGCACCCAGGGCCTCCCCGCGGGGCACCCGGGCAGCAGCAGCAGCAGGAGGAGGAGGACCTGCCGCTGACAATCATCAGCCGGACAGGAGCCGTCTCCTCAGGGACTGTCTCCTCCAGGAGTGAGCGCCCAACTGACCCGCTGGCTGTGAAAAGCCACACGGAAAACCCACGGCTGCCATCACCCGACTATCGACCGCCCGCAGGACGTGACGCGCCGAGACCGTCATGACGGCTTTAAAAGCCAGCGAGCCGCCTGCAGTCCCTCAAGCACCCCTGTGGCTCACTCCCTGAGAAACGCTGACCTAAGCAACCGGCTAAAAAAAGGCAAACCCTGACCTATCCCTTTGTCACGTGCCTATCTGAGACGGCAAATGACTCACTGGTTGACGTCGTATCTTAAGATGCTATTTCTACTAACAAGAAAGAGGCAGCGAATCGGACGTCTGTCTGTCACCCAGAGCCGCGGGACTCACCTGCTGCGCCGAGGGCTCGGAGGGCAGGCTGTGGGAGGACCTGCTCCGCGGCGGGGGCTGGGGCGGCGTCTCCAAGCCGGGCTGGGGGGCAGCCTGAGGCAGCGGGGCTGCTGTCGGGACGAGGGGCTCCTGCATCTTTGGACTGGGCGGGGCGGCCTGCGGCTTCAGGGGTTCAGGAAGGAGAGGTGAACCTAGAGAGTCATTTTCCGAGTTAGGTGTTTCCTGGGAAACCGTGTCGAACCCTCTTCCCAGAGGCTGGGGCCGCGGACACCTGAGGCCGTGCCTACCTCTGGGGGCTTCGGCGGCTCTGCCCTGGCTCTCGGCAGCCGGCCTCCCAGCAGACGCCGCGGACGCCCGGGCCTGGCTCTGCGGGGCGCTGATCACCCCGGCGCGGGGCGGGATCGCCGGGATCGGCTGCACGGAGAGAAGCACAGGCATCACCTCAGACACGCGCTGCTCTCCGCAGGGAGATGGCGCCTGCCTTCTCTCCTCTCCTTCCTCTTCCCCTCCTTCCTGGCCTCCCCAGCTGGGCGGGCTCACTGCCTGGATGCACAGCCACCCCCTCCCCCGCTGAAGGTCGGGATTTGTGTTTCTCAGTTGACAATGGGCCGCGCCGTGTGGATGAAGCTCATAGAGGCATTTCATCTTCAAAGTGCCCCTCGGTGGCGGGCATCGCTTATCGAGAGCAGGCATGGCTGCCCTTCTCAAGGCCACCAGCCAGAGAACAAAGCCAGGGCACCAGCTGCCGGCGGTCCCGCCCCACAGGCCACGCCCAGGACAGAGCAGGTGCAGAGACTGACTGAGGGCTGACCGAGACTTGGTGCCAGCACAGAAGGAAGAGCTCCCAGGACTCCTCGGGCTGGTGAGAACAGCCCTGTACTTCCTCACCCGAGGGTACTTTACACAGATTGGGGGGTGGGGGGGATGGTAGAGTCAGTGAAGGGCACAGGAGCGCGGGGACAGGAGTCTGTGGGGAGCTCCCTCAGACATCAGTGTGACCGTTAGGTTGGATGATAAATAGAGCTATAAGAGGAGACAGAACATCTCTAGCTCAGTTACGAGAAGCCTAATTAGAAATGAGTCGTGGCCTGTTAATTTCTAGTTATTGTAACAGGTCCCGGTTCCCGCTCCCCACTGAGGGCTCCCGCAGGCCGGGCCACTGACCAGCCCACGCCACTGACCACTGTCCACGTCCTTCCTTCTTCTTCACATTACTCCCACCCGAGGGCATGTTCTTCGGGTGAATAGTGGACGACTGTGCGAGTAAGGGAAGGCGTGAGGAGCGCACGGGGACAAGCCCTGCCCTGCTCTCTGACACCCCGTGAGAAGCAGTTCCATCACGGCTCCTTTTCCTGAAACCTGATTACAATGATGGACTTTAACATCCTTCTCATTGAAGGTGACTATTCCTCACTAGCCCTTCAGGAAGCAGGACCAGAGCCGCCCGCACACCCCTCACAGAGGCAGAGGCCATGATGGGCCACACGCCTTCCCCAAGGCAACCCTTGTGGCTGGAAGCAAACTGGGACCTCGAACCCAGAACCCCCCGCCCCTGGCAGGTGCTGCCTACCGGTCTGGGCACGCCGTGTCCAGTGGGTCCTGCGCCCGCGAGTCCCGTGGGAGGGAAAGGCTGGCTGTGGCCTGGAACAGAGTCACACGTGCATTTGAGATTGAAAACAGAAACGAGAAACTGTGCACTGACACCCCATCTAGTCACGGTCTCGTCCTAAGGAGAGCGGCTCAAGCCACGTGGCTTTACCTAGCTTTTCTCTCCGCGGTGCTCGGGGCTCTGGGGGGCTTGGAAGCGGGAAAGAAAAAACGGTCGTGAGTGAGCAGCACATGGCCGGGGCGGGCTGCTCTGTCTCTGGTCACAAGGACTGGCTTTGGATAACGGTGAAGGTCATCGGTCCTGAATGCCCCGAGAGGGCTCCTGAACACACAGACCCGCTGACAGGGCTCCAACCACACACTTGGGGCGGCAGCCGTGGGCATCCCGATGGGCAGAGGGACTGGGAGGCGCCCTGTGGGGTTTCTGTAACAATCCCACAGCAGGCGGCCTCCTTGCTAAGTCTCTGCCTTAGGGAAGAAGTGGGCCACGGTGAAATGCAGACCTCAGGTTGACTCTTTTGAAAGGAAACGGTTATATGAGACTCATCAGCCCCTTAATGACTGTCATCACCGTGAACGGCTTCTGCTCCTGGCGTCTTTTAAGCAAACTTAGTTCAGCATCATTACAGATAAAACTATGTTATGTGAAATCACTCACAGACAATTCCTGGACCTGAATTAACAGGGCTTATCTATAATTATTAAAAGCTCAGGGTTAGAATAGTACATTTCTAAATATGTGACTTATTCTGGAAAGGATTTTGAAAGTATTTTCCTTAAAATAACATTGTACAGTAAGTTCACATCCTCAGCGCGTATGAAATAGATACAGGACAGCGTAACACCGTAGAGGAGTTGCAAGGAAAGGAAGGGTGCCCACTGGAAACCGGACACAGGAATGAAGGGGAAGGAGGCTTCAAGGTGCACAGAGGGGGGCGTTCGTGGCTGGTCTGCCTCCTGCACGGGAGGGGCTGACGTGCAGCTGCCCCGGGACTGGGAGGGGCTGACGTGTAGCTTCTTAGAGAAGGAGCAGAAGCCGAATGTTGTTTGGGGCCCGCAGCACGGAGCAGATGGCGGGCACACAGACAATGTCTGCGTTAACCTTAATTTTGCAAAAAGACTCTGTCTACGTGAAGCTCCTCCTCCTATTTAATCAGGACAAACCAGTGACTTAGACGCCTGCCCACCGCCTCCCTCCCTGGAGAGCGGAGGGATGGGGCCTCCTGTCTGCACGGCCGCTGCAGCGGGAACAGGTGCGAGGAAAGCCTCCGCCACCTGCTCACCTCGCCCTGGGGGTCAGAGCTGAACGGGTAAGGCTCAGGACACGACGGCCAAACGGAAAAACTCCATGTGGATTTCATGTTAATTTCTGAGACGACGTTAGTCTCTCAGAAGTTCATTTTGCGCCGAAACCGGTTTGGCTCAGTGGATAGAGCGTCGGTCTGCGGACTGAAAGGTCCCAGGTTCGATTCCGGTCAAGGGCATGTACCTTGGTTGCGGGCACATCCCCAGTGGGGAGTGTGCAGGAGGCAGCTGGTCGATGCTTCTCTCTCATCGATGTTTCTAGCTCTCTATCTCTCTCCTTTCCTCTCTGTAAAAACTCAATAAAATATATTTAAAAAAAAAAAAGAAAAAAAAAAAAAAAAAAAAAAGAAGTTCATTTTGCTTCCTATTTCTAAAAAACTCCAAGAGCATAGAGTGACTTTCTCTCAGCTCACTGCCTTACAGAGTCACTGGTTTACAGGGGAAAATGCGCACACACTGCCAACAAAGGTCACTAGAGGCAATTTAAAAAAACTAAATCGGATTTCTAAGTTGGTAATTTGACATACCTTTTCACAAATTCATTAAAAATTTACTTTCTACTGGTTGTTTTCCTCATTGAAGGAGAATATAAGCAGAATTATCAAGGAAATACAACTAAAAGCAGGAGTTTGAAACAGGAAAAACTAACATTTCTCTGAGTCCATGGGAAAATGACCAGCTAGCAGTGTTATGCAGCTGTAATGCTGAAATAATTTAGCAATCAAATATATACCTCAAACTGAGCTCTGGAGTTTTCACATAAACCAAATAAACTACATTTAAACCCAAAGTGATTCGGTTGCTAATAAACATTGTCCTTATGTTTAGGAAACGGAGGCGTGAGATTCACGGCAAGTTAAGACAAGGCCACGCAGACGGAAGGCTGTGTCCGCCTGGCGATTCTGCTGGAAACAGCTCGGACGCCCTGCCGCCACGGCGCGTGTGGGCTGCTGGACGAGGCGCTGGGCGGAGCGCCGCCCGGCCAACGCTGGGCTGTGCTGAGCCCGCGGAAACCAGCATGGTCCTGGGGAGTGAGCCTCTGTGGCCACTGACTCTCCGGACTGAGGCCGGTGCCTGAGGCTGGCGAGCAGCCCACGCTGTCCACCGGGAACGGGCAGCCTACACTGAGCGCCAGGCCTAACTGAACAGGAGGAGAGGGGGAGTTTGGAGCCATTAAAAATATGAATGTCATTCACTTTGGCTTTTACCAAACAAACCTAATGCCTTTCAGTTACAGGGATCAAACTCCAAACGCCATGGCCACGTGCGCTAGTGATAACAAACAAACGGTTACCTCCAAGCTCCTTCCTGGCCAGCGCAGGACTCCTGGCCCCTGGGCCCCAGGAACACGCAGCAGAGAGGAAAGGACAGAGTAAGGCATGAGATGTCAGATGCGCTAGCCGTCCGCGTCAGACACCATGCAGGAGCTATGTATGAGCATCTTGCTATTACAAAAGCTGTTATTTAATGCAAGCACTTCTAATAACTCCAGTAACAACACACACTTATTAAAAAGAACACTGAGCCCTCACCGTTTGGCTCAGTGAATAGAGCATCGGCCTGTGGACTAAAGCAGCGGTCGTCAACAGGTGGTCCCCGGACCAGTGGTGGTCTGTAAGATCCAAAAGGTTGGCGACCACTGGACTAAAGGGTCCCAGGTTCGATTCTGGCCATGCCTGGGTTGCGGGCTCGATCCCCAGTGGGGAGCGTGCAGGAGGCAGCCGATCCATGATTCTCTCTCATCACTGATGTTTCTATCTCTCCCTTCCTCACTGAAATCAGTAAAATAAAATGAAATAAAAAGAACATTTACACAAACATGTAAAGCTTCATAGTAAGCATGTATGTTCTCTGGGTCTGACTATACAGTGAACAGGAGTTAGCACGCTGCATCCGTCAGCAGCAGCGATGCAGACTCTTGCACACTTAGAGAGGCCGCTACGGAAGCCTAGTGGGCAGACTACCCATGGTTGCGCCTGCTGCTTTCTGCAGAGAACAGCGAGGAAGTAGCAACAATGACAGAAAGACAATGACATCTAGAAGCGGAGACCTGATCCGTGTCGCGGGCAGGGCTTTCTGTCCAGCAGGGGGACATGGTGGTCTGTTACCTGAAGGCGGAGGTGGTCGCTGCGGGGGCGCTGGCCGCGCGGGAGGGGCCCCCGGGCGGGGAGGCGGCGGCCGCTTGGGCTCCAGGACCTGCGGAGCATCCTTCTGAGGCTGCGCGGCAGACGGAGCGTCCACGGGAGAACCGGGAAAAGCGCCTGGGAGAGGAGAGCAGGGTGAAGGGGTGTGAGGCGAGGGACGGTGCCTCCTGCCTCCGTGCTGTAAACTCTCTATCCTGTGATTCCCTCACTCTGCACTGTAGCCAGATGACATGCCCGTTCAGTGTCAGTAACAAGCAGCTGTGCCTGTCACAGCGCTCTGTGCGGCGGGAGCAGTAATCCTCGCTCCGCGTGGCTGCTCGCTGGGCCCAGGTGCCGCCCCGTCCTCAGCGGCCCGGGGGGACGGCCCAGCTGTGTACGTGACTGGCAGCCGCTGACCAGCAGCGAGAAGAGAAGGGAGGCTGGCTTTTCTCTGTGCCTTAACGTGAACGTCCTTAGCGAGTGGGAGGGAAACCAGAGACGCTAATGGCACGGGAGATGCTGGTCACGTGGACAGTCATTGTTCATGAGCTAGAAACAGCTTCCAAAGACGGACCTTCCAGCCTCGGGGGGGCTGACCACAATTCCAGTGCAAACGTCCGCTTGTCTCTTCCCGCTTCACGTGGTAACAGAGGCCACGTGTGGCTGTAGCGCTCAGCTAACAGCAGGCTCCTCACTACCACAGGGACAGGCATCGGTGAAAGACGGGGGCCAGCCAGGCACAGGACAGGGATGAGGACGAAGTCTGGAATTGTTTCCACATAGGGCGCCTCCTGAGCTTCCCCTTCCTACACGCGAGCCTCCGCCCACCTGCACAGGAACACAGCCCCCCGACTCTCCCCGGGAGCCCGAGGCGCCAGGGAAGGCTGCCTGAACCCGACCACAATACACACTCTGTGGAGGCGGCTGCCCCGGGGTCCTGGACGGGGTCCGGCTTGGCCTGACGGGCAGGGAGGGCAGGGGGACGTCCGCTATGGTGGGCGACTGGCAGGGGCTGGTCCGCGGGGAAGAGCTGGGGGACGCGCCGAGGCCGCAGCCCGGGGACGGCTGCAGGTGCTGGGGAAGAGCCTCCTCCACCTCGGTGCTGTAGTCGTCCACGTCCCCTGGGGAGACAAGGGCAGTCATGTGGCCTAGCTTTCCAGACTGTGCGCACCAACCTGGGCTAAGGGGGCAAGTACAAAAGCAGCGCTGCTATCTGACACTGACGCGGGCGTGGGCTGCGTGGGCATGGAGAGAAGCTTATGGTAATGGGACTAGATCAGCACAAGCACTTGGGCAGAACACGCCTCTCAGAGCCACAGGCCGTGGGGATCAGACTGGGAGCTGGGCTGGCCTGGACTTCCACGTTCCACTGGGCGATGACCATCTACTGCTCTCCCTCCACCTCCCACTGCTGTGGCATGGCCCCTCCCCGCCCCGCCCAGGCACACCTCCCCGGAGCCTCCTCACTAGCCTCCCGGAGCATCCTCCCCGCCCCTCACGGACTCTCTGCTTTAACTGAACGGGTCCTCCAGGCCTCCTCGTCTCCTGACTCAGCACTGGAAAGTGGGGCCAGGGCATCCCTTGCAACCTCATTCGCGCTCCAGAGCATGAGTCTTCATGGACTAACGGCTACTTCTCTGCGGCTCTGCATCGGCATTTACTTCCCATCCTCCACCTCGCCTGCTGCCGCCGTCTCCAACCCCCACCTTTCCTCCCCACTGAGCCCACGCAGGGCGAACTGACAGAGAGCAGGACTGTAAGTGACATCATTCTGGGTGAATCAGAGGCCACGTGGACAACCCTCCAATCTAAATACCCTGGTCTTGTCCTTCCTCCCCCACAGACGCTCTCCTCCACTCCAAACATGCCCTCCCAGCCCCGCACTCCCTCTGAAACAACAGACTCCCCACACCTCCTCCGACCGCCACTTCCCGCTTCTCAGTCTCCCAGTCTCTCCTTTTATTTCATTTTTTAATCCTCACCCGAGGATATTTTTTCCATTGATTTCTAGAGAGAGTGGAACGGAGGGAGGAGGGAGGAGGGGGGAGGGGAAGAGAAAGAAAGAGAGAGAGAGAGAAGCATCAATGTGAGAGACACATCAACTGGTTGCCTCCTGCACACGCTCCAGTGGGTCTGGGCTGGGGATGAAGCCTGCAACTGAGGTACGTGTCCTTGACCAGAATCAAACCAACCACACAGCCAAACTGGCTAGGGCTGAGCCAAATGTCCTTAAAGAGCATCTGCAGCCAAAACCGGTTTGGCTCAGTGGATAGAGCGTCAGCCTGCAGACTGAAGGGTCCCAGGTTTGATTCTGGTCAAGGGCATGTACCTTGGTTGCGGGCACATCCCAGTGGGGGTGTGCAGGAGGCAGCTGATCGATGTTTCTCTCCCATCGATGTTTCTAACTATCTCTCCCTTCCTCTCTGTAAAAAATCAATAAAATATATTAAACAAAAAAAGAGCATCTGCAGACACTGCACGCCCACCTCCATCCACACTTCCACCTCCATCCACCTCCATGCCCACCTCCATCCACACTTCCACCTCCATCCACCTCCACGCCCACCTCTGTCCACACTTCCACCTCCATCCACCTCCACACCCACCTCCATCCACACTTCCACCTCCATCCACCTCCACGCCTACCTCCATCCACACTTCCACCTCCGTCCACCTCCATGCCCACCTCCATCCACACTTCCACCTCCATCCACCTCCACGCCCACCTCCATCCACACTTCCACCTCCGTCCACCTCCACCCACACTTCCACCTCCATCCACCTCCACCCACTTCCACCTCCATCCACCTCCACACCCACCTCCATCCACACTTCCACCTCCATGCACCTCCACCCACACTTCCACCTCCATCCACCTCCACGCCCACCTCCGTCCACACTTCCACCTCCATCCACCTCCACCCACACTTCCACCTCCACCCACACTTCCACCTCCATCCACCTCCACCCACTTCCACCTCCATCCACCTCCACGCCCACCTCCATCCACACTTCCACCTCCATGCACCTCCACCCACACTTCCACCTCCACCCACACTTCCACCTCCATGCACCTCCACCCACACTTCCACCTCCATCCACCTCCACACCCACCTCCATGCCTACTTCCATCCACCTCCATCCACACTTCCACCTCCATCACCTCCACGCCTACCTCCATCCACACTTCCACCTCCATCCACCTCCACGCCCACCTCCATCCACACTTCCACCTCCGTCCACCTCCACACCTACCTCCATCCACACTTCCACCTCCATCCACCTCCACGCCTACCTCCGTCCACACTTCACGCACCAGCACCTGCTCCCCCCGCCCACCAGTGGCTCTCAGGAAGGCCCCCAGCTCCTCTGCTGTTTGCTTCGGGGACCAGCTGCCGCCTTCGCGCCTCCTCTGCGACACAGGACACACAGACACTCCCTCCTCATTACCATTTCCTTCCTGACTTCTCAGCCACTGCTTTCTCTCAGCTCTGACACTCCCAGTGGCTTCTTCACATTTTCCTTTCAGGGCAGCCCTCTCTGGCCTTCACTTGGTCTGTTTCTCTGCTCGCAATTCCAGGGCCAGTTCCCTCCGTCTCTGCAGTCCCTGTGGCCTAGAAGCACGCGAGCGTGTTACATAAACAAACCTTCCAGATCGAAGTCTGCCGCCACCTCCGCGTCCTCGCCCAGCAGCGTGGAGCTTGTCGACGAAGGCAATGGGACGTTAATCTTCTCTAAACTTATTTCTTCTTCCAAATTCTTGATCCAGTCGGGACTTTTCAAAGTGATCGTTATAGTCCGGCCCAGTAACTAGTGGAGTGAGAGACATAGACAGCAGTTCATTAGCCTGGAAACGAACTCTCGTGGAACACAGTGGCTGCCTTGCTCACACAGGTTTAACGCAGACCGAGGCAGCACACTGCTCCACACACTGGTTTTAACCAGTTCAAACGCCCCACGCTCCCGTTAGAAGCACGTGCTGCGACAGCGAAGGCCTTTTCCCAGGCACAGCTGTGTCCTCTGCTGCAGCCAGTGTCTCCCCACCGGTGCAAGGTCACCCACAACTGGCTGCATAACGTGGTGCTTCCTCTGACTTGGACCCACAGGTTAACTGTCCCGCGTGAAACAGCCACAGGAGAGACAGTGGCCAATCTCCTGTCCACACCGGAGTTCCTCGGCCCCAGGAGGAACACGAATCATCACACAACGCTCTCCACAAACAATTTTACAAAACTTGGAAAGCCTTGTGAGGGACCTGAGTGGATACTTTCTAAGAGTATAACACAGACGACTAGACTTGAGGGTGAGGGACAGAGCTGAAGGGGGGTGGGGGGTGGGAATTAAATTGTCAGGGAAAGGCAAAAGGAAAACTCAGAAAGGGGGTAAAAGTTGACAAGAAAGGCCGACATAGGAGCTGCCCTTAAACATCACGTGGGATGAGAAAGGGGTTTTTAAGAGACAAAAGCTGGAATGACATTTAAAAGTCAGAAGTTCGCAGATGGCGAGGACACGGCGGTCACCAGACGCGCTGGGGAGAGCGCAGCGCGCAGCACACGGCAGGGGCTGCAGACGTGACACCAGGGGTCAAGGCTAAGACAGCCACAGCTCCTGCTCCTTCTGGGCTCCGGACTGTCAGAGCGGAAGAGCTTTCCTGGGTCTCCTGACTTCCTGTCGCACGAGTCCGCTACGATTACATTTGGGAAAACAAACAAGACCCTACAAAACCTATTGCAAAAGCAACGTATGTGGGGAAACGTTCTCTCCAAGGAAGTGCAAGTAATGGAACCGAAAGGAAGCTCAGGAAATGCTTGATTTCTCCAAGCTTGGATTTTCGTCCATCCGACCTGGTGACCATGCACTCGGACGCTTAGGGTCTGTCCTAAAGCACCGAGAGGAATGGAGACTCAGCCCGCTGTGGAAGTAAACTCTCCAGGCACGGACACAAATCCCCACATGACATGTCCATCACAGGGAGTGACATCCCCACTAACTAAAACATTTCTAAACTGGCTCAATGGGATGGATTGTTACCTAGGGGAATTATTAGTTTTAACTTTTAATTATACTTGGCATTCAATAGTATGTTAGTTTCAGGTGTACCACACAGAGGTTAGGTATTTATATACCTGATGAAGTGATCATAAGTCCAGTACCCACCTGACACCATACACAGCTATTGTAATATTACTGACTATATTCTCTATGAGAATTATGGTCCCTATGCTTGAAAAGGGGGCCTGGGTACCACTGTCTAAGCCAATCCAACAAGTTCCTAGGAATCATGAGTACCTTCTTCCTTGTTTTCTTGTCAATAAAGCATTTTATTCATTTGATAGAAATCTTTCCTACTATATATAGATGAGCCAGAATACCTGATTCAAATTTACGAATTTAAAAAATTTTGTATAACAACTAGTGGCTCAGTGCACAGAATTCGTGCACGGGGGTGGGGGTGGGGGTCCTTCAGCCCAGCGTGCATCCTCTCCAATCAGAGACCCCTTGGGAGATGTCCGACTACTGGCAGTCAGGCATCCCTCTTGTAATCTGGGACCGCTGGCTCCTAACCGCTCACCTGCATGCCTGCCTGATCGCCCCTAACTGCCTCTGCCTGCCTGCCTGATTGGCCCTAACCCCTCTGCCTGCCTGAGTGATCACCCCTAACTACTCTCCCCTGCCACCTGATCGCCCCTAACGGCCTCTGCCTTGGCCCCCACCACCATCGCTTTGTCCGGAAGGAAGTCGGACAACCGGTCTAATTAGCATATCACCCTTTTATTAGTATAGATAGATTATATAGGATAGGATTGCTTAAATGGGGGAGAAAAACCTTTTTTAGCAGGAGGAGATGCTCTTGGCAAACAAAACTACATAATCCCTATATCTGGACTGATAGCCAGCCATATGCACTATACTGCCAAACTGGTCATTAAAAAATTGAACCACTTTCTTACGCCTTACACCAAACAGCTGTTGCCCTCAAAACCCCTCCTCAGCCCCCACCTTAGGTTCTGCCTTCACAGTTCACCCAGATTAGATTCTGATTGGTCGGTCTCTATGCCAGTCAGCATAAAAAGCTCCTCCTCCTAGGCAGCCATCTTGTGAGGGTGTGAGGGTTAATTTGCATATTGCCTCTTTATTATATAGGATAATTAAAATCAAATTAGATGGTAAACATGGTTTCTTCTTAATCTAGATCAATGGTTAATATCTCTAGGGACAGACCAAAATCATCCTGAACTAGTCAGACACCTAGTCTTAAATAATAAATATTAAAGTTCTCCATAAGGTCTTTCCTCCTTTGGAACTGGAAATTCATTTAGACAATCTTGCTGCATTTGTGTAAAAGCATAACCCTTGTTCACGTAATGACAGAACTTAGAGTCAGCGAAAGCTACTCACCTCTTTACCACTCAGACTCAGAACACTCAAGGCAGAACTTCCCTCCAAAAATGTAACCCACATTTTATCTTCTACAAACCTTCGAGAGAGAGAAAAATGAATAAAAAACCATAATTAATACCTCAGACATAACTAGCCCAGTGACTCGTCTGATGATGATTGATGAACAAGGGCCCTCAGAGGCCAGGAAGTAAACACTGGAGAGAGCAGCAGGCGGGTGACCTGGTGGGGGCGCTCTTCCCCCAAGATTCCACATCCAATGGCTTTCACACACGGCTAACAGGTGGCCAGAAGCACCGGGCCTGTGGTGAGGGCCACCTGTGACCCCTGCTCATCCGCTCGGCCACCTCACATCCCGGGAAAGGGGCCAGGGGCTGAATAGCTCGTCCCCAGTGACCTTACAAGGCACGTAAGTTACAGGACAGAGTCCGAGTCTCCTGACCCCACAGACCTGCGGGAGGGATGACGACTGCCCTGAAGCAATGTCCTCTGACCAAGAAAGAAGATGGGGTGTTCATTAAACCAGCCTCAGACCTCCCCAAGGAGCCTGAGGTTACGGTCTGGTCTTTGCTCACTGACAGCCACTTACTGTCTGGGACTTCGATGGCCTTGGCTATGATTCTGTTTACAATTTTGAAATAAGAGCCCCAAGAGTAAAAAATAAAGGACATGGGGTAAGCCCTGAAGATGGTCACTGAGACGTAATATCGTTATCACGCAAACAGGAACACAGCAGCCAAACCGGTTTGGCTCAGTGGATAGAGCGTCGGCCTGCGGACTGAAGGGTCCCAGGTTCGATTCCGGCCAAGGGCATGTACCTGGGTTGCGGGCACATCCCCAGTGAGGGGGTGCAGGAGGCAGCTGGTCGATGTTTCTCTCTCATCGATGTTTCTAACTATCTGTCCCTCTCCCTTCCTCTCTGTAAAAAATCAATACAATATATTTAAAAAAAAACCAAAACAAAACAGGAACACAGCAAATCACGGCACGGCCAGGCTGACCTACAGACACAGCCTGATGAGTTCACATAACCCCACTGTGGAAGTTCGGAAATCCTGGCAGGTTTTTCAAAGATGAGAAATACATACATGCATTGAGGTACACGCACACGCGCACACGCACACACACACGCACAGTCTCCCTTAACTAGGATTCAAAAGCATGAATCCTGGACGTTGAGAGGAAAAGACTAAAATAAACGCACACGTGTGCAGTTACTTTGCCAGCTTAAAGCAAAGGCCGGAACAGATTTCCACAGTCACTCAATGTGCCCAGCTTCTCTGGCCCCACGTCTGAAGCTGCAGGATCCTTTCCATTCAAAGACGAAGAAGCCATCCTACCCGAGGACCATGACGACCTCCCCGCTGACGGTGGGGAACACCCTCCTTCCTGTGGCTGCCCTCAGACCCACCCCCGCCCCCACCGCTGTTCTCTGCCGGGGGCTCCAGGCCGTGGCCACGGGGCAGGGCCAATGCTGGTCCGATGCTTCAGCAGCAAGGTGCCCCTCGCACACGTCTCACTTTAACAGACTCCGGTCCTAATGCCCAGGGATTTATTAGGTCCTCCCAGAAGCTGCATTTTCTCCCCCTTTTTACTCCAAGGGTAAAGCTCCTAGAGTTTCCCGAGGGAGACGAGTATCTATGTGCACCTAACCGTGTGCCGTCCACGTTTCCAGGAGCCTCCTGGTTACACGGGAGGGAGGTCAGACTTGTCACTCGCTGCTGGTGTCCTGCTCTGGCCCAAAGGTGAGAGTCAGTTTAGTCTTTCCGGTGACAGGAGTCCTTCCCTTGGTTACTCACTTTTTTCTTCTTCTTAAGACTCTAATGTTTTATTTTATTTTAAAAATATGTTTTTATTGATTTCAGAGAGAGAAAGGGAGAGGGGGAGATAAAAATATTAATAATGAGAGAGAATCATTGATCAGCTGCCTGCTGCACGCCCCCTACTGGGGTTCAAGCTCACAACTCAGGCATGTGTCCTGACTGGGAATCGAACCCTCACCTCCTGGTTCATAGGTGGATGCTCAGCCACTGAGCCACACCAGCCGGGCTGAATAACGTTCTAGAGCATGGATCTCCCACAGGTTGGAAATCACAAGATTCAATACGATTCAAACCCCAGGTAAGGCCCTTTTGAATACAGAAAATGTGATTTAGGAATCATGAGCTGCTCCTGAACGATAAATAGTTCTCTCACCTTATGAGAACCACTTCACCAAAATTCGCAAACTGCTGCAGAAGCTCGTCGATCAAAGTGTCATCGAAGAAGCTGCTCTCTGGCCCCACGCTCCGGACGGAGACCAGCACCGTGGCGTCGGGCGGGCCCTGCTCGGCCAGGACTTCCCTGTAGACGCTCTGCCTCTCCTCGGCCTCCACCTCGAAGATGTCGATGTCGATGAGGGCGACCACGGGCCTGAGGTGCGAGGAAGACAGGGTTAGGATGCTTCCGGAAGGACCGTGTCACCCTCAATGGCGAGCCCAGCGAACGCAGACGCGGCACCTGTGGTCGGAGGTCTTCAGCTCGGCCCGCCCGTAGTGCAGCAATGTGCCCGGGGTCCACGTGTAGAGGATTTTGCTTCCGTCTTGGAAACTGGCGTTGAGGAGGTCCAAGTCCTCCGCTGCAGCGAGACAACAGAACAGAGGGCGTGAGCGGCAGGACGGCCGGCCGGCCCCTTCCTTGCCCCTTCCGTCTCCGAGGCTGCCGCGCAGACACCCTCGTGGACAGGCAGCAGGTCTCACACCTGCAGGTCAGAGAGGCTCGTGGTGAAGTTACAGCTTGACGTTTACTTAATAGCAAGTGAGAGGCGGCTTCACCTGAGGTGGCTCCAGGGCCTGTGCCCAGGCAGCGCTGCGCAAGCAATTCCAGGGCAGCAGCGGCTCCCAACGTGCACACACCTGACATGTCGGCGCCTCAGCTGGCGGCCAACTAACACGTCAGAGTGCTTTCTCGCTTTTCTTTGTATGAAATAATGCCATTGAGACAGACTGAAAAATTCATTAAGTTATTAGAGGCAAATCTGAGACTATTTTTTTAAATCTGTTTTATATTTAAATTTCACTTATTCTATCCTAGGTAACCTTTGCTAAAAAGCAGTAAAGGGTGAAGGGGCCAAACATGGTGACGGAAGATATTTCTGTGGGT
Organism: Myotis pilosus; assembly: GCA_036010255.1. Classification (NCBI taxonomy): domain Eukaryota; kingdom Metazoa; phylum Chordata; class Mammalia; order Chiroptera; family Vespertilionidae; genus Myotis; species Myotis pilosus. Next base: position 1,415,493 of record JASKON010000002.1, read on the forward strand.
GGTGGGCACACAGGTGGTACATGGACCATGTTCCATAGAGACGGACACTTGAAACCTCCATGATCTCATTAACCAGTCACCCCAACAGATGGAATTAAAAATAAACAAAACAAAAAAATTAGCAAAGTAAAAATAAATACATCCGTCTGCAAGGAGCCCCTCCTCTGACACTCACACCCCTCCCTCTCCCCCTCCCTCCCAGAACCCGCACCAGCTCAGTGACATGAGGAGCCACTTCCCGACCTGATCGATCAAAAGGCCACTTCCTCCTCCTCCAGAGGACACGGTCGGTCCACGCGGGGGTGCGGCACTTTTCGCTGGTGTCATAGTCTTCAGAAAACAAATCATATTTATATGTCGGAGCAAAGGTTACTTTTCCTTCTAAAAATCCTCTAAAAATCTACAATAAACATATACAAAGGAAGTTATTTATATACAAAGTAAGTTGCTTACAAAGCAAAACATTTTCACTGAGGCAGCATTCACTACGTCTAAGCACTGAGGCCTCTCATGACATCTGTGCGCATCGGATAAACACGTCCAATGCGCGGAACAAAGGATTGAAGAACCCGACCCGTGGCCTCGGGCGCCCGCTGACCTCGCACTAAGGAGCCCACAGCCCCGTCGGGACGTGGAAGTCATCTGGTCACATGTCTGTTCTCAGATGAGGACCCAAGTGCTCGAATGCAGGTCTGACCCCCACGGACAGTGGTCACCAACCTTTCGGACCTCATGGACCCCAGTGGTCCGCGGCCCACCAGCTGGTGACCGCTGCCCATGAAGGCACCAGAGCAAGTGGCCACAATCGCTTGCACTCTGAAAGAACTTCTACTTAATTCTTCCAAGATGCTGTGGCCGTACGTTTTAAGAAATAAGTTTCAAAAAGGCAGATGAGCCCGGCTGGTGTGGCTCAATGGTTGAGTGTCAACCTATGAACCAGGAGGACACAGGCCCGAGTTGTGGGCTCCATCCCCAGTGGGGGTCGTGCAGGAGGCTGACAATCAATGACTCTCTCATCATTGATGTTTCTATCTCTCTCTCCCTCTCCCTTCCTCTCTGAAATCAATAAAAAATATATTTTTAAAAAGGCAGATGATATAATAAGAGAAAAAAATAAAGCATATTATCCCATGATCTTGTTAAAAAACAGTCGCCCTGAAGACGAAGATTCTAGATTCATTATTACTAAAAAAGTATATTCTTCTACTTAAAAGTTAATCTTATTGAGACAATATACTTTTCTTCCAGGGAGTTAATGTGGGTTTTCCTTTCCTCTCCTTTTCCTTTTTAAAGGGAAGGCAAGTCCGCACTGTCAGACTACAGCTATGTATTCTTAGGTGGAGAGGCCCGCGAGTCTGACAAGGCAGCACGGGGCTAAGAAAAGCGGCTGCAGAGCAAGGCCCCCTTCTCCGCGCGGTCCCCCCCGGGGCGCACCTGCCCGGCGTTCTTCTGGCTGATGAGCTGGTCCCCCGCAATGAGGGCGTCCCAGTTCTGCTGCCTGATGAGCTCCTTCACCTCCTCATTCGGGAGGTCGATGCGGTAGTTGAAGTCGCCGCACCAGAACACGTAATCGTGGGAAAAGAGCATCCGTCCCTAGAGCCAGGAGAGGGGTTCCCGGTCAGAGCAACTCACAATGTTAGGGCGATGGCTGTGCCGCCCGCCCCTCCGCTGCGCTCATACATGCCACCCCGCGGTGAGAGCACGTGCGGTATCTGTCTAGGCGAGCGCTGCTGGACCTTCCAGGCACCATGTAAATCCTCAGAAGCTGAGCACAGCTCCCGGGCCCCCTGCCGGAGCGCGGGCTCACCATGGGGAAGCTCAGCTTCCGCACGATCTCCGCGAAGTCCTCGTTCCGCTCCTTGACCTGGGACTGCCCTGCGGCGAAGTGGCTGCACACGAAGCAGAGGCTGGTCGTGTGGAACAGCAGGCGGATGGCAACCGCTCCCTTGTTGCCCGTGGCGCCGCCCATGCCCGTCTTCACGGTGTCCACGGCGACATCCCTGGGACGCAAAGAACCCGGAATCAACGATGCCACACCAACAGGTCCCAGTGCACAGGCGTGACATAATGACAGGAGCGCGCACCCGTGGCCACTGGAGGGCGAGGTGGTGACTGGCACCCTGTTTCCCAGTGCCCTGTCACCCCTTCCTCAGACACACGGGGAAACAGCAGCGGAGGGAGCTGCCGGAGGCACCAACCTGATGAAGGGCGCGTGCTGCGGGCGGATGAAGACGAACAGGCAGACGCCCACCAGCTGCTCGGAGGCCAGCAGCACGTACTTGTTGTCCCGGGAGACGGTCTTCTGGAGCTCCACGGCCCAGAGCTTCTGGTTTGTGGTGCTGCGACGGAGCAAAGACACGGACAAGGGCGCCTGCTTAGTAAGACGGCTGCCAATTACACTCGATAGTTTATATATGTACTCAAATTTTTAAAAATGTTTTTATTGATTTTGAGAGAGACAGATAGAAACATTGATGAGAGAGAAACATCGATTGGTTGCCTCCTGCACGCCCCTACTGGGGATGGAGCCCTCAAGCCGGGTATGCGCCCTGACTAGGAATCGAACCAGTGACCTCTTGGTTCATGGGTTGATGCTCAACCACTGAGCCACACTGTCTTCTTACAGGGTCCAAACAAGGCCCACACTCTCGTACCATACTATTTCACCCACAAGTTTATCCTGAAAATCTTTTTAAGTCATCAAAGATGGGCAATTGCTCAACTATAAAAGCAGACACACTTGGTTAAAATAAAGCTGTTAAACTCTGGTTTTCACTCAAATAATTTGATTTGTAATGAGGCTTCAGAACAGCAATTCCCAGAGTGTGGTCTGGGAACATCCCTGGGGGCCCCAAACCCACGAGCTCGAAGCCATTTCCATGCACTACTGAGACCCTGCTTCCCTCACTGTGTCCACGGGTGTCCGCTGTGACGGGGCAGAAGCCACGAGGCCCGAGGGCCGACGCCCTGCACGGAGCCGGCCGGGCGCCCGGTGGGTGCCCTCCTCACTGCCTCGCACTGCACGTTAAAGAGTGAGCTTCACTGAGACGGTCCTGACGAAGCAGCCAACACTGACTGGATCGGAGCGCTGCCCCAGCCCCTCCCGTGGGCTGTGTGACAACGGGGATACACACAAAGCATCGGCCTGCCCTGTGACAGTGGCTGTCATTTCTCGGAAAAGCACCTGACAGAGTGAGCTGAGAGATGAACTGCCGCTTTTTTCATAGAAAACAATTTGTACTTAAAGAATTAATCCCAGAAAGACTGGTTATTCAGACTTAGGTTATTTAGCAAATCCTTTTTGGACCAATCCTATCTTTTCAAGGGAAACAACCTTCGGTACGTGCTCCCAATGATAAAATTTGAGTTTTTACGCAAAACTGAGAATTTTGGGGAACGTGTGGCTGCTCCTGTGACCTTGACAAGTCCCCGACCCTCCACAGCTGCTGATGAGGTCAGCGACGATGGCACCGACGCGTATTCTGAGTGTGTAAGGGCACGGCCACCATGTGAAGATCTCCCTCACTCAGCGAGCTAACGTCTTCTCAGTGAACAACATGCGATGTTTCAAAATCATGCATCGGTCAAAGACAGACCAATAAGAAATGAACTTTCGCACAAGTTCATTGCTGTGTGTTTGATTCCATACTGCAACTAAACTTTAAGAAGCTACTCCACTTGTTGAGTTTTGGTGTAGTCTCAGAGAAAAAATCAACGGAAAAGGCCATTAAAATATTTCCATTTCCAGCTACATACTTATGTAATTTTCTTCATATAGTTCAACCAAACAACACACCACAACAGACTCCTGCAAAAGGAAACGTGAGAAGCCAGCTATCTTAAGCCAGACAGCAGAGAGATTTGTAAAAAAATTTTTAAGATTTTCAACATTCTTCAGAGTGTAGAAAAGCTCCGATACCCAGTCTGAGAACTGCTCTCTCACAGCTTAAAGGGACCGTCACCTATTTCCTCTCCCTCTTTGCAGACAGACACTGCTGACCTGCGTATCTGCCCTCCATGCCGCCCCCTGAAGCCCGGTGCTGCCTGCCGGCTTACCTCGCATTCACAATGTTTCCCGCGTTCAACTCCACCATCTCCTCAAACCCAATCGCAAATATGTCCGTCGGCTTGCTTCTTCTCTCTACAAGCACGCATTCAAGAAAGGCCATTAGAATGCAGCCTGTCAAACAGCACCGCTGCCTCCAGCCCCCACACGAACACCACTGGGACCACCACCAGGTCTCATGAGATCCATGTGTGTGTTTCCAGTTTAACCGATTCACACTGAAGACAAAAGCCCGGGAGTGGAACAACATAGCTTTACATTGACTTCGACGCAGGCGCCCCAGGGCTGCTGCTCTAAGACTGTTCCTCTGGCAGACCCAGAGGGCCGGCCACAGGTCATCTGAAAGGACTCTTGCTCGAGTTCATACCATGGACAGGAGAGGAACAAGCCCCTCTCACAGGCTAACGGGAACAACACTGGAGGGGAAGCGGGTCTTAGAAAAGGCCAGACAACAAGCGGCTGAGAAAACCGCAAATTCGAGGGAACTGTTGGGAGAGAGTTTTCACATTCAAATTCGAAAACCACAGGCCTGGTCCTTTGTGCTTCTCAGAAAGTAAAACCTAGAAATAAAGAGGAGGGAAGCCTCTGGTGGGTTTGGTCTATAAAACGCTGGACTTCCAATTTCTACACCCCGGCTTCCTTTGTAAGTCACGCACACTGGGAAGGGCTCCCCTGTTTTCCAGGGTAAGCACTCGGCCGGGACTTGTCAGCTACACCCACACTGTAAGGCCAACCTTGGAACTCCTGGATGCCCGCCAGCCGGGGTGCGTCGAGAAGCCAGTCGGTGAGGGTCTGGTTCTTAAAGGCGATGCTGCGGAACTGCTTCCCGCCGTTCACATTCCAGGTGCCCACACACACGCGGATTTTCTTGGGCTTTGAGTACTTGTAGAAACTCTCGCACATGCTCTTCAGAACTTTAGAAGACGCTAATCGAAAACAAAACACAACAGAGTTTGAACTGCATTAAAACGATGATGAAAACGGATTTTCACCGCTGACAAGTGGCGCCCGCAACGTACAAGCATCACGGTAAACAAGCACGAAGCACCGTGGGCCATGCAGAGGCAGGGCAGCCCTGAGCAGAGCCCAGCCCGATGCAAACCACCAACACAATTTAGAAGTCGACCGCGTAGACACGGTAACCAAAATAAGAGAAGCTACGGTGAAATTACTGCAGCAACACACAACATGCGAGGAACAGTTCTTCTCAATTAAATGCTACGTTGTTTCTATAAGGCACAAAATTAGAGACAGGACATTTTTTAGAAGTATGCCATTGACCTTCACATAACTGTCATTCAAAGGCTGGTAAAAATACAAATTTACTTTCTCCCCAAACAAAAACATTTAAGGACATTTACATCTAAGATCCCAGCTACTAACAGGTGGTTGATGAATTAGGGCTCCCTGACAAAGACACAAAGTCTGGATGACAAGGAGGTGTCGGAGATGAAGTCACTGAGAAACGCTTCCCATCCCACTCAGAGTGGAAGCAACTTCCTGGAACCATGTGCCTTGCCTGTGCCCTCACCTGCTAGCCATCTCCCGTTCACTCACTGCTCAGCCGCTGCCCTCCCGGCGGTGTCAGGCCCGCTCCTGCCACAGGGCCTTTGCACTGGCTGCTTCCACTGCCTGCTCACTCCTCCCTCATTTCCTCCAGGTCTTCACTTTGTTGGGAGGTGCCTCATTAACATCCACATTCCGTACCTAACCTCCTCCGTCCACTCCTTGCTTTTTCGCTATAGCATTTCTCACCCTTCACAAACTGCGCGTTTTATTATTGATCTGTAACTGTCTGTCTCTCTTCACAAGAATGAAAGCTCCAGGAGGGCAGATATGTTGGTCTACTGCGCTATCTTAGTGACTAGAGCCCCTGGCACAGAGGAAGTGCTCAATAAATAATTGGTGAATGAATGAATGCCCCATAGACTTGAAATCCTCGATCTCTTGCCCCATTTTCCTTCCTTCTAAAGCGTACTTCCTGTCAGTTAAGTTAAATTCTCGGCACTTAGAGCGGATGGAACCATAGAGGCCCTTTATCTAAAACAGAGATGATGGCAGCAATGGGTCAAAGGAAAAGAAAAGCAGAACGATTCTCTGTTCACCACAGGACACTGTTTTAGCCTACGATTTACTGTATGGAACCAGGACACCGCAGTTTGGTGAGAGAATGCGCAAAAGAAGGAAATAAGCTGTGAGCACAGCTCTGACCCCAGGGCAGGTTTCCGCCCTCACTGCCTGGCCGGAGGCGGAGAAGGCAGACGGTGTGTCCTGGCCGCTGGCCTAGGTGCTGGACGCTGGCTGACCCCAATACAGGCTGGTCTGTATAACTGAGGCCACTGCCATTGTTCCTACTTCGCAAATAGCTTCTGCCACCCTTTCTGTATCTAAACACCGGTCCTCAATGACCTGCTGCTGAAAACCATCAGCCAGCCCACGAGCTGTGTGAACAAAGTCGTGTCCACATTGTATGAACTAACAGTCAGTCTATAACGGAACGGGATTTACAAATCCTCGCTTTTCTCCCCCGGCCGGCCCTTAGCCTCCACGGGCAGAAAGAAACGAGTCTCTGCTCAAACGGCGTCCACCCTCAGCACCACACCGTCCCCGGGAAGGGCACTCAGGACGGGCCCAGCGAGCTGGGGGTGTGCTCGGCCGCCGTCCCTTTCAGGAAAACGCCCACGTCTCTCGAACACTCGGCACCACTTGGCCAGACAAGCCCTGGTGACACCGGATCTGAGCGAAGGGGAAAAGGTCTTTTCCACTAAATTTCTGGCAAGAGTTTAGCTTCTGTTCCCTTCACCACAAACTTGGGTTTAAAGACAAGATCACCAACTCTGAGCGAAAACGAAGGCATGAAATTGCTATGAACAGCAGAGGCAAGAAATAACCACTGTTAGGTCTCATGTGCTCAGCGCTCCCAGCTTCGTCGGCAACCCGACGCTTTCCAACAGACTTCGTTCAGGTGAGCTCAGGTTTCGGAGAAGGTCTGCTCCACAGTGTGAGGAGCCAACGCCTTTTCAAACACTGCGAGTGAGAAACACGGCCGCATCACAGACATCACAGATAGCGCCCTGAGCTCCACCCCAAAGGCCCCCCGGGTCTCCCCACCAATCACACCTGCTCCCTGAAGCATGAAGCGGCATGAACTAGGTGCGCTCCACTGAACTGGGTGTAACAGCCACTACGGGGCAGAGAGCGTTCTAACTGAAGATACTCCGTGTTCTCAAGCCTACAATTCCCTCAAGTCACAGTGCGTGCCCCTTGTGCTGCTGGAACCTGAGGGGAAGGGGAGTTCCCACTGACAGGGCTGCCTCTGTTCACAGTACCACCCTCAGGAAGTAAGGAAACAGTTGCTGTGAGGTCGGCGGTGCTCTGTACTGTACCTGACTGCAACTTCTGCTCAGAAACTACGGATGCATGAGGAGGAAAACAAAGGCTCGTTAGTAACATAGCAAGGCGAGGGCAGACCTGGGGGTGACAACCACCCTCGGGCGGCCCCCCTCCTCTCCAGCCCTGATGTTCTCGGGAGGCTGCAGGGCAGACACTAAACATGAACAGCAGCTGAAGCCAACTGTCTGCACCTGAGGGAAACCGGACAGCGACTCTGATGTCAGGTTCGGGGCCTGCTCCTCGGGCTGCTCGTGTGTGTGTGTGTGACTGTGTGTGCGCCTGTAAGTGTGTGCACACATGTGCACACACATGTGAATGAGAACATGCACCTGAAAACCAGAGAGGCTGGAGGATTCTGAGCGTGGGAAGATACTGCCCTAACATACACCTTTTAAAATTCTTTCTGGGACTCACCAATTGATAAGCTCAATCAATTCAGTTGTAACAAAACACACGTATTCCAAAAAAATCACCATGCTGTGCAAAACTGCAATGTCCCAGCCACAGGGTTTATGGGAAAATGGGGTTAGGGCCAAACAATCGCTTTGGCGGCGACGTACCAAAAAAGACAGGAACCTAATGAAGACGACACAGTTTTACACGTGTTCGTGGTTCAGGGGGCATAACTGCTCCTTCATCATGACCCGATGCCAGCTCACAGTCACAGCCTGGGAGGCTGCAGCCCGAGTCACCGAGTGTCGGGGGCAGGTCCCTGACATGGACCGAGTGGCAGCACCCGTGGTGGGAGTGGCTCTCAGCACAGCTGGGGACCCAAGGCAGAGGGGCGAGAGGTGTGTGTGTGTATTCTTTAAAAAAATTTTTTTATTGATTTTTAGAGAGAGGAAAGGAGAAGGAGAGAGAGGCAGAAACATTGATGAGAGAGAATCATTGATGAGTTGCCTCCTGCACATCCCCCGCTGGGGACTGAGCCTACAACCCAGGCCTGTGCCCTGATGTGGAATTGAACCGGGCATCCTCCTGTTGCATAGGTCGATACTCAAACCCTGAGCCACACCGGCTGGGCTGTACGTATGTGTTTTATATCCTACTCGTCTCGCTCTGCGGGGGGCAGTTTTCTGTGTGTACCTGGCATTACCGCCAGTGACATCATGCAGAGACGAATGCAGGATTGGCATACGCTCAAGATGTTCCCCAAGATGTCACCCATCTTAGGACAAGGCGACGGCAGATTGGGTTTGCTTTTTAAGGCCTATTTCACACACCGGAGAACGTGCAGGAAACTAAGCTGGTGACTAAGCCCAGGAAACGCGGGTCCCGCGCTCTTCCTTCCCTTCCCTTTTACTTTCGGTGGCTTAGTGACACCTTCGCATCAAGGGTGGCCCAGGGGGCACAGGGGGAAGAGGTGAGAGGATGCAAGCAGCCAAGTCTCCACTGCTGGAAGCAAGAAGGAAGCTTGACATTAAAAGCATAGGTATAGCAGGTCTTTAAAAAGGATGTTTTTTATTGATTTTAGAGAGAGAGGAAGGGAAAGGAAGAGAGAGAGGCGAGAGAGGCATCAGATCCATTGGCTGCCTCCTATACCTACAGGGCATTGAGACCCAAACCCGTGCAGGTGCCTTGACCAGGAATCGAACCAGCAACCTATTGGTGCACATGACACCCAACCACTGAGCCACACCGGCCAGGGCCAGATTTTGTGTTTAAAAGCTTTAGTGGGCCTCAGCCCCCAGCCTACCTACAGAGCCCTGAGGAGATGACTGTACTTAACGACCTCAGCACCATGAACAATTCTAAAGAATCCAAGTAATTATCCAAGAGAACATTGCCTGATGAGGAACAATTTCTCCTACGTGAACAGGGAAAACTGGAAGGTTTGGCTTGGAGATAACAGAGGAAATAAAAATGTTGAGTGCTAAGAAGTTAAAACAGAAAAAAACGTAGAGTAAGGAAGTCTAACTTATTAAGTTTTACAATGAATGCTGAGTTTTCTCATGATACTGCTTAGTACATGTTCCTGATATGAGCTCAAGTTCCTGTGGTTTAAATTAAAGGCACAATGAAAGATAACCATCTATTTATGTCAAATGTTAAGATTGGAAATAGTGAGGAGAAACCAAGATGGCGGCATAGGTAAACACCGGAAATTGCTGCCTCGCACAACCACTTCAAAAATACAAAAGACAAAACGGACATCATCCAGAACCACAGGAAGGCTGGCTGAGTGGAAATTCTACAACTAGAAGGAAAGAGAAAAGCACACTGAGACTCAGAGGAGGTGCGAAAGTAAAGTGCAGAGGTACAGAGGTGCACGCAGAAAGGGCTGGCAGCTGAGGACACAGTTGTCTTTTTCAATCGGGAGGGAGTCTCAAGCTCCCAACTGCTCTGAACTCTAGTTCTGGGCGAGTCTCTGGGGACCCAGACTCATACACTCATACGGGAGAAACTGGACTGTCTGGCATCGGTCGGAACTCGAGGGTGGCTTTCTCTCAGAGGTGCTTGCAGCGATTACTGATTATTGGGACACTGAGAAGCAGGGCCTCTTAGGGTAGGACTAAGGATCAGCCATAGCTGCTTGCTCCGCCCTGTTGATCCCCAGAAACCCCGCCCCACCCAAGCTGTGCGCAGAGTCTTTTGCATATGAAAGGCCTGGCCCTTTGCAATCTGAAAATTACCTAACAAACTGCAGTTGGGTCAGAGAGACCCAGAACTTCCAAAAGAAGGCCCAAGGCCCCACAGCAGCTTGCACTGCTTCACAGCTGGGCTCCTGCTGGGTAGCCTCAGGCAGAAGCTAAATTAGCACCTCCTTAGAGATCCAAGAGCCAGTGTACCCAGTGGTCAGAGTGGGACCATCCAGATTACAACTCCTCAGATCCATAAGGGACACACCCAGGGGGCAGACTCAGTGAGCACCAAAGCCCCACTGAAGCAAGTCTTGCCCCAGAAGGGTGTCTCCAGCACAGAAGTTCTCCCACCGTAGACACAGCTGATTCTCACAGCCAATTGGCCTGGAGGGCAAATCCTCCCAGTGATACCAACTACAATCAAGGCTGAACTACAACAAGACTGTGCACAAAGCCCACAAGGGGGTGCACCAAGAATGTCCACCTCAGGTAATTGGGGAGTCTGAGCCACTGGGCCCTATAGGACACCTAACACAGAAAGCCACTCTGTCAACACAGGGAAGCATAAAAAATGCAGAGACAAAGAAACAGGTCACAAATGACAGAAATGGAGGAAAGCAAACTACTGGATATAGAGTTCAAAACCACACTTTTAAGGTTTTTCAAGAATTCTCTAGAAACCGCCGATAAACTTAATGAGACCCTCAAGAAATCTAGTGAGACCCTGGAGGTTATAAAAAAGGACCAACTAGAAATTAAGCATACACTGACTGAAATAAAAAATATACAGGGTTCCAACAGCAGACTAGAAGATCGCAGGAATCAAGTCAAAGATTTGAAATACAAAGAAGCAAAAAACACCCGGAAAAACTGGAAAAACAAAAAGAAAAAAGAATTCAAAAATATGAAGATAGTGTAAGGAGCCTCTGGGACAGCTTCAAGCGTACCAACATCCGAATTATAGGGGTGCCAGAAAAAGAGAGAGAGCAAGATATTGAAAACCTATTTGGAACAATAATGACAGAAAACTTCCCCTACCTGGTGAAAGAAATAGACTTACAGGTCCAGGAAGCGCAGAGAACCCCAAACAAAAGGTTTGTGTATCCAAAGAGGACCACACCAAGACACATCATCATTAAAATGCCAACAGCAAAAGACAAAGAGAGAATCTTAAAAGCAGCAAGAGAAAGAAACTCAGTTACCTACAAGGGAATACCCATACGACTGTCAGCTGATTTCTCAACAGAAACTTTGCAGGCCAGAAGGGAATGGCAAGAAATATTCAAAGTGATGAATGCCAAGAACCTACAACCAAGATTACTTTATCCAGCAAAGCTATCATTCAGAACTGAAGGTCAGATAAAGAGCTTCACAGATAAGGAAAAGCTAAAGGAGTTCATCACCACCAAACCAGCATTATATGAAATGCTGAAAGGTATCCTTTAAGAAGAGGAAGAAGAAGAAAAAGGTAAAGATACAAATTATGAACAACAAATACACATCTATCAACAAGTGAATCTGAAAATCAAGTGAATAAATAATCTGATGAACAGAATAAACTGGTGAATATAATAGAATCAGGGGCATAGAAAGGGAGCGGACTGACTATTCTTTGGGGGGAAAGGTGTGAGGGGAATGCGGGAAGAGACTGGACAAAAATCGTGCACCTATGGATGAGGACAGTGGGTGGGGAGTGAGGGCAGAGGGTGGGGTGGGAACTGGGTGGAGAGGAGTTATGGGGGGGGGAGAGGAACTGTAATAATCTGAACAATAAAGATTTAATTTAAAAAAAGATTGGAAATAGTGGTGTCCAATAATAAGCAATATTTTAAATTATTAGTTAATATGATTTAGTATTTCTTCAAGCAATAGCAATGAAAAGGTAAGACTAAGTTATAGAAACTTTTGGGTGGTGACTAGCAAAATACCCAATATAGGATATAGGCACCGATCTCTCAGTAAAGTATGTGTTGTCTACATAACTAGGCTATGGAATGCTCTCCTAGCTGCATGTTCTGTGAAACCCTGCCTTTTAGTTAGTGTGAACCATTTACTTTCCATCATAACCTATCAGAGAAACATGCATGGGCCTCAGCTTACAGCTGAATAACACCTCTGATCCCTGGCCGGTGTGACTCAGGGGTGGAGCGTCGACCCAGGAATCAGGAGGTCACAGTTCGATTCCCAGTCAGGGCACATGCCTGGGTTGAGGGCTCGATCCCCAGTGTGGGGTGTGCAAGAGGCAGCGATGGATGATTCTCTCTCATTGTTCATATTTCTAACTCTTTCCCCCTCCCTTCCTCTCTCTCTAAAAATCAATAAAAACATATTAAAAGAAAAAATATATTTAAAAAATCATGTTGATAGAAAATCCTTCCAAACCTATTTTAATCAACTCCATCTAAAAGTTATTTATGTAACTAAGTTTACATTTCTCTCTTGGACTTCTAGAAGGAATATAAGTAACATAAAGTAGATAGAATATAAAGTACGCATACCACGCAAACTTCCAGTGGTTAAAAGTGCTCGCGCTTTGTCAGCTAAATCACTATTTAGAGTGTTTCCCAGGAGCAGAACGTCAATGGCCTCTTGCTTGGAGCTGTCAAAGAAGTTATTCTGAATCGTCCTAGTGACAGAGCGAGCACCATCTTTTAGCTTCCCAGCCTGTCGGGGAGAAAGGAGCAAGGACTCTCATTCTAATCGTGCCATTTCCACGCAGCAGGAATTCTGAAACGTAAGGGTGACATAATGGTACTGCAATAAAGGACCTAATCATTCTATTTTGATAGTGAATCATCACATTAAAATGGCTCAGGATGCCACTGTTTCTCTTCCTCTTTGGACCACAGCACTGCCCAGAGATGGAAGCTCAGTGCCACCACGTGAGGACACCTGGGCGCCGATCGTCCAGCACTGTTTACAGGGAGAGGGAACTGAGGGCACTCCCACAGGAAGTCACTTCTACATCGTCACTGGGACTGGAGATGGGGCGGGAGAAGCAGGGGGAGAGAGGAGGATACACTGCACTCATAGGCTCTTATGAAAGCTGCAAAGGGCTTTAATAGTAAAAAATAAAATTGAAACTATTCCCTAGTAACTTCCTTAGTTACAGCTATAACTGAACAGAAGAATGAAGGCCTAGTCTAAAAAGAAATTTATTAATATAGATTACATATAAACTACCATTTACATTTTAGGCCATGTATTACCTGTGTATATGTAACTAACAAAAATAATAAACTTGGACTAATTCCTACAGGGACAGAGTTTATATAATGTTCAATGAGCATAGAATTACTTAGGTATGTTAGTTACCATAAAGACTTATTTTGACCTTACAGATTTTGATAATCCTTTAAAAGAAACAAAACTTTTGCCTTTTAGGAAAATAGTTTACAATATATTATTTTTATTCCTTAAAAAACTAACAGTAATTGAGGCTTAAAATGTTATTCCCTCCCATATAATTTCATACATAAAGGACATTATTTGAAAAGACACTCACCATTCACATTATCAGGCAATTAATCAAAACGAACCCAGAGAAAGGAAAAGAAAGAACAGTGCAGATGTTAGATTTTAGTTCAATGCAGACAAGTAATTAACATATAAAATTTCGTATCTATCAGGTTAGAGTAAAAGACCACTGACAACATATGTAACCTCTGTACGTATATTGTCGCAGTCGCTGCAGAACAAAAAGGCAAGAGAACACTGAAGAGGATTTTAAGCAACAGCTGTAGAGCATCAGGTTGTAATAGCAAGAATTATGTTCTTTATGTAAACTGAATAAAGGACAGCTTAACAATTTTAGGCTTTAAAAAACAGGATCCCTTAGAAGACCATATTGAAACGTCAGGACGTGTGAGTCTATGACGTGAACAGAGGGCACTGGCAGGCAGGGCCTCTGGCCATGTGGCGGCTGTGACGCGGGAGGGAGGCCGACATGGGAGGGACAAGCACTCGGGGACGGGGAGTGTCTCACAGAAGGTCACTGGCCACACGAAGGAAGAGGCGGAGTGGGAAGCAGTGCTGACTGTCCTGCTTCTATTGAGGCAATCTGAGGAACTGCAGAGATTTAAAATTCACCTGGGGCCACGAGCCTTAAAATGTCCCTATTGTATGTAAAATAATGAAAAATATCTCAAGTATGTTTCCAAAGTCCCTCAATATGGGCCCAATATTAGAGTGGAAAATAGTCTGCAGGTCATGCCAGCAATTAAAATGCAACGATGAGGCCCAGAATTATAATTAAGTCCATAGCTCACACTTCTTTTGCACATTTTCCTAAGTCTCATTTTCAAGGTAAAGTAAGTAAAGCATAAAAACATAACCGTTAAGCCCTAATAATGTTGGGCTCACAGTAGGTGTTGCAGAAACTGTCCACTGATTTATCTGTCCATCCAGCGTTTGTCATAAGTTTATTAAATGGAAGGCACTGTGTTAAGTGCTGGGGACCCAAAGCCAAATATGATAGGACCCTTTATTACGAAGATCATGGTTAAAAACATCCTACTTATAATAAAAACTAGAGGCCCGGTCCACAAAATTCATGCACGGGGGGAGGGGGATCCCCTCAGCCCGGCCTGCACCCTCTCGCAATCTGGGACCCCTCGGACATCCCTCTCGCAATCTGGGACTGTTGGCTCATAACCGCTTGCTTGCCTGCCTGCCTACCTGATCACCCCTAACCACTCGCCTGCCAGCCTGATTGCCTCTAACTGCTCACCTGCCTGCCTGATGGCCCCTAACTGCCTCTGCCCCCACTGCTGTGGCTTTGTCCAGAAGGACAGCCGGAAGGTTGTTCAGCTGTCTGGTCTAATGAGCATATTATGCTTTTATTATTACAGATAACAGTATAAAAAGTAAAACAAATATGCAAGGGAAGAGTCATTTTTTAAAAATGCAAGCATGTTACATACAGGCCTCAGGGATTCTCACTAAATGACTACGTATGTCTGTCATACAGCCGCCTCTGCCAACCTGGGGAACAAACTACCTCCTGCTCCATCAGGGCCCCGAGCGGAGGAGGAGAGAAAGAGTAAAGGCATGATAAGGCAGAATTCTAGAGGGAACCTGAAAGCCCTCTGAATTAATAAAGAGGCACTGAAAAGCCTTTCCAAGGGGGAAGGAGGGCCTTGTCTAATTCAACAGAGCCACTCACCTTGGCCTTTCCCTCCAGAGCCCCGGTCCCGGCATAGATCTTACTGATGGAGTCGCCGTTCACCGACCACATGGAGCGGAAAACCTCCTGAAAGCGAGTCACCAGCTGGGGCTTCTCAGCCAAGCCGAGGGCTTCCAGCTGTTTCGCCAGCATCTGAAACAGCCAAGAGTGACTTTTGTACGTGTGTTAATACGTTCATTGTGATGTGACTTTTTAAGAGCTACCAGGAGTGAACTGAAAATTTGCAGTGATAGGACTCTGTAGGACTGGATTCTAAAAGCCTAACAGTTTACGAGGCTGTGTTGTTTCTCACCGTTTCTATTTTTAAAGTAAATACCACATCAGTGAAACTTACAAGCAACTGAATATTCCCTTGTAGTAAGAAGAACGTCTTTCTGGCTAAATGATAAAATCGTATTAAAGTATCCCTATAAGTCATACTACTTTACCTTGTTCATCTAAAAGAACTACTTATTCAACAGCATGGAGCAGAGCAGAAAAAATATTTACCTAGTTTATCTACATGTATATAGAATAACTAAGTCCCTTTAGTTTTCAGGTTTAGTTCTGTATGTTTGGGTAATAAGTTCCGGAGATGATGAGGAAAAAGAGCTGCTATTGAACTGTCACAACCAACACTAACATCGGTGCTGGGTGCCCGGGGCCTGGAGGAGGGTATCGGCAGGCTCTCTGGCCACCACAATCCCATCCCAGGCGCAGTGAGTGTGCAGAAAGCCAATGCCCTTACTCAGGACGCACTGTGCCTCGACACCCGGCAGTCAAAGCAACGCACAGCTCTGATCTGGCCCTCTTCTCTCACTGGGAGTCCAGTCACAACGTACGCCTGGAATTCCCTGAACTCCGTCCCCTTTGGGCTTTCTTTTACCTTATCTGTAAGGGTGGGTACTACCCACAAACCTCAGGGATCAAAAACTAAAATCCTATGAAAACCCTCACCGGGGTTGATCGCCAGGGCCGGTACCAGCGCCGTTCCTCGCTGGCAGGGCCGCCGTCACCATTCCGACCGCTCGTCTGTAAGAAGGTGGGCCAACCGGTCTTCACTACTCGGTGGGTCTGCCTGCTTTACTAGGAAATGTGGTAACCACTTAAGCAGTTTCTCACACCTGACTATCAACAGTGGATAACCAGCCGCGTCAGATTCTGAAAACTGAAACCTGTTGCACTTTTAACAAATCTTTAAAGTGCCTCAGTCAACTCGCTCTCAGAACCCACATCAATGCATCCAACCAGCTAAAAACAGAGTTAGCAGCACCGAGCCTCACAATACTCTCCATCCAAAGGCCAAAGGCCCGCTTTCACTTTTCTTGTCTGTCACATTTTCTAAGTACATTATAATGATAAATCTCAAAGACAGATTTCAGAAAGGGCAAACAGTAAAATTTATTTAGTTACGTGAGAAATGTCTCAAAAGACATTTCCGTAGCAGAGAATTCTACACACTGTGATTTCATTTTTGAGACAGAAAGAACCGCAGCTCCGGCAACTAATCAACCACCATTCTGGCCCCGGGTCAGACCATGCATGAGGAATAGAAAGGCGGGACTTCCTGTCCTGTTTCCACGGCCTCAGAACTGCCCAGTCCCTGCAGAAGGAGTAAGTGAAGACCCGCCAAGCCGCGGCCCTCACCGCGTAGGACGGAGGCAGTGTGTCCGGCACGGACACTGTGTCTGTATTTGACTGGCCCTGATGGTTAAGAGGCAGAGGAAAAGGGTCTTTACACAAAGAGAAGCTGAATCTCACTCACTTCCATTCTTGCTAACACAGTCCAGTCCTTCAGAGCCACTGATTGGCAGACGCCATGCAGGCTGCACTGGGTACAGACCGTCCAAACGCACCCTACAGGCTGGGCATGGTCAGAGAGCCTCTCCATCCAAGAACCCTTTCAGTGACCACACAGAGAACGAGGACAGTACAGATATATACGTCTTTCTTCTTCTTCGAAAGGAGGCAAAAGAGGCCGTTACTGGACTAGGAGAAGCAGCAGCGCTGGGTTTATAGGGAAAGTTAAGGAGTAACGGAGGGAAACACAGCTATACGTGGAGTAAAACAGGTAAAGGGAACTAAAAAGACGAGGGATGTTGGGGGGAAAAAAGACTAGAAGGGAAATGCCTTTACTGAACCTAACTGCTCTGAGAGGTGCCGCACGGTCACGCACAGGACGGCCACGCACAGGATGGCCACGCACAGGACGGCCACGCACAGGACGGTCACGCACAGGACGATCACGCACAGGACGATCACGCACAGGACGATCACGCACAGGACAGTAACGCACAGGACGATCACGCACAGGATGGCCACGCACAGGACGGCCACGCACAGGACAGTAACGCACAGGATGATCACGCACAGGACGGCCACGCACAGGACGGCCACGCACAGGACGATCACGCACAGGACGGTCACGCACAGGACGATCACGCACAGGACGGTCACGCACAGGACGGCCACGCACAGGACGGCCACGCACAGGACGATCACGCACAGGACGGTCACGCACAGGACGATCACGCACAGGACGATCACGCACAGGACGGTCACGCACAGGACGGCCACGCACAGGACGGCCACACACGCCTGCTGGCTCCTTACCTCCAGGCCCAGGAAGGCCTGCACACTGTTCGTCCTGTCCAGGCAGTCCAAGCAGTTGGTGCGGACGGTCCCACTCTGGCACCTGCAACAAAGTCACTCAAGTTAAAGAGACTGTTTGAGAAAAAAACAACAGAACTCAAACAAACTGAGAAAAATTAAGGTGATTAAAAGGTAGCATCCACTTTCTCCCCCCAACTTTTTATCATTACAATTTTCAAACAAAGAAGAAAGGTGGAGGAATTCTACAGTGAATATCTGTCTACTCACCAGATCCTACAACTGTTACCATTTTACCACCTGTTCTTTATGACATACCTACCTGTTCCTCCACACCCACTATTCTTAACTAGCCCAGCAGTTAAGAATACATTTAGACTTATAACACCATAGTTCTCTGCACATAAAAGATACCAAACATTTAAGGACTGACCTGTTGGCAAAGCCACAAACAAGTCCCAGGTTAGAGGGCACAGCCCTCTTAGCATAATTAGGCATGACCTTATGACACTCCCTAGATCCTTCCTACCTAGCTAATGGGCTGTGGGAGGTGCAGCAAGTGCTGCCAAAACAAGTGAAGCTCACAAGAACACTGTAACTATGGTGACCACTACCTTGTTTACCTCTGGCTATAACATAAAGGCTCAGCTTGCCTCTGGGTCTCTCTCTGTGGCCTCAGCCAGGCACAGGAAGATCCACCTAGACCAGCTTATTCTTTGTCTTTTCTTCAATCCTTCACCGCCCTCCCTCAGGCTCTCCGAACACTTGGCTGAGCTGGCCTGGCACTTAAAATCTCTTATCTCTATTGACTGTCCTATGAAGTTTCTATAGCATTAACATATAGTAAATACTGTACACTGAAAAAATGTGAGCTTTGTTTACCAAAGTTTACCTCAACCTATATTCTTAATTCCAATCTTTCCATAGTTACTTTTCTCCTCTACTTCATATGCAAAAGCTAACTCTAAATTACCCCAAAGCAGACAATACGCAACGTCTTTTACTTCTATTTGCATTTAGTTGTCTTTATGAGGCAAAAATATTAAAGCATCCTTTTAAGAGAGAAGTGGAACGGCCTCTCAGTACCAGGCTGGGGCCGGGAGCCTGAGGATTCCAGCTCTCACACACCCTGGTCACGGACGAGGGGCAGGCTACGCTATGCCTCCATCTCCTCCCCTGCGAAAAGGGATAAAATAGGGCCTCGCCGCTGTCGCTGATACTGGAAACCCAGGGGCACTGCCTGGCCACAGTCTGTACCCAATTAGCAAGCTATTGTTCTTACCGGCTGAATTCTGAAGAAAAACAAACCTAAACTTAAGTATAGTCATTATAAACTTTGATTTTAAAAAGGACATTTAAGGGTGTAATGTTAAGAGTCATTTTTAAATTATAGCAAAGTTCCAATTTAAAGGAAAGGGAAACCGAGCAGGCGAACCTTCGAACGTCACTTCCGTCGAAATGAAAAAAGCCGTAATCGAGGAACCGCTGGACCTGAGGCCGGAGGACGCTGTGCAGCTTCTCGGCCTTGCCCCCCTTCACCAGCTGGTGGTAGTCGAAGCTCACCATCTGCACGTCGGCGGCGTGCTCCGAGGCCTTCAGGTGGCTCTGGGAGGGAAAGGCAGGCTTCACCACGGGTAGCGCACGCGGCCCCCGTGTACCCGTGATGGGAACCTGACCCCGAAACGCAACACTGATGTGCAAGGCTTTCATCCCGCAGCAGCCAGTTCTACTGCCATGTTTCCCCCAGCCCTCCCGCCCGCCCCGAGAGGCGCGGTGATGGGCGACCAGAGGACTTAACAACATTCTCATCCGGTTTAGAAAATGAAAAGCTATTTCCACCCACTCGCATTTCATGTTTACAATCCAAATTTAATAACTGTTTATAGCTACCATAAATCTCAAAGTGGCTCTTGTTTTAAGACAAAGACTGTAAAACATAAAATTCTTTTTTATATCTTTGTTCAATACATACAAATGCTTTGCAAGTTTACCATAAAAAGTTATTCCCTAATGTATAATCTGTTTATTAATAATATTTATTTCACAAAGTTAGAACAAAATAGCTGAATAATTCTGGAGCTCATTAGACTGAATTTAAGGAAATGTTTCTAACCGTTCTATTGAAGCTTATAATTCTGTATAACATCACAGTTTATATTACTATTAAATTGGTGTTTATGAAGAATGTTCTCTTTAGAAGGCTTATCTTTTACTTGAAACTCTCACATTCCTCTCATCAACACGAGAAGGTGTGCTCCTGCTGTACATCAAGGCATTCATCACCCCTCAGGGCTAACAGTGACTGGTTTCCAGCAGTGGGCAAGCGATTGCAGGTGGAGGAGCAACCAGGAGAGGAGCACACAGGGGGAGGACACCAGGGGAAGGAGCACACAGGGGGAGGAGCACTCCATAGAGAGTAGCACACCAGGGGGAGGAGCACACCAGGGGGAGCACGCCAGGGGGAGAAGCGCACCACGGGGAGGAGCACACCAGGGGGAGGAGCACACCAAGGGGAGGAGCACACCAGGGGGAGGAGCACACCAGGGGGAGGAGCACACCAGGAGGAGCACACCAGGGGGAGGAGGACACCAGGGGGAGCACACCAGGGGGAGGAGCGCACCACGGGGAGGAGCACACCAGGGGGAGGAGCACACCAGGGGGAGGAGCACACCAGGAAGAGCACACCGGGGGGAGGAGCGCACCGGGGGGAGGAGCGCACCGGGGGGAGGAGGACACCAGGGGGAGGAGCACACCAGGGGGAGGAGCACACCAGGGGGAGGACACCCGGCGGAGGACACCCGGCGGGAGGAGCACACCGGGGGGAGGAGCACACCGGGGGGAGGAGCACACCGGGGGGAGGAGGACACCGGGGGGAGGAGCACACCAGGGGGAGGAGCACACCAGTGGGAGGAGCACACCAGGGGGAGGAGGACCCCAGGGGGAGCACACCAGGGGGAGGAGGACACCAGGAGAGAAAATATCAGGGGGAGGAGCACACCGCCTGGGTCTTGCCTGGACAGAGGGACACTCGGGGAGGATCTTCTGCTTCTCCACCACAGCAACAAGCCCACTTCAGAAAGTGTCAATTGCCTTGACAAGTTCCCACAACCCAGGCTCACAACCTCATCCTCCCCCGTTTCCTAACAGCCCGAAGGCTCACGTCCCACGAGCACCACCCTTTCTCTAGGAAGCCATTTCCTCTGGCAGATTGTTACTCTCCTTACCTGGAAGGCCTTACTGAGCATGTGTTCACCCTCCTTAGATCCAAGCAGGTTGATTACTATTTGTTTGCCATACAGACTCTTAAGTGTTCTAAAATGCCTGTTAAACAACGAAAATAAGCACATGTCAAGTGATAAGGTGACATTTTTATTCAAGAAATAAGAACCCATTATTAATCAGAACTTACATGGTTCTGTTTAAACTCATACAACCGGCAAAATTGAATACAGATTCATTCCACGCGGTCTCAGGAATGGATGAGAGCTCAGTCAGTCAGTGTCCTCTCTGACTCTGGGCGCCGAGCCCCCCGGTGCGGAGCTGCGGGATCCCCGGTCCCTCCCCCCCGGGAGCCCGGTGCTGGCCCAGCACAGAGAACACGCTGGGCGGGCAGAGGGCGCAGGGCTGCCCCTCACACCCGAGGACATCACAGCCTCTGTGAGCACTTAACCCAGTGCAACCAAAACCTCACTGCACGTGATCAATGTACTAAAAAATGGTAATACTGTCACAGTCACTTATATTCTTTGTTTTGCACTAAGTGCTTGAAATCCAGTGTATACTTTACACTCCAGCGCGTCTCAATACGGGCCAGTTATGTACCCAGCAGCGACGTAGGGCTCCGGGCTGTGGTGCTGGGCGGCCGCCCGCAGGGAGTCTTAAGGCTGAGACCAGTGCGGCCACTGCTAGAGGCCGTAACACTGTCTCCGGTGAAGTCAGGATCAGAAGACATTTTACTTGGGAGCCAAAAACCGTAGAATGAATCCGTAAATGTAATGGCCACAGGTCTCACCGCTTAACAACTTCAAAACCGAGAGCACCTGTGCACAGACCCAGCCCTACCTGTCAAAGGCAGGCGCATTGGCTTCGAAGCCCCTGGACATCCGGACACGGTGCGAGCCCACCTGGGACAAGAAAGACGTGGTCACACCAACAGCCACCATGAGACCACAGACAAACCGCCGCCGTGCGCAGTCACGCATTCGCTGAGCACAGCGCAGGGCGCCAGGTCACTGACCACTCACCAGTCTCTTAAAAAGACAAGTTCCAAAAAAAAGGCAGTTCTAGGAGTTTCTCCTCCCTGTGATTTTTTGAAATGCAACCTCACAACAAAAGGGCTAGAAGTCAGGCCATCACGAAACACGTGTAAACTAAGAGAATCTCAGTGGTCAAAGATACGTGTAAGCAGCGACCCTTCCACAGCGCCGGCCGCGTGTGCCAGGCACTGGTCTGCGCACCTCCATTCCGTCCACGAGGACCCTCAGCAGCAGCTGCGCTGCCCCCGCCACTCCCTTCACAGACCCGCCCAGGCCCAGGGCAGCGGCGGGAGAGGGACGTTACTCAGAGCTCAGTTTTCAGCGGCGGCATTTTCCCGCCCAGAGACTAAGTTGTTCTGTACTAAGCTACTGAGGAGCAAATATGGAGACCCTGACATCACCGTGCTGTGAAGACACCCAGATTTCACCACCAAACACAGCAGCTGAGTGTCTCCGGATGTGAAAAACATCACAGGGAAAAACATGCCTGATACAATTCCAGGAACTCCGCACTCAGATCCCTGTTTATGAGCCTAGCTTCTAACTGATATTAGATTGGATAATAGAACTCTCCAATGAACCAACAAACGATCCTGGAAACTTAAAACATATGGAAACTTTCAAGAGAAAAAAACGTCGAACACCTACCTGCAAGCCTGGCTGCTCCCAGAACAATGGAACCGAGCCCCGGATTTGGATGAAGGAAGAAATGGAGTCATCTAAGTACACGACCTGTAGAGAGAAGCACGGATAAAACAGCTCCGCAGGCACGGCTGCCACCTCTACGTCAGGAGACAAACTGACTAATATTGGTTGCACAGGTTGTATCTTATGACCCACCTCTCATACACAAATTGTCCTAATAAAATATCTCCTATATATACAGGGTGGGGCAAAAGCAGGTTTATAATTGTGTGGGAAATAATACGATAATTAATAAATAATAATAATACAAGGTTAAATTCTGTTTTGTGTGTACTCCTAACTATAAGGCACTTTTGCCCCAACCTGTATTAACCAGAAAAATATCCTATATGATAAAAGGCTAACATGCAAACTGTCCCCTCAACCAGGAGTTCAACCAGGAGTTCGACCAGTGGGGCGGGGCCAGCCGGCCAGCCACCCGTGGCCCCGCCCTCCGGCTGACTGGCCCAATTGGCCCCCATTGGGGCAGGCCAGCCAGACCCCACCCACGCACAAATTCATGCACCAGGCCTCTAGTTAGAAATATAAGCATAGGAATCACAACTTTTAAAAAGGAATTCCTGTTAAACAGTACATACCTTTCTATTTTGTATACACACACCTTTCTATTTTCACATACTTTTTTCTTTAGTTTTTCATATTTTTAAAAAATTAATTTGAAGATGTGGGCTGGGCTTGAGGTGTGGACTAAATTTGCAAATATATAGTTTCACAGCAAAAAATATCACAATTTTTAAGTTTGGATGGTTCAAATATCTACAGATGAGAGTCGGGATTGACTTAATGTCACAGAAAAACACTTTTCCCAAGTTGTCTAGCTCTGTCAACAAAGATTTTAAATTCAACACCAAAACATAGGCCCTGGCGGGCCATGCTGAGCAGCGAAACGCCTGCTCCTATTCAGAGAGCGTCCCACCCTACTGCTGCCCTACTGCTTCCTGTGCGTCCCCCGCCCACAGGAGTGGAGCAACAAAACCCTGGGTACCTGCTCCGTTTCCACAAAATTGGCGACGTGGCCATCGTCGTTGGTGCCCCGGACGTTGAACCTGGTCCCGGCACGCTCGCAGCTCAGCCTGGAGATGAGGCAGGCCTTGGCCTGCTTGTGAGCCGCATAGATGGTCCTGATCTCGACGCCGCCGCACATGAGGCGCAGCAGCCAGTCGTCACAGCTCACGCCGTAGTGCTGGAGGTGCAGGTGCAGAGACTGGTTCCTGGGAGAAAGGCGGGCCGCCTCAGTCCCGAGCACGGGCAGCACAGCACCGCCCTCCCGGACACGCCGTTAACCAAGGCACTGAGAGTCTGTCGGCTCGTGTCCGTCCCACGCTAGGCCCTCAGGAGGCGGGCGTGAAACGAGACCCGGGGCAGGTGACCTGCGCCCAGCGCAGCGCCTTCCTTCACCTTTCCCGGGATTGTGTCTGTCCCTCAGGGAGGCGCAGGGTTGGCACGAGCAGCAGAACCTGTCCTCACCTGCGCCCTCCCACCCTCCCACACCATCTCCTCCTCTGCTCCTTCCCACTTACTCACAGCACTGACCTTGACCTGCATCCCATTCCTACTGAGTCAAATGAAATTAAAATAATACGGGAATGTTGGCTTAGAAGGGCAATACTGCCAGAGACAAGATCTCAAAACTAAGAACAATAAAATGAGTAACACAATCCTATTACAACGAATTCATTCCTAATTTTAAACTATAGATCTGAAAGATATTTCTGAAATGAGAGGCCAGTCAAGATCAGGGAGAGCAAGTAGGTTTCATGACAACTTCTATGAAGTGACAGTGGGCGTCTGCCCTGCCCGCTGAGGATTCTGGGGCAGAAGGTGTGCGGGGGCACGCCCGCTCCGCCGTCTGAGTCCACGCTGGCCCGCAGCGGCCGCTTCACGGACTCACCAGAAAAACCTGTTGTCGGTCGTGTGCTCCTGCATGCGGCGGTGGGCGTTAAGGCTCAGGTCCAAGCTGACCCCCGAGGCAGACCACGCGAAATAGAAGTTCCCTGAGTTCAGCACCTTGCGCACTTCTGAAATGCGATCCTCATCTGAAGAGTCGGCTCGTAGGGATATGAACTCCGTGGAAGTCACTCGGAACACTTCCGATTCTTGGATTTTCCCCACAGACATGCACCCGGTGACAAGGACCAGATAATGTAGCGTGGTGTCACCTGCGGAGAGCAGACTGCAGTGACTCGAAGGATTTGAGAGAGTGTCAATCATTTCAGGCTCCACATGTGAGCTGCCCGCGTGGTGACGTCTTTCAACCCTGATCAATCTAACCTGGGATGATGTCGGCTGACAGAAGGCTCGCCGCCTGCCCAGGTTAATTATGCTGATGATACACTTACCCAGATTGAGTCGTAAAACACCGAGGAGTCCATAGGCATCCAGCACTTTGGAGTATGTACTCTTGATGGCCTCCTTTTCTGCAGAAGCTACAAAAGAAAAAAGTTTTGGGATCAGAAATAAGACCTGACACATCAGGTTTTGTTTACCTATAAAGTCAGAGTTTCAACCAAACATTTCTAAATCTAAGTCTGATATTCTCAGCAAAGGCGATGCAAAAGCACTTCCTCCGACTTGTAGCCTGAAGGTTCCTCCCAAAGGCTGAGCCCAGGCGCCAGCGCCACCTTCTGACCGTCCCTCCCACCGCGTAACCCGGCCTTCAGCAAGCTGCCTTTGGGGCTGTTGGTTTTTCTTTCCTCCCCGCTGACGGGTCTGACTGCTGTACTGCAGAACCTCCGCTCTGATGTCCCCGCCAGGGTAACACAGGCCCGAACCAGAGCTCTCTCTGAACTGGCCTCCAGGCACCCTTCCTGTTCCGTTTCTCATCACCCCCACTCCTGCACCCCCTGCTCTCACCACACTCTCACCAGTGCACTCACTCGCCCTTTCACAGTCTGCACCTCCGCACAGCCCTCTGGCCTCCTGCCTGCAGGGCTCTCCCCACTGCCGCCTCCTGGCAAATTCCCTTCACTGACAGACACCAGGCAGAAGGCCACTTTCTGGGAGCCTGTCTGCACCCCCAGCACAGCTTGGTCAGCGCCCCGTCCTCGTGTATCTGTCCTCACTCCCTTCCTTTCGCCAGGCTGCCCGCCTTGCCCTCCCATCCCCACAGGCAGGCTAGGGTTTCACACCCAAGGACTGAGCACGTTTACAGAATGAGATAACCACCACACAGCTCTGCACGGGAACGGGAAATCTTCCGTCTGCCTTGTCCTGTTTCTCCCACAATAAAATCGATGTTGTCTTGCTAATGACACAGCCCACAGAACCATTTCTGTACGGCAGCCTGTTTGATTGATATACTAAGAAAAAAACAACAAAAAAACACCCTCTGGAACTTTAAAGGAAAAGTCTTCCTAGTTCTTAGCAAATACATTGATTAAAAATTTGACAGAGAACCTGCCGGGAGCCGGTCTATCCTTACTGTTTCAAGGGACCTGGCATATATGGCATACTTTTCTTAAGATGTTTTCTCACCTTCTTGGCGCTGTGTTTTAACCAAGGTCACCTCTCCGAGAAAGGTTGTTTCCCCAGGTAGGGATTTTCCCCTGTAGTTAGGGAGGGAATAAAACCTCTTAACTAAGTGCCAGGTGGGTAGTTAATCACTTTAACTACGAACAATCATGCTTAAGCTACATAATCTTTACTCCCTGGAATGGAGATAAGAAACGCCCTAACCTTTGGAATAGAGATTGATAGGATTAGAATCAACTGGTATAAATACAGATGCAACAAGACAACAGGAGACAGAACTTAGCGACAGACCTCAGAAGTCAGAACCTAGAGAGGCATACCGAGAGACAGACCCGAGAGACAGAGCTTAGAACCTACACACAGAACTCAGATGAAGATTCGAGAGACAGAACTTAGGAGACAGAACCTGGCTGGAGATCCTAACGAGAACTTCGCTGGAGATCCTGACCAGAACTTGGCTAGAGGAACCTGGCTATGATGATCACCCGATGGCTGCCTCCGTGTCAAGAGAACCTGACTAGAACTTGGACAGAACCTGGCTGGAGAACCTAGCGAGGGAACATGGCTACAGAACCTGGCTGGAGATCCGTGACAAGAGAACCCAACTATGCTGATGAACTGAACACTGCCTCTGTGCCATTCATTCCTTCTTCGCCGACTCCGTCCACACCTTTGGGGACCCCTGGACCCGCTGGGGCTGGACCCCAGCAAGAACCAAAGTAACCCACAGCTAGAATCTCAAAGGATAATTACAAACAACACCTCTCACACCTACACGTGCAGAAAGGCACGGACCCTCGCTCCCTCTGCTTCCCTCCAAGTCCTTTCCTCTCCCTCCCGCCCCGCCCCAGCCGCCTGCATCTGTCCCAGCATTTTCCCAAGGAAGCAGCCTCATCTCCAAACGGCGCTGTGATCATCAACTCTGATAATACCGTTAGCCCCGCCCTGTGCATTCTTCTTA
Organism: Myotis pilosus; assembly: GCA_036010255.1. Lineage (NCBI taxonomy): Eukaryota > Metazoa > Chordata > Mammalia > Chiroptera > Vespertilionidae > Myotis > Myotis pilosus. The sequence continues at coordinate 1,442,701 of JASKON010000002.1, forward strand.
ACGAGGAAGAAAGATTCCTTTGTTCTATGAAACTCCATGAAATACGTAGAAATATATGGTGTAAGAGGGAGAGACCTAATTGAATTATTGTCTCATTTCTCAGCAATTTAGTTCTGGAAAATAAGGTGAGCGTCTCCCACTGGGAGATGAGTTAGGATAAGAAAGCCAGGCCCCTTTAACACACCCTGCAAACCGGTGAATGGCTCAGGGCGCACCCCCCTGCCCTTCCTCTCCCACAGGGTCCCGGGCAGCCCCTCTCCCCTCTCCGCCTCGGTCCGCGTTCTTGCCGTTGGGAATACCCGTCAGTCATCGTTCCAAACACTCGCGTCCCCCCTCCAATACCTACCGCAGACGCCACTTCCTTCCTGACCCTCTCCCTGACCCCGCTGGCTGCAGGTCAGCCAGTCTCTGAGTCACACACGCCGCACACACTGCGTCCCAGGCTCATTTCTCTGCATCCCAGCCCAACACCAACCCCAGGGAGACGCCGGCCCTGCGGCTGCCGAGTGTGCATCTGCCAGACCAAGACAAATCGAGAGGCTCAGCACCAGAGGAATTGTTTTGTTTAAAATAATACATAAAAAGAGGTACCTTTTCTATCCGCACCCAAAGATATTCCCCCCCCCCTTTTTTTGAGAGAGAAGGGCGGCAGGGGTGGGGGGTGGGGGGAGGAGAAACATCGATGTGAGAGAGACACATCGGCTGGTTGCCTCCCACACGTGCCCTGACTGGTTCCGGGGGTCTAACCTACAACCCAGTCCGTGCCCCGACAGGGAATGGGACCCATGGCCCTTAGGTTCTCGGGCCGACGCCCTAACCACTGGGCACACCAGCCAGGGCAGAAGAGAAACACTTTCCCCTGGCACGGACAGTACCTGAATGCTCTCTTATTGGAATTTAACAATTCCTCACGGGGATGTCTGGAAATGCAAAGGCGATGCCGGGTGTCTGGTGGGACCTGAGGGTGGCGTGGGGAGACAGGTGTTGTTCAATTACTTCCAACCAGGATTAAACCAGGGGCTTGTCACCTGCTAAGGTGTGTGGGGTGCTGGGCAGAGCCAAGTGCAAGGATAATGGGAACGGAGTCCGGGCGTGGGAACAGGAAGCTCAGGTCCCTCTCCTGCCACAGTGAGCTTCTGCTCACCACTGTCAACTCTGCTGAGACCACGCCGCCCACCCAGCTGGGGGACAGCCTGCCTCTCGGGCTGGCCGGGAGGGGACAGGGAGCTATGGGGGCAGCCAGCCTCTCGGGCTGGCCGGGAGGGGACAGGGAACTAAAGAAAGTTAGCGAGAATGAGAGAACAGGATGACAGTGAGCGTGACCTTCCTAGAACCACGTCTTGCCTGTGGCTGCACGCCCCGTGGTTTGTGGGCAAGGGATTTGCATGCGGGCAGCACCGGGGAAGGCAGACCCAGAGCCTCAGGCAGAAAAGCCAGTGATGAGGCGGCACGGCCGATGGGTTCCAGGCGAGACTGGAGGTCGGGTGGTTCACCGGAGATCACAGAACCGGCTGCAGGAGAGCCGCTCTCCATCTCGCACACACCAGGGAAGCATGTCCAAGGCCCAGGCTTCCTCTGCATAATTAAATAATTAAACTCCGGCTGGAAGACATTAAACCACCCAAAGTGATGCTCCACTTACGCTGCACATTTCAATCTTGGCGACAGGCCAAAATAAAACCACCTTCCACACATGCAAGCAACAAGTCTGCGCCGAATGCCTGCCAGCTCCCAGCGCCCAGCCCTCCGTCAGGAAGACGGGCATCCCGGCCATCCACACGCAAGTGAGCAGTTGGGACGCGCTGGGACGAGTCCCACAGACGGCACCAACCTCACCCACACTCTGCAGAGGTGGCCTCGCAGCTGCAGCCTGAAGCATGGCCAGGCGGCGAGCAACGAAAAGGAGGCACAAGCGTTCCGGGCAGCGCACACACAGCTCCGGCCCAGCAGTCCCAGCCTGAGCCCGCCCCTTGGCACGGAGCTCATGGGCACCGCCAGGCAGGCACAGGATGTGCACCCCGTGTCATTCCCAACAGGACAGACGCCGGGAGAGCCATACATGAACACGACACGGCAGCAGAAGTGAACAAGCTCCTGTCACAGGCTACCGCACGGGTGGTCTCCCACGCGGGCCGCTGACAGAAAGCAGCAGACGCGACAGAAGACAGAGTGAACGGCTCCATTTCTGTTCAGCTCAAAGCCAGACAAAGAGGTGGGACCAGGGACCGCCTCTGCGGGTCAGGGGGAGGTCACTGGGAAGGGACAGAGGGACTCTGGAGAGGAGCCACCATGTTCCACTTCTCCCCCTGGGGCGGCGACATGCGAGTGTCACTCACACTTCATCAAGCTGAACACTGACTCATGTACTTTTCTACACGTGAGAAGTTTATTTTTAAAAGTAAAATGTTGATCAGAGAGAACAGCATGTGTAAGACCCTGAGACCAGACAGCATTCGGCACATTCAGCACCAAAAGGTCAGTGTGGCTGGAACACAGAAACCCCGGAGCGCTGGATTCTAGGGTCAGTGTCAACCACTGAGGTACTAAGCGAGGGAATAATATGACCAACTCGTGTTTTTAGAGACCGGAGCGTGGGTGGGGGAGTGGGGGCGGGAGACGGATTAAGAAGGCGAGCAGCATGGTTCATGAAAGGGGCCCCGGGGGCTGGCTGGGACAGAGCCGTAAGGGGTGCGTGCTGCTAGGAGGCTGAGCGGCCTGGCCTGGTGGAGTGAATGTGATGAGAGGAAGCGTGCAGAATGATGCTTAGGGTGTTAGGGGATGGAGTGAATGTGATGACAGGAAGCGTGCAGAATGATGCTTAGGGTGTTAGGGGATGGAGTGCAATCCATGAGGTAAGGAACACGGGACCGAGAGCAGGTCTGGAGCGAGGAGCTGGCACGACCCCAAGGCTCACCAAGGCCCACCTCACTTGCTCCCCTTCTCTCGGGAGCAGCGTCTGTTCATGCCTGGAAGTGGTTTCATACACTGGGTTTGTTTCGTCCGCTGTTATTCATGGTGGGAAGGTCAATTCAGTTACTGTTACAGCGGGGTTAGAAGCGAACGTCCTGTTATGGTCCTGGGCTGGTTATATCTTACAGGACAATTGAGAACATCTGCTAGACCTTAGGTCATGTAATGAAAAGTCTCATGGGGTTTACTGCTCGGTGAGAAACTGCCTTCGCCTTCTATTTCCTGATGGCAAAGTGAGTGGCAAAAAGTGAAAGCAGTGGGGGAGCACAGCTAACCCTGCCACCCAGGCCACAGTGGGAGGGTGAGGTTGATCACTTTTTAACCCCTAGAGTGCCGGGAGTGCGATCGCACTCCTCCTGCAGTGTCCAGTTCTAAGTCTGCTTTTATTGGTGATGATGACATTGCCAAATATGTCAATTCTTGCTGTGAAGATGACAATTTTGTGCAAGATATTGAATATGTAACTCCATTTACTTGCGATTCATAATTTTTTTCCTAAACTGCTGTAAAATCAGCAAAAAGGCTTGGCAATTTTAACATAGTGCCTAGGATATTGGTTGGCACTCAAAGGGTTAAAGGTTGATATTTAAGTTGACCTGTACTGTTTCTATTAAATATGAACATTACAAAAATAACTTACAAAACAAAAGTGAATTTTTGCAGCTCTATCATAAAGTGATACGCGAGACTACATTTCATCATTTCTGTGCAGAAAAGTCAACTATATACAGTCACGTCTTCTCTCAGCTTGAGCATTTTTCTTACAAGAGACAGGACACGACAACTCATCTAAAGGGCAGCCGTGAAGACTGGCAGCGCTTGGCAATTAAACAGAAAGAACAACGGTGCGCACTGCGTGTCACCACCCACGACATTCACACAAAATTCTAGAAGCTGACATTTAACTTGGCCACCAAAGAAACTCGGCCTTTAATGGCCCGCCCTAAACCAAGCCACGCCTCCCTCTACTGTATCACCAGTCCACGGCCAGGACACACTCCTCATCAGAACACACTACCACCCCTTTCTTTCCCCGTTCCTCCCCACTCCCCAAGTAACCACCACCACCCTCACAGCGCACAGACAGTAATCACCGTGGAGAAAACCAACAGGAAGACTGCCACTGGAGCCACTATTTCATTTCCCCAAGCCTCAGTTTCCACATCTGTGATGTGGGGTAAAGCACAGCCCAGAATTCAATGAAATAACACGTCCAATGCCACATCCCCCCATGTGTGCCGAGATGCTCTGGGCACTTCCACAAACTCCCAGCAGAGCTGCGGGGTATTTTATTTTATTTTATAATCCTCACCCAAGGATATATGTTGAGAGAGAGAGAGAGGGAAGGAGGGAGAGAGAGAGAGAGAGAGAGAGAGAGAGAGACACCGAGACCAATGAGAGAGAAACACTGATCAGTTGTCTCCCGGAAGGTCCCCAACTGGGGGCTGAGCCTGCCTTTTCACAAATGGGGACAATGCTCCACCAACTGACCCACCGGACACTGAGGATATTTCTTCAGAGCGGAAGGGAGCGGGATAGAGAGGTAGAAACAATGATGACAGAGAAACACCCATCAGCTGCCTCCTGCACGCCCTCTACTGGCCGGTGGATATTTTAAATTGGACATGTCAGTTCAGAGTTTCAGCACTAGATTGCAGTGCAGTCCTTGCTGACATCCTATCTTTCTGAGGCTGGGTTTGCTGGGAAAAATCAATGCAGATCCTGATGAGCATCGACCTATGAACCAGGAGGTCATGGTCTCTCTCCTCGTTGATGTTTCTAACTCTCTCTCCCTCTCCCTTCCTCTCTGAAAGCAATACAAAAATATTTTTTAAAAAATCAATGTGAAACAGGAAATGAGGTGGCACTGTCCAATCTGATTCCAAGGTTTGAGAAGCTATCCAACACTCTAAAGCCACACACATCCTATACAATAAAAGCCTAATATGCTAAGTGTTCAGTCGGCTGTTCAACCAAAGTGTAATATGCTAATGATATGCTAAGGCCACTCAACCGCTCGCTATGATGTGCACTGACCACCAGGGGGCAGACACTCCGACTGGTAGGTTAGCTTGCTGCTGGGGTTTGGCCAACCGGGACTGAGCGAGATGGTCTGGACATGCCCTGGAGCCCTCCCGTGGTCCCTTCCAGGCTGGCCAACCTCCTGCATCCCTCCCTGGCTCCGATCATGCACTGGTGGAGTCCCTCAGCCCTCTCACAATCCGGAACCCCTCGGGGGATGTCAGAGAGCTGATAGCGGAATGACCGGTCGCTATGACGTGCACTGACCACCAGGGGGCAGACGCTCAACGCAGGAGCTGCGCCCTGGTGGTCAGTGCACTCACACAGGGGGAGCACCACTCAGCCAGAAGCCCGGCTCACGGCTGGTGAGTGCAGTGGCGGTGGCAGGAGCCTCTCCCGCCTCTGCGGCAGCTCTAGGGATGTCTGACTGCTGGCTTAGGCTGTGGGGAGCAGGCCTAAGTCATCAATTGGACATCCCCCAAGGACTCCCAAACTGCGAGAGGGCGCAGACCAGGCTGAGCACCCCGCCCCCCCCTGGAGTGCATGAATTTCATGCACCTGGCCTCTAGTTTAACAATAAAGCAGGAAATGGGTTGGAAAAGAATGAGGTGGCTTGTGAATTTAATGACTGTGTGCGCCTCACTGGCTACTTGCCCTTCCCTGTGATGGCCTTTGTATGTCCACAATTGTAGAAAGAATAGGAAAACTGAACCCTACAGAAAACTAATAGATGTCTCTTCTTCATGCAGTTTTATGACTTGCTGACATCACACCTGTGCCTGCCAGGCCAAACACAGCACACTACTTAACAGAGGACCCATGTGCTACACTAACCACTGCTCCACACAGATCAAACTTCCTGTTTTAATGAGTAATGCTAGAAATGGGTACAGTATACAAACACATATTGACTTCTCTAAGGATAAGACTCTCCAGAAGGGGTTTTAAATAAATAAATGCAATGAAATAAATTAATAATGAAATTATTTTCCATTTAAAGAAAAGTAACTTTAGAACAAGTTAATAGTATTTATTCATAGAAGACATAAATAACATACCTCATTTTCTTTTTCTTTTTAATTTAAATTCTTTACATTCCTCATTTTCAAGTAGCATTTCAGAAAGACTTTAAGGATGTGGTTATAGTTATTTCCATCAGTATTTTTCTAAACAAGACCAAGCAATATAGATGTTTTTTATATCAGCAGCTCAGTCAAATAGTAATTCTTTAAAAGAGAGAAAGTAAGTTTTATAGAAAAAAGTATTTTTTTTTAAAAGGATCCTGTTCTCAGAATTCTGGGTGAGCCCTGCTCTCAGTTTCCTAGGTGATTTTATATATCTATATATCTATCTATATGTATAGATAGATATACGCACACATATTTATTTATTATTGATTCCAGAGAGGGAGAAGGAGAGATAGAAATATCAATGATGAGAGATAATCATTGATTGGTTGCCTCCTGCACGCACCACACTGGGGTCGAGCCTGCAACCTGGGCATGTGCCCTTGACTGGGAATCGAACCGTGACCACCTGGTTCAAAGGTCGATGCTCAACCACTGAGCCACACCAGCTGGGCAAAGGTATCGACTTTCAAATATAGAGAATATTGCATGTCTGTCAACTTTGTTGTCTAGTTTAGGTTGGTCTTCTTCCCTGTGCCACTTCTTTAATAACCATGATGCTGCAAGTGTGAGTGAAACAGTGTACTAACGCTAGGGGTACAAAGATTTCCAAGACATGGCGTTTCCTCAGAGAGTCGGCACCCAGACAGACGCCCGCCCACAGCTCCCTGTGCGGGCGCCGCAGGAAGAGTGCTGTGGGAGCGTCAGCCTCTGTTCAAGCTGTGGGCTCAAGAAAGCTCACTATTGGCCCCATGACAACAGCAAATGCACTATAATTCTGGAAACATGGTTATTTTCCATAAAATTTGCAAGCCAAAGTTGTCTGTCCCATTATCTATCATAGAAAGGCCTATGTAAACTATGCTCAGAAACTGTCATCCCACCCGGCCCGTGTAGTTCAGTGGTTGAGGGTGGGCCCATGAACTAGGACAGCGGTTCTCAACCTGTGGGTCGCGACCCCTTTGGTGGTCAAATGACCCTTTCACAGGGGTTGCCTAAGACCATCCTGCATATCAGATATTTACATGACGATTCATAACAGTAGCAACATGACAGTTATGAAGTAGCAACGAAAATATTGTATGGTTGGGTCACAACATGAGGAACTGTATTTAAAGGCCAGAAGGTTGACAACCACTGAACTAGGAGGTCACGGTTCCACTCCCAGTCAGGCACATGCCAGGTTTTCAGGCTCAATCCCCAGTAGGGGACTGACAGGGGGCCACCAGTTGATGTTTCTACCTCCCCCTGAAGTCAGTAAGATATTTTTAAATAAATTATCATCCCAACCCAATTCTATCAGAATTTGGGGCGAGGCTGGAGCCCAGGCCCCGATGTGTGAAGTCTGCACAGGTGAGGAAAACGCACTCCTCAGGGCCCACTGATCACGTCCTGCCTCATGACTCATTTAAGCTGGGAACCCGGCCAAACACGCAGAGTCCAGAGCTGCATTAGAGGGCACTGGCCCTAAGAGGATCCCTGATCTGAGATTATGCTCCTTGCATTTTCACCTACACCCTAGTTTTGACATGTGCCAATAATATGAGATAGCATTTCATGTGGGTATCTCTGGCATAACCCCTTCTGGCAGAACCCAAGAAAATTCAGTGACAGCCAACAGCTATTGCCCAAGATGTCTAATTTTCCCAACTTTACGCATTAAAGCCAGGGCAACGGGAGCCTCCAGAAATCACCAGCTTTGGGTACATGAAGACCGAGGCCTGCTAGCGTCCCTGTCACCACCTACTGCACACAAGTACGTAGAGACCAACAAAACCAGCATTAAAAAGCGGTCATCTCGGAGACAGACTGAGCTCTAGGAAATGAAGGGAAGGAAGAGAAGAGTGAGCTGGAGGGGTGGGGGCGGAGCCTCGGGAAGGAGGAAGAGGCTGCACTGAAGGTGGGGAGGGCATTCTCGCAGTCAGGAGAGCGGCATGATGGCGCTGGCAGCAGCCTGGCACTCGGGAAAGCATGAGCGTTTCCTTAGAGATCAGCGGGGACAAACGGGGAGCGCTGATTAACAGGGTGAGGAGCCTGAACTTAAGCTCACGGGAAAACGGGGCTACTACACTCGTGTGTAACCTAAGAATGTTCTGGGAGCGTCTCCGGCAGGTGAAAGGCAAGCCGCACGGAGCTCAGGGGCCGCGGTGTTTCCCAAGCTCGGCCCTAAACACAGCAGCTTTTAAAATGTGACGGTTTGTCACGTGAGCACAACAGCACCGCACACACCGTGGCATCACTCCAGACCAAATGTCAAGGTAGTTTTGTAAGTCAAATGATTTATAAAAAGGTCTGTTAGCTCTTAAACATTAAAAGTTTATAATAGGAAAACATAACATACCCAAGAGATTATACATCCATTTACGCTAGCTTTACAGAGCGGCAATATTCAAGCTTTATTTTTTTCTCCTGAAAGAACTACTTACATAGTCTAAATCTAGTACAAGAAGTAGAATTAATAAATAATGAAGATAGTATTTTTATATCCTTTCTCCTTAGAATATCAATGCCAAATGGATGGTTGGGGATTTTTTCTTAAATCATTTTTTGGCAAAAAGAGAGCTGCTGGAGGTTTGGACGGATGGTTACCCTGAGGGTCCCTGACCTGGGAGTGAAGTACAGAAATAACCCTGATCCCACAGGTAACGGTGCCTGGGAGCCGAACATCCGGATCCCTGTCATTACCGGTAACGACAATTAAATAAACATTTGAATTTAGACAAATTAGAAAATCAGGTAATGCCATAAAAAACACAAGCTTATAAAAAATGTCTCACATGCTAAACCAAACATTTCCCCAAAATATTTTTAATTAAGAATTCATCAGGCCAAACCGGTTTGGCTCAGTGGATAGAGCGTCGGCCTGCGGACTGAAGGGTCCCAGGTTCGATTCCGGTCAAGGGCATGTACCTTGGTTGCGGGCACATCCCCAGTGGGGGGTGTGCAGGAGGCAGCTGATCGATGTTTCTCTCCCATCGAAGTTTCTAGCTCTCTATCTCTCTCCCTTCCTCTCTGTAAAAAATCAATAAAATATATTTAACAAAAAAGAATTCATCAGTATAATTATACTTGTAGTAGGAAAAAATATGCTATGCAAATTAACGTAGCAAGTTAAGTTTGGCGTGTTTAAGTATAAAAAAAAACTTGAGTAACCTAAGTCCATACTGACTATAACCCGCGTTAATGCTTATTCTCAGACGGTACAGCCACTTCCTGCTATGTGTCTACGAAACAGACATAATACAGGATGAGCAGTCATCACTAGAACTCTTAACAACACCATCACATTCCAAATAACCCGACACTGAACTTACTTGCCAAAGTCTTCTGTTAAGATAAACATTCAAATTAATATTTTTATTTTTGATTTCATGCATTTGCCCACAAGATAACCCAAAACATATTAATCTAATGTTTAAAAAATCCTCACCCAAGAATATTTTTTAATTGATTTTCACCGAGAAGGGGGGAGGGAGGGAGAGAGAAAGAGAGAGAGAGAAACCTCCATGTAAGAGAAGCATCAATCGGCTGCTCTAAGATAATCCACTGGTCCATGGAGTATCAACGGGACGCCCCCCAGGGGGATCAAACCCGAAACCGAGGCCTGTGCTCTGCCGGGGAATGGAACCCTTTGGAGGGGACCCTGCCCCAACCGGCCGAACCTACTATTGTGTGTGATAGTCTCCTTTTCCTTCCAAGGGACTATCAAAATGATCTTTAAATATGAAGTCAATCACATGCTCCACATGAAATGTTAAAAGGCGCCGACAATCCTCCCAGGCGCTCCTCAAACACTGAACAGGAACAGCTCGTTGCCGCGGTGGCGCTGGAACTGTCCGTTCAGGACGAAGGGGAAGCCAGCCGCTCGGGGGACGGAGGCGATGACCCGCGGGGTCTTTCTCTGGAGGAGGATCCACTTCGCCAAGCGGCAGAGGAACCCACGAAAGCAAGACCTGCACCAAGACCTGCGGCCACGCGCCGAAACCCCTCAGCAGCGGAGGAAATGGAAGTTCACGCCAAAACGAGGCTGGACTGAAAGCCAAGCCGAGCCCATGGGCTGGAAGGAACGGGGCGGGGGCCCCCCCTGAGCCTGGCTGGACCTGAATGACCCCCGAAAACCGAGCCCCGGGACTCACAGAGCACGGCCACCGCCCCGGACTCGAACAGGAGACACTCCTCCTTGTGCCTGGTCTCCACCATGAGGCTGAAGGGCGGGGGGTCCAGCTTGTGGTAGACCCGGAACCCCTTGCTGAACGCCATCCGGTCCGCAGAGCAGCCTGTGGGAGGAGCAGAGCAGATGCGGCGCGGCTCCCCGCGGCCGGTGCCCCTCCCCCGCGGCCGGTGCCCCTCCCCCGCGGCCGGTGCCCCTCCCCCGCGGCCGGTCCCCCTCCCCCGCGGCCGGTCCCCCTCCCCCGCAGCCGGTGCCCCTCCCCCGCGGCCGGTCCCCCTCCCCCGCGGCCGGTCCCCCTCCCCCGCAGCCGGTCCCCCTCCCCCGCAACCGGCTCCCCGCAGCCGGTCCCCCTCCCCCACCAACCGGCTCCCCCGCAGCCGGCTCCCCTCCCCGCGGCCGGTCCCCCTCCCCCGCGGCCGGTCCCCCTCCCCCGCAGCCGGTCCCCCTCCCCGCGGCCGGTCCCCTCCCCGCGGCCGGTGCCCCTCCCCGCAGCCGGTCCCCTCCCCGCAGCCGGTCCCCCTCCCCGCAACCGGCTCCCCTCCCCGCAGCCGGTCCCCCTCCCCGCGGCCGGTCCCCTCCTCCGCAGCCGATCCCCCTCCCCGCAGCCGGCTCCCCCTCCCCGCAGCCGGTTCCTCCCGCAGCCGGCCCCCTTCCCCTGCAACCGGTCCTCCTCCCCCGCAGCCAGCCCCCGCCCCGCCGGTCCCTCCCTCCCCCGCAGCCGGCACCATCCCCGCCGCCGGTGTCCCCACCCCTGCAGCTGTCCCCCCACCCCGCCGTCCCCTCCCCGCAGCCGGTCCCCCTCCCCGCCGCCCCTCCCCGCAGCCGGTCCCCCTCCCCGCCGCCCTCCCCGCAGCCGGTCCCCCTCCCCGCCGCCCCCTCCCCCCCAGCCGGTCCCCCTCCCCGCCGTCCCCTCCCCCGCAGCCGGTCCCCCTCCCCGTGCGCGGGGAGAAGGGTTCGCTCCACCCGCAGCCGGCACTCCAGGCACCAGAAAGCACCAGCGGAGCCCTCAGCGCCGGTTCCCGGTTCCCGGTTCCCCGCGGCAGGACCGGCCTGACCCCGCCGGGAGCCGCTCACAGCTTCCTGCTCCGGGCGGCCGCCGCGGGGCAGGGGCCGATTCGGAGGCGGGCGGCAGGTAGGAGGGAGGTCGCACCGCCCGCGGCAGGGGCGGGAGAGGGGACCCGCCCGCAGGGCTCCCCGGGCGGCGACCCCGGCCCAGGCCACGCGGGCGGGAAGCCACGACGCGGGGCGCAGAGCTGACCGGTGCTCGCGGTCCTGGACAGCCGGGCCCGAGGCGCCGAGCAGCCCGGCGCGTCCACGGCGCCTGAAGCCGTCCGGTCCCGGGGGCTGACAGCCGCTGTCACCGCACCCGCCCGCCGCCCGCCCGCCGCGCCGCGTCCCCTCACCGCTGCCGCCGCTGGACGCGGACCGCCTCCGGGAAAGCCACCCGCGGCCCGGCCGCCCTGGGTCTGGGAGCGCCGCTGCCGCCCGCCGGCGCCTCCCTCCTCCCCCGGCCCCCTCCGCCTGCGCCCGCCGCCCGGGCCGCCGCCGCCGGAAGCGTCACTTCCGCCCAGCGGACCCAGTGCTTCCGCATTGCGCCGCGCGGGGCGGGGCCAGGCCTCTGGCGGGGCGGGGCCAGGCCTCTGGCGGGGCGGGGCCAGGCCTCTGGCGGGGCGGGGCGTCGGAGAGGCCACGCCCACTCGGGCCTTCGCCGGGCGCGGGCACTGGGAGCGGCCTCCGCGCGCAGCGGGCGTCGCCTGGGCGGGGTCCCCGACCGCAGCCGCAGGTCCCGCCGCCGGGGTGCCGGGTCATCGGCCGCCCCAGCCCGCGCGTGGGCTCCCCGCGGCTGCCGGCGGGCCTCGGGGCGGAGCCTTGCGGGCTGGGTGCGGATACGTGCGCCCGAGGTGCCAGGAGCACCCCTGTCGCCCCGCGGCCCCCCGTCCCGGGCGAGGGGACCGGAGGCAGCCGGCGGGCCGCGGCGGCGCCTGGAGAGCTGTCCATGGTGTCGCTCCGGGCGGCCGGCGGTGGAAGGAAGGAAGATCGGCGCCTGTAGGAACTTGCGGGGCTCAGGGGCGGCGGGGAGCGATGTCACAGCCCGGACGGCCCTGAGGCCCGGGCGGCTGTCATTGTCCCTGAGTGGCCAGCAGCCGCTCTGGCTGGGGAGCCCAGTGCCTAGAGGCAACCCCCCTTTCACCGCGCCCCGTTTCTCAGCACACCATGCTCCCCGGCTAACGGGATGTCACACCTAAGGGCTTTACACGGCTTCCACTTCCTAGATCTAAATATGGAAATGAAGCCAAAGCCAGCAACCCCGAAGGGGAATCGAGAACCTCAGAACCCCAGCTCACCGGGGAGCGGTCCCCCTGCGTGGCTTTTGCTCCTTCCCCTTAGTGCTTTCCTGGGAGCAGCACCAGCAGAATTTAAATTCCGCGGAGCACACAGAATCGGTTCCCCTCCGGGCCTTGTCACGTGGCTCAATTTATCGTTTTTTCACCCATTTTGGAGAAGCTGGGCCCACCCTGGTTGCAGGATAGAGGCCACTTCTCTCCGAGGCGACGCGCAGACACAGGGTGGCTTTCGGCAGGAGGAAGGGCTCGCTCTCCTGCGGTGCCGTCTGCTGAGGACAGGGGACGCCTCTCTCCTGCCGTGGCCTCCGCCACTTAGGGAAGCACCCGGTCATTCCCCCGAGATCGTTGGCGCCTGATTCCCACAGCCCCTCTGTTCCAAGGGCAGGACGGGAGCGGCTACCTCAAGGCTACATTCTTGCACCCCCTCCTCCCCTCCTCCCCTCCTCCCCTCCTCCCGCTCAGGGACAGTTTTCACAGCTCAGGGGTAATCACACCAAGGAGTCTCCCTCCTCCTCCTCCTCCTCCTCCTCCCCCTCCTCCTCCTCCTCCTCCTCCTCCAACAAGCCTCTTTGGACTCTTCATCACTGTCACCCTAAGCACCTCTTACAGGCTTGGGCAGACCCTGATAAGACACCTCCCTCCGACATCTGCCTGCCTATCTCACCCCAAGTCCCCCTCCCTTCCTTGTCGCCTAGCAACAGCAGCCATCGCCCTTTAAGAGAGCGGCCAGTGTTTATTCCCGCCCTGGGACCAATTAGCGATGCACCAGCCCTTTCCCTTCGGGGAAAGTAAAACAAACTCTCTCTCTCTCTGCATCTCTCTCCTCTCTCTCAGTTGTGCATTTCTTCACAGCCCCTCTCACCGGCCAAAACCCTAACACTATTTCCTTAGAAAAACGATTTGCTCTTTGTAGTGGTTACTGACAGCAGCCTCAGTTACACTCAGATTAAGACAATCCACTGGTCCCTGAGTTCGGTTCTTGCTTCCCAGAGCCCTTTTCAACTGGAGATTGCATTTGCCAGAGAAAACTCCAGGAAGAGTGGGTGAGAATGGAATTTTCCTATTTGTTCACATTAAGAGTGTGTGTGTGTGTGTGTGTGTGTGTGTGTGTGTGTAAGCAGGGCTCTTATTCCCAGAATGGACAGTAGAGGGTCACAGCTTTTCCAGATCCTTCCAAAACTGATCAGTTTAGTCATGAAATAAGCCCATGCCCACGGGTTGCAAACACAAGGGCCACTTTACTAGTGACTTGTACAAACGTTACTTCTTTTCTTGTCCCCGTTCCTGTTTACACTTCCTTGTTCATCAGAACACGTGAAAACAGCCGGACAAATGTCCCCGATCCGAAGAATGCCTCTGGGGCGGGCGGCACACCCACACTCTGGGCGAGGCTCCAGGGCTTGCGGAGATGGGCTGCTTCCTGGAGCTAGAAGCAGCCCCAGCAGGTGGCACAGAGACCAGCTTCCACAGCTTCAAGGGATTGAAAGCAAACACCTGATTTACAGACGTTGAGTTTTAACCAAATTATTTCTCCTCTGGGCAAATCCTATCAGGTTGAAACATGAAATTGCCCTTTCTGTAAGTCAAAACTAGCCCCATCCAATAGTGTGTCCCCAGTAAACGACAGCTAGGGTAAGTAATTTAGAAATTACTGATGATTATCCCCAATGACATAACAACAACTATGTCGTAAGGCTGCATTTTGGCGGATGTTTGCTTTTACCTTTTCCGTACAGCCTCCGTTTTCCTATCGAGAATGCTAGAGGGTGTTGGGCAAATTGGAGAATATTCACAGTCCAGTCCCATGACCTTGGCCAGTTTGTTCTCGGTGACACCCGCGAGCTAGCTTTGATCTGGGCTCTGCAGGGGCCCGACAGCACATAGGAGAGCCGCAGGATGTGCGCCCTTCACCCGGAGCAGGTGCCTCTGGAGTTTTGACATCTAAGGTTAAATACATGTCAGTGGTTCTCAACCTTCCTAATGCCGCGACCCTTTAATACAGTTCCTCATGTTGTGGTGACCCCCAATTTGTTACAAATTGAACATAATTAAAGCATAGTGATTAATCACAAAAACAGTATATAATTATGTTTTCCATGGTCTTAGGCGACCCCTGTGAAAGGGTTGTTCGACCCCCAAAGGGGTCGTGACCCACAGGTTGAGAACCGCTGGCATAAGGGAAGCTTTTGTGGTCAAAGTGTTTCTGTAAAGTAGCTTAAAATAGCTTCTATAGGGCCGAACCGGTTTGGCTCAGTGGACAGAGCGCCAGCCTGCGGACTCAAGGGTCCCAGGTTCGATTCCGGTCAAGGGCATGTACCTTGGTTGCGGTCACATCCCCAGTGAGGGGCGTGCAGGAGGCAGCTGATCGATGTTTCTCTCTCATAGATGTTTCTAACTCTCTATCCCTCTCCCTTCTTCTCTGTAAAAAAATCAATAAAATATATTTAAAAAAAAATAAAAATAAAAAAAAATAAAATAAAATAGCTTCTATAGGATGTCAAATTCTGTAGTTTACCATGTGCTTTGAATCATCAAGTAGAGGGTATAAGGTCTATTTTCCAACAGATCTTTTTAACTGGACAAGAGTTCCTCTGAGAAAGTCTGTGCTAGTCATTGTGCTGCTGGATGATTCTATTAAAAATATATATATATATATATATATATATATATATATATATATATATTATTGACTTTGGAGAGAGGGAGAGGGAGAGATAGAAACATCAATGATGAATTCATTGATCAGCTGCCTCGTGCACATCCCACACTGGAGATCGGGCCCAAAACCTGGGCATGTGCCCTGACCAGGAATCGAACCATGACCTCCTGGTTCATAGGTGGACGCTCAACCACGGAGCCACGCCGGCCCAGCTGGACAATTCTAACCTGCACGCCTCTGCTGGAGTTAGGGGAAGCCAGGACAAACTGCCGGGGCCCGGAGGTGTGAGCAGGCCGAGCGTTGCACATCAAGACCAACGTTGCGTCACGAATTTTAGCCTGCCCGCCGTGGTGGGCACCCAGCGTCCACAATGTCAGTTCCGGAGGACACCTCCACAGGGTCGTGGATGGCAGCTTTTGGAGCCGGGTGCCTCTCGCTCACTCACACATTATGTCGTTGCTCTCACTGCAGATAGAAATTGCTTCTTCGCTCTCACTCTCACTTCATTG
Organism: Myotis pilosus; assembly: GCA_036010255.1. NCBI lineage: Eukaryota > Metazoa > Chordata > Mammalia > Chiroptera > Vespertilionidae > Myotis > Myotis pilosus. Next base: position 1,458,504 of record JASKON010000002.1, read on the forward strand.
GAGACCAGAATGGTGACGTCCCTGGGCCATGGGAAGAGTTCTTGTAACTGAGAACCACTACCATGTAGCAACCTACATTCTTAGCTGGCAGTTTGCAGCTCTCCAACTCTGACCATTCGTGATTTCCAGGGACATTAGCATTTTAAAAACAGATTCTAGCCGAAACCGGTTTGGCTCAGTGGATAGAGGCTCGGCCTGCGGACTGAAGGGTCCCAGGTTCGATTCCGGTCAAGGGCATGTGCCTGGGTTGCGGGCACATCCCCAGTGGGGGGTGTGCGGGGGGCGGCTGGTCGATGTTTCTCTCTCATTGATGTTTCTGACTCTCTATCTCTCTCCTTTCCTCTCTGTAAAAAACTCAATAAAATATATATATTAAAAAAAAATAAAAATAAAAACGGATTCTAGAGAAAGAGAGAAACATCGATGGGCTGCCGCCTCCTGCATGCACCCTGACGGGGAACTGCACCCGCCACCTTTTGGTGGACGGGAATGACTCTGAGCCACACCGGCCAGGGCGAAAGCAGCACCTAGAATTGGGCATTTGACCTAAACTTCACTGTTTTAAATTATACTTCAGTGACCGGCTTCTGAAGATCAGGGAGTTCTACAGTTTAGTGTATCCTCGTGAGGAGGGCGCTTGCCTTGGGGCTTGTGCCTTTTGGGCCAGTTCTGGGGACTGGTTATCGCGGGGGCAGCTGTGCGCTGGAGCCCTGGGCGTGGGAGCAGTCGCTGTCCCTGTCAGGAAGCCGGTGGCGGACATGCTGCTCTCATCTGCAGGAGGCCTGGGTCCTCGCTGCTCTTCTCTCCGACTGCGGGATGCCGGGGAGGGTGTGCTCCGGGAACGGGGCTCCGTCAGCTGCCCCGAAACTTCCTTAGACCCGCAGCACGTCTGAGACCTTCCGGTTCCTTCCCTCAGGTCACCCTCAGGCTGGTCCGGCCTCCGCCAGCTCCCTCTCTTTTTTCCAATTCGAGTTTCTACCTAAAGCCCTTGTACACCTAATGGCATCCCGGCGACGGCTCCCCAGATGGGACGAGCACAGTGGGGTCTGGGTTCTCCCAGGACATCGCCTGGGGCGCTCAGCTGGCGGCACTGGCCACACAGCCCTCAGCAGAGCCGCGGGTGCTTGCCGCAGGGACAGGGAGGGGCGCCATCACTCGGGACAACAGTAGTCCGTCTGACCGTGGCTCATGCTGTCACAGGAAACTAGTTTTCCTTTTCAAACGCCTTCGTTACCCACTTAAGTTCATCCAGAAGACTGCTCCAAAAGGCAGAAACTGAAGAGGAAACCTGGGCTTTGTTAAAAGGTCACACTCTGAACCTGCCTGACGGGTCCCTGCCTAAGAAAGATGTACGGGCTATTTCAGAAGCGACAGGAGCTGAGCTGGGAGAGCCACGCGTGCCAGGCGCGAGCCGCTCCCACCGAGGTCCTCGCGTGTCTCAATCCAGTGCTGATGCCAGGAGAGCGGCGCGCGTCCCAGGATCGCGTTCCCGGGTTCCCAGCGAGGGCCGTCCTCGGGCTATGGGGCGGGAGACACACTTAAGGCACAACATACATCCTTCTACATCTTATCCCACTGACGTTGCAAACTCCTGTTCTCGCTGTAACTCTTCAGTACGCCACGGAGGCACAGCACAATGCTCACCCAGAATGAACATGCAGGTGTAGGCCTCGTTCCTGCAAGAAGCACACTTCACCGAGCAATCAGCAGGTGGCGCTGTTCTCCACCTGAGGATCTGAGCGGACCTGCGCACAGGTGCTGACAGTCTCACCTCAGTGCCTACCTGAAATGCTCTAACTGAAATCAGTCCCCAGCAAATACAACAAAGGACATAAGTGAAAATTAATTTAATGCTTGGCTAAAGCTTAATTACAGACATCATTATCAAACAATAGTCCTTAATTTCTAAAAAGTTCCTCTTTTGAAAATCACAGAATCAGAAAGCATAAACTTTAGAACAAGGCCCCTGGGTATTTACACCGCGCATAAACATTACAGAAGACCATGGAGATTCGGGGGCCTGGGTGTGTGGTGAGTCAGCGAGGCGTATCATTTATTGCATATATAACTCACATATGTGGGATTTAAAAGGACAGACACCAAATTCAAGTGCATGTGCTTGTAAGCTGTCGGGGAATAAAGTCATGAGCCAGGATCGTTGGCCCAAAACCACGAAGTTAGGCTGTGGGTCTATTATTTTTAAAGATCAAGCTTCCACACCCTTTGGGAAACCTTATGTTGCACGCTGAGCTCCACGAGGCCCACGCTCGACACTGCTGATGCGGAGGAAGCCGCACCGACCTCAGCCGAGGCAGCCCAGCAGCCCCCGTGCTGCCCCCACGGGGAGGACGCTGAGACGCTCGCCAGCCCTCGGTTGCAGCAGTGATTTCCCAAGACAACTGCTGACTAATTTCCTGCTGTTAAAGGCTCACTCTGTAGAAAACCACAAATTTCCAGTGTGAAAGTAACTCCATGGTGGTATAAATATATATATGCGTTAATTACACAATTTACACTGCACACATTGTTTACAGAGAACAATTAACTAAGAGGGTTAATTGGAATAACCATATAAAATACTTCTGTAAACAAAGTATGCCAGGCAATAAGGAAAACATTCATAAAACCTCCTAGAAATAATCTGAACTCCTTTCATTCTGAAGAAATCGCATTGAAGGACACAGCATTGGAGATTAATAATGTTCTTTGTATTAAAACAAGAATCACTATTTTACAGTGTAAGAAACTTTACATATATACAGAACCTATACATGAGGAATGGTGCTAAAGCCAGTGGGCTGTTCGGTCTCAGGTCGGCTTTCCTTCCACCAAGGACTTGAATTCCTTCACATTGTGTTCGCCTGCGACAGCCACAGCGTGATCCAGCGCGTGGACACTCGCAAGGAGCTTGATTATCTGTTTTATGTTTTCCCTAAAAGAGGAAAAAATGTAGCAGCATCCCATTAATTAGTACAAAAGCCCTAAAGGAAAAATTTGTTAACTTTATGACCTTTTTTTAGGTTTTATAATCAGTTTTTCCAAGCATACATTTTTAAAAGAAATAAGCACGCTACAGCATATTTAAATTACCCATTTTCAAAAACAAAAAACACCCTAAAATTTCCTTTAGATCAGGAATTTTCATTACTACCAGAATGAAAAAGAAGCAATCTATTTCCCAACTGCCCAGGGCCCTGCCCCGTTCCTCCGGCGCGCTCTCAGAACACCCCGGACACGGGCCATTTGTCCACTCATCACGGCCCATTGAGACCCAGCACGATCCCCAGGCTCCGGAACCCACTGGTGCCTTAGCAACCTGGCTGGGAGCCATTCTGCCTTCTCGTGAAGCATCTCAGTTTAGCAAACGCAGAAACACCCAGTGATGGCGAACAGTCCCCGCCCCGCCCAGAGCTGACTCAGCAGGTGGCGGGCCTGAGACCCTGCATTTCTAACTCAGCTCCCAAGTGCCGCTGGTGCCGCTGGTGGGGAACTGCACTCTGAGACGGACTCTAACACTAGTCTGAACCACTCTGAGAGGGTCACACAATGTCACACTGTTGGTATCTCTTCTTTACAAAATTGCAGTAAGTACCTTTTAGCAAAGGATTAAAATTTGTGAAACTGCAACTGACGTGGACCCCATTTTATGTCCACTGTACACAGCAGGTGCAGAAAGCCGTTTTCTGTGCAAAAGTCCACACTGTTGATATTTCACTCCAAACAAAAACACTGTTAAGAAGTGGACAGAACCCAACCAGCTGGCCCAATGGTTGATCGTCGACTGATGAACCAGGAGGTCACGGTTCGATTCCCGGTCAGGGTGCATGCCCGGGTTTTGGGCTTGATCCCCAGTTGGGGGTGTGCAGGAGGCAGCCAATCAGTGATTCTCTCTCATCACTGATGTTTCTATCGTTCTCTCCCTCTCCCTTCCTCTCTGAAAAAAAAAAAAAGTGGATAGAATTCACCTAAGAAAATATAATATTTAGTGCTATTAATCACCAACACACAAAATGAAATTAAGATATAAAGCAAAATTACCTGCCAAAGAATTTTAACATGAAAATCTTTACTACCTACTGTGCCTTAAAAAGATGATTTTTATTGATTTTAGAGAGAGGAAGGAAGGAAGAGGGAGAGAAACATTGATTGGCTGCCTCCTGCATGCCCTCGAACTGGGGATTGAGCCCAAAACCTGGGACAACACTGAACCAGCTGAGCCACACCTACTTTGCTTTTAATTTTATCATAAAATATAGCAAAATTTCTCTTTGGAAAATAAGGTTCTTTTACATGGAAGAGGAATGAGGAAAAAAATAGGTTTTGTGATGGGGTATGATTAATGGTATGATCTAAATATATATTTTTAAAAAGTCTTTCAAATTATACTAGTTATTATTATTTACTCTTTATGCAGGTATTTATCCCCAAAGCACATGAACATCAAAACAACGTCCACAAAAAGAAGTCACAATTTATGTAGCCCTTTCTTGCAGCCTTTGATAAAAACGATGTGTAAGCTGCTCCCCAAAACTCTCGAGGGATGACCTTCAGTCTAATGTTAGGAGTCTATAGAAGCCTTTTCTTAATGCCTTCATAAAAGATCCTATTGAAGCCAAGACCGGTTTGGCTCAGTGGATGGAGCGTTGGCCTGCGGACTGGAAGGTCCCGGGTTCGATTCCGGTCTAGGGCATGTACTTGGGTTGCGGGCACATCCCCGGTGGGAGATGTGCAGGAGGCAGCTGATCGATGTTTCTCTCTCATCGAAGTTTCTAGCTCTCTATCTCTCTCCCTTCCTCTCTGTAAAAAATCAATAAAATATATTAAAAAAAAAAAAAAGATCCTATTGAAAAAGATTAGGTAAAACCACAGAAACAGAAAACAATATATACTTTTGGAATGTTTACCAAGACCAAGTCAATGTACAGTTTAAAGTAAAATATAAGCATGTCTTTACTTAAGCCATTTTCTAATACTAAATCTAACAATTAAGTAAAGACTAGGTCACCATTTCATTAAATAATCACAACTAATTACCTTGCATTTCTTTTTTCCACATCTGAGCATCCGATGCTGTTTCTATAAATTGTATCTGCTAAGTGTACGAGGTATCGACAGAAGTTTTCTAACTGAGAAATAGTTCTTTCTCCTTTCAGGTTCATGAACCATTGCTTGGGGAAACAATTGATCACCTATGGAGAAGATGCAAAATAAAAGAGAATACACAGAAGTGTCTATGATCTGAGTCTAGATAATGAACTAGAAGACATGCTACTGGGCTTTATGTACCGTATTTGCCGGCGTATAAGACGATTTTTTGGCCCTGAAAAATATGCCTCCAAGTGGGGGGTCGTCTTATACGCCAGGTACACTTCAGATAGACTGCCCATAGTGCTTGCCCCGTGCCATAGTGGCCTCCCGATGCCCGCCCACTTCATTCCACATACCGTTCAGGCATCAGCAGCGCTGCTGGGTGTTTGCTCGGCTGTTATGCGATTTGGCTGTTATGCGATTTTACCACACTCGCAAAATCGCACACAGCCGACCATACACCCAGTATGATAGCGCAAAATCGCGAAGCGCGATACCATACTGGGTGTATGGTTGGCTGTGTGCGATTTTGCGAGTGTGGTAAATTCGGGTTACCGTATATTTCTTTACATATGCATTGAAGATTCGCGATTTTGCGCTATCATGGTGCCTGTTAGAATGTTGAAGAGCTCGCACTTGCGCACTAGTGTGAGGTCCCAGGGAGATGCTGATGCAAGGGTGGACCAGACTGCTATAGTGACAGGGCGGGCAAACAGGGAGCAGGGACCAATCAAATCAGGCTTTGTATACAGCCAACAGCCAACCACAATACTGCCCCATTGTACAGTACAGCATAGAAAATGTCGACCAGTCAAACCCCTATCATCCCTATCATGGCACCAAGATGTCGTTGATGAACTTTTAATATCAGATGATGAAGAGGAGTTTGAAGGCTTTTAAGGTGAAACTGTCACGCCAGCAAACTTGCTAGGGACTTGCCCGGCACTTGCTCTCTCCCTCTATTTGTTATCTTACTTCTATCATTGACAGTCCCTCTAGGTTGTGGGCTGCTTGCCTGTGTTCCTGAGAAGCATCTACGGTACCAGTCTATAGAGTGTGTTTTCTTTAGTGAATTACCGGTATGTTTACCGGTAATAAACTTGCACTGTTTTATGTATATGTTTGATTACATACATCCTTGTGACAGTTTTCCTGCATGTCATAAGCATTTGAATATAAATTAAAATGTTAAAATCAAATCTGATATTGTTTTACCTTTTATTTGGTGTGTGGAAGGTGTGCGGAAGAGGGGGTAGTCTTATACGGCGAGTATATAACAAACTCTGTATTTTGAGTGGAAATGTTAGGGGGTCGTCTTATACGCCCAGTCGTCTTATACGCCGGCAAATACGGTAACTAATGACTTTGAAGAGAAATTCTTTCAATCTACAGTAACTATATCATTTTCCTTAATGTACCTGAATTTTTACTTCAACACATAGGTCAGGTACTCAAAGTGAAAGACAAATCATTTGTCCAATATTTAAGTACATTAGGGACCCAACATTGATAACCAAAGGCTCTATTTACTCTCTCCAGCCTTCCAGCAGCCCTGATGACCGGGATTCTCCTTGACCAGCAGCTTTTGATTAGAAACAAGTGTAGTATAAACACACCAGAGAGGGCCCCCGAGGGGCACCGAGCGCAGAGCCTACCCAGGTGGGGAGGACATGCGGCAGCTCACACCCAGGTGAGGGAGGCCGAGTCCCATCGGGGAGGGGACAGCGCTCTCCGGATCAGGCGCCTGTGTAGACAGGAGGCCCGAGCCCCACAAAGAACCAGGGACGCTTGGAGAGAGGATGATCCCAGGGCTGGGGCTTAGCAAGTCCCAGATGGGCCCGCGCATCAGTGCTCCCCCAAAATGAGAGGACTCGGCACAGGTCACAGAAGTCCGCTCGGAGGGACGGCCACGGACGACATCTGGGATCACTGCTGCCAATGTCACAGAACCTGAATCTCACGGGAGAGGATGCGACAAACCCAAACTGAGGGACAGTCTACAGAAGAACTGGTCTATCATCTCAGAAAATGTCATGGTGAGGAAGGCCACAAAGAGACAGACTAAAGGAGCTGGGAGAGACTGATGATCAATGCAAGAGGTGGCCAGGGGCCTCTGGCCCATCCTCACTATCACTGATAACGGCCCAGGTGAGACGGTTTCAGCGTCAGGCGACACTGGCACACAAGCTGCTCCTGGTGCTGAGGTAACACTTTGCCACGGAGAACAGCCATGTTTACAGGCAACAGACAGAGCACCCGAGGGCGGGCACCTCAGACAGACTGACATCGTCCGGGGAAAACTACATTCGCAAATCTTCAATTCTGTGATTGTTTCAAAAATATTTTTTAAAAGATCAAATTAGGGAACTCCCATATAAAGCAAGAAACAAAACAATATTAAAAAATCATTTTTTAAGTTAGAAAATGAACTATTTCTTTAGTAACATTCAAAATAGCATTCATTCAACTGTTAAACAATTACCCTGAAATTGAAACTTTTATTAATAGCTGCAAAAATACTGATATTCATAGATGGGCAGATAGAAATATACATATACAATACAAATTTTATGCAAAAAATGCTGTGGTAGGTTGTTTGAAACTACCTGGGTCAACCTCACACTAAGTCCAAAAATCAAAGGAGTTTTCGTAAAATCTCAAATTTCTCTTCAAACAAAGAAAACAATTCATGTTAACGTATGTGCCTTGAAAACAACAATATGTGTCATTTAACTCACATTTTGGGCTTTTTTTATGCTGTCATCTCCATATTCTGAATTCTGAAAAGCCATGAGAATATATCTATTTAATAAGCCATCTATTGATAACTCCTGTAGAGTTTTATTGGAGAAAATGCCATACCATTGAAGAAAATTCCCTAAGAGCTAGAGAGAGAAAGAAAAAAAATAGTGAGGGCAATGTCAAGCAATTAAATTAGGTACAAAATACATAAATTACTAGTAAAATAAAACACCATTAGAATACGGTGAACCCGTCTTGCAAGAGCACTAGTAAGTACGTTTAAAGGGCCCAAAGACTTCCTAGAGCAGTGATGGCAAGCCTTCTGAGCTCGGCGTGTCAGCATTTTGAAAAACCCTAACTTAACTCTGGTGCCGAGTCACATATAGAAATTTTTTGATATTTGCAACCATAGTAAAACAAAGATTTATATTTTTGATATTTATTTTATATGTTTAAATGCCATTTAACAAAGAAAAATCAACCAAAAAAATGAGTTTGCATGTCACTTCTGACACGCGTGTCATAGGTTCACCATCACTGTCCTAGAATGACCCAACATTTCAATTTCAATTTTTTAAAAAAATATATTTTATTGATTTTCCACAGAGAGGAAGGGAGAGAGATAGAGAGCCAGAAACATTGATGAGAGAGAAACATCCATCAGCTGCCTCCTGCACACTCCCTACTGGGGATGTGCCCGCAACCAAGCCCTTGACCGGAATCGAACCCGGGACCCCCCAGTCCGCAGGCCGATGCTCTATCCACTGAGCCAAACCGGTTTCGGCTCAATTTCAATTTTTAATTAATTCAGGCGCCACCCTTTCTGATTGCAACACTTGTGTTTACCAGATCTCGGGAGCCTGGCCTGAGCGAGGTCACCGACGGCTCCAGCGCCTCCTGCTCAGTCCATGCGATCTGCAAGCCGTCCTCAAGGCCAGCCCCCCGCCCGCCGTGTCTGTTCCCGTATTTCTCACTCAGTGGACAGGACCCTATCCAACAACCGGTGGGCAGGCACCGGTGTCATTCTCCAGCTCTCCCTCCGGGTGGGTTTGACCCCAGCTCCCCCCAGGCCCTCCGCTCCCCCCTGAGCGGGGCCCCCAGCCTCCTTCCTATCACTCCAGTGAGGGGAGCCTGGCTCAGCTCTCAGCAGGGCTCCCGCAGGGCCCTCAGGTTGTGGGTGATGAATCGTCCCGGGGTGGTGCACGGCTAGTGCCACTCTAGATGCGAACGAAAGGAGAGTGCATCCTCCCCCCCCGAGGCCGGAGGGCATCGGGATTCATTCTTTCACGGGCCCCACTGAGAAAAGCTGCCGCAGAGCCAGCCTGGCCGGCGGGTTCCCTCACTCCCACTGGAGACCAGGCCTCACTGTCCGTCAGCAGGAAGTCACGGGCCTTGAGGACCCAACAGGATCATCTACAGGAGGAGCGGTCCAGAGTTTGGCTCACAGTTGAATACACAGTCAATACTCATTTCCATTTTCATTATTACTATCCTTCCTGCTTCAACACAGTATCTCCAAAATTGTGTTCATGTCGCTTCTTGCTATAAAAACCCTTCTATGACCCCCACACACGGTCAATTACTTTCCACAAAGATGAAAAGCAATTTAACCAAGACCAGTCTTTTCAAAACAGTGCTACCACAGATGAACTTCAAACCAGGCCTCACACTCTATAAAATATGTAAATGTGAAACCTAAAGCTAGGGAACGTCTAGAAGTTCCACGGAGAAAAACATGGTGGCCTTGCGTTAGGCAAATACTTCCTGGAACACTGAGAGCACAAACCATAACAGGAAAAAGCAATAAATTGGACTTTTGTCAAAATTAAGAATTTCTGCACATTTAACACTGTTAAGAGAATGAAGACAGTCCTGGCTGGTGTGCTCAGTGGTTAGAACATCAGGTTTGCTTCCCATTCAAGGGCATGTACCTGGGTTGCAGTTTAATTCTCCCACTCAGTCTGGGCATGTTTGGGAGGCAACCAATCGATGATTCTCTCTCTCTCCTTCTCTTCCCCACTTCCCTTCCACTTTATGTAAAAGCAATGGAAAAATGTCTTAAGGCAGGGGTTCTCAACCTGTGAGTTGTGACCCCTTTGGCGGTCGAACGACCCTTTCACAGAGGTTGCCTAAGACCATCCTACATATCAGATATTTACATTATGGTTCATAACAATAGCAACATGACAGTTATGAAGTAGCAATGAAAATAATTTTATGGTTGGGTCACAACATGAGGAACTGTATTTAAAGGGCCAGAAGGGCCCTGGCTGGTGTGGCTCAATGGGTAGAGTGCTGGCCTGTGGACTTCCGGGTTCGATTCCTGGTCAGGGCACAGGCCCGGGTTGTGGGCGTGCAGGAAACAGCCGATCTATGGTTCTCTCTCATCATTGATGTTCCTATCTCCCTCCCTCGCCCTCCCTCTCTGAAATCGATAAAAATATATTTAAAAATATATAAATAAAGGGCCAGAAGGTTGAGAACCACTGTCTTAAGGTGAGGATTAAAAACAAAACAAAACAAAAACAAAAAAACCCATAAAAACAAAACAACAACAAAATAAAATAACAAAAAAGAAAATGAAGACAAGCCAGACTGCAGAAAAAAGAAAAACCTTTTGCAAATTGTTTATTCGATAAAGGACTTACTAGTATATCTAGAATATAGAACTCAAAGCACAAAAAGAAAACCCAATTTTAAAAAATGGGCAAAAGATTTGAACAGATACCTCACCAAACTACACACACACAGGTGGCGAATACGCACTTGAAAACGCTCAGCACCACCAGTCATTAGAGAGCTGCCAACGAAAACCATTCAAGATGCGCTATCCCCCAATAGGAGGACCTTGAACACAACCAACCAAACCACTGGCAGTAGCAAGTGCATATGTGGTGAGAGTGAGGAAGAATGGAGTAACTGGACCATTAACAGTGTTGGTTTGCCTGGGTAGCTCACCCAAATGAAATGAAAACTTATTCCCAGGAAAACCTGTGTGTGAACACTTATGGCATCTTTATTCTAATTAGCACAAATCGAAAACTGTCCAAATACCCTCAACTGAGGAGTGGATAGAAAAACAAAGAAACTGGCGTATCCACTAAACAATGGGCTACTATTTAGCAATAAGAAGCAATAAGCTACTGATAACATATGACACTGAAAAACCTCAGATCCATGTTAAGTCAATGGAGCCAGACTCAAAAGGCTACTGACTACGTAATTCCATTCACATGACATTCTTGCCAAGACAAACAAAAAACCCCATCTATATAGAAAAGCCTAAGCGACCATTTGACTGTTAGCTATGATGCGCACTGACCACCGTGGGGCAGACGCTCAACGACGCACAGGCATGGAAACATTGAACAGACTGATGAATCTCAGAGGGAAGGGGAGAGGGTGGGAAGAGATTAACCAAAGATTTTATATGCACACCAGATGCCTGGTGCATGGATTCGTGCACTGGTGGAGTCCCTCGGCCTGGCCTTTGGGGATCAGGCCGAGGGATCCCACTGGTGCATGAATCCGTGCACTGGGCCTCTAGTAGGACCATAAAAAGGAGTGGCCAGGGTGTAGGGTGGGCTTGATCACAAAGGGGCATGGGGAATTTCGGGGGACGGTGGAAGTGTTACATGTCTTGATTTGGGTAGTAAGCATATGACTGAATCCATTCATCAAAACCAACAGGACTATACACTAAGGAGTAAGTGTTACTGTGTGCAGACCGGTTTCCCAGGACTTGGTGCTCCTGCCTCATCCTCCCTCTCTTGAGCCACCCTGATTTCTCAGTTCTTCCAGTGAACCCTCCCCACCCCTCTGCCCCCCTCAGGGCCACTCCCGCTGATGCCTCTGGTCTAATAACCTGCATCTGGCTTCCTCAGGGTGAAAGGGGTCTCTGGACTCCCAGGCAGGGTCTCCGTGCACTGGTCACGTGCTGCCCCTGCTGGACTCGCTCCCACACCCGAGACGCCTGGCTCCCCCGTCGGCTCTGCGGGTGACCAACGCAGGAAGACCCCACTTCCGCTTACTGGGCGCCTTTTCCCCACACTCAGAGCCGAGCACTACTTTCTGAATAAACTGTGGCGAGCAAGGCACGCTGCTGACTAGCTTGCATCTTACTTCATTTTCTCCTATGGAAACATTAAACCTGAATAAACTTTTGGAAGAAAATCATCTTGCAAAATGGAGACTTTGTATATATACACAGATCTAAGCCTATGGAGTTAATCAAATATAAAAATAACTTTCAAGATACATAAAGTCAAGCAAATCTGAAGTCTTTTGGACACCATACAGATACATACCTTAACTGAAGACCAAAACTGTCGTTGAAAAAACAAGTAAGGCCCCGAGTTTTTATTTTCTAAGACACTGAAAGAGAAACACACCATGCTCAAGTGTTTTATACAGACAGCACCAAGATTCCTAGGAGAACTTCTACAAGTAAAATGAGTAAGCAAAGAATTAAGTAACTTTAATAATTTTAAGAAGCGATGGGAATGTATTCTGGACACTGAGGGAGAACAAAGCATCCCCCGTTTTATTCTAGTTAAGGGACAATGTCCCTCTGAGCTCGTCTCCTCGGCGACAGGCTCCCACCACAGAGGTCAAGTGCGTCTTTTAAGCGACCGCTTGTCTTTCCAAGTCCCAGAAGCCTCCTCTGGAAGGTCACGGAGCCTGTCACCACCCTTAGCATTCTCAGGAGCTCCGTGGGACTTACTTTTTGGGATATAAGGGCATGAATACATCATCATCTAAAGTTCTCCTCATTCTCAGCAAGAGCGCTTTCAGATACACCTGCAGAGTGAAACAGACCACACGCTGTAGCAAGGGCTGTGGCAGAGCTAAGCAGCCGTATTCCAACCAGAGAGTAAGTCCCAATTGTGAGCGGACTCTCTTCCCCATTCCCCTTTCCTCACGGAAAGCCGCAAGGTCTCCAGAATCCACTCTCTTATTCCCCCCTCAGCAGCAACAAGGCGGCAAAGCCACAGAGCCCTCCGAGCTCTCTACCCGTGCGCAGACATGATCCGGTTCTGCTCGGAATGACATCACTGAAAACTTGACGACGACAAGAGCACCTTTTCCATGTCTAAATGGCATAAAAAGGCCCGACGAGGGACAGCAGCAATCTGAAGTTTGGAAACTAGTTATACAACAATACCTAGTGTTTACACGCTATTTAAACATTTTAGCATGTAAATAATCAATCAGTACCTATTCTAGAAGTTTTACACTGTTCTTTCCCCAACAATACAGCTCTTACAGGGATATGTGATTAGTCCCACGGGGAGTTAGGATGGGGTGTAAGAAGGTGAAAAAGGTAAAACAAGGGGGTGTGTGGACTCATTAAAGCACCTGCCGAGGCAGGGACTTGGAACTGAGAACTATACTCTAAATGGTGTGAATGTGAGGCTTTATAGAGGACCAGATGGCCAAGTGGGAGAATCCACTTTCTCGGTGACTTAGAACATAACCCCTCATTCTCTCCACTCCAGCTCATTTTCAAAAGGAGAGAAAACAAACAAAAAAACCCTCTCAAATTACCTGTGTGTTTTTGTTTTCTGCATTTGCTACTGAAGGATATCCATTTACTAATTTCAACGTGATTCCAACCATTCTCGAAGTCTGTGTTGTAGAGAAGGGGTCCCACATGTTTTCAGCTATCACTAGAAGGAAAGGGAGAAGGTGCTGAGCCGCAAATGTCAACCGCAGCCGACTGGAACCTGACGCCGAGCAGCCCTCAGCTCACACACACGGCTGTTCTCCTCCTCTAGAGCATCAGCCTGTGCCCATTGCCATAAGCCTTCGGGAGGCCGAGGGCTAGGAACAGTGGAGGGACAGATTCCTCCATCGTCTGCTAATCAGTGAAAATCAATTTGGGGGAAGATTTCAATATCCTAAGAAATACTGTCCCAGCACCAAGAATTTCTAACTAAAAAAGCTGAAACTTATTTTTAATACTTTAAATCAGTTCCTGCATCAATTATTTCTAATCTCGTGAGAAACGGATGAAAAGTCATGAAATTGCTCTCCAGAAAAAGGCATATGCCCCCAAATGTATGTTTTGTTTCAGGCAGTCTTTAAAGGATTCTCAAGCTTGTCAACAGATCCATTACTGTCCCAACTCCAGGCCCCTCCAAGATGGTCTTCCAGTCCCAGGGAGAGACAGGTGTCTCCCGAGCTGACTCTGGCCCAGGGTAACATCCTTTATAATGGACCGTCCGTTATCGTAGAACCCTACCTGTGAGTTTAGGAAGGATCACCTTCTCCACGATGGTGGGCAGCAGCGCGATGTCCACGTCCTCTCTCTCCTGCTCTCGCTCTTCACAACCATAAAACAGCAGCGACTCAAACCACAGCATATTCTCAAAGTCCCGACACTTGGCCTGCAGAGGTTAACAAGGTCACCCGGACACATTAAACTGGTGGCTGCAGCTGCTTCGAGCCATTAGAGGAGTAAGACCTGGACTTAACTGTCAGTCACAAACAAGTGTCAGCTGGACCAAATACAGGAAACATCGCTTTTAGACAACGCGCCTCAGGCGGTAAGGTGAGGCCCCGGAAGAAGGGTAGGATGAAGTGAGCTGCCCATCAGGCGGGCAAGGACTTGCTGAGCTCAGGAGACAGAAACTGGGGTTCAGGGAGGCGGAGACTCCGGGAGCTGGGGGCAGAAGAGCAGCTGCTCTTGGAGAACTCCAGGAGCCTTGGCCGTGTCCTGTGTAGTGACACACACGTGCACGTCACACAGGTCCTCACAGGCCTGTGCTGTGTACTGACGGACACATGCATGGGCGACACTCCATAGGTCTGGCAGAGAGCGACAGGGGCTGTGAGCTGGATCATTCTAGAGCTCACAGTTTTTTGTTTCCAGAGTTTCAACCTCAATCCCTTTTCACTACAGTTTAAACCAGGGGTCCTCAAACTTTTTAAACAGGGGGCCAGTTCACTGTCCCTCAGGCCGTTGGAGGGCCGGACTATAGTTTTAAAAAAAACTATGAACAAATTCCTATGCACACTGCACATACCTTATTTTGAAGTAAAAAAACAAAACGGGAACAAATACAATATTTGTATTTGCATGTGGCCCGCGGGCTGTAGTTTGAGGACCCCAGGTTTAAACGTTCAACCCAACCAATCACATTCGTGCCCATTCATATGTTGGTAACTTCCAAAATCCTATCATAAACGCAACCGCTAGACATCTGTCGTCAGGGCTAGTCCCCGCTCTCAGTCTGAGGCCAGCAGGCCCACTGATCCCGCCTCCCGGGCTGTCACCTTGCTCATTAGTTCAGGCCCATTCCACCCTGCCTCGCTGCGCTGCCCCGTGAGGCTCTAAGCTCAGGCTCAAAGGACCAATTCTTCCTGCCCAGCCTGTTCCCATTGCAGGGTCACACGTGTAACCGAGCGGCTGAGAAAGGCCCCGCACATAAACTGGGAAGCAGCAGAGCACTCTCGAGTGGAGCGTAAGAAGGTCCTCGATGCAGGCCAGCTGCAGTCGGCGTCAACCACAGCCCTGCGCGCTCTCCCGAGGAATGTTTAGCTCAAGCGTTCATCTCTAGCTTTGAGATGAGCATTCCCGGGCCCCGTGGACGTGGCTTTCAGGCAGTGACGGAGCCACCCACCTCAAGAGGAGTCCAGGTGAGAAGCTGCAGCCGGATGAGGGGGTTGAACAACTTGGGCAGACAAAGGCCAATGTAAGCATCCTTGTAGGACGTGTAGTATCTCGAACGCCAGGCTTCAAACTGGGATTTAATACAGTCGATGGAGCAGAAGCTCTCCAGGACATCTTCAAACACCTTGCTGGACTCCTTGGAAATGCGATCTGAAAACACCCCCCCAGAGAACATGGATCAGTATGGAACAGAGAAAGCACCGTCAATGGCGTTCTTTGTAGCCTGGCTTGTTCACAAAGTAACACCTGCTCGCTGCCACCAGGGGAAGGAGGCACCGGAAGTTGAGGTTTCGCCCACAGCGCAGGCGCTTTCTTTCGCACGGCTCCAGCCTGTGCCGTTTCCTATTACACGCTTTAGTTCAGCATCCCTGTCCCTCAGCAATCCAGTGCAAACTTCAGTTACCACGGTGCCCTCGCTGAGTAACCCCATAAAGCACCTACTACGCTGCTAGCGCTGCAGTCCACAAATCACTGTCAAAACACATGTGCATCCGAATCAGTGACCAACCGTGCGACTTCTGTCCAAGTCAGCTGGTGACGGCGATGAAGTCAGACAAGAATGAGTGCCAGAGCTTCGGGTCTGTCAGGGGAAGGCCCTACGATGATGCCCCAGATGAACTGGGAAAGGGCGGTCTTTACCATGGAGAGATCTCGTGTGACAGCCTCTACTTCTCAAAATCCATCTCACCGTGCTAACAGTGGGACTATGTGACATTTGTCATCTGCTATTATGCGATAACAAACAGCATTTGTATGAAGTATTCTTACCAAAAAAATAATAATAACTTCAATGTAATCAAGGGCTCAGACCTAAATTCCAGTTTACAAGAAATACAGTGAATAGAGGAACAAGCTAACAGCATGAGCAGACAGACAAATCTAGAATGTCGGACATTTTGCAAGATAAGTGGCCTGCTCTTTTCAAAATGCACGTCTTAGACAAGCAGGTAGATAACAGCGGTGTGCGTGTGCATGTCACGTACGGGTGATATTAATTCCAGAAAAAAAGTGCTAACAACCAAATGCTGGGCAGGAACGGCATGTGGACCCTGGTTTGGAAACCACAGAATAACTCACAAAAAAGAAATCAAAATTTTGTGGGGACTGCTGATGAGGAAAACAGATGACGTTAAGAAGTGTTAGTTCCTTTCTAGGTGCGAAATGGCATTGTGATAAGGTAAAAAATACACTTGTTTCTAGGAGACACACACTGAAGCTTTTAGGAGTGTCAGGATGTCTGTGGGTTAACTCAAATGGTCCAGCAAACACCATCTATAGACAGTCCGTCCGTCTATGAAGAGCCCGAGCAAGCCTGGCAGCAGAGTAACAACGGTGGGGGTTGGGGGACAGGTGCGTGGTCACCACTGGGCGTCCTGTTCACTACGGAAAAGTTCCGAGAGGGCTGCAGCGACCTCACTCCACATCGCGCCCACGGGGAGGAAGGGCTTCTACTCGGGACCCTCTGGAAATGCCTGGCGCAGCCTAACCTTCCTCCTGGTGGGAATGACTCAGGGCTCCCAGGTCAGGAGTCTCCCTGGGCTGCGGGCTCCACCGCCAGGCTTACCTTCCGGAAGACAGGCGGCCTTGGACCTGACCACGTGGGTCACTTAAAATCCTACGCTTCCCAAGTTTAGCAACACCTGCTGTGCAAGTTCCCGTGACCCATGACCAGGCCACGGCTGTTCTGACAGCTCATCGTGATGCTCACGGTGAAGATGGGCCCAGTTTGCACAATCGGCTCTCATGAGGCCACGGACCTTCACACCATCACCTCCAGGGAAAAGCCGCGGCCCAGCAGGACCCCAGCTGACCGCAAAGCTCATTTCCAAACCAACGGCTGACCTTTCTCCAGGTTGAAGTTGGTGATGTCTGTGGACGTCTCCTCGTCGTCACTGGAAAGGCCTTCCAGGTGATCTGCCATTTTCCCCGTTTGCTCTCTGGCTTGTCGACGCCGAGTCCTAAACAACAAACACCGAGTTCCAGACCAGACCAGAGCGCCGTCCCTGCCCGAGCAGCCAGCAGCCGGCGCCGAGTTACCTCCGGGCCTCGCGCTCTGCGATCCGCCGTTTGGCATGCTCCTGATACAGGGCCCGATCTCGCCCAAAGGAATCGAGATTTGGTGCCATCAGAGCCTTATCTGTAAAACAGCAATGGCCACAATGAGAAGCCTTCTCCGACCATCCTGAGGAAGCGTTTGCACAGAATCAGTCACGTGACAGACCGCTTGCCAATCTCAACAGCAGGATCTGCCGGGCCTGACGGTGCCCAGGCCACTCTCCAGCCCCCAGCAAACCTCCTCTCGCTGTTCCACAAAAAGGAGCAGAGCAGCAAGTTCAACGGCCCTGCCTGAGTGCCCCTGGATTCAGTCCCTATTTTATCTCTAAGTCACAGAGGCTGATGCTATCATGACAACCAAGTAAGAAATCTACATTACTCTGCAAAGGGCAAGTACGACATGCTGAATGACGTGAAATGACAGGAAAGAAACACAGGGAGGATGAGAAAACAGCTCTGCTGCAGTTTAATAATGTATTCTACCTCTGCTGTGCAGAAATGCATTCTCTAGCACCACTTTCAGAGCCGGGGCGGGATCAACGTGGAGACTGAGAACTCTCTACCAGGACCCACTTCTGCTTCTCACACCCTGCTCCTTCAGAGCACAGTTCCCTTCTTTCTTTTCTTTCCCTACTTTCCATCTCTCTCTTTTTTTTAACTTTCTAGGGCAACTTTTTAGCTTTAGCTTCCAACCTATTTAAATTTATTTTCTGTTTCCAAGAGGCGGTTCTTGTCCTTACAATCCTCTTTCCTACAGCATCTTCTGCCTGCTTCCGTGCGGGAGACCCTTCACTGTCCCCGAGATCAGTTCAGGTGACCTGCCACCTGCACTCCTGTTTCCTCGCCCCCCTGGTCCCCTGCCTGGGGGCTCTATCCGCTGCCTCACATGAAGACGATGGGAGGTCTGTGGACAGGGGAAGCTAACACCATCTCCGTCAGATCGCTGGGGAGAAACTCAACTCTCTTGTTGGGGCCCAAGACTGTCTCAGGGTCTTCTCTCCAAACCCATTCTTTCTCGCATCTCTGAGCATCTGTCTGCAATGCCTCCTCATCTACATCTCTGCTCCGCACTATGAAGGCGCTCTGCAACAATCAGTCCTCACTAGCACCGTCCAGTTCACCACAGGCTAACTGCTGTGAACAGAGGTAAGTTCCCACAGCAGCTCCTCACCGTTATAACGAAATATTCGAGGACCTGCTGTAATAGCAACAGGAAGGAAACAACCCAAGGGTTAGAGGGGGAATCACATGCTAAATGAAAGCAAGCGTAGCTCCTGCCCCCCACATGTGTCACCAACAGCAGCAACAGGAAAAATAAAAACAAATACTAGCCTTCTACACGGCACCATCTAACTATTCTAGACCATTATGTTTTTAAAGCTGACTTTCTTACTGGGTTTTTCATTCATATTTCAAAATAGCTCAGGTAGCAAGAAGGACGCTCCAGCTCTCACAGATGATAGAGAGGTGAGTCCAGGACACAGAGGCCCAGCCTTCCCTGCAGTGTGAGCTAAGGAGGCCCAACACAAAACAATTCCTGACTCTTTTAAGAGGGACCCTTCATTGATGGGGTATTTTAAAGAATATTCATTACCATAATAAGTATTTTAAATGTTGCCATATTTATGGGTTTTATAAAATACCTATGTTGAGGGGATGTGAGTTGGCGGCTCACATGACAGCCCAGCATTTCTGTAAGAACCACATACAGTCACCGTGACAGTGTTCGCAAACGGGAAGAGATGAACTCCAGGCTTGTTTATAACAAGATCAGAAATGGAATCAGTGCTTCAGTGCCCCCTGTAATTTCCCTCAAATCTTTGGCAATGAATGAATACTTCCTCCAGGGCAGTATTTTTTTTCACTCTCTCATTACCTTTCAATTTCTAACACTCAATCTAATTAACATACATCATCATTCAAACCTCCTTCTAATTCCATGTATGTAAATAGCTCCAAATGATAAAGAACAGCTTCTAGGTAGGAAAAGGCATCGGAGGAAATGCCCAGCTCACACAAACCATGTCCTTAGAGGGAGTCACTTCCTGTGCAGGTGTGATGGTTACCTGGAATCTGCCCCAAAATTCTGGTTCTGTCTGGGCCAAAGTGACCTTGGAGGGATGCAGGGGTCACTTAGGTGCCCGATTCAGAAACTCTCCAATTGAAACTTAGGTGGCGGAACTAAAGGTCCCGGCCATGCCCAGGGCTTCACCTGAGCCTGACTCTCTGTGAGGACGTTACCCCTTTACGATGCTCTAACGACCAGGACAGGCGGCCTGGCTTCCTCAGGGACCTCAGGACAAAGCCTGGTGTTCAGAAAGGACACTGGGCCCTGAGCCTGGACGAGCTGGGGCGCGTGTCACGGGCAGCTCACTTGCCTCCACCCAAGACCCAGCAAGCGTCTCTGGAGGGTGGGAAACCTGCACTTGAGTGAACGCGCCCCCCCCCCCGCCCCCCGGCAATTTGGACCTGAGAACGGCTGACTCGGAACAGAGATGACAAAAAGCCACCGGCAGCCCAGGCTGGGAAAACTCCCAACCCAGCACCCAACCAGGTGCAGGGCCATGGGAAGATGGGATCAAAACGTTTAAAACATCTGGTCAAAGAATCTCAGCTAAACTAGTTACTAAGAGGTTTCCAATTAATTTTGGTTTTCCAAAACACTCATCATAGTGAAAGAGAGAAATTTCATTTCTAATTTTTACACTAATATTTCAAGAAATATAGGTACCGACTTACTAAAAATCCTAGTGCAGCGTATAAGATAGACTGCAAAATACAAATGATTTTTAAATAAAAAAAAATTGCTTTATCCAAGGGGTGAAGCTCAAAACTCATTTATGTAATAAAACCCTTCTGCCCCCCAATTCCGTCCCTAATGCAGACTCTCACTGTGAGCAGCAGCAGGTTGCACTGGGGCCACTGACAGGATGAAAACGGGGCAAAATCAGCCAGAGCCGAGCAGGCAGTGGCTTTCAGATAAATCCTGGGATGGCTCTGCGGCTCTGGGGAATAAAACTATGCTGAGGAGCGAATGGCGGAGACAGAGCAAGTCCTTGAGCTCCTTTGTGAAGCAGTATTTTAAAACACAACCCAGGTGCATGCTGCTGTAATTTTCAGATCTGTCTCACACAAGAGCAAGGGAATTCAGTTGTTAAAAAAAAAAAAAAAAAGGAAAACAAAGCTGCCCTGGGATCTAATTTTCAATTAGGCTGTGCTAAGTAAACAAGGTTGTTTAATGAATAATAAAAACCTTCAAGATGGACTGACTTGAATGGCTTGAAAACTCCGAAGATTCATCTTTAATATCATCTTGTCGTCTTTGGACAAGGCGGGAAGCTCGCTGTTTGTACAGCTGATGTATTGCTGATTCAAGTTCATTAATCAGTGGCACCTGTGAAAATACAACACACTCCGTAACACCAAACTCCTCAGCTGCTCACGTACTCGAGGGTTCCATACTACTTCCGGGTTTCTGAACAAGTCCCCTCTATGGACAGAATCCTCATGAACTCCCAGTGGGACATGAATAGCAATGCAGTCAGTGCTAGGCTGTTTAGGAAACATCGCTTCTTTTAATCCACACACAGCGCTAGCATGTCCGGAGCCTACTGACTGGAGCAAAAGTCTGGTTAGAAAACTTAACACTTCAATGTTAGTGAAGAAACGCGAAAGTCTGACTGCCTTTCTTCAGAATAAAGTCCTTGGCAGTCTTCTCACACCCAGCAGCAGCTCTGCCCTGCAGTCTCCCAGTTTAAAATGGCCATTATCCCTGACACCACCGCCTGCGTGGGCTGAGCAGGCGGACAGGGGAATAACCGCCACCTGAGCACGAAGCTGCTCCGCGCTCGGAGGGGCCT
This sequence comes from Myotis pilosus, assembly GCA_036010255.1. Taxonomy (NCBI): domain Eukaryota; kingdom Metazoa; phylum Chordata; class Mammalia; order Chiroptera; family Vespertilionidae; genus Myotis; species Myotis pilosus. Next base: position 1,479,924 of record JASKON010000002.1, read on the forward strand.
GACCGCGGCTTCCCTCCACATCCGTACCGTAAACGGCATTCGTTCACGCGAACAGGGCAGCACCTCTGGCTCACTAACGTGTCAGAAAGCTCTCCTCGTGTTCCCACACTTTATGAGTAAGTCTTCACGTGAACTGTCACTTTACAAAGTCACTACGTTTTTCCAGGTTACTATCCATGGCTACACATTCACATGGTTCATATAGAATACAAAAGCTGACAGAATAAAGATCTAACTTAGAGAAGAGAGCAGCCCTGGCCGGCGTGCTCACTTAGATGGGCGTTATCCTGGGCACGAAAGGCTGCCAGTCCGATTTCCGGTCAGGGCACATGCCGGGGCGGTGGGCTCCATCCTCGATGGGGGGCGTGCAGGAGGCAGCCTATCGATGTTTCACTCTCACACCGGTTTCTCTCTCCCTCCTGCTCTCTCTCTAAAAATCAATTCAAAAGATCTTAAACAGAATAGGCCTCTGTATAACCTTATGTTATAACCAAATGTTACGAAACTTCCACAAAACACTAATGCTCACTGCACACACCCGAGGAGACCAGAAACTCTAGTTCCCCAATGGTCAGTGCAAATGGACACATTAGTGAGCCTGGGACACCGGCACCAAGTGTGACAGCAGCTTCCTGAGCGGGACAGACTGCGAATGGAAAGTGAAAGGCAGGTGGGACACAAGGACGCCTCACGGAAGCAACGCACACACTGCACGGCTCCATCGCAGACAGAGCTGAGGGCGGCGGGAAGGTCATTCCTTCCGACATGCACCCTATGGGCACGGTGCCCCAAATCGGCACTGATTATCGCTGAGCCCAGAGACTACCTTTAAAATGGACCACCATCGATTTCCCAAGCAATCCCTGTGGCAGCACTGTGACTTCCCTCCCCGCCCCTGGCTGCTCTCACCCACGCAGGACTGCAGACACACCATGCACCTAAGGGCACTCCTTCCGTCTGGACACTGAACGCTCCTCTACCTGACGCGGCCTGGGACAGAATTTAATTCTTCAACTTAGTGAAAATATGGTTTTCCTGCGCAGGTAATAGGCATGTCTTTAACAAAACCCAAACAGAATTCTACTGGGAAGCAAAGCCTTAAAACTCATTTTCAGCTCTCACGCATGTTTTTTAACAATACTGACTGATCGCAAGAGTAAGCACCATGATCAAATCTTTAGCCTCTCCAAACCCAGAACTTATTGACTATTATTATTCAAGACCAAAAACAAGGTGAAAACATAAAGAAGGAAGATGACTAGAGAGAAACAAAACAATGAAAAGTTAAAATGATCTGCAAATAATTAAAAATCTAAGATCACAATCACTTAAACTTTCATAACAAAAGAAAAAACTAAGGAATATTTACCTTTTTATGGTCTTACTCCAAAACAATATTGTTATAGTAGTACTAAAGTCAATATTCAGATCTATCCAATTGTTCCTAAATATTTCCCAGATGACAATTTATGACATTATTCACTCAGCAGGAATCTCTTCAAATTGAATGTATATGAAAATGTCAAAATGAAATGAAATACTCATCTTTAAAGGGGCGTTATCTGCACCATTCTATTAACACGTAGTCACTGTACAACACAAGGACTGAGATCTGCTCTAAACCAGCCGCAGTGACTCAGACCCTCGCACAGCCTGAAGCAGGCTGCTCGGGGCACAGTGACCAACACAGAAGGCACACGCAGTTCCAAAGAAAAAGCCCCAAGTACTCCATGCTCCTCAGGGATCACCTCGCTCACAGGCATGATTCAGGAAAGATCCTTTCTCCAGCCACACAGGCTACGGGACAGCCCCACCACGCCCCGGGGTCAAAGGGCTTTACTGGTAGGAAAGACACCACCAGCTCTGACTTACATCCACCCCTGCACACAGGCCACCCTGTGTGCCTTTCCCACCCGGCACCCTAAGCCTTCAATCTGCCACAGGGACGGAGCGTAGCTCAGCTGTGCAGGTTCTCCAGAAATCAGGGGTAAGACAAGAGCGGGATAAATCCTAGGGGCCTGGTGATGCTGCCTCAGCCGGGTCTGACCATGGCCTGGCTGGAGCCGGACCCACCAGGAAGACAGCCTGGCTGGGCCCTTCTGCCAGTGTTGGCTTTAGTACTGACGTAGTCAGGAGAGATCACGATAGGCTAAAATACTGACCTGCACGTACCCCATGCTCAGAGCCTACAGACCACACAGCCAGGGGCCAGGGAAGGGCCTCTGCCTGCGTCACTGAAGCTCAGAGGCTCCCGGGAGGCTCAAAGCACCACCCTCAGCTCGTTTTCAAGACAGAGCTGCAAACCATGTCATCAAACAATAGCTCTTATCTTAGAGGAAAAATCAGGTAAGAAGCCATTTGAGAAAAGGCTAAGTATAAAAACATAAATCATACAAAAAAATGGAACTTCATACTGAAAGAACCCGAAGACGTGAGACCTTAAGGGAAACTGCCATGCGTGGGTTCTGAAATGGATGAAGCACAGGCTGATCTGGATGGAAACCATGAGCACCAAAAGCGAGCAACCTCAGGGGAAATAAGAACTACTAACATTTTGCAACTTTATGCATATTTGGAACTGCTTGTACCGCTTAAAGGTTAGTGTAAACCTGACCCATAAAAAGTAAATCCCGTCCGATGAGCCCCTTCCATTCGGACAACCCAGGGCAGGCCAATCACCTACATCACACTAAGGCAGCCTGGCCAGTGGCTGATGCCAATGTGCCGTTATCTTTTTTTGTTCTCAACAAAGGCAGCATATTTGCCCCCATGATACAAAGCCACTAACAAAGTGAAAAAAACGGAGCATGACTTTCATCACGCCTAAAGTCAAATTCAGCGATACTTTCTGAGCAATACAGACATTGATCTACACAAGGCCGCCTACACCTCCCTAACTTTGCCTATTCAAAGAGATGAATATTTTTTCATTCTTACCTTTTCACTGAAACACTCAAGCAAGTCTTGGACATACCCTCGCATTTCTTGCAAAAACTTATACCGTTCACCAGTCCCCCCAGAAGACCCTTCGAGTCTCTCAATGGCCCTGGTAGCGTCCACGCGGCTTTGCAGGTGCTTCTCGTGCTGCTGGCGGTTTGCTTTGTGCACGTCTTTCATGGAGTCCAACCTTGGGAACACAAAGGATACACACAACACGCTTACACCCCAAATCTATGCCGGCAGGAAGCTTACAATATCATAATGCATTAGCTCCACTACTAGTTTGACAAAAAAATACTTGGAGTGGCATCTTTTCATCTGTACCGCTTTGCTCTCAAGAAAAAAAAACCACAAAAAAATAAAGGCAGCAGTTTACAGACTTCACAGGATTTGGCAGGCTAACCAAAATTTCAGTTCTGCTCTCCCCCCATCTCTTGACTACACTTTTTCAGAGTCCAAGAGGCGCAAACACAAAGTGTCTTCCACAAGATCACGGAGTGGCACTGAACGTGTTCCGAGGCTCCCACAGAAGTCATCCAAGGAGGCAGAACAGTGACGTCACCTTCGGTGGCTTTGGCCAGGCGGCGTCTTCCTGCCGACGCAGCGCCTGCCACCCAGACTACACGACGCTGAGGAACACAAAGCTAGGACAGGTCTTTAAGAAGCCGATCTGCCCTACCTGTCTTTAAGCTGTTTCTTTACCAAATCAATAGTAACGGGAGTCATCTCATTACTGGGAGTTTTGAAAGGGGCTGAATTATCTGTTTTTTGAGATTTGCCGTCAGAAGACCCATAGGCCGTGTAACTGTAAGGAATGCCGTAGGAGGAGCCGTAGGGCATTGTCGGGTAAGTGTTCGGGTAGTACATATTCACTTCCGCGGGCTGGCTGGCTTGGACCTAGAAGAGAAATGGAATGTACGTGAAAAGTAGTGTCTGAAGCGATGGAAAGAATAATTTCACGCCTTTAGGGTTAAACACGACCACCACCTAATAGCAAAAGTTATACCCATTTCCCAAACAGCATGTCACTAAAATAAATAGAGCTCTTCAAATCAAATAAAAGTAGGGCTGGATGACTGTTCCAACTCTTACGGGATTACTGGATTCATTTCTGAGAATGCTCAGGAAAACAAATCAGAGAAACTAAGAGTCGAAGGGGACATTAGAAATAAGCCAAGGCCACCATTCTACCGACGGAAGAAGATACATTCCTTGCATGGCCACAGGGTAACGGACAAGCAGAGATGAGCGTCCGAGGCCCACCTGGCCCAGGACCTCCCCACCAGCCACAGAAGGTCACACTCGCGCACCCTTCCCACTGCACGTACTTGTGTAAAACAGAGGCTGTGACTACTGAGGAAGGCGTTTGCCATCTACAGTAAGAGAAACCCATCTCCCACAAAGTCATTTCTCAAGTCAGAGAAAACACGCGCCACAGGAGAGAAGCGCGCTGCTGGACAGCGGTCCTGGCATCAGTGCACTTGGAGGCACCTGCGGGCGGGCTGAGCGGGTGTGGGCCCCACCCGCAGGGTCTCCTCTCGGCATTTCCCACATCTCCCCGCCAGTGGACGCTGCTGGCTGAAGAACCGCTTTGAGAAATTAGAAACTCTTCCGTCATTTGACTACAAGAACAAACTAGAATCCAGTTTCTTCTAAAAGCTTCTTGGATACATACCTTTTTGTAATTTTCTTAATTATGCGACTTGAAAATGACCAAGATTCAAATTCAATATGCAGTATGTTTTAACTTTTACTTTAACAAAATAGGTAAAAAAGTTTTTTTTTAACTTTTTAAAATTTACTTTTTAACACTTGAAGCTTAATTCTCTCTCTCACCTGAGGGATGTTAATTCCTTTTCTTATCTGCTCCTGCTCCCATCGGCTGAGCTCCTCGTCCTGCTCCCCAGCGACTAACGCGTCGTCATCGCTCCCCTCAATGCCTGCCGTGGAAGCAGGGAGAAGCGCGTCATGGCAGAGTAGAGAGGAGAGGCGCTACCCTGACATTTCACAAAAATGAAGCAACACTGCCGGTGCTGGCTCCGCCTTACTGAAACGTCTATCACGATCCCCACTGCCCCCTCCGGCACTGCGCCTGTCTCACGCACAGTGCCCCCGGGAGAAAGCAGCATTCAGGTCTCGGTTAAAACCCTGGGTGGGTTTCCTAACCTCTGAGCTTGGCAGCGAGTAAGCTGGGGAGAAGCCCTAACGCCGCCCAGGAATGCTGAACCCCTAACGCTGCCTAGGAATGCCGAGCCCCTAACGGTGCCTAGGAATGCTGAGCCCCGCTATGCGTGTGAAGGGCTCAGTGCTCCCCCGGCCACACAGGGGGTGCTCACTCAGACATCACGCCAGGGTTTTCAAAAAACCTCAGGAAGGAAAGTCCTCGCATACTAAGCAAAGTTAAATCATGTGGACGCTGCTTCATTTTCACTCTCAAATCATCAAATCACACGAATGGCAACGAGCTTTCCTGTCCCGAATCAAACCAGATTACCTATCTCCTCGGCAATCTTCTGCCTCTGTGACTTCTCCTTCACAGAGAACACGATCCGGCGCTTCTCGTCGTCGTCTTCGTCGTCGCTGGCGTCGTTCTCATCCTCCCGGACGAGGCGGCCTTTCCCGGGCTCGCTGTCGTGCGGCGGGAAGTCCCCCAGCTCCCGGGCCATCTGCCGCTTCTTCCTCGCGGCGTGTATGAAGGCCGCGTCTGGGATTTCCCCTGCAGAGATGGGAGGATCGGAACCGGGTCGGGGCGTGAAGCTTCTATTTTCCTGAGAATATGCAGAGTGAGTCGCCTGGTCACAGTGGCGACGTCCTAATGCCGGCTGCTGCACCCCTTCCCAAACGGTGCCTGCAGCCCACCGACTTCCGTCTAATTTAGTTTAAATGGAAACTCAGTCACTAAGGAAATGACAATGAGCACATAATGGCCATATGGGAAGATGTGTGCGTGGGGCAGTGGGGGGTTCACCAAAAGCAGCTTTATTTTAACTATTTTTTATCTTTCAGGAAAACAAAGGTAATAAAAATCCTATTAATAAACTGGAACATAAAAATTTAAAAGGTGCCCAAACTTTATGACCCCAAAAAACACTCTTTCATCCACAGTATATTTCTCTTGCAAATCATTTTCAGTTTGCCTGTAAGCATATCTATACGTATAAAAGGCTAAGCAACTGGCTGGTAGATATGACGTGCACTGACCACCTGGGCACAACACTCAGGAGTTGCCACTCAGTAGCAACTTTGCAGAGTGCTCGCTTGCTCTCTGGGACCCCTCAAGGAATGTCGGACTGCTGGTTTCTGCCTGATCCCCTGCAGGCCAGGCCGAGGAACCCCACCTGCCAGAAGGACCCCGCTCACTCCGCAGACATCCTTCGAGCCCTGGCGCCGCCCCAAGTGCGACTGGCTGGGGGAGGGACTCAGGGAAGTTGGCTCCAGGGTGTGTCCAGCCCATCTCAGCCAGTCCCGGCCACCTTCTAATTTCCTTTCAATGTGCATGAATCCATGTTGTTCTGGGCCTCTAGTTGACTATATAATCCTATACCTAGTGTTTCTTCATGCAAAAACACAAGCTTTCGCCCTAGCCGGTTTGGCTCAGCGGATAGAGCGTCAGCCTGCAGACTGAAGGGTCTCAAGGGCATGTACCTGGGTTGTGGGCACATCCCAGTAGGGGACGTGCAGGAGGCGGCTGATTGATGTTTCTCTCTCATCGATGTTTCTAACTCTCTATCCCTCTCCTTTCCTTTCTGTGAAAAATCAAAATATATTTAAAACAAACAAACAGAAAAACCCCACAAGCTTTCTTCCATGTTGTTATTCTGCATAAATATAATTAACTAGAGGCCCAGTGCACAAATTCGTGTGTAAGTGGGGTCCCTCAGGCTGGCTGGCGATCAGGGCCAATCAGGGCCAATCAGGGCTGATCAGGGGGTGGGACCACGGGAGGTTGGCTGTGGGAGTGCACTGACCACCAGGGGGCAGCTCCTGCATTGAGCGTCTGCCCCCTGGTGGTCAGTGTGTATCATAGCAACCAGTCATTTGGTCAACTGGTGGTAACAGTCACTTAGGCTATATATATATATATATATATATATATATATATATATATATATATCAGCAACTTAACAGATAAAGTGTAATCTACTACACAATTAAATTACCTGACCTTTTTGCCTATAATAACAATTGCCTTGCTACTTGTCAGATTGTTACTTTAATAGCTATGTAATATCCCTTCAGGTAAATGTACCTTCATTACTAAGCTATTCCTCTCTGGCTACATACTGTTTCCAAATATTACTCACTGCAATACTGCGTGAGACATTACTTCCTTGGGATAAACTTCTGGATATGGAATTGCACGGTCATTTCAGGACATTTAAAATCATTGCCAACAGCCTAAGGACTGTACCAATTAGAATGCTACTAGATCTCTATACGTAATGTTTTACAGCTGTACTAGCCCAGAGTAAGTGTTTTAAGTTTTATAAATGTTAATGAGTTAAGTACCTTTTTGTAACTTAAATTCAGCTACTAAGCACCTAATTGTTCAAAAGCTGATTAAGCAGTAGAGAGATCTGCAAACTATTTCCTATAGAAACGTACAAAATGAAAGACGCGTGCACAGAAAAGTAACAGCTGCTAGTTTTGCTTTGGTAGCAGTTCTGAAGGAGCCGACACCTTAATCTGAAACACACAACGAAGACTTCAGCACCCTGTATCCCTTTCTCCGAACCCCCACTTTTGCTTTGACAACCCCACTGCCTGTCCGACAAGGACCCTGGCGGTTTCTAGTTCTCCCGCTTCCTTAGACTTGCAGAAGGAAACCCCGGCTTCACACCCGGACACCGTAGAAAACACCACCCGGCTCACCCTTCCTCGCTACGGGCCTTCGCGGTGCCCGCTCTGGCGGCGGGCGAGGACACACCTGGGCGGAGAACATTCAGAGATGACAGAGCGTTTGCGAAGGCTCCGCCGCCAGCCTTGGGCTTCTCTTCCTCCTTCTCGCTCTCCATGTCCATTTCCTCCTCCCCGTGCCCGCCCACAGCGGCGCCGTCTTCTTGGCCGGGGTCCTGAACATGCCCTGTTTTGTCCAAAGGCGGCTCATCTACAGTTTGGAAAAAAGGAAAATGATTTAAAAACAAAAATCCATAAATTACGGAGGGACTTTTTATTTGATTATGGGCTCAATTCATTAAAACGTGGACTATTTTAATTGTTTATAAAAACCTCAAACCACTGATGTATGACAATGAACAATCACAGGACATACCTGGGAGATGAAAACAATACAGGAGACAGAGCGGCATCTGAGGTCCCGCTCAGTCCCGTCTCTAGTCAATGTGATCAAAGTCACGTGACTCCCTCTGAACTCCGAGAGGTCACTGTACCCCCTGGAAACATCATTCCATTTTCTATGTCAGTATTTCATTAAACGGGAAGCTCACTCCAGGCAGCTTTTATCAAGAACAAAGTTTATGGACCAGATCAATCTCTCTGGGATGAGCCACATCTAAATATTTGAGGCCGATTGCTTCTCGGCCTTTTGGCTAAGATCAAGTGTAAATATTTGAGGCCGAGTTTGTGACCGAAGTAGAGACAACCTGACTCTCTTTCTGGGAACCTAGAACTGGGACAGACAAGCCAGAGACCAGGTGGCACAAAGACCGACACGTGTGCCAGGAAGGGAGCTGCAGAGTGGCTGATGCCGCCTGGGAGAGAGGAGACTCCTTTTCCAGTTCTCAGCTCATTCCCGAGGCCATTTCAAGACAGCTCTCCTGCCGCTGGGTTTTGAGAGCCTATAGTTGTTTACTTCACACCAAGTGTTTACTTTACTTATAACTAAATGGTCCTATTACCTCCTCCGTCCCGAGCAAAAATAAAAAAAATCAAAGTTTTCCACCCTGAAGCACTTGAACCCGGTCATGCACATAATAGGCACAATGAATATAAGGAAAGAGTAAAATCAAAGTTTTTCCAAATATGAGATACCCTGTTGTTTCCCCAGCACATTCCCTTCCCAAAAATTGCTCCAAAAGTCCTCTCCTCTCCTCAAACCAGATTCTCCCCCACCAAGACAAGAGTCCCAGGGTAGCTCCCCACCCCCCACCTCCAGCCCCCGAACTTCACGGAGAAGAGGTCCATCACTCCGTCTCAGGCGCTTTAATTTTCCCGTTACCACCCGAGCGCCTCCGCCATGGACTTCCTTCTGAAGTGCATCCTGAGGCTGAGATTTTAAGATTCTCTATCAGAGGTACATGGTTAGATATAATAAAAAAATACCCATTTCCTTCAGCTCTCAGCCAACATGAAATCAATGGCTTTTCACAGACGAAACAGATTGCAGGGTCAGCCGGAGCAGACACGCCGTGGTCACGGCTGCGGCAGGCTGTAAGGTCCCGGGTTCTGTCAGGTCTCAGGTATCTGCTTGTGATGGAGCGAGGACGAGTCTCCACCCAGTGACAGCTGCACTGCTGTCAGCGGTCAGATGCTCTGCTTCCAGATGTCTTCCCAGAGGTGCTGGCGCCCTCTCTCTAGGCTCCCGTGCCTCCGTGCCACTGCCGCACGCTCCCACCTAGGGCTGGCTCGGCTCCCTCTCCCCGTCTTCAGGCAGACACACGCTTTGGTCCAGTGGCCCCTCTGGCTTCTGCCCGCTATTCTCTCTGCCAAACTCCCCAAGGAAGCAGCGGGGACCTGCTGCCTGTCCTCCGCGTCCTCACCCACCTGCGCCCCAACCCGGCAATGGCCTTTGTGCTCCCCCCTTCCTACCCGTCCACCTGCACACAAATGGCTGCAGCCACAGCGACTCTCTCCAGTGTCCCCGAGCCACGGGCAGAACGCCCTCCCACAACGGGCAGAGCGTGGCTGGTGGGCCACCCTGCCAGCAGCCCTTCGTCGGCCCTTGCTTTCCGGGCACTATTTCATACAACTGACCATCCCCATCTGGAAACGTCCGTCTTTTCTCCTTCCGCCTTTCTGACTCCTGTATATCCTCGTGAATCTCCTGTGTGTCCGTTTTTCACAGGCAGAGGTCTCCGGTCCTCAGGAATGTTTTCTTCCTGCTGGGCCCGCACCAATCCCATTTCCTTGTGGTTTCAGCATCTCAACAAACACCAAACCTAAACCCCCATCTCCACCGTTCCCCGGCTACTCCACTCCAGTCCAGTTCAAAGGTGAACTGATCATTTCAGGAACCACAACATGAGGGTTCGAGTCGGTGCTGCGCTTGTGCTGAAGGTCACAGCTCGGCCTGTCTGGGGAGGCGGGCGGGAGGGCTGTGAGCAGGTGAATGACAGCCCCGCGGCAGCGCCATCCTTCAGGGGACAACGACAATGTGTGACCAGACTCCACCTCGGGGAGGACACGGACCGAGTCATCTGGTGGGAGTTCGTGGAAGTGGAGACAGAAGATGCCACAGATGGCGGCTTCATAAACCTCGTACCTACTGAGATTTTGAAACCCAACAGGACATGGTCCTTTCTCGGTCTCTCTTCCTGACCTTTCTTGTATTATTTCATCATACACAGTTGCTGGGAAAAAATGAAGCAGTCTTCTCGACTCCAAGATAATTGGTTCCCCTAAAAATACTCCTCCTCCCACCTGCCACCCCCATTTCTGTATGTAACACATAATTATTCTCAGCCACCCGGCATGGAGCTCAGATTGACCCCGTTCTTTTTAAAAAAATTTATTGATTTTTAGAGAGGAAAGGGGGAGGGAGGGAGAGAGGGAGAGGGAGAGGGAGAGGGGGAGAGGGGGAGAGGGGGAGAGGGGGAGAGGGGGAGAGGGAGAGAGAGAGAGAGAGAGAGAGAGAGAGAGTAGGATTGGTTGCCTCCCGCATGTTCCCCAAATGAGGATCACACACAACTTGACCAGGAATCGAACCCACCACCTTTCGGGGTATGGGATAATGCTCCAAGCAATTGAGCCATATCAGCCAGGGCTTCCCTATTTTTTTAAAACATGTTTTTATTGATTTTAGAGAGAGAGGAGGGGAGAAGGAGAAAGAGATAAGAAATGTCAATCGATTGGCTGCCTCCTGAATGTCCTCCACCAGGGATAGCCTGCAACCCAGGCATGTGCCCTGACCAAGAATCTAACCGGTGGCCTCTTGGTGCATGGGTCACCGCTCTACCACTGAGCCACACCAGCTGGGCTATTTTTCAATCCAATGGCTAAAGCGTACATCAAACCTGCCAATTCTTCCCTTGGAATGTTTCTCAAATAATGCTTTCTTTCCATTTCTTCTCTTCCACCCACAGCTAACGTTTTAAACTCATCCACAATTTCCCAGCGAGACAGCAAAAGCCCCGGTCTTGCTCAATGAGATTCCTGACCCACCAGTAACGGACCAAAGCTGACCCTTGCGTTTAAAGTGCTCCAGGCCTCCAACCTCTCCCGGTGCCAATCCATGCTGCATGCGAACACCAGGTTAAGGTTTCAAAGGCATTTATCATGTCAGCACCCTGGCAAGCCAGTGAACACAGCAACTCTAACCCCCCCACCCCCCCCGACACGAAACATCCTTCATAATCTGTCAACAACGTCCCTCTCACCCAAACCCCGACTTCCTCTGCCAGCGCCTGCTCTGGCCGGGCCGCTGCTCTTTTCCAGAACAGCCTGAGTCACCTTTGTCTTTGCTAACAGCCATACCTTCCCTCTTCCAGGTTGAAATTTAAATTGTCTAAGTCCCAGCTGCAAACCTACTTCACCTATGATGCATTCCTTCTCCCGCCTCTTACAAGTGTAGTTACCCTCCAACAATTCACTGGGCATTTCGTCAACAGTGGGTCCAATTATACATTTAAGTGACGTCTCCAAAATAGACTGCAAATTCGAGATACAGTGATGTATACTGTTTCACATGAAGCCTGTAGCTGAGAAACTGGGAAATAGCAATTCTGCCTGTAATTCCTTAAAATGAAGGGCATTTCCAGGAGCTAAGTCAGACCACAGCACACATGACGGAACGTGAGCCACGTCTGCCCCGTGGAGGCTGGGGAGTGGGAGTTGGCACCAGACGCAGGGCCCTCCTACGCCTTCTCAGTCAGACCCAGCACAGGCACCACGAGAGCAGAAAGCCTGTCTACACACGAGCCTGCACAGCCTCCCTCAGAGAGCCGAGCCGGCTCAGGACCAGGACAGCGACGTCTCTCTCTGCCCCGAAGGCTGGGCACCGGTAGGGAGAGGGCAGGAGGCAGCCAGTGCAGTGGGAACATTCCGGGGCCCTGACTCTGTCTTTTTAAAAAACGCTTTTACGTTGCAACTGTGTCATCATAAGAGAACTGTATCGCCGCCGCCGTTGAGACCCAGGACAGTGGTAGAGACACGCAGACTAACCATCGGGTTCACAACACGCAGCAAACCCACCCAGTCCCACGGGAAGGCTGCTGGGGTGACATTCCCAAAGGTGCCTGTTAGCCTGGTACTTACTGTCGGCTGACGAGTTGAGTTCTGTCTTAACCTTCGATTTTTCAAGATCTTCTTTATATTCTTTCTTAAGTAATTTTACTATCTTTTTGCTGTAACTTGATTTCTTCACTTTGAAAACTTCTTCATTTTCTTAAAAAAGAAATTAAACAAAGTCTGTAGCAACCATTTTTGGACACACGCTTCCCTGCTAACTTTTACATGATCTTATGTGCTTTTCAAACTCTTTCAAAGATACACCCTTACCCCCCAAGTCAGCTGCATACACTCATCTGGAGTGATGTGCACCCGAGACTTTTTAAAGGACAAAAAGCACGTCAACTGCACTTCCCGATGTCCGATCCCCTTCCTTCCTCCATCACCTGCCCCAGGAGGAAATCACGGGGAAGGCCCTCAATGGGCAAAGCCCTCGGGGCTGAAACAAAATATCCGAGACCAAGGGTGCGGCTCAGAGCCGGCAGCCTGGGAGCCAGACCCGCCCCCAGCTGACACTGTTATTTCAGGACGAAGCTGACAAAACGCTTTTCAAAAATAAGTTCTGGTGATGTCTCCCTCCGCTTCCACTGGAAGAGTTTCAAGTCACCCACAAGCCTCCCAAACGGCCCTCCCGTCTTCAAAACAGAAACAGCGATCGCTGTCCACAGAAAGGCCGAGGGGAGGCCGCCCGCCTCACCCCCAGATGCAAACCAGATCCCCCAAAGCCTCGGTCCCTCCTTCCACACCACGGACTCGCGGGGTCCCACAAACCCCCCAAACCCCGAAGGCTCAGCGCCATCAGAACGCTAAGCGCCCTGCAGCCGGGCCCCTCCCCGGGGCGGCAGACGCAGCCCCGTTACCATGACCCCGTCTCCCTCCGTTGTCCAAAGGTCGGCGCCCTCCACTTCCAGGGGAAACTGAGGCTGGGCGATGCCAGGCACCGGCCCAAGGCCGCTCCGAGCCGGAGCTGCAACGCGGGGCTTCGGTTCCCAGACCCAGGATCGCGGCTGCTTCTACAAACCCGGCCTCCGGGTGGAGGATGCGCGGGCAGACGGAGCACCGAGGGGCGCGGGTGACCCGCGGGGCTCCCGACCGCCGCCGTCCCCGAAGCACACGGCCGGGGCAGAGGCGGGCAGGGCCTTGGGCTCCCACCGGGGCGTTCAGGGGGCCGGTCTCAGCGCCCCGGAGAGGCGCCCGGGCGGGTGCACGGGCGGACGGCGCGGGGGAGGCGCTGTTGGGAGAGGGGGTGGCGGCGCGGGAGCGCGTCCCGGCCGGAGCAGGAGGCCGCGGGCGGGGAAGATGTGCCCGGGTCGGGCGGGAAGGGCTCTGTCGCGGGGCGGGCACCGGCGATGCGGGGTCCCGGCCGACGCGCGGCGGTTACCTTCCTCCTCGTCCTGGAAGCTCAGCAGGCTGGCCCGCGGCACCTCTTTGTTCTCGCGCGGCCTCTTGCGCGGCTTCAGCCCGTTGCCGGGGTCGGCGCCGCCCGGGAAGCAACCCCCGGCCTCGGCTCCGTGGCCCGGGGTCAGCGCGGACGGCGGCGGCCCCGGGCCCAGCGGCACCTCCCCCCCGGGGGCCCTGTCGCCCGGCTCTTCGCCAGTGCCCGGCGGCGGCAGCAACGGCGGCGGCTCCTGCTCCTCATCGCGCTCTCGCTCCTCCTCCTCCGAGTCGTTCCGCTTGCGCACGTTCACTCGCCGGGCCTTTCGGAACATCCCCGCGGCCCGCACGGCGCCCTCGCACCCGCTCCCGCACGGCGGCCCCGGCAGCGCCGAGCACGCGCGCTCCCAGCGCGGTCTCGTCCGCCCTCGCCGGCCGCGCACCCCCCAGCGCGCATGCGCTCGCGCTCCCGGCACTCGGAGAGAACTCCGCGCCTCTCGCGAGAACCTCAGCCTCCTGCACTGCCCCCTGTCGGCTGGGAGGACTATGGGGGCACGGAACTCTGGGACTCGGGTGCAGTGCGACAGGTCACAAAGAGGATCATAGAGAGCGGAGGAGAGAGCGGCCTCCGGCGAAGGGGCCGCAGTGCCTCTTCCGGGCTCTCGCGGGGCAGTCCCGCGAGAAGACCTCCCGCCGAGCGCGCGGCACCCGGAGGAGAGGGCGGAGGCTGGGCGGAGCCGGAGGAGGGGCGGGCGCGGGGGCGGGGGACGCGGGGTCCACGGTGGGTCTCGGGCCTGTGAGTGGGTGTGGAGTGGTCATCAGCGCCCAGTGCCGTGGTTTCCTCTGTGAAGGGTGACACCCGGCCTGATAGCAGCCCCTTCTCGCCATTGCGGCTACAGCACCGCGTGTCGGTGCTCGGCAGCGCGCCAGGCTCGCCCGCTGCGGAACGCGCGGCCGGAAAACCCCCTCGGGTGGCGATGGCGGGGACACCGTTCGGACTGCGTCACCGAGGGGACGGCCCGAAGGGGCGAGGCCGGCGCAGGGACCGGACCCTGAGCTGGCCTCGCGGCTTTGCGGCCGGGTCGCCCACCGGGGCCTTTTCCGTCCCGGTGCGCGTCCGCGTGAGGGGCTGTCCAGGCGCCCCACCCGACGGGGACCGGGCGCGCACCCAGCCGCCGCTCCGTGCGACCGCAGGGCTCCCTCCTGCTCCTCCGGGACGCTCGGTGCGCATCGCAGCGAGTATTGTGGTGAGGCGCCTCTCGGACACCCTGTAGCATGAGCGGGGCCTTTTCTGATTAACGGAACACAGCGAGGACGTTGGTTCCGGTCTGTACGTGAACACGTCTCTCTCGTGGTTGCCCTCACCCGAGGATATCGGTTCCCGTGGATTTTTAGAGAGTGGGAGGGAGGGGGAGACAGGGAAGCATCCAGGTGAAGACACCCCCTTTGGCTGCCTCCGCGCTTGCGCCCTCCTCCCCACGTCGGGTCGGGCGTGGAGCCTGCAACCCTGCGACCGGGTACATGCCCTCGTCAGGAATCGAACCCCCAACCCTTCAGTCCCCGGCCTGTGTTCTAACCACCGAACACCCCGGCGAGGGCAACAAGTGACTCTTCTACCAGCTGCAGAGTGACCCCTGGTACATAAATGTGTGTAACCCACCCCTCGGCAATTGACGGGGTTATTTCCGGTCTTGGTATAATGTTGCCACGAAAGCTTCAAAAAAGCGGCCACACCTGCAGGGGGAACTGGAGTTGGAATCGCGGGGTCCCAGTGTGTGCGTTTGTCAGCTCACCGACGCTCAGTGGCTGTTGGCAGGGGCCGGGCCCATGTGTCCTGCTACCGTCAACTGAGTGCCGATTTGCCTGCACCATCCTGGCAACACTTCAGATTTCAGTTCCCGGGTGAAGCGGGCGAGCCCACGGCCACGAAGAACCGTCACACACCTGCCCGGTTGGCTCCCTGTGACGGGCTTTGAGACCTGCCCTCCAGGGCTCACTTTGGGAGATGGGTAAGATGACCTAGGCCAGGGGTGGACAAACTCATTGGTCAACAGAGCCAGGCATCAACAGCACAACCATTGAGATTTCTTTTGAGAGCCACATTTTTTAAACTTACACTGTAGAGGTGGGTACAGTGTTACTTAATTAGGGCACTCCTAAGGCTTAGGAAGAGCCGCACTCAAGGGGCCGAAGAGCCGCATGTGGCTCGGGAGTTGCGGTAACATTTCCTTCCAGGTAATAGGGAATGGCTTCCATTCTATTCAAACGACTCTAAGTTCTTATGTTCTGGCTGCTCAGCATTGATTTCAGTTCTGATTCCAAGAGTGTTTCGTTGGTGAAATTGAACTCCGGTTCCCATCACAAAAGATTCAAATTGTGCCTGGTCAGCCTCCAGACACCTGAGCCCAGAAACAGAGGAGCAGTCACGTGACTCCGGTAAAGGTAACAAAGATGATGAAGCCCAGAGCAGACTATGTTAATGTCTTGGCCTAAAACTCCAAAAAAGATCTCCCACTGTGAAAATGTTGATTTACTATGGATAGAGGGAGAGCACTTGCATTTTAAAGTGAGCCAAGACATAAAAGTCAACCAGTGTGTTTACACCTTTGACAGTCTACATAGTCAATAAGTAAAGGGCAAAGGGAAACACTGAAAAGTTATCTTGCTGCCCAAGCGAGGCACAGGTCCTTCTGGCGGTTAGAGACCTTGTGGAAATCAAGTCCCTGGAGCCGAATAGCTGCTCTAATCGCCTGTCAGCAGTATATTATCAGACGTTAATTATTTTATGAGACTTTTCTGTGCTTTGTGTTAAACCAGCCGTGGGCCCGCGGGCCGGATCCAGCCCGTTTGAAATGAATAAAACAAAAAAACCAAAAGACCGTACCCTTTTATGTAATGATGTTTACTTTGAATTTATATTAGTTCACACAAACACTCCATCCATGCTTTTGTGCCGGCCTCCGGTCCAGTGTAAGAACCCATTGTGGCCCTCGAGTCAAAAAGTTTGCCCACCCCTGTGTTAAACCGACTGATTTGTTTATTGAATATAGTATGTCATCACCATCTCATCAATATGGGAGTGTTTTTAGTATTCTGGGAAGACAAAAGTTGCTTACATAGAAGGATTACATCCACCATTGTGTTTGAATCATAAATTAGTTCAATTCTTCTTTAAGTCATCTTGCCTGGCGTGTGGCTCAATGGTTGAGCATCGAGCCTTGAACCAGGAGGTCACTGGCTCCGTTCCCAGTCAGGTCACATGCCAGGGTTGTGGGCTCGAACCCCAGTAGGGGGTGTGCAAGATCGATGATGTTTCTCCCCTATCAATGCTTCTACCTCCCTATCCCTCTCCCTTTCTCTCTCCAAAAAAACACCAAAACCAACAGTAAAAACATGCGTATTTTTTTTTAAAGTCATCTTTCCAAGCAGTAATTCTGATTAGTTTTTTTTCTCACCAAATTGCAACTTTACGTGGAATACTTGACCCATAAATTCAGACAGAATAGGCCAGTGAGTTCTGTTTGTTTGGCTCAGCGATCAGTGGTGACTGCCGTGCAGTGGCGGTTCCCAAACGCAGGTCTCTGACCTGCGGGAACTTCCCCCAGGGAGCTGCCAAGTGAGCAGCGTGAGGACAGTCTGTCCGGTGGGGCAGCCAGATGTCCTCACTTGGGGAAAACAGTCTTCCTTCTGCGATTGTCTTTCTCTTTCCATGTTGAGACACTAAAATCTCCTCCCTTCTGTGAAATGAGAGCGTGTCAGTTTGTTTTCACACCCTTATTTGGCAAACGAAAAAGCTACCAGTCTTCCCCAGTTGTTTATTTTACGTAAAGTTTTTACCTTTACGGTGGAATCGGATAGCCTAGGAACCCCTGATTGAGAATTTTTATTTTATTTCTAAAGCTAAACCTCAACAATTCTATTCTGGGGGCAACGGCTGAATAAATTTAGTTAAAAACTGTAAACCTTGCCTTGCTGAAGGTCGGTCTGCTTTAACTTAAGTCAAATACAGGCTTCGTGGGGAGAGATTTTGTGTGCTGTTCTTTGCTATGTTCACAGTAATCACAGTAGGGCCTGTTGGAACACAACAGGCATCAAATTTTTTTAAATATATTTTTATTGATTTTTTTACAGAGAGGAAGGGAGAGAGAGAGAGTTAGAAACATTGATGAGAGAGAAACATCGATCAGCTGCCTCCTGCACACCTCCTACTGGGGATGTGCCCGAAACCAAGGTACATGCCCTTGACCGGAATTGAACCTGGGACCCTTCAGTCCGCAGGCTGATGCTCCATCCACTGAGCCACACCGGTTTTGGCCAGGAACTCAATATTCGTTGACTGAGTGATGCTGAGCAATATCTGCTTAATTAGCGAGCGATGCGTTACCCTGTGCTGATGTAAGTTAACATTTTCTACAGCTTGCACCCCTTTGTTCCCCAAACAAGATCGCAGTGCATTTGTTATAAATTACTCAGCAGATTAGACTCTAAAGCAGTAACAGATCCCCCCGCCCCCCCTTTGGGAACTGCCTCCTCTAGTGAGAAGAAGGCTGGGAGCCCAGTGACTGCTCAGACTGGGCGCAGGACAGGCCCTGACTCAAGGTGCCAAGATCAGGTTTTCCCAAGATTTTGCATTTGAAGCAGAGACAGTGAGCCCCTGCTTGTGGCTGGCCTTGCAATGAACTCGGGAGCCCAGGAAAGGCGAAAATCACCAGTGCAGGCCAGGAGCTGAGCAGAGGAGTCTGCGGAGCGGAGAGAAGGAAGCGGAGGACAGAGCAGGGTGTGGGGCTGCCTTCCGGGCTGCTCGCAGCTCTCCTGGCGAGGACTGTGCTCCTGTCGGCAGAGACCCCAGAACCCAGAGCACGTTGCTTCTTCGTTCTTGTGGGTTTTTTTAGATACGTTTTTATTGATTTCAGGGAGGAAGGGAGCGGGAGAGAGAGAGAGAAAGATCAATGATGAGAGAGAATCACTGATCGGCCGCCTCGTGCACGCCCCCCACTGGGGATGGAGCCCGCAACCCGGGCCTGTGCCCTGACCGGGAGTCCAACCGTGACCTCCTGGTTCCTAGGTGGACGCTCAGCCCCTGAGCCCCGCCGGCCGGGCCCATCTTTGTTTTGTTGTTGCTGATAACGCTTTATTGTTTGCTTAGCAGCGGTTCTCAACCTGTGGGCCGCGACCCCTTTGGGGGTCAAATGACTTTTTCACAGGGGTCGCCTAAGGCCATCTTGCACATCAGATATTTACATGACGATTCATAACAGCAGCAACATCACACTTATGAAGTAACAACGAAAATAATTTTATGGTTGGGGGTCACAACATGAGGAACGGTATTAAAGGGCCAGAAGGTTGAGAACCACTGGCTTAAAGGAACCTGAGTGCACTAGGACCAAAGAATTCTAACAGAATAACCAAGAGTTATTTTAATTTTGTAGTAATGTTAATATTATCTGTATAAGTTATATGGTTGTTTAAAAAAAGTTTACTAGTTGCCGAAACCGGTTTGGCTCAGTGGATAGAGCGTCAGCCTGCGGACTGAAGGGTCCCAGGTTCGATTCCGGTCAAGGGCATGTACCTTGGTTGCGGGCACATCCCCAGTGGGGAGCGTGCAGGAGGCAGCTGATTGATCTCTCTCATCGATGTTTCTAAGTCTCTATCCCTCTCCCTTCCTCTCTGTAAAAAATCAATAAAATATATTTTTTTAAAAAAGTTCACTAGTTAATAATAGTCTTCAGCTATAGCTTTTGGTCAGAGAGGAGCTTTCACTCACTTTATTCCTTTTTTTAAAGATGGCCATGCATACGTGCTCCCTGGTACTGAAGCAGTGGGCTGAAGTGAGGAGAGCTCCTTGCCTGGCAGAAATAGAGTAATTTCGAGTAATGAGAGGCAGGTACCTTCACCCAGAGTATCTGAGTGTCCCATTCAAAAGGTTAGAAAAGGGCCCTGGCCGGTGGGCTCAGTGGATAGAGCATCAGCCTGCGGACCAAAGGGTCCTGGGTTTGAATCCAGTCAAGGGCACGGACCTTGGTTGCAGGCTTCTCCCCAGCCCGGGGCCTGGTCAGAGCTCATGCAGGAGGCAACCAACGGATGTGTTTCTCTCACATCGATGTTTCTCTCTGTCTCTCCCTCTCTCTCCCACCCTCCTTAAAAATCAACGGGAAAATATCCTTGGATGAGGATTAACAACAAAAGAAAGAAAATGTCTAAATTCTTTCCAGCTCTATTGAGATTTAGGCACTATGTCTAATTCAGTAAGATTATCTTTTCTATCTATTAATGGAACCTAGATTTGAAAGATTCAGGTTTTAAAATAGGGAACAGCACCATTCCCTCCTCCCCCATGTATGCACTGTGGGGTTTTTCTCTTCTTTATCGGGTCAGGGCAACCGGAACCACATTTTCAGTCCAGAAATCTGGTGGCCTCGGGCTTGATTTCTAACACATTAACGTCCCTCTTCTATCGACTTAAGTCCCATTGACCCACAATTACTTATTATAACAACCACTTAACTCACATGTGAAAGGGTTTTGCAACGATTAAAAGCCACCAAATGGAAGATAAGCACATTAAAATGTCCAGCATTTCTAACATCATTCAACTTTATGAGTTATTAGTGAAAACCCATTAAAATCCAATTTTTCACATTTTCAAGAAGTAATGCCAGTTAATGTATTTAGTATTCATCTTTTCACGTATAACCTCCTTGCCTTTCTTTGCTCGTCCCTTCCTTGTCTTTCCCAGGACTTTAATCTCACTCATCTCTCAAGTATAATGTCAGTAATGAGGTCATTACATTTCTATTAAAATTCATTCTTTGGTCTTAGTTGTGGCCTAATTTAAACACTGACATTATGGACTCATGCTAATTAGCCCGGATGGCCAAATCCCCCACCAATTAAGCAAATGTAGACATTTCAGGTTATTTCTGTTACATTAAGAGAAAAGTATGGTGACTGTGACCTAAAGTCATTAGCCCCAAGACACCATAATAAAATTATGTCTTCTAATTATGGTATCTTGAATGCAGCCATGTTTCATCCCTTTGCACTCTGAATTTAGATCTTTCTGTCATAATCGCCATGGATTCTTTATATGCGTTCTACTCTAACAGTAAGTTTGGCTTCTGTGAGGAAAAATGTTCTTTGCACAATGATGAGTTGGTTTAATTTAAAAAGTTTTGCCTTAGGTGGGGGCTGGGAGGAGGGGGTAAATGGAGAAGGGGAATGGAGATATCTGTAACAGAATCAACAATAAAAAATATAGCTTGGCCAGCGTGGCTCAGTGATTGAGCATCGACCTATGAACCAGGAGGTCACGGCTGGATTCCCGGTCAGGACACAGGCCCGGGTTGCGGGCTGGATCCCCAGTGGGGGGCGTGCAGGAGGCAGCTGATCAATGACTCTCATCATTGATGTTTTTCTCTCTCCCTCTCCCTTTTCTCTGAAATCAATAAAAATATACTTTAAAAACTCTCTCTTGGTCACAGGAGCCCGTTACCCATTGGAATGATGTGATGGCTGGGTTCCCAGGCTTGTTCCTCGTGGAGTTAGATGTGGTTCTAACGGTGTTGATCTCAGTTCTGGTTTGGGAGCAGGAGAGGGAGGTGGGGCGGGAGGGGGAGAGTGAGAGGAGGAACGGGAGGGGGAGGCAGGGACAGCGACAGCGACAGAAGGAGGCGAAGAAGAGACGGGAAGGGCAAGAAGGGCTGGACGAGGAGACCGTCCCCAGGGTCCCGGCAAACTTGGAGGCAGTGCAGTTGGTTTGTGCGCCCTGATTTTCACTTCTGTCCCCCTCGAAACCCCGGTGCCCCCCCTCATTTGGGCCCTAAGTTCCCACCCTCCCCCGCCTCCCCACCGAATACACTCACGAGACTCCCCTTTCTCAATGCGTCTTCTTAGCAAGGTGTTTGGAAATGACCTCATCAGCGCGAGAGAACCTGGTTCTGCGGAGCTCACAGCCCCGAAACCTCTGAAACTGACTTGGGAGCAGGTCCTGGCCACAGACTCAGTGGGGGCAGTGAAGGCGGCTCTGAGGGAGATGGGCTCCGGCTAGGCCCCCACGCCGCCCCAGGAGGGTCCCTGGCGCCCTGCGGCCCCCTTTCTGTCCCACAGGACTCCACGCCCCCCGGGGTCGCAGGGACCGCCAGCTGGCCCTCAACACATGTTCTGGGCTGAACCCAGGTGGCTTTTGGTTTCCTTTTGTTTGGTTTTTGCAAACAGCCCTGGTTGGGCAGGGGCCGGGCAGAGGCGCTGGTACTGGTGCTGGTACCAGTGGCCCTGCGGTGAGGGGCGGGGGAGGGACGCTGCGGGTGACCAGGAGCTGGCTCCGTCCCTTCTTCAAACGACCACAGTGGCCGAGTCCTGGGGCGGGGAGGGCGGGGGGGGGCAGGGACTCGTTAGGAAACGAGGGTGACCACGCGGCTCTTGCTGCTCACGCTAAGGTCAGACAAGCTGGGGAAGGAAGCTGCCGGCGATGTCGGCCACGATTGGGACGCTGTAGGCCTTCAGGCCCGACCCCCCGCTGAAGAGGCCCGTGTCCAGGAGGGCGATGTCCGCACAGGACGGCCCCACCGGCCGCGCCGGGTGCCGCTCTCGGGCTCCCTGGGCAGGAGGAGGCTCTGCGGGGCCGCGGGGCGCCCGGCCTGGGCGGCGATGGTGACGCGGGGCCCCTCCAGGCCGCAGAGGGCCAGGGACCGGGCGGGGAGGGTGTGCGGCTGCCCAGCGAGAGCCCCAGGTCCCGGGCCCGCGTGAAGGTCAGCAGGAGGCCCAGCCGGCGGAGCGGGTGAACCAGACGGGCAGGCGGCCGCGGGGGCACAGCAGGCTGCCAGGCCGCAGTCACCGTCCCGGATGTCGCCGGGCAGCGAGCGGCAGCTCCGCACGGTGTCCTGGGTGAGGATCAGGGTGCGGCTGAGCTGGCCTCGTGCAGGGTGGTCAAGGGCAGGAACGCCCAGCACGACCAGGAGGAGGCTGTGCCCGGGGCTGGTGCCAGGCTGTCCCCGAGGCGTCCGCCAGGTCACGGGGCTCACCGGAAAGCGGGGTGCAGCTGGGTTACTCTCCTCAAAGGGAGCCCCTGCCAACGCAGGAGCCCTGCTCCCCAGCGCTCTAACCAGGGCATGTGGTGCCGGGGCCACGGGCAGGATGCTCACTCCCGGGTCCTCCCAACAGGCAGTGGCCAGGGCGGGACTGCTCATCGGAGGCATCAACTCCCAGGCCTGCCGTCCGCTGACAGGGAGACCGACACCCCCACCAGGGAGGGGGACTCGAGGAGGAGACCTGGGCCCCGGCGTGGTGGGGACCTGGGCGATTTCAGTGTGCACGGTCCCCAAACATCCAGTCGCTGGTGCTGAGGGCCCGTCGGCCCCCGAAACGCGCACACCCCCGCTCCGCCGGCCACCCCCGGTTCCTGGACCCACCGACAGCGCGTTCCTGTTGGATCCAGCCGCCCAGCTACCCCTGGACCCACAGCGCTGACAGGCCGTTCACGCGTCTCCTGGCGTGTTCCAGTGGATTCTACCTGAGATGATAGACAAGGACAAGACCAGTCACCCCAGTTCACCCCAGTGATCTCCACTCACCCACTCCTTTCCTGGAGCAAATCTATGAACTGGCTTCACCAAGTCAGTCACTGCAGGGCCCCAGAGCTCAGCACCCACAGGCGCTGCCCCGTGTCCAGATAAGGCAGGAATGCGGGCGGGGTTACCTGGGGGTGGGGGAACAGCTCGGGACACGCCCCAGCGCCTGGCACTGATTAGAATCAGATACACATCATGAAACTGGGCCCCAGAATTCAGTTTGGCAAAAATAATGACATTTCCCCTGAGTTAGCTGATGACTGAAGAGAGAGACTCAACACCACAATACAATTTGTCTGTATTCGCAAGACCTCATGGGTACGGCGAGAAACGGGGGTGAGACCTCTGACCAGGAGAGTCCGGAGCTAGGACTGGGCCCCTGCAGGGGGGGACACGGAAGGGTCCGTCTGGGGGTGCGCACGTGTCCGCAGAGGCCGGAGGCAGGAGGCAGGAGGCCAGGCAGGCCGGCCACACGGCTGCAGGCGGAGCCCAGGGGGCGGCGAGGAGAAGCCCGGGGGCAAGGCTACAAAGGCCAGCTCGCCGGACGGACGGGCCGCCCAGGCCACCGGCCGGGCCGGAGCCCGGGGACTAAACGTCAGCTCAGCCAAGACCCTTGGAACAGAAGAGGAAACACGGTTTTCACAGCAAATGCCTGGGGGCAGCCCAGAGTCCGATGGGGGCTGACGGAGCTGATGTGCAAATGCACTTGATTCTGCTTCCAGAGCCCGGGGGCCGGGCCGCGGGGAGGACCAGGGGCTGCGGCAGAGGGGGAGGGGCGAGGGCGGGAGCCGCCGGCTCACAGGGCACGTGCTGAGGCCACGCAGAGAAGCGAGGATGAACAAGGCTTCGTGCAAAAGAGGAAGACAGAGGAGGCTCCAGAAATTAGGATTTTAAAAAGGTTCCCAGGTGACTAATGTGCAGCCGAGGTTGAGAACCACTGCCCTAGACCTGTCTGTCCAGCTGTGGAGTCCGGGGACGGGCGCGGGGGGCGGGGAGAGGGGAGAGGGGCACGTGTCTACCACGGTGGGCTGGAATTCCAGGTTCCTCGATTAACTCTTTTCCTGATCACGAGGGCAATGCAGCTCCTGACAGCCACTGCGATGCTCCCCGTGTGAGGAACCATGAACTCTACTCCCCCTCTCAGCGCACCCGGCAGAGGTAACAGGCGCACGTCTGCATCGATGCCAATCTTGCTTTGCCTTGGAGCTTGAGCCACCGCTTTGATGGTTAATGAACGTGGAGGGAGGGGGACACTGCTCCTGAGCGACAGGGGAAGGCAGGCCGGCTCACATGAGCTCCCGTGGAGCCGGAGCCCAGGGCGTGGACCAGGGGAAGCTTCTGACAAAAGGACCGTCACATGTACTTTAGACAAGAGTAAAGTCCCCAGCTGGTGTGGCTCAGTGGCTGAGCGTTGTCCCATAAACCCAAAGGTCACAGGTTCGGTTCCAGGTCAGGGCACAGGCCCAGGTGGCAGCGGGCTCCATCCCAGCGTGGGGTGTGCAGGAGGCAGCCCACCGATGGTTCCCTCTCATCACTGGTGTTTCTCTCTCCCTCCCTTTCCTTTCCCGTCTCTCAGGTCAGTAGAAACAGTTTTGTAAAGAACACAGTGCCGTTGGCCCTGAGGGAACAGCGAAGTGGTCATGACCTGCACTTCACCCTCCTCCTTCCCTTCCCGTCTCGCTCCGGCTTCGGGTACTTTCCATAGCAAGTCGTGCCCAACGACGTTTCCTTCGACGCCCCGACACTGCAGAGAGGAAGAAAGAAGGCGATCAGAGCTTTTCCTAGAGTTTAAACGTGACTCACCTTGGAAGAGAGAGGGCGCTGGACGGACTCCCGCCTTAGTGACATCACCGCGGGAGAAAAGAAGTGGAAACATTGCTTTTCCTGGCACCAGATGGCGCGGTTTCTCCAAAAACCAAACCAGGTCCCGCGCTCCCAGGCGCTCTGACTCGGAAGCCACTTTAGAAGCCACACAGCCTTCTCCGTGCCCGAGGCCTGAGGCTACCGGAGCGGAGCGGGAAGGGAGCCAGGGGAGGAGGAGGGGAGGCAGGTCCCCTCACAGCGAAGCTCCAGTGAGAACACGGGGAGGTGGCTGCGGGGGGAAGATCTGTGGCCCTGACTTTGGAGGGGAGCCTGGAGTTTGCTGTCCTTCCCTTTCGGGCTCCAGATCAGACGTCCCTCACCCAGTTGCTTAGCAAAGAATCTGAGCGCTGAGCACTGTGGCTCTAGGTCTCTGTGACTCTCGGGGTCAGGTCACCTGACCAGGGGCTGGCTTTGCTGTCATCGGGCCTCCTTATTTGGAATTCCCCCGAACATTTCTTAGTTTTGCTGCTTTCCCCCATAGGTGAGTATGGAGAGAACTCCATGTTCAAAAGGAGTGTGCAGCCCATTGCTGGGCACTGCGGACGCACGGTCCCATGCTGCACGGCCGGGGGGGGCGGGGGGGGGCACGGGAATGCACACCCAGCCGCCCACCTGCTAGGGTCAATATTTTGGAAAGCAAAATACGTTTTCTAATTACGATGTTTTATACAGCAGTTAGTTTTCAGAATTAACCCACAATACAGTGTATTACTTCGTATTTTATCATTTTCTTGACCATGATGGCCATCTATGGTTATCAAAAAAAATGTAACTCTTAGGGAAAGTGATATCCCAGCTATGTCACCCAGACTCATTGTAATGTCACCAAACTTCTCTCCAGAGATAATCATGTGAACAGGTTGGTGTCAGCATTTTTCTCTGTGCGTTACCCAAAATGGTCATAATTTTTCAGTATCAGGAGCATTTATTATTATGAATAAAACTTCTTCAGGTGTGGAATCTGGAGAGGACCGCCTACTTTGGTTTCTGAAACGAACGTTGATCTGCTTTTTTATCTGCAAAGTGAAATTCAGGAGAATCCCTACAACACAGGCTTCTTCACAGATGAGATAACACAGGCCAGGCGCCTGCACAGTGCTGGGCCCCTCAGAAACGCCCGGGAAGTGTTAGCTCTTACGCTGTTATTACTGCCATCTGTGAGGTTATAAACAGCGATGCGATTCCCGCCCTAGAGCAGCGGTTCTCAACCTCCTAATGCGCGACCCTTTAATACGGTTCCTCATGTTGTGGTGACCCCCAACTTCACTGTTACAAATTGAACATCATTAAAGCATAGTGATGAATCACAGAAACAATATGTAATTATATGTGTGTTTTCCGATGGTCTTAGGCGACCCCTGTGAAAGGGTCATTCAATCACCAAGGGGGTCGTGACCCACAGGTTGAGAACCGCTGACCTGGAGACTGGGTCTCCCTTGGCTCATTTCTCTGTGAATGTCACAGGCGTTGAATTGTTGAGCTGATGTGTATGACCCATCTTGAAGTTCATGCTATGCACTGGCAACATCGCTCCCCTAGGAGGTGCTGACTGGGCGAACCTAGGCAGTCACAGACCTGGGCACCTGCCTCCTCCAGGCAGGACGCTGATGGCCAAACCAGATGCCCCTGGGCCCCGGCAGCTCTGAGGCCTGGGGTGGCAGCGGCCCCCTCACTCTCCCTTCCCATCTGCGATCTCCTGTTTTCAGGAGTGAACAGCAGCTTCGCGCCCTGTCATCCATGTAAGGGACAAGGTCTAACCTTAAATGGAAGCGGTGATGAGCGCTGAGAATGACGGGAGGGACGGACACGGACGCAGACCTTTTACCAGGAGCCGGGCCAAGCAGGGCGCACAGATGAGAAAAGAGGCGGTACCGGCCTTCCCCGAGGACGGCGAGCTTCCCGCCAGAGCCTGCGGTGTCGCGAACGCGGATGCTGACCCTCGCTGGCCGGCTGCACGTGGCCTCTCAGCCCCTCTGGTCCCCACCCCGAAGCCGCGCTGGGAACAAGGAGCAGCGCCGGCCGCCCAGGGGGTCCGCATGGGCCTGGCGGGGTCCGCATGGGCCTGGCAGGGCCCGGCCGGCACAGACCGATCGCCCTCCGGCTCCGGTGTCTCCCCCAGGGTGGCCCAGCTCTTTGGGGTTTTATTTTCGCCACCAGCATCGCCCTCCAGTGCTGCCAATATGGTGCAGGTCGCAAACAATCACACGTGATACGTCCACGGCGGCCTGCGGACCTTAGAGACCAGCCACACGCTCCCACCTGGGCGCTCACCACGCACTGCGGGCCTGGGGGGGTCCCCCCCCATCTGCGCCTGCTGGCAGGAGGGTCCGAGAGTTCACCCCGAAGGCAGCGCCTCCTGCTGGTCTCTGTGTGCATTTCCTCTCGCTGTCGTCTGCTACCAAAGGCCGGCACCTCTGGGAACAGCAAAGGGCGCTCCGAGCGCCCTGTTTATGTCTGTTTGTTTATTTTTAACGTTTTTTTATTGATTTCAGAGAGAGGGAGGGAGAGAGAGAGAGAAACACAAATGATGAGAGAGAATCATGGGCCGGCTGCCTCCCGCACGCCCCACACTGAGGATGGAGCCCGAAACCCGGGCCTGTGCCCCGACCGGGAATCGAACCCTGACCTCCTGGCTCATAGGTCGACGCTCACCCCTGAGCCCTGCGGCCGGTCGGAGCTCACTGCTGTGACTGTGAGCCGGGCTGCCTGCCTCCTGGTGGGTCCCAGGGGCCCGGCTGCCAGCCCTGCCGGGGTATCACTTACCAGCGGCCCCCGGGGCCCGGCCGGCGCAGCCTGTTTACAAGCCGCGTGGCTGTTAGGACAGCTTCCCGGGCGCTAATTAGCCGGCGGCGATGGCCCGCTCTGCAGAGGCCCCAGGTGCCTGGGGGTGGTTTTAAATTGATACAAAAACACACAATAACTCGCTCCAGGTGAGTGTGGGCAGCGCCTCCCCCGGCAGGTTGGCTGTGTGCTCGCTGCGGCTGCGGCTGTGGCTGCGGCTCCGGGATCCCACAGTGGACCGGCCAGGGTCGCGGGTTTACGAAGGTCCTTAATTGGTTCCGTGCGGCCATTATTTTCCTGAGTGACAGGACGGCGCTGCGCCAGCCCCAGGCCGGAGGGACCTGGTCATTAGGCCCTGCCTCTGCCTGGCCGGGGACGCAGATTCGTGTGATGTTTTGCGCTGGGAGTTGGGGGGTGGTTAATGTTCACGCTAAGACACCTGCTCTTCCAGCAGGAACGCGAGGCCCCTTTCGCTGAAGCCTGCAGTGAAAGGCCCGGTGTCCCCCATCAGACAGGATGAGTTCGACTCCTTTTTAAAAAAAATATATTCTATTGATTTTTTACAGAGAGGAAAGGAGAGGGATAGAGAGTTAGAAACATCGATGAGAGAGAAACATCGAACAGCCGCCTCCTGCACACTCCCCACTGGGAATGTTCCCACAACCAAGGTACATGCCCTTGACCAGAATCGAACCCGGGACCCTTCAGTCCGCAGGCCGGCGCTCTATCCACTGAGCCACACCAATCAGGGTGAGTTCGACTTCTTATAGTCACCCTGTCGCTTGGTGAACAGATGACCTTGACCTTTGTTTATTCAACTCCTGCTCCCCTGAAGCTCGTAATGTTGACCTTGGTTAAGGGAGACAATGCAGGGTTTGGAGGCCACTGAAGGGGGTCGCCCCCCCGGGTTTCACTGCCCTGGACCATTATTACTGCTTTCTGCCCCCTGGGAGGAACGTGGTGAGTTTGATCAGGTTCGTCTCATGAGGGCGGAGGAGCAACGGGGCACCGCATCATCCTAGCGGAGAGAAAACATACACAAACCCCGCAGCAACCAGAGGCTCCTGACCCCAGGGCACACGCAGCGCTGCCGGCGAGACAGTCTCCCGGGCGGAGCGGCAGGGACGTGTCGGCGCGTTGCAGCATCGAGGGGACGTTCCGATCTGCATCCGAAGCCGACCAGGCAGCGAGCCAGGCCTGCAGGACGCACAGCGCCCGGGGCAGCGTTCCCCAGCCTCCCTCCGTGCTGGGGACATGGATCGGCCGCCTCTGCACGCCCCACACTGGGGATGGAGCCCGCAACCCGGGCCTGTGCCCTGACCGGGGATCGCACCCTGACCTCCTGGTTCATAGGTCGACGCTCAGTCCCTGAGCCACGCCGGCTGGGTTCACTTTTATTTGATCCTTCCGGTATATTCTGAAAAACGTAAAGAGCATTTGTATCTTGGTTTTCAATACCGAGGGAGAGAGAGAGAGAGAGAGAGAGAGAGAGAGAGAGAGAGAGAGAGAGAGAGATCTGTTCTCAGGCTGCGATTCAAAGGCCCAGAGAGCCTCGACCTGCTTGGTGTGTTTGCCTGAGTCACAGAAGGGGCTGCAGCCTCAGGGCGGCCCTGGGAGGGGGCAGCTGTGCCGGAGCCGTGGCTACGGGTGGGGACATGCACGTGGGAAGACGGGAAGTGCCGGCACTCTTCCTGTCGCCTGTGCAGCAGGTGGGCCACGCCCTTTTATTTGGGGGTGCTGGGGGGGAGGAGAAGGAGCTGCAGCTGGAAGAGGGGAGTGGCTGCTGCCTCCGTCGTGGGTGCGAGCTCACGGGCGCTGTGGGGCTGCTGCTTGCTCACCACACCCTGCGGCCTGCTCCTCGGAGGAAGGGCAGCCACATAAACACACTCCTCACGCTGCCCAAGGGCTTTGCTCCCGGAATCCTGTCCTGGGGCCGGCCGGGGGGCTCAGGGGTTGAGCGTCAACCTATGAGCCAGGAGGTCAGGGGTCGATTCCCTGTTGTGGGCTCGAGCCTCAGTGTGGGGCATGCAGGAGGCAGCCAATCAGTGATTTTCTCTCATCATTGATGTTTCTATCTCTCCCTCTCCCTTCCTCTCTGAAATCAATACAAATATATTTTACAAAAATTCCATCCTGGGCTGGTCTCCGTGTTCAGAGGCATGTAAAGCCTTTCCCCCAAACTGCGGGTTCCTCGGAGCCTCCAGCTCCCAGGCCGGCTGGCGCCCCCAGAGCGCCCCTCCTTCCCCCGTGGGCAGATAAATCTTCTCAGCAAGTCTTTTAACCACATGCAACTATTCCCTGCCGGGAGCCAGTCCATCCTTGCTGTTTCCAGGGACCTGGCATATATGGCATACTGTTCTTAATATGTTTGCTCACCTTCTTGGTGCTATGTGTTTTAACCAAGGTCACCTCTCCGAGAAAGGTTGTTTCCCCAGGTAGAGATTTTCCCCTGAAGTTAGGGAGGGAATAAAACCTCTTAACTAAGTGCCAGGCGGGTAGTTAATCACTTTAACTACGAACAATCATGCTTAAGCTACATAATCTTTACTCCCTGGAATGGAGATAAGAAACGCCCTAACCTCTGGAATAGAGATTGATAGGATTGAATCAACTGGTATAAACACAGATGTAACAAGACAACAGGACACAGAACTTAGATGACAGAACCTAGACACAGAACCTAGACACAGAACCTACACAGAACCTAGAGACAGGAGAACTTCACTGGAGAGAACATGGCAAAAGATCCTGGACAGAAACTGGCCACAGAACCTAGAGACAGAACCTAGCGAGAGAACCTGGCTGAAGATCCTAGAGACAGAACGGGGCTACAGATAGAACATGGCAAGAGAACCTGACTAGAACCTGGTGACCGAACCTGGCTGGAGAACCTGGACAGAACCTGGCTGGAGAACCTAGCGAGGGAACATGGCTACAGAACCTGGCTGGAGAACCTCTCTATGCTGATCAACAGAACCGGGCTGGAGAACCCAACCATGCTGAGCCCAACCTACAGAACCTGACTGAGGAACCTAGACGTAGAACCTGGCTAGAGAGCCTCGCTATGATGATCATCTGAATGCTGTCTCCATGTCATTCCTTTTTCGCCGACTCCGTCCACACCTTTGGGGACCCCAGCAATTCCCATCCCGAATCCAAAACACCCCCCACTACGCTGTGCTCAGGAGAGGGGACAGAGGCACCACCAGGCATCAGAGAGACGCAAATTAACACCACAGCGAGGGGCCACGCACCCCTGTCAGGATGGCTGCCATCAACAAATCAACAAACGCCAAGTGCTGGGGAGGATGCGGAGAAAAGGGAGCCCGCGGGCACTGCTGGTGCGGCCACTGTGGAAACAGGGCGGAGTTACCTTTAAAAACTAAATGTGAAGCTCCCACGTGACCCAGTGGTCCCAGCTCTGGGAATATATCCTAAGAAACACCCATCAGAAAGGCCATCTGCACCCCTATGTCCACAGCAGCCAAGACCTGGGAGCAGCCCAGTGCCCATCGGCCGCGCGTGGCTCAGCAGCCGTGCTGCGTGGTCACAACGGAAAGCTACTTGGCCATGAAAAGGGAGGAAACCTTACCTTTGGCGACAGCGTGGAGGGACCTGGGAGCATTATGCTGAGTGCACCGAGCCAGCGAGAGAGGGACAAATGTGTGGCATCGAATGGACAAAGGAAACAAAAGCTAGGAAGAGGGAGAGGACGAGGAGCAGATTTCTGCGCGCAGCATCCGCGGAGGCGGGAGTGAGTGCAGGTGTCTGTCTGGTGGTGCGAGGGAGCAGGAAAGGGGGGCGGTGGGTCTCCCCCAGACCTGCTCACATCCGGTGCTACCCACCAGCGAGCCCGCCAGGCCAAGCAGCCCTCCTATGGGACGTTGTTTTGCAAAAGCAAACGCCCTCCGTGTGGTGATTTGAAGGTTTCAGGGAGCCGGTGTGGCCGCCGGTGCCAGGCCAGGCTAGCCGCGCTCGAAGGAGGCCCGTATGCTGCCTTCGCCACAGCCCTTGGGTTTAATTTGGTGAAACAATGCGCCATGATCAGCCACGAGGACAGCAGTCCTGGCTGACGGGGGGACTCCGTGTTTTGACTCCCACTCAACCGCGCCGTGCTAATCGCATTACGCGCTCCAGTCGGCCTGTTCGGGCTGCCTTCAGAAAGTCCTTTCCGTAGTGGTCAGATTGCCCCGAGGCCGGGAGATTGAATGTATCATAAAACTCATTACCTAACCAGCCTGGCACCCCCGCAGGGCAGGGTGCTGGCAAAGGAGGCCGAAGACTCCAGCATGCACTGTGTTTACACACACACACACACACACACACACACACACACACCCCACAGCCTCAGGGGCACGTTGATTGTGCAGACAGAAGTGTGTCCCAGGCCCTGTTCCTCACGCTTGTGACTCATCAAACTCAGATCTGACTTAGCAGCTCTGGAGGGGCCGAGGGTCTGTGCTGCTGACACGGGTGCTGACCGCTGGCCCGAGGACCACCCGGGGAGAGCAGGCCTTGGGAGGGTATAGAGAACATCCAATAATAACAGACGCACTAGCCCGGCCGGCGTGGCTCAGGGGCTGAGCATCGACCTAGGATCCAGGAGGTCAGGGTTCAATTCCCCGTCAGGGCACAGGCCCGGGTTGTGGGCTCGAGCCCCAGTGGGGGCCGTGCAGGAGGCAGCCGGTCCATGATTCTCTCTCATCACTGATGTTTCTATCTCTCTCTTCCTCTCTGAAATCAATAAAAAAATATATAAATATATTAAAAAACCAAATCTGTTCATTTTCATGTGAAAACCATGCTTTTCACGTTCCCTTGCGGATGGGCCTTAGCGAACAGATTGGCTTTATTTCGCTGTTCACTTGGCCTCGCAGGTTCCAGAGCAGGAAGGGCCATCTCCGCGTTCCCCTGGGAAGAGTAGCCCGTGTGATCGACATCGGCAAACTGCTCTCCTGGGCCCACAAGGCAAAGGCGCCCCCTTCAGAAAAGCCACCCACTCGCCCGAAGGCGCCTTTTTACACAAATGAACCCGGAGCCGTGTGCCAGCAAGACGCGTGGGCTTGGCCGCTTTTCCTTTCAAACGCTGGACGAGCTGGAGACGGAGCACCGCTGAGCCGGCTAGGAGGGAGGCCTGGGTGTCCTCATCGGAAATGAGGGAGGGAGACGCCCAGACCTCACATTTGACTGGCATGTGAGGCAGAGTGAGGGTGACCAATCAGGCCCCCTTATTAAGCTACAGCCGTGGCCTCCTGCTTCCTGTTGGCTCTTTTGGACGTCTCATCAGGCACTCATGTTTTCCTATGTTAGCCAGCTGAGATCGCTCAAAACCCTCATAGGAGTACAGAGGGATGGGTGAGTTACATATACAACACGCAGCTTGATGGCTGGGCCAGGCGACCAGTCACTGTGCGGCACGTACATTTCTCAGCTCTCCGGCTTCCCATTTCACAGGCGGGCGGGAAAGCTGTGAGCGCTCACTCACAGCCACGGAGACCGGATGCAGAGGTCGACAGCATCTCCTCCCACAGGGACCCACACACAGCGTCCATCCCTTCCTGCTAATGTGCTGCTTAAACACACACACACACACACACACACACACACACACACGCACATATATATCCTATTAATAAAAGGCTAATATGCAAATCGAGTGAACGGAGGAACAACTGGTCACTATGACGCGCACTGACCACCAGAGGGCAGATGCTCGATGCAGGAGCTGCCCCTGTGGTCAGTGCGCCCCAGCCATGCGTTTGCTGCTTTTTAAGCATCTGTCTCCTTTTCAGGGCCGGAGGCCCTGTCTGTTAGGCCACCGTTGGCTGTTAAAATACTTCTGCCGGCAGCTCTTGCTGCTCGCCAGGAGTAAGACAACAGCAGCCCTATTTATTCATTTCCCCCCACATCTTAGTTCAGCTCTGGCCATCCCGGGTTCTGTTTCATCTCCATGGGTTGTGAGGAGAAGCTGCCCACACAGGTGACTGACTGCTGGGGACCCCGCATTTTCTGGAAGCTTCCATCCTCAGGCAGTCACCCATCTCGACGTCCATAGGGAAATGCCATTTCTCCAAAACACGATTCCACTCAACACAGCATTTCTCAGCCCAAAGTTCCACACAGGTCATGGCCTCTGTCTTTATTTATGTATTAATTAATTAATTAATTAATGAAATTAATTAATTAATGAAATATGGTTTTATTGATTTCAGAGAGGAAGGGTGAGGGAAGGAGAGAGATAGAAACATCAGTGAGGAGAGAGAATCATGGACCGGCTGCCTCCTGCACGCCTCACACTGGGGATTGAGCCTGCAACCCGGACCTGTGCCCTGACCGGGAATCTAATCGACATTCAACCCCTGAGCCACGCCGGCCGGGCCTTCGTCATTAAAACGCTCTAAAATGCCATGGTCACACAGAAAACCTTCAGGTGTGACAGCAGAGGGAGGGGTGCTGCAGGGGAGGGGGTGCTGCAGAGGGAG
Source organism: Myotis pilosus (assembly GCA_036010255.1). Taxonomy (NCBI): domain Eukaryota; kingdom Metazoa; phylum Chordata; class Mammalia; order Chiroptera; family Vespertilionidae; genus Myotis; species Myotis pilosus. The sequence goes on from JASKON010000002.1 coordinate 1,514,338, forward strand.
GGGTGCTGCAGGGGAGGGGGTGCTGCAGAGGGAGGGGTGCTGCAGGGGAGGGGGTGCTTCAGGGGAGGGGGTGCTGCAGAGGGAGTGGGTGCTGCAGGGGAGGGGTTGCTGCAGGGGAGGGGTGCTGCAGGGGAGGGGTTGCTGCAGGGGAGGGGTGGCTGCGGGGGAGGGGGTGCTGCAGGGAAGGGGTGCTGCAGGGGAGGGGTGCTGCAGGGGAGGGGGTGCTGCAGGGAAGGGGTGCTGCAGAGGGAGGGGTGCTGCAGGGAAGGGGTGCTGCAGAGGGAGGGGGTGCTGCAGGGAAGGGGTGCTGCAGAGGGAGGGGTGCTGCAGGAAAGGGGTGCTGCAGAGGGAGGGGTGCTGCAGGGGAGTGGGTGCTGCAGGGAAGGGGTGCTGCAGGGGAAGGTGCACTGTTCTGGGGGCAGCAGGGGAGGGGAAATGGTGAGACCACTGGGTCTGTCCCACGTGCAGCCTGGCGGGGCGTTTGCTCTGGCGGAGTTGTTCATAACTCTCTCCCCCCCCCCCACCCCCCGTCCCAGGCTGGGGCACACGTAGTGGAACCCGGGTGGACAGCTCCATGGACACGCTGCCCGGCCGCGGCCTCCGCTGTCCTCTGGGCTCGCACGCTCCTGCTGTGCTCGGTTTCCAGCAGCCACGCCAGGGAGACTCAGGGTCGCACTGTTTGCCGGGGCCCAAACCTGCCCAGGATCGGGAGGAGCAGACGCTGGTAGAAAAGACGCTTGAAGGAATGTTTGAATTAACCGCTGCCTGCAGTTTCCAACACTGTCTGATTTCTAAAAGCGGACGTCGGAAGCGTGACTGTGAGCTCACAAACAGGACAGAGTCACTCCTCGTATCGCCAGGAGTGTGGCCACTGGCCCATTTGGCAGGGAGAGCGCCCTAACCCAGCTGGGACTGGAAAAACTCTTCGTCTCCCCGTTCCTGTGTGTGTCTCCTGTAAAGTGACAGGAATACATCCCCTTTGCTCATTGCTCTGGTGGGGTGACAATACACCAGAGTGAGCTCACCCCATCCGGACTGAACGCCATCGCCAACCGAAGGCGGAATCCCACGGTAACAATATTCCTCTTCCTCCCTGTCAAGCTCTCTGACTCAGTGATTTCACAGGCGTTAAATTTGTTCCCCAAACCACGGGACGCAGAAAAACGAAGCGGGTTCCATCTAATCTGCGCAGGACGGCCGGGGCAAAGGCCCAGAAAGCTCAGTGACGGCGCGAAAGGACCGCGGGTCCAGGGAGGGGGTGGACCAGCCCCAGCACCAGGCCCTGAGACGCACAGAAATGAAGTCCCTGCTCCCCCACCCACCGCTCTCTCTCCTTTAACTCCGACTTCCACAACCAACTCCTCAGGTTTTCAGCTGCTTCGCGAGAAGCAGGGCTCCGAGCAGAACAAACTGTTTGCTGCCAAACAAAGGCCTTTTGCTTAACTCATGCCTTCAGCCAAAACCCGATAATGTTCCGGAGCCCACTGGGCGCTGTCGTTTATCCTTCGCTTTTTTTTTTAATGTTTCGCTTGGGGGCGGTGGGGGAGGGGCGGAGGCTAAAACAAACTAATTTCTGGTCTTTTCATGCCTTTCGCAAACAGTTTGAAGACGGAGCAATTTGTCCTGACAAATCTGGGCTTAGCGGGCGGCCGCAGCCCGGCGGTCACGGGGCCGACTTGACAGGGGACGGCCACTCGCTCCGTTGTCAGCTGTCACTGGGCGAGGGCTAGCCCCGCGTGGTCCTGCCTCTGTATAATGAACAGACTGTTTCATTAGCGGGACCATTCACCGGGCAAATCCAGCCCAAACAACTTATTTCACGATTTGTGAGCAGAATTCCATTCGGGGGAGCCGGGGGCCGGCACACAATGTGCGAGGGATCAGGACAAGTGCTGGGCGAGTCTGCAGCCGTGGGGGCTGGGGCTGAGGCCGCCGCATGCAGATCAGCGGATTAGGGGGCGACGGCCTCGGGTCAAGTGTCTCGAGGGGGCCGATCAACACCCCGAACCTGACAGCAGCTCGCCCGCCCTTTCTTCCGCGGCCTGTGGAGTGCCAGCAAATCTCCTGAATGCCCGGTGCCGGGGCCCTTTCTTCGCGAAGACACTCTGTCCATTTTCCGAGGCGGCTGGGCCGGCGGGATCCATTGGCCCCGCGTCTCGCACACAAAAAACGCGTCCTTTTCCTCCACGTCTTGACGAGGAGCCTTTGTCTCAAGGTGTGTGAACCAGAACCAAATCCACCTCGAGGGCCCGGCTGCGAGGCCTCCGGGTTTAGCTCGCAGACAAAGGGAGCACTTTGAAGGTTACACAATCGAATGCTGTTTTTTGGTCGTGCACACACACACAAAACCCTCTCGTGTGAACACGGCCGAGCGGGGGACTGCCCGGCAAAGGTCATAGGACAACTCGGGATTAATCCTATCCTAAGTGAGCATGGCTAGTCATTCGGACACGGAAACGGCCAGCGAGCTGTATCTCGCATGTTTTAATCATCGCCAGCGGGAGGGGCCGTGCTGATCGGAGGAGGCTGTGTCTGTGTGAACTCGGAGGGCAGGACAGAAGTCTGTGCGTCCCGTCCATCGTGCGCGCGGCCGGGGTTCAGCTGGTCTGAGGTGTGTCCACAGGCTCGCGTGTGCGAGGAGCCCTGGCTGCAGCCTGGGGTGGCTTCGCGGGTTTACTCTCCATTTCTTTTGGCGGCTGAGTTTCACGACGATCACATAGGCGCAGCCTCCCAAAGGGACCGGCCACTTCCCCAGACCTTTAATCCGAACCCCTGGGTTCAGACCTTTGAAGATATTTTTCTTTTGATAGGTGTTTTGGCTCTATTTTTTCAAAACATGTTTTTATGGATTTTCTAGAGAGAAAGGGAGGGAGAGGGGGAGGGAGAGAAACATCAGTGATGAGAGAGAGTCATTGACTGGCTGCCTCCTGCACGCCCCAGCCAGGGGATCGATCCCACACCACGGGGCCTGTGCCCTGGCCGGGGATCCAACCGTGACCTCCTGGTCCCTAGGTTGACGCTCAACCACTGAGCCACACCGGCCGGGAAGAGACGTGATTTTCCTTTTCTTTCCCCATTTACTGCTTCATCTGCCTGTGAGAGGCAGAAGGAGGAGAGCAGCCCCACCGGGAGGGGCCGCTGAGCAAGGCGCACCCGGGAGATTGTGAGCAACAAGCAAACCACGGGCGTGTCTGGGTGTGGGAGGGGGAGGGGGGGACGGAGGAAAATGGAAGCGGGAGGGGAGTCCTCCGTGAGGGTGCGGGACGCGGGTGGCGCTACGGAAACACCGAGCCGCCCTCGGGTGCCGGCACCATCCAGCCGCCCACCGCTAGCGCCTATCTGCAGGCCACCGGCCGGCACCGAGACCATTCAGCCGCCAACCGCCGCGCCTATCTACAGGCAGCCACCGGCCGGCACCATCCAGCTGCCCGCCGCCCGCGCCTATCTGCAGGCCACCGGCCGGCACTGAGCACACTCACAGTCAGAGGTGCTCAGGAGGGTTGACAGCCGACTGCCCAGCGTGAGCGACAGTGACTAATGTCCGGCCGGAAAGGTGCGCAGGTCACAGCACCGGCCACCGGCACGCGGCCGCTGGAGAGGTGACTGGGGGCTCGTCTGTGATGGGAAGTGGCAGCCGCGGCCCTGCGCCCGGGAGGGTGGTGCTGGGTGGGGGCGACATGGGCAATCAGGCCTTCGAGGGGGAGGAGGGCAGGAGGGAGAGGAGGGGGAGGGGGGAGGGGCGGTGTCTGGGGCAGGCCTCCCCTCCTGCAGAGCCCCGGCCCCCTGCGCTGCCCGCTTTCGGGGAGCAGTTGTTGGGAGGGGTGGCTCGGTTCAGGATGAATCTCCACGGAATGGCGGCCGTGTCCCCTGTGGGCGCTGGTCAGTGGGAGGCAACAGTGACCCAACACCTTGCTGGGGTGCTGCATCCCCAACACTGGTTGTGGGCGTCCCCGCCAGGGGGCGCGGCCGGAGCAGCAGGAGCCTGGCTGGCGCCTCGTGGCCGTGGGCGTGGCCGTGGGCGCGGTGTGGCCGTGGCCGTGGCCGTGGCGAGGCGGATTTGTCCCTCCTGACAACACGCAGACCAGCAGGCAGGCAGTGAGCCTGGGTGGAGCCGCGAGGACCAGGCTGCTGACGGCCCGACGCGTGGATGAGCCCCGGGTGTAGGAGGCCTTTCCCCGCGGCCTGTGCGCTGCCTCCTCGGCAGGTCTGGGGGACCGGGGGCCTGGGTGCTGGGCATCTCGGGGCCCCAGCGCGGGCTGTTCTGCATCCCCCAGCCAGTCACTAGCTTGGGGCAGCCAGGACCACTAAGGACACTTCGCCTGAGGCACCTGCAGGACCCGGAGGAGGAGAAATGTAGCCAGTCGTCCTGCCTCTGTCCCCCCAGGGCTTTCCACCCTCCCCCCCACATGTGTCCTACCCCTGCCTCCATCTCCACTCCTGTTCCACCCTCATCCCATCCCTCCTCGATCGTCTATCACCTATCATTTATGTATGGATGTATCTAGCTATATCTATCTATCATCTTTCTATCTGTCTATTATTCTATTATCTATCCATCATCTGTCTGCCCCTCTACCCTCATCCCATCCCTTCGCATTCTGTCCTCTGCTAGGTGATGACAGCTAAACTATTGCTGTGTTGGTGCATTTGTTTCCAGGCTGACGTAGCAAGGTCCCGCAAACGGGGTGCTTTATGTTTATTTTTGTATTTATTTTTCATGGAAGGTGGCATTGGCTATTAAGGTTATACAGGTCACAGGAGCACAGTTCTAGAACACATCCTCTGCATTTTGTCCTGTGTGTTCACCACCCCAAGTCAGTCTCCTTCCATCACCACTTATCCCAGCTTTTCCCTCTTCTACTCCCCCCCCCCCCCCACTGGGTGATTTAAACAACGGAAATGGGTGTCTCCCGGGCTGGAGGCTGGAAGTCTGGGACCCGGAGCCCGCAGGGCGGGTCCTCCCCAGGCAGCGGGACCATCGGCTCCAGGCCTTTCTCCAAACCCCGTCACTGCTGCCTGGGCACAGGGAGCGTCACTGCAGTCCTCCGCCTCCCGTGGGCTCCCCCACAGACACCCCGTCTCTCCTCATCACCTCCTGTGGGCTCCCCCACAGACACCCCGTCTCTCCTCATTGCCTCCCGTGGGCTCCCCCACAGACACCCCGTCTCTCCTCATCACCTCCTGTGGGCTCCCCCACAGACACCCCGTCTCTCCCCATTGCCTCCCGTGGGCTCCCCCACAGACACCCCGTCTCTCCTCATTGCCTCCCGTGGGCTCCCCCACAGACACCCCGTCTCTCCTCATTGCCTCCCCTCGGGGTCTGTCTCTGCTTGAACTCCCCTTCCCTAAGGACACTGTCCTGTCGGATTGGGCACCTAGTGACCCCATTGTAACTCGACCACTTTTGTGTCAGTCCGGGTGTCGGTCCGGGTGTCGGTCCCGGGTGTCAGTCTGGGTGTCAGTCCCGGGTGTCAGTCCCGGGTGTCAGTCTGGGTGTCAGTCCCGGGTGTCAGTCCGGGTATTGGTCTGGGTGTCGGTCTGGGTGTCAGTCCGGGTGTTGGTCGGGTGTCGGTCCCGGGTGTCATTCCCGGGTGTCGGTCCCGGGTGTTGGTCCCGGTTTTGGTCTCGGGTGTCAGTCCGGGTGTCACTCTGGGTGTCAGTTCCGTGTATTGCAGGCTGAGGCCTCGCTCGCGGCCTCCCGGAAACCATCTGCAGGCGCCGCTCTTCGTCCCCGCGGTTCTCCCGGTGGCCGCAGTGCCTGTGCGGCGTCATCGATTTTCCTCCGCGAGGATTGGTGGGCACGAGTGGCTCCGTCCGTCCCCCCATGAGTCCTGGCCACAGGCCACTGGGTCGCAGTGCCGTTCTCTGAGCTGCCTTCTCTGTCGGTGAGTGCCACTGGGCACGGAGCACCCGCTGGACACTGCTCGGCCGACAGGGCCGGACGGACTCGGCGTCACGGTGCTGACATCTCCCTGACGGCGTCTGTGCTCCACCCACGGAACGTGTCTGGGCGCCTGTTGCCGGTTCAAGCCCCGCCGATGTCACAGGGAAGCAGGAGAGAGCAGTGATCGGCGCAGAGCCTTGGAGCCCACGATGGCCTTGGACATGACTGGCCCATCCCGCCTTACCCCAAACACCCAGGCAGGTCCCAGGAGCTCCCAAAGGGCACACACTGAGCTCCCGGAGGAGAGGGCCCCAGTCTTTCCTTTCTTCTTTTATTTATTTATTTAAACATATTTTATTGATTTCTTACAGAGAGGAAGGGAGTGGGACAGAGAGCTAGAAACATCGATGAGAGAGAAGCATCGATCAGCTGCCTCCTGCACACCCCCCACTGGGGATGTGCCCGCAACCAACGTACATGCCCTTGACCGGAATCGAACCTGGGGCCCTTCAGTCTGCAGGCCGACGCTCTATCCACTGAGCCAAACCAGTCAGGGCTCTTTCTTCTTTTAAAAAATATATTTTTATTGATGTCAGAGAGGAAGGGAGAGAAACATCAGTGATGAGAGAGAATCACTGATTGGCTGCCTCCTGCACGCCCCACACTGGGGATCGAGCCCACAACCCGGGCATGTTTCCTAGGCCCAGCCTGTGTGGCTCAGTGGTTGAGCATTGACCTATGAACCAGAAAGTCAGGGTTCGATTCCAGGTCAGGGCACATGCCCAGGTTGTGGGCTCGATCCCCAGTGGGGGGGCATGAAGGAGGCAGCCGATCAGTGATTCTCTGTCATCATTGATGTTCCTGTCTCTCCCTCTCCCTTCCTCTCTGAAATCAATAAAAATATATTTTTAAAAATTAATGGAAATAATATCCTCAGATGCAGATTCACAAGCGAACAGAAAAGCGAATGTGTGTGTCCTCTGGCCCAGCAGCGAGGGTAACAGCCTAACCTCTGACCCCCCTGCCTGCTCACACCCACGCTCTCCACAGCCCACGCGGCCCTGGATCTCAGCAGGAGAGACCCCTCACCGCGGACAGCCGCAGTGCGAGCTGGGCTTCTCCTCCAGCGTAGCTGAGCCCTGGCGAAGGCCCCGTCTGTCTGGGAAAGTTTCCACAAGCCCTTTGTCGTGAAGATTTCCGGGAAAGGGTGCCGAGAGCCTGGTTCAGGTCCCCTTTCTTAATGCCAATTAACTGTCCTGATTCGAGGATTGCGGCCTCCAGCTCCTTGGCTGCGTGTGGACACATGACCGGTCCTGGGCTCTCCCCCCGCTCGCCCGGACGTTCTCTCCGGAGGAAACATGAAGATGCGCGGCCGTCGCCGTCGTCCTGCGAGCCGGTCGCCTTTATGTCCCCGAGGGGAAGTGCGGCGGAGAGAACAGCGCTTCTCCTGCTGCTAATAAGCTGCGGGCACAAAGGTTATGTCTGAATTTCTCCCAAAGACCCTGTGATTCAAAGTACGGGACTTGGTGCGAGTGGAAAACTGAGAGGCGGGGAATGAAAGGGGCCTTGGGGCCTTTTATATGCTTCAAGTTTAAAAGCAGTTTGGTCTCTGCTTCATTAAAACCAAACTTTCACCTGCGGCCAGCGTCCGTCTTTACTCTGAGCCTGTCGTAGTTGGAGCGGAGAGGAGAGGCGGGTGGAGGCCTTGCCCACGGGGCAAAGGGGGCAGCGCCCCGCTCGGGCCGCCGTGGTAACGGGAGAGGGGCTGCGCTGGGCGGACGGGGCCGAAGCTGTATCTCAGATTCCTAAAAGCGTTTCCGCTGGTCATGGGCGGTCATGGCCAAAGGGGTTACGTTTAGGAAATAAGTATGAGTGATTCAAGATGCTGGAAACAGCTACAGCCACACCACACAGCTCTTGTGTTTTAACTTAAACTTTACCTTGAAGCCATCCACCTGTCATTAGACTGTCTAGCTCAGCCGTGGGCAAACTACGGCCCGCGGGCCGGATCCGGCCCATTTGAAATGAATAAAACTAAAAAAAAAAAGACCGTACCCTTTTATGTAATGATGTTTACTTTGAATTTATATTAGTTCACACAAACACTCCATCCATGCTTTTGTTCCGGCCTCCAGTCCAGTGTAAGAACCCATTGTGGCCCTCGAGTCAAAAAGTTTGCCCACCCCTGGTCTGGACCTTACCCTATGTTGCTGCACATATATTTTGGAAACTATATAGAGAAATATCTAGCATTTATATCCGTGCATGTAAAATAGATTTCTTTCAAAAGATAGGGAAATACTGTCGTTCCTTCGCCTATTGACTCACCGAAATAAAGCTTAATCCGTTCTTCATGCTTCTATCGTTTCACGCAGCAATCTGTCAGAGGGCGTTTCCATTGAATACGATCTCCTTGTATCTTCAGAGCGACTGTAGGTCAGGGGTTATTATTCCCATTTTACAGATGAGGAACTGAGGCTCAGAGCATGGTATTGCTGAAGGACTGAGATCCACGTTTGAACCAGGGAGATGAGCGGGAAGGTGCTGAGTCTCTGAGGGGCAAACACATTAGAGGGAAAGGGTGAATGAATCTGAATACTGTGGACTCGTTTAGAAAGAGCGGGGGCGGGGGAGGACAGTGTCGGTGCAGGAAGGTGTCTAACACAGGGACGATGCTCCCATCGTGTGAGCGGCCGAGCCGCAGGAGCAAAGGCCCTCCCTAGGCTTCAAGGTCACGTCCCGCTGGCCGTGTCCAGGGGACAAAGTCTCCATCCTCATCGGGACACACTGGGCCCCACGCCAATACCATTATTCCCGAGAAAGAGAGGTTTAACGCACCAGGCCCCCCGACATGCTTCGGAGTGCATGAAGCGACGGGCATTCACACATGGCCACCGAAGTGATAACTGTATAGATGCACTCGGCCTGCTGGTCTACACAGGCAAGCTTGTAGCTCACAGTGGGTGGGCGTTTTGCAGAGCTGGAAACGGATGCTTGCAGATCTAAAAACTTGCTACAGAAATAGTGTATGAGTCGTGGTTCTTAGAGCCACAGAGGAGGGGAGAGAGAGAGTTTAAGAATTGGCTCATGAGCCTGGCGGCGGGGCTCAGTAGTGGAGCGTCGACCTAGGAGCCAGGAGGTCAGGGTTCGATTCCCGGTCAGGGCACATGTCCAGGTTGCGGGCTCCATCCCCAGTGTGGGGTGTGCAGGAGGCAGCTGATCGATGTTTCTCTCTCATCGATGTTTCTGACTCTCTATAAAAAATCAATAAAATATATATTTTAAAAAAACACACCTTTACAGCAACGTCCAGGCTGGTGTTGAACAGACAACTTGACACCTGAGATCAGTCTCCACCACAGGCAGTGGGGCCCACACGCAAAGGCTTTTGTCGACAGGAGTTCGGCTCAGTGTCCTCACTGGGGTGGACACAGGCGTCAGGGTGATGCCGGCTTCCCCGGGTGTGGGGAGCCGGCACGGCCCTGGCTTACTCAGCCCCAGGGCGCCTTCTGTGCCATGCCAGCTCAGCCTGGTTCAGTGACCCTGAGTGGGGCGATGAAAGGCTTAGGAAAGACAGACAAGAGAATGAAGGCTGGGTCTCGGGGGGACGCTGCCCCTCTGATGGACAGCGCCCTCGCCCACAAGCCGTGCCTTTATTTTATAGCAGATGCCACGAGGCAAAGTAAGGGCGTGACCAACATGTTTACGGCATTCTCATGGGTTTCAGTCCCACTCCACTACATGCACCTGAACTCCATCACTCAGGCACGTGGGGCCAGGTGTTTGGACCATAGGTTCAAGCTCACAACCACAGCCGTTGGCTGTAATTGTGCTGGGAAGGCTCCGCCCTCCAAGCTGGGACTTGCACGTGGCAACGAGAGGACTGTGCCCTCTCCTCAGTCCAAGGCCTGAACCTGTGCAGACGCTGTAGCCGCGCCCCACACCTGGCCACAGCTGGCGGCCAAGGTGAAGCTTACCTTTGACCTGCTCAGTTCTGTCGCTACCGACAAGGACAGGGAGGCCGTCCTCCGAGCCAGGCAGCGAGAGGCAGCAACGAGCAGGAGGACCACCTCCCCCCCCCCCCCCCCGCGCATCCGACGGAGAGCACACGCATTGTTCTGTCGCAGTCAACATGGCAGCAGCCACTTGACGGGTCCGGCTGCGTTTACGTTTTTTCCTAAAAGTCTTACGTCTGTGCATCTTAATGCAGCTACACAACTGAAACCCCAATAAAGAGTCAGCATGCGTGGCTGTGTCAGAAGACAGACAGTGTCCAGGGGGTATGACAGTGACACGTGTTAGCCGTTAGTTAGTCCGGCTACTAGTTACTCTCATTGCCCTTCCGTGTCTCACGTGTCACTGAGCCGGCTTCTCCAGGGGCCACAGCCAGCCGGACGTGGGCCGTAATCCCGCGGCTCCATCTTCTCCCCGTCAAAGGGAAAACACGCAGACTTGTTGTGGGCGACGGACACGGACATAAAGGGGGTGGAGACCCGGTGGAGATGGCTGCTGGGCTCCCCCTCCTGCCTTTCAGGGCGCGGGAGCCGCTAAAAACATGACGATTCGCTGGCGCCGGGCAGCCATTCAGACGCAGCAGCATCGCCACTGGGAAGCGGGAGACGCCAAGGGCGGGCTGGCGAGGGGCCGCACCGCCAGGAGGGCTGAGCGCGATTATCTCGTCTAATCCTCCTGACCACGCAGGGCGTCCGACCACGGCCGCAGCTCGCCCACGGGGCTTAAAGCATCGAGTGGCTCGAACCGAGTTTCCAGAACCGGCAGGGGCGGAGCTGGCTCTGCACCCAGGCGGCCTCGGCCGCACCCCGACTCCCTGATCACGGTGCTCGGTGAAGCCGGGGACAGCCCGCGGGATCCCCGTGGGGAGATTTGCCGTGAGACCCGCAGGCGGAGGAGGCGTGGCCGCGGGGACAGGAAGGCCGTGGAGACACCAACGCTAACGGGAGACGGAAACAGCGCTGCGCTCCACAGGGTCCACCTCCTGGACCGGAGCCCAGAGTGAAGGCGGGACCGAGGCGGGGTGCCCGTCGCCCGCACAGCGGCTGGAACTGCAGATGCCAAGAGGGGGCAGAGCGAGGGGGGTGCAGCGCCCATAGAGACCTCCTCCGCTGCCCAGGCCTGAGACGTACCTGCTAAGCGAGGAAAGCCAGCCGCCGGTGTGGCTCGGTGGGTTGGAGTGTTGTCCTGTGCGTCGAAGGGTTGCAGGTTCGATTCCCGGTCGGGACACATACCCAGGTGGCGGGTTTGATCCCCGGTTGGGGCACCTGCAGGAGGCAACTGATTGCTGTTTCTCTCACACTGATGTTCCTCTCTCCTTCTCTCTCTCTCCTTTCCTCTCCTTCTCTCTCTCTCCCTCTTTCTTCCTCTCTCTCTAAAAAGGAAAGAATCCTCAGGCGAGGTTTTCTTTTTAAAAAAAAAAAAAAAGAGGAGGAAAAACAGATGCAGCCTGGCAGCCAGGACCAGGCACTTTCCCAAATGGCTGGGGGACTAGGCCTGCAGCACCCCAGCTGTCCTGGGGGTGAACTCTGGGAACCCACTGCCATCTGTGCCTCTGACATGCAGGCCCTCAGGGGGCGAGCAGACGCCACAGAACCCCGGAAAGGGCATGGTGAGCGCGGAGGCCACGCAACCAAATGGAAGAAGACAGGTATCACACCAGCACAGCCAGCACCCTCAGCGGTCAGGAAGTGAGTGCACTTCAGAGAGCGTGAGGATCACAGTGCAATATGGAAATGATTTCAAAATCACCACGCGCAGTGTCTCGGAAGAGTTAACGGAAAGGGTAGCAGGAATAAAAATGATTAAAAAATGGAGGATTGAGCCAGGCAGAAATGTAAAGAGATACACATTTAAAAAAAACAACGCACACAAAACATTTCGATCCATAGACTAGTAGCATGGAACAGACTGTCAAACCTCAGAGGGAAGGCAGGGGAGGGAGGGTGCGTGGGACGAGATCGACCCAAAACCTTGTCTGCATCTATGTGTGACCCAGGGGCGCAGACAGTAAGTGCGGTGAAGGCCTGGGGCGGGGGGAGGGTCAATGGGGGGAAAAGAGGGACAGATGTAATACTTTCAACAGTAAAGGTTTAAAAAATTAATAAAAATTTTAAAAAAAGAAATCCTGGAGATAAAGCAGATTATCGCCAAAATGTACAAAGCTAAACAGGATAAACTCCAGAGTGTCTGGCTAAAGAGAGAATCGATGAACTGGAAGACAGCTGGGGAGGAATCCATCCAGGTGGCCGCACAGAGTGGCACGTTGTCTGCGTGGCCAGCAACACAAGAAGGTGTTGGACACCCTGAGTCTCAGGTTGCACTTTATCAAAACAGCTTGATACTGGTCGCCATCAGCCCTAAATCAAAGTGAAACATCAATGCATGTGTGTGCTCACATGATTATGGATGCTGACCAGTCTGAAGACCTGCAGAGGGAGCTGGCACTCGGGACACCGGGGGTCCGTAAGGGTCCACAGGCAGGAAAAAGCCAATGTCGCAGTTCAAAGGACCAGACGGGAGGACTTCTCTCCGACCTGGGGAGGGGCCCCCCTTTGTGCCATCCAGACCCTCAGCTGATTGGGGGAGGCCCACCCACACGGGGGAGGGCACCCTGCTTCCGTCAGTCCACCAGCGTGTGCTCATCTGATCCACAAACACCCACCCGACACACCCACAATCATGTCTGACCAAATAGCTGGGAGAGGGAGAGAGAGAGAGAGAGAGAGAGAGAGAGAGAGGGAGAGAAACATCAATGATGAGAGAGAATCATTGATCGGCTGCCTCCTGCACGCCCCCTACGGGGGATCGAGCCCAAAACCTGGGCATAGAGACGGCCAGTGATCGAAACCTGGGGGCCTGGGGAACAAAGGTGCCAATCAAATGCACGTGGTGACCCCATTAAATGAGGATTTTCACCCAAACACAACCAGGAATCGAACCGTGACCTCCTGGTTCATAGGTCGGTGCTCAACCACTGAGCCACGCCGGCCGGGCCATTTTCTCATCTCTTAAGAAAAAGAATAATAATAGTACCTAACCCAAAGGCTTATTGAGAGGATTGAAAGAGATGACATATAAAATCCTTAGCAAATCCTAAAGTTGGCAGATAGGCAGTGTGTAGGGGAGGATTCTGCCCTCCCCCTCTGCCCCCGCCCCCCCCCCCCACTCCCCACAGCTGGGCGCCAGCACCCAAGGACCCTGCATCCCCGTGCGCGGAACCCGGCGCGGGAACCTCAGTGACTTCATGCAGAGGCGTCTGGTCTGCCAGCTGCAGCTGGACAGCCACGTTCTGGACGCTGCAGGCGAGGGGGGAGGGCGGGCATCTAGGCCGCGTCTGGATCCCCGTAGGCCCCGCTCTGCAGCAACTCTTCCGGGCCACCGTCTGCCACCTCGAGCTGCCCTGGAGCACGAGGCTCCCTGCCTTCGCCCTGCCCGTCCTGGGACCCGAGGAGCAGCCCCCCGCCGCCCCCCAACTGCCCTGACATCTCCCAGCGCAGGCCTCCCGCCCAGGTCGCCCGGGGAGAAGACCCAACCGCCAAACACAGAGGAAAACTGCGGACAAAAGCTGGCCTCTGCGGTCTCTGTGGGGCCTGCGTGGGGCCCACATGCCCAGCGTCCTGAGCGGGATCGGAAGGAAGGCGGCCGGACGGGCCTCTCGCCTCCTCGCGCTGCCGTTCGCCTGCGGCAGCACAGAGTGGAGTCGCAGAACTTTCCCTGCGCGACTCCCTTTGAGTCAGCCCCACGGACAGATGGACAGACGGACGGATGGACGCTGTGGTGCAAACAGCCTGTTCCTGGAACAACCCGCCCCCCCCCCCAGTGCCCCGGGGGTGGGATGGAGTCTGTCTGCCCCCCCAGGCCTGCTTTCCCGGAGCCTGGGTGGACTTTTTTTCTTTTTCCACAAACGAGCCATAAACACAGAGAAACCAAAGAGTTAATCTGCGTTTTGTCAACCCCTTCCCAGTGCCGGCACCGGCCCTCCGTCCAGACATCAAATCGCAGCCCTGCTCCCTCCCTGTCAGCCACACAATGTCAGGCCATTAGCATGTTAATCAGGCCGGGCGACAGGTGGCCTCCTCGACGGCTCAATTAAGCTGCTCATTAAACACAGGCTAACGAACAGCCGGGCAGGGCCTGCACAGCGCCATTCTGTGTCCATGATGTCAGCGCGGACAAATGAGGGAAATAACAAAACATTGCGGCGGGGCCGACGCCGCTAACAAGCCCCCGGCGCCGCGGCCGCGAATCAGTGAGCCCCGGGGATCAAACACCTCGACCCGGTTCTCAGGGGACGGACGCAGGAGATGTTTCTGGTCCGTCCTTAAAAAAAATCCCACCCTGACCAGAAACCATCGCAGAACCTCACAAATTAACTGCTGGGAGCAACAACGACAGCTAAACGAAAGGGAGCGAAAGTTTGACACGGAGCTAATCACAAAGCCGAGAGATGTGTGCCCTGCGCTCGGGCGAAAATCCTCACTTAACGGGGTCACCACGTGCGTCTGATTGGCACCCCCCCACCTCCCGGGCCCCAGGTTTCCATCACCGGCCGCCTCCGCGCTCAGCCAGCTCCGGGCAGAGGCAGGTCGGGTCCGGGGCGAGGGTCCTGCCTACGACTTTAAAAGGAGGGGTTTCGGCTGTGGCTGGCGGTTCTCTCATGGTCAAGTGAGGGGCGTCCTGAATACTAAGGCGCCCCATCTCCCGGCCGCTAAACGAACAGGCTGGCTCGCATTAGGAGGCCGTGCCCTCCCTCCGATGGTCCCTCGTTAGCGCCCACACCTCCTCCGGGGACCTCCTTCAGGCCTGGGAGGCGCTGCTGCTCCGGGGACAGGCCCCAGGAGCCTCCTGGCCGTGGCTGTTGGGGGCGCCGTGGGGGGACCAGCGACCTGGGAAGCATGGATCTGCCCACGTTCCCTGCGCCTCCTCCGCAGCCTCGGTCCCGGTCGCTGACCCGGGCGGCAGGCAAGGCTCTCGCCCGAGTGTCGCCGGGCAGGTCCCTGGGCCGCCCTGACTCCGCTTCCTCACTGACAACGTGCGACTGGACTTGGCATTCTCTCCGCCCTTCCAGGCCCACAGGGCCTTCGGTGCAGAATGTGGAGGATGCTCGTGGAGTTGGCCGTTTGGTTGGAAAGACCAAGCTGGGTGCTGGAAGCAGCCCCCCGAACCCCAGAACCCAGGGCGTGTGTGACGGAGGCTCATAAGAGTTCAAAACGGAAGCGTTGGGTTCTGTAAGGGACGCACATCAATACCCCGCCCCCCCCCCCGGCCCCCCATCAGCTGGGCCTGAGTAGACAAGAGTGGGGGGAGGGGGCAGCCCCTGTGGGTCGGAGAGGTGACGGCGGGACCAGGAGTGGAGGCCGGGTGCAGCCTCTCCCACACATGCTCTTGTCACCCACAGTGAGCTAGCAGACACCCCACACGTGTGCATTTAGCACATCAACGCGTGCATATCACTACACTACCGTATTGTTAACTCATTAATGCATGCAACAGGACAGACCATTCTAAATGGTGAGATTAAAAACAAAGTCCTGCCCGGCCGGTGTGGCTCAGTGGTTGAGCAATGACCTCCAAACCAGGAGGTCACGGTTCGATTCCTGGTCAGGGCCTGGGCCCGGGTTGTGGGCTCCATCCCCAGTGTGGGGCGCGCAGGAGGCAGCCGATCAATCATTCTCTCTCATCACTGATGTTTTATCTCTCTCTCCCTCTCCCTTCCTCTCTGAAACCAATAAAAATATTTTTAAAAAATTAAAAAAGTCCAAGCATTTTCTATTTATATTCCAGAGGGTCCTATTGGGCAACTCCTAGGGATGTGCACCCCACTATTCGGAGACCACTGTCTCAGGCGTGAGGATGGAGGAGAGAGAGCGTCAAAGAACACGTGTGGAGTGTATGTGTGTGTGCACATGTGTATGTGTGCCTGCATGTGCGTGTGTGTGTGTGTGCACCTGTGTGTATGTGTGTGCTGGGGGGGAGGGGCGGGTGGTGCCTGAGCTGCCCTGCCTCTGCAGGTGAGGGGGGCTAGGAGATGGGGGGATGGGGTGGGATGGGTGAAGCCGCAGGAGCGAGGGCGGCGGTGGGCCGGGGGGCCGGGGACCAGCTGGCCGAGTGTCTCAGGCTGCGAAGGGACAGCGAGGCTGGTGGGAGCCGGTCGGTGCCCCCGGGAGAAGGTCTGCGTCGGCGCTGCCCACGTGGCCGCTCGTGTGGCTGCTTTGCACCGGGATGTGCTGGGGCGACGGAGACACCGGGTTCCGGCGTGAGGAGTTGACACCTGCACGGTCAGTGGTGGCTGTGGGACCGCGTGGGCAGCGCGGCTGTGGGACCGCGTGGGCAGCGTGGCTGTGGGACCGCGTGGGCAGCGCGGCTGTGGGCCGTGGACGGAGGTGGCAGTGATGCGTTTCCGTGGAATCACACGCCCTCTCCTCAGGCCGCCCTCCCCTCTGCCCGGACAGTGGCTCTCAGCGCGGTCCCCTCAGCCCTGCTCCCCCCGGACCTCACCCGGCGGGGCTGGCGGCTGCGGGCACGGACACACTGACTGGTCAGAAATGAGACACACGCTTTCGTTCAGAACATCTCTTTCCTCTTCTATTCTTTAAAAAAAAATATTTTTATTGAGGTCAGAGAGGAAGGGAGAGGAAGAGAGAGAGAAACGGCCGTGATGAGAGAGAAGCATGGATCGGCCGCCTCCTGCACGCCCCACACTGGGGATCAAGTCCCAAACCCGGGAATGGAACCAGGACCTCCTGGTTCGTAGGCCGACACTCACCACTGAGCCACCCGGCCGGGCTCCCCTCTTCTGTGCTGATCTGAGTTCCAATCCCACCTCCCCTGGCACCGGGGACGCCTGTGGACGCCCCTCCCACCGTGGAGATCAGGGAGGAAGCCTGACCGCAGTCCCAGCCGGCCCACCAGGGGGCAGCGGTGCAACCGGCCCATCGCCGGGCCGTCCCTGGGCCTGTGAGCTGTGGTTCCTGGGAGCGGGAGATACCCCGACCTTGGGTCTCACAATCTCCCCCTCCGTCCGCCCTCCCAGTCCGCCCCCAGAGGCTCCGTGACACGTGGGGAAGCCGGGAAGCAATGCCTCTTCGAAAGCGACGTTTAAGAATGTGAGCGGCCGGCAGAGCTCTGGCTTGTTTCTGTCTGCGTGTTTGACTGTTGTCAGGTCCAGACGGGAAGAGGAAAGGCCCGAAGCCGAGGCCCTGAGAGGAGACGGGGGTGGGGGTGGGGGGATGGGGAGGGGGAGGGGGGCTACCAGGGGCCCCAGGAGCTGCGGAGGGTCTGTGAGGAGTTTCGGTCCAGGTGGCGGGCGCAGTGACGCGGTGCCGGCCCCTCCCAGGGCCACATCAGAGCCACAGCCACACACAGAACCGCCAGCCGCCCGGGAGCCGTCAGGACCCAGAGCGGAGCCGCGAGGGGCCGAGCTGGCCGAGCGCTGAGGGCATCGGTCCGGATGGAGGGCTGGGACCCAGAGAAGGAACGCCCCCGGCCCCTGCCCGCCTCTAACCCAGGAGCAGGTTTGCCCGTCTACACGTCTACACGTCCTTACGGGAGAGCCAGGCCCCAGAGCGTGGGGAGTGGACAGAGGGCGTCGCTCCGTCCACCCGGGCGCCGGGCCCTGGGGATGCTCGCTACTGTGACCGCAGCACCTCCCCTGGCGGCCCCACCACCCCACTTCCGTGGACCCAGACGCCTGATCCCACAGCTCGGTGCCCAGTCAGGGGTCCCCGTGGCTCTGCTGGTGCCGCTGGCGCCGGCCCGGCAGGGGAGCGGTCAGGACGAGGGTGAAACCACGCGCCCCCGGCCAGCCCAGGGGCGGCCCCGTGGCGGCACCAGCGCCGCCGCCTCCTGAAAGGGATCCGGTGCCACAAGCGCCGGAGCCTCAGCTCCTTGGGAAGGAGCTTGGTCTGAAGTGGGGCTCGGACTCGGCCGCCCGGGTTCCGGCCCATGTGCACCAGCTGCTGGGGGGCGGGCATGGGCCAGATGTGTTCAGGGATCAGCGCCTGAAAGAGAAGTCCAGTGGTCCTGAGGGTCACCTGCTTCTTCAAGGCAGTTTCCCCCGAAGAGCCTCAAAGCTGGGGGGCCTGGGCACCCCGAGTCTGGGCCTCGGACCTACTGCACCCCCAGGGTCACGTGCCTTCGCCTGTGTAACCCTCACAACAGCCATATCCCCAAGGGCTGAGTGTGTCCTCCCCAAGTGGAAGGGCTCACCCCCAGCACCTCAGAATGTGACTCCCTGGAGAGGGGTCTTTAACGAGGTGACCACGTTACAAGGGGGTCACTAGGGTGGGCCCCGACCCCAGAGGACGGGGTCAGGACAGACACTAGAGGGACGGCCACTGAGGACACGGGGAGAAGACGAGGCCTCCGGGGAACCACCCTGCCCACACCGGCATCCGGGCTCCCTGCCTCCAGAGCCGGAGAATGTGTCTGCTGTCTGAGCCCGGCCGGCAGCACGGCGCTAGGGCGGCCCTCGCACACCACGGCGCCCCATCTTAGGACAGAGCCTCAGGCTCCAGCCCGGAGGGAGACGGCTCCTGAGGAGCCCGCCTTGGTCCCTGGTCTGGTTCTCACACTTGTTTGCACATTGTGGGGACAGACTCCTCCCCTCGCGTGACAGAGAGGAAGTCAGTGTGCCTCCTAAAAGGGAGATGCAGAGGGGAAAAGCCAGGGACCACAATCCTGGCCCACAGGGTGCTTCTGAGATGGAGCAAGAAAGGCTGTGGCAGAGGGTTCAGGGACACAGCGGAGGCCTGCACAGCGCTCCTGAGTATGAAGACTGCATGTCATCTACATGTATGCTCGGGACACAGCGAAGGCCTGCACATGAAGAATGCATGTCAACTACATGTGTGTGTGCTCGGGACACAGCGGAGGCCTGCACATGAAGAATGCATGTCAACTACATGTGTGTGTGCCCGGGACACAGCAAGGGCCTGCACATGAAGAATGCATGTCATCTACGTGTGTGTGCTCGGGACACAGCGAGGGCCTGCACATGAAGAATGCATGTCAACTACATGTGTGTGTGCTCAGGACAGAGCGGAGGCCTGCACATAAAGAATGCATGTCAACTGCATGTGTGTGTGCTCGGGACACAGCGGAGGCCTGCACATGAAGAATGCATGTCAACTGCATGTGTGTGTGCTCGGGACACAGCGGAGTCCTGCACATGAAGAATGCATGTCAACTACATGTGTGTGTGCTCGGGACACAGCGGAGGCCTGCACATGAAGAATGCATGTCAACTGCATGTGTGTGTGCTCGGGACACAGCGGAGTCCTGCACATGAAGAATGCATGTCAACTACATGTGTGTGTGCTTGGGACACAGCGGAGGCCTGCACATGAAGAATGCATGTCAACTACATGTGTGTGTGCTTGGGACACAGCGGAGGCCTGCACATGAAGAATGCATGTCATCTACATGTGTGTGTGCTTGGGACACAGCGGAGGCCTGCACATGAAGAATGCATGTCAACTACATGTGTGTGTGCTTGGGACACAGCGGAACGCCCGGTGCCAGGCTGGGAGATCCCTCGAGGGACAACCCAGCTGGCCAGCCGCCGGGGGGTGGGTCAGTCCCGTCCTTTCTCGAGGTGGGTGGTTGTGAGGTGTGGGAAGTCGGTGGGATGTGGTGGGTTAGAAGAAGCGCTGGAGCCAGGAATGACCTCAAAGCTGAGTCAGGGCCGCCCCCCCTGTGGCCCTTGGTGAGTGGGAGACACTAAACTCAGCAACTGAGGTCGCCTCCAGCTTCCAAGTTAGAAACTTCAGCTCCTGCAGCAACTTTCCCGCTGCTGTGAGCACGGAGAACACCAGGGGGCGCTCAGGAGAGGGCGAGGCAGGTACTGGTGTCTGCCTCCAGGTGGGACCCAGCGGCTGGGGAAAGAGATGGAGGTCCGCCCCCCCCCCCCCACCACCACACACACACCCTTCCCCCTCGGCCCCCTCACTGTGCCGCCAGCTCAGCCAGGATCGGGCGGTGAAGGATGGAGAAAAGACAGACAAGAGAAGGAAGCTGGGCCTGGGTGGGACGCTGCCTTCTCTGATGGAGAGACAGCGCCAGGGCCTGCGAGCCGAGTATTTTATGGGCAAAGTAAGGGCGTGGTCACAGCGTTCTCGCGGGTTTCGAATCTACTCAGGCACATGCACCTGGTCCAGCTCTGTTTCCTTGCTGCACCTCCCGCCGCCCACACCACTCAGCCACGTGGGGCCACAGGTTCCGACCATGAGGTCAGGCTCACAGCTGTAGCCTTTGGCTGTCATTGTGCTGGGAGGGCTTTGCCACGAGAGGACCTGCCCTCTCAGGTCCGAGGCTTGAACCTGTGCAAACGCCGTGGCCGCTCTCCACGCCTCACTCCCCCCGCCCATCCTCTCGCTGCTCCAAGGGGCTCAGCCAAACCTCCGGACATCACAGCTAAGTAAGCCTTTGCCGGGGTGGGGGTGGGGGGGCGGCTGGCGAGCGGCTGGGTCCTGGCCCCTCGGACTCTGGCTGCGGAGCCCGAGAGGGGTTTTCACTGGAAACAGGCCCCGGAGGGTGACGGGCAGACGGCTCCAGGCCAGGCCTGCGTTTGTCTCCTCTGGCAGGAGACTCGGGGTTCGCTCAGGGGCGGAGGTCGGCTGCACCTCAGGCTCTGTGAGGGCCCGCCGCTGCCCTAACTGCCCGTTATATGGCCTCTCGGGCTGGGGCTCATTTGGGGCGTGGGAGGGTGGCCTGGCGCACGCATTGCCTAGGGCTGTCGGAACAAAGCCACACACTGGGCGCCCACACACCAGCACTGTGCTGTGTCCCCGGCCGGAGGCTGGCAGCTGAGATCAGGGTGTTGGCAGGGCTGGTTCCCTCCGAGGCTGAGGGGGGCTCTGCTCCAGGCCTCCCTCCCCCCGTTCTGGGGGTTTTACCGGAACCTCTGCTTCCTCGGCTTATACTCGCATCACCCGACAGCTGCCTCTATTGCTACATGGCACCCTCCTCTGTGCCTGTCTGTCTGTGTCCAAATTCCCTTTTTCTCAGAAATAGTTTTTATTCATTTTTTTTAGAGTGAGAGGAAGGGGGAGAGATAGAAACATCAGTGATGAGAGAGAGTCACTGATTGGCTGCTTCCTGCACGCCCCACACTGAGGATGGAGCCCGCAACCCGGGCCTGTGCCCTGACCGGGAATCCAACTGGTGACCTCCTGGTGCCTGGGATGATGCTCCATCCACTGAGCCAGGCGGGCCGGGCCCCTATTCCCTTTTATCAGGACACACTCACTGGATTGGGGCCCACCCTCACCCTCACCGGTCACCTGCAAAAACCCTGGTTCCAAATGAGGCCACATTCCCAGTGCTGGGGGGCGAGGACGGCACCCCCTCTGAGAGGGACGATTCAATCCAAACAGGTGCCTCCTAACGTCTCCCCTGTCTCCTTGGCGACACGGCCACGGAGTCCCGGGAGCTGGACTGGCCGCTCGGTGCCAGCACGTGCCTCCCAGGACGAAGGGGCGGTGGTGTCCGCCGGAGCCCGACCCCCGCGAGCCGGGCGGCAGCTGGACTGCGGCCCATGGGCGACCGCTCCTCCCCAGGGCCCGTGCCCGCCGCCCACGGCCACCCTCCGTGCGCAGAGCCACGCTGGTGCCAGTTGGGATCAATGGGAGGCGCTCAGCTCGGGAAGCGACGCGCACAAGGCTATCGCGTTGCAGGAGCGCACGGTGACGACCGTTTCAAGATGACTCCGGAATGCGGGCACATGAAAGGCGCCCAGATGGGCTCCAGCCCGGGAAGCGCCCTGTTCTTTGTTGGGACGGGCGAGCACGGACCCGAAGCTTTGAGCCGGGGGCCCTCTGAAAGCGATCCCCCTCTGTCCCTGCGGGAGCGAGGGCAGATCCTGCCCCCCTCTCCCCCCGTGCGAGGAGGGCGCACCCAGAAACGTCTTTAAGACATTAAAGGGTTTTGCAAGCAGACGCTGTGGCAGGAGGAGCACCGAATGTTGGAAGCCTCGCTTTGGGTTTAGAAAAGTAGACACGGCCCGGCCGGCGTGGCTCCGTGGTTGAGCGTCGACCTATGAACCAGGAGGTCACATTCCATTCCCGGTCAGGGCCCGGGCCCGGGATGCAGGCTCGGTCCCCAGCGTGGGGCGTGCAGGAGGCAGCCGATCAGCGACTCTCTCTCTCTCTCTCTCTCTCTCTCTCTCTCTCTCTCTCTCTCTCTCTCTCATCATTGATGTTTCTCTCTCTCTCCTTCTCTGAAGTCAATTAAAAATATTAAAAGCAAAAGCAAACAAACAGAAACACCCTGCTCACCCCCGCAGCCAGCAGGATTCATCGAACACCCGCAAACCCGCCCACTAACCCGCCGACAGTCACGTGCACGCGGCCAGGCAGCTGCCCGGGGCTGATCCTGTGGCTGTAACTCCTGCTCCACAGCCCGGCTCCCCGCGGCCATGGAGGGACCTGCCCGCGAGGACGCGGCACATTTTCGGGTCAATAGGGGAGTCACCGAGCTGGAGAGGAGACAAGGCCAGGGCCAGGCCGCAGCGGTGCGGGCGTGGCATTAGGCCGGTTCCCGGACTTGCCGCCGGTGCGTGGCCAGCACGGACACCGGGTGGCGGCCTGTGTGGCTTCAGACCAGCCGGGAGGCCGCACGTGTCGTTTGGGGCCTTTTAAACGTGCCCCTTCCCACCTGCGGGAAGGAGGCCCCCAGGTGAACTCGGACCCAGGAAAGAGGGAACGCAGCAAGGAGACCCCGGCTCCTCCCTCCCTCCCTCCCTCCCTCCCTTCCTTCCTTTCTTCCTTTCTTTTTTAAAATATATTTTTATTGATTTCAGAGAGGAAGAGAGAAGAAAAGAGAGAGAGAGAAACATCAGTGATGAGAAGGAATCATGGACCGGCTGCCTCCTGCACACCCCGCACAGAGGATAGAGCCCGCAACCCGGGCATGTGCCCCGACCAGGAATCGAACTCTGACCTCCTAGTTCAGTGGTCGGCAAACTGCGGCTCAGCAAACTGCGGCTTGTGAGCCACTCGTGGCTCTTTGGCCCCTGGAGTGTGGCTCTTCCACAAAATACCGACTTCTGCGCATGGGCCACAAAGTTTCAATCGCACTGTATGTGTGCGCCCGCACGTGGTATTTTGTGGAAGAGCCACACTCGAGGGGCCAAAGAGCCGCATGTGGCTCGTGAGCCGCGGTTTGCCGACCACGGCCCTAGTTCGTAGGTCAACGCTCAACCACTGAGCCAGGCCGGCCGGGCGCACCGGTTTCTGAATGTCCCGGGAGGCCCCTGCGGGCAGGTCCAGTGTGTCTCCTTCGCCCTCCTCCGGCTGGCCACCCGCCCGCCCGCCCGCTCTCCGCCCAGTGTCCTCCGGCTTCTGTTTTAGTCTTTATTCGATTCCATGTTCCAGGGCCAAGCAGCCAGCAAATACCATCGCCTCGAGCTCATCGCTGCATCGCAAACCCCCGGTGACCCCCAGTCACGTCCCCCTGACTTCGTGTTGCAACGTGTGCGAGAAGGAAAGCAAACTTGGATGGTGTCTGGTCCCAGACGCAGCTGTGCAGGTTGTTATGGAAACCCCGGGAAGTGGGGGGGTGGGGGGTGGGGGCTAGACCTCGAGGATGTGGCTAAGGAGTGAAGGCACAGGACCACCCCCGGCGACTGTCTTTAAAGGGTTGTGCCGGGCGGGGAGGAGGAGTGATCACCAGCGACGTGTGAGACAGACGGACGGACAGGAGCGGGAAAGGTGTCTACCGTCGGGAAAGGGCTTAATGCGTCTAAATCCGCGGCCACAGGGATCTTTTGGGGGACACAATCACATCCCCTTTCCTGATGTGCTGGGAGGAAAGGGTTCAAAGCGAGACAATGTGGCTCCCCAAGGCCTCCTGCCCCCCCACCCCCCAAGCCGGCTATTAATCTTGACTGAGTGAATGAAAGTATTATACGGATTTCAAGCCGACCTTTGAGTCTTAAAGGGCTCCGAGGACGCAGCTAAAGCGGCCGTTTTCACTCGGGGGCCGCGGGGGTGGCTGGCTTTCACTCCCCTTTCATCTCCGTGGGCGGACTCCACACGTCGGGCACACAGGTCGCTGTTCCGGGCTTTCCTGGGCCCGCGGAAGGTGGGCCGGGCCGGTTACCTCGGAGGAGGAAGAGAAGCAGAAGTAAGTGCCACATAATAGCGGCCGGAGGCCCGCCCTCCGGGAGAGCTGGTGCCTCCCAAACGCCAGTGTGTTTTCTGATTCTCCACGGCCCGGCCCTGCATGTGGCCCGGGGAGACGGGAGCGGCCGATGCCGGTCGGCACCCGTCTCGGTGGGGACAGGGCCGCCCGCGGCCGGCGTGTTCGGACCCGCGTTTTCTGCCAGCACTGCTCTCCCCGCGTGTTTACGGGGCCCCGGCCTGTTGGATGAGACCCTCGAGTGCCGGTAACTTTTCTGGGATTAAAAAAGGAGAGCGTGCGTGCTTACGATGTCGGTGTAACTGTTCCCAGTGGAAACATGACTGCCTGTGACAGCAGGAGAATCCGACCAGCCTCCGTGGCTGAGGGAAGAGGCAATGGCCGGCCCCGTGGGGGGCCCGGGGAGGAGGGGGTCCACGGGAGTCGCAGGAACTGAGGACCCACCAGGTGGCAGGCGGGCGCCGCTCTGGGGGAGGCCGGGGGTGTGGGGTGCTAAGACCCAAGGCAGATGCCTCCCAACAGAGCAAAGGGGGACACGCTGGCGGGTGCTTTTAATATATTTTTATTGGTTTCAGAGAGGAAGGGAGAGGGAGCCAGAGAGAGAAGCATCAATGATGAGAGAGAATCATGGACCGGCCGCCTCCTGCACGCCCCACACTGGGGATCGAGCCCACAACGCGGGCCTGTGCCTGACCGGGAATCGAACCCTGACCTCCTGGTTCATAGGTCGACGCTCAACCACTGAGCCACGCCGGCCGGGCCTGGCAGGGTTTTGAAAAAGAACGCTGAGCGGCACCTTTTCCCCAACACGGGATCAAAAGACACCAACATGCCCTAACCGGTGTGGCTCAGTGGATAGAGCGTCGGTGCGGACTGAAGGGTCCCAGGTTCGATTCCGGTCAAGGGCAGGTACCTTGGTTGCGGACACATCCCCAGTAGGAGTGCAGGAGGCAGCTGATCGATGTTTCTCTCTCATTGATGTTTCTAACTCTCTATCCCTCTCCCTTCCTCTCTGTAAAAAAATCAATAAAATATATTTTTTTAAAAAAGACACCAACTTGCATAAAAACGGGCAGGAAAATGGAACGATCTTTTCACTGATGCCGTGCACTGGGTTCCTCCACGTGTCCTCTTCCTGACACAGCTAAAAAAAATAGAATTTAAAGCCTCAAAAACTTTTTTTATTTGCACAATAGTTGTCACCCGTGTGTGAGAAGATTGTAGGATTGTGGGGTGGGAGGGAGGATTGGGAAAAACCTTGTATTTCTGGTTATGGACAAGGACTGGTAAACTGCGAGCATTTCTGTGATCATAATAGAAACCCGATTGCTCAATGGCTAAATTAGTGATCACATCCCGGGTAACATGAAAACGCATTCCTTCACACCAACATCGGGCAAACGTGGTGACAGCTCTCATCGGTCGGGCGTGGCAATGTGTACCTTTTACTCAAACAGAGGAGCCTGTTAAAGTTGCAGGCCACAGTGACGCCAGGGGACACCAACGTACACAGAGCAGGCAGCGGCTCGGGGGTCGTTTCCCCCTGACTCTGTGAAACACAAAAGGCTTATTTTTGGTGCGAATTAGACAAGTGCTCTGCTATGCCCCTTTCCCACGTGAAACGTGTCTGTGGGTTAAATGGTGCCAACAGCTTCCTCCCAGGGCGATGGGTGGCCCCCCTCCAGCGCCCACACTGGATGGTCACAGGCGCTTCTGGAAGAGTCCGCCCAGAACTGTGCAGCGAGCAGGAAGCAGGGCCTCCTGCGTCTGAGCCCGAAACCGGCCCCTCCCAAGCCCTCAGGGGACCGGGCGCTGGGCGTGGGCGCATCTGGGCAGGCCGTCTCCCAGCGGCCCACCCCTGTCCACACTCCTGAAATATCTCCATTGTGATGCGAATCTTGATTTTCCCATCGAATTGGCGGGAGGGGAGTGGGGGGACCCGCTTTCTTTGGAAACTGGTGGGAAGTAAGGAAGCCCAAGTCTCCATTTGCTGCTTCCGGCTCCCGTTAAGCCGTAAAACGAACGGTGCTGGCTGGGTGCTGGCCGGAAGCGCAGCACGCCCACCGGCACTTCGGGGGGGGGGGGGGGCTCAGTTCCCACCGGTGCTGCTCCTGCATTTTATTTATTTACTGATTATTTTTAATCAATATTTTCAAAAATACATAGTTACTGATTTCAGAGAGAGAGGAAGAGGGAGAGAGAGCATTAGAAACATCAGTGACGGGAGGAATCACTGATCGGCTGCCTTCTGCACACCCCCTACTGGGGATCGAGCCCGTAACCCAGGCCTGTGCCCTTGACTGGAATCGAACCCGGGACCCTTCAGTCTGCAGGCCGACGCTCTATCCACTGAGCCAAACCGGCCAGGGCGCTTATGCATCTTAAATGACTCCACGCCCCTCCTTTTTCTAATTTGGGTGCCAATGTGCAAAGCACCTAAGGGTGTGTTAGCTTCTGTCGGCTGTTCCAAATCGAATCCATTTGAGAGAGGGTTCGCCCTTCTGGGCTTGGAGCCTTTAAGTCCAGACAAATAAAATAAAGTGAATTAAAAAAGAAGGCCTCGTCCGCGGCATGAAGGTCCCCCACTTCTATTTTATTTTAAAAGCTGAAGGTTGGACTGGGGCCCCGCTGGGCCGCTGCAGGGAGCTGAGGGCATCCGGGGCGGGGGTGTGTGCGTCCGCGTGTGCGTCTGTCTGTTGCTGCTCCCTCCGAGATGGAGTTGTGAGCGCGCATTTCTGCCAAAACACACACACAGCCGGGGATGAAAGGGGCTGAAACCCACCAGCGAGGCCTCGCCGCCCTCCCACCGTCATTAGGCCGGACCGCCCTCATTCCAGATTCATTTTCCCCGGTCCAGCCGCCCGGCTAATTCCCGCCCGTTCAGCTGGCTCCATCTTCATCTTTCCTGCGACGCGGAGGAGGCGCGCTGAAAGGCTGCATTTTCTGGGAACGTGCACACATTGGGAGCCGTGAACCCTGAGCGAAGGGACACAATGCGGACCGCGGCTGAATGGTGCCCGGGCGGCCACACCGCGGCCGGGACACAAAGCCGCCCACGGAGCCGCGGCCACACGGCGCGATGGCCCTGTTTTCATCCCACGAGCTGTGGGAAAGGAGTCACCATCTGATGCCGGGCTGCGCGGGATGTGTTTTTGGCGGTGGCCTTGTCTGGGCACTGACACACACACACAAAGGAAGAAGGAGCGGGCGGGGGAGAAGAAAGAGCTACATTTGCTGGTTCTAATTTGCCGTCTGGGGGCCCGGCACAGCTGAGAGCTCGGACCAGGGCCACCTGAGAAGCGGGGCCTGGCCACGGTCCCCATGTTACCGCCAGGGGCCTCAGCGTCCACCCTGCCGGCTGCTTACCTGAACCTCTGAGCTCGGGCGGGCGTTTGCCTCATTTAATAACGGCCTTTATCCGAGGGCGAGACTGGGGGACAGGCCGCACCGGAGGCATTTCCGGGAGGCTCGGTGGCCCCTGGGCCGGGCACCTGGGGTGGCCGCAGGGGTCACGCAGGGGGACTCCCCAGACGTGGGCTTCTCCTGAGGCGGTGGCTGCAGGCGGGCGGGGGTGTGGGGTGTGCACCTGGGTCCCCACCCCAGACAAGTTTAGGAAGCGACCTGAGGCCTGTGCCCGCCCCGCGCGGCAGGGGGCACGTAGAGGTCCAGGGCGCCTGCGGCGGGCCTTCGGGACCAGGAGCGCTGGAAGGGAGGGGCTGCGCGGTCTCACTGAGTGAGTGCCTGGGCTTTGTTGGGCGCCGACCCACCGGCCACGCCCACCGGCCACGCCCACGGCCACGCCCACCCGACCCACCGGCCACGCCCACGGCCACGCCCACCGGTCACACCCACCGGCCACGCCCACCGGTCACACCCACCGGCCACGCCCGCCGGCCACGCCCACCCGACCACCGGGCACGCCCGCCCAACCACGCCCACCGGCCACGCCCGCCGGCCACGCCCACCCACCCACGCCCACCGGTCACACCCGCCCCGCCCGGCCACACCCGCCCGGCCACGCCACCCGGCCACGCCCACCGGCCCGGCCACGCCTGACCACACCCCGCCCCTGTCACGCCCCCTCTGGCCACGCCCACCCAACCACGCCCCTGGCCACGCCCACCGGCGCGTCCCACCAGTCACCCAGGGCCACGCCCACATGGCCACGCCCACCGGCCACGCCCCTCTCTGCTCCCGGTGTCGGAAGGGCGCTAGTTAGCCCGGCTGCTAACACGGTTCCGCAGAAGCCTGTGGTGTCGCTGCCCCGCCCCCAACCCCTTCTCCCGGGGCTGGGCCTCCTTTCATCTCATCGGGACCATGTTCTGACCCCGCTGCCTTCGCTGCTTACGGAGCAAGCGAGCCAGTGCCCGCCCTCAGAGCCCGTCCCCCACGTGCCCCCGCCCACTGCCCCCTACCCCACACCCTCCCCTCCCTCACCACCCACTCCTCCCCGCTCCCACCACCTGCCTCCTCCCCATCCCCACCACCAGCCCTCCCCCACCCTACCACCTTCCCCACTCTCACCCCCACCCACCCCTCTCCCACTACCTGTCCCCCCCCAAACCCCTACCACCTGCCTCTCCCCCACCACCTGCCCCCCCACCTCCACTACCTGCCCCTCCCCACCCCAACTCCTGCCCCTCCCCACCTCCCCCTGCCCCATGCCCTGCACCTGCGCAGCCAGGTGACTTGGGTCACTGGGGTTGTTGACAAGCTGCTGAGGCCCATGGCCTCCAGGACCCGACCCGAGGCAGACAAGCCCCTGCTGAAGGTGCTGCGGAAGGAAGCGGTCCCCCGGGGAGTGGGGGGCGGAGGAGGGGTGGCCAGTGCCAGACCCGTCTGTCCTTGACCTGCCGGCCTGCAAGCGGCCTCTTGGCGGCCATCGCTGAGCTCTGCCCCTGCCCAGAGCAGCGCCAGGGACCGGAGCAGCGTGGCTCTGGCCGTCCCGGGAGGGGCCAGGGCGCGGCCCCCGGATCCCGGCTGAGGAAGGTGGCTTCCCGCGTGGGGTGGTGCTCACGTGTCCAAGCAGGGCCCTGGGCTGGCCGCTGGACCGGCCGCACTGGCAGCACGGAGCCGTCCCCGGACAGCAAACGGACTGCTCTGCAGTGAGCACCGGCCACAGCTGTGGACGCACCGGCTTAGGTGCCGATCACATAACTTGTCACTTGCCTGTCAGACAAACAGCCCAGCCTGGTTACATCACCAACCGCCGTGTCCAGGTGCCGCCCTGGGCGTCCGGAGGCCCCCGGGGGCCAGGCGCCCCGGGCCCACAGGCTGGAGCCAGGCTCGAGGGCGGGGAGGGTGACAGGTAGCACCTCACTCCACGACACGCCGCGGCTTTGAAAGCTTCCTGGGGAAGGGAGCTCAGACACAACACGCCCTGCCCGGGGGGGTGGGGGGGTGACGGGGGGCGGGGGGGGACGGGGGGACGGGGGGGGGGCTGTCGGGGCGCAGCGTGCTACTTCTCCTCCATCAGGCGCGTCCCTGCGAAGGGAGCCGTGGGTAGTTCACAACCAAACCCTGCACCAGCCCGGCCAGGGGCTCAGGGGCTGAGCGTGGACCTAGGAACCAGAGGTCACGGTCCGATTCCCGGTCAGGGCCCAGGCCCAGGTTGTGGGCTCGGTCCCCAGTGGGGCGTGCAGGAGGGAGCCGATCAGTGGCTCCCTCATCTCTGATGTTTCTCTCTCTCCCTGTCCCTTCCTCTCTGACATCAATAATTTTTTTTAAGTGCGTGAAGCGCAGCTGGCTCCCACGGGCCTTGAAGCAATGCTTGCATTTGGGGGGGGCGCAGGGTTTGGGGGGGCGAGGGCTCACAGTTCAGGGCTGAGGAAAATCACAGGGGGAGCCTCCTCCCTGGGGCTCGGCGCAGAGTCCCCGCTTCCTGCGGAGCTGCGTGCGGACTATAAATAGCAGAGCGGCCAGGATTACCCCAGGATTAGCCGGCCCTCGGCCCCAGGCTGGGAGCTGGGATTTTCCTCACACAAACCCCCGGGCTGCTGGTTAAAAAGAAAAAAAAGCCACGCAACTTCCTCCGGCATGTGGACGGGCGTGGGCGTGGGGACAGGACGGCATTGTCTCCTCGCCCTGCTGCGCCCCCCCCCCGCCCCCCTGTCCAAACGCTGCTGCCTTTCTTTTTAACAGAAGCCTGCAGAGGCAGAGCTGCTAGTGACTGAAACTTACCCAGAAGCCCACTTGCGTTGTTCGGCTTCCTTGTGGTAACACAGACACGGGAAGAATGCAGCCCATTGTCACACGCAGCACTGCCCACCCCAGATCTACTGCACAGCACCCCTCACCGAAGGCCACCCCAGATCTACTGCACAGCACCCCTCACCGAAGGCCACCCCAGATCTACTGCACAGCACCCCTCACCGAAGGCCACCCCAGATCTACTGCACAGCACCCCTCACCGAAGGCCACCCCAGATCTACTGCACAGCACCCCCCACCGAAGGCCACCCCAGATCTACTGCACAGCACCCCTCACCGAAGGCCACCCCAGATCTACTGCACAGCACCCCCCACCGAAGGCCACCCCAGATCTACTGCACAGCACCCCTCACCGAAGGCCACCCCAGATCTACTGCACAGCACCCCCCACCGAAGGCCACCCCAGAATCTACTGCACAGCACCCCCCACCGAAGGCCCACCCCAGAATCTACTGCACAGCACCCCTCACCGAAGGCCACCCCAGAATCTACTGCACAGCACCCCTCACCGAAGGCAGGACGGAGCCGCTCCGCAGGGAGAATGCTCAATGGATAGAGCGTGGGCCTGTGGACGGAAGGGTCCCGGGTTCGATTCCGGTCAAGGGCACAGGCCCAGGTTTCGGGCTCTATCCTCAGTAGGGGGTGTGCAGGAGGCAGCCGATCCATGATTCTCTCTCATCACTGATGTTTCTATCTCTCTCTCTCCCTCTCCCTTCCTCTCTGACATCAATAAAAATATATCTTTTTCAATAAAACAGGAAAATTCTTAGTTTCTGTTAAAGAAGACAAGTCCATGGGGAAAATGTGAAGGTCTCACTGGCTTTCCCGAGGGACTGATTCCTGGGGGGGCAGCTCCCGGCCAGCGAGGGGAGGAGCCCTGAGAAGCTGGACGGAGGCAGACACTGAGAGAGGCAGCAAGTTATTAGCAAAAGAAAAGGAAGGATCTAGAGCGGTGATGGCAAACCTATGACACGCGTGTCAGAGGTGACACGCGAACTCATTTTTTTGGTTGATTTTTCTTTGTTAAATGGCATTTAAATATATAAAATAAATATCAAAAATATAAGTCTTTGTTTTACCATGGTTGCAAAGATAAAAAAATGTCTATATATGAGTAAAGTTAGGGTTTTTCAAAATGCTGACACGCCGAGCTCAAAAGGTTCGCCATCACTGGTCTAGAGACAGAGAAGCATCGATCAGATGCTCAAACCTCAGAGGGAAGGTAGGGGAGGGTGGGAGTGAGGGGGAGAGATCAACCGAAGGACGTGTGTGCGCGCAGATAAGCATAGACAACAGGGTGAGGGTGAGGGCAAGACTGGGGGATGAGGGGACAATGGGGGGATAAAGACACATTTGTAATACCTTAATCAAGAAAAAAGTAAAAGAAAAGGAAGGATTGTTTCCGGAAAGGTCGCCTCCCCTAGGGGAGGGCAGGGGTCAGGCCGCTGCCTCAGCCTCCTGGGTGGGGGGCGGCGGCGGGGGGGGACTGAGGACTCCTTAGAACTGACCGCCAGGAGTCCATCCTGGCAGAGGCTGAAACCGCAGGTGGGCGCTGGCATGTGACCCCACTGGGGCTGCGTCCGAGTCCGCTCTCACCGGGGTTTGCTCATTTAACCTGGACACCAGCCCTACAGGCAGGCACCGCGCTGCCCGCGTTCCGGGCTGAGACCCTGCTTCACGCACAGGCCGGCTGCTGAGCGCCTGGCCCTCCACCCGCGCTGCCTTCCCCGTCTAAGATGTCAGATTCTGTCCTTACAGCAGCCAGGTGACCATGTGACGGGCCACACTCTCCTCCTGTCTTCTCCACACTCGTGTACGCACACACACAGCATCGTACACACACACAGCATCATACACACACACACACAGCATCATGCTCACACACACAGCGTCATGCTCACACACAGCATCATGCGTGCACACACAGCGTCATGCTCACACACACAGCATCATGCTCACACACACAGCGTCATGCTCACACACAGCGTCATGCTCACACACACAGCGTCATGCTCACACACGCAGCGTCATGCTCACACACAGCATCATGCGTGCACACACAGCGTCATGCTCACACACACACAGCATCATGCTCACACACACAGGGTCTTGCTCACACACACAGCGTCATGGGCACACACACAGCATCATGCACACACACACAGCGTCATGCACACACACGCACAGGGTCATTCTCACACCCGGGCTTTCTCTCGGTGAATGGGCTGCCACAGAACTTTAAGGTCAGCAGGATTCGCCCTGGCTAGTTTGGCTCAGTGGATAGAGCATTGGCCTGTGGATTGAAGGATCCTGGGTTCAATTCCAGTCAAGGACACCTTCCCAGGTTGTGGGCTCGATCCTCAGTACGGGGGTGCAGGAGGCAGCCGATCCATGATTCTCTCTCATCATTGATGTTTCTATCTTTCTCTCCCTTCCTCCCTGAAATCAATAAAAATAATAAATAAATGAATGAATGAATGATCAGCAGGATTCGCGGGTGGAAGCGGGGTCTGCATTTTCCAGGTGGGTCAGCCCCGGGGTGCGGAGTCCCGGTTCCGGTCCGGCTCGCTCAGGGGTCCTGCGGGTCCGAGTGGGAGGGAGAGAGGAGGGGCTGAGCCCTGGCCGAGGGGGAGGAAAGTCTTTAGAAAGACACCTGGCAGTGTTGGAAGGAGTGTAATCCCGGAATCTGCATGCTAATGGGCAGCGTTTACGCCGCGCAGGGGTCTGAGAAAATAGCTGTAATCACAGTGGCTCCACTGACGATGCCCCCGTTCCAGGGAAAGCCCGGCTTCCGGGGGGTGGCAGATGAGGAGCAGGGCCGGGCAGTGAATTAGGACCAACTCCGGTCCCACCGCCGCCTTCGTCGCCTCTGACGGGCAGGGAGCCCTAAGCAGGACCGGGGGCAAAGCCGTGATCGCCTTAGCACCGGATAACGCCTGCCTCGGCGGGTTCCCACACGGCGGGCGCTAAGCCTGCCTGCAGTTCGCCGGGGCGGCTCGCCAGCTCCTCCCGAAAGAAGCAATTTTCTTCTCTAAGATCTCCGTGGTTTGTGCACGTGCTCCCCAAAGTGCCGACGGGCGTGTGCCCCCGCCTCTGGCTGTGCGGCGCCCAGTCTGTGCCTCGCCTGGAGCCGGCCCCCTCCCAGCCGCGAGCCCGCTTCTCCGCTCAGGAGTCACACGCGCGGCCGTGACGCCCGTTCCCCGCAGGGACCTGCGCTCCGTCCAGCTGTGCCCCAGCCAGCCTCCAGCCGGAGACCCTCCGCTCCGTGCCTTCCTGGGGCTAAGATCCCCATTCCACCAAGCCCTTCCCTGTGGGGTCAGTAAACACTGCTGATTAAAAAATACTTTTATTGATTTCCGAGAGGAAGAGGGAGTGAGGGGGGTGGAGAGAGTTTTTTCTCTTTTGTTTTTTCTCTTTTATGCTGCCCTCTCTCATGATCCACCATCTTTCTCATAACGTCTGGACCTACCTTTTTTATTCCAGAAGAAAAATGATGCCTTTTATTTAGTCAAAATCAGCAGTGTTGCCGGCCAGCGTGGCTCAGTGGTTGAGCATTGACCTAGGAACCAGGAGGTCACAGATTGATTCCCGGTCAGGGCACGTGCCTGGGTTGCAGGCTCGATCCCCAGTGTGGGGCGTGCAGGAGGCAGCTGATCAGTGATTCTCTCTCATCATTGATGTCTCTCTCTCTCTCTCTCTCTCTCTCTTCATCATCTCTCCCTCCCTCTCTTCCACTCTCTTTAAAAAAGCAATGGGAAAAATCTCCTCGGGTGAGGATCAAAAGCATTAATAAATAAATGAGAGGGACTGCATCAAACTAAAAGCTTCTGCACAGCAAAGGGAACGCCCAACAGAATGAAAAGGCTACGTGCAGACTGGGAGACGTTATCTGCAAATCATATATCTGGTGAGTTAATATCCAAAAACATATATGATGATTTCATAGAACTCTACAGCAAAAAAACAAACAATTCGATTAAAAACACAGGCGGAGGCTCTGAGGAGACATTTTTCCAAAAAAGGCACACCGAGGCCAGCAGGCACGTGAGATGTTAACACACACGAACCACCAGGGGGATGCCAATCAGCTCCACGGTGAGCTGTCACCTCACACCTGTCAGAACAGCTGTCGTCCGAAAGACCAGGAATACCAAGAAATGACCAATGTTGGCAAGGACGTGGGGGAAGGGGAACCCTGTGTGCTGGGCGGGTGTGTGTGTGTGTGTGTGTGTGTGTGTGAATTCGTGCAGCCGCTGCAGAAAACAATAAAAATAGAAGTACCCTATGACCCAGCAATTCCACTTCCGAGTATGTGTGCGAAGAAAACGAAAACACGAACTTGAAAATATGTATGCGATCTCTTCTTCATTGCACCATTATTCATAACTTCCGAGACATGGAGACAGCCTACGTGTCCGTAGATGTGCGAATGGATAAAGAAAAATTGACATAATGAGATGTTAGTTAGCCATGAAAAATGCTTGCAACATGGATGAGGATGAACCATGCGAAATGACACGTCAAAGACAAATATGGCACGATCTCACTTATATGTGGAATCTGAAAAACACTAACAAAAAAGGCAACAGCTCAGAGATAGGGGACAGCCTGGCTGGTGTGGCTCCGTGGTGGAGCGTCCACCCAGGGACCACGAGGTCACTGGTTCAACTCCCGGTCAGGGCCCTCCTGGGTTGCAGGCTCCATCCCCAGGAGGGGGCGTGCCGGAGGCGGCCCTGCAACGATGCTGCACTCTCATCCATGTTTCTCTCTCCCTCTCCCTCTCCTTTCCTCTCTCTCTAAAAATCAATAGAGGGATTTTTTTTTTTTTTTTAAGATACAGAGAACAGATGAGTGATTTTCCAGAGGGGAGGGCGGAGAAGTGGGTGACGAGGGTGGAGAGGAACGCGTGTTGAGTGCTAAGGGAAGTGAGCGCTGGGATGTAACGTCAGCCTGGTGACATCGGGGTCAATGACACGCATGGGGTACTTGACAGTCGCTAAGGGATCGTACACCCTCTCATCAGGAGAAGTGACGCTTTGTAACTACGTTGGAGGCCGTGTTAACTGGACCGGCTGTGGGATCCTTTGGGATCCATGCAGGTCGAAAGGATGTTGTCCACCTGAAGCCAATGTAACGTTTTATGTCAATTAAACCTCAATTTTAAAAATAATAAAATGACAGAAAAGGCAGGGAAATGTGCAAACTTCAAAAAGGACTTTTGCCTAAAAGCATTACTTTTAAGACAAATGTTGGTGTCCCGTGAGCTGGGTGAGCATGTCAGGACCACGCCAACCCAAACCCCCTTTGCTCTATTCTGCTGATGACCAGGTCCTGCGTGGGGGTCCCCAGAAAGTCCGTAACTCTCCCCGCGGACCAAAGGGGAGGGGCCTCTCTCCCTTCGGGCACAAACCTGCGGGCCTGGTTCTGCAGACACGCCTCTGGCCTGGCCCCGGCCCCGGCACATCTGCGCCACCCAGGGCGGGGCGCCCACAGCAGCTGGCGGGCTGGGTCCCGCGGCCGGGGTGGGGCAAACAGATGCGTGATTGATGAGGCCCGGAGCGCAGACCCCGGGCGGGAGCCGGCGGGCGAGGCCGGCCGGGCGGTGCGGGGGCCAGTGGCAGCATCGCCCACGTGGGACGCCTCTCCTTTGTCCCCACAGCCCGGCATTGTCCGCCGCATAAAGCTGCCCAGTGTCCTCCTGCCCTCCCAGGCCAGCGCCTGTCCTCCGTGAACCCTCAGATATTAATGTTGAGAGCAGCGGGCGTCATTCTCACAGACTACACAGACGCCCCATTCATGCGCACGGAAGGGAGCCGAGCATAATATTTTGATGCTCTCTGTGTGTTTTTTAAACTTAGCTGGTTCCTGTCGCCCTCCGAGGAGGCTGGGCCGGGAATGTGAACGGAGGAGCCCGCGGCCTGCCCTGGGGGAGCAGGCAGTGCCAGGGTGTGCGGCCGGGCCGGGCTGGGCGGCTCTCCCTCCTCCCGCTGGGTTGTGGGTTCAAGACCAAGGTGAGCTGTTTCCACACATATTCTTTTTTTTTTTAATTTTTAAAAAAAATATATTTTATTGATTTTTTACAGAGAGGAAGGGAGAGGGATAGAGAGTTAGAAACATCGATGAGAGAGAAGCATTGATCAGCTGCCTCCTGCACACACCCTACTGGGGATGTGCCTGCACCCAAGGTACATGCCCTTGACCAGAATCGAACCCGGGACCCTTAAGTCCCCAGGCCGACGGTCTATCCACTGAGCCAAACCAGCTAGGGCTCCACACATATTCTGATGGAGTCTCCTTAGGGAAATAATCATCTGATTTAAAACCAGTCGCCCGCGTAGCTTGGCCTGGTGTAACAATGAAGATAAACGGAGCGGTGAGTGGAGGAGGAGGCGGAGGAGGCTGCCTGCCGGACCACTGCCCGGGGAACCCCCTTGCAAAGGAAAGCCAGCGTTTCACAGCAAGCGTCGCACCGACAGAAGTTGAAACGCAGGAAACGGCCATTTTCCACGTAGACGGGTTTGGCCGTATTTTGCCATCCTGCGTCACCAGGACTTTCGCTTCTCCGTGTTTCCTTTGGGTTTTATTTACACGTGGGATGCTTTGGCCCCATGCTGACAATTCTGTATCTGTGACCTCGTGTTCTTTTCCAGGGTCCTGGTCCGGATCAGCTTTATCGGCTTCAGTAACTAGGCGAGGTGCCATGATAGACCCGCATGTTATAACTGCTTACCCGTGGCCTGCTGCTCAGGGGCAGGTATTGCCCGTGTTTCGCTCTCGTAAATAACGCTGCTGTAAAGAAATCGACACACACCCCTTTCTCCTTTTAAATTACTTCCTTGAAATAAATCCCAAAGAATGAGATTCCGGGGTCACAGAGTACAAGCATTCCTATGACCTTTGACCTGCACTGATGGCCGCCCGCCCTCAGAAGACATTGTCCCACTTTTCAAAGGATGACTCTCTGCTCCCGTCAGCACTGAGCCGCAGGAACGGGACCCTGTGTTTTCATTTCCCCAACCTCAGAGGATTGAGGTTGCGGACGCTGCCCCGGAGTGTGATGAGAAGTCGCTGTATCTCTCAGTGTGTGTGTTTAACAACCCTTAGGACGCCACGGAAAGAAAAGGCCACAGAAAACAACAGCCACACAACAAGCCAAACCAGCACTCGCGGAAGCACAGCCGTCGCTCGTGGGGAGGCCGTCGGCTTCGGGGGGCGAGACCCCCTGTCCTCGCCGCCATCGGGAGCACACGCGGCGCTGGCCAAGGGGTGTGTGTCTGGGACGCTCCACAGAACGCCGGTCGTGGGAAGGTCTGAGCTGGAAGCCCAGGTGTCGCTCCGGTCCGGCCCACCTGCCGTCGCTGGTCACCGCCCCAGGAGGAGGGGACGGGACTGGCCCTGGGAGGAGGGACAGGCCGCGGCCTTGGCACCGTCACCCGGGGCGGGCAGGGCGGGGGGTCAGCGTGTGCTCTGAGGTGCCCCGTCTGCTCGCCCGTGTCGTGGGCGACGCCCCAGGGGACAGGCTGGGCTGGGCGTCCCTCAGCACCTCCTGCAGGGTTCGAGGCAAGTGGGAAGGTCAAGTGCCGAGGAGCTCGGGCTGGGAGAGGCGCAGTCATTGGAGAGCCAGCCCTTCACTGGAGAGCGGGCCTGAGAGAGGGCGGCCGCGCTGAATAGCTGTGCAGCTCCCAGGAGAGCGTCCGTCAGTGTCAGCGCCCATCAGAGCGGAGGCCCATGTCCACCTTCCAGCCCCCTCCCCCCCTCTCTCTCCCTCCCCTCCCCGCCCCCAAGCGTGTCCAGCCCCGCTCCCCCAGCCCTCATCACCTGAATAAGAAAACCAGGGAAGGTGAGGATGGAGGCGCCTTGACGGACAGACCCAGGTCTCCACAGGTTCTCCAAACTGTGGCACACACGGGGCCTGACGTGCACACGGGGCCTGACGTGCACAGATGGGCCGGAATCCAGTGGGGCAGCTGCCTGGTGAGGGCCGGCTGAAGGGGTCAGACACTCCTCGTCCCCCCAGGGAAATCACCCGCTCCCTCCGCAGTCACCAGGGAACGTGTCTCCTCTGGGTGATGCTCTCCCCACTCCTCTCCTCACTCTGTGCTACCCCCGTCCCGCCCCCCGGCTGGGCTGGACGGAATGTGCCCAGCAGATCTGGGGCACGTCCCAGCTCCGGTCCCCCCAGCTCTGGGACTGGCCCAGGCCACTGAGTCCCCGAGACCTCGTCTCCCCGTGCAGAGGGCCTGCTCCCCGGGCTGTGTGGGTCCCGTGAGTGTCTTGGCCCCGTCGCTCCTGCATCCACTGCGGCCCCAGTTCCCGCCGGGCACAGAGCACAGGCTCCTTAAACTGTGACTCCGCCCGCCCAGGCGTCCTCGGCACCGTGGTGAGCGTGGTCAGTGGGGACGCAGCCCCTGGGCATTTGGGGATGAGGAATTTCTCCCCTTCACCTTGGAAAGGTCACCCTCCCCAGGACCGGCTCTGTGCTCCGAGGCCCTGTGATGTCACACCCGCCGGCGGCGGCATGTGCCCGCCTGCTTGGCCTCAGTCCGTTCACTCGGGACTGACCGGCTGCCATGCGTTTGTTCCCTTGTTTCCTCGCCTGCTGCTCTGGGAGCTCACAGCGGGGAGACGGAGCCCCCAGGCCCTGGGGCCCAGCCAGCACCCGGCCTGAGTGCCCCACAGGGTGCAGGGTTTCTCTCTGGAGAGATCAGGGAAGGCTCCCAGGAGGAGGCGGGGGAGGGGTCTGTGCGGACGATCAGGACCCAGCTGTGCAGACATGGAGGTTGACCAGGAAGCCCCATGTGGGTGGAGGCCGCTTGCCGGGGAGGCTGAGAAAGGACCCCCGTTTGCACAGGTCCTTCCGAGGCTCAGGGAGGCCCAGGCCCTTGCTCACAGGCTCTGGGGACCCTGTGTCTGCCAGATGCCCTCACCACTGTGGACGGGCCACCGAGTCTCTGCCCAGACCCCCCCCCAAATCCGCAGCTGTGGGTGCTCGGGTGGCCCGAGCCTTGGGGGGCGGCTCAGGGTAGTTGAAGGGGCGTCTGTTTGGTTTAGTGGGGCTGCCTGTGTGCTTTGCAGTCAGGTCTCTCTAGTGAAGTCATCACTAGTCGCCCGGGTGTAGACGTGGCTTCCCAGCCCCCTGCCGCCGCCGTGTGGAGCCCCCTGACACGGTGACACGAGATGGCGGGGTCAGAGGTCACGCTGCAGCATCCACACGGCCTGGGGCCTCGCCCCTGAGGTGGAGGAGAAATGAGGTTGGACAGGTACCAGGTGCCCTGGCCGGTCTGGCTCAGTGGATAGAGCGTCGGCCTGCAGACTGAAGGGTCCCAGGTCCGATTCCGGTCAAGGGCACACGCCCGGGTTGCAGGCTCGACCCCGGCCCTGGTCAGGGCACATGCAGGAGGCAGCCGATCGATGGGTCTCTCTCACATCGAAGTTTCTCTCTGTCTCTCCCCCTTCCTTCCACTCTCTCTGAAAAATCAATGGAGACATATCTTCGGATGAGGATTAGCAACAAATAAAAATAAAGAAAGAAAGGAAGGCGTCAGGCGGGAAGCAGTCTGTGGCGAGCACGGAGCCGTGTGCCCGGCAGTGGACTGTCTCCCTGCATCTCTGCGTGTCTCTCTCTGGTTTCTTTTCTCGTTCTACACAAACGTTCCGGTTCGCACTGATTCGGGCTCCCACTCCCTGTCACTTTCCTCTCTAGAAGCTGGATTTGCGAGTCTCCGCCATCCTCACGTCCCTCTGTCCGAGGGCCTGGGCAGGAGGCGCCCCAGCGTTCCACCTCCAGCTGCGTCCTGCAGGGACCCCGGCGCAGGCCTCCCCAGGCCCCCTCCGGGCGGGCAGCAGCTGCTGGGCCCTCAAAGGCTGGGCTCGGAGGCCGAGGCTGGGACCTGGGATCGGGCCTGCCCCGGCCGTCCTTCCTGGCCGCCTCGGGGGTTCTGTGTGGCCATTCACGGCGCCCGCCTCCCGGGAAGGCAAAGAGGCTGCATTCTGCCAGGTCAAGCTCATCGCTGGCATCTGCCAAGATGCGCGCACTTCCTGTCCCCGGGCCCGCAGCCCCGCGCCCCCGCCCCTCTCCCGGGCTCTCACAGGGGGCTTTTCTCCTCTCTCCTTTCTTCTGGTCAAGGCAGGGCTGTCTCTGGGGGAAAGAGGCCGTGTGTTCGCAGACGCAGCTGCGTTTCAAAGGTACTTTGTTGGCGTGTCCTGGACGTGCCTGCGCTCGTGTGGGGAAACGGGGGGCGCTTGGCTCCCCCCCAAACTGAAATTGATGTTACTTCTCTGCCAGGGGCACCCAAGGAAATGCTTTGTCCCACTTCCTCCCTTTCAGGCTGAGCCCCTTTATGCTGGAGCTGGGGCCCTGCCACCGGGACCATTGTCGCCAGCGCCGGGTCCGAGGCGGCCAAGTCCGGCAGCTGGGCGCATGCCTCCCCTCCCCGAGGTCCATTTCCTTGACAACATGTTCTTGTTCGCACCAACTTTCTTAGTCTTTCCCGCATTGTCCCCCTCCTTCCCCAAGTGCCCCTTACAGCTTCTTGGGGCTTAAAATTAGAAAGGAAAAAGTGTGTGCATGCATGTGGGGGGCGAGGGGGGGGCAAGGAGTCGAGAAGAAAAGGGCTTGGGACGTGCAGAAGGGAAGGGACCAGGGGCCGGAGCGAGGCCGGCGGTGGGCAGTTAGCGCCATAAATAACAGCATCAAACCCGGGCTCCCCATCCCTCTTCTACACCCCACGCTGTACAACGCCCGCCCTGGGGCCTCCCCACCCCAGGCTTTCCAGCGGGGCACCTAGGTGGCCCGCGGGGACCCCTGACCCCGGTATCCTGTTCCTTTCTCCCTCCTCTGCTCCTTTCCTCCTGGATAAAAAGAGCGAGTGAGAGATAATGAACAAAAAACATGGCCCCAGACAATGCAGCCCCGGCCTCGCCGGCGAGAAGCGCACCCCGGTCCCTAGGTGAACCCGCCCATCAATCTCGCCTTTCGCCTCCGTGTGGGTGGAAGCAATGGGGACCCCGGCCCTCCCCTGAGCAAATGCTTTCTTTTGACGCGGAACAAAAAGAGGTCTCCGGGCCGAGGTGAAATCTGGGTGGTATGGGCCCCGCACAATGGGGCCCTGTTCCCGCCGGTGTTTTACAACAGGGGAGGGGCGGCCTGAATGGTCCGGGGCTGGAAACAATCCCCCCGATTCAGGCCGACAAACGCATCTTCTGTTCCACGGAGCCCCGAACAGAGAAAAGCCACAAAGGAAAGGGCGGGGGCGGGCCCCCAACCAGGCGTGAGGCTCACAAGCTCCCCCAACCTGCCTGTCCCCCAAAGGCGAGGCGGGCGGGGCCCCGGGATCCGCCTCGGAGCTCCTGGGCCGTCTGAATGGGGAGGCCCTGATTTATGGGGGAGCCTGGGCGCCTCTCGGGAGAAAGGCAGGTGCTTTGTCTTCAGGGGCCGGACAATGGGCCGCAGGGCGGGCCCCTGGGTGCCCGGGTCCTGCCTCCCTCGGCCCTCTCCTCCCACAGACGCCAGCGGCCGTGACAAACGACAGGGCTGCGCCCGGGGACAAGGCCAGGCCACTTGAGGGCCCTGGAGAGGGTATTATGGCCGGAGTGTTTGCGCTGTCGAGATGGCACACTCCACGTGCTGACGGCTCTCAGCCGGCGGCACAATGGCCCCCGCCCCGGCGGCTGGCGGGGGCGCCCTCGGAGAAGCCCTCTCGCGCGGACCGAGACGGGACATTGTGTCCACCTACTTGAGCGGAGGGGAGGTGACCAGGGGGCAGCCCGCCTCGCAAATCACCATGAAAACAAGGACAGACAGTGCCTCTGGGCCCAGCAGCCTGCAGGGGTGGGGGAGCCCGCAGGGACAGGGTGCTGGAGAGAGAGCTCCCCCCGGCTGGGGACGCTGCTGGAGCCGGTTCTGAGCTGTGGGCTGGAGCGTCCCAGAGGCTGCCGGAGGCGAGACGTGACCCTGACACCTCGCCCTGTGGCTGAGCCCCTAGCCCAGCCTTTGTGGCTTAACATCCGCCTCTTCCAGGCTTCATCCGCCAGCCTCCAGCCAGACGCACCGTCGAGAGGAAAGAAAGGAGAAAAGACAGACAGAGAGAGAGAGTCAGAGAGAAAGACAGAGAGAGACAGAGACAGAGATAGAGACAAAGAGACAGAGATAGAGAGACAGAGAGTCAGGAAGAGACAGGGAGACAGAGATAGAGAGTCAGAGACAGAGAGACAGAGAGTCAGAGAGAGAAAGAGAGACAGAGAGAGTCAGAGACAGAGAGAGACAGAGAGTCAGGAAGAGACAGGGAGACAGAGAGTGAGACAGACAAAGACAGAAAGAGAGAGGCAGACAGAGAAAGAAACAGAGGGATAGACAGACAGAGAGATGATGGTGGGGGGACCACCCACGGTTTGTAGCTGAGAGCGAGGGGACCCAGGTGACTGGTGCTGGAGGGAGTGCCTGGTCCTTGCTGTGGAGGCTGCAGAGGCGGGTCGCGCACAGAACGCGAGCGGGAGCTGCCACCAGCCAGGAGCGCGTCACCTGAGCCCCGCCGGGCACCGGGCACCTGGCACCGGGCACCTGGCACCGGGCACCTGGCCGTGACCAGCTGTGCTGGGCCTTTTGGGGCCAGCGGCTCCTTTTCCCTCGTAAGGCACCAGGCCTCCTCGCTGGCCAACGCTCTTCCTCGGCGTCGAATGGCCCTGGAGGTACCAGCCGGATGGGCTGTGGCTGTCGGCTCGGGCGGGTGGACTAGGCCGTGGGACGCCCTGGGGCCCACACCCGCGGGCGGGGCCTCCTTCCGCGGTGACTTTCCCAGCCGCACGGCCGGGCAGGGAGGGCTGG
The DNA here is from genome assembly GCA_036010255.1 of Myotis pilosus. Taxonomy (NCBI): domain Eukaryota; kingdom Metazoa; phylum Chordata; class Mammalia; order Chiroptera; family Vespertilionidae; genus Myotis; species Myotis pilosus. The sequence goes on from JASKON010000002.1 coordinate 1,557,407, forward strand.
GCGGCCCCGAGCTGCTTCCCGCAGCCGCCGTCCTTTGGTCCCACAGACCTGCGGGAGCCCGTGGCCTTCCCTCTGCTTTGCCGCCTCTGTTGTCTTGTGAACCCCAACTACTGTGTCTGTCAGAACCCCGAGTGTCGGAACTCTGACCTGGTGACCCTGGACGGGGGGCCTCAGTTTCTCGCCTGTAAAGTGGGCACAGTGCTCACTCCCGGGCACCGTGGAGAAGATGAGATAAGACCAGGGGTGGGCAAACTTTTTGACTCGAGGGCCACAATGGGTTCTTAAACTGGACCGGAGGCCGGAACAAAAGCATGGATGGAGTGTTTGTGTGAACTAATATAAATTCAAAGTAAACATCATTACATAAAAGGGACGGTCTTTTTTTTTTTTAGTTTTATTCATTTCAAACGGGCCGGATCCGGCCCGCGGGCCGTAGTTTGCCCACGGCTGGATAAGACAGTGCATGTCCGTGCGCAGGCGGGGACGGCGGGCGGCACACGTGAGTGTTGCTGTCGTTACCGTGGCGACGTGGCGGGATGGGGAAGGACGTCCTGGACACAGCGGCATGCGTCTCAGTTCTTGTCATTCGCACGGAGGAGGGCCTTCCGTCTTGCTGGCTCAGCTCCAGTGTCCTGGGCTGGGGTCAGCACGTAGCATCAGCTAGACTGGGTCCATCGCTCCGTGCGCGGGGCCCACATGCCGTGAGCCACGCGGCGAGTGCTGGGGAGCACGCCCCCTGCTCCAGACGTCCCGAGAGAGCTCGGGGGCCAAGAGAGAACACTTCCGCCCTGGCCGGTGTGGCCCAGTGGATAGAGCGTTGACCTGCAGACCAAAAGGTCCTGGGTTCGATTCCGGTCCAGGCCTCGTACCTCAGTTGCAGGCTCCTCCCCGGCCTGGGCCTTGGTCAGGGCACGTGCAGGAGGCAACCCATCGATGTGTTTCTCTCACGTCAATGTTTCTTTCTGCCCTCTCCCACTCTCTCTGAAAGATCAATGGAAGAGTATCCTTGGGTGAGGATTAACAATAAATAAAATTAAATTAAATAAATAAATAAATAAATAAATAAGAGAGAGAGAGAGAGAGAGAGAGAGAGAGAGAGAGAGAGAGGGAAAGAACTTCCTTTGCTCAGGAGGTAAGCATCTCAGATTTCAGGTTCTGAACCCCTGCCGTGGCCACACCTGACTCGCTCCCCGTGACTGACCGGTGAGCCCCTTCCCACGTCACCCAGACCTCACTGGGCAGGTGTCTCTGGGCCAGGCCCTTCCCCCGCGACCTGCGGGGAGCAGACCGGGAGTGTTGGCTGCAGCCTCCTGGCAGGGCCGGCCGTGTGAGGGCAGCCTGTGCCACCCAGTCCCCTCCCCGTCCCCTGTGAGTAGTAACCAGGCTGCTGACGGTGGGCTCGGGGCCTCGCGGTGAGAAAGCCCGCGTCTGCGCAGAAAGGCCGCCCCGCTTAGGGAGCAAAGAGGCGCTGCCCCATGTTCTGCATCCGTGTTAGTGATGTGCTCTCTCCGTATGAACCATCTGCAGAGGTTTTACATACGTGACATCTATCATCGGCCCATCATGTATCCACATTGCAGTAGAATGTGACACGTGGAGCAATGGACACGGGTGTACAGAGCCCGGCACCCACAGCCATCAGAGAGAGCAGCCCGTTGCACAGGAGAGACGGAACGAGTATGATTTTTTTTTAGTTTTGTTTGTTTTCTTAATATTTATTTGTATTGATTTCAGAGAGGAAGGGAGCGGGAGAGAGAGAGAGGAACACCAATGATGGGAGAGAATCATGGATCGGCTGCCTCCTGCACGCCTCACACTGGGGATGGAGCCCGTAACCCGGGCCTGTGCCCTGACCGGAATCGAACCCTGACCTCCTGGTTCCTAGGTCGACGCTCAACCCCTGAGCCACCCTGGCCGGGCCTGATGTTTTTTATTTCCAGGTGTGTTGTTTGCCAGTCCAGCAAAGGCACCCGGTAGGAAGCTCACAACCCTCACTCCCCTGCCGGCCTCCATTCTCACCGGCCGGCGGGAGGCAGAGCTCCGATCGAGGGCCGACAAGAACCGTGTCACGGAGACACTGGGAAGCAGCTGCAGCACTCCTGGGCGGGGTGCCCGCCGTCAGCTCCCAGCTAGAGGGGGACCTGCGAGCACTGCAGCAACAGCCACGCCTCTGTCCGTGGGGCCTGGACAACCAGAGCTGTGGGAGCCGCACCCCTGGCCGCCTGCTGGGGGGCTAGGGCTTCACTCCCCGCCCCTGGCCGCCTGCTGGGGGGCTAGGGCTTCACTCCGCGCCCCTGGCCGCTGCCTCTTGACAAAGCTGTTTGTTTTTTTTTAAAAAAAATGTTTTTATTGATTTTTAGAGAGAGAGAGAGAGGGATAAAGAGAGAGAAACATCAATGAGAATCCTGGATCGGCTGCCTCCTGCACGCCCCACACTGGGGATGGAGCCCACAACCCGGGCCTGTGCCCTGACCAGGAATCGAACCCTGACCTCCTGGGTCACGGGTCAGTACTCAGCCACGGAGCCAGGCTGCTGGGCAAGGCTGTTCCCATGAGCTTGCCTCTCTCAGAGCATCGCCTGGACCTCAGTGGAGTGCCGGGAGCCGGTCCATCCTTGCTGTTTCAAGGGACCTGGCATATATGGCATACTGTTCTTAATATGTTTGCTCACCTTCTTGGCACTATGTGTTTTAACCAAGGTCACCTCTCCGAGAAAGGTTGTTTCCCCAGGTAGGGATTTTCCCCTGAAGTTAGGGAGGGAATAAAACCCCTTAACTAAGAGCCAGGCGGGTAGTTAATCACTTTTACTACGAGCAATCATGCTTAAGCTACATAATCTTTACTCCCTGGAATGGAGATAAGAAACGCCCTAACCTTGGAATAGAGATTGATAGGATTGGAATCAACTGGTATAAATACAGATGTAACAAGACAACAGGACACAGAACCTAGAGACAGAACCTAGAGACAGAACATGGCAAAAGATCCTGGACAGAAACTGGCAACAGAACCTAGAGACAGAACCTAGCGAGAGAACCTGGCTGAAGATCCTAGAGACAGAACCTGGCTACAGAACCTGGATAGAACATGGCAAGAGAACCTGACTAGAACCTGGTGACTGAACCTGGCTGGAGAACCTGGACAGAACCTGGCTGGAGAACCTAGCGAGGGAACATGGACACAGAACCTGGCTGGAGATCCTAACCAGAACTTGGCTGGAGATCCTGGCTAGGCTGCTGATCAACTGAACGCTGTCTCCGTGTCATTCCTTCTTCGCCGACTCTGTCTACACCTTTGGGAACCCCTGGACCTGCTGGGGTTGGACCCCAGCAGTGGAGAGCCATGTGCATTGGCTGCCTCAGTCGGCCCCAGATCCTGCCCGTTCTTGGTGGACCTGCTAAATCCCCCTGAAGCCACTCAGCCGATAGAATCTACAAAGTCACCTCCCTGCGGTTTGGGAAAATCCCAGGGCGACTGGTATCTGATCCGCCTTGAGGAGCTGCCCCAGGAGACAGTGGTCCGGCCAGAGAGTGGCTCCCCAAGAGGTCACTGTTCATCGGGGGGTCAGGAGAGAGCCAGGGGCAGACGGGGCGGGGGGGGGGGGGATGGTGAGCTTAGCTCCTGCTCACACCCCAACAGGTTCTTTAAATCATGAGTAGCGTCCAGTCCGCTTCTCCCATTGGCGCCGAAGGTCTGGCGAGGCCCGTCCGGTCCGCGGTGGGGCTGTGAGCCCGTCGCCACCACCTGCTGAGTGACAGCAGGCGGGCGCGCAGCCCCCGGGGCAGGAGCCGTGGGTTCGGTCCGCGTGCAGAGCTAGCTGCCCCTGGTGGCGCTCCATCGCTGAGGCGCGGCCGCCTTTCTACCTGCTGCCGGCCACCAGCTCCGCTCTCTCAGCCGCCTCCCTCCTCGGACAAAGGCCATTTGTCATGAAAATGCTCAGGCTCGCGGCTCCCCTGCCCCCGTCTGGATGTGGCCTCCGCTCGGAGGAAGGATTCTGAAGGGAGATTAGCAGGATTAGGAGAGGCTCACATATGTCAGCCTCACTCTTGGTATTCAAGGCATCGCAGCCGCACCACCCAGGACGCGCCAGGAGGGGGGCAAGGCGGGGGTGGGGGTGGGGAGGAGGGGGTGGGAGGGGGCTGCCTCCTCCTTCCCCCCTCCCCTCCCCTCCCCACCAAGAATACCAAGCTGGAGTGAAATGCAGGTCTCAGGAGGCCTGATGCTGGGATTCCCGGCAGATGGCTCTGAGTCTGTTTTGGCGCCTGTTTCCTCCCCTTCCTGTGCAATGTTTGCTCCCCGAGGACCTGGCCGCCTCAGGGGGCGGGAGGTGTCAGAGCTCTGCCCGCCCACTGCTGCACCTTGGCATTCACCGTGCGCCCTCCCCCCCCACGCTGCAGCCAGCAGCAGGGTTGGTGGCAGGAGAGTGGGTGCCTCCTCCCGAGGCCAGGAGGGGCCAGGGTGAGAGCCGACCCGAGCGGGAAGGCGAGAAGAAGTCAGAAGCACGCCCGCTAGAAAAAAGTCACTCGCGTCCTGACAGGCGGCCTGATCGTCTGCACTCGAATCCTAAGAAATCCACAGAAAGAACTGGAACGTGGAGACCGCAAGGCTGCAGGGCCTGAGGTCAGTTACACAGATCGATTGTATTGCTGTCTACACGCAACAAATAATGGGAAACTGAAACAAGAAAATTTCCTGCGCGCCCGGCGTGGCTCCGTGGTTGAGCGTCGACCTGTGAACCAGGAGGTCAGGGTTCAATTCCCGGTCAGGGCCCAGACCCAGGTTGTGGGCTCCATCCCCAGTGTGGGCTGTGCAGGAGGCAGCAGGTCCATGACTCTCTCATCATTGATGTTTCTCTCCCTCTCCCTTCCTCTCTGAAATCAATATATATGAAGATCTTCTACAATATCATCCAAAAAGGAAATGTTTGGGGACAAACCTGACAAAAGATGTGTAAGATTTGTACACTGCAAACTGCAAAACCTTGCTGAGCGAGTAAGGGAGCCCTCCGTGGAGAGACAGACATGTTTACAGATCAGAGGATGCACGCTGGCGAAGACACAAATTTCCCCCAAATGGATCAATAGGTTCGACTTAATCCCCATTGAAGATTTTATATCAGCAGCAAATATATTGACTCTGGTTAGCAGTTCTGACTTCGGATGGTGGGGTTTTGGATGGTTTGTAGCTTATTCTTCAGATTTTTCTTGCTCAAACGTTGATAACGAACGCTTCTGGTTTAAAGAAAAAGTAATACACAATTATTGTTCGAGGGAGCCTTAGCGTTACCGTTTGCTTGCTTTATTGTTGCCACAGTAATTGCTCACCCCCCAGGGGAGGTAAGTAATACTGAGCTGAAGCTGCCGAAGGGAACCCCACACCCTGCTCTCCCCACACACTCCCGGAGCCATCGCAGCCCCCGCCCTGGCCTTGTGCTGGGCTGTTTGGGACGGAATCCACCCGTGATTCTGTTCTCGTGGCGATTAGATAGTTCCTCTCGATGCAGGAGGAAAGGGAGGGAGGCGGGCACTGTGAGCACCGTCACCTGGGCAGCTTCACCGGGAAGCTGCATCGCCACGCTCAGGGGGGTTGGGGGGGGGACAAAGGGGGGCTGGGTGCAGGCGCATGAAGGCGGGTGACGAAGGGGAGAGGCCTGTCAGTCTAGCCTGGGGACAATGGGTTGGCGGGGGCCCATCTGAAATCCTGAAAAGTTAAACCCCAGACAGAGGGCCCCCCTCTCTCGTGGGCCCCCTCCGCCTCCGTTCTTGCTTTCACTCTGACACGCTCGCCCGTGTGCTGGCCTGGTCTCTCCACAGCCACGTGCCTTCCGGTCAAGTCCCTTCAGTCCCCAGGACTCCGCAGGACTCTGACCAGGGCAGGAGGATGGGAGGGGGGCGGGTGGTATTTACCAAGGGCTGCAGCTCCTGGGGGGGGGCGGGGTGTTCAGGGCGCCGGGTTGGGGGCCCCGTGGGAAAGGCTGTTGGACGGACGATGGGGTGAGGCTGCCCATTGTGTCAGGGGCAGCCTGTGCTGGGGAAGAGGGTGTGGCTCCCAGGGGCAGGTCCTCAGCTTCCAGTCCCTCTGCCCCCAACCTGCTGCTGCCAGTCGCCCACACGGCGCTGCTGACCGCCGGGAGGGGTGTGCCCTGGACCGGCCCGGGCACAGCCACCTCCTCTGGCACCAGCAGCCCGGGCACAGCCACCTCCTTTGGCACCAGCGGCCCGGGCACAGCCACCTCCTCCGGCACCAGCGGCCCGGGCACAGCCACCTCCTTTGGCACCAGCGGCCCGGGCACAGCCACCTCCTTTGGCACCAGCGGCCCAGGCACAGCCACCTCCTTTGGCACCAGCGGCCCCGGTACAGCCACCTCCTTTGGCACCAGCGGCCCGGGCACAGCCACCTCCTCCGGCACCAGCGGCCCGGGCACAGCCACCTCCTCCGGCACCAGCGGCCCGGGCACAGCCACCTCCTCCGGCACCAGCGGCCTGGGCAGCTCTGGGAGGAGGAGAGCGGGTCCCTGCGGAGGGTGACCCAGGGCCCCTCAGGAGAGGGAGTGGGGCTCCAGTTGGTGCCTGCGGCCAGGGCTCCGCATGCTGCCGCTCTCGGCATCGGGTGCGAGTCCCCCCGGGGTGAGAAGCAGGCTCTGCGGCTGGAGCCGGGGCGGGAGGCCCATGGGCTGAATTCTGCTCATTTCACGGGAGACGAGTGGCCCGAGTCCTTTGGGAGCGTACTCCACGCCCCACTGCGAAGGCTGGGGGGGGGGACTGTCGCCCAGCGAGCCCAGGAAGGAAGGACAGCGCCCCTGGTCCCTGGTCCCTGTGAGGGACCGCGAGCTGGACTCGGGGCCAGGGCCAGGTGAGAGCCCTCGGGGCAGAGACGACCCCCCCCCCCGCCCCCCGGTTCTCACTCCCACATGGAGCCGAGGGAGAGCCGGTCGTAAGGCGGGGTGACGGGAAGCCATCAGGGTCGCTCTGCCTTGTGGGGGTGGCAGCCGGTCTCCAGAGCCGGCGCCCCATGAACCCCGCCCCCAGGACACGCCCGCGTGGGCCCCTCTCACAGGGACCGTGACTGGCCTGTGACACGTCCCCTCGCAGAAGGCAGGGGGAGGACGGTGCAGCGATGAGGCCTAGGCTGAGGGCGTCTGCAGCTTCTGCGTTTGCCTCTTGTCATGGCCCCGAGGTGCGTGCTGCCAGGGAGCCCGTGGAGGTGCCGGAGAGAGACTGAGGCCTGGGCGGCGCGGCCCCAGCCCAGCACCCACCTGGGCCTCCCGGCCGCCCCAGCCTCGCTGCAGGGACCCACGGAGGCCGGCGAATGAGCCCGTTCTTGTCCGAAGTCCCCAGTCCTGGGGCCACGCACCTGCACAACAGAGACTGAAGGAGGGGCTGCGCCCTGAACTGACGTCGCCACATCTCCATTCTGGGCTCGAGCGAAACAGGACGCTGGCCCGTCGTGTCCCTGGCTCGGGACCGTTCGCGAGGCCACACCGTTTTAAACAAGAGCGGCTCACCCCGGGGCCGTGGCCCTGCTTCCTGGAAGGAACGGAAGTTTCTCCTGCCAGCCTGCCGGATCGCCGTGGGAATGGGAAGACGGTGAGGATGCAGGGGTTTTGATGCGTCTGTGCGCACACAGACCACGAAGCAGCAGCCAAGTGAAATCGTGTCCCTGTCGATGCCCCCAGTGCTGACAACGGTCGGTGCTGGCCGGGCCGTGTCGTGGGCCGTCCAGTGGGTTCAGAAGACCCGGGGGCTGCGGAGGGCACCGTCTGCAGTGCGCGGTGGGAAGGCATAATTACCAGCTTCAGGGTGCCCGCTCCTACCCCGATAATGAGTAAGATATTTAGAGTCCTGCACCGCTGGCCTGACATTTCAATAAGTAATGCCGCGATTCGACAGCATTTCCATATTCCCCTTTAAAGTCCCAGCGCCTCTGCCTTAATCCAGGCTCCCTGGCATTTATTACTGTTTGTTACACTAACAAGTAAGATTACGAGAATTCTAATGAAGGCTTCCCGTGCAAAACTCTGTGATTAAAATGCCATAATAACAGTTGCATGCATTTATGTGCCTGATTACCATAATCTATTTAGCCCAAGTAAACACGCAAACAGAAGGAGAAAAGCCAGCCAGCGCACTCCGGCGGAGGGAGACGCCGACAGGCGAGGCAGCCGTGTAAATATGTAAATGCCTGTGTATCCTTTTCATCTCTCTGCTTTCTCTTCCCGGCCTTTTTTTTTCTTCTTTCTTTCTGTTTGCTAATGAGAAGACTATACCATGACATGTGGGCCTGCCTCCCGGGGCTGAGGTGCGTGGGGGCCATCTGCTGGGGCCGGCGCCCTAGCGATGCCACCCAGACAGCTCAGGGTGTGGCCGCCCCACCTCTGACATCGCCGCAGAGAGGAGCTGGTGTCTCGGGGGCCGGGGTCTCTGATGTCCTCGCTCTGAACACTCGGTCCAGCTGTGGCTCCGTGAACGCAGGGCCTGGTGGGGCCACGCCCCCCTGCCCGCTCCCTCCCGAATCCCTGTCCCTCACAAACACCACCGCCTTTCCAAATGACCTCCCCCTGCATCTCCGCTGCCGGTGTTATTTTTAATTCTCAATAAAATGTCAGGCAGGAGAGTGGCTGCCTCTTCCGCTTGGTAAGGGATTTTGAAGAACTTTCTTTAAAAATAACAAAACATTTTTATTGATGTCAGAGAGGAAAGCAAAGGGACAGAGAGATGGACACATCAATGGTGAGAGAGAATCATGGATCGGCTGCCTCCTGCACGCCCCCCACCGGGGATCGAGCCTGCACCCCCTGCCCATCCTGGAATCAAAGCCCAACCTCCTGGCTCATGGATCGTGCTCACCACTGAGCCACACGGCCGGGCTTGACGAGGTTTCTTAGGGATGCTTTCGTTTAAAAGCAGACGATGGCGCCCTGGCCAGCGTGGCTCCGTTGGTTGGGCGTCAGTCTGTGCACTGAAGGTTGCGGGTTCGGTTCCCCATCAGGGCACGTGCGAGGGCTGCGGGCTCGATCCCCAGTAGGGGGCCTGCGGGAGCAGGGCTCAATGCTTTGCTCTCACATCCATGATTCTCTCTCTCCCTCTCTCTGCCCCTCTCTCTCAAAGTCAACTATGAAAATGAAAACAGAAAAGTGGGGCAGTGGTGACAGCTCCATTTGGGAAATAAGGACATTGGCTGGAATCCCAACCGTGTCATGCTCTGGGGCTGGCCCAGGCGTGTTCTTTTTTCAAAGAAGGAGAATCCTCGCACAGAAGCGCACGGGCAGCTGGCGGAGCCGAAGGCAGAGCGGCGGCTGGTCGCGGACAAGGGGGCCACGGGAGCCACGGGCGCCGGTATTTCAAGCAGAGGTCCGTCGCCGGCTGGACGGTGCAGGGACGGGACAGCCACGGAGCCTCCGGCTTCAGTGACCAGAGGCCCGAGGAGAGTCACGCTGCTCCTGACTGTTGAGCTACGCTTGCTTTGATTTCCCAGCAACAACTTCAAGGCACACAGACCCTCTGGAATGTTCGGCTCTGAGGAGCCCGAGCGCTGCCTCCCAGGGAGCGCGTCCTGTGTCCCAGGCCCGGCTCGCAGCGCTTCCCACACCCAGTGTGGCCCTCCAGTGCCCTGGCCACGGGGACCTGTCACACGTGAAACAGACACGGGAGGTGCAGCGGGTTCCCAGGGCGGGAAGTTTAACAAGTGACGGGTCCCACTTCCACCCGAGGCGGCCTGAATCCCAGCCTGAGCGTGTGCGTGTGTGTGTGTGTGCATGTGTGCATGTGCATGTGTGTGTGTGTGTGCGTGTGCCTGTGTGTGCCTGTGTGTGCATGTGTGCATGTGTGCATGTGTGTGTGCGTGTGTGTGTGCGCGCGTGTGTGTGTGCGTGTGTGTGTGCGCGCGCATGTGTGTGTGCATGTGTGTGTGCATGTGCCTGTGTGTGTGCGTGTGTGTGTGTGTGCGTGTGTGTGCGCGCGTGTGTGTGTGTATTTAATTGATTTCAGAGAGGAAGGAAGAGGGAGAGATAGACACATCAATGATGAGAAAGAATCATTGATCGGGTGCCTCCTGCTCACCCCACACTGGGGATTGAGCTTGCAACCCAGGTCTATGCCCTGACCAGGAATCGAACCGTGACCTCCTGGTTCATAGGTCGATGCTCAACCACTGAGCCACACCGGCCGGGCCCAGCCTGCACTTTTAAACAGAAAATTAACTTAAAAGTTGGTCTCCTCCACAGTTTAAGAGCCACACACCTGTGTAGCTTAAGAGAAGTGAGACAGTGTAATGCCTGTATGTTAGCTAGAACCATTCATACAATAGAAGAAACTTCTGTTTCCATTCACACACATTTGCCAACACATGTTGATATGCATTTTTCAAAATAAAAGACTTTGAGAGGAAGGCGGCCAGAGGGGTACAATGATGAGAGCCCGCTGTTTGCCCCGCCCCACACCCGCCTGCACATGCGTGGGGACCGTGGGCAGCACGCTCAGCCCCAGGTGTGCCACCATCACCGGGCGGCGAGGACACAGCCTCCCCCTAATCTAACCACGTTAGCATCTGGGGAGCAGGCTGTCTGTGCCATGCACGGAATTTCTTAAACAACGGAGTGAACGGCCACGAGGGGAGGCAGACAATATTCTGAACCAACCTAAGAAGCGTGAACCGCTGTGATGCAGGCCGCGGGCACAGCACACCGCGGGCACAGCACACCGCGGGCCCTTCGGCGCAGGAGGTGTCAGCCTCCCCAGGGCCTGTCCTCCGCCTCCAGCTCCGGGCGGATGTCCACGGCGGAGATGCGGCTGGGCTCACGGTCCAGACCTCTGGCTCCACCCCCTGGACAGGATCCTCAACTGGCCCCCGGACATCCCCACCGTGTCCCTCGTGCATCTCCAACTCAGCATCACAGAAACACAGACTCTTCCACACACGGTCTCCCTCCTGGTTGGTGACTTGGGGTGACACCCTGTCCGTCAAGCCACCCAAACAGGAAACAAACCAGGTCCTAGACTCCTCTGTGCCCCCGCTGTCCGAGGGAGGCAGTCACCAGGGCCTGCGATGTCGCCTCCTAAGACCCTTCCCCCTGCCCCCGCTCCGTCGCCCGCCCCGGCCCAAACCTGAGGGTGACTCATCTTCAGGGGCTGAGACACTGGGACTCACCCTCACAGCCCAGGGCCGGAGCCCAGGTCTCTGAGGCCTCTCTCCTCGCCGTCTCCTCCCGGTGTCCCCGGTGGCCGCCCCGCTGAGGGTCTGGGCCCCAATCTCTTCTTCGTATAAGGGCACCAGTGCTATTAGATCAAGGCCCGCCCGCGTGACCGCCTTGGAATTTGATTGCCTTTAGAGAACAGTTGTTACTGATTTCAGAGAGAGAATCAGAGGGGGAGAGAGAGAAACATCAGTGATGAGAGAGAATCACAGATCGGCGGCCTCCTGCACGCCCCCCCCCCCCCCCGGGGATGGAGCCTGCAACCCGGGCCTGTGCCCTGACCGGGAGTCCAACTGTGACCGCCTGGCTCCGAGGTGATGCTCAGCCCCTGGGCCACACCCACCGGCTTAAAGACCTCCTCACAGACCCGTGTCCAGTGCAGTCACATTCCCAGGCCCGGGGCTGGGCCCCATCCTGGGAACGGCGGGTGGACACAGCTCCGCCCACCCCAGGCCCGGCTCAGGCTCCCCTGGCCTTCAGCACACCCTCGTCTCCCAGGTCCCTTCAGCCGCAAGACGCTGTATTGTCCCAATTTTTAAAACAAGGGCCCTGGGTTATTTCTATAATCGGGAAACACAAAATCAATGAATTGTTTTAAAGGAAGTGTGGGGTCGCTTAGAGCTCAGGGAGGTCTCCCGGGGGGGTCCTCTCTTGGGTCCAGCTGCCCCGGGCCAGCCCCGCCACCCCGGCCTCCACCCGGCCTCCGCCTCCCGGTTCCTCCACAGGCTGCCCGCTGGCTGGACGGTGGGCTGGATCCGGTCATTTTAATAACAAGGGAAAACAATAAATTCAGAACCTGTATTGGGAGGAATGAGACGGGGGGGGGGGGGGGGCGGGGGAGGAGGAGGAGGAGGAGGAGGAGGAGGAGGAGGAGGAGCAGAGACTAATGGAAGGAGAGGAAGGGCGAGAGCTTCCCCACCCCTCACCCCACCCCAGACTGAGGCCTGGAGGGGAGGGGAGGGGAGGGGCGAGCAGGGGCGCAACCTCCTAGACCTCCCCCCCTCCCCCCATACACGCAGGGAAATAGCTGCCCCCCCACCGTGTCTGTGCCCACAGGCAGGGGTCCCTGCTTCCCTGTGTGCATGAGCCCTCCCCTGCCCTTGACCACACGCAGCCTCCTCTGCACCTCCCACCCGTCCCGACCCGCCAACCCGAAGCCTGTGGGCAGCGGCCTGAGCCAGCGCTGCCCCCATCCGGGCTCTGTCCTTGGCCTGGGGTGGAGGATCAGGAGGCCTCGGGCTGGGCCGCTCCCGGGAGGGGGGGGGGCGGTCCCTGTTGGGGCGCGAGGGGCGGGACCTTGGGAGGAGGTGGGGGGTCGGCTTTGGAGGGAGGAGTGTCCCCAGCCAGAGCAGAGCGGTCCCCTGGAGCCAGAAGAGGCTCCTGCAGAGCCCGCAGCTGCCTCACCAGGGGCCGAGGGTCATAGCCAGGACACCGTTCCTGTCGCCCCACCCCAGGCCCGGGGCTCCCCACCCGACAGGACGTCTCCCCGGCGCCTTCCCACCTGCTCACCCATCCCTCACCCTCCAGATTAACTTGGGGAGGGAGCCCCGGGTTCATAGATGCGGGGCAGCTGGAGGTGTGGGACGGCCCCCAGGCCCCTGGGACGGGCTCCAGTGGCTGAAGCTGAAACCCTCGGACCTGCAGTGTCTTCTCCTGTAAAAGGGGACAGCGGCCTCCCCCAGGACGGTGTGTAAGCTGAGCCCTAGAAACGCCAATTCCCGGCCGCCCCAGCCTATCCCAGCTTCCTCCACCGGGGCCTGAGGGCAGGTGGACTCCCGGGCTGGCCTCAGGCAGGTGGCCGTCCTGCTGGCTGGGTTGAGGGCGATCCAGGGGGAAGGGCGACTGGCGGGAAGGGGGGAGGGGCCATCCGTTTGGGGTTTTGTTTGGCTGCTTTTTGTTGTTTATCTTTAGCTTCCCTGATGCAGCACCCTCCCTCCCCCCAAAGCTCCAGGCGCTCCCCTAGGATTCGGTGCCTGAAGTGGGACCCCAGGCCCGGGCAGGGGTCCTTGTTCTTCAACCCCTCCCGGTCCTGCAAGCACTAGAGGACCCGCAGCACAGAGACCTCCGCCGGGAGGGGGCTCCTGCCCTCCGGCTGCCCGCAGATCCGATGGCAGACACCCCCTGACAGGCCGCAGGGGCTCCTGGGAGCCCATCCCAGGAGTGAGGGCCTGAGGCTCCTGAGCTCCGAGGGCCACCCCTGCCTCCCTCCCTCCCCTCCCCCCTCCTCTGCCTCCCTCCCTCCTCTCCCTCTCTCCCCTGCCTCCCTCCCTCCCCTCCCTCCCTCCCCTGTCTCCACCCCTGTCTCCCTCCCTCCCCTCCCTCTCTCCCCTGTCTCCCTCCCTCCCCTCCCTCTCTCCCCTGTCTCCCTCCCTCCCCTGTCTCTACCCCTGCCTCCCTCCCTCCCCTCCCTCTCTCCCCCGTCTCCCTCCCTCCCCTGCCTCCCTCCCTCCCCTCCCTCCCTCCCCTGCCTCCCTCCCCTGTCTCCCTCCCCTGCCTCCCTCACCATCTGCAGCCTCCCTGGACCTGCCCTCTCCTCCCTGACTTTGGCCAAAGGTCAGCACCTCTGTGGTGAGTGTCCCCTCCCTCTGAGGCCAGTGGGACATGAAATAAGATGAAATAAGATGAAGTCGGTCAGATCGGCTCAGCGCCTGGCACAGCGTAGGTGGGTCGCTTTAAGTGGTCACTGTCACCATTTGCTGACTTGCTAAGGCGCCCAGGCGCCCAGCAGTGGGTTTTACAGACCTGACCGCATGGCTGCATGTGGACACCAAGTAAATACACACGAGTCTCTGCCCACATTTCACAGTCACGGTGTACACCAGCCCGCACATGTGCGTGGGTGTCTGTGTGCATGTGCGTGTCTGTACGCGCACCCATGTGTGTATGTGTGTGTGTGCGTATGTGTGCGTGCGTGTGTCTGTGTGCATGTGCGTGTCTGTGCGCGCGCCCATGTGTGTATGTGTGTGCGTGCGTGTGCGTATATGTGTGCGTGCGTGTGTGTCTGTGTGCGTGTGCGCATGTGTGTGCGTGTTCAGAGGTGTTTGCCCGGCACCCTCCGGCCAGGCCGGCCGGGATGGGGCGGCTCTGGGAGTGAGTCTGGCAGGGGCACAGATGGCGTCTGTTCGCAGAGCGCCGCCTTCCTAGGGCCACAGCTCAGGGCCTGAGCGCCAAGGGGGCCGCTCTGCATTCCTGCTGGTTTCCGGACCAGGAGCGACGCTGAAACGGTTTTTCTCTTCCTTTCCTCTCGGTGCCAAGAGCCGGCCGGCCCTGCCCAGGACCGCTCTCCGGGCAGCCGCGCCAGACGCCGCCTGAATGCGCGCAGAAGGGAGAGGCGCGGGGGAATAAAGGCCAGGAGCCCGGAAGCGGTGGGAGGTCTGCGCCCTTGGAGACCCGCGGAGCCGCCAGCCCTTTTGGCACCGGCACCTCCCGGGCCGCCAGGCGGTGGGGCGAAGGCGGCCGTGACACGCACCCGGCCTTTTGTGGGAGCGAAACACAAAGGAGGGGGAGACACGTCTTCCGTTTTGAGGGCGGCCCGGGGCCCAGGAAGCCAGGCCGACGGGAACTCCGGGCCTGGGGCCGGCGCTCGGCCTCACAAGTGAGCGCTCAATCCGCCCACCGAGCTGCGCCGGGCTGCGCCTGGAGAGGGTCGGGGGAGGGGGTCCCTCCCGTGGGGGGTCTCGCCCAGGACGTGCACACCAGGCGCTGGACTCGAGACCTGGACCAGAGCCTGGGCGCCGCCAGGTCGCAAGAAGGCCAGCGCAGTGGCCCGGCTCCAGTTCCCCGTCATTCCTGGTGGGGGCGGGCGGGCTCCGCTGCGCCAAAGCAGCCGGGGAGCACAGTCCGCCCCCACCTCCGGGGCACGTTGGGGAGGCTGCCAGGAGCAGGGCCTGCAGCCCGGAGCTGCCACCCGAAGCCCCAGGCCTGGGGAGAAAGGTCCCCATGCCCCCTCGGCTGGGTGGCCCCGGGTGCAGGGCCTGGATGGTCCTTAGGGGCGTCCACGCGGGAACCTGGTGAGCCAGCTCGCTGCCTCCCCACTGCCTTCCCAGGCTCTAAACTCGGCTGTTCCCAGACTCGTCCTGCCCCTGCTTCCAACCGAGTTAGCGCCCCGAGAGCCTCGGGCCTCGCCCTCCCGCGGGCGGTCACCGGTGGCGAGAGACTAAAGAAGGAATTGGGGCTCCGAGCCGCGCGCCGCGCGTTGGACTGACGGCGCACGGTCCGCCTGCTGGGCTGCCTGCATTAGACACACGGATTAGCCCGCGCCCGGCCAGTGGCCCGATGCGCCCCCCCACCCCCACGATGTCCTCACTGCCAGCCGCCTCCGGGGGCCCAAAGGGATGGCCCGCGCACAGCCCAGTTCCCCGCCCTCCCTGCCCTCCGCGTGGGCGTCTGTGACAGATTCTCCCCATTGAGCGGTTGCCGGCCACCCTCCTGAGCCGCTGGAGGACATGGCCCCAGGCCTCAGTTCTTCGTGTATTAAATACACATTTAACGGGCGGCAGAGCCAGCTGGGAGGCCGCGGCTAGGAAAAGAACCCCAGAAGGCGGAGAGCGGGCGGGGGGCCGGGCTTCCCAGTGGACAGACCTGGGGGGCGGGGGTACTGGGAGCAACACTGTGGGCTTCTTTTCGTATTTGTGTATTTGTAACTTTGCTAACCTGCAGGCAAATCGCTTACTATGTTTATTTGTTTGCTTGGTTTCTTGAAGCCTTCATGCAAATTAAAAGTTGCCAAACAACCCAGTGACGGTACCGTTCCCTGAGCGGGGCTGGGGCTGTGCTGAGTGCGCGGCAGAGGCGCAGGGTCCTGCCCCCCGCCCCGCCCCCCGGCCCCCCCCCAGCCCCGGTCCCCCGCAAACAAACGCCTGTACTTGAAGGGTGTGGACTTCACAAATTCCGCGCAGGGAAAGCTCAGAGACGGCGCGTGGGGCCGCGCTGGCGTCCACAGTCCGGGCAGGGCTGCCCCACAAGGGTTAGCAGGCTTTTCCTGCAGACTTGCCGCAGGCAGACACAGTCTCTCCGTTTCCCATCTACAAAATGGGTAGATGCACCTACGACAGGCTTCATTTCTCCCGGTCGAAGATTTCCGTGTCCGGAGCCGGCTGGGGCTGCTAAAGGCCGTGGGAACGCGGCCGCGAGTGGCTGGATCTCGCCGTCCGGCCCCGGGTGTGCGGAAGCTTCGCCGGGGCCTGGCGCCTCTCGCTGCGGACGGTCCGGTCCGGCGTTGCCCACCCCGTCGTGTCGCGGAGAGGACCACGGAGCTGACGCTGAAAACACAGCTAATGAAGGAAGGGTGTGCGCAGCGCTGCGGCAGCGCGCGGCCCGGGTCGGCACCTCCGCAACCTGACCGGAGAGTCGCTGTTTCTTGGCAAACACCATCCGGGAGGCGCCTCCCTCCTCCGTCCCCGCCGGGCGTCTCGCTAGGCCCTGCCCCCAGCGGAGGGCGCTCCCGGCCGCCTCCTGGCGCGCTCTTCGCGTGCGAGGAAAGCAGGTGCTTTGTGCCTGGTTGCCGGTTACGGGGGGCTCCAAATGTCCGCGTGCTGGAGCCCGTGGGGTGCGGACAGGCAGCGGAGAACCGAGAGACAGAGAGAGAGAGAGAGAGAGAGAGAGAGCGCTCTAGCCCCAGCGCGTCTCACCGCGTCGGGTATCAGGTTAGTTTGTGGCGCTGCCAGCCCACCCCATCCCCCAGCCGCCTCTCTGGCCGCCGTATTTTTAAACAAATGTAACAAAGTTCCCTTTCGGCGGCGGCCGCGGTCGCGATCGGTCCCCGGCACTTCCCCGCGAGCCCGCCCAGCGCCCGCGCCTCTCACGCGCCCCGCCCAGCCCCGCCTGCAGCTCCGCCCGGAACCTCCTTGCGCGCGCCCATTGGCTGCGCGCGGGGCGGAGGCGGGCGCCGGGCGCCGCCAGCTTCATTGAGCGGAATGAGCCCGGATGACGTCACTCCCAGCTCCCACTCCCCCCGCCGCGGGCCCGCTCATTGGCGCGGCGGCCCCTCCCGGACCCGCGCATTGTTCCCGCCCCGCGCGGCCGCCGCCGCCGCCGCCGCCGCCCCGCGCTATAAAAGCCGGCCGAGCCTGGGAAGGTGCGGGTGCGCAGCACAGACCCACGCGCCCTCCGCGCCGGAGCCCGTCTGGGAACCAGCGCCTCTAACTGCATCCACAGTAAGTGTCCCCGCCCTCCGCCGCCAGCTGCACCCCCAGGGCGGACGCCCCTCCACTGGGCTGCGCCCCAGGAAGCTCCGTAGAGGGTCCCCGAACCCGCCCCTGCCCGCCAGTTCTCCACGGCGGTTCCTCGCTCTGACCCACCGCGCACCCACGCAGCATCCTTCGCCCGCAAACGAGAAGTCGGGTGGTCACGGCTGCCTCTGCCCGAGTCCTGGTCCGCTGGCCAGCTCCGCGCGGCCCCGGGCGCAGCGCCGGAACCCGGCTCGGTGCGGGCCCTGGGTGCGGGCACTGGTGCGGGCACTGGTGCGGGCCCTGGGTGCGGGCTCTGGTGCGGGCATGTACGTGTGTCGGCTCCGCGCCGTCGATGGAGATGAGGTGGATGCGTGCGTGTGAGGAACCAAATGCACATCTATTTAGACTCGCCTTCCCAAGGGAAACCTTCACTTGCCACTTGTTTATACCAACCCTGGAGACCGGCTCCGTTCCTGGCGGAAGGCGTGAGGCCTCCAGAAGGCCGCCCTCCCGGGGACAACCTGTGGCTGAGCGCGAGGGGAGGCTGCGGGGAGGGAAGGAGAGAAGACTGCGCCCCCCCCCCCCCAAGGCCAAGGGCGGCGCGGTCGGCACAAGGCGACCCGCCATCCGAGCCTGGGCCCCTCGGCGGAGCAGGCGCAGGCCCCGCAGCTGTTCTCTTCCGCTGACCTCACCTCGGTCTCGGCTCTCTCCTCCGTAGGACGCGCGGGGACGCCTGGCAGCCGAGGGAGGAAGGCCCCTGCGAAAGCCCGACTGTGCCCGGGGCCATGGACTCGGACGCCAGCCTGGTGTCCAGCCGCCCGTCCTCGCCGGAGCCCGATGACCTGTTCCTGACGGCCCGGGGCAAGGGCGGCGGCGGCGGCTTCACCGGGGGCACCGTGTCCTCGTCCACGCCCAGCGACTGCCCGGCGGAGCTGAGCTCGGAGCTGCGCGGCGCCCTGGGCGCGGCGGCCGCGCACCCGGGGGACAAGCTGGGCGGCGGCGGCTTCAGGGCCTCGTCCAGCGCGGCGGCGGCGGCCGCGTCGTCCACGAAGAAGGACAAGAAGCAGCTGACGGAGCCCGAGCTGCAGCAGCTGCGCCTCAAGATCAACAGCCGCGAGCGGAAGCGCATGCACGACCTCAACCTCGCCATGGACGCGCTGCGCGAGGTCATGCCGTACGCGCACGGCCCGTCGGTGCGCAAGCTCTCCAAGATCGCCACGCTGCTGCTGGCGCGCAACTACATCCTCATGCTCACCAGCTCGCTGGAGGAGATGAAGCGGCTGGTGAGCGAGATCTACGGCGGCCACCACGCCGGCTTCCACCCGGCCCCCTGCGGCGGCCTCGCGCACTCCGCGCCCCTGCCCGCCGCCGCCGCGCACCCCGCCGCCGCGCACCACCCCGCGGTGCACCACCCGCTCCTGCCGCCCGCCGCCGCCGCCGCCGCGGTGTCCAGCGCCTCCCTGCCCGGCTCCGGGCTGTCGTCGGTCGGCTCCATCCGGCCCCCGCACGGCCTGCTCAAGTCTCCGGCGGCGGCGGCGGCCCCCCTGGGCGGCGGGGGCGGCGGCGGCGGGGGCTTCCAGCACTGGGGCGGCGTGCCCTGCCCCTGCAGCGTGTGCCAGGTGCCGCCGCCGCACCCCCACGTGGCGGCCCTGGGCGCCGGCGGCCTGCCGCGCCTCACCTCCGACGCCAAGTAGCCGTCGGGTCGGCTGGGTCTGGTGAGCGGGGCGGGGAGGCCGCGGGGAAGCGGGGACTGGCGGCGCTGGGGCCGTGGCTGGGTTGGGGGGCAGGGGTGCGAGGCCAGCCCCCTGGGGCGCACTTAACTGGGCGAGTGAGAGGGGCGTGCGCCCCGGGACCTGGCTCAGCCCTCTCCGGCTTTAGCGCGGGTCCGGTGGACACACTTCTAAGAGGGCATCGCTGTGTGCACCCCTCCCCAAACACCCCTCGGCCCCCCAAAGAGGGGATTCTCAGAACTGGTTCTCCGGGAACCAGGCCTCCCTCGCTCTGGCTGCACTTACTTGGGGGACGGGGAGGGAGGCTGGGGACTCCCTCTCCTCCCCCCAGTTTCGGGGCGGGTGGGGCCCCGGGGAGGGGAGGCCGGGCTAGGAGTTGGTGGAAGCTGGGGGTCGGTACCAGAAGCGCCCTGGTCGTCTGGTCGCGGTATCGGATCGGGTCAACCCACACCCTTTGAGAACCGAGCGTCCTCCCTGTTGGCCTCGGCGCGTGGCCTTCTAACGCGCCCACGTCCCCTTTTCGGACAGCAGCACGCGCTTCATGGCCCCACGCTGTCCACTCGGGGCGGAGCGGGGTTTTCGTTATTTTAGAAGAGTCCGCCGCCCACCCCACTCCGTCTCTGAGCACCAGTGATCGGTCCCTCGCCCGATGGGGCGGACCTGGTACCGAGGGCTGGACGGGACTCAGAGGCTGTTGCTGTGAATATAATTCGGGTGTTGGGGGTCCCCACGGCTTGCTTTCCTTCCTTGGGTGTGTAAGTATCTCCGTGAGGTCCGTGCGCGCTGTGTGCTCACGTGCCGGCCGCCCCGCCGGCACCGGCGCCTTAGCCGGGCCTCCCTGTGTCCGTGTCTTTTGCCACTTTTAACACAAATGACAAACCCTCGCGTGCTTCCTGCGTCCCGCGAGCCCGGGCGGGCGCCGCACTGCCTGGGCCTCCCCGCATCTGTCAGTAACACCCCCTCCACCGCCGCCCGCCCCCCAGAGTGCATCATGTTTTATTTTTGTAAAAAGAAAAAAAGTGCTAAATACTATTTATTACCTGTTTTGTTGCAAAAAAAGAAATAAATGATCAAGTGTTGAGATTTTACATACAAACGGAAGTCAGTGGGTGTTTCGCAGCAGCGGGGCGGGGGCGGGGGAGGGGTTCTCTCCCTGGGACCGAGCGGGGCGGTGTGCCCGTGCTGCTGCTCTGGCCCCTCTCTCTCTCTCTCTCTCTCTCTCTCTCTCTCTCTCCCCCCCCCGTGTTATTTTATTTCTGACGTCTAATTGCGGTCCTTCCCCGGCGCCTGAGGACTGAGTCTGTTGGACGTGAAATGTTCGCTCCCGCCGGAGACTTGGGGCCTTGGGGCGAGGCCGTGCGGGGCCGGGGGGCCGGGGGTCCCAGGGCTCAGGCGCGGCGGCCAGGATTGCAGTCGCCTCCGCTCCGCCCAGGCCGCGCCCGCATCAGCCGCCAGCCCCGAGCAGCCCCGAGGGCCGAGCGAGCCGCAGGGTCCACTCGCCCTCCCTGCTCCCCGCGGCGTGTGCGACCCTCCCCCGCGCCCAGCCCGGCCTCGAACTGCGCCCTGACGGTGCCGGCGGCTGTGAGCCGGACCCTCGGAACCTCCGCCCGGGCCGCGGCCTCCGCGCTGGGGGGGTCCGGCCGGAGCCCAGCAGCTTCGCACCGAGGGCCCTCGCCACTCGCCGGTGGACGCGCCCGCCCGCAGGGCCGCTGGGCCGGGGCCTCGCTGCACGTCCAGGCATCTTTGGGGGCCGCCGGCGGGAGTTCCCTGCACCCCGGACCCCAGGACACCGGGACGGAGGAGGTGCTGGCTGGAACCCCGCTTCCTGAAGCTGCCCCTGCGCCAGGCCCACCGGCTCCCCTGCAGGGGGCCCCCGCCGCTGGGGGACCCCTCACCCGCCGCTGGGGGACCCCTCACCCGCCGCTGGGGGACCCCTCACCCGCCCCTGGGGGACCCCTCACCGCCGCTGGGGAAGCCGGGCAGCGGGCAGCAGGGCGGAGGCGCCGAGGGTCCCCGAGGAGAGAGGGCAGAGCTGACAGTTTTGTTCCGAAATCCCGTCCGAGAGGAAACCTAAGAAGCGAAGTCATGGCTCCCGTGTGCGGCTCCGGCTGCGCGGGGTGAGGAGAGGGCCTTCGTTAGAAGCAAAAAATGAAATAAAATAAAAATAAGAAGCCGCCCCCCCCCAGCAAGCTCTCCCCAGGCGGCCAGCCGCGTGGACCCGGCCAGGCTCCCAGCTCCCCCCCCAGAAGGCACCCCCTAAACGGAGCGCCCAGCAGGGACCTGGGCCGCAGGGAGAGCAGCTCCCGGGAAGGAAGAGGCGCGCTGGCCACACAGGCAGGCGGCTGGGGGCTGGGGGGTAGGGGGTTGGGGGGTGGCCCAGGCTGGGGGGCGGGGGCGGAGGGGCCCGCGGCGGGTGGGGTGCAGCCAGGGAAGTCCCATGCGGCTACTTTGATGGCGGGAGAGTCTTTCACGGGGGGCGGGGGGACCCTCCACGGAGAAGGGGACCGAAGAGGAGGTAGAGAAACGGCCCCAGGCGGTGGCCTGTGGGCACCGGCGTGGTGACCCCGCCCTGGGAGCCGCAGTCCCGCGGGTTCCTCCTGCGCTGGGTGCCCCGCCCCCGCCCCCACGGCCCTGAGGTCACCCCCAGCTCCCCTCCCCCACAGCTCGGGGGCCCCGGGTCGAGGGCAGAGCCTCCTGCGCATCTGGCCCTGGGTCTGCCCTTGGGCCTCACGCCCTCACTGGGCAGGGGGCACAGGGGCCCTGGGGCGCTGCAGCGGGAACAGGGGTGCAGGCTGGGACAGGAGGGCTGGGGCTGGGCCTTGGGGGCTCAGGATCTGAGCGGCGGGAGGCGCCCTCGCTGAGGGCTGAGGGCAGAAGGCGCTTCCCCAGAGCGCGGCGCGTGTTAATTCCGTTCTCACGGTGACCTGCGAGGCGGCCTCTTGTCATCACATTTACAGGTGAGGGAACTGAGGCACCGATGGAGGCAGCGGCTTGCTGGGGGCATAGCTAGTCAGTGGGGGCAGCAAGGTGGTAACCCAGGAGCCCTGAGGCCGCCCCACCCTACCCCGTCCCCCTGCGCCCAGCAGGCCCCAGGCTCCGGCTCCACCCCCTCGCCCCAGCCCCAGGTGAGCTCCTCCCGCTCCCCCTTGGCGTCTGGGTCACCTCTGCCCCCAATGCCCGGGTTTGGGTTCGGGTTTGGGTTCGGGTTAGTATAGTTAGGGTTAGGGGATAGGGTTAGGGTTAGGATAGAGTGGGGTTAGGGGTAGGGGTAGGGGTAGGGTTAGTATAGGGTTAGGGTTAGGGTTAGGATAGAGTGGGGTTAGGGGTAGGGGTAGGGTTGGGGTTAGGGCAGAAAGGCCTTGGCAATGAGCAGCTCCTGGGGCTCCAGGCAGGGAGGAGGAAGAGGGGGAAGGGGGTGGGCATGTGAGTGGAGGAGGCTGGGTGTGGGAGGCACCATCGTGAGGAACTGTGGTTGGTGCCCTGGGCCGCATCCCTCCTGGCCTGTGTAGCCCTCACCCGGTGCAGTAATTCCCGTGGAACCTCAAGCCTTATGCCTCCTGGATCAGACACGGGTCAGGCTGAGGGCGAGCTGACCGGGGCGGGGGGGGGGGGGGTGATCTGGGGCGCTCCCCTCCCAGGGTGATTCGGGCCCAGTTTACCACCTGCGGGCGTCCAGTTTGCAGCCCCTGGAATTGGCTGCTGGACAGAACCACTTAAAGGGCGGTGGCTGGGTTTGAAGACTCATCTTTATTGGGGTCCTGGGGTCTCCATGTGCTGCTCTCGGGGAAGGAACTTGCCGGTGAAGTGGAGCAGACCTGTGCGCCCTCCCCTTGGCCTCGCTGCGGGGTCCTGTGGAGCGGCCAAGAGGCCGGGCCTGGGGCGGGTGCTCCGCGGGTCCGCAGTGTTGGGGCGCGGGGGCGGGGACGCGGGCTCCGGGGGTCCGCACTGGCCCACGCAGCAGCCGCCCTGCCCCGCTGCAGGCCTGGAGTCCCCTGGCGGTGGGAGGGTTGGGGGTCCCTGAGAGGCGGCGGGGAAAACCCCTGGAAGCGCCCACATTCGCGTGGGGACAACAAGGTCCGGGGAGTCCGGGTCACGCATCCGCCAGGCGCTCTGCACACGCTCACAGGCCCACGCACCTGGAAGCCGAGGCCGTGGTCTGACAGCCTCGGGGCTGCTCGGCGGGCGGGGAGCCGGGGAGCGGGGAGCGGGGAGCTGGGGAGCGGGGAGTCAGCACCGTCAGCCGCGGCCCCTCCCCCGCCCCTGCCTGGCTGCCCACCATCTGGGCAGCAGAGGCTGGTGTGCAGAGCAGGGCTGGAGGGGTCTCCGCAGCGGTGCGCTCTGAGCCTCAGTTTCCCCTTCTGTGGAATGGAGCCAGGGCGGGGGGGGGGGGCGGCTGGCACAGGGCCTGGACACGGTGGCCCTCGGTGAGGGGTCTGTGCTTTACCAAGGGGGGAAGGTCCCTCACTACAGAGAAACGAGCTCAGGGAGGAATCCACTGCAGGGAACGCTGCTTCATCAAGTTGCCCGCGCCCCCCCCCCCAGCCCCACTCTCCTCTTGGCAAAGGCCTGCCCTCTGGGTGCCAGGCTTGCTGGCCCCCCTGTCTGTGCCCTCAGATGCCCAGGCAGCTGGGGGTCAGCCACAGGTGCCGGGTTCTGCCTGCTATGGAGGTGCAGCTGGAAGCCACAGGAGGACCTGAACTGGGGGCTCCCGTCACCCCAGTTCTGAACTCTCCAAGCCATTCAGGCCAGCGCAGCCCATGGAGACCTGGGGAGACTGGGCAGCTTGGCCGGGGCAGGAAGAAAGGAACTCGGTGCAGCCAGGCGCCCGCCGGCAGGGAAGGGGCGAGGAGCTGGAGGGCCCCTCCACCCCCCAGTCCTGGGCTCGCCCCCTGCCTCCTTCCCGGAACCCCCCCTCCCGCACACAGGACCAGGCTCAGGCCCGCCCACCGAAGGTCTGCTCGTCATCATTCCGAGAGTTTGTGTCTGATGCAATACTAACCACCTGGAAGGGAACAATTCAGTGGCATCCACAGCCCCGCGCAGCTACCGGCTCTAGTCCCAAACCTGGCGGCTGCGAAGTAGAACCTTGTACCCACTCAGCAGCGACACTCCCGGCCCTGCCCTCCCGCCGGTTCAACCCCAGCCATGGCCTTACCCGTCCTGGATGCTTCATAGAAAGGCATCAGACAACACGCCACCGCCTGCCCGGGCTTCTCACACTCAGCCCGGAGGCCCAGCCGCCTGCAGTGCCCGTATTCATTCCTGTTAAAGGCCGAGAGTAATCCATCGCGTGTGGTTATGCACTCACCTGCTGGCGGTCTCTCTCATTTCTTTTCATCTTTATTGCTGAAAGTATCGCAGATGGCACTTGTACGTGAGTGTAAAGAACACAATGCAACACAATTTGAGGTAATACTTTCACCGCCTTTTTAATTCTGGAACCTAACCCCGCTCTGCTGCTCTGTCCCCCCACCCCATGTGTACTTTATTACTGGTGTCGTTAATGACGCAGAAGTCTCGGTTCATCCTGCTCACGGATGTAGGGCGGCACCCGGCACATAGTAAGTGCTCATCCTGGTCACTGAACGAACGAATGAGCGAATGAGTGAATGGATGGATGGATGGGTGGGTGGATGGGTGGATGGATGGGTGGGTGGATGGGTGGATGGATGGGTGGATGGGTGGATGGGTGGGTGGGTGGGTGGGTGGATGGATGGATGGATGGATGGATGGATGGATGGGTAGATGGATGGATGGGTGGGTGGGTGGATGGATGAGTGGATGGGTGGATGGATGGATGGATGGATGGATGGATGGGTGGGTGGATGGATGGATGGATGGATGGGTAGATGGATGGATGGGTGGGTGGGTGGATGGATGAGTGGATGGGTGGATGGATGGATGGATGGATGGATGGGTGGGTGGGTGGATGGATGGATGGGTGGGTGGATGGATGGGTGGGTGGATGGATGGATGGATGGATGGATGGGTAGATGGCTGGATGGGTGGGTGGGTGGATGGTTGGGTGGATGGATGGATGGATGGATGGGTGGGTGGATGGATGGGTGGGTGGATGGATGGATGGGTGGATGGGTGGATGGATGGATGGATGGATGGGTAGATGGATGGATGGGTGGATGGGTGGGTGGATGGATGGATGGGTGGATGGGTGGATGGATGGATGGATGGATGGGTAGATGGATGGATGAGTGGATGGGTGGGTGGATGGATGGATGGGTGGATGGGTGGATGGATGGATGGGTGGATGGGTGGATGGATGGATGCAGATGCTTTTGGTCATGGAGCCCCTTCTAAACTAGAGTGGGAGAGCCACAAAGTGCACAGGGACTCCCACACCAGGAAACACAAGCCAGACCTGACCCGTCCAAGGTGCCCTGTTGAACTCTGTCTGCCTTCCCACATGATTCTGAAAAACTGCAGGGTCTCGGAGGCCGGCCTTGTGTCGGTTCCGGAGGGGGCGCTCAGACAGGTGTTTACTCGGATGCTCGCTCCAATGGCAGCACCTGAGGAAGGCCACCGTCTCCCGGCAAAGAGCAGCTCCCACGCCGCCAGTTCAGAGTGTCCCGGACAGAGGAGAGCATGTGGGACGACCGCTCCCCTCAGCCTGCAGAGACCTCAGCCGCACAGACCCCACGGGGGAGAAAAAAGCCCTTGAACGCAGAGCTGCCCCCTTTGTTGAGGTCGCTGAGCTAGCCCCGCGGGGAACAATGGTGGGGGTGCTGGCGGGCCATGTGCCGATGCGCTCATGCCCTCAGCCGCACCAGATGGCCGGGCCGCGGCCGCGCCCGCCTGGGTCAGGACGCAGAGCCAGGCCGCCCCGCCCTGCCCGCGACCAGACACTGCTTCTCTGTGGAGACGCTGGCCGTCCGGGGAGGCACATGCAGGCCGCCAGGCAGGAGCAAAGGAACAACTCTGGGGGCTGGTGGGCTGGTGTGAACCGAGAGGCAGAATTGAAAAGCAGTTTCCTGGAGGGAAAGGCAGGAAAGGGATCCACGCGCTACATTGTTGCAGGGCCCGGCTCACGGGCATGGCTCACACTATCATGGTCTCCGCCAGGACCTGGCTGCAGCTCTAATCTCTCTCCCTCTCCCTCTGAGCTGTCTGTCTTCTGTCCTTCCCCACATCCCAGTGCATCATGGAGGAGAGAAAAGAGCTTGGTCCCCAAAACAAAAAAACAAAAACAAAGCCGGGCTTTCTTGCAACCCCAAAGGGAGGCTCCAGACAATTCCTTTGGGAACATGTAGCTCAGTGGCCACGGCAGGACCCCACGGCAGGGCCCCCTCCCGTCGCCCCGCTGACGAGAACACTCCGTCAACATCACCTTTTGCTCTTCCCACAGGTTGGGCGAGGCCGCCGGCCCGAGGCTCCCGTGTCCTGGGAGTGACCATCTGTCTGTCCGTCCCCATGGAGCCAGGCTGCGCTGCCAGGCGACCCCGCCCACTTCTCCCACCCATGTCCCCGGGGCGGAAACTCCATCAGAGCCAGGAGGGCAGCATCTCAGAGACATCCCGCCCGATCCACACAGAGGCCGAGGGGCACCCCACAGGAAGGACCAGCACGACCCTCAACCCCGATGTCCCCACTCTGAAACAGACAAGCAGGCGAGCCCCGCCATGTGGTCTTTTTAAAAAATATATATATTGATTGATTTCAGAGAGGAAGGGAGAGGGAGAGAGAGAAACATCCATGATGAGAGGGAATCATGGACTAGCTGCCTCCTGCACACCCCATGCTGGGGATCGAGCCCGCAACCCGAGCCTGTGCCCTTGACTGGGAATCGAACCCTGACCTCCTGGTTCATAGTTGACACTCAACCACTGAGCCACACCGGCCGGGCCATTTGGTCTTCAAAGTCAGTGCTTTAAAGTCAGGAGGATGGGCAGGGGCACGACCCCCGGTCACCAGCTGTGTGCCCTGTGTCCCTCCTGCTCATGCCACTGCTTCCCAGGGCGGCACCCAGCGAGCCCCGCAGCACGCCGTCACCGGGAGGGAGCGCAGCGCGCCGTGGGCTCAGCGGGGTCTGCGAGGTGTTGATGACGCGGGGAGGGTCCTGAGAGCCTGACCAGGTGAATTCTGCCGGGAAGGGAGTTGGGGGGGGGCACAGGACTAACAGGGCCCCACCAGCAGCCTTTGGGGAGACATGGGGGGGCTACTCTCACTCCTCAATAAAGAAGAACGCAGACATGTCTCCAAACGCAGCTGCTGACGTGGGGGTCTGCTCTCCTCATCCACCTGCTGGGCGAGCAGAACGCACGTGGGTCCGTTCTCCGTTCTGCACCCGCGGAGCAGCTTCCCGGGCTCGAAGCTGTAGAGGGGTGAGGGTTTAGTATCGTCTTCCGTCTCCTCCCTCTGCCCCCCACCCCCCCACTCCCCACCGAGGACAGAACTGGGCCCTGGGAGGGCGGGTTCCACGGCCTGTGTGTGTGGCCACGCCGTCCGGCTCAGGGCCCCGCGCCTGGTGCGAGGCGTTGCCGCGACCACCTGGAAACCATGTTCGTGCCTGGGACCTGCAGACTCCCCAGCCACCCTGTGCCAGCGATGAGACCCTCTTTGAGGTGGTCGCACAGGGTTCCACGTGCCGGCCACGGGCTCCTCACACTGTCCCCACCTCCGTGGCCGGCAGCCGAGTTTCCTCCCAGTCACCACAGCAGACAGCAGGCAAATCGCTTCTGTTTTCAGGGCTCCTGTGACTTACAGAGAGGCAGGGAGAGGGAGAGGGAGAGGGAGAGGGAGAGGGAGAAGGAGAGGGAGAGGGAGAGGGAGAGGGAGAGGGAGAGGGAGAGGGAGAGGGAGAGGGAGAGGGAGAGGGAGAGAAGCATCGATCGGCTGCCTCCTGCCCCCCCCCCCACACACACACACAGGGATCGAGCCCACAACCCGGGCACGTGACCTGACGGGAACCGAACCAGCGGCCTTGTAGTGCCTGGGACGATGCTCCAACCACCTGAGCCCAGCAGCCAGGCCCCACCACTTCTCAGGCCCTGAACCAGGATGCACCCCCAGTGAAGAATTACCGTCCATTTTGCCACGGAGCCACGTGAGTCTCCAACAGGCACCGCAGTGCGAGGCGCTCACATGACTGCCCTGAAGAAGCCGGCGTTCCCCCAGCCCGGATCCGCTGGACGCAGGGAGGAGCAGGCTGATGAGAGACAGCGGGTCCCCCTCACCACCCGGCGCCTGCCCGCAGTCAGCACCTGCGACGGTTCCGAGCGGATGGAGCAAAGCAGCCCCCAGCCCTGAGATCCCGGCTCTCTCACCGGGGAAGCCAGTTACCTTCACCCCAACGCAATGCCCCAACTGGCGCCTGCCCTCCCCCGGGAGAGGCCGCCAGGGGAGGAAACAGCATTTGCCGTGGGGTTCGTTCCTCAGAGAAAGCCCCGCGAGCGAGGGTCTAAATGAATTCTAATCTGTTTCAAATGTATTCGCTTTCCTGCTGCCACGTGGCTCCCTGCTGCGCTGCCCACAGTGTGGCTGGCCTGCGACGGCGGGGGGTGGGGGGTACCGGGGGGGGGGGGCGCATTGTGGAGCCCAGTTAGCCTTTCGGGGGGGAGGGGTGCTCCCAGTGACAGCACCACGCGGCGGCGGTCACACGTGCGAGCTCTCCCAGGACCTGCAGCCGCAGCCCATTCGCCGATTGGTTCCAGCGTATTAACAGCCCATGAACTTCCCATCGAGGCCGGGCTGGGCCGGGGCACCTGCCTGGCCTGCGGATCCGCTCCCTGCCCGCTGCCCGCTCACCGCCCAGGGGCAGGGCCGGCTCTGCTGGGCGCCCCATCTTTGCTGCAGGGAGAGTAGCGCGTCTGCAGAGCCGCAGGCCCAGGCGCCGACACCCAGGCCCAGGCGGCTTCAGGCGGGTCGCACTGGACGGCCGCCCCACGCCCATCCAGCAGCTCTGAGCGAGACCGGACGCGGCTCATTTAAGAAGCGACTGACTTGTTGTTAAGTATTTTTATTGGTTTCAGAGAGGAAGGGAGAGGGAGAGAGAGGCGGGGGGGGGGGGGGAATGAGTGAGCGAGGGAGGCAGAGTGAGGCCCCCCCTGCCTGTCCCACGGCCTAAGAACAAGGCCCCAGGCGGCCTGGGAGGGTGCCCCCGGGAGCCTCAGGGTCGGGCCTTGCTCTGTGGTTTCTACAGTGACTGGAACACAAGGAGCCCAGCAGTCACCCAGCCAGCCAGTGAGGGAAGAAATAATAAATAAGGGAATAAATAAATAAGGAAATAAAACTCCAGCCATGGTGGAGGGGCAGCGGCTGAGGGGACAGGTGCCCAGGCCAGGGGGGAGCAGAAGCCGGGTGCCGCAGGCTGGCAGCGAGCTCCTGGGGGTGAGAAAGGAGGAGGCCACGCAGCAAGGGAGGAGGAGGGCGCCCTGGGGAGCCCGTGGGGCCGGGAGAGACCCGCCGCCCGGGCTCCAGCTCTCCCGGCGGACGGGGCGCAGCCCCCCAGAGGGGGGGCTCTTCGTTGCTGTCCTTCTCCTCCTGCTCCACCAGGTCCTGGCTTTACCTACCGTGAATGGGCTGGGACATGGGGTTGCTTCCCAGCATCCCTTGTGGCTGGGGCAGGCATGTGCTTACTAATTTCCGGTCAATAAGGCCCCCGTGGAGGTAGAAGGCGAGCCTCCGGGAAGCCGGGTCCGGGACGCTGACGTAGCGGCTGGTGCGTTTCTTGGCCCTCGGTCATTCTTCCCTGACCACGTGGATGCAGGTGTAATGGCTGGAGCAGCAGCAGCCATGCTGGGCTGTGAGGTGATCCGTGATCCTGAGGGCGGAAGCCGGACATGAAGATAGTGGCGAGAGCCCTGACTGGTGTGGCTCAGTGGATAGAGCGTCGGCCTGCGGACGGAAGGGTCCCGGGTTCGATTCCGGTCAAGGGCACGTACCTTGGCTGTGGGCACATCCCCAGTGGGGCGTGTGCAGGAGGCAGCTGATCGATGTTTCTAGCTCATCAGTGTTTCTAACTCTCTATCCCTCTCCTTCCTCTCTGTAAGAAATCAATAAAATACATATATATTTTTAAAAAGATAGTGGCGTGAAAAGCTACCGGGACTCGCCACAGCAGCCGGGCGCTGCCTGACCCTGGATCCTCACACAACAGAGGGGAGCATGTGGCTGCAGCCGCTATGATCTGTCTGTTTGATTTTGTGCGGGGAGAGCTGGCACTGGCCCACCTCGCCGAAGCCGCCCCCACGCAGGGGAAGAGCGTGCTCCATGTGGGAAGGGGGCGGTCAGGCCCATGGACACACTTTCCTAACTCAGAAACCAGACCAGACCGGGCACAGGGAAGGATGGGGGTGCTTCAGATGCAACATTGGGATCGAACAAACAGCCACCTAACAGCACCATCGCGTCTTCCTGAAGCTCCCGAGGGCTGGCGGCTTTCCCTCGCCCCCAGGTGCCCTGGCCGTGGGCGCCCTGCCCGTGGGTGCATTCGAGGGCGCTGTCCAGCCCGGATGCAGAAGTGAGAGCAGCCTGCAGCTCTGCAGCGAGAGAGCAATTGCTCAAGCTGATAACAGCCCGGGGGGAGTCCCCGAGGAGAAGTGGAGGCTTCCTAGCGCCTGGGGCGGGGGGGGGGGACATGCACGTGTCCCGCAGGGAAGGGCAGGCCGAGTGCCCGCCCCCAGCGCTTGGCGTCCAGGGCACATGGAGCTGCTCAGAGAGCGCGTCCGTCTGAGGCTGTGCAGACCCAGGAGAGAAAGGCCGGGTGGCAGGGAGCCCGCAGATGGGGGGAGAGGGGTGGGCGTGGGGGTGGGGGTTGGGGGCCTCCACTGGGGGTGGTCACTCTCCCCCAGAGTGGCACAAGCGCCCGTGGGAAGGAGTGTGGCCGAGACGGCTCTTTCTGCAGGGAACAGTGCAAGGGGAGCAGGGACGCGGTGGCTGGGATCCATCCATCCATTCATTCAGTACTTATTGGAGGTTTTCAGGTCCCAGGCACAAGCAATACTCGCACTATAATCTGAAGTGGGAAGAATGCACAGCACGCAGGGGGCAGGCGGAGGGGCTGGTCCCTGTGTGGTGCGGGGCAGGGAAGGCCCCGGGGTCAGAGGGCATCGGAGGAGGCCTGCAGAGGCGTGAGGAGCGGGAGGCTCCGTGGGAACCGCGCCCGCCCGCCGGGACCCGGACAGGCAGGGGCGAAGGCACGGAGGCAGGAGGGAGGCTGGGCTGCAGGAGGGGCCGGGCCTGAGCCCCAGCCTCCAGCACAGCAGCTCCAGGCGGGCTGGGCAGAGGCCGGAGCAGCTTTCTCTCCATGGGGAAGCCTCGGGAAGCGGTGAGGATGGCGGCCGGCCCTGAGCAGCGGGAAGAAGTGCCTCTGCACGCGGTGCGGCGGCTCTCGCTGGGCTGTTCGGCGTCACGTCCCCGTCCCCGCTGGAGACGCAGCTGCCGTGGGCCGGAGCGAGGTCGCACAGGGGACGAAGGAGCGTGAAATCAGCCCTGACCCAGCCCCGGGCGGCGTGGGAAGCAGGCGCAGGAGCCACAGTTGCACCCCTTTCCCTCCTGTCGGGGGAGCCGACCAAGGCGGCCACTGCAGGAGAGGCTAGGGCAGCGGTTCTCAACCTGTGGGTCGCGGCCCCTTTGGGGGTCGAAGGACCCTTTCACA
Source organism: Myotis pilosus (assembly GCA_036010255.1). Taxonomy (NCBI): domain Eukaryota; kingdom Metazoa; phylum Chordata; class Mammalia; order Chiroptera; family Vespertilionidae; genus Myotis; species Myotis pilosus. The sequence continues at coordinate 1,589,108 of JASKON010000002.1, forward strand.
GGGGTCACCTAAGACCATCGGAAAACACATATATAATTACATATTGTTTTTGTGATTCATCACTATGCTTTAATTATGTTCAATTTGTAACAATGAAATTGGGGGTCACCACAACATGAGGAACCGTATTAAAGGGTCGCGGCATCAGGAAGGTTGAGAACCGCTGGTCTAGGGTTTCCTGGCCTCCAGCAGCCATGAGGCTAGACAGGCCCGTCTTGGGGAGAGGCCTGGTGGCCAACAGGTCACCATCAATGTGCTGGGAGGGCTCCGTCTGTGCACGTTGGCATCGACGGGCATCGACGGGCAACAGGCCAGAGCCCAGGGTGAAAGAGACAGAACAATCCCCCCAGTCCCAGTCCTCTGGCCTCTGCGTCAAGGGGTCCTGGGCCGGCCCACGCTCTCTCTGGGCCTCAGTTTCCTCACCTGCAAAATGGGCAGCTGTCCTCCTGCCCTCGTGGGATCCCACAGGCTCAGACAAGCATGGAACAGGGTTTGCAAACACGGAGCGCGAGGTGTCCGCGCAGGGAGCACACCCACGTGCTGGTGAGCCGGCCACAGGCCGCAGGGCGTCCGCCTGCCCCGGGGTCTGGAGGCGGTGGCTTGCACACAGCCGTTGGGCAACCTCAGTTGGGACATTTCTGAAAACATGTTCCGCCCGAATGACAGAGCAGAAGGCCCTATACCCGTGTCTCAACCCTTCTAGGAACTGCTTTTAAAAACAGCCCCTGGAAACGAAAACAAGAAAGCCAGCTTGCAGAGGGAGGGGGTATTGCCAGCCCTGCCTCACCCGCCCTCTCCCTCCCTCTCCCGTTCATCATCTCCGTCATGTTTGGGTTCTCCGCGTCCCAGCCATCATGGGTCCTGCCCCTCCCGGCCCCAGCTCTGCCTACCTCCTGCTCAACCCCCAACCCCGTCCCCGCACAGCCCTCCTCCGAGAGGCCTGGCTCCCAACAACCACTCCCTCTTCCTAATCCCTAAAGCAAAGCCTGGCCCTCAGGGCTGCAGCCAAGCGCCCAGGCGCCACGCGCTCCGGCTGGGACCCTGGGCTTTAAGGAGACCAGGTGCTTCGGGCTCCGACTTCCTCCCCCTCCTCCCGCCAGGCAGCCCGACACCGGGCGGGTGCACCATGCGCCTTGCACCCTCAGGGGGCTATCCGTGCCAGCCGGCGGGGAGCCACCGTGCCTGGGCCCCGGCCAGGACCCGCCCAGAGAGCATCGGTAGGTCAGTCTGCCCTCAGGCGTGATCTCCTGGGCACCTCGCAGGAACCGCCTACTCCAGGGGCTGGATGAGGGGACCCTGCCGCCCTGGAACCACCTGGGGAGCGGAGGGAACCCACGGATTAGGAAGTGACGCGTCAGTGCGAGGCCCTGGCAGGTGCTGGTTAGCGCCACAGAGAGTGAGGCGGCCCCACGCGTGGCTCAGTGGTTGAACCAGGCTGGGCCTATGGGGGATGGCTGGGCCCACGGGGGATGGGCGGGGCCCACGGAGATGGGCTCGGCCCATGCTCCGCACGTCCACCTGCCCCATTCCCAGCAGTCCCCCACCCTCCACCTCCCACCTGTCCCCCGGCACCGTCCTGGACAGGAAGCATCCAGGCCTCGGTCCGTCCATTCCCATCTGTCCACTGGCCAGTAAGCCTCTGGGCAGCAGGGCAGCCGCCCGGGCGTGGCCTCGGCCTTCCTCCAGAGCCCCCCTCGCTGTTTCTTTAAATGTGGCTGAGGCCCCATCCACCACGGTGCACCCAGCACCCAGCACCCAGCACCCAGGGTCGGGCGAGGAGAGGGCCTTGGGAAACACCTTCTCTGCCGTGAGTTTCGCTTCCTGCATGGGACACGGCAAGGCCGCCGCGACCCCTGGCAGGTGCTGCTCAGAGTGTGGCCTCAGATGGCTCGGCCTCCCCCGGGAGCAGAACCTCAGGCCCCCCAACCTACTGAGCCAGGACCTGCACTTAACGAGACCCCCAGGGAGTCTGTCTCCCACACCCCTAACAAGCCACGGGAACAGCCGCCGTCACCGGAGCCGGGCGCCGCCTACCTCTCGCTGAAAGGTGCCCGTGAGGCCCTGGCGGCCGCTCCGCTGGTTAGAGCGTCGCCCCATACGCCAAGGTTGCGGGTTCGAGCTCTGCTCAGGGCACATACAAGAAGCAACCAATGAGGGCATAACGAGGGGACAAACCCGTGTCTCTCCCTCCCTCTCCCTCCTTCTCTCTCAAATCGGTGCACAGCATCATGTTTAAGGAGCTGTGAGGCAGGACACCAACGAGCTGCCTTTTACAATGAAGTCACCGCGGCCAGGGAGGTGCAGGAGCCGGCCCACGTCCACACGCTGTGGGCTCCCGGCTGCGTTTACAGAGCCGCCCTCTACATACCCACTGAGCCCCACAGTTAGCTCAGTGGTGGGGACAGCCTGCTCCGACTGGTCACACATACACTCACACACACACACACACACACACACTCACACACTCACACACACACACACTCTCTCACACACACTCACACACACACTCACACTCACACACTCTCTCTCACACACACTCACACACACACACTCACACACTCACACACTCACACACACACACACACTCACACACACACTCACACACACACTCACACTCACACACTCTCTCTCACAGACACTCACACACACACACTCACACACTCACACACACTCACACACACACACACACACTCACACACACACACACTCTCACACACACTCACACACACACTCACACTCACACACTCTCTCTCACACACACTCACACACACACACTCACACACTCACACTCGAGCTTAAACAAGAGTTCTGGCCCAGATGGCGTGGCTCAGTGGTTGACGTCAACCTATGAACCAGGAGGTCATGGTTTGATTCCGGGTCAGGGCACATGCCCTGGTTGTGGGCTCGATCCCCAGTGCGGGGCGTGCAGGAGGCAGCTGATCGATTATCCTCTCTCATCATTGATGTTTCTATCGCCCTTTCCCTCTTCCTTCCTCTCTGAAATCAATACAAATATATTAAAACATATAAAACATATTTTTAAAAAGAGTTCTAGAGGCTGGACACCCAAGTTCAAGGGGTGGTTCCCTCTGAGGCTGGGCAGCCTCTGCTCCAGCCCCACCCCCAGCTGCTGGGGCGAGGGCCATCTCTGACACGCGTGGCTTTTAGACCCACAGCCTGGATCGCCACCTTCATCTGTGCGTGGCACCCTCCCCGTGTCCGTGTGTCCAAACTTCCCCCCTTTCCTCTAAGGACACCAGTCCTCTGGGGTGAGGGCCCCCCATGCCCTCACCTGGGCTTATCCCATCGCCATGACCCTGAGTCAGAGCAGGGTCACCCGGGGCCCTGAGGGGAGGACGTCAGTGTGCATTTGGGGGACAGTCCACCCATACACGGCTCGGAGGCTGATCGGAGAGGACTGGCCACGCACCGAGCTCGGTGCCTTCCGGGGACCCGCTGGCCCGTCGTCACCGCGAGCCTCTGTGACGAGCTGTTTCCATCACGGTTTCCGGGAGCAGGAACCTGGCCGCACAGGGAGCGCGTCCTGAGTCACACGCGGGCCAGGTCGCTCCGTGCGTCTAGGCTTATGCTGGGGTCCCACGTAGACGCCCCCTGAGCGAGTGGTTTAGGGCGGCGGCTCCCTGAGTCCAGGAGGGTGTCCCTGAGACAGAGTGGCAGGGGTCCCCGGTGCGTAGCGGGCGCAGGGACAGAACGGCCGGGTGCCCGCGTTCCGGATGCCCAGGGCGGTGCTCACACAGAGCGGAGACGCCGCCTTCCTCTGAGCGGACACCATAGCAGCCCCAGCCAGTTGGGTTCCACAGCTAGAGCGCCGGCTGCGGGCTGAAGGGTCCGCATTCAGTTCTGGTCGAGGGCACCTACCTTGGTTGCAGGCTCCTCCCTGGCCCTGGTCGGGGTGTCTCTCTCACATCGATGTTTCTCTCTGTCTCTCCCTCTCCCTTCCACTCTCTAATAATCAACGGAGAAATATCCCCGGGTGAGGGGTAAAGAAACAAACAAACAAAAACAATCGAAAACTGTAAAGCAGTGTCGTCTGGGGCGGCAGGCAGCAGCGCAAATAAAGACGAGTGACTTGTCATTTTCCTAAGCGGTCACGAGGCGCCGGGCTCCGGGGAAGGCGCCTTATGCTTCGTCCCGTCCAGTCCTGACAACAGCCCTCGGAGATCAGCACCGCTGTTCCCAGCTTACAGATGAGCAAACTGAGGCTGAACTGAGCACAGCCAGGGCTACAGGCGGGGCTTCTCGCCAACCAGCCATGAGGGAGGGCTCCTCTGTCAGCAGGCGGAGCCGGGGAGCCAGGGGCCTGGGACTGTGGCGGGAGGAGGTCTGGGTGTCCCACCAGGGGCGTCCCCGCCCTCCCTCCGGGCGATGGTTCCAGGTCAGGGCGCCCTGGGAGAGGCGGGCCGGCCTCCAGCTCCCTGCCTCCTTAGCTGCCCGGGGCCTGCTGTCCCCTCCCGGGTGGTCTGGCCTGGAGATGGCCCGGCCCTGGCCCTGGCACCCGGAGGGAAGGCCTCACGCCAACGGGAACAACAGGTGAGCCTCAGACAGCCCCTCTGTGCCTCTGTGGGTGTCTGCCCGGCTGAGCCGGCTTCCAGAACCTTCCGTCTCTGCAGGTGCCTCGGGCACTTGGCCTCCACGCTTGGGTGACCCCAATTTTACCACCTTCCAGGGCCCCGTCATTCATCATCCCCTCCTCCCCGCACATGGGTGCTTGTTCTCTGTCCTCCGGGCTTCCTGCCGGGTCAACGGGAAGGAGCGCCACCGGATGGCCGCCCCGGCGGGAAGTGACTTCAGAGCCACCTTTGTTCCCGCGTCCCTTTGAGCGCCGGCCCGTCTGTGAAAGGGCTTGTGTGGGCCCTCCGGAGCCTCCGCCGGGCCGCGTCCTTTCAGGCCGCCCGGGGCTCCGGGGGAACTGCCAAACGCTGGCAGCAGAAGCGGCCTGACACGGACATTGTGTTATAAATTAGCCACAGCCTCCGAGCAAATTGTGCCCTTTCTCTGGGCAGCGGCAGCCCTCGGAGCACTTGGCTCCCGCTACGGACTGCGGGGAGGGGAGAGCTCTGTCCACGCCAACCCTCCGGGCGCGCGGTGTGTGCTAATTCGCGTCTTTGTGTGGCTTCGTGTTTTTGTTAATCCTCACCCAACGGCATTTTTTCCACTGAGGGAGAGAGGGAGGGAGGGAGGGCGGGGGGTTGGGGGGGAGAGAAGCATCGATGTGAGAGGGACACATCGACTGGTTGCCCCCTGCATGTGCCCTGACCAGGCCAGGGATCAAACCCGAAATCCAGGTCCGTGCCCTTGACCAGGAATTGGAGCCCCGACCCTTTGGTGTGTGGGCAGATGCCCTAACCACTGAGCCGCCAGCCAGGGCCTAACACATGCCCCGTAATTCACGGTTGTTCTGCTCACAGGTCCTGAGAGGGTCCCTAAAACCCTGCCCACGTGCGTTTACGGTCTGGTGCGGCAGGAACCATCTCCGATTGTCTTTAAAACAACAACGGGCACTTCCCTCTTCCGGCCGCTTTCACGGCGCGTGTCAGAAATTTCTCTCCAGGAAGAGTCCTCTCGGATGCGCAGGGAGAGGCGTACGGTCATTGCTCTCGGACTCTGAGGCACGTGCAGCCTCAGTGCTCGGTTCTCTCAGAAGCAACAGAGATTCCCGTCTCCGCGAGGCTCCCCCCCACCCCCCGAGCCGCAGCTGCACCACCATCGCCCCATCGAGCTTTTATTATGATTGTGTTTGAAATCTGAACAATTCTCACCTAATTTCTTTCCCCACTTTTCTTTTCTTTTAACTATTTTCCATATGAAAACAAGTCACAGGACAAATCTGGATTTAAAAACAATCTTAAGTAGTAAAGTTTATTAAAACAAGGTCCAAAGGGCATTTATTAATGATAAAATAGAATAAACCTCCCTATAATGTTTTAAAAACATGCCTCACCCGCTGGCGTGGCTCAGTGGTTGAGCGTCGACCTACGAACCAGAAGTTCAGGGTTCGATTCCTGGTCAGGGCGCAGGCCCGGGTTGCAGGCTTATCCCCAGAGAGGGCCTGCAGGAGGCAGCCGGCCAATGATTCTCTCTCATCACTGATGTTTCTCTCTCTCTCCCTCTCCCTTTCTCTCTGAGATCAATAAAAATATTTTTTAAAAAGAGTTTCAAGCTTCTTGACCGAAGTAGGGGTGGGGCGGGGGGTGGAGGGGGGATGCTCGGGGGGCCCTCTAGTTTCTACAGGAGAACAAGGAAGCCCGAGACATACCTCCCGGAGTGAAAGATACACTACCTCACACGCACACGCACACACACATTCACACACACATTCATGCGCACACACACATTTACACCCGCACACATGCACACGCATTCACACACACTCACACACGCATTCACATATGTACACACACATTCACACACATTCATGCACACACATTCACACGCATGCATTCATACATACGAGCACACATTCACACACACATATGCACGCGCACAGACATTCACACACACACACACATTCACACGCACACCCGAGCCCCTTCAGGCAGAGACAAGGCATTAGACACAAGTTGTTCCCAGTGCGTCCCGCCTGTGAGCGCCGACCGCTGCCTCCCCCGACTCAGCCCCCGGGGCCCTGCCAGGGGCTGTGATGACCCGCAGGCCGTGCCAGCGCCCCTGTGACGCCACCAGAGCTCCGGGCCACCCAAGTCACCAGCTCCCACGAGCGCCAGGGCCTGGGCGGCGCCCGCAGCCGCTTCTGGACTCCCTGAGGGCGCCGGAAGCACACGCCACGCACACCGGTCGGCCAGAGTGTCCCAGTGACCGCGTCCTTGGCCGGACGGGAGGCGTCCTCCTTTCCCGAGAGGGACTGCGGTGAGGTCCGGGCTAATGGCACCCTCAGTGACACCAGCAGGAGGGAGTGGGGGAGGAGCAGCACCGGGTGTGGCCGGGTCCTGGCTGCCTTTGGCCGCTCTGTCTGGGTTCAGCTTCTATCCTCTCCCCCCTCCTCCTGGGGGCAGGTGGGGCCCAGGCAGGGGAGGAAGCTGCCCCCCCCCCCACCTGGCACCTCGGTTAGGGACAGAGGGGACCTCAGAGTGAGGGTGGGCCAGGAGCCTCGCCTGGGGTCCTGGGTGTGGGCTCCGGACATGGCTGGGACCATCCGCCCGTCCAGTCCCAGCTGGGTGAGGGCTGGCCTCTCCCCAACACCCTTCCCCTGTCCCCCCTCCCTCCCGCCACAGCCCCTCAGCTTCCTGGGAGCTGGTCCGGCTGCAGGGAGTCCTGCCTGAGGCAGGTGGTCAGCCCTGGGGTCCCGGGAGCTCAGCTCCACCCCGCGGTGGGGTCCAGCACGCCCACCTGCAGGCTCCCAGGAGAACTGAGGCCTAGAAAACGCCTGGGAAGCAGACGCTTTAACCAACGCGAAATAGTGAGGAGGCTTCCGCCGCCTCCTGAAGCCTGAGGGCTGCTGCCTGGTCTCCTCCTCCTTCCTCTTGCCCTGCGGGTCTCCCAGCACCTCGCCAAGTCAGGGCCCTGAGCGTGGGGGCCAGGCCCTAACAGCGTCCTCCCCTCCCTGGGAAACCACAGGAAACTCCTGGATTAAAGCATTGGGGGCCCAGCCGGGTGGCTCAATGGTGGAGCGTCGGCCTAGGAACCAGGAGGTCAGGGTTGGATTCTCGGTTGCGGGCTCCGTCCCCAGTGTGGGGCCTGCAGGAGGCGGCCGATCAACGACTCTCTCTCATCATTGAAGTTTCTCTCTCCCTCTCCCTTCCTCTCTGAAATCAATAAAAATATATTTTAAAAATAAAGAAAGCGCTGTGGGAGCTGGCGCATCCCAAGGGATGAGCCGTGAGCTCCTGGGGTACGGCCCCCTCAGGCCCAGGACACACTGGCTTTGGAGGAGACGCTGGGCCTAGGGGGAGGGGGCTGGGGGGGGCAGCGGCCCGGCCCACAGGCGTGTGATGATCTGGCTACACAGCCCAGGCTGTGGGACGCGCTGTCCATGGTTTGCCAGGTGCGAGGAGAGGAGGAGGAGGAGGAGGAGGAGAAAGCCCTGAGGCGGGGAGGGGGGACTGTGGCAGCCGAGCCTGTGGGAGGGACGTGCTGGCAGGGCGGCAGGCCAGAGCAACATGGAGTGAGTGAGCCAGGGGGCAAAGGTCGTGGGAGGAAAGGAGAAGCGCACTGGCCTGGCCCGAGCACAGCCAGTGGCTCCTGGAGCTGAGCTCGGTCCCCGGGGGGGGTGGACGGCGTCCCTCACCCGACAGCAGAGAGGACCATCGGAGCCGCTCAGGGTCCTCCCGCCACACTGGCCCCTGGTGCCTAGGGCTCTCTGTGGCCATGAACCGTGTCCACAAGTGCCTTCTGACCGGTGCCAGGAGCCACCTGCATCTACCGAGCACCTGAAGCAAGGCGAGGGCAGCCGGGAGCTAAGGCTAACTCCATTTTATTGCAATTGATTCAATTCATTTTTTAAAATATATATATTTTTTATTGATTTCAGAGAGGAAGGGACAGGGAGAGGGAGACAGAAGCATCGATGAGAGAGAATCATGGATCGGCTGCCTCCTGCACGCCCCACACTGGGGCTCGAGCCTGTAACCTGGGCCTGCGCCCTGACCGGGAATCGAACCAGGACCTCCTGGTTCATACCTTGACGCTCAACCGCTGAGCCACACAGCGGGGCACAACTGACTACATTTAAATAGCCACAGGGGCTAGTCCCTGTCCTACAGGACGGCGGGGTTTAGATATCAAAGGCCACCCGCCCGTGCCATTTTGCCATGAGATGGTGACACGCTGTGGTTGTGTGCCCCGGTGCTGGGGCAGAAAACGTCCATAGCCACCATGGAATGCTATTGTATTTGGGGAAGAGAGAGGTGTGTGAGTGTGGGTGTCAGTGTGTGTGTGTGTGTGTGTGTATGTGAGTGTGTATGTGAGTGTGTGTGTGTGAGTGTGGGTGTCCGTGTGTGTGAGTGTGTGTGTGTATGTGAGTGTGTGTGTGTGAGTGAGTGTGGGTGTCAGTGTGTGTGAGTGTGTGAGTGTGAGTGTGTGTGTGAGTGTGGGTGTCAGTGTGTGTCAGTGTGTGAGTGTGTGTTTTTTCCTGACGGGAGGCCAATCTGTGTGAGTCTTCCTTAAGGGGGAGCCAGTCACGGGTGAGATGCACACCCGCCCTTGGGGAGGAAAGACACCCAAACCCCCGAGCTCCTTGGCTCTGAGGCCTGTGAGAGGAGGGCGGCGGGCGGCGGCGGGCAGTCACCAGCGGATGCTACTGGACCTGGAGCCCAGACGTTTTGTCCTCAAAACCAGGCGGGAATTAAAATCGGCTAATGTTTGAAACCTGGCGGGCACTCGGGTGGTATTTAAAAGCATGTTACACGGCGTTCAATGGCCAAAGGGCGGAAGCAGCCCGCGTGTCCTCCGTGCGCCCTGGACGACAAACGGGGGCAGCGCGGGTGGGCCCTGCGGACGCCGCCCCAGCGCAGGGAGCCGCCCTCAGGCAGCGCCACGGTGCCCCGCACGGCACCCAGCGGCCAAGCCTGGAGAGGAGGGTGGTGGGTGCGGGGGGGGCGGGTAACGGCCGTTTAATGCGTTTGGTTCCGGCTGTGCGAGGTGAGGGGCCTGAGGGCGGGCGCACAACCGTGCGGCTGTACTGACACCGCGAGCTACACTGACCAACGGCCGGGCGGTATTTCCCGGTGAGCGGGCCTGGCGGTTAAAGGAAGACGCACGTGTACGACTCACCGAGAGTCCGCGCAGGAGGCGCGGGGGGCGGGCACCGGAGTCCTAACAACCTCACTTCACCCCCAACCTGCCTCCTGCGCCCCCTCCGGCCGGTCCGGTGCCTCCCCGCCCCCCTCCCCCGCTCCGGCCGGTCCGGTGACCCGGCCCCAACGCCGCTCCCTGGTGCCAGCCACGCCCCCGCGCCCGGTGACCAATGAGCGCGCGCCTGCGCCCGGCCTCGCGCGGCGATTGGCTGCGCCCCGCGGTCCGCGGCCCGGCTCCCCAGCCGGGTTTAAAGGGGTCCGTGCGGGCGCTGCCGGGGCGTCGGCTCCCCGCGCGCAGGTCCGCGGGGCGGGGCAGCTGCCCAAGGGCCACCCCGGGGCGTTCCCGAAGGGCGCCCCGACCGCCCCCCGATGCACTATGCGGTCTCCCAGGCGCGCGTGAACGCGGCCCCCGCGACCATGCTGCGGCCACAGCGGCCGGGAGACGTGCAGCTCGGGGCCTCCCTGTACGAACTGGTGGGCTTCCGGCCGCATCCCTCCTCCTCCTCCACCTCCTCCTCCACCTCCTCCTCCACGACGGCCGCCCTCCTCCCCAAGGCCGCGCGCGAGAAGGCCGAGGTGCCCGCCGACCCGCCGGGCTCGGGAGCGGGGCCGGGCGCGCGCGCGGACGGCGGCCCCCGGGCGGCCCCCAAAGAGGAGCAGCAACAGCAGCTGCGGCGCAAGATCAACAGCCGCGAGCGGAAGCGCATGCAGGACCTGAACCTGGCCATGGACGCGCTGCGCGAGGTCATCCTGCCCTACTCGGCGGCGCACTGCCAGGGCGCGCCGGGCCGCAAGCTCTCCAAGATCGCCACGCTGCTGCTCGCGCGCAACTACATCCTGCTGCTGGGCAGCTCGCTGCAGGAGCTGCGCCGCGCGCTGGGCGAGGGCGCCGGGCCCGCGCCGCGCCTGCTGCTGGCCGGCCTGCCCCTGCTCGCCGCGCCCGGGCCCGTGCTGCTGGCGCCCGGCGCCCTGGGGCCGCCCGACGCGCTGCGCCCCGCCAAGTACCTGTCGCTGGCGCTCGAGGAGCCGCCGTGCGGCCAGTTCGCGCTCCCGGGCGGCGGCGGCGCGGGCGGCCCCGGCCTCTGCCCCTGCGCCGTCTGCAAGTTCCCGCACCGGGTCCCGGCCGGCCTGGGCCTGGCCGCCGTGCCGGCGCCGTTCTCCAAGTGAGCGCTCGCCCGCCCGGCTCCCGCGCGCCCCCGCGCCTGGCGCCCTGCACCGCGGGGCCCATCCGGGAGCCCCCTGAGGACCTCCCGGCCCAGAGCAGCGGACTCCGGGCGCCCCCACCCGCGGAACTGCAAGTGACCCGAGCGGCTGTTGGGCGCCGCGGAGGCTCCGTGTGGCCTCAGCCGCTTGGGCGCAGCGCGCGCCCCCCTCCCGCGGCCCCGGGGCTGCGCCCGCTCGTGGGCGGCCGGGTCCCCGGTGCAGCGGGAGGCCGGCCCCGGCGCCGCCGCGCACAGAGCCACACCTGCGGGGCCCGCGGGCTGCGCTCCGGGCGGGGAGGGGTTCTGCGCCTGCCCCCACCCCACCCCCGCCAGAGGTGCCGGCGCCCGGTGCCCGCCAGCCAGGTCCTGTCAGAGGAGGCTGCCGGCCTCGGGAGGCGGAAAAGACCGGCAGTCGGTGCAGAGACCGGGCGCAGCGGACGACGAACCCTCCCACCCTCGGACGGTGGGCCTCGCGGTGGCGCGGGAGGCGGCGAGGGCAGCTCCAGGGTCGCGGGGTGCGGCTTTGGGAAGAGGGTCCGCGTGCCACCGGCGGTTGGATCCGTTTTTGAGGTCACACCGCCGGGCGCGGCGCTGGGGCGGTTCGCTCCGGGTCCGGGGCCTAGAAGGACCGGGGTGTGGGGGTGTGTGTGTGGGGGGGGTTGGCACGTCTGTCGTCGCCCCGCCCGCAGGGAGGCAGCCAGCGCCCGCGGCCTCACACGAAGCCCGCCTCCCGCCGCGCCGGCTCCGGAAACCCCCCACTTCCAGCTCACCCGCTCCTCTCCCCGCAAGCGGCCGGGGGCTGCCCCCGAACCCCTGCTCATCGGCCCGCCCCGTGGCCGCGGGGGAGGGCGCCCGCCCTCGGCTTCCGGTCGCTTGGCCTCGGAAGCTACACGGCGACCGGCTCCGCGGTTACAGCGGCAGCGCCTTCTCCGCCCGCGAGGCGCGCACCGCGTCCTGCTCGCCCTGAACCCGCCTTGAAGGCGTCGGTGGTGGGAGCAGCCCGGTCCCCGGCGTTTCTTCTCTCTCTGTCTCCTTGCGCTGCGAGAGCCCACGAATAAAGCTGACAGGCCCGAGTTGTTGGTTGCTCCTCTGTTTTGTTTGTTGATAAACTTCCCGGTGCCCTGGTGGGCGCAGACCCGGGAGTCAGCACTTCAGTGACCGGGCCTCCGGCAGGGGGTGGGCAGCCAGCTCAGGGCCAGGGCAGAGCCAGGGCTGGGACCAGGGGCAGGTGGGCGGGGGAGGGAGGGAGGGAGGGGGGCAGGTGAGAGGGGTGGGGAGGTGGGGGGAGGGAGGGGGGCAGTTCTGGGGAGGCTCTGAGCCACCTTGGCCCCTGGCTCTTTTTTTACCACAGCTTCCTCTTCTGGAAAAAATGGGTTAAATAAAACATTATGATCAAATGATCACTCTCCCCTCTCTCTCAGAAATGCACCTTTTCTCTTTTCCCGGGTGGAAGCTGAAACATGAGCACCAGCTGTGAGCCCCCCACCCCCACCCCCACCCCCACCCCACCCCCAACCCCACTGTCCAGGTCAGGGAGGGCTTGTCTCCTAGGAAACCCTGGCCTGGGACCCATCCTGTTCCAGCAGGTGGAGAGGCCCCGGCTGGGTGGTGTCAGGAAGGACTTGGCGGGGGGGACTGGCTCGCATGCAGTGTGAACGCTTCGCAGTCACTAAGGAAACCCTCCCCTGTCCCAAGGCAGGCGGGTCGCAGTTCCCCAGGGAAAGCAGCTCCCCTTTAATCTGAAGAAAGTGAAAGAAAACCCGCCAGCGAGGGACTCCTTTTACCCGTGGTGCCCGGAGGCCTGGGTGCATTCAGGGGGTGAGCACTCACGTCAGGAGCCCGTGGGAGGGGGCTGGGAGGGGGGCTGGCCGAGTGTCCGTTTCCTGCGGGGGACACAGGAGAAGACTGGAAAGAAAGTGGCTTTAGGTTCCGCCGGACTCCGCCCCCAGGCACGCCCGGCTCCTTTAACGCGTGCATTCGAATGCGGCCTGTGTGTCCAGAGCCCATCCTCGCTGACCTGCATCTTGACCAGGGACAGAGAGAAAAAGGAAAACCAGCAACTCAATCGAAGCCGAGTGGGGTCCTCCCTGCAAACAATGTTTCCAGGGTTAAAAGAGCAATCCCCCTGGGCCCCAACCCCAGCCCCTGGCGGCCGCTGGCCTCCCAAACCATCCCCATCCGAGGCAGGAAGGCCAGGGCAGAAGGGAGGGCCCCTCTTCCCTCTGCTGATAACTGGGGGCAGGGCCGGGCCGGGCCTCCTGGGAAAGGTAACCCCAGTGTGATGTCCCCCTTCACTGTGGGGCTCGTTCTGTCCTGTTTCCAGAACTGCTGACGGTTCTGAGTGGCTTCACGGGTGTGCGGGGCCATGTGGAATGTCTTCAGAATGTTCACCTCACCTGCCTGCATGTGGCATGTCCCTGGCCATCACGCCACGCAAGATGCAGACCTGCTCCGTGGAGGAATTACATCCTGCCTACTGGCGTGGCTCCGTGGCTGAGCATTGACCTATGAACCAAGAGGTCACCGGTTCAATTCCCAGCCAGGGCCCAGGCCCGGGTTGCAGGATCCATCCCCAGTGTGGGCTGTGCAGGAGGCAGCCCGTCAGTGACTTCCTCTCTCATCAATGTTTCTGTCTCTCCCACTTCCTTCCTCTCTTTCTCTCTAAAAAACAAACTATATATGAATTTACACCGGGAAAGACAGCATCCGTGGGCATTCTGGAGGCCTGCAGGATAAAACAGTAAGTTGTGTGTGTGTGTGCGTGCGCATACATGTGCATACACAGTGTCAAACATGCACCGTCAGGCCTCTCCCTTCTGTCTGAGCCGCAGTGTGTGCTGCAGGCACAGGCTGGAGCAGGAGGAGCGGGTTAGGCGGGGTCTTTGCAGGGTCGGGAAAGCAGGGAGGGCGTGAGGCAGGAGTCAAGATGAGAAGAAACACGTGGCCGCTGCCACACAAGGTCCTGGCCCCCAGCGGTCAGGGAGCGGACCCGAGAGAGCACAGGCCCTGAGGGGCGAGTTGGTCCGTGCGTGGGAGGCCGGTGAGCAGCCAGCAAACACGGGCTGCACGCCTGGGGACTCCCTGGCCCGCGATGGCCCACTTACAGGCTCTGCGGGAGCTGACGACACCAGCGGGGAGCATGTAACCATGTGGAACACGCAACCTGGAAGGCAGGAGTCCCAGCGGGGAGTCAGTGTCTCACTTCAAGGTCAAGTCACTAACGCGGGGCTTCCCTGTGGCCGCCCTGTTCCTGGGCTCCCCAGGTGGGCAGGGCAGCTGGGCCCACGCCAGCAGCCAGCACTCAAAGGCCAGCCTGTAGCTCCGCCTCCGGGGCTGCAGGAAGCCAGAGGAAGTGGGGCTGCCCTTCCATGCTCAGTGATGCTCGTGAACTTGCCAGGAACCAGGTGGCGGCAGGAAGAGCCGTTCAATCGAAAGACAGTGACCAGGCACCCGCGGCCTCCGGGGGCAGCGTTCTGCTGGCTCTGTGCCCTCCCTCTGCGCACGCAGTAGGTCTTCAGAAAGAAGAGTGCCACCTCGCCGGAGCGGGCCCACAGGCCACGGGTCGGGGAACGTCATGTTTTCCTAAACCACAGAGTTGCTTGTATGGAGCAGGCGTCAGATGGAGGGAGACGCTGTTTGCAAGCAGGTGCGGCCTCTCTTACCAAATCTGAGCTGTGAGACCAGGCGGCCCCATCATCCCTGAGACCCTCGAGCCAGCCGGTTACCTATGTGGCGTGACCTTGCCACGACCTTGCCGAGCAAAGCCTGCTCTGTCCTTTGAAACGGAGCCAGCCCAGAAGCTGCCGCGCCTGGTCAGAACTGAGGGCGGGTCCTCTGCTCCTGGGATCAGCTGCTCCTTCGGAAACCTGCCCCTGTGACCCCCCTCCTCTCCCCCCTCCCCTCCTTCCCCCCCTCCCCCCTCAAGTTGAGATGCCTGTGCAGGACCAGCAGGACCGGCCCTGGACCCCGCCGGCTGCTCGGGTGAGAAACGCCTGCATGGCAAGCGAAGGGGGCGCGTTTCTGCTTCAATGACCACAGAGGACACAGCACGCAGGCGGGCACTGCCCGGGACAAGGGACACATGTGCCAGATGGTATCTGAGCCCACGGAATGCCAGTGGCAGGAGACCCAGGCGGGACTGGCCCCCTCCTCCTGCTGAATGAGGCACCTGAGGCCCAGGACGCTTGGGGGACAGGCTCCAGGCCCCACAGGGCATCGGAGGCAGAAATGCCCGGGACCAGGACCTGCTTGGAGGAGGCAACGCTGCTTCCTCACCATCCTGGTGGGCCTGGCATCTCCTGGAAGCAGGACCCTGGCGGGAGGCGGGCACACCTTCAGCCCCAGGGCCTTGTCTGGCCTCTGCCCAGCCCTCCGGCTGCCCCTGTGTGTGGCTTCTAGAAGCAGCAACACAGGCAGCCCCTGCCAGGTGGCCCGGCTGCACGTCAGCCGCCTGAGCCGGCTCCGCAGCCCTCCTCCAGCCCCCCTGCCAGGCCCCTGCCCCCCGCCCCAGCCCCCGGGAGGCCCAGATGCTGACAGGCTGCAGCGGGGCGAGGAGGCCAGGCCAGGCCTCTGAGATGCTTTGCTGGGCACAGGCGTGTCATGAGGGTTCAGGAGGTGAGGGAACAGGCAGCTGACGGACAAGGGCAGCTGGGCAGCAGCGTCCATGCAGGCCCTCACTGGGCTGACCTGGCGGGCCCTCCCTGTCTTGCTGGTGGGCCCCATTCACCGGTGTTTCCCTGGGTGTGAGGGACTCTTAGGGGCGGCTCGGTGGGAGTGAGAGCTGCCTGTCCCCAGGACAGAGGACAGACGACCACAGGCGCCTGCACAGGGTCTCAGCCGGGGGTCGGTCAGGGGCCGGGAAGAGCCGGCCCGGGTCCCAGCGCTGGGAGCGAAGGGGTGTGTGTCCCACAAGCTCCAGAGGAAGGTGGGTAAATCCTCCGAGAGGCCGATGCCGCGCCCCAGGCTGCTGTGGTGGCCTAAGACGGGCCGGCCCGCTCCTGTGGCACTGGGTCCCTCCCACACGTCCCTGCTGTTCCCGGCGTGGGGCCCGCTGGCTGAGGTGAGGAAGGGTGTCCTGGGTCAGGGCTGCGGCCGGACAGAGGCAGACCCCTGGGCCGTACCTCCCAGACAGGTGCCCTGTCCTGCCGGGGCACAGCACAAGTGTGTGGAAGGCAGTGCCTGCTAGGGTGAGGGTGAGGGTAAGGGGAGGGTGAGGGCTACGTTTAGGGTTCTGGTTAGGAATAGGGTTATGATTAGGGTAGGATTAGGGTTAGGGCTATGGTTAGGATTAGGGGTAGAGCTAGGGCTAGAATTAGGGTTAGGGTTGAGTTATGGCTAGGATTAGGGCTAGGGCTAGGGTTAGGGTGAGGGTGAACATTAGGGTTAGGGTGTGGGTCATGTTGAGGGGAAGGTGTGAGTGAGGGTGTGGATGAGGTTGAGGTCGAGGTTGAGGGTTAGTGTGAGGGTGAGGGTGAGAGTGAAGGTGAGGGTGAGAGTGAGGATTGGGGTTAGGGTTAGGGTTTCGGGTGAGGGTTAAGGTTTCGGGGGAGGGCAGGGCGGAGAAGATGGCTGTGTGTGTGTTACACAGATGCCCAGAGAGCAGGCGGAGAGCTGTCAGCTCCTGACGTCAGCCAGCCGGGCGGTGGGAGGAGGCAGAGTGGTAGCTAGCGGGGGACCTGTGCCCACGGAGGACAGAGAAGCGAGAGAATCACTTTGTCCTCCCCCTCCCTCGTGCTCCACTCTCCTGGGACCCAGCAGAGCCCCCCTCCCCCTCGGGCCTGCCCTCCCCTCCTTCTCTTCCCCGGCGCCTCAGCTGGGCATGGCCCGCCCCTGTGCCTCCTGCTCGGTGACTCGCTCCCTGGCTGCCCGACCCGGACTGGCTCTGGGCCTCCCGGGACCTCGGTCTCTTCCTCTCTGACAGCTACGCCAGGACCCGCCTCGGACGCTGACGGGCTGGTGCGTGCCCACCGTCGGGGGTGCTGTGGCATGTGGACGTTTTCTTGCCCACTCACAGGTTTCCTGGTGCCCGCAGAGCAGGTGGGCACGGGCGTGGGCACAGGTGGCACACTGTGGGGGTCGTGTGAGAAAGCCAGGCCAGCGCCCAGCCATCCCCCTTTCCCCGCGGTTCCTGGGCAGGGCCCGGCTGTGCCGCTGGTGCCGAGGCGAAGGCCGCGTGGAGGAGGGACCTGCCTTTCCGGCCCCACTGCCCTGCCTGGGCCTGGGGCTGGGCCTGGGCCGGGGCCTGGGCCTGGGAGGGCTGCTCCCTGGAGCCTCAGAGCCCAGCCGGACCCAGCTGACCCGCAGCCAGAGCGCCTTCCATGGCGGGCACGGGGTGGCCCTCCCTGACCACTGACAGGCAGACAATGACTCCTCAGAGACCCTGAGGCCAGAGCTGGCCGGGTGTCACTCTCCCGGAGCTCAGGGCAGCTCCAAACAGTAGCGGCTGGTCTGTGTGGGGCGTAAACACCAGGCGGCGATGAGGTCACCGCTAAGTCATCGCTGCACATGGGAGGTGAGGGCTCCGCGGCTCCTCACCACGGCATGTCCCACAGACGCCTGGGGGCCTGCTCCGGGGGGCCCTGCTCCTGGGGGCCCTGCTCTTGGGGGACCTGTTCCTGGGGGCCCTGCTCCTGGGGGACCTGCTCCTGGGGGACCTGCTGGGGGACCTGTTCCTGGGGGGACCTGCTCCTGGGGGCCCTGCTCCTGGGGAACCTGTTCCTGGGGGACCTGTTCCTGGGGGCCCTGCTGGGGACCTGCTCAGAGACAGTCCTCAGCATAGGGCTTCATCACCTGAAGGCGGGCGGTGCCCACAGCGCATTCCAGCCCGCCACCCGGAATGTTCCTGGATGGGACACGTGTTTCAGTGAAAAGGAAGGAAGGAAAGAGGGAGGAGGGGGCAGGCCTCATTAATATTCACGGTTTAAATAGGAGTTCTGTTTGGGTTCGAACTCTTTAGTAAATGGCCTCCTCACACTGGTCCACAGGCCCCATCAGAGGAAAAGCATTGTCATTCGTTAGACTTGTCAGCGTAAAAGACAGTAGATTCGACCTGCTTTCTGCTCCCGGGCCTTTGGAGGGGACTGGGCACCGAGGAGCAAGTAGGACCCCGCCGCATGGCTCAGCGGTTGAGCGTCGACCTGGGAACCAGAAGGTCACAGTTTGATTCCTGATCAGAGTACAGGCCCGGATTGCGGGCTCCATCCCCAGTGTGGGGCGTGCAGGAGGCAGCCGATCCATGATTCTCTCTCATCATTGATGTCTCTCTCCCTCTCCCTTCTAGAACTCTGAAATCAATAAAGACATATTTTTTTAAATGATGGTGTTCAAATGCGATTCCACCAGAATGTTGGATGGCACAGGGAACTGTTTAGTCTCAGGGTAGGTGAAGCTGGTTGAGAGACCATATGAAACTCCTAATTGTGGGTTTAAAATTCCACGTGTTTCTCGGTTGTGACAATGCACCCTGGTTGTGTCGGATGCTGACAGCAGGGGGACTGGGTGGGGGACAGGTGCAGCTTTCCTGTAAACCTGAAATTATTCCACATGAAGAGTTATTTAACCAAGAAGAGAACTTCTTATTAACTCTCCAGCACGCGTGTCTCGGTGCCTCACTTAGTTAGCAAGTAGCATAATCACCTCCTCTGGAAATGCCCTCCCCAAAGTCACGTGTCTGTGTTTTTGTATAGAATGAGCCTATTGACCCGTAAGTTACAGAGGAAAAATGTATCTTGAAAAAAGACCAGCTTATATAATTACATACCTAATAGTTACATGACATATACAATAAGGTTACTCTTTAAAATACCATTATATACATAATATTTGCATAATATATAAAATAAGGTTGCTCTTTAAAGTATAATTATATGCATAATAGTTACATGACATGTAAAACAAAGGCGCTCTGAGGAGGTTGCTCTCACCATCAGCAGCAAACGGGAACAGCCCTTGTTTCCCAGGAGCGGCGAGGAGGGCGGGCGTGGCGCCGGGCAGCGAGCGGCCATGGAGGGTCCCGTCTGCAGCAGCCCCTGAGCCCACTCAGGGCCCTGCCCGGGGGTAGCCTGAGTTAAACGCCAGCCGCCTGTCGGACTTTGGGGACCACAAAGTCACCATGATGATGGCGGCCTCCTCAGTCGGCACAGTGAAAAGCTAGCGACTGTCGCCGTCGGAGGGGCAGAAGGGACGGCCTCTTTTTGTGAAGCCTCACGTTAAAATGAGCTTGTCTGTTCCCTTGGGTGCCAAATGGAAGGCAGGAGGCGGTTGGCTCTGCTTGGATTTGGCCCTGGGGCGGGGAGCAGGGTCGGGGAGCAGGGTCGGGGAGCTATGCCCAAGCAATTCACAGAACAGGCGGGAAGAGGAGAGCAGCACAACGCATCATCCACTACAACATTTGGGGGAGAAAAAAATTAAGAAGGTGCGCCCTGGCTGGTTTGGCTCAGTGGATAGAGCGTCGGCCTGCGGACTGAAGGGTCCCAGGTTCGATTCTGGTCAAGGGCATGTACCTTGGTTGTGGGCACATCCCCAGTGGGGAGTGTGCAGGAGGCAGCTGATTGATGTTTCTCTCTCATCCATGTTTCTAACTCTCTATCCCTCTCCCTTCCTCTCTGTAAAAAATCAATAAAATATATTTTTAAAAAACTAAGAAGGTGAAAATCATGTCAAAGCTTGAAGCACTTAACGGTACTTCCCTGGGGCCTAACAATTTTTCCCCCAGAGAAATGATGAGAGACAAACGGAGGATCAATGAACGGACAGCTTGGCAATAGCGCGAGTGACCCGCGGTGTCACGAACATGTAGGCAGCGAGACAGCGGCGAGGAGTCCCCGGGCTTTGCCCAGAAACAAAGTGCTCAGTCCACGGCTGTTGCTGTTTCATTGCCGGGTTTTGAGTCCATCGGCGAAGTCGCAGGGGCTGATCGATTCTGGGGCTTAGGGGGTTCAACACGGAATTTAATTTAGCGCCTGACAATACGCCCACATGCCCAGAAAATTCGGACAGCGTGAGGGGGCTCACTGAGCCCAAGAGGCAAGCCCCACACGGCGCATTAACGTTCAGGGAAGAATGGCCGCAATCAGCGCCCGTGAACCGGACAGGGCCTTGGCGCCGAAGCAATTACCGGCCGCGGGGGATGAATGGTGAAGTGTGAAAGCCGCGCCGTATACGTCCGGGCAGAACATGTTCCCTATAGAACACCACAAAGGGCGTTCCTCACTATTAAGGGAGATTAGACGTAATGGCCTGATTCCCACACAAAAGCAGCATTAAATTCAGATGCAACTTCAAAGTGGCCGCAGCAGCGCGGGCCGCGCATTTCCATATAGCTGGCCGGCCCGCCGCCGTGGGACGGAGCGGCTTTGGCCACTTAAACTGTGTTCCTTTCGGCACTTTTGGTGCGAACACTCGCTGTGTTTAACCCCCGGTTGCGCTCAGTTCATAAGAAGGAGCTCAGAGGTATTCAGAGACGCTATGATTTTTATTATCGTTATTTTTATTTTTTTATATATTTTTATTGATTTCGGGGAGGAAGAGAAAGGGAGAGAGAGAGACAGAGACATCCATGATGAGAGAGAATCACTGATCAGCTGCCTCCTGCACGCCCCTCACTGGGGGCCGAGCCCACAACCTGGGCCTGTGCCCTGACCGGGAATCGAACCCTGACCTCCTGGTTCATAGGTTGATGCTCAACCACTGAGCCGCGCCGGCCGGACTACTGGGCTAAATGCTATAATTTTTAATTCTTTCAAATTATGGGGGTGGGGGAATAATGTAAAAGTCAATAAGAACGGAGGAGTTATAATCAGGATGACATCAGAAACAACAACAAAAAAATGAAGAAGAAGCAAAAACAAAATAAACCAAGATTCCCAGGGAGGGAGCAGCCTTTCTTTCCCATCTGCCCTCAGTTGAGGGACTCGCCCTCGAGGCCCACGCTCAGCTCCAGGACGGGACGGGACTCGGCTCCCGCCCACAGGCCCAGGTCCCGGCCATCCTGCCCAGGCCTTTACCCTCCGCAGGGACATCCTCCCTCCTCACGCCCCACTGCAGACAGGTTCCCGTTCGGGGCGGGGACACCAGCCCGTGAGGGTGAGACGGGTAGAGGCGCCATTGTGAGTGGGTCCCTGGGCAGTTTCTAGGACCAGGACTTGAACGGGAAAATTTAGTCTCTAAAACTCCCAAGGCCTCTGCTCACTGCCCATGAACGGAGAATATCTAAACGTTCTGGGCTCATACAGTCCCTGGCAAATGTCTCTACGTGTATGATGGTTCCTATATATTAGATATGATGATTATTTTATATGTTTTTTTAATTACTTTCTTAATGGGCCTGGAGATTTAAAAAAAAACACACTAGCCCTAGCTGGTTTGCTCAGTGGATAGCGTCGGCCTATAGACTGAAGGGTCCCAGGTTCGATTTCGGTCAGGGGCACATGCCTCAGTTACAGGCTCGATCCCCAGTGTGGGGCGTGCAGGAGGCAGCCGAGCAATGATTCTGTCTCATCATTGATGTTTCTCTCTCTCTCCCTCTCCCTTCCTCTCTGAGATCGATAAAAATATATTTTTTAAAAATACACTATGCAGCTGAGAGGATCTGAAGAGACAGTATGATGGTGACTCTTGGAGTCACTCAGTCCAGTTCGCACTGGGAGCAGCCCAGGGAGTAGGGACTCCCCCAGGGGACTCACTCCCCAGGCAGGGGGACAGCTGTCAGTCACTCCCCAGGCAGGGTGACAGCTGTCACTCACTCCCCAGGCCCGGCAGGTGGTGAGAGGCAGCAGGGACACGTCCTAGAGACACTGCAGCCTGGAGGTGACCCTCTGCTGGTGGATGGACAGGACCTGGGACGTGGAGGTGCTCTTCCCGGACCCCAAGAAACAGCTTTCGAAGCCTGGAGCTCCTCCCCAGTGAGAGCAGCACATCCAATGCCACCTGTGAGGACATCAGCAGGCGACAGCTGCAAAGACTGAAGGAAAAAGGCGGTTGGGAATGTAAAGGAAGATTCCAACGTGCTGTGCATCCCGTGAGCTGAGCCAGGCCGTGCCGCCTGCGGTGCGTAGGCCACTGAGCGCGGCCTCGCACACCTGGAGGCCCAGGCTCACGCTGGGCTCTTTGGGAGGCAGGGGGAGGGGGAGGGCACCGGGGGTGGGGGAGTGGAGCTGGGCATCAGTACCGGGACGCACACAGGGCAGAGATGAGGGGTTCAGTTAGAATACAGCGAGGCCCCGCTGCTGTGGCTCAGTGGTAGAGCGCTGACCTATGAACCAGGAGGTCAGGGTTCGATTCCCAGCCAGGGCACACACCCAAGTTTCAGGCTCGATCCCCAGCCCGGCTCAGCGTCCCCATCAGGCCCCGGAAGAACAGTGGGGGCAGCTCAGCGGTCTCTGGGGAGACAAAGGGTTCCCACCAGACAACTTCGCCCTTCAGACGGAAAGGAAAACCCCCTTTGGGACCTGGATTGTTGGGGGGCGTTGGGGGTGGAAATACAGGCCTGTCCCAGATCTTCGCGCCCACGGAGCCGCATGGGCCACTTTCTGGAGCTCTCACCCCTAGAGGACTAAGCCGGCCTCGTCACCGGCTGAGTTTTGGTGACGTTGCCTGAAGCGTCAGTAAACTTTAGACCAAGTCATGGTTCTGAGCCCTGGCCGGTGGCTCGGCTGGTTGGAGTGTTGTCCGGGCACCACGGAGGTTTCGGGTCCATCCGGGCAGGACACAGCCCAGGTGGTGGGCTTGGTCCCCAGCGGGGCGTGTACAGGATGTCTCTCTCCGTCCTCTCTGACATCAGTCAGCAGGTCCTGGGTGAGAGTTAGAAACGTGATGTGCTGAAACGAGCTGTGGGGCGGGCGGGACCCACGGCAATCGGTGGTGATGCCTCTGAGGGCCCCTGTGCTCGGTCGGTCCCCCTCGGAGGCGGCAAAGCCCAGCCGGCCAGCCGGCCAGCCAGTGACCGCTCAGGAATGCGGGCTGGTCGCCCCGCCTCCTCCCCAACCCCCCACGCTGTGCTGTGAGGTTGGCAGGAACTGACACGTTTTCTTCTGCTTAATTAAGTCGTTCAGCGGAGGGCTGGCCCAACAGCGGGGCGACGTGGGGAGTCTGCGGACGCAGAAAGCCGTGGGCGGTGCCGACATGAAAAGGGGACCCTGCGATTGTGTGGGTGTAGATGGGTCATTTTTCCAAAGTTACTGCTGCCTCGGTGACCACAGCCCCGCACACAGCCCTGAGCGGCCAACAGCCGCCCCACAGCTCTGCCGGCTCCCTTTAAGGCAGTGGTTCTCAGCCTTCCTACGCCGCGACCCTTTAATACAGCTCCTCATGTTGTGGTGACCCCCAACCATAAAATTATTCTCGCTGCTACTTCATCACTGTCATGTTGCTACTGTGATGAATCGTCATGTAAATATCTGATCTGCAGGATGTATTTTCATTGTTACACATTGAACATCATTAAAGCACAGTGATTAATCATAAAAACAGTATGTAATTATAGATGTGTTTTCCGACGGTCTTAGGCGACCCCCATGAAAGGGTTGTTCGACCCCCAAAGGGGTCGCGACCCACAGGTTGGCGACCCACAGGTTGAGAACCGCTGCTTTAAAGGGAGAGGGAGCAGGCGGGCAGTGAGCGGCCTCCTGTGCGGCCTGGCGGCTCTTTCTGGCCGTCCTGGGCTTTTAAAGGGAAACAGCGGCTCATTGGAATGAGAGGTGCCCATGCATACTGAGTGGCAGCGGGTGCCATGGACCCTCTTTCCAGCCTGGAAGACAAAGCCGGTGCCGTGGGGCTGCCTGGCCCTGGCTTTCGGGCAAGGCAGTGGGGTCTGGTCACGGGTACGCCAGGCATCAGGGCCGGGGGCGGGGGCGGGGGATCCCTCCACAACCTCCCGCCGATGACATCCCGGCTGAATCTCCGGATGATGGCACGACAGCCACAGATGGTCTCAGCCTCGGGGACACTCAGGAACTGGGGCCTGAGCAGAGCCCCCCCATATGCCGTCCCTCCCGAAGCTTCCTGTGCTCTAACTGATTGATGTTTTTATTGATCTCAGAGAGGAAGGGGGCGGGGGGGAGAGAGAGAAACATCAGTGATGAGAGAGAGTCATGGATCGGCTGCCTCCTGCACGCCCCACAGTGGGGATCGAGCCTGTAACCTGGCATGTGCCCTGACCGGGAATCGAACCCTGACCTCCTGGTTCATAGGTCAGGGCTCTACCGCTGAGCCACACCAGCCGGGCCTCGCTGTATTCTAACTGAACCCCTCATCTCTGCCTGTGTGCGCCCCAGTGCTGTCTCTGGCCTCACCCAGCGTGCTCCTTACTCCATGTGCTGTGTGCCCTCGGAGGCAGGCACGCCGATGGAGCTGGGACTGGGCTCGCGGTCCTATTGTTAACACGAGCGGACCTACTGTGTGCCCCGAGGGAGGGCTCACCGATGCCTTTGTGCCTCGGTTTCTCTGTAGGGCAGGTGCCCAGTGCCCGGCTCTGAGCAGGCACCTCATGTGCCTTTCCGAGCTGAGCTTGCCGCTCCCTCCCTCCAAGTACATCGGCATCTGGACAAGCCCCTGATGCCACCAGCCCTGGGCAGGGGCCGTGCTGATGCCAACGTGAGATGCTCGCGGGCTCAGCTATGCGCGGGGCCCTTTCAGGGCGGCCAGGAGATGTCTGCACACCCTCAGCCTCAGAGAACATTCCAGCAGCTCCTGGGAGGCCGGTGCTTTCTCCTTGGAGAGTGGAGAGACCAGGGGCCCCACGTCCGGGCCTCCACTGGGGTCCCCACTCCTCCTCACACGCAGGGACAGGGTCATCGCGGGATTGCACGGGAGGCGAAACGATGCTTCAGGGGAAGGTCCGCCCCGGAGTGTGGACTCCTGGCCCGCCGTCCACGCCGGCGCAGTGACCTGTTCGTTAGGAGCAGCACCTGCCGAGTCCCCGGCCAGGCCACAGGTGGTCGGCGACCTGTGCCCAGGACACGGGTCCTCGGTGCAGGGTGTGTCCATTCAGGCGGCCCCAACGCACAAGAAAACGCCCAGTGCTCAGGCCCTTCCAGCCGCCAGTGGAGGGGGGGGCTGAGCGGTGGGTGTGAGCACACGCGCCCCAAGGTGACTGCTGCCCGGAGGCCAAGGCTCAGGCACGGGAGGCACAGCAGGTCCCCAGCGCTGTGGCCGCGGGTTACGGGTCCGGGGCCCTGGGTGTGCGCCCCGCCCCGCACGAAGGCCCGGCCGGCTTTCCCACCGGCCTTCAGCTGTGGGCCGCTGCTCACCTCCCTAAAGGCCACCTTCACACCACGCAGCCCCACCCAGCTCCTCAGCCACGGTCCCTGGCGGGTCCCCACGGCTCCGTAAGGGGTCGCAGAGCCCGGCGGGGACCCGCGCAGATGGGGCCGCGATGCCCAGGCCCGTGGGCTCAGGAGCCACGCCCGGCCGCCGTCCCGCAGGCTGGGGCGGTGTGTGCGGCTGGCGACCCGTTCCCGCGCGAGGCGGCCCCTGCCTGACTCCCGACAGCCGGCAGGTTTGCTCCGGCGTCTTCCACCCAGGACGCACCATTGCTCAGAGTCGCCAAGACCAGCTGCTCGGAGCGGCCTTGGCCAGGCTGCCCGCACCGTCGCTCCGTCCTCCCACCCCGGCCCGGAGACAGCGCGGCTCACAAGGGCTGGCCGGGAGCCATCCCACCGCCCTGGCGTGCGCTGGTCGGCGCGGGCCATGGCTCCTCCGCACAAACAGGAGGGTTTTCATCGCCCGGCGTCCTGCTGACACACGCACAATCCGCTGACAGAAAGCCACCGGGCGCCTGGGAGGCCCAGTTCCGGGGCGGCCGGCCGGGCGGGCGGGAGGGCGGATGGTCACTCCGTGCAGGTGTTCGGCCAGGGCCCCTTCATTTGCATACATTTGCATAGACTGTCAGGCAGTTGGCTGACAGCGCTCTGAGGAGGTCTGGACACGGCCCAAACCTGTCAGCGCTTTCTCCTTGCCAGTCAAGGTTGGCCCGGCTGCGCCGGCGGCAGGAAGCGGAGGCGCTGACATTGGGGTGCCCCCGCCGCAGCTGGGCCGAGCTCGGGGACAGCGTGCTGCTTGGAAAGACGAGCTGCGGCCAGAAAAGCGGGAGAGGCAGCACGTCGCGCCCCGGGCTCACAAAGTGGCCCGGGAAGCCAGGGGTGGGGGCCGGCCGGCCCCTGGACCCCGAAAGGCCGCACAATCCTGGGGTCTGGCCCTGCCCGGGCACTAGGGGGAGTCCATTCAATGTCTGACCACAGAGAGCAGGCTCGTGTCTAAGTGGACAGTGCGGTACGGCCTGCGGGTGATGGGGTAACTATCCCCATGGCCCTTGGCCGGAGAAGGGCTCCCCAATGGCTTAAAGGGAAGCTTCAGGGGGAGAGAGACTCCACCCCCCCCCGTGGGCCGCGCTGTGTGCTCCGTGTTCGTGCGAGGCCAGCTCAGCCCGCGAGAGGGGCCCCCACGCTGCAGGCCTCAGGAGTCACCCGGGCAGAGGGGCGAGGACAAATCCCGAAACCGTTTCGGAGGCACGCTCTGTGCCCGGGGAGGCTGTGTGGTGCTGTGCGGGCTCCAGGGGTCCGAATGTCGGGGCTCGGGCACCTCCCTGCATGCGGGTCACGGGTCACATTCGCGGTGGGTTACAAAAGGGACAGACACCGGCGCCCTCGCTCCCGTAAGAGCAGGTGGGCGGGGAGGCGGCGGTGCGGGCGCTTTAAGAACGCCCCCGCTGCACGGGGAGGCCCGGGCCTTCTGGATGCCGTCTCACGCAGCCGTCCAGCGAGCCCTCGCCATCCTGAGCTGCCTCATCTCTGAGCGGTGGGCCCCGGAGCCGCGTGAGCAGCAGACAATCGCTGCTGTTTCTGCGCCCGCCGCCTGGGGCTGCCAGGGCCCAGCCATCTGGCCGCATCTCCACAGTGGAACATTGTCCGTGGCACAAGGGATGACTCCATCCCGGCGAACCAGCGTGCCCTCCGGATAAAGCCCCTCTCTGAGGCCGTGCGATCACGCTGCCGGGGACACCGGCACAATGGGGTCTGGTCCCGGAGCCCGAGTGACATCGGCCTATGTAAACGGCATCGCACAGGGACGTTTTGTCCTCCGTGGCCAGCCACCCAGATCCGTCCACAGCCCCGAAACAGCTTTCTCACCCCCCCGCCAACAACAGTGCGGTTCTGTCGGGGGCCTGGCAGCCGCTTCCTCCCGCACCCGGCCCAGGAAGCCCGGCCCGCGGCGGCACCTGCAGGCCTGGCCTCCGACACGGTTCGCTGCCGGGCCCCACCTGCGCCCGCTTTGCTCCGATGTTCCCGAGACAAGCGGCCCTTTCTCCTCCCCGCCAGCGAGAAGGCCGGCGCCTGCCAGCTCCTTCACACTCGCCCAACAGTCCCCGACAGCCTGTGCGGCCTGCGTGCCCGCCTCACGGGGCAAACGGTTCACACGGGCACTCGCACCCGTCGCCCGGCCCCGGAGAGCGGCCAGTTCCCGGGAGAAGCACCGTCCTCCGGACAGGACCCCGCTCAGCCGCGGCCAAGACGTCCGAGTGCCGCCCGGGAGACTTTCACTTTGGACGGGGAGACGGGCGGAAGGCAGGCCGAAAGCAGCGCGGCTCAGGCCTCCTGCCCCGACTCCTGTGCGTTGCATTTTTGTTCTGTTTGTTTTAAATATGTTTTTATTGGTTTCAGAGAGGCAGGGAGAGGGAGAGAGAGAGAGAAGCATCAATGATGAGAGAATCTCTGACCGGCTGCCTCCTGCACGCCCCACACTGCGGATTGAGTTCGCAACCCGGGCCTGTGCCCTGACTGGGAATCGAACCCTGACCTCCTGGTTCATAGGTCAGCGCTCAACCCCTGAGTCACACCGGCCAGCAACATGAGGCGCTTTTATCAACGACAACCTCTGAACTGAATGCAGCGGCGAGCGCCGTTCATGGAACCAACTCGCTAGCTCACCTTTCCCGCAAAGCCCGGCTCCCTCACGTGAAGAGAGAAACAAACACACCTCCACCCAGTTCTCAAACACGTCACGCCTGGGTGCGTCCTCTGCCGAGGGGGACAGCGGGAGAGACCCACACACATGGGGAGGCCCGGCCACTCCCACTGCAGCCAACGGGCAGACGTGGGCATCCCGGGCCGGGACTGGCAATGCATTCCTGTGCCCTTTCCTGAGGGCGTCCCTGAGTCCCCTCAAGAGCACGTGGGCCTCTGCCATCCGCGGGGAGCCAGCCTCGATGGGGCTCCGGCCCTGGGTCACCTCAGTGTCTGTCCGAGTGCTCGGGGTGCTGTCTTTAAAACCGACTAAGTGGGTAAACAGGCAGACAGCCTGCGGTGAGTTTAACTGGGAGCCCGCGGAGCACACACACTCTTGGTGTTTGGCCTGGAGTTGTATTTTCCAGCAGGTGCAGAGGCTGCAGGTGTGGGAGGTGCAGAGGCTGCAGGAGCGGGAGGTGCAGAGGCTGCAGGTGTGGGAAGTGCAGAGGCTGCAGGAGCGGGAGGTGCAGAGGCTGCAGGAGCGGGAGGTGCAGAGGCTGCAGGAGCGGGAGGTGCAGAGGCTGCAGGTGTGGGAGGTGCAGAGGCTGCAGGTGTGGGAGGTGCAGAGACTGCAGGTGTGGGAGGTGCAGAGGCTGCAGGAGCGGGAGGTGCAGAGGCTGCAGGTGTGGGAGGTGCAGAGGCTGCAGGAGTGGGAGGTGCAGAGGCTGCAGGAGCGGGAGGTGCAGAGGCTGCAGGTGTGGGAGGTGTAGAGGCTGCAGGAGCGGGAGGTGCAGAGGCTGCAGGAGCGGGAGGTGCAGAGGCTGCAGGTGTGGGAGGTGTAGAGGCTGCAGGTGTGGGAGGTGCAGAGGCTGCAGGAGCGGGAGGTGTAGAGGCTGCAGGTGTGGGAGGTGCAGAGGCTGCAGGTGTGGGAGGTGTAGAGGCTGCAGGAGCGGGAGGTGCAGAGGCTGCAGGAGCGGGAGGTGCAGAGGCTGCAGGTGTGGGAGGTGCAGAGGCTGCAGGAGTGGGAGGTGCAGAGGCTGCAGGAGCGGGAGGTGCAGAGGCTGCAGGTGTGGGAGGTGTAGAGGCTGCAGGAGCGGGAGGTGCAGAGGCTGCAGGAGCGGGAGGTGCAGAGGCTGCAGGTGTGGGAGGTGGAGAGGCTGGAGGTGTGGGAGGTGGAGAGGCTGCAGGGGCGGGAGGTGTAGAGGCTGCAGGTGTGGGAGGTGCAGAGGCTGCAGGTGTGGGAGGTGTAGAGGCTGCAGGAGCGGGAGGTGCAGAGGCTGCAGGAACGGGAGGTGCAGAGGCTGCAGGTGTGGGAGGTGCAGAGGCTGCAGGTGTGGGAGGTGTAGAGGCTGCAGGTGTGGGAGGTGTAGAGGCTGCAGGTGTGGGAGGTGCAGAGGCTGCAGGTGTGGGAGGTGCAGAGGCTGCAGGTGTGGGGGGTGCAGAGGCTGCAGGAGCGGGAGGTGCAGAGGCTGCAGGTGTGGGAGGTGCAGAGGCTGCAGGAGCGGGAGGTGCAGAGGCTGCAGGTGTGGGAGGTGTAGAGGCTGCAGGAGCGGGAGGTGCAGAGGCTGCAGGAGCGGGAGGTGCAGAGGCTGCAGGTGTGGGAGGTGTAGAGGCTGCAGGTGTGGGAGGTGCAGAGGCTGCAGGAGCGGGAGGTGTAGAGGCTGCAGGTGTGGGAGGTGCAGAGGCTGCAGGTGTGGGAGGTGTAGAGGCTGCAGGAGCGGGAGGTGCAGAGGCTGCAGGAGCGGGAGGTGCAGAGGCTGCAGGTGTGGGAGGTGCAGAGGCTGCAGGAGTGGGAGGTGCAGAGGCTGCAGGAGCAGGAGGTGCAGAGGCTGCAGGTGTGGGAGGTGTAGAGGCTGCAGGAGCGGGAGGTGCAGAGGCTGCAGGAGCGGGAGGTGCAGAGGCTGCAGGTGTGGGAGGTGTAGAGGCTGCAGGTGTGGGAGGTGCAGAGGCTGCAGGCGCGGGAGGTGTAGAGGCTGCAGGTGTGGGAGGTGCAGAGGCTGCAGGTGTGGGAGGTGTAGAGGCTGCAGGAGCGGGAGGTGCAGAGGCTGCAGGAGCGGGAGGTGCAGAGGCTGCAGGAGTGGGAGGTGCAGAGGCTGCAGGTGTGGGAGATGTAGAGGCTGCAGGTGTGGGAGGTGCAGAGGCTGCAGGAGTGGGAGATGTAGAGGCTGCAGGTGTGGGAGGTGCAGAGGCTGCAGGTGTGGGGGGTGCAGAGGCTGCAGGAGCGGGAGGTGCAGAGGCTGCAGGAGCGGGAGGTGCAGAGGCTGCAGGAGCGGGAGGTGCAGAGGCTGCAGGTGTGGGAGGTGTAGAGGCTGCAGGTGTGGGAGGTGCAGAGGCTGCAGGAGCGGGAGGTGCAGAGGCTGCAGGTGTGGGAGGTGTAGAGGCTGCAGGTGTGGGAGGTGCAAAGGCTGCAGGAGCGGGAGGTGGAGAGGCTGCAGGTGTGGGAGGTGTAGAGGCTGCAGGTGTGGGAGGTGTAGAGGCTGCAGGAGTGGGAGGTGCAGAGGCTGCAGGTGTGGGAGGTGTAGAGGCTGCAGGTGTGGGAGGTGCAGAGGCTGCAGGTGTGGGAGGTGTAGAGGCTGCAGGAGTGGGAGGTGCAGAGGCTGCAGGTGTGGGAGGTGCAGAGGCTGCAGGAGTGGGAGGTGCAGAGGCTGCAGGTGTGGGAGGTGCAGAGGCTGCAGGAGCGGGAGGTGGAGAGGCTGCAGGTGTGGGAGGTGTAGAGGCTGCAGGAGTGGGAGGTGCAGAGGCTGCAGGTGTGGGAGGTGCAGAGGCTGCAGGTGTGGGAGGTGCAGAGGCTGCAGGTGTGGGAGGTGTAGAGGCTGTAGGTATGGGCGGCCTGGGAGGGGCTTCCCAGCCCTGTTCCCGCGGACCCCATGGGTGTGCACACAGCCTCCGTGCAGACTCTTTGGCAACGTCATAGGCTCATCCGCTTAAAAGGAAGAGGAGAAAACGACACCCCTTTGGGGAGAGGTGTCCTGTGCCGGGTAAGCAAGCAAAGGGGGCGACTCTTCGGTGCCAGCCTGGCACCCAACACGACGACGCGCCCACTCACGTCTGTGGAAGGGGCTGTGTGTGGAAGGGGGTGTGTGTGGAAGGGGGTGTGTGTGGAAGGGGGTGTGTGTGGAAGGGGGTGTGTGTGGAAGGGGGTGTGTGTGGAAGGGGGTGTGTGTGGAAGGGGTGTGTGTGGAAGGGGTGTGTGTGGAGGGGGGTGTGTGTGGAGGGGTGTGTGTGGAAGGGGGTGTGTGTGGAGGGGTGTGTGTGGAAGGGGGTGTGTGTGGAGGGGGGTGTGTGTGAAGGGGTGTGTGTGGAGGGGTGTGTGTAGCAGGGGGTGTGTGTGCAGCAGGGACACTGATGACCCTGAAGCCATTCATTTGGGGTCCCAGCTCGAATCAGACCCCCCCCCAATCAGGGCACCTCTGAGGACCACAGGACACAGCGTCCACTTCTCGCCTCTTCCAGCCACAGTCCCTCAGCCCACAGCGCCCCCTGCTGGCCGGTGGGTTGCAAATCCCCCGGCCCCTGAGCTGCTCCCCAAACCACAGCACCTGGGGGCTGGCAGCTGTTTGACTCTGAGTGCGGACCTGTGAGCGCAGGCCTGGCCCCTGAACCCCGCCCACGCCTCCTCCCGCCCCCTCCACCCACACACACACACCCCGGTCTGGAGCTCTGGTCTTGGGAGTTTCATCCTCAGGGAGCCCTCCTCCCGGGAGACGGGGAACCACAGGCAGGTCCCGGCGGCAGGACGCCCCATCGATGTCCGACTTCGCGATGGGAGGACCCGTTGCCTGCAGCAGGGATGTGGGGGCGGATGTCGGGGGACAGACAGCCTGGCCCCTTGGGGGCCTCCTGGCTCGGCACACAGGGCATGGCCCCACACCAGGCGGGGCAGCTGGTCGCAGGGCAGCTGGGAGGCCAGCCTGGCTTATTTTATATCACATTTTATTTTTAAGTATATTTTTATTGATTTCGAGAGGGAGGGAGAGAAAGAAACATCAATGGTGACAGAGAATTATTGATAGGCTGCCTCCCGGAATCAAATGAACCAGGGGTCAGGGCTCGATTCCCATCAGGGCACAGGCCCGGGTTGGGGGCTCGACCCAGTGGGGGGCGCGCAGGAGGCAGCCGATCAGTGATTCTCTCCCATCACTGATGTTTCTCTCTCCCTCTCCCCTTCTCCCTTCCTCTCTGAAATCAATGAGAAAATATTTTTTAAAAAGATGGTAAATGCTATGTTCTGTGTGTTTTACCACAATTTAAAAACAAACAAACAACACAAGAAAAGTGTCCTGTCTGTCAGGTCAGGAGAGGGAGGCTGTGGAAGAAAGTGAAGTAACTCACGCAGCGCCCGCGCGAGGGGGGCACAGCAGGTGCCAGGAAATGACGGGGATCCGCCGGTCCATGAGGCGAGGATGGGGGGTGAGCGGGTGATTCATGGGGAGATGGGTGTTTCTTCTCTGGGGAACGCTTTCAGAGTGTGTGGGGGGGGAACGGGGGGGGGGTGAGTATGTTGAGAGAGTTCGGCCAGACTTCTGTGCTGAGCACCCTGGGTGGGTGTCAGGGCGTGGGGCTGATGACACCTCCCCACCCCCCCTGCCCTCCACGCCCCCCACACCCCCCACGCCCCCCCGCGCCCCGCAACGGCCCGCAAACGCGTCCGTTAGCGTCACTCTGGCAGGAGCACTGCCCAGCGGGCCCCTGGCAGGGGAGCATCTGCTGCCCCGAGCGGCCCCTCAGCCCTAATCCCGTTAGCGGGCGGCGGGATGAGCTCGCTGTCCCCGCAGGACGCAGACCCCGCCGAGCGGGCACCGTTAGGCACGTTGGGGGGGGAGCAGGGCGGGCGAGGCCGGCGGAGGGGCGTGTGGTTCGAGGCCCAGACGGGGCGGGTCAGCTCCCACCGCCCACAGGAGCAGCCGGATCAGCGCCTCCCGCTCCACCACCTGCTCCCGGGGTCGCCGTCCAGGTCGCGCACACGGCCCGCAGGAGGCACAGCCTTGATTCTCACGGCCGCCCTGCTCCCCTCCCAACGTGCCTCAGGGTGTCCTTAAGTTCCTTGCTCATTTGGCTTCGAGCTGTTACCACTCCTGACAGACCCAGAGCGCCTTTTTAATTATTTTAAATACTTTTTTATTAATTTCAGAGAGGAAGGGAGAGGGTGAGAGAGAGAAACATCAGTGACGAGAGAGAATCATGGATCGGCTGCCCCCTGCACGCCCCACGCTGGGGATCAAGCCCGCAACCCGGGCCTGTGCCCTTGACTGGGACTCAACCGTGGCCTCCGGGTTCACAGGTTGACGCTCAGCCACTGAGCCACACCGACTGGGCAATATCTTCATTTTACGGAGGAGGGAAGAGGTCAGATGGGTACCCACACAGCCCACACCCGACACCTCCATGGAAAGTCCTCGTCCCAGCCGCCCTGCCCGGCACCGCGCGGCCAGGCCCAGGGGCAGCACCGCGGGCTCAGCCTCCAGCCCGTTGCTGCCCGCGACCTGCCCCGGCGTTTCTGGGTGCGTTTCCCCTGAGACGCAGACTCCTCGCTGCCTTGGTTTGGGGACCTGGGGGTTTCATTGAACTGTAATCGTGTTTGTCTCCTGGAAATCTTATTCAAAGAGAGAGTGCTGCTAGAGCTGCCAGGGGGCGACTCCGCTGGCTGCCGCTGGAGGCCGGTCCCCGGTCACCGACCAGTTTCTCCAACAATGAGGTCTCCATCCTACACGACAACTTGTTGACGTACACGGAATGGGTCCTGACCTCCTTAGCATGGCACCAAGACCCGCGTGTGCAGTATCACTTCCCTCCCCGCTTACAGAAAAGCATGACGTACCCAGAACAGAAGAGGAGGAGAAAGTAAAACCTCAGGGACCAGCTGTTAAATCCTGTCTGTTTCATGAAGCCAACCATCAGCAATGCCTGTGGGCAGCTGGACTGACCCAGGCGATTGCCAGCGACGAAGACAAGACGCGTTTGGAACCTGGATCCACCTTGAAAACGTCCCTGGAGGCACCCGTGTCAGTGAGCCCCGAAGAGCGAGCTGGGCGCCTGGAGAGCGAGGTGCTACTCGGGCCCCTGGTGAGACCGGCGCCATGAAGGTCGGCCCGAGGCACCGACCACAGAGGAGAAGGCAGGTCTCCCTTTTACTGCCTTCGTCACGTCGATGGGCCTCCCTGTGAGTGGACGGACGGACGGACGGGAGCCATTTCCACTGAGCCGCGGCGGAGCTGGCGCTGAGACGTGATGAGAGGAGGCCATGAAGTTTGCAGGGAGTTTATGGAACGGGGCCCTGATGGACTGAGATTCAGTGCGATTGCTCTTTCGGCAGCAAAGTCTGTCAATAATGGAAACACCAAGTACTGTGTTATTTGTAACAAAAATTTAATTGCTGCTGCCATACACTAACTCAAAGGTTTTGATGTTTTCAGTAACCTGACTGATTAAACTTGATGTGAATTAAACTTCGGAAAAAAAAGAGAGAACGCTACTTATTCTGCTGCCTTCAGGAGCTTCAACCTGATCATATTTTATTTGTGCATTCCTCTTATTTTAACACGCGTATATTATTTATAGCTTACATATCCTTATATTGTGTAATATTTATATATTAAAAGGTTGCTATATTAAAATAGTATTACTGTCATAGTTTAGAAAATTTCATTTTGTTGTGTTTTATCTTAGAAAACGTCAGTTCATGACACCAAAAGTATAGAGTAAGAATCCTCCAGCCCTGGCAGGCATGCTCAGTGGTTAGAGCATGGGCTGTACCCTGGAGGGTCTCAGGTTCGATTCCTGGTCAAGGGCACGTACCTGGGCTGCAGGTCCAATCCCCACCCCCAGTTGGGGTGTGTGTGGGAGGCAACCAATCAATCTGTCTCTGTCACATTGATGTCTCTCTCTCTTCCCCTCTTTCTCTCTCTGTCTCCTCTCTCTCTTTCTCTCTCTGTCTCCTCTCTCCCTGCTTCCACTCTCTAAAAAAATCAATGGAAAAATATCCTCTCTTCTCCAGTGAGGATTAAAAAAAAAGGAGCCCTGACTGGTGTGGCTCAGTGGATAGAGCGTCGGCCTGTGGACTGACAGGTCCTGGGTTCGATTCTGGTCAAGGGCACGTGCCTTGGTTGCGGGCACATCCCCAGTGGGAGATGTGCAGAGGGCGGCTGATCGATGTTTCTCTCTCATCGATGTTTCTAACTCTCTATCCCTCTCCCTTCCTCTCTGTAAAAAATCAATAAAATATATTTTTTTAAAAAAAGATCCTCCAAAGTCTTCATTACTGGTTGTTACATAAAGTTTTACTCTACCCTTCAACCACCCAGAAAAGGCTTTTTAAATTTTTGGTGTTATAATTAATAACCACAATTCTGGGGGGCGGGGAGGCGGTGGAAGCATGGCTCCTCCCCTGTAAGGTCATATATATTGTGCATATCTAGATAATAAAAACCCAGTGGCTGTAACGCAGTAACGACCAAAGACTGGTCATCAGGAGGCTGTGTGCACGGCGAGGCGAATGCGGTGGGCGGGGCCACACAATCCTTCGTGCTGGGCTTCTAGTTATAATAATTATATTAGGGGCCCAGGGCATGACATTTGTGCACTGGTAGGGTCCCTAGCGGCTGCCAGCTGCTGGCCGGGGCCTCCCTCCCTTCCCCCGGCCGGCCCCGCCCCCTGGTCGAACTCCCGGACAACCTCTCGGTCAAGGGGGCAATTTGCATACTACGCTTTTATCATATAGGATGCTATCGTGTCTGTGTATTGTACATGAAGCAAAATAACATGTTTTGAATATTTAAGTGGAATATGAGAATTCACACACCTTGAGGCCCCAGGGCAGCTCCTAGCCCAGGTTCCACTGCATGTGGGTCCTGGCGCCCCGAGACACGCCTGCGTTGGGCTGGGACTCCGGGAATTGTAGGAAGTGCCCACTCAGCGCCTTGGCCTGGCCAGTTGCCCTGGAATTACTGGGCTGGGCGGCTACTTCAGTCTTAGCCCTTCACGCCCATAAACTGTGGGGGTCGGGCATTACCTGTGTGTGTGCATGTGCGCACACGTGTGTGCACCTGTGTGTGTGTGTGTACGTGTAAATATGCCTCTGACTTTCCAAAGGAAAAGAGAAGCAGGTTCCGTGAGTTTAACAGAAGGTTCCGGAGAGGAGACGGAAGGCAGGGAGGTGGATGGACGCTGGCGGCTGCCGCGGGCACAAGGCTCTCCGGGAGCAGAGCCGGGATGCAGGTGCCAGGTGCCCAGGTGCCAGGTGCCAGGTGCCCAGGTGCCCAGGTGCCCAGTGTCCAGGTGCCCAGGTGCCCAGGTGCCTGGTGCCTGGTGCCCAGGCCTCGGCCTCTCGGCTGCAGCTCACGCTGGGTTTCCACGCGCGGGCGGGGCAGGCTTGTGCAGTCATCGTGACAAAGTGACCCACTGAGAATATTCTGCCCAAAAGAAAAAGAAAGAAACGCACCCAGCGATGCAGGCGTGTCACCTGGCATGGAGGTGCTTTGCACACACGGCCGGCCGTCTTTCCAAGGGCGGCCGCAGGAAGAGAAGCCCCTGGTGAGCGGTGAGGACTCTGTGCTCGGCCCCCGTGGTCAGAGGCGGGAGCCTGAGCCCACGGCTCTCACCGCGGCTTCTTGCCCCAAACGCAGGTCTGAACAGCAACAAGCAGCCTGGAGCCTGCTGTTCTCTGTCTGCCCTCGTTACCGGCCGCGGGTCCCAGGCTCACCGTGGCTGTTTCCAGCCTAACGAGGGGCCCTGGAGCTATTCCTCCGAGAACAGGCTCCCCCGGGAAGGCAGGAGCTGGGCCAGGAGGGCAGGGGCGGTGGAGGCGCGGCCTCATGTGCCTAATCGCCCGTAAATGTCATTAAGTTGAGAAACGTTTTCCACCAAATTAGCTCTGCCGCCTGGCGTCCAATTAGCGGGAGGAGCTGGGAGGGAGCCCCGGGCGCGCGGGGACACGTGGTTGGGCGGCTTCGGGCTGGAACCGGGTGGAGCCGGGTGTGGAGACTGTCAGACCCGGGCCTGAGCCCCACCATTAAGCTTGTCCCGGTGCCCAGGACGTCGCAGCCGCCCCAGCGTGTGAGCTGGTCTCCCCGGACCCGCTGCGCCCACAGGAGGGGTTGGGGTGAGAGGAGAGATGGCGTCGCCCAATGTCTGTGGCAGAAATTCTGGGAGCGATGCGTTCAGGAGGACGGGCTCCATTTTTACTCTTTTTCAAAACGTAAGGCGAGCCCTGGCTGGGTGGCCCAGTGGGTTGGAGTGTCGCTCTGTGCACCAAACGGTCCCGGTGGTGGGTACGAATGGGTGGCAGCCGATAGATGCTTCTCTCTCACACCCATGTTTCTCTCTCTCCTTCCTTCTCTCTCTGAAAATCAATATAAACAGCCCGGCTGGCGGGGCTCAGTGGTTGAGCGTCGACCTATGAACCAGGGGGTCATGGTTCGATTCTCATCAGGGCACATGCCCGGTCTCAGCCGCCAGCTGAAGGCGCATTTGCCGGGGAGCCACCTGGTGAGCGCCAGGCCAGTCAAGTTAGGGTTCAGAGGGCAGGAGGGGGGACTGAGCTGGGCCCAAGGCACAGAGAAGAAAGCAACGCCAAGCAGAGTCCCCGCTGGGCTCCCCCTGGCGGGAACCTGGAAGGGGCCTAGAAGGTGGGGGCCAGTCCCGCGGCCGCATGGATCAAGGTGGGGGGGGGGACTTTTCCCGTTCTCGCGGCTTCGTCTGAAAATGAGGGAATCCTCCCTTACTTCAGGCCGGGCATCGGGTTGAGTCCCGGCCAATGCTGACAGTGACCATCCTCAGTCTCCGCGTCCACACAGGCGTGAGGCCCACAAAACACAAGGGAGCCTTCCGGCCACACCAGGCCCGTCCGCAGCCCGGGGGTCGACAACCTGCTGCACTTACGCCTTCATCCGATGCAAAGCTGGAGACCGGACTCTTTAATCCGGGGGCTCTAACCAGCTGGCAACACTGCCTTGGCCAGGAGCGCCCTTTCCAAGCATCTGCTGTTGTGACAACAGCATGAGGGGAAGGCAGGAACCTCCCATCACGTGCTACTGGGATTGGCAGCGACGGCAGGAGAGACGGGGGGCGGTCCCCGGTGGGTTCTTGGTCCCCTGGCAGCCTGGCACATATGGTCCAGTAATCCACACGCCTTCCCACGCAGGCGAAGGGGCGGCCACCTGCCCCGCCCTGTGCCTGTCTCTAGGGTGTCGGGCCCTGTCGGCACCAGGTTTGCTCGGCCAGAGGAGGGGAGGGGGAGGGGAGACAGCAAATAACCAGTCTCACACGCAGCTCCCACTCCGCGGATTACGATGGGAGGTCTGTGCCCAGCACCGAGCCCCTCCCCAGACTCCCCAGTGGGCAGGCCGCAGCCCCAGGAAATGCACGGGCCACCCCCACCCGCAGCTGCGCGGCGAGGCCCAGCCAGCGGACGCCCGCCTGTCTAGTTCTTGGGAACCGGGGACATTCCTGGGCGATGGCCTTGCCCCTGCAGGTCTCAGAGCTCCGCCCTGCCCACACGTGTGCTCCACGTGCGCTCGCACAAGCTCCTCCCTTTCCTCGAAAGCTCACTGTGTGCCCGGCCCGAGGGCTCAGTGGCTGAGCGTCGACCTAGGAACCAGGAGGTCACGTGAGATTCCCGGTCAGGGCACAGGCCCGGGTTGTGGGCTCCATCCCCAGTGGGGGGCGTGCAGGAGGCAGCCGGTCCGTGACTCTCTCATCACGGATGTTTCTCTCTCCCTCTCCCTTCCTCTCTGACATCAACACAAATACAGTTTAAAAAACAAAAACAAAAATCACGAAAGCTCGCAGTGAGCCCGACAGTTTCCGTCCCGTGTGGGTGGGGACGGGAATCCACGCGAGCCCTGGAGATGCGCAGTGAAACGGCGGCGCCCCGAGCACAGCCCAGCGTGGCGCTCACAGGTGGCTCCAGGGTGGGTCTGGAGTCCCAACGCCACGGCCAACCGTGTCCTCAGTGGCCCTCCGGCTGTCGAGCTCCTGTGCCCCTGGGCCTGGGGGCACCTCTCCACCCAAACACGCTGCGGAGGTGCCCGGACCCGGAGCCCCGACACAGGCAGGCGGGGTCCCCGGTGCCGCTGGCCGGTCTGCCTCTCAGAGTCGAGGGCCGGCAGGTACCTGTTGACCCCCCGCCCCCCGCAGAGCCTCTGCTGCTGTCGGGCCACACGCCCCCCCCCCCCCCGGCACATCGGGTGGCCCAGCCTCATTAGCAGGGGCTGTGGGGCCTGTTAGTTAATTGAGGCCCTTCCGCCACCTGCCCTCCAGGCCGCATCTGCCCGCTAACAGCTCCTAATTGTCGTCATACGGCCGGGTCCCCACAACAGCTTGAGGACAGCCCCATGCGCCGGCCACGGGCAGGGCTCCCTAACGGCGCCCCCGGCCAGATGTTCGGGGAGGGAGGCCCGGCGCCCACCATGGAGGGCACTGGGCCGCTCGGTGCGTCCGCCGCTAATTAACGGGGAGAAGGCGCGGAGGGGAGATCGGCTTTGCCGGCACAGGGCCGAGCCCACGGAGAACGGGTGGCCCAGGCGCCGGGCGCGTCACTCAGAAGCAGGGCTGCCTCTCGGGGCACGTGGGAGCCAGTGCGTGCGTGTGCACGTGTGTGTGTGTGCACACGTGTGTGTGTGTGTGCACTGTGTGACTTCTGCTCAGACACCCAGCACGTGGAGGGTGGCGAGCCCCGGCCCGGCCTGTTTCCGAGCTGGGGGAGAGAAGCTGCAGGCTGAGGGCGGGCAGCGGCCGGCCCCGCGGACCGCAGGGGCGAGCAAGTCAAAGGCACAGAGACGTGTGAGTGAAGAGCGGGAAGACACAGGAGCAGGCTGCGGCGTCGGGGGGGCCCTGACTAGGCATAGCGCCCGCACTGAGGGAGACCTGGGGGCACGCATACAGGGAGGGGGTCAGGGGGAAGGGAGGGCTGGGGCCCGCATCCGCTGTCAGGGTCAGTCTGGGCCTAAAAGGAATCAGACCTCGGTGAGTAACACAGTAGGTGTTCTGTCCGTCTGTCCGCTCGCTTGTTGGTAACTGTAAGTTCTGTCCGTCTGTCGGTCTGTCCGCTTGCTTGTTGGTAACTGTGAGCACAGCCCCGCAGGCTTCCCTGGGTCCCGCGCCCATCACCTGGGACTGTCCTGGTCTCCCTGCCCAGACCTGGCAGCTTCCTTTTCTTCTCAGGGCAGCGGTTCTCAACCTGTGGGTCGCGAACAATGGAAATACATCCTGCAGATCAGATATTTACATGACGATTCATAACAGTAGCAACATGACAGTGATGAAGTAGCAACGAGATAATGTTATGGCTGGGTCACCACAGCATGAGGAGCTGTATTAAAGGGTCGCAGCATCAGGAAGGTTGAGAACCACTGTTCTAAGGGCACCCACCCACAGCGAGAACAATTTGTAAATGTTTTTTAAAATGATTTCAGAAAGAGGAAGGGGGAGGGAGAGGGATAGAAACATCAGTGATGA
Organism: Myotis pilosus; assembly: GCA_036010255.1. Lineage (NCBI taxonomy): Eukaryota > Metazoa > Chordata > Mammalia > Chiroptera > Vespertilionidae > Myotis > Myotis pilosus. The sequence continues at coordinate 1,629,473 of JASKON010000002.1, forward strand.
GAATCATGGACCGGCTGCCTCCTGCACGCCCCCCACTGGGGACCGAGCCCGCAACCCGGCCTGTGCCCTGCTGGGATGCTCAACCACTGAGCCACCTCAGCCAGGCCAGGGTGTGGTTTTTAAATAAACTAAGTTCTGGGCTTAATGCCTCCTTCCCAGTGTGTGTGTGTGTGTGTGTGTGTGTGTGTGTGTGAGAGAGAGAGAGAGAGAGAGAGAGAGAGAGAGACAGAGAGGACCCTGAAGTGGAAAAAGGCAGGGTTTGGGGAATCGGTGTCAGAATTCTCAGCTGCCAGAGGCCACACCTGCAGACGAGGGTCCATTCCAGCCACCACCCCGCGGCACACAGGGCGGGCGGTTCAGTGACTGAGCCCCCGCCGCCGGGGCGCAGGGTCCCTTGGTCCCCGAGGAAGCCGGGGCGCGGCTCCTGCCGAGCTCTGATAGGGACACTTCCTTCCGGTCCCCAGGGAACAGGCACCGCACGCAGAGCCCGCAAATGCTGGTCTGCACAGGTCGCTGACCTCGGGCCCTGTGCCCGTCCCAGCTTAATCCCGCCGCAACCCACGCCCACAGCCCACACCCCACGCCCACAGCCCACACCCCACGCCCACAGCCCGCACCCCACGCCCACAGCCCACACCCCACACCCACAGCCCACACCCCACGCCCACAGCCCACACCCCACGCCCACAGCCCACACCCCACGCCCACAGCCCGCACCCCACGCCCACAGCCCACACCCCACACCCACAGCCCACACCCCACGCCCACAGCCCGCACCCCATGCCCACAGAGGCCCCTCCCGCCTGCCCTCCTCTCGCCGTATGCCAGGCCCTCGGTGTCACTCACGGCTCCCGCCGCTTTCTCCAGCCCCGAGCCGAGGGCCGGGCTCGGCTGCCCAGCGCTGGCAGGTTCCAGAGAGAAAAAGCCGCCGAGGCAGGGAGAGTGGCAGCTTGACACGGCACTGTCACCGCGAACACGGCCCGCGCGTGACCCGGGCCCGCACGCCCGGCCCGGTGCCCAATCACAGCTGAGGCTGCATCTGCCGCTGCGCCCCGGCCCGCGCCCTGCTGGGCACCAGCTGCCTCTGTTTATCGCCCCCTCCGCCTTCTGCCCCGCCGCCCTCGCCTTCATCTGTCCGCGTCCTGTCTTTCACCGCGTCCTTCCCCCGCCCGTCTGCGCGGCCCGGCCACCAGCGCGGTGCTCTCCCTTCAAAGTTTGACCCGACAGAACTGAGCGGCTCCGGCCCGAGCAGGACTGAGTCCGGCCGCACACACGGGGACGGGGCCAGGGGCCGGCCCGGCACCACCCGCCCGCCGGCTGCGCGGAGACTTCCTGCTGGGGCCACGCGGGCCTGAGGGCTGTGACACGGGAGAACCAACTGGAAACGCCACCTGGGACTCCACCGTGAAACACACCCACTGCCCTGGGCGGCGGGGCGGGAGGGGGACCGATCGAAGCCAGAGTCAGCTGTCATTTCTTTCTTAAAAATGTGTGTGTGTGTGTGTGTGTGTGTGTGTGTGTGTGTGTGTGTTTATTGATTTCACAGAGGAAGGGAGACGGAGAGAGACAGAAATATCAATGAGGAGAGAGAATCATGGATCGGCCGCCTCCTGCACGCCCCACACTGTGGATGGAGCCCGCAACCCGGGCCTGTGCCCTGGCCAGGAATCGAACCCTGACCTCCTGGTTCATAGGTCGATGCTCAGCCACTGAGCCGCACCAGCCAGGCAATTCAATTGAATTTTTATTGAGGTACAACCAGGTTTCGGGCACTGCGCTAGGTGTTCGGGGTACACAGGTGCGTGAGCCAGGGTTCCTGCCTGCGAGCGGCCGACGGGGACACCAGGCAGCTGGTCCCCAGTTCACTGACGTGCAGGGTGGCAGGTGGTTCCTGTGGGAGCGCGTGGGGGCTGAGAGAAGAGTGAGGTTCCGCCCGGTGTCCCCGGGGAAGGCTCCACGGGGAGTGACACGTGAGCTGAACCTTGAAAAGTTTAAAGGAAAAGGGGGGGAGGGGGCAGGAAGGGGTCACCGAGGAAGAGAGGAGCCCTCGTTCTTCCCACCGCCAGGGTGTGTGGCCACAGACACCGCACCGGGCGCCGGAACCGGCGGGCGGCAGCCGGTGGCCCTGCCCCGGAGCTTTCTGACACCGTGGCCTCAGTGGCACCTCCGTGGAGGGATATGCCGTGAGTGCCACGTGTGATCTAACAAATGGGGTTTGGAAGTACAACCTGTTTACAGCCAAGCGGGCTCTGCGCGTGCCGGCTGAATGATGAGTGACGTTCTAGCTGCTCTGATGACTCAAAGATCCATGAGGCACATCTAGTCTTCTGAATGGAAAAGACACGCAATAAATAATGGTTGTGTGACCTTGAGCGGCTTAATCTACACACACAAACTTCAGATCATGAAGAAAAAAAGGAAAGGGAACTAGGTCTCATTTATGACCGAACAGGCTGAGCCTGCGGTTCTGGGACAACATGGGAGGTGTCCTTGGTGCTGAGTGACGGGCAGGGCGTCTGGTCATCACACCCAACATCAGCACCTGAGAGAGAGGGAGAGGGAGGAGAAGGAGGAGGGGGAGGGGGAGGAGGAGGAGGAGGAGGAGGGAGGAGGAGGGGGGGAGGGGAGGAGGAGGAGAGAGGGAGAGGGACAGAGAGAAGGAGGAGGGGGGAGGAGGAGGAGGAGGAGGAGGAGGAGGAGGAGGAGGAGGGGGGAGGAGGAGGAGGAGGAGGAGGAGGAGGAGAGGGAGGAGGAGGAAGAGGGGAGGGAGAGGGAGAGAAAGAAGGAGGAGGAGGAGAAATCTGACACATGACGTATTCCTGGGGGAGAGGAGGGTGGGCTGATCAGAGAAAATCTGGGAAGAACAAGATTCTTAAAAATAACGCCGCGGTGACGCCCGGGGTGGGAGCCTGAACCGTTCCGGGCTTCCTTTGTCGTCATGGGGATTGATTAGTCAGTGTCTGGGCCTAATATTGGAGTCACTGTGAGGAGCTGTGACTCAGATGCTAAACGCTGTGCAGAAGGGGAAGGTGCGTGTTAGGGTTCCTGAGGGCCGGGACGCCCCTCCATGGACTGTCTCGCCCCGAGAGCACCCTCCTTTTGGACAATGTTGCGCAGCATCTTGTCAAAATGTGCTGCCGAGTTTTGCTGAAGATCATTAGGTTAAAGGGAGGTTTGCAAAGTGACATTTTAGAGATTGCGTTGGAGATCCGGGGAGAGTGGGGTCGAAGGGCCTTCAGGAAAGTGGCTTCCACCCTGTCCGCCGCCCCCTCCCCATCTCCCTTGCTCCACACGCCTGTCTGCCCTCAGTCCAGTGGAAGTTTTGCGTCACGTATGTTTTCATCAGAGTCACAACGTTTGTTATTCGCTCCCGTTTCTGTCCAGGTCACGTAGGGTCATCCACCAAGGGGGTGTGACTGTCCCAGAAGCAGCACCGATGCCGTGGCTGTGACGCCGTGGCTGTGAGGCCGTGGCCTGGTCTGGCAGGCGGACGAGTCCTGGACCAAGTGTGAGAAGCATGAAGTTGAAACTGGTTGACAAGATCCTATGAGAACAGTCACCAAAGCAGGCTGTGAAGTGCTGCTCAGCCCCGGCCAGTGTGGGGATCATAGTTCAATTCCATGTCAGGGCACATGCCCAGGTTGCCGGCTCGATTCCGGTGCAGGAGGCAGCTGATCAATGATTCTCTCTCATCATTGATGTTTCTCTCTCTCTCCCTCTCCCTTCCTCTCTGACATCAATAAAAATGTTTTTAGAAAAAAGAAAAAACGAGTGCACCCCTCCTTTAGAGCAAGAGGCCCCCACATTACTGGTCCCGGGAGGACCAGCTCGGGTCCGAGAGCGCCCAGAGCACGTGGACCCACAGGGCCAACCGTTTCCTCTCCTCCTCAGAGGGCGCGGGGCACCCGGGGGCACCGCCCGTCACTTCCGCATGGAGTCATCAGAACGCACCCGCGGTGTCCATGTCGGAGGCAGTGTCGCTGCCGGGCTGATGGCCCGCGGGGGGAGGAGGCCTGTCCAGCACTGTGCTCAGCGCCAACGGACGCGGAAATGAAGGCCTTGCCTGGGAACCGCTGCGTACGCTCTGGCACCAGGAGGCACCCGCCGCTTGGGATGCACTGAGGACAAAGGCTCAGGGACGCGGCCGCGCCCACCTGCTGTCAGGGCCGCTCTCCTGTCCCCGCTCCCTCCCTGGGACCCGGGCTTGTTAGGTTTACCCGCCCAGTCAGTGCCGTGAACTTAACTTGGGCCCCACCACGAAAAGCAACTTCTCTAATCTTCTCTTCTTCATCCCCCACCCTCCCCAAACCCCCAAAGTGGACAAAAACTTAAGAAAGTAAGAAAAAAAACCCTAAACTTTCAAAGACTGAAATCTAGGGTTTGCATAACTTAGTATCTGCCTTGCCCGGCCGGCAGGGCTCAGGGGTTGAGCGTTGATCTAGGAACCAGGAGGTCAGGGTTCGATTCCCGGTCAGGGCACAGGCCCGGGTTTCGGGCTCGTGCAGGAGGCAGCCGGTCAGCGATTCTCTCTGTGGGTGTTCCCATCTCGCTCTCCCTCTGCTTTCCTCTCTGCAGGAAAAGAATAGAAATACATAAAAGCATCTGCCTCTGGAAGTTTCTTCCAGGGTTTAGGGGCCTTCCCTCCAGAACGCACGGAGCTCTTGGTGAAAACAGCCCCGCGCCCAGCACCAGCCCCCAGGGGGTGCCGCTTGGAAACGGGGAAAATAAAACGTGCTCCCCGCTGCTCCCCGGCCGCTCTGGGAGGCGCTCCTGGCGTTGGTTTGTTTATTTTTCCTTCTCCCTCCGTGACCCGCGCTCGGTTCCCCAGCTCGGGGGCTGGCGCTGAAGGTGAAGATAATGGGGTCGTTGTTGGGAGATTCCCGCAGCCACGCCGTCGGATGGCCATCCACGGGGAACGGACTTGTTTCTCTCTAGCAGTCTCCCACGTCGACACACACACACACACACACGTGTGCATTCATGGGGACTGCGTGCTAAGAATAATTGCCACCAACACTGATTGGCCCTCGGGGAGCCGCTGCGTTTAAAAATTGCAGCCTGTGAACTCCCAGCGGAGGCAGCCTCCTGGAGGGGGCGGCTTATTTGTGACAAGTCCCTATGTTTAACCTCATCTGTGAAAATGGTGAAATTAATGCCCCAGGCTGAGCACGGCCGGAGGGAGACACCCAGCTGTGACCACAGCTATTCTGGTTCTAACGCCGGCTTCTGTCTGCACACCGTTGCCAATCTCCCTGATGATGAAGCACATCTCTCTCTCTCTTTCTTTTCAAAATATCTTTTTATTGACGTTAGAGGGAGAAGGAGGGAGAGGGAAAGGGAGAAGGAAGCATCCATGATGAGAGAGAATCATGGATCGGCTGCCTCCTACACGCCCCCCACTGGAGATCGAGCCCGCAACCCGGGCCTGTGTCCTGACCGGGAATCGAACCCTGACCTCCCGGTTCAGAGGTCGATGCTCAACGACTGGGCTGTGCGGCCGGTGACGCTGAAGCACCCCTCTGCTGGCGACAGGGCCTTTGCCTCCTCATGTCCCCGTTACCGTACTCTGTTTTGTCAGGGGAGGGGCGAGCGGGTGAGCTTTCTCTCTCTGTTTCTTCATTATTTTGCTGCCGGTTCCTGGGGCCGGTTGTACCCTCGCAGGCCCTCCGCTTAGTGCGAATTTATTGCAATTGTGTCCGGAGTTTCCCCTTCACCCTCCGCGCCCCCACGGGAGTTGGGGAGCCAGTTTCCCCGACAAGGGCTTTCGCTGTTCAAAGCAGCGAGGAAAGTGAGCCGGAGCCTTAACCGCCAATGCCCGCGTGAGGGGCACAGGTGTCCAGGCCGGGCCTCTCCACCGTTTCTGAGCGCGGTCAGCCAGGAAGGAAACGTTTACCTGGCTCCACGGAACTGTGCCTGGTGCCCACACGGACGTGTGTGGCTGAAGATGAGGCTGGAGGGTGTCCCAGGCGGTGACCGGGACGTGAGTGACAGCGGCAGGGAGCGCCCAGCCGCTCTCCATCTGCCCGCGCTCTCCGTCCACGCTGTCACAGTCCCTGTAAATCGCCTCTCCCTCCGTCCCCGCTCCTCCATCCCCGCTCCTTGAATTATGCACAGATTGAAGGGCAGCTTTAACGGGCGAGGCCACGGCATGTAAGAAGGAAATGCACATAGGAAAGGCCAGGGAGGAAACGCGGCCACCTGCTCTTCTTTATCTGGTTCTGGGTCGGGGGTTGGTTTTGTTTGCTCTTTGGTGGTAGTTGTTCTCTTTTATTGAGCATTTTACTCTGCTGTCATCCTGGGTTTCTAACAAAGGGCCCTGACTTTACAAATCTAAGTCCCAACTTATGAGTAGGAACGTGAAAGACACAAATGCAACACACACACACACACACACACACACACACACACACACAGACACACACACACACACACACTCACACACTCACACACACACACGACTTCACTGCCACGAATTTTGAAAACAGTTGTTTGAATCACAAACCAGCTGTTTCGGCAAACCCGTTCTGTGCACCGGAGACCAGCAGGAAACGACTCTAAGTGCAGTTACGCCCGACAGAGGCACAGAGCAACTCACACAGCAGCTCGGCCTCTTTTCACACCGGCCTCCCTCCTGCCTTTTGCTGGGAACAGAGCGTGAGCCATGGAGGTGTGGCGTCCTGGCCACGGAGCATGGCTGGCTCCGCGCTGCTTTCAAACCGGCCGGCGCCTGGCTTCAAGCTGCGTCCCCGCTGTGGCTGTCACTCGTCCAGAACATTCGGGCCTCAGAGGGGAGGCTGAGAGCAATCTGAAAGCGGAGGCTGAGCCAGGTCACGTGCGTGGGCCCCCTCTCCTGGCGGAGACGTGCTCAGTGATGCCACAGGGCGGGGGGGCGGGGGTGGAGGGCCCACGTCCTAACCAGCTCCTCCCTGACGCTGAGGTAGCCCGAGGGGTCAGGTCAGAGCGCAAATGAAGTAAAGGAAGGAGCGGATCTCAACCTGAGGTTCTGGGGCCCTGCGCATCGGGGGGCAGCCGTGGGACTCTGAGTGCCGGGGGCCGTGTTTCAGAAGATGGAGACCGTCCTCCTTAATCCAGGAGGTGCCTATTCGAGGCGCCACCCCATCTTACCAGCCCCCTGAGCCCCGAAGGAAAGCGCAGGCAGGAGGTTGCACACACACACACACACACACACACGCACACACGCACACCCGTGACCAGGGCGGGGCCACTGCGCTGACAGGCCGTCCGGCCGCAGCGGGGCCCAGAGCAGAGCAGGCCCCACCTCCTCAGCGACCTTGAACGCTGCTCTCCAGGCTCCAAACACCTGGAGGACCCTCCCGAGAACACCACACGCTCTCCGCCCCGTCCGCCCTCCTCCAGAAAGTGAGCAGCCGATCACCTTAAAAAAAAAGTAGCCCTGGGTGGTGTGGCTCAGGGGTCAGAGCACCGGCCCCGCGGGCTCCATTCCCACGAGAGGGTGTGTAACGGGGCGCAGGTTCCTCCCCGGCCCCTGGGGCGCGTGCAGGAGGCAGCCAATGGATGTGTCCCTCTCACATCCACATTTGTCTCTGTCTCTCCCCCTCCCTTCCACGCTCCCCAAAAATCGACGGGAAAATGTCCTTGGGGAGGGTTTTTAAAAGAGAAAGGAAGGCCCTGACCGGTGTGGCTCAGTGGATAGAGCGTCGGCCTGCGGACTCAAGGGTCCCGGGTTTGGTTCCAGTCAGGGGCATGTACCTGGGTTGCGGGCACATACCCAGTAGGGAGTGTGCAGGAGGCGGCTGATCGATGTTTCTCTCTCATCGATGTTTCTAACTCTCTATCCCTCTCCCTACCTCTCTGTAAAAAAAATCAATAAAATATATTTGAGAGAGAGAGAGAGAGAGAGAGAGAGAGAGGGAGGGATGGCCTGGCATTGCCCTCGCTGTGACACCAGGTAGCAGCCCGCCCGCCTTCCATTCCTGGAGAAACAGCGCCACCTGCAGGCCACAGCCCATAGCCGAGCAGTGGCGATGCTTCTCTGCAGAGGAGCTGTGGGCCTGGGGTCCTTTGGGGCGAGTCCCACATACGCTGGCGGGGGGAGCTGGGTACCAATCAGTGTGTGTGGACACGGAGCCCGCTGAGCCACAGGCCGCAGGGAACGGACGGCGACCTTGCTCTAATGACCCGCCCCCACGAAGGAAGTCACCCCAGAACGGCTCCGGGTGGAGGCAGAAGGGCCGGGGACCCCTGGACCAGCTGAGGCCCTGAAACCCAGACAACCACTCGCCCCTTCTTTAGGCCCCACCTGCTCTTCCTTAGCGCCATGTCTACTTGGGGCCCCGCTGGTGTTCCTTCCTTCGGACAGGCACACCCGGCCGCGGGTTCGTGCGTAGCGCTCAGCCCACGGGCTGAAGGCTCCCAGGTTGGGTTCTGGTCGAGGGCATGTGCCTCAGTGCAGGCTCCATCCAGGCCCTGGTCGGGGCGTATGTGGAAGGCAACCAATCCAGGTGTCTCTCTCACATTGATGTTCCTCTCTCCTTCCTCCCTCTCTCTCTCTCTCTCTCTCTCTGTCGCAGAGCAGTCCTGGCCGGGTAGCTCCGCTGGTTAGAGCATCAGCCCAATGCACAAGGTTGTGGGTCCGATCGCCGGCCAGGGCACCTACAGGAAGCAGCCGCTGAGCACATACACAAGTGGAACAACAACGTGATGCCTCTCTTTCCCTCTAAAAGGCAATCAATCGATTTAAAAATTATGGAGCGGACGCTGAAGTAGATGCCCCTTTTCCTCCCCAGCCAGTACGCACGGGGCCACCCCTGCATGCGGCTGGAGCTGAGGACTCCCGCACACTCACTGGCGCTGCATTTCACGCCAGCCCTCGCCGGTAGGAACTGGGGTCCCCACGTGGCAACGCGAGGAACTGAGAACCAGAAAGCCTCCACGCCGGCGGCGCGAGCACACACGTGCACGGGGTCCCCTGAGCAAGGAGGGGCCCCCCCAGGAGGAGGGGCAGCCACTGCCGCGTTCCAGGCGTATCCCTCAGCCCCCTGCAACCGGGGTCCTCAGGTGAAGGCAGGTCAAGACCTCAGTTTACCCCTTTTTTTAAAAAGTGAACTTTTTATTGTTGATAGTATCAGGTATCTCCCCCTCTCCCCTCCTTCATCCCCCTTCCAGCCCCTACCCGTGCCCAAGGTCTTCACCCGCTATTGCCCGTGTCCATGGGCTGTGCCTATCTATATATAGTATATATATATCCCATGTTCAAAGGCTGTTAAATCGCCTTGTTTACCCACATCTTCAGAAAAAAATCACTTCTACTGTCGTGGTAAACAACCTGCTTCCCTATTTATAATGGTCTGGCCTCTAGCAACTTCAGCACGAAATTATAGCTAATTTGCCTACAAACGTCAGGTGGTCATAATAATCTGGCCACTCAGCTCTTCGCTGTTGTAAGTATCTGTTTCCTCCGAAGTGTGATCCGCACGCAGGAGACGACCCTGCCTTTGCCGTCCGTCCTCCAGCCCCCTAAGCTGCACGCGGGCTTCGTCTAGGCCAAGCACGTCACACTCGCGGCCTGCGGGCCGCATGCGCCCACAACAAATATTTTGGCAGCCCAGCCAATTGAACAGTATGTAAGAAATGTTTTAATAAAATGTTTGTAACTTAATTTTAACAATATCCTGTTATATGTAATTATTAATAACGAACTACAACGTTCGATAATGACTGATTACTATAATCGTGTTGCATTCATTTCCCTTAAGGGGCACCTAAATATGAAGGCACTGCCTTAGCCGATTTGGCTCAATGGATAGAGCATCAGCCTGTGGATTGAAGGGTCCCGGGTTCGATTCTGGTCAAGGCCACGTAGCATGTGGGAGGCAACTAATCACATCAATATTTCTCTATCTTCTCCCCTCCCTTCCACTCTCTCTAAAAATTAATGGAAAAATATTCTAGGGTGAGAATTTTATATATATACATACACACACACACACTAGAGGCCTGATGCATGAAATGCATGCAAGGGTAGGCCCTCGCAGCCCTGGCTTCATCCAGAAGGTCGTCTGGAAGGTCGTTCTGCTATTTGGCCATTCAATCGATTTGCATATTATGCTTTTATAATTATAGAAGATGTATATGTATGTGTATGTGTATGTATATGTGTGTATATGTGTATGTGTATGTGTGTATATGTGTATGTGTATATGTATGTGTATATGTGTGTGTATATATGAAGGCACTAACTAGCTATCTATGTATTCGGGGTAAGAAACAGGTCCCGCAGGCAGAGAGCTGGGCTGAGGGGCATATTTGTGGTGACAGCTGAGCCCTTGTAGGATGGAGCCCGCAGGAGGAGCCCAGCTGAGGAGGGTGAGGGCCGGCCCCGAGCTTGGGCCCATGGTGGGTGCAGGCACAGGCCCCAAGGGCGCAAGACAGCAAAACCAGTGGAGCTGCGGGGAAGGAGGCGCTCAGATACGGCATCATCTGAGCCACCGGCAGAGGCCGGGAAACTGAACGAGACGTGTGTGTAGGCCAAGCTCCTCCGCCTTAGACATCTCGTCCGCCCAGGAGACATGCCCTCCGCCCAGGAGACGTGCCCTCTGCGGCAGAGCAGCAGCCGGTGCAGCTGGAGGAGGAGGCCGCGTGCTTGACGGTGGTTGCTGGGGACTTGAAGGTCATCAGGAGGGCCAGGTGGGCTCCGTGGTGTCCCCGAGGCCCAGGCTGAGAAGGGGGAAGGGGAGGGAGCCCCCCTGTGTGTTGACATCACAGCGCCAACACCAACCGCGACCGAAGCAGGGAAGCAGAACTGTCCACCGGCACGCGCCCCTGAGAGCGTCCGTGCCCAGCCACACCGGCGCTGCGGCTAACTGGGCCCCATCGGACCCCGGTCCACCCTCTCAGGCCCCCGTGGTGATGGTGGTAGCGGAGCAGCCTGTGGTCACTGGTGAACATTGGCCTTGTTGCTAACCTGCTACCTGGCCTTCCTCGTTCCCATCCACCCTCAGCCACCCAGGCCTCCTTTTCATTTCTTTATTTTTTAATTGATTTCAGAGAGGCAGGGAGAGAAACATCAGTGATGAGAGAGTATCATGGACCGGCTGCCTCCTGCACGCCCCCCACTGGGGATGAAGCCCGCAACCCGGGCTTGTGCCCTGACTGGGAATTGAACCGTGACCTCCTGGTTCCAAGGTCGATGTCAACCTCGGAGCCACGCGGCCGGCCCCATGCCTCCTCCTTATAATCTCCTCTGCAGGAGGCTGGGGCCACGGAGATCCCACTGGTGACCACCGCGCGCACTCAGAGCTGGGCCGGAACCGGGAGCCGCTCCGCAGGCCCAGGCCCTGGCCCCGGGGCGCTGGTCTCCGAGGCCCCTTCCTCTGTGCTGAGCGGGGCCTGGGGGCGATGTCGCTCCAGAGCGGATGCCAGGCTGAAGGGCAGGCGGCACCTCGATGGCGGCGGGCGGTGTGCCCAGGAGGAGGGCCGGGCGGGGGGCACAGCCAGGCGGAGCCAGGTGTCCCTGTGGCGGGAGGGGAGCATGTTGTGGAAAACAGACTCACCCAACGTCACGTCTATTGCGCATCTGCTCTGTGCCACGCCCGGGGCACCCAGCGCCACCGGCAGCAAGCGAAGGCCGGGCAGTTTGAAGGGATGTAAGCCGCGGGCACGCGGTTATGGGGAGGAGGGCGTCTGTGCAGGAGGCTGAGCAACGACTCCCTGAGGGGCCCCGAGGACGGAGTGTGGTTTCAGCCGCGGAGGCAGCGGCCTGTGCCGGGCAGATAAAGGCCGGTGACCGCAGGCAGCGCCTGGCAAAGGGCCTGCGGCTCTGCGACAGTGAGTGGCCTCGGCGCCCACAGGCTGCTCCGTGCGCTGGGGGGCAGGCAGGCCTCCGGGCGGTGCAGCCGGTGGGGCTGGGCGAGCGGAGGACCGTCTGTGGGAACCAGTGGAACCCACAGCCCCAGGGTCCTGAGCCCCGAGGCCCCCTCCCCGCACAGAGGGTTCCCGGGCATTCACTCCGCTGTTCCTCTTCCCGACCCGCTTCCCACAGCCCCCCTGCGGCCTTCAGGACCCCCTGGCAGGGGACCGTCTGGGGCCTCCCTGCCCCTCCCAGGCTGTGCCTCTCCCACCAGCCCGGGCACTGACCACCCGGGCACTCACCACCTGGGCACTGACCACCCGGGTCTGTCCCAGGAGGGAGGCCGTGTCCCTGGTTCCGCCGCGTCCCCGACCCGCCGCCCACGGGAGCTGCTCCGGATGGGTGTGACGGGGTGATGGGGGGACAGCGAGGGGTCCCGGGAGCCCGTCCTTCGGACACACGCTCCGCGGGGCAGCCAGGTCCCCCTCTGGCCAGCTAAGGCGGCTGTGTCCCGGGGGCGAGCATGTGCGTGGCTCCCGGGACCCCACACCCTGCTCCCCCCCCCCCCCCCCCCCGCAGCAGAGCCCTCTCCGACAGTTTCTTGGGCACCTACTATGTGCCAAGCGCACCCCAGGGGCAGGCTCTTCCGTCCACATGGCTTCACTGGCGCCCACCTTGCTTGGCTTATCCCCCCACCCTACCCCTCACCCCCATGTGGCAATCACAGGCTGAGAGCTGACCCCACCCCGTCCCCCCCCACCCCCGCCCACCCTCCACCCCCCACCCCTGTGTGGCTATCACAGGCTGGGAGCTGACAGTCTGCGCTGCAACCTGCGTGGCCTCGGGACTCGCTGCCGGGGTCCAGCCTGTAGTGACGCGACTTGACTGCGTGGGGGGCGGGCGCACAGCGTGGGGCCAGCTCACGGGGGACGGGTGCTGAGCGCCCACACACACAGGACCCCGAGTTCCCGCGGGGAAGGGGTCTTGCCCGCAGACGTTCTGGGGGCGCGCAGGGCCATGGGCCACCAGGAAGCTGTGTGTGGTCCTCACTGACCCTCAGCCAGAAGCTCGCACAGCCGCCCCCACGCACACACGGGTGCAGCCCCCGCCCCGCCCATCCCACCCCTCCCCCTCCCCCTCCCCCACCGGCCCTGGCTCTCAGCCCCGCCCACAACCCTCCCCACCCCGCCTCAGTCCAGCCCCCACGGGGCCCTGAACACGCCAAGGCCAGCCCTGAGGAGGGTGAGGGTCCTGCCGGCCCAGCTCTGTTCCCTCCTGTGCAGGGTCTGCCAAGGGCTCCTGAGGAGGCTCGGAGCCTGTGTGTCTGTTTATTGGCGGATAAACAGCGGCCTCCTCCCCCCGCAGCCTCCTCCCCTGCAGCCTCCTCCCCCCGCAGCCTCCTCCCCCGCAGCCTCCTCCCCCGCAGCCTCCTCCCCCGCAGCCTCCTCCCCCGCAGCCTCCTCCCCGCAGCCTCCTCCCCCGCAGCCTCCTCCCCGCAGCCTCCTCCCCCGCAGCCTCCTCCCCCGCAGCCCCCTCCCCCCGCAGCCCCCTCCCCCGCAGCCCCCTCCCCCGCAGCCTCCTCCCCGCAGCCTCCCCCCCGCAGCCCCTCCCCGCAGCCTCCTCCCCCCGCAGCCTCCTCCCCCCGCAGCCTCCTCCCCCCGCAGCCTCCCTCCCCCGCAGCCTCCTCCCCCGCAGCCTCCTCCCCCCTGCAGCCTCCTCCCCCGCAGCCTCCTCCCCCGCAGCCCTCCTCCCCCGCAGCCTCCTCCCCCGCAGCCTCCTCCCCCCGCAGCCTCCTCCCCCGCAGCCTCCTCCCCCGCAGCCTCCTCCCCCGCAGCCTCCTCCCCCGCAGCCTCCTCCCCCGCAGCCTCCTCCCCCGCAGCCTCCTCCCCCCGCAGCCTCCTCCCCTGCAGCCTCCTCCCCCGCAGCCTCCTCCCCCGCAGCCTCCTCCCCCCGCAGCCTCCTCCCCCGCAGCCTCCCCCCCGCAGCCTCCTCCCCTGCAGCCTCCTCCCCCGCAGCCTCCTCCCCCGCAGCCTCCTCCCCCCGCAGCCCCCTCCCCCGCAGCCCCCTCCCCCGCAGCCTCCTCCCCCGCAGCCTCCCCACCCGCAGCCTCCCCCCTGCAGCCTCCTCCCCCTGCAGCCTCCTCCCCGCAGCCTCCTCCCCCGCAGCCTCCTCCCCCCGCAGCCTCCCCCCGCAGCCTCCTCCCCCGCAGCCTCCTCCCCCGCAGCCTCCTCCCCCGCAGCCTCCCCCCCGCAGCCTCCTCCCCCGCAGCCTCCTCCCCCGCAGCCTCCTCCCCCGCAGCCTCCTCCCCCGCAGCCTCCTCCCCCGCAGCCTCCTCCCCTGCAGCCTCCCCCCCGCAGCCTCCTCCCCCGCAGCCTCCTCCCCCGCAGCCTCCTCCCCCGCAGCCTCCCCCCGCAGCCTCCCCCCTGCAGCCTCCTCCCCCGCAGCCTCCTCCCCCGCAGCCTCCTCCCCCGCAGCCTCCTCCCCCGCAGCCTCCTCCCCCCGCAGCCTCCTCCCCCGCGCAGCCTCCTCCCCCCACAGCCTCCTCCCCTGCAGCCTGTGGAGCCCAGGGTCCCCGCACCACGGGGTCAGCAAAGGGCGGTGTCAGGGCAGAGGCCCAGCAGAGGGAGCCATCTGCCCCCCTCGCCCCACCCACCCACCCACCCAGTGCGCAGACAGAAGCCAGAGGCCGCAGCCCTGGCCGGTGGCTCCACGGTTAGAGCCCCCCTCAAAGGGTCACGGGTTCCATCCTGGTCCTGGGCACACACCTGGGGGCAGGTTCCCGCCCCGCCCCGCACCCAGGTGCAGGAGGCCACCAGCCCATGTGTCTCTCACTTCCTTTCTCTCTCTCCCTCCCTCGCTCTCTGCAAGGCAATGGGGAAACCCCTCACGTGAGGATCATAAAACATAATAATTATTGTCATTTTCAAAGAGGGCCGTGTGTTAGTCTGGCCGGGCTGCCACCACGAAGTCCGTCCCCGACCCGACCCGCCGTGACCCCGTGACCCGTGTGCTCTGGGAGGGGGGGGGCTCTGGCACAGACCCCTGCACTGGGGCCGCCGCGCTCCCCGCCAGGAGGAGGGCAGGGAAGCACCAGTTCTTGCTCTCTTCACCGCCCCCCTGCAGGGCCTGGGGTTTGGGTGCCTCCCTCCCATCAGTGCTTCCGCCACAACGGAGGCAGCCAGAGGAGGGACCCAGGGACCGCTGGTGACCCACGGGGTCACTTCCCTGGGCCCCAGGCATCATTGAAGAAGGAGGGAGGGGAGGGAGGGGAGGGGATGGGAGGGGACCTGGCACATGGGAAGGATGAGTCCTGACTTATTTGTGTGTGTGTGGTGTGTGTGGTGTGTGTATTGTGTGTATTGTGTCATGTGGTGTGTGGTGTGTGTGTGTGTATATGTGTGTTGTGTGTGTGTTTGTGTGCATTATGTGCATTGTGTTATGTGTATATGTGGTGTGTGTATGTGTGTGTGTGGTGTGTGTATGGTGTGTGTGTGGTGTGTGCTGTGTGTGTGTGTGTGTGTGTGTGGTGTGTGTATGGTGTGTGTGTGGTGTGTGTATGGTGTGTGTGTGGTGTGTGTGTGTGTGTGTGTGTGTGTATGGTGTGTGTGTGGTGTGTGCTGTGTGTGTGGTGTGTGTATGGTGTGTGTGTGGTGTGTGTATGGTGTGTGTGTGGTGTGTGCTGTGTGTGTGGTGTGTGTATGTGTGTGTGGTGTGTGTATGGTGTGTGTGTGGTGTGTGTCTGTGGTGTGTGTATTGTGTGTATTGTGTCATGTGTTTGTGTGTGATGTATGTGTGTCTTGTGTGTTATGTGTATGTGTGGTGTGTGTATGTGTGTGGTGTGTGTATTGTGTCATGTGGTGTGTGGTGTGTGTGTGTGCGGTGTGTGTCTTGTGTGTTATGTGTACGTGTGGTGTGTGTGTGTGTAGCGTGTGCTGTGTTGTAACTTTTCTGGTAACCAGCTGCTAACACTGGCGGAGAGAATGGGCCCAGTGACTCAGACAGGGAAGCACAGAATGAAGCAACTGGACAAACTGCCCCTGAAAAATCAAGGAAGTGCCCGCCCAATGCCCCAGCCCCCCCTCCCCCCCACCAGGGGCCGGGATGACTCAGAGAGAGGGGGTTATTCTCTCTGGGCCAAGTTTCTGGTTAATATTCAATCCAGCTGACTCCCTCCCGGTTCCAGGCCCGAATGGGGCTGGGCCGCAGCGGGCAGTGCCTCACCTGCCCAGAGCCCCTCCTGCCCCCAGGCCGGAGCCTCGC
Source organism: Myotis pilosus (assembly GCA_036010255.1). Lineage (NCBI taxonomy): Eukaryota > Metazoa > Chordata > Mammalia > Chiroptera > Vespertilionidae > Myotis > Myotis pilosus. Next base: position 1,645,563 of record JASKON010000002.1, read on the forward strand.
AGCCCTCCAGGCCCCATGGGAACGTGGGAACTCGCTCTGGAGTTTCCCCCCAAGTGCTGCCCAGCCCTGGGTACATCAGCTTTCTTAGAATTGTTAGAATGTTCGAGATTAGTTTGGACTTGTTCCTTAAAAACAAGAAAAAAATAGTTTTTCACCCTAGCCAGTTTACCTCAGTGGATAGAGCGTCGGCCAATGGACTGAAGGGTCCCGGGTTCGATTCCGGTCAAGGGCACGGCCTCGGTTGCAGGCTCTATCCCAGCCTGATGGGGCTGTGCAGGAGGCCACGAACCCATGTGTGTCTCTCACATCGATGTTTCTCTGTGTCTCTCCCTTCAACTCTCTCTAAAAATCAATGGAAAAATATCATCACTTGAGGATTAACAAATATATATATACTAGAGGCCCGGTGCACAAAAATTTGTGCACTCGGGGGGAAGGGGGATCCCTCAGCCCGGCTTGTGCCCTCTCGCAGTCTGGGACCCCTCGGGAGATAATGACCTGCTGGCTTAGGCCTGCTCCCGGGTGGCAGAGGGCAGGCCCAATCCCTAGGTGCAGCCCCTGGTCGGGCTCAGAGCAGGGCCGATTGGGGAGTTGGGGCACTGCCCCAACTCATGCACAGAGCAGGGCAGATTGGGAGGTTGCGATGCCACCCTCAGTCATGCTCAGGGTAGGGCCGATTGGGGGGTTGGGGCACCGCCCCCTGTCACACTCAAGGCAGGGTCGATGGGGAGGTTGCAGCGCCATCCCCTGTCATGCACAGAGCAGGGCCAATCAGGGGGTTGGAGCGCTGCCCCCTGTCACGCACACAGCAGAGCCCATCAGGGGGTTGGGGAGCTCCCCCCTGTCACTCACAGAGTAGGGCCAATAGGGGAGTTGGGGCCTCATCCCCTGTCACACACAGAGCAGGATTAGGGGGTTGGGGTGCCACCACTGTCACACTCAGGGCAGGGCTGATGGGGAGGCTATGGCTCTACCCGGTCACACACAGAGCAGGGCCGATCAGGGGGTTTGGGTGCTACCCCCGTCACACTGATCCCGGTGCCGGGAGGCCTCGCGGCTCCGCTGATCCCGGTGCTGGGAGGCATATTACCCTTTTACTATATAGGGTAGAGGCCTGGTGCACGGGTGGGGCCGGCTGGTTTGCCCTGAAGGGTGTCCTGGATCAGGGTGGGGGTTCCCACTGGGGTGCCTGGCCAGCCTGGATGAGGGAATGATGGCTGTTTGCAGCTGGTAACACACCCTTCAGGGTGGGGGTCCCCACTGGGGTGCCTGGCCAGCCTGGGTGAGGGGATGATGGCTGTTTGCAGCTGGTCACACACCCTTCAGGGCGGGGGTCCCCACTGGGGTACCTGGCCAGCCTGGGTGAGGGAATGATGGCTGTTTGCAGCTGGTCACACCCCCTTCAGGGTGGGGGTCCCCACTGGGGTGCCTGGCCAGTCTGGGTGAGGGGCTGAGGGCTGTTTTCAGGCTGGGGGTGACTGAAGCTCCCAACTGCTCCTTTTTTCCTTTTTTTTTTTTTTATTCTGGGCCAGCTTTAGCTTGAGGCTTGGCTCCAGCTCTTAGGCCTCCGCTGCTGAAAGTAGGTTTCTGCCCTTTGCATACAATGTTGCGATCCTGCTGGCTGAAGTCTGGCGGTATTTGTTACATAGTTTCTTAAACTTCAGGCTCAGAGGCCTGTAGCCGCAGGCGTGGAACGTTGGTTTCCTCCGTCACTGAGGCAAGCAAGCCTCATGTTAGTTTCAAGCTGCCTGGCTGCCGGCCGCCATCTTGGCTGTCAGTTAATTTGCATGTCTCGCTGATTAGCCAATGGGAAGGGTAGCGGTCGTACGCCAATTACCATGTTTCTCTTTTATTAGTGTAGATATGGCAACTAAAAATTGTGATGAGGAGTTTTAATTTGATAATTTTTCTGATCTGTGTGCATTATATGAAGATTCTAACAAAATTATAAAGTTGAATGAGTCTTGAATGAATCGCCTTTGAGGGAAGAATTCCATTTTTTAATGGCACTGTCCTAAAAAATCCAGGACAGAAGCTGCCATATAGCAAGTAAGTCCATGCACACAGGTCCGTGGGCCCAGACCCCGGCTGCCTCCATCCCCCAACCCCCCACCCCCCACCCCCCGCACTCTCCCCTGACCCGCGTGGCTAAGGGCCCCAGCTGCCGGCTCTGAGCAGTGATGCACATGTGGGTCTCTGCAACTGAGGTCCGAGCCCTTGACTGGAATTGAATCCGGGACCCTTCGGTCCATAGGCCGACGCTCTATCTGCTGAGCCACACCGGCGAGGGCTACCTCCATCCTCTAAAACAGCCCTGCTGGCCTGGCACCACCTAGTACGTTGCCAGCGCCCTCACCCAGCTGGCACCGCGGCCCAAACCCTGACTGCGCTCCGGGGAAGACCGGGCGCCTTCAGGCCACGCGCCCCTGGTTCAGACACCCACGCCCGCGGCTGGCCGGCTCCTCCACGCGCATGCCGACAGCTACCACGGCACTTGTCTACTTCCCAACAGAGCAGTTTTGGTGCCTGAAGAAACTTTTTTTGATACTTATTGGCGAAAACGCACTGTTTCTGGTCACTTACATACGTGGGGGGGGGGGGGTGGCAACAGGAGGTTCACGCTGCTCCTACGGAAAATAAAACAATAATTAACCAATAGTCGAATCTCAGAGGGAAGGGGAGGGACGAGATTAACCCAAGATCTTGCCCATGGACACAGAGAGGAGGGTGAAGGCCTGGGTGGGCGGGAACCAGGGAGGGGGGCAGGAGAGGACAATAAAGACTTAACATAATAATGATCATCATGAAGGTAATAATAACAATACAGGAATACACTGGTCACACACTCAGAACCGCAGACCCACGTGTGCACCACCTGGAGGTACACGCCCTGGTCACTGTGCTGGAAAGAACATCCTCCCGTTAGCCAGCGTCTCTGTAGTTAGCTCCACACGCAAGCAATTTCCTAAAACCACCTCACCCAGCACATGCCCTTCTCTCCTGGCCGCCCACCCGAAGCTAGCATTTCTCGCTCTCACCTCCCCTCCCCTCCCCTCACCCCCTCCCCTCCTCTCCCCCTAGTCTCCCTACCCCCAGGGAGGCTCTGGCTGCCGGGTCCCCAGAACCATCGATGGCCCTGGATTCCCTGTTGGTGTGGCTGGTTACAGCCCTGAGGGGCGAGGAAGGGGGGCCCAGCTGGGGGGGGTGCGGGGGGGGGGCAGCGGGGGGAACAGTGGTGTCTAACCAGCCAGCTCCGGCTTTCATTGCAGCTAAGACGCTGAGTCGGCAAAGGGCTGATTCGCCCAAGAGAAACCAGAAGGAACGGAAACTCCTGGGGGAAACTCCCGGGGGATGCGCGGGTGCGGCCGCGAGGGACGGGGCGGCGGCGGGAGGGACCGGGCGGCCGGCTGTGAGGCTGTGGCAGGGACATGGGCTCCACGCCTGGGCCTCCCCGCCACGGCCAGGGGCAGACAGCGCCTCCCCCGCGATGCCCCCTGGACCGGCCCCAGGAGGAGCCCCTGCTTTTCAGAAGTCGGGCACGGGATCCCGTCTCCGACACCCCCTTTTCCAACCCCCAGGTCGCTGTCCACAGGGCATCTCGGCTCCTCCCGGGCCCAGGATGGAGCGGCGCTGGGGAGAGGACTTTGCCGGGTGTGGAGGAGGGGGGGCGGCAGGGTCAGGGGAGACGGCAGGCAGGTGGGGGGCGCAGGCGGTGACCCAGGCTGGAGGGTGCTGGGCTCCCGTGTGGAAGGAGGAGTCTGTAGGGGGCATTTCAAAGGCGCGTCCGCCCAGCGGCACGGGCACATGGAGGGACAGGGCTGGCTGGAGGCCCAGAGACGCCTCTTGCTAAGGAAGCGCAGGCCTGGGCGTCACTGCCACCAGGACCTGCCCAGTGAGGGGTTTAGGGCCAACTCCCCTGTGGGGTTATTTCCACAGAACCCCTTCCTCGTCCACGGGCCCACCAGCATCTTCTAAATATACTTCTTTTTCTTTTTTTCCCTCTAAATATATTTTTATTGATGTCAGAGAGGAAGGGAGGGGAGAGAGAGAGAAACATCCATGATGAGAGAGAATCATGGATGGGCTGCCTCCTGCACGCCCCCCACTGGGGATCAAGCCCACCACCCGGGCCTGTGCTCTGACCGGAAATCGAGCCGTGACCTCCTGGGTCATAGGTCGAAGCTCAACCACCAAATCTCGCCAGCTGGGCCATCAGCACGTTCTAGATGCGAAAGCTGATTCTAATCTCCACACTTCCTTTTTTCTTTCCCTTCGTTTCCTGGTTTCACCCACTTCTCAGGCAAGCGTGGGGGCGACCGGGGTTCTGTAGAACTGCGGTGGCCGCAGGCCTGACCTGCCCCAGAAGAGCTCTGGTGGGTGAAGGTGAGGGTGCCAGTGGGTGAAGGTGGGGGTGCCGCTGGGTGAAGGTGGGGGTACCAGTGGGTGAAGGTGGGGGTGCCGCTGGGTGAAGGTGGGGGTACCAGTGGGTGAAGGTGGGGGTGCTGCTGGGTGAAGGTGAAGGTGCTGCTGGGTGAAGGTGGGGGTGCCACCGGCTTAGGAAGAGGCGGGGGGCAGAGGATATGAGCGATTCTGAAAACCAGGGGAGGAGAGGTCACATGCGTGTGGCGTGACCCCGGGCGGAGCCGGGTGTGTGGGAGGCCGCCGCCTCGATGGTGCAGGCCGATGACGCCCGGAGGAGGCGGTCAGCACTTCCTCTCCCTGCAGCTGCTGAGTGCGGTCAGGCCGGGTTTCTGGGTCGGAGGCTCCTGGGAGAAACCGGCCCCCACCGTCCTCACAGGCACAAGCTGGGGGGGCGGGGGGGAGGTCCCAGCTTCTCATGGGCACAGCCGCCCGGACCTCAGCCAGGACCTGCCAAGGGGACACAAACGCTGAGCCTCGGGCCTGGGAAGTAAACCTGACGGAGGAGGGGCTCATGCAGAGGCCACACCAGCCCCGGTTCTGCGGACACCCTCTCCCTGCCTCTTCGGGGTGGGGGAGGGTCGGACCCCGCATCAGAACTCTCTCGGCCCAGAGCGCGCCCCTCCCCTCCCCTCCCCTCTCCTCCCCTCGCACAGCTGCCAGTGGATTCTCTGTGTCCGAGTGTTTCTGTGCTGATGGTTAGTTTATGTTGTTCATTAGATCCACTCATGAGTGAGATCCTATGGCCTTTGTCCTTCTCTGACGGGCTCAGTGCCCTCAGCACGGTGCCCTCCAGGCCCTGCCTGTGCTGTCGCAGATGCGATTTCCTTCCTTTGTGCAGCGAGCGAATGCCATTGGCCCAGGCACCATGGCCTGTACCCACTCGTCTGCCGAAGGGCCCTGGGCTGCTCCCCGGTCTTGGCTGTTGTAAATGACGCCGCAGTGAGCAGGGGGTAGATCTGTTAGGGCTCCCGGTCTCGCTGGGCGGCCTTCCGTCGGGCGTGTCCTGGGGGACCCAGGGTGAGGCCCCTTGCTCACTGAGCGGGGTGCTCCAGGAAGGCTCATGCGGGGAATGAGGGCCCTCCTGGTGGGGGCGTCTCCATTGCTATCGGCCTGTTTGTGCCCGGGGTCGCCCCTCAGGCTGGCTGAGTGCGAGGCCCAGCCCTGAGCACAGGGTCCGAGGTGCCGAGCAGGGCTGACCAGGTGGTGCGGCATTCGCTCCAGCAGGTCCGGTGCCTGTGAGCTCTCCCTCTGGATATGCCGCTGGGGCGGGGAGCGCGCTCTGAGCTGAGAGTGTGTGTGGGCTCGCCCGTCCAGTCAAAGTACAGAGGCACTCTCTGTATTTTCGGCTCAGTTTCTCTGTCCATCTACAGTTTCTCTGTCCGTCTGGGCGGGCTGTCTGGAGCTGCACAGCATCCCCAGTGGGTGGCGTCGCGCCCGGGCCTGGTATGTGTGCGGGAGGACGCGCTGTGCACGAAGGCTGGGTTTACCAGCCCCACGCCCGGGTCACGGGCGAAGGTCTCCAGCGCCCTGGCTGGTGGCTCCGGGGGTGGCAGCGGCATCCCTGCACCAAAGGGTCGAGGCTGTGGTTCCTGGTCAGGGCACACACCTAGGCTGTGGGTTCGGGCCCGTGGGGGAACGTACAGGAGGCAATCGATGTTTCTCTTTCTCCCTTCCTCTCTCTAAAACCAATAAAAGTATATCCTCAGGGGGAGGATTTAAAAGGCAAGATGCCCCTCCCCCTGCCTCTAGCTGCTGGGCCAGCTCAGCAGGAGGGCCTGGGGTGCTGCAGTCCCAGGACATGGGCCTCTATGAGTCACCAGGCGGGTGAGGTTAGCAGTGGGAGCCGGGGCTGCGGCTGAGGCCTCTCGGCAAATGCCAGGCACACCATCCAGCTGCCACGCTGCTGCCTGCAGACCCGTGTGTGCAAATGTGTGTGCACATGTGTGCATTTGTGTGCATGCATGTGTGTGCGTGTGTGTGCATGTGCGTGCGTGTGTGTGCATGTGGGGGGTGAGGCCAGCAGCGTTCATCAGGCCAGAGCAAACCAGGGTCTGGCTGTTGGAGGGAGGGCGCTGCACCCCCTGGGGGAGAGGGAAATGGCCCCATCCTGCCCACACAGCTCCGTCTGTCCCGGATTCTGCCAGGAGCCCCACCCCAGCCGGCCAGACCTCCAGGGTGGGGAAGGTGGGGCTAGCAGACCTCCGGTGAAGGGGAGGCGCCAGTCAAGCTCTGGGAAGGTGGGGGAGGCCCCTGAGCCAGGGCTCCTCACTAGCATCTAGCCGGGTGCTCTGGGCTGAGAAGCTGGCTTGGGGTTGGGCCCCAGGCTTTGCAGTGGGAACCCCCACAGCTATGTTCCTGGGAACCTCGCCCCCCCCCCCCACAACAGGGCCAGCCCTTCCTGTCAGCCTCCGGTGGCTGCTGTGACCCTCTGGGGTAAGACTCCTCCTGGGGGGCGGGGGGGGGGGGAGGTCAGGTGGTTGGCCGGATGATCTGGCTGCTTCCAGCTGGGCCCCGGGGGAAGGTGAGTGTAGCTGCGGCCGGTTTTGCTGCGTCTTGTATCCCCTCCAAACTGAAATGCTCTTCATGATATGGTCCACAATCGCATGCCTTGGTGTTTACCCAGATGGCTGGGAAACCCGTCCAGGCACACGCCTGTGCGAGAATGTCCTCGCAGCCTTCCTCCTCGCTGCCAGGCTCCGGCCGAGACGCCCTGCGGCGGGCGTGGAGACAAGCTGGCTGCGTCCCGACCGCAGGGCACCGTTCAGCACCAGAAAGAAATGGGCTTCCGAGCCAGGAGCAGACGGGAGGAAACGTGAGGGAGCGTTGCTCAGCGAGAGACGCCCACTGAAAAGCTGCCCCCTGCAGATTTCAACCGCGCGTCACGCAGAGAAAAGCTACGCCACCGGCCAGTGGGGAGGGCGGGATGGGCAGGAGGGACCTAGAGGACGTGTAGAGCAACGAGCCCACTCGTGTGACACTCTGATGGCGGATACGCAGCCTCGTGCACTTGTCAAACCGCACAGAATGTACAACACAGAGCGAACCGTCCCGTAAACGGGGACTTCGGTGAATAACCGTGCACCGACACTGCTCATCAGAAGCGTGTTATTCGGGGAAACTGAGGGAGGGACAGTAGAGGCACTCTATTTTCCGCTCAGTTTCTCGGTCTGTCTACAGTTGCTTTAAAAATAAAATCTATTCAGCCCGGCCGGCGTGGCTCAGGGGTTGAGCGTCAACCTATGAACCAGGAGGTCATGGTTCGATTCCTGGTCAGGGCACAGGCCCAGGTTGTGGGCTTCCATCCCCAGCAGCCGATCCATGATTCTCTCTCATCATTGATGTTTCTATCGCGCTCTCCCTCTCCCTTCCTCTCTGACATCAATAAAATATATTTTAAAAAATAAATAAGTAAAATCTATTCATTTTTAAAAATAAAAATATCCGCTCTTGTCCCCCAGAGCACCCCCGGCTCCCATTTGTTTATGCGTTTGTTGGTTTCCCTTGCCCGAGAAGACATAGCCACATACGTATTACTAAGCAATCTAAGAGATGTCTCTCCGGTTTCCCAGCACCGTTTACTGAAGAGACTCTCGGACCCACTGGAGTCCCTGCCTCTTTTGCTACCGGCTCATTAAACATAAAGGCGGAGGTTTGTTCCGGGCCCTCCATGATGCCCATTTACACAGGCGTCTGTTTTTACGCAGGTCCCATGCTATTTCCACTGCTATGGCCTTTGGTTTGGAGCCTGCAACCCAGCAAGAGCCGGGGCCGGGAATCGAACCCGGACCCCCTGGCTCCCAGGCCGAGGCTCCACCCGCGAGCCGGCGGCGGGCCGTCCGGTGTCTGGAGGGAGGCGCGGAGGCCGCGGAGGCCGCGGAGGCCGCCGAGGGCGGCATTTGAAGGATGTTGCTTCCCGTTGTCCGTTCCCTGCGCGCATTGTTACTGACTGAATACAATGCGCCCGCACCGTCTAAGGGCCGGCACGTCCCGCGGGCCCTGCGGACACAAACAGCCAAGCCCCACCCTTCCCGCGGAGGGTGGGGGAGGGCGCGGGGGCGGGGCGGGGCCGGGCGGGGCCGGGCGGGGCCGGGGCGGGGCCAGGCGGGGGGCGGGGCCAGGCGGGGGCGGGGCGGGGCCGGGGCGGGGCGGGCGCGGCCGGGCGGGGCGGGGCGGGGCCAGGCGGGGGCAGGGCCGGGGCGGGGCCGGGCAGGGGCGGGGCGGGGCCGGGCGGGGGCGGGGGCGGGGGCGGGGCGGGGCGGGGGCGGGGCCAGGCGGGGGCGGGGCCAGGCGGGGCGGGGGCGGGCGGGGCCAGGCGGGGGCCGGGGCGGGGCCGGGGCGGGGCCGGGGCGGGGGCGGGGCGGGCCGGGGCGGCGCTGTCAGTAAAAGGCCGTGGATTCCCTGCGCCGTGTCCCCGCCCCGGCCCGGCCGCCCCGCCCACGGCCCCGCAGGAGGCGGGCACTCCGCGCGCGCACCCGCCGGGACTTCCCCGCGCGCGGGGTCTGGGCAGGACGCGGAAGGTCCCGCCGGGCGCGTCCGGAGCCGAGTCTCCAGGCCCCACGGGCCGCTCCACCCGCGGTGTCCGCTGTGCCCGCCGAGCCCACTCGGCCTGTTGTGCCCGCTGTGCCCGCGCCCGCGGGAGGGGTCGCCGCAGGCACCGCCGCGGGGCCGGGAGCGCGGAGCCCGGCTGCAGGGGGCCCACGGCCCGCGTCCCGACCGGAGAGGCGACCCCAAGCTGCCAAGGTACTGCGGGGACCGCGGGGGGGCGGGCGGGAGAAGGGACGCCCGGCCTGTGCGCGCCCCAGCCGCTTCCCGGAATCCCCCCCGGGGCCCCCCCTCCGCCGCCCGCGCGCGTCCGTCCGTCTGTCCCCGGCCGCGCCGGGCCGGCCTCATCCCGGTCCCACCCGGACCTGCACCCCCCCCCCCCGCGGCGAGGATGCCCGAGCCCCCGGGCACTGGGCGCGCGGGTGTGCGCCGGGCGGAGGGGGGCGCAGCGGAGCGGCCCGGCCCAGGGTCCCGGTCCTGCCGGACCGTGGCGGGAAGCTGGGGTGGGGGGGCGAGAGGGAGGAGGGGACCCGCCCCAGGGCCGGGAGGGGATGAGGGACTGGGGCGGGTCGGACTGCGTTTCACCCCGGGCCAGTGGACCGGGCCATCTGTCCCGAGCTCTGTCGGTCCACGCTCGTGTCCAGGGACGGCGTTATTGGAAGATGCCCGCTGTCCGCCCCCTTCAGCGGTCACTGAGCCCTCGCGTTGCTGTTTCCTTCCTAGAGGTCTGACCATGCCCCGGGGTCAGAGCTGGGGGGCAGAGGCAGGCTGGGGGAGTCCTGGAGTCCACCCCCACACTCGCGCTGGGGGTCACGAGCCACCACCGGCCCCCACTTGGCCAGGCTTCTGCTACCCTCCCGGCCCCCACACACCTGCCCCTCAGGTTTAGGGAGGAGCGGGGCCGGAGGGGGCGTTGCCAAGGCGACAGAACACTCCGCACACCTGCCCCGATGAGGGACGCCTGGGAGGGCGGCCGGTGTCCCGGGAGGACCGGGCTTGTAAATGCTGTCGCTTACAAGTTGCTTTTCCACTTCAGGGCCCCAAAATCTGCGTGGCTCTCTCATCCTTGTCTGTATTTCCTCTAACGTGACTCCTGTATTTATTTGAAAGTGAAAGGAGATCTGCCCGGAATTGGGCTCCTATGACTTGACAAATGGTAATTTGTCTTTTAAAAAAAAAAAAAAGAGAGAGAGAGAGCCCTGACCGGTTTGGCTCAGTAGATGGAGCGTCGGCCTGCGGACTGAAGGGTCCCGGGTTCGATTCCGGTCAAGGGCATGTACCTCGGTTGCAGGCACATCCCCAGTGGACGGTGTGCAAGAGGCAGCTGATCGATGTTTCTCTCTCATCGAAGTTTCTAGCTCTCTATCCTTCTCCCTTCCTCTCTGTAAAAAATCAATAAAATATATAAAAAATAAAAATAAAGAACTAGAAGAACCATCGTCCCAGAGATACTGTCTTAGAAGTGAAGCTTTCCTTCACACCCTATCCCAGCCTCCCGCCTGCACACAGCCGGCGGGGCCTCATTTTCCTGCTATGGAAGGGGTCGTGGCATACGTAGTCTTTGACTCCCAGTCATTATATTTCACCAAATCTAAAATGCTGTGAGCCCTGGCCGGTTTGGCTCAGTGGGTAGAGCGCCAGCCTGTGGACCAAAGGGTCCTGGGTTCAATTCCGGTCAAGGGCACGTACCTGGGTTACAGGCTCCTCCTTGGCCCGGGCCCTGGTCAGGGCGTGTGCAGGAGGCAACCCATCGACGTTTCTCTCTCCCATCGGTGTTTCCTTCTGTCTTCCCCTCTCTCGTCTACCCCCACCTAAAAACCAATGGGAAGATATCCTCGGATGAGGGCGAACAGAAAAAAATAAAGTGCGGTTGAGGGTAAGGTGCCCTTTTGTTTCCTGTGACCACGTGGGAAAGGCTCCCAGCCACGCCGCCCGAGCAGGCGATGCCGATGGCAGGGCTGTCTGCCTGTCAGGAGGAAGTGGGCACTTCCAGTCGGAAACGGGAAAGGCACTCGGCTGCTCTTCCTGGGGATCCCGCTGCTTTGCAGAATGAGCTGGTCCGAGCGGCTCCGGGAAGAGCAGGGCTTGTGGTGGGATGGGCGCGGGTGGCCACGGTGAGGTGCTGAGAACTGGAGGAGAAGACAGAGAGAAAGTGCCAGCCCGGCTGGGGCCACAGGAACCCCGGTGTCCCGCCGGCTCTCCAGCTGGGGGGGGGGTGGCGGGGGGGGGGAGTTCTCTGAGGCATTGCCGTCGCTGTTTTCGTTCTGAGGTTTGAAAAAACATTTAAAACGTGCGTTAGCACAACCTCCAGAAACTAGACGGGGAATCGATTGGCGCAATTGAAAATGCCCCGGTGAGGTGAGGAGGAAGGAGGGAGGGGCCTTCGCACGCTGGCTCTCTCCTTTCCTGATAGAGCCGCAGGCCCTTCGTGCTGGCCAGAGGCCACGGTGGTGGGCAGGTCCCTGGGCGAGCAGAGAAAGGGGAAAGCCAGCCCGGAACCAGGAGGGCCTCCCGCGGACCAGTGGTGGCCTCGCTTCTGCCCTCCCGGGAGCCGGGAGCCGGGAGGCTGCCCCCAGGACACCCCACAAAGCCTTCCCAGAGGGTCCAGGCGTCCCACGGAGGTGCACTCCCTGGTCCCCATTCCAGCCAGAGTCTTTACAGAACAGTCCAGCCGGCCGCCCGCGTGGCTCAGTGGTTGAGCATCAGCCTATGAACCAGGAGGTCAGGGTTCGATTCCCATCCGGGCACAGGCCCGGGTTGCAGGCTCGATCCCCAGTGGGGGGCATGCAGAGGCAGCCAATCCATGGTTCTCTCTCATCACTGATGTTTCTGTCTTCCTCTCCCTTCCTCACTGGAAGCCATAAAAAAAAATTTTTTAAATAAGTCAAGCCTTTACAGAACCAAGTGGAATTGGTTGTAAGAAGAGTCGAGATTTCCTGCGCTGCATGGCAGCAGGCGGCAGAGACGCTGTGGGGAGGACAGTCTGCCTGGAGAGGAGGTAGCACTCCTGTTCAGGAGGAAATGTCACGGTCGCCTCACATCCTCCGCCGACCTGATGACAGTAAGAATTCAGAGAAACAGCTCAGAGGTGAGAGAATGTGAGGGCCGAGGTGAAAGGGAGGCTGCAGCCTCGAGAGTAAACTGAAGGCGCTGGAACCGTCCCAACAGCAGACACAGGACCGGCAGCCTGGGCTCTGCCGGGCAAGCACGTCTCACGGGCGGCATCGCCCACGGGCCGGGCCGCTGGGAGGCGGGTGGAGTCCTGAGGAAGAGCTGGATGGGGGCGCACAGCCCCCCAGGCCTCGGGGAGACCCGCCAACGGGACGCAAGTGCCGGCACAAACGGGAGGAGAGAAGCGGTGTGAAATGAAGCAGAAGTGGTCCTTCGGCCCCAAGAAGCGCCGCTTCCCAGCACAGGGCTCGCCCGCCCGTCCAGTCACGCCTCCGCTCTTCGTCTCTGGGGTCAGCTGGGCGCTTCCAGTCGCTACTTCGTGTCGTCCCAACGGAAAAGCCAAGCTCCGAAGGAGTCGCGTGCTTTCCCGCCGGCTGCATGCTGTGCAGGGGGCCCTGGGTGGCCACCCTGGGGGGCAGGACACGGCCGCTGCCACCCTCCCCGCACACACCCCAGGGCGGCCTCGCGGCCACAGGGGCTCCCCGGCCAGGGGACCCAGCGCCATGGGGGCACCCTCCCCTGCAGAGGCTGGGAGCAGGCCGAGGGAGCCGAGCTCCAAGCCCAGCTCGGGGGCCCGGGGGCCCATCAGACTTCACCGGCAGAGACCATCGAAGATGAAGTCGTTCAGAACTCGGAGAGCAGCCACCACGGGTGGGCCTTCTGCGCAGGGGCCTGGGGCGGAGCCGCGGGCTGCGGGGGGCAGGCTGGCCTGCTGTCGTCTGGGGCGGGGGGGCGGGGGGGACAAGCAGCGTCGTGATGTCAGGCCGGACGCCAGGCGAGGCCCGGGACCTCTGAGCCAGCGAGAGCCCACTCCGGGCGTTCTGGCGGGAAGCCGGTGTGAGCCACCGCTGTGGCTGAGCACTGACCCCTGAACCACAGGTCACGGTTCTAGTCCAGGTCAGGGCACAGGAGGGGTGGGGTGGGAGGGGGGTTGTGGATTCGATCCACAGTGTGGGGCGTGCAGGAGGCAGCTGGTCAATGATTCTCATCGTTGATGTTTCTCTCTCCCTCTGCCTTTCTCTTGCTCTAAAATCAATGAAAACATATTTTTAAAAAGAAAGAGAGGGGGGAAGTATGAGTCACCAGGAACAAAAAGGGGGGGGCATTTCCTTGGTTCCCTGGCCCAGAGTCAGAGAGCCAACTTCTTTTTTTCCCCTCAAAAAAATTTGAAAATCTTTATTGTTGAAAGTATTACATATGTCCCCCTTTTCCCCCATCGACCCCTCCACCCCACCCCACCCCAGGCCTTCAGCACCCTGTTGTCTGTGTCCATGGGTTATGCAGACACACAACCACGTACATACAATCCACCCACCCACCCTCCCCCGCCTTCCCTCTGAGATTTGGAGAGCAGACTTCTTGTTGTGTGGTTGTATGTGTGTGTGTGTGAGGTTGTGTGTGTGTGTGGTTGTGTGTGAGGTTGTGTGTGTGTGTGTGTGTGTGGTTTGTGTGTGTGTGTGGTCGTATGTAGGTGGTTGTGTTGTGTGATTGTGTGTATGTGGTTGTGTGTGGTTGTGTGTGTGAGGTTTGCGTGTGTGAATGTGTGTGTGTGGTTTGTGTGTGTGTGTGTGTGTGTGTGTGTGTGTGTGTGTCTGGACTGCTGAAGGCACTGAGCCTGCTCTGTAGAAGGGACGCGGGGCGGGGCCGCCAGGAAGAACACGGTTACAGACGTGCACACAGGGTCTGTGGTGATTACCTCCCGCCCCCACCAGAGGCCACGGGGCAGGTGTTGGCGCAGGGAGCCACCCCAGGTTGGCATCTGCAGTCTGGGTGCGCCCGCGGCTAAGGACTGTCCCTGCCACGCCGGCCTCTGCGGAAGGGAGTGGGAGCGGCCACGGGTGACAGAGACATCCCGGTGGGTATTCCAAGTGGGTGCAGGGTTAGGGGCTGTGCTGGGGCAGAGGGGCCTGGGATCTCCTAGAGGGGATCCTGGAGTCCCGGTCCCTCGAGGGGAGCACCTGCTGGTACCTGCGCTGCCCCGCAGTCAGGAGGACTCCGCGTGTGTTCATCGTGACCTCAGCCTGCCCTTTGCAGGCATCCTTCCTGCTGAGGGGCTGGCTGCTGCTCTGCTGGGGCCAGGACCCCCGCGTCTACAGAGCCTCCGTCTGGACGCGGACAGAAGCTCTGGGCGCGCCTCCCCTCATCACACGGAGGAAGGAGGCTTTCAGAGGCAAACGCAGACGCTAAGAAAGAAAAGTCCTTGAACTATGAAAAAATCAAACTCAGAAACTTCTGCGTGGCTTGAAAAAAACAAACACAAAATCCAGCATAAACACATCGATGGGCAACTGACAGGAAAGGAGAGAAAAGGGGTGACTCACCCTGAGGCCGGGGCCCCTTTGCCCCCTGGGCCAGCGTGTTCAATGCTGCGGCCTCCGGGGCGAGAGCGCAGCCTTTCCCATCAGAATCGCAGATGCGCCCTCTGCCCGGTGCCGACCGCTGCCCTTCCGGACCCACCTCCACCCCCACCCTTTGCTTTGCCCGGGATCCTGTCGTCTGCGGGGACAGCCACCAGCGCCTGCTCGCTGACTTCCAGTTGGGTTCAAGCCCGAGGGGCGGGCGGGAGGAGCGTGGTGGGTCGTCTCTCTGTCCCTCAGCGCCCTCCCTGCACGCCCGGGCTGGCTGAGTCCGGCTCCGGCCACAGCCTCACACGGGGCCTCCCCTCCCAGGGCCCTGATTGGCACCTGCCCTTTGCCCCTCGGACCCCGGGTGGGAGGCGGCCCCCGCTGTGGTGTCTTCAGCTGCTGCATTCACAGTTTGCCTACGTCCTGTTCACACATCTGGTGGTTAAAGACGATGTCACCATTTCCTGACGTGCAGGTGCTGCTCGCTGTGGGGACTCTGACTCACGGGCCCATGGCCATCGGTCCAACCTGGAAAGTTCCCCTTCACTCAGACACGCCCATGAGCAGAAGGACATGCCCAGGAGCAGGGCCAAGGTCGTTCAGCACAGAAAAGACAGAAGCAATTCCAGTCGCCATCGGGGGGACTGGGGATATGAATGGTGCACGTCCGCAGAATAGGCAGAGCGACTATTTAAAAGCAACAGGAAACTCTGGTGCTAATGTAGACAGATCCCCCCAGTACGTGTGTAAGTGGAAGAGCAGGGGCAGGACAGGGCATGGATATGCCATCTTTTATATAAAAACGTGGGAGAAAAATAGGTTTGTTTTGCTAATGCATAAAGGCATTCTGAAAGGCTCATCAAAAAAATAATGTAGCCCGGCTGGTATGGCTCAGTGGTTGAGTGTTGACCTAGGAACCAGGAGGTCATGGTTCCATTCCCGGTCAGGGTACGTGCCCAGGTTGTGGGTTTGATCCCCAGTAGGGAGTGTGCAGGAGGCAGCCCATCCATGATTCTCTCTCATCATTAATGTTTCTATTTCTCTCTCCCTCTCCCTTTCTCTGTAATCAATAAAAATATCCTATATAATAAAAGGCTAATATGCAGATCAACTGAAGGGCAGAATGACCGGTTGCTATGACATATACTGACCACCAAGGGGCTGACGCTCCATGCAGGAGCTGCCTCCTTGGGGGTCAGTGTGCTTTCACAGGGCGAGCGCCACTCAGCCAGAAGCCAGGCTCATGGCTGGCGAGCACAGTGGGAGTGGCAGGAGCCTCTCCTGCCTCCACAGCAACGCTAAGGCTGTCTGACTGACAGCTTAGGCTGGGGAGCGGGCCTAAGCCGTCAGCTGGACATCCCCCAAGGGCTCCCGGACTGTCAGAGGGCGCAGGCTGAGCTGAGGGACCCCTCCCAAGTGTACAAATTTCGTGCACCAGGCCCCTAGTATTAAAATAATAACAAAAGTCGTTTTCTAAAGGAAGCAAGTCTCTTCACTGTCTACTTTTCTGTATGTTTAAAGTTTTGGAACCAGATTACTGTGTTACCTGCTCAAGAGTTAAAATTAAAATTTCTTCCTGCCTCGGTGGGGGACGCAGAAGCTGAGCTCAGGGTGCTCGTGGACGTGGGGGGAATGGTCCTGCTCTCGGCAGTCTCTCCTCGTCTTGTCTCCGCCCATTTTAATGAGACGCTTCCGAATCGTGATCGCCCGATACTGGTCTCCTTTCAGATGTGAACGCGAGGAAGGACTTAGGAAGCAGCAGAGATGCTGTGGGCCCGCAGAGCTGTGGCGATTAGACTGGCCAGTTTGTATCTCATGGGTAAGTGACACTTTATCGTCGCTCTTGTGGGAGCCCGTCTGCGAAGCCATCGTCACTGAGCCCTTTGGTGGGGGGGCGGGGGGGGAGCAGCACGCTGAGACCCGGTCTTGGCCTGCCCGCGGGCCAGGGGGAAGGTGGACAGGAAGCCGGTGCTGAGAGGTTTCTGCCCGACGGTCGCTTTAAGGAAAACAGACAAAAACAAGAACAGCTTAAGGCTCGCTAAGGACGGGAAGTCCGGCCCGTGGGCCTGGCCGGCGTTTGTCCTAACGCCCTCCTCGTGCCGACTCCGATCTGGAGCGAGGCCAAGCCCTCACGTCCGGCCAAGGTCACTGCACTGAGCGTCGACCCTGACCTGTGGCTCCACGCTCCGTTTTTTATTGATTGCTTTCCTCCTCATACGTGTGCCTCCCCCTGCCTTTCCGGTGACTCCGTTTAGCATCACGTGTCCTCTGTCTGTCATCTGTTCCGGGCGGGACGGCCGTCACTGCGGGGTATCTGCCGCCTCCGCGGCCCCCGCGGACGGGAAATGTCCCCGCTCACCGCGACACCCGGGAGGCAGAGGAAGAGCGAGTCCCCAGCCCCTGCACCCTTCCTCCCCCCCGCCCCCTCGGTGACCATCGTCACCTCTGAGGTTTATTGATGAGCAACATGCTTCTTTACATTCGGAGGATTTTTCCGGGCGGACGACTGCTTCTCGGGGCAGCAGCCCCTGTGCTCATACCAGCCCCCACTCTCCTGTGGGGCCCACTCGGTTCCGTGCTCGCACGCGTGTGTGAGAGGAGGCCCGCGCGGAGCGGCAAGTGTGAACGGAGCCCCGCGAGGGTGCGGTCTGTCTAACGCGCCTTTCTTCCTCCTAGTGCACGTCGGGCCCTCGCTGGGAGCGCCGCAGGCTTCGCTCGGTAAGAGGCGTCTCCTGATCGACTGGCTGCTGGAAGGTCGGGGGCGGGGTGACCGGTCAGACGCCTAAGATGTGGGGAAGTTTCTTTCCGATCCCAGATCTGTTGCCCGTTTTGTTTGATGGTCCCCTTTGCCTCACAAAATTATTGTAAGAAATTAACACCAGAGGCCATTTTAAAGCCCCTTGGAACAGCGGTTCTCAACGTGTGGGTCTCAACCCCTTTGGGGGTCGAACGACCCTTTCACAGGGTCGCCTAAGACCATCGGAAAACACATCTATAATTACATATTGTTTTTGTGATTCATCACTATGCTTTCATTATGTTCAATTTGTAGCAATGAAATTGGGGTCACCACAACGTGAGGAACTGTATGAAAGGGTCGCGGCATTAGGAAGGTTGAGAACCGCTGCCTTAGCAGATTCTCCCATTTAAAAGCCCTGAGTAGGAGAATGCGGGAGCCGCAGGCTATGCCAAGCAAAAGATGGTCCAGGAATAATTCCCCTGCATTTGGCGTCCTTCCACCGGTCCCCACCCCGACCCATCCCTACCCCCACCCCCCGTGCCTGTACCGATAAAGGAAAGTAAATTTGTAGTTGGCTGTGTTGGGGTGACACTGGTTAATAAAGTTACACAGGCTTCAGGCATACAGCTCCACAGCACACCGTCTGTGTATCTCATTGTGCATTTACCACCCCACGTCGAAAAGCATTTTTAAACTAAACTTCTTGAGCACATATGCAGACCTGCCCACCAAGCTTCCCTCCGTGTTAAATGCATGTCCAGCCCGTGCTGGGCGCTGGGGGAGGGCGGTGGGAGACGGAGAGGGTCGGAGGCACTGTGAGCAGACCAGGCAGATCTGACAGGCGTAGCTCCCTTCGGCCGCTCCCCTGTCCCAGCTGCCCAGCACTGGGTGCCTCGGGCTCAGTTTCCCAGTCTGCAGAATGGGTCTGCAGCGCCCACGTCAGTGTGGCTGTGGGGACTCAGTGCCTGGGGCACGGGTTCTCCCCGCCCCTGGGACGGAAATGAGGTCAGCGGGGGATTCCCAGGAGGAACGGCGGAGGAAGGGCAGGGAGAGGAGTTGGAGGGGAGCCGAGGGAGTGGGTGGCCAAGATGGCGTGGGCATTGTGGTCCAGTGAGCAGCTGAGCTCGGTGAGCACAGGGTGGGGAGGGGGGGCGGGGCGTCCCAGTCTGTGTACACGTTGCTGACGGCCTGCGTGTGCCCTGAACGCGCCTGTGTCCTGTGCTGCTCGCTGGTTAATGGGGTCGGGAAAGCCGTTCCCTTCCCGAGGGTTCAGGGGCGCCGGGCTCCGGGCTTCTTTGCCAGGAATGTGGGCTCCAGATCCCAGGGGGCGGCCAGGACCCGGCCCTGGCTCCCTGCCTCAGCATCCTGTGTTTTTTCTCCTGCTTCCCTCTAGCGTCTTCAGATGAGTCTTGCATTTTCAGCCTGACCTTGAGGAATTTCCGGCCAATATTATCCTGGGAATTAAAAAACCGCTCCATTGTCCCAACGCACTACACGCTGCGGCACACGATCATGAGGTTCGTTTGGCGTCTCCTTCTTCTCTTGCTGAATGCATGGCCGACTTCTGGGCGGGAGGGGCGACTCTGAGGCGGGCTTCTCCCTCTCTCTCTCTCTCTCCACCCCCCACCCCCGCCCTCTGGGGGTGTGGTGTGTGTGTGTGTGTGTGTGTGTGTGTGTGTGTGTGTGTGTATTTTCTTGGGAGCTTTAAAAACCCAGAGACAAAAGCATACTGTTTAACCCTTTGAGTGCCAACCAATATCCTAGGGACTGTGCTAAAATTGCCAAGGCATTTTTGCTGATTTTACAGCAGTTCAGGAAAAATTTATGAATCGCAAGTAAATGAAGTTACATATTCAAAAACTTAAGGAAACCTTTACTACATTTGTTTTCATCTTTGACATATATCGTTTGCTGATTGTATTAGAAAATACTAGTAGAAAAAGAATTTGAACAAAACATATAATGTTAAAATAGAGGGACACCCTTCTCCAATATCTTCCACAAAATCCTCATCTTCACAGCAAGAATCAACATATTTAGCAATGTCATCATCACTAATAAAAGCAGACTTAGAACTGGACGCCATTTCGAAGCTTTAGGGCTACAAAATCTGAGTAAACTTCATAAAATCTAGTACCTGTAAAAAATTAGGCAGATGAATGCCAGGGGTCAATTTCAGAACTCCAAACGTTCGGCATCGAAAGTTACCTGCACTTAGGTGCCATCTGTCAATACAGAGTGAGCTCCAGCATCTAACAGTGACGCTGCGGGAGGAGCGCCATCGCGAGCGCTCCCGGCACTCTAGGGGTTAACTGGATGGAACCTCGGACAGTTCACTGCCATTTGGGACAAAGCTCACATGGGTGACCAAGGCCGGTTCCCACAGCAGCAGAAGCACGATGGTGTGTGGTTCCCACAGGCCCGCCCTCATCCGGGCCCCGGGCTGTTTGAAAGTGCGCCCTTGTCTGGGACAGGAGTCCAGGGGCCGGGACCGGCGCCATGGCCTGGCTCACTGGGGCCCTGTCACCCCATCTGAGCTCAGCCTCCCGCCCCGGGGCCTTGCAGGGTTAACTATGTGATGGACGCGCCTCCCTCAGCGTGTCCTTTGGTTCACTGCTTATTTGCCATCGGGCTACCACTCCTGACAGGCACCGGGCACCTTTCTTTTTGTAAAATATATTTTTATCTCAGAGCGGAAGGGAGAGAGGTAGAAACATCAGTGATGAGAGCGAGTCATGGACCGGCTGCCTCCTGCACGCCCCACACTGGGGGTCGAGTCCACAACCCGGGCCTGTGCCCTGACCGGGAATCGAACCCTGACCTCCCAGTTCCTAGGTCGACGCTCAACCACTGAGCCACCCCGCCGGGCCCGGTGGACCTGGTGAGCCTCTGCTTTGGCCCCAGGCACAGGGCCTGCCTTTCGAAGCCGAGGAGCCCTCGGGGCCGTGCTGCCCTCCAGGGCACAGGCGGGCTGAGCACAGGGGAGAGACGGGTCTCGGCGTGGCACCCGCGATAGCCCGGAGGGGCAGGGAGCCCCAGGGCCTCCCCCATGAACACCCCAGGCTCGCCCGCTCATCCATCGCGGGTGTTTCCGAGTGCCTGCTACATGCGGGGACAGCGTGACCCCGTGTCCCGGCCCTGCTGGCAGACACCCTGGCAGGAGGCACAGATGGCAATGAACAAATCCCGATACATCGAGCGGGTGGGAGATGCTCCGAACGGACATGTACAGGGAGCGGGTGAGGAGAGGGCGGCGGGCCGGGGGGAGGGACTGGGACCCCCCGCCGCACCCCAGACGGAGTCTCACCACGGAAACACCCGTTTTCCTTGTCCCGTTTCTTTTCCTATAAAGTAAAGGAGCAGACCTGGAGCTGGTGCCGGGGTGCGCCAACATCACGCGGCCCTCCTGCGACGTCACGCACGCGTGGCGCAGCCTGGTCGAGATGTACCTGCCCTGGGTCATCGGGTCCCGGGGGAGCGCCACGCTGGTCAACTGCGTGGGCAAGGTCTCCCCGGTCCTGGAAAGTGAGTTCTCCCGTTTCTCAGCCTCGGTGTCCCCACGATCGCAGTGTCGTGTTCTGCCGGGAAGCAGGCAGGTCTGCAAGGTGCTGGGCCTCGGGCCGGGCTCCCTCCCGGCCGGCCGCTGCCCGGCTCTGTGGCCTGTGGCCGAGCGGTTCCTCGCTGCTCTGAGCCTCGGTTTTCCTGTCCGGACAGTGGAGCGGCTCCCCCTGTGGGAGGCAGACACGGGCAGTAGCCTCTGCTGCCTGTTGGCTTGTTTTTTTGTTTTGTTTTATATGTTTTTATTGATTTCAGAGAGAGGAAGGGAGAGGAGAGAGAGAGAGAGAGAGAGACACATCAAGGATGAGAATCATTGATCGGCTGCCTGCTGCACGCCCCACACTGGGGATCAAGCCCACAACCCGGGCCTGTGCCCTGACCAGGAATCGAACCATGACCTCCAGGTTCATAGGTCGATGCTCAACCCCTGAGCCACGCGGCCGGGCTCTGTGGTTTGTTTCACCGCCTGGCGGGAAGCGGGAGCAGGGTCCCCGGCCTGTTACCTGAGCTGTCACCCCTCTTGGGGCCAGTGTTCTCCTTAGTCCTGCCACGTCTCCCCCAGATCACATCTTAGGAGCCTTTTGACATGTGAGCGCCGGGTGGGCATGCCCGGGGCCCAGGCTCAGACAAGGCCATGCCCAGGTGGCCCTGCCCTCCCTCCGCTCCCGATGGCGCCCAAGTTCACAGCCCCACGGCAGGCGGCAGCGGCCTCGGCCAGACCCCACGGCTTCTTGCTTTCTCCGTGTCCTCATGTGCAACCTGCTTCCAGGAGAAAGGTTCGGTGTTCGCCCCTGTTGAAGGCGGTGAGGTGTGCTTAGCAGAGGGGTGACGACAGCCGCCTGCCACGGGGGCGGACAGGGCAGGTCCCCGGGAGGCCCGGAGGCGGGCCGTTCCTGTGGTGTGAACACAGGCACCTCTGTGTCCCCACACAAAGAAGAAAAGCACAGCTCAGGGGCTGTGGCCGTGAGGGCGGTAACGAAAGTATATTAAAGTCATAATAAGATGCCCGGCCAGTGTGGCTCATGCCTGAGCGTTGACCCGTGAACCAGGAGGTCGAGGTTTGATTCCCGATCAGGGCACATGCCCAGGTTGTGGGCTCCATCCCCAGTAGGGGGTGTGCAGGAGCGTCCAATCCATGATTTTCTCCCTCTCTCTTCCTCTCTGAAATCAATAAAAGTATATTTTTTTAAAAAGGAAGTAAAAATGAGATACCATTTTTCAAAGCTCAAAACGGCAGGTATTAAAAATATGTAAACGCCCAGGTTTAAGGAAAGGTAGGGCATTTGCTTTGGCATAGTCTTTCAGAAGGTATTGCAGTAAGGATTAGAAACCTTAACACCTGCCTGCCCTGACCCACATTTCCCCTGTCGTAATTTATCCTAAAGAGATGATGGGCAAAAGCAAAGATTTAGCTCCAAGAATACACATAGATACACAGATTCTATTCAGAAAAATTAGAGTCAGTGTAAGTGCTCAAAGCAGTGAGTCCGTTCAATCGTGGTGCAGCCGCCTTGCGGGAGAGAGTTAGCCGTGAGAGTGTGATGAAGGTCAGGGGTCAGCCGACTCTGGGCCAGAGAAAAACCCGTTAGGCCAGTGGTTCTCAACCTCGGCTGCACATTAGAATCCCCTGGGAATCTTTTAAAAATCCTGATTTCTGGGCCTCATCCTCCGGAAATTCTGTTCCTTTGTTACACTCCCCGGGGGTTTTAATGTGCAGCCACGGTTGGGAGCCACTGCGTTAGACTGTGCGGGCCACGTATGGTCTCTGTGACATAGTCTTCATTTGTTTACAACCTTTTCAAAACTAAAATCCCTTCTCAGCTTGCAGGCTGTGCAGAAATTCCACCACGGGCCAGCGTTCGCCAGCCCTTCGTATCGATAAATATGGGTTGATATATGTATGAAATAAGTGAAAACATATGCCGTGAAGAACAGTGTGGGTAAAGAATGGTTTGATTTTCACTTAGGAGGGTGTGTGCGTGTGTGGGTGCACAGGAGTTCCGTTTATACATGTCTGTGTCTGTTCACCCACATACAGTAGAGACAGAGGATGACCAACCACGTTCAGAAACAGTGTCTGTGTTTGCTGATATGTCTGCAGCGGTTGGGTATTATCGATGCTGTTAGGGTTTGGCGGTGACTCGGGCTGTGAAAGAATTCACACCGAGGGAAGAGATGCAGAGAGGAAGTTTATATCACTTTCCGAGGGAGGGAAGGGCCAAGTATTGCTGCTGGTCGCGCTGCAGGGCCCGGAGCAAAGGGTGGCCTGATCTTTTAAGCAGTGGCTGTTGCTAAGCAACAGGGAAGGGCGGGGGTTGGGGGCTGGGAGGAGCAGATACCAGAGGCCATCCTGAAAGGTTACAGTTTGTTTGTTTTCTAGGAACCAGACAGATGTGGTCCTAGGGAAGTGTCTTATCGCTGTTTTCCCCAACCCTGTCAAACATGCTTAGAGCAAAGGTTATAGAGTTTAAAAGAGGCCTGTTCCAAGGGGAGGGGATGATCGGACTTCCTTGGTGGGAATGATCCCTGAGCTGTAGCAGCAGGGAGGAAGGGGATGCAAGAATGTAGCCTTGACAGTAGCCTGCCTTGTCCCGTTTGGATCAGAGGAGCCGTCAGTCATGGGGTGCGATTCCCAGGTGCTTCTCATAACTTGTGGAAGCCACCGCGAGGAAAAGGGGAGGCCTTTGTCCCGAACGTACAACGGCAATGGGGCAGGAAGTCCGCTTTACTTCTGTATGTAGAATACAGGCTGAACATTGGGTAATGACTGACTTCTATCCCACTGCGTGTGCTAATACTAAGCAGGTCACTTTTGTTGGTCCCGGCTTCTCATCAGTTAAAAAGAGAACTAAAAGAACGCTTCTGAAAAATAATTTAAAACAAGGAAAACCCAGGCCTCCAGGAGGCCCGCAGGCAGATTGAAAGGCGGACAGCTGGGCAGAAGGAAGGCCCTCTCGGGACGCGGGCGCGATTGCTGGCTGGCACGGGGTTTGCCTCTGACTTTGTTTTCTACACAGTGATTTTGGAACCCCCCGAGTTTGAGATCGTTGGCTTTGTGGACCACATTAACGTGATACTGAAATTTCCACCCTCCTTGCCCAAGTTGCCACCTGGGGAAGGATTATGGCTTCGCTTGTCACTTTCCATAGAAGAGGAGTCAGAGGGGATTGTGAGGCAGGTAAGAGGTCAAAACATTTCTGAGTTGGTAATGACACTCTTTTACACATATACTAGAGGCCCGGTGCATGAAATTCATGCACTCAGGTGGAGGCGGGGGCGTCCCTCAGCCCGGCCTGTGCCCTCTGGCAGTCCGGGAGCCCGCGGGGGATGTCCAACTGCCGGCTTAGGCCTGCTCCCCGCTGCACTCGCCATCCATGAGCCTGGCTTCTGGCTGAGCGGTGCTCCCCCTGTGGGAGCGCACTGACCACCATGGGGAAGCTTCTGCATTGAGCAGGATCAGGCCAAAACCAGCTCTCCGACATCTCCCGAGGGGTCCTGGATTGCGAGAGGGTGCAGGCCAGGCTGAGGGGCCCCACGGGTGCATGATAGAGGATGGGGGAGGTTGGCCAGCGGGGGAGGGACCGTGGGAGGGCTCCAGGGCTTGTCCAGCCCATCTCACTTAGTCCCAATCAGCCGGACCCCAACAGCAAGCTAACCTACCGGTCAGATTGTCTGCCCCCAGTGGTCAGTGCATGTCATAGCAAGCGGTTGAGCGGCCTTAGCATCTCATTAGCATAGTATGCTTTGATTGGTTGAACAGCCGACCGGTTGACCGGACACTTAGCATATTAGGCTTTTATTATATAGGGTATACACTTTTTTAAAAAAATAAAGGTATTTTTGCCCTAGCCAGTTTGGCTCAGTGGATAGAGCATCAGCCTGCAGACTAAAGGGTCTGGGTTCGATTCTAGTCAAGGGCACGTACTTTGGTTGCAGGCTCCTCTCTGCCCCGGGCCCTGGTCAGGGTGTATGCAGGAGGCAACCAGTCGATGTGTTTCTCTCATATCAATGTTTCTGTCTTTCTCTCTCTAAAAATCAATGGAAAAATATCCTTGGGTGAGGATTTAAAAAAATAAGTAAATCAAATGAAAATAAAGGTATTTATAATGATTTGAGCAATTAGACCCGAAGGCTCGAGGTCAGTGTGGTCTGATTTTAGGAAAAGAGGTCTCCAGCATTCATTCATCATGGAACTACACTGACACGGCCCCACCGCGCAGACTTTTTCCGGGGAATTAGCCATGTGCAAGGGACACACAGGAGAGAGAGGCGTGTGGTGCAGGGGGAGAACAGGCACATCTCTGCAGTCCAGGAGATCTCTGAAGGGGTTGGTTTAGCGCAGCCGTGGGCAAACTACGGCCCGCGGGCCCAATCCGGCCCGTTTGAAATGAATAAAACTAAAAAAAAAAAGACCGTACCCTTTTATGTCATGATGTTTACTTTGAATGTATATTAGTTCACACAAACACTCCATCCATGCTTTTGTTCCGGTCTCCGGTCCAGTTTAAGAACCCATTGTGGCCCTCGGGTCAAAAAGTTTGCCCACCCCTGGGCTAGACGCTTGAGAAATACAAACGGGGAGCTAAAGAAAAGACCCAGAAAGGCGGTGCTGGTCTCGGGCTGTGGACACAGATGAGGGAGAACGCGAGGGGATCACCTGGCGGGAGTGAGCTGTGCCTGTTTCGAAACCGAAAAGATAGCCCTGGACTTTGAAAGCTGTGGGTCGTTATGCAAAAGGGCCTTCCTAGCGTCTAACTCCAGAACGGCCCGGAGCTGCCTGGGAAGGAAGAGGCCAGGGTTGGGGGGGGGGGGGGGGGCAGGGAGCTGCCTGGGAAGGAAGAGGCCAGGGTTTGGGGGGCGGGGGCAGGGAGCCGGGCATGGCCTCAGCTCTGCCCCAGGCTGTGTGGCCTCGGGGAGGTGCCTCCTCTGGGCAGCAGGAATCACGCCTGCTTTGCAGACTGTTCTGATGGTCCGTGAGTTCATGTTAATGAAAGCACTTCCTGGAATGGAGAGTGGATAGATACCATTAATGCAACAAGACCCTGGGAGGGCACGATAAGATTGGCTGCAAAAATGACTTCGTGGAGACCTGTGTTCCTCATTGGGGTTTTCTCTCCTCGTCTGTACAATGAGATTTCATAGTTCAGACATGTGAGTGCGTGTACGCACACATGTCGTTTTGTGAGAAACGGCTCGTCCCAGGTGGTGAATGAACCCCTTTTCTTGCTGAGCGTGTGAGCCTTCTATCCGGATGTGAGACCTGAAGGCCACGCCCCAAAGACGGCCTCAAGGCTTGCTTCTCAATAAAACTCTACGCCAGCGGTTCTCAACCTGTGGGTCGCCACCCCTTTGGGGGCTGAACGACCCTTTCACAGGGTTCGCCTAAGACCACCGGAAAACACATCTATAATTACATATTGTTTTGTGATTAATCACTATGCTGTAATTATGTTCAATTTGTAACAATGAAAATACATCCTGCAGATCAGATACTTACATGACGATTCATAACAGTAGCAACATGACAGTTATGAAGTAGCGACGAAAATAATTTTATGGTTGGGGGTCACCACAACATGAGGAACGGTATTAAAGGGTCGCGGCATCAGGAAGGCTGAGAACCACTGCTCTACACCAAGTCTAACTGATCTTTTGTTTTTGCTTCATTTTACAGCATCTACTCAAAATAGATGAACGAACCACTGGAAATTTCACTTACGTCATCGACAAGCTCATTCCAAACACAAACTACTGTGTGTCTGTTTATTTGAAGTCTGAGAATCTGTCTAAACTACTGAGATCTCCCTGGAAGTGTACCCGCCTCCTACCCCGACCGGAGTCAGGTATGCCAGGCCTCACACATCCGCACTCTGCTTCCCTTCGGGGGGCAAGACCCTAGAGGCCAGAGCCCTGCGTTCTCTTCCACCAGAGACACGGGGCCAGCGGGCTTTCGGGGGTCAGTCTCCACTGTGTGGCGAGTCACACTTCTGTCGCCGAGCCATGGGGATGGTCCGATATCTACCTTCATAAGGTCCAAAACCCTCCTGCGGTGGGAACACTTTTAAGTCAAGGAATCGAGATTAAATTCAGTTCTTTTTTTTTTAAATCCTCATCCGAGGATATTTTTCCATTGATTTTTAAAGAGAGAGAAAGACAGAAACATTGATATGAGAGAAACGCATCCATCGGTTGCCTCCTGCATGCGCCCTGACCAGGGGAGGAGTCCAGGGAGGAGCCTACAACCAAGGTATGTGGCCTGGACTGGAATCAAACCCAGGACCCTTCGCTCACGGGCTGACACTCTACCCACTGAGCCACACCGGTCAGGGCTGGACAAGATTCTAAGGGGGAACTCAAAGCAGAACAGAGAGCGTTAAGCAGAGCCCAGACGTGGGGTCCTGGCGTGGCCCAAGTCCACCTTAGGGCGACCAGCTGTTGATTTGAGGCAGAACCCCATCGCCCACTTCTCCCCGCCTGCGGCACACACTGACATGTGACTCAGACACTGAGGGGTGTTTTCCGTTTTGATCAAATAAATTTAAGTCGTCGCGTCACGTGTGGCTCAGGGCTGCCATATTGGACAGAGCTGTCACAGAACGTAAGTTTAAAGTGGAAGCGCCCGGCCAGCGTGGCTCCGTGGTTGA
The DNA here is from genome assembly GCA_036010255.1 of Myotis pilosus. Taxonomy (NCBI): domain Eukaryota; kingdom Metazoa; phylum Chordata; class Mammalia; order Chiroptera; family Vespertilionidae; genus Myotis; species Myotis pilosus. The sequence goes on from JASKON010000002.1 coordinate 1,672,985, forward strand.
GTGTTGACCTACGAACCAGGAGGTCACAGTTCGATTCCCGGCCAGGGCACAGGCCTGGGATGTGGCTCGATCCCCAGTTGGGGGGCCTGCAGGAGGCAGCGATCCATGATTCTCTCATATTGACGTTTCTATCTCTCTCTCCCTCTCCCTTCCTCTCTGAAATCAATAAAAATACGTTTTACAAGAGCCTTTCCAGCTACTGCTCCTTCGACATCTTCGCCACTAGGCCAAGGGGCGATTGCCCCACTGGCGCACACCTGTGGGATTTATTTTGAAATAAAGTCATTTAATTGTTCACCCACAGTGTCCTCAGAGTCCGCCAGCATCGGAGGCCTGACGATTCTGTTTGTGATGATGGCCGCCGTCCTCGGGGGCGCCCTCACAGTGCTGAAGCGGATCGGTTACATTTGCTTACGCAGCAAGTTCCCCAAAGTGTTGGTATGTAGTTGTTGTTTTGTAATTTCTGTCTTTTTTATTTTCGCTTAAGAACGTTTCTCCTGTACTTGCGGTTTGCACAGAGGAAGTCCCCTTTTCTCAAGACCCCGAGGTGATCCGGGCTCGGGGTTCTGTTCCCTCCTCGGAAACACACATTTTGCACTTTCTGTCTTCCTTTCCGCTTGGCCCACGTGTTGCTTCTAGGGATCACACCGTAGTCCCATTGGCATGAATGTATCGCCTTTCCCTCGGTCATATCCCAGCTGGGAGCACGGCCTGGATCCCCTTTTCATTTCTTTTCCTTTCCTTTCTTTGGCCATGAAGAATAACGTAGTGGCCCGGCCGCGTCGCTCTGTGGTTGAGCATTGACCTAAGAACCAGGAGGTCACCGTTAGATTCCCAGGCAGGGCACAGGCCCGGGTTGCGGCCTCCATCCGCAGTGGGGGGCGTGCAGGAGGCAGTCGATCCATGATTCTCTCTCATCACTGATGTTTCTCTCTCCCTCTCCCTTCCTCTCTGAAATCAATAAACATATTTTTTTAAGTGATAAAAAAGAATGCAGTGACCATGTTTATACAGATGACCTTCTTATTTGTCGTTACTGCAGTGGCGCCTGCACACATAGTGGATTTATCTGATAAGAAGGTAAGGAGGGGACTTAGGCCGCCAGTGCCGACACCGGTGTGCGCACTCCTCCAAAGCTCTGCTGGCGTTCACCAGTCCCTGGGACCCTTCTGTCCCTCCGTTGTGCAGGCGACACCCCCCATACATGCTCTCCTCTGTGTTGGCTTCGTGGTTAGTGAAACCAGCCGGCTTCTTCCCTGAGCTCCCTGAGGCATCGCCCAGGCTGGGTGTGGTACATGTTTCTAAAGCCTCCTCCTGTCTTCTGACTCCACTGCGGCTGCCCATCATTTATCGTCTTCCCTATCCCACGGCTTTCTCTTGTTTTAAATATATTTTTATTGATTTCAGAGAGGAAGGAAGAGGCTGAGAGAGAAACATCAACGATGAGAGAGAATCATTGATCGGCTGCCTCCTGATCGAGCCTGTAACCCGGGCATGTGTCCTGACCAAGAATCTAACTGTGACCTCCTTCTTGGTTCACCGGCTGACGCTCAACCACTGAGCCACGCCAGCCAGGCCTACTGCTTTCTTTCCATGTTAGTTTTGTGATTTTTTTTCATTCAGAAATATCTCATTTTTCTACTAGAGGCCCAGTGCACAAATTCGTGCACAGGTGGGGTCCAGCCAGCCTGCCCCAATGGGAGCCCATCGGGCTGGGCCAGCGGGGGCTGGGGAGAAAGGGACGGAGGGGCCACGGGCGGGCAGTTGGCCAGCTGGCCCCGCCCCCAACTGGGGTGTTGGGGGCTGGGCTGGCCAGGGGCGGGGGGGGGGGAGCCAGTCAGAGCCCACATCAGGGTGGTTGGCTGCCACAGTGCGTGTCATAGCCACCGGTCATTCCGGTCGTTCTGGTCATTCCACTGTTCCCGTCATTGGGCTTTTATATATCTCTATATATAGAGACAGATAGATATAGACATAGATATAGATAGATAGATGTTTGAACTCATTCACCTTATACTTCTAATCTTTTAACAGCCGCATATTTAAATATTCCTCCACAGTTGATAAAATTGTACTCTTCTTCCTCTTGCTGGTTTTATTGGTTTGGGTGGGTTGAGGGAGGGTTTATTTGGGCAGTAAGTGTACTTTTGGAGATTTTAATCCCCATTAGTATTTGAGCTCAGCTGGCATGGCTGTGCCTGTGAGAGGCAGCAGTGTGTGGGGTTTCGCCTGCACTGTGATGGGAAAGGCAAGACTGCCGTGTTTTAGAAGCAACACGGGGATTCTCGGGGCTCTGGGTAAGGAAGGGTCAGACACAGAAACCAGGCACCATCAAGGAAGACCCCCGATACGCCTTCTCACATGGAAATGAAGAATCGCCTTTTCTCAAAGTCATCATAAAGGGAGCAAATGATGACACCACAGGCGGGGACAGTCCAGGTGACATAACCAACAGATAGTCAGCATCTGGGTTACGGAAAGAGCTCCTGTGAGTCACTAGGGAAAAGGTGGACAGCCCGGTAGGAGACCCATCCCGGCTGGGTCTGGGGAGCAGGCCGCGGGGGATCAGGGCGAGCATGCTGCCGGGGACCCGGGCCCGTGGATAGCCGTGCCCACCTCCGCGTCACCAGCCCTCTGTGGTCCGCGGGCGACAGTGAACGCCCACCCGCCTGTGTTTTCCTTAATCGCCCCTGCATGTCCTGGAGGCGTCTTTAAGGGCTGGACTAGATGGGGCCCCAGTCTCAGTCGTCCAGACCCTTTCAAGGTCAGTCCAGGGGCTCTGACACCAATGGAATCAGCTGCCTCGGTCTCTCCTCACCCAGTTTCCTGACACCCCTCTAGAATGTCTCGGCCTCCAGAACTAGGATCCAGAATGCAGGTGGCAGCGAGGGGCAGGTGCAGGGAGGGGCAGGTGCAGGGAGGGGCAGGTGCAGGGACAACTGGCCCGGACATGGGCTGAGCCCCAGGGCCTAGTTCAAATCTCAGGTCACACTCACGGGTCATGAGCCCTGGGCCAGTTTCTTAACCTGTCTGCCTCATTTTCTCATCTGTAAAATGAGGGTAAGAACAATAAGCTTAGCCCGGCCGGCGGGGCTCAGGGGTTGAGCGTTGACCTATGAACCAGAGTCACAGTTCAATTCCTGGTCAGGGCTCATGCCGGGCTGCGGGCTCCATCCCCATGTGGGGCGTGCAGGAGGCAGCTGATCAGTGATTCTCTCATCATTGATGTTTCTCTCTCTCCCCCTCTCTCTTCCTCTCTGAAATCTATCTATCTATATCTATATATATCTATATCTATAGATATATATAGATTTTTTTTTTAAAGAACAGTAAACCTACTTCCTGGAGCAGGTGTGAGGGGGAAATGAATGTCAAGTGCTCAGCCGTGCCTGCAAACATTTTAGAACTGGTTGCTGTGATTTTCATTGTTGCCATCACCACCTCCATCTCTGTGCAGTTCATCTCATTAAGTTTTTTGTTTTGTTAATCCTCACCCAAGGATATTTCTCCATTGATTTTAGAGAGAGTAGAAGGGAGAGGGAAAGACAGAGGGAAACATCAATGTGAGAGAAACACACGGATTGGTTGGCTCCTGCACGAGCCCCGACCAGGGCCTGGGCCAGGGAGGAGCCTGCCACTGAGGTATGTGCCCTGGACCAGAATCGAACCTGGGACCATTCAGTCTGCAGGCCAGTGCTCTATCCACTGAGCAAAACTGGCTAGGGCCATCATTAAAGTTTCATTACATGCAAAAATGAAAAACAAATACTCAATTCTCTCCCCCCCTCCTCCCCTCCCAGAACTTTGATGGCGTGGCCATCTGGGCGTTCCCCAAGCTGCCGCCCCTGGAGGCCGTGGCCGTGGCAGAGGTCATTCACATCCACAGGAAGAGGAAGGTGTGGGATTACAGCTACGACGACGAAAGCGACGGGGATGAGGAGGCCGCCCCCCGAGCCAGCGGCGGGGGCTACACCTTGCACGGGCTGGCAGTCAGGGCTCTGTGCCCGGAGTCCCCCTCCTCAGCCACCCTGGGGGGCAGCGAGGAAGCCGAGTCCCTGATGGCACCCGGGCCCGAGCCCTGGCCAGCCGAGCACACAAGTGGGGCCTACGAGGGGAAGGGGGCCTGGGGGGCCCAGTGCACGAGTGGGGCCTCAGAGGAGGAGGGGACTTGGGGGGCTCAGCACACAAGTGAGGCCTCCGAGGAGGAGGGGACCTGGCCAGCGGACCCCTTTCCCAGGGAGGACAGTGGCCCCACCAAGAGCCCCGGGGACCGGATCTTCTTCAATGTGGACTTGAACTCCGTGCTTGTGAGGGTCCCCGACGGGGACGACTCTGAAGCCCCCGCCATGGTCCGTCTCCCGGAGGAGACGGTGGACTCTGACGACTCCGAGGACAGCGCCTCGGGGCCTGAAGACGCTCCTTCTGATGAAAATGACACCGCCAGGTCCGACGTGGGCATCGGGGACGGTTATATGATGAGATGACCCCAAAATAGGGGCTTACCTGGCAGCTTCCTCCCCACCCCTCGCTGCTCCTGTGGCGGGCAAGTGTTGGGAGGGGGGCAGAGCGCCCCCTTCCTGGGATGTTACCTGTGCAAATCCCTGTGGGGAGGGAGGGGAGACCCAGTGCCATCATGTGGTCACTGAGGCCTCTTACGTGTTCAGAGGGACAGGCCTTGGAGGGAATGCCCTGTCCTCTGCTCACGCACTGATCCCGTTTCTGCCTCAGTTTCCCAAAGGAGCAGGGTCCCCTGGGGTTTCCAGGGGTGGCCCAGGGCCCTGGGGAGTAAGCAGACAGCCAGGCCACCACAGTGGCTCCCACAGGCTCCAGGACAGAGCAGGGAAAGAGCCCATGGCAGGAGCCAGGAGGCCTTCCTGGCCGCGGGAGAACGAAGGCCTGAGGCTTCTGGTCCTTTGGCCATTTAAGACGCAGCCCCGTGTGTGTTGACACCAAATGCCCGACTTGTGACAACAGTCCTGCAACTGGGGGTAGGGGCAGGCTCCAGAGCCTTAGTAGTAGACGCCCAGGACTGGGACTCCTGCTTCTGAGCCCATTGTGCTGTGTGGCCCTGAGCACTTTGCTCAGCCTCTCTGAGCCTGTGTACTCACTTGTGAAATAAGGAAACTGGACAAGGTCATCTCCGAGACCCCGTGATGCTGGGATAAATATTAGGAAACTAGAGGCCCAGTGCATGAAATTCATGCACAGGTAGGGTCCCTAGCAGCTGCCAGCTGCTGGCCGGGGCCTGCCTTCATTCCGCACCGCCTTCTGGTGGTCAGCGCACGTCATAGCGAGCAATCGAATTCCCAGTTGGTCAAACTCCCAAGGGGACACTTTGCACATTAGGCTTTTCTATATATAGATACACAGGCCTGATGACAGGCGGAGGGGCACAGCCCAGGAGGCTCTGGGTAAAGGGAGAGTATAGAACCCCCTGACCTCGGCCCCTCACCCAGCATCAGGGTCCTCAGACCTTCCTTCTGGATCCTTCCAAGGAGGGAACAAAGTTTACAGCAGTCCTACTAGGCCAAGGACTTTGAATAGATTATTTTCTTGTTGCTCTAAAGTAACTCAAAGGACAGGTCCGAGAGGGGCGGAGTCGATCTGATGGGTTCTGTAGCCGATGGACAGTCATAGACCAGCGGGCACCAACCTTTCGGACCTCACGGACCACCGGTTGGCAGTCACTGTCGTAGACGCTGTCCATGTCATGTCTCTGGCGGTCAGCCGCACTTTGGGAGATTTCCAGAGTGACCTTTCCCGGAAACCTCTCATTGGCAGCGTGTGTACCTGTGTTTTTAAATTTTGTATAAGGGTTGGAGGTTGGGAAAGGATAATACAGAGATACTTTTTAATACAAACGTGGCGTATTTTGTTTTTTAATCCTTGCCTGCCTGAGGACATGCTTAGAGAGAGGAGCATCCATGTGACAGAGAAACATGAATCAGCCGCCTTTCATCTGTGCCCTCACCAGAGGGAAACAAAGCCAGGCATGCGCTGCACCCTGACCAGCCGCCCGTGGGTGCACAGGGCGCCCAACCCACTGAGCCACCCAGTCTGCCCAGCGCGCCAGCTTTGGGGGCTGTTTCTCAATGAGAGCGCACATGCCGTGGACGTGGACGGGTTCTGCGGGCATTGCCACGCTGCACCAACCGCCTCACCTCTGCGGGAGGACCTGCGGGAACCCTTGCACTGGGGCCAGTGGCTGTCTCAGAGGCAGACACGGGCAGTCCCAGCACTGACCCTGCCCTGGGACTTCCAGTCTCTCCCTGTGCGCGTTTAAAAAGAGGAAATTAACCCTCCTCCCCAGCTTGTGAGAGACGAGTCGTTGACAAATAACTGACTTGGGTCTGTGATGCTTGTCCCTGGAGAGGAAGGGGAAACCGGATTTGCCATGGACTTCTATAAAGTCAGTGTGTGTGCGGGAAGGGGGCAGGGACTCGCTGGCTCTCGGAGGACACGGTGCCAGGAGACACCCAGCCAGGGGATGCAAGACACACCCAGCCAAGGGATGGTAGGAGATACCCAACCAGGTGATAGTAGGAGACACCCAACCAGGTAATGGTAGGAGACACCCAGCCAGGTGAAGCCAGGAGACACCCAGCCAGGTGATGCAGGAGGCACCCAGCCAGGTGATGGTAGGAGACACCCAGCCAGGTGAAGCCAGGAGACACCCAGCCAGGTGATGCAGGAGGCACCCAGCCAGGTGATGGTAGGAGACACCCAGCCAGGAGGCGCCTGGATGGCCTGGCCTCTGTGAGCTCCATTCCGGGACCTTGAGCGCCAGTTTCGCAACCTGTTTCACTACATCGGTGTTTTCCACTCACCGGAAGGGCGGCCCAGGGCCCCTCCTTGCTCCACACGCCCTGCCCGTCCCCACGACGGGGGGCCTCTGGCTCTGGGGCGCACGAGGGGAAGGGGCGGGGCGGCCGGTACAGGAGGCGGCGGGGCGGCGGGGAAAGGGGCGGGGCGAGGGGCGGGGCGGCGGGGAAAGGGGCGGGGCGAGGGGCGGGGCGGCGGAGGGGCGCCGGTGGCCCCGCCCCGAGTTCCCGGAAGCGGCCTCGGGGCTGGGTCCCGGTGCGTCGTTGGCTGCCCGCCGCCCCCAGCGCCCTCGGGGCGGGGACCCCGGGGCCATGGCGCGCGGCCTCCGGAGCTGGCTGGGCGGCTGCCTGCTGGTGACAGGTGAGCGCTGCGCCGGGCTGGTTCCCTCTCCCTCCCCCCTCGCCCCGGCCCGGCCACCCGCGCGCGGCCGGCAGAGGCGCTTGGGAGCCGGGGAGCCCCGTGGCGACGTCGGGCAGCGATGACCCCAAGGGCCACCCTGAGGGGTCCCCTTAGACACCCTGCAAGTCACCAGCGTTCACCGGCCCACTCGGCACCCAGCACCCGCCCTCCGATTCTGCCCCCAGCTCCAAGCTCTGGTTCCGAGCCCCAAGTCCAGGGACCCCTTTCCCGCCCTGGACGACAGAGTCGGTCCCCGACCCGCCAGGGCGGACACTAGACGTGGGCGCAGGGGAGAGACAGCTGCTGTATCCTGAATGGCGCCCCAGGAGGATGGGCTCGCCCAGCTCCCCAAAGCCGGGGAGGTGACAGACTGGGCAGAGGCTGGGGGCTGGGGTGCTGGGGGCTGGTGGGGGAGGAGAGGAGGCGAGGAACCCCCTCCCGGCTTGGGGGCAGCCCTGACCCCGCCCCTGCCTGCCTGTCTCGCTGGAGAGTCGTGGGGCGGCCACCCCATGCTCAGGAGCTGGAACGGAACTGAGGCCGGGGTGTCCCTTCCACCTGCAGGGGTCCCACTGGTGACCCCACCTCCCGCCCGGCTGCTGCCTCTGCCTGCTGGGGGGAGAGACCCGGCTCCGAGGTGTGGAAAGATGTGGTCTCCAGGCGAGGATTTAAAACTCAAGGCCATCGAAGTCCCAGCCCCCTGGTCCCACGCTCTCGGGACGGCCTGTCCTCCTTCCTTTTGGGCGGACGCGCCCGGCCTCCCAGACACGGGGACACGGGGACATGTGCCATCCCGGAGTCCCCTTCTCCTCGCTGTTCCCACGGGGACCCTCCACCTGCCGGGTCCATGCCGGGCCCTCCTTCCCCACTCCCGTCCTCGGCCGTGGCCACGGCTCAGACCCCTCTGTGGGCGCTGCTGGGTGACGGGCCAGTGGGGTTCTATTCTCCTCTCTCTGCTTTTATGGATGTTTGACATGTTCTCGTAACAAGTCTTTAAATGATTTCCATCTCAGGCCTCAGAGTCACTCATCCTGCTGTCCCAGACACCCTGGGGCATGTCCCCAGCACCCCAAGCCTGGTGCCGCTAGAGTGCGGCCCTCGCCTCCCCAGCCCCCAGCCCCACCCGGCGTCGGCATCGGGTGCTCAGGCCAGAGGTGGAGATTAAGTTCCCCGTCTCCGCAGCAAACACGCCTGAGGTCTAGAGTCGATGCCTCTGGGAGTCTGTCCAAACCCACCTGCCTCCTCACCCCTTCCTCTCCCTCACCCTGCGCCCATGGGAAGACGGGGAGCCGTAGGGGAGACCTGAGGGTTGGACCTGGTCATTTTCTTGGGTGACCTTTTTTTTTGATCCTTACCCGAGGATATTTTTCCATTGATTTTCAGAGAGAGTAGAAAAGAAGGGAGAAGAGGGGGGATAGAGAGAGAGAGAGAGAGAGAGAGACAGACACATTAATGTGAGAGAGACACAGCGGTTGGCTGCCTCCCACATGCATGTGCCCCAACTGGAAACAGGGATTGAACCTGCAACCCAGGTACTTGACCTTGACTGGGAGGTGAACCCTCAGCCCTTCGGTGAACAGGCGGGCGCTCTAACCACTGGCCCAGCTGGCCAGGCTGCGGTGACCTTTCAGGGAAAAAGTCGCAACCGTTTTCCCTTGATTTTTACAGCATTAGGAATGGTGCCTCCTCCTGAAAACGTCAGAATGAATTCCGTTAATTTCAAGAACATTCTGGAATGGGAGTCGCCTGCTTTTCCCAACGGGACTCTGACTTTCACAGCTCAGTACTTGAGGTGAGCCTGGGGGTGGGCGGCAGGAAGGTGGCGAGGACGGTGGCCCTGGGCCGGCGCCGGCTGGGCCTCGGGAAACGTGCCTGCGTCACCCATGTGACCGTGGCCGCCCACGGAGCTGCCCACGGAGCCGCCCACGGAGACGCCCGCGGCCGCTTCCTCTGTCCAGCCCCCGCCCGCGAGAGCGCTGTCCCTGCAGACGGGTGAAACGCGTCTTGCTCTGCCCCGGGGTGCCTGGCTGGGCGCGGCAGGGCTGGTGGGAGAGGGAGGCGTGTTATCTATCACAGGACGGGATGCCGTCGGCCGCATGGTCCCCGATGCTGAAGCGAACATCTCGGGTTGTGTGTTTTTTAATAGGAGACATCTCTCTGGCTCTGACACAAACCGCAGTTTTTTAATTTAATTTTTATTTTTAAATATATTTTTATTGATTTCAGAGAGGAAGGGAGAGGGAGAGAGAGAAACATCAATGATGAGAATCATTGATCAGCTGCCTCCTGCACGCCCCCCACTGGGGATCCAGCCCACAACTTGGGCATGTGCCCTGACTGGGAATCGAACCTGGGACCCTTCAGTCCACAGGCTCCATCCACTGAGCCATACTGGCTAGGGCTATTTTTATTTTTTTTAATATATTTTTATTAATTTCAGAGATGGAGGGAGAGGGAGAGAGGGATAGAAACATCAGTGATGAGAGACTAGTTGATCAGCTGCCTCCTGCACGCCCCACAGTGGGGATCGAGCCAGCAACCCGGGCCTGTGCCCTTGACCAGGAATCGAACCCTGACCTCCTGGTTCATAGGTTGACACTCAACCGCTGAGCCACGCCAGTCAGGCACGTGGACGTTTTTAAGAGAAACTGTCGCCGATAGCACCCCAGTTAGTCGTGTTGCCAGAAGTCGGCAATACCCGGTGAGAGCCGTCCAGGAGGGCGGAGGCCAAGTCCGAAGCCCCTAACATCTCCCCTCCCCCCAGTGACAGACCGTGACCCCCCCCCCCCCCCCCCCCCGCACCGTGGGTGCCAGTGGTTCTCACAGAGGGAGCTCCGCGGCCGCGGCCTGAGACTGAGCAGAGACAGGTCCTGCCTAGCAGGCTGGTCTCCGAAAGCCCAGGGTGTGCGAGGTGAGGGGGTGAGTGTGGGACCCCAGGAGCTCCGTGGGGCGTTGACCTCCCCGGCAGCCTGCTTGCTGGCCTCCCTGTGCGCCGGGCCTCCCTTCGCAGCCGCCCTGCCCGCTACCGGCCGGCCTGCGGGGACGCCCCTGTGCCCGGTGCAGCCAGCAGCCCACAGACACGGTGCCCTCGTGGAGCAGGAGGAAACGCGGGTCTGGGAGTCCGTGAACCCCACGCTCCTCGCACCCAGCCTTCCGCTCGCAGGCCCGGGCCTGCTGGTGCGGCGGAGTGGGAGGTGAGGGCAGTCCCTGTGCGCCTCTACTTTTCACTTTCCCTATTTTTTCACTTTCCCGTGCAGGGCAATTCCACGCTAATCGTGCATCCTGAGAGCTTCCCAGCTGCCTCTCCCCAGGCCCCCGGCCTCCGGCCGCTCCCACGTGCCCCTTGCCCTGTTTCCCTGTGTGTTTTCTAAGAGCAGGGACGGTCTCAGGCTCCGCGTCGCCAGCACCGGCAGCTCTCACCCGAGAGACCCCTGGCTCTGGGGAGCCTGGCTGAGAATTCCGCCCGCGGGGGGCGGGGGGCGGGGTGCCTGGCACAGACTGTCTCCTGTGTGTGCGTGGGGGGGGGGGCGGGGGGGGGCACTCGTGATTTTACTGTAGAAACATCTAAACAATTAAATGTAAACATGGGGGAGGGGTCACTCGCCTATTTAATGGGGAGAAAACTCTTAAATGCGATCAAGGTGACCTGGTGGAGGAGAGGTTACGCGGAGCCACTTGGAAATACTGTGTTCCCCCCAGTGGAGGCTTCAGTTTAGCTGAGGGGGGGCCGCCTGCGAGGAAACCCCCGTAATGAAAGGACCCTGGGGTTTTCCGAACGGCGGGCGCGTCTCCGTTCTCCCGCCTGCGAGTTGCCTGTGACACAGGGGCCATTGCACGCCCTCCGGGGGTGGGGCCGGCACACCCCGGGCTCACCTGACACCAGTGCGACAGGTGTGAGCCGTCGGCAGTTTATCGGCAGCTTCCTGGCCACCTCGCCGGCTGTGGCGCCGGGCGGGCGGGCGGGCGAGGAACCGGAGGGACACAGCCTGGCGCTCCTCGGGCAGGTGGAGCTCAGTGCCCTCCCCTCGGGGCTGCGGGGAGGAGAAGTCACACCCCTGGGGGGCTCCCGAACACCCCTGTTCTGCCTCCTCACCTGTCGGCCCCCCGCCCCTCAGTGGCTGGTGTCAGGGCGGGGAGCGGAGGTCAACCAATTGTCTCCCCTTTTTCCGGGGAGATCACAGCGAAGTCACACGCAGGACGTTTGAAATCCCTGTCACGTGCTCACTGCGGCGGACCCGTGTGCGCCCACCTCGCACAGCCGTGTGCCCGTTCGCAGAGCGCGTAACCGGGAGGGGTGCCTTCGTAACGTGTGTGGGATGCTTGGCTCCCTCTGGGGAGGCATGTGCTCGGGGACAGGAAGTCTCAGAGCTTCTGTTGTGAACACAGGCACCTCTCCACGTTCAACCCAGTTTTTGCCCCAAATTGTTTGACCCTGGAACCGACCTTTTTTCTTTTTTTAAATATATTTTTATTGATTTCAGAGAGGAAGGGAAAGGGGTGGAGAGAGAGAGAGGGAGAGAGAGAGAGAGAGAGAGAGAGAGAGAGAAACATCAATGATGAGAGATGCCTCCTGCACACCCCCTACTGGGGATCAAACCCACAACCCAGGCATGTGCCCTTGACTGGAATCGAACCCAGGACCCTTCAGTCCGCAGGCCAACACTCTATCCACTGAACCAAACCAGCTAGGGCTGGAACTGACCATTTTTTAAAAACATATTTTTATTGAGTTCAGAGAGGGAGAGAGAGATAGAAACATCAATGATGAGAATCATTGATCGGCTGCCTCCTGCACAGCCCCTACTGGGGCTTGAGCCCGCAACCCAGGCACATGCCCTGACCCGGAATCCTAGACCTCCTGGTTCACAGGTCAACACTCAACCATGGAGCCACGCCTGCCAGGCTGGAATGGACCATTTTTGAAATAGCTCTAGGACAGCGGTTCTCAACCTGTGGGTAGCGACCCCTTTGGCGGTCGAACGACCCTTTCACAGGGGTCGCCTAAGACCATCCTGCAGATCAGATATTTACATGACGATTCATAACCGTAGCAACATGACAGTTATGAAGTAGCAACGAAAATAATTGTATGGTTGGGTCACAACATGAGGAGCTGTATTTAAAGGGCCAGAAGGTTGAGAACCACTGCTCTAGGAGCATCGAAGTCCCATGGGACTCAGTGTGTAAAATGCTCATAAATGATGCATCCTAGTCGTCAACATTGATGATGAAGAATTTGCTTGCTCACCTGGCTGGTGTGGCTCAGTGGTGACCTATGAACTAGGAGGTCACAATTCGATTCCGGTCAAGGTCGCATGCCTGGGTTGCAGGCTGGATCCCCCATGGGGGGCGTGCAGGAGGCCGCCCGTCAGTGAGTAACAGCCTCAGGCGTCCTGTCTCTGGTTCTGTAGTTACAGGAAGTTCCAGGACAGGTGCGTGGGCACCGCCGCCACGGAGTGCGACTTCTCGGAGCTCTCCAAGTACGGCGACCACACCCTGCGCGTCCGGGCCGAGCTCGGGGACGATTTCTCCGACTGGGTGAACCTCACCTTCTGTCCCATCGATGACAGTAAGTCGCCCGCTTTCCGTTTCGCTGTGATGTCCTCGCCACGCCTTGGGTTTTCCCCATCGGCCGCCCGTCAGCCAGAACCCTTTGGGTGCCCACAAAGTGGATGGCCTTGTGCCGGGAACTTGGGGAAGATGCAGCAGAGGGGACTGTGGCCTTCAAGAAGCTGCTGGGAGAGACGGGAGGGCAGGCAGAAAGTGAGTAAGGGAATTAAGTAGAAATGTAGTATCAGGGTGCCTTCAAGGTGAGAAGAGTTGGGGCCAGGGCTGTTCATGAGAAGACCTGGATGCTTAACGTACAGTCATGCACCGCTGAGCCAGGGGGTACCCCTGAGAAATGTGCCGCCAGGTGATCTCAGTGGGCAGTCACCACAGAGACCCTCACCCGCCTGGACGGCACGGCCCACTGCACACCTGGGCCGCGTGGCCCAGCCCCGGGCTCCTGGGCCACGGCCTGGCCAGCTTGTCGCTGCCCTGAGTTCTGTGGGCAGGTGGGACGCACGGTGAGTATCTGTATCAACACAGAGACGGGCCCAGCCGGGGTGGCTCAGCGGTTGAGCGTCGACCCAGGAACCAAGGGGTTACCGGTTCAGTTCCCAATCAGGCCGCATGCCCACAGCGCAGGAGGCACTGGTCCATGATTCTCTCTCATCATTAATATTTCTATCTCTCTCTTCCTCTTATTCTCTGAAATCAATTAAAAATATATTAAAAGTATATATTACTAGTATCAGTCTTTTGAAAAAAAAGTTTTTTGACACCAGCATCACACAGACCTGTTAGTAACGCGTTGCTCTATGACAGTGATGGCGAACCTTTTGAGCTCACCATGTCAGCATTTTGAAAAACCCTAACTTAACTCTGGTGCCGTGTCACATATAGAAATTTTTTGATATTTGCAACCATAGTAAAACAAAGGCTTATATTTTTTATATTTATTTTACATATTTAAATGCCATTTAACAAAGAAAAATCAACGAAAAAAATGAGTTCGCGTATCACCTCTGACAGGCGTGTCATAGGTTCGCCATCACTGCTGTACGACATCATGATGCCTATGACATCCCTGGGCGATGGGAATCTTCAGCTCATTATAATCTTAAGGGGCCAGGGTCATACATGTGGTCCGTCATTGGCCCACACACCGTTACGCGGTGCGTGACTATAGGACATTTTCTGGGCGGAAGTGAGTTTGGAATTAGGACTTAAATGTGACAGCGGCCAAGAATAAAGGTATTCCAGGCAGGTGTGGGGACAGGGAGACCAGGTGCAGACAGCCCGCTTGCCCAGAACGAAGGCAGAGCAGTGGACACAGCAGATGGCAGGTGTGTGGGGTCAGGCTGGCTGGGAAGCATAAACACGGTGCCCAGGTGAGATCTAGAGGGTCCTGGGGGCCCCCCAGAGGTCACGAGGTGAACGTAGCAGGACCTCAGGGATTGGAAACTAATGAAACCACTGTGCAGCCACTGCGAGAGGTTACAGGGACCTCATGAACAGACTCAAGCACTGCCTTCCAGGGCGCGGAGACACACTTAGGAGGGTCGTCTCTATCGCACCCCCTGCCCTGGGCCCTGGGGGCTCTCCCAGTTCCGCTCACTCGGGGAGGGAATGCAGCCAGGGCGTCCTTCCGCCCTTCCCCAGTCCCCAGGCTTCCCCCAAACACTCTTATTTCTGGAGTCAGAAATTATTCGAGTTATGTTATCTTTTCTAAAGATAGAAATGGTGAGAGAGAATCATGGATCGGCTGCCCCCTGCACACCCCCTACTGGGGTGGAACCCGCAACCCGGGCAGGTGCCCCCGACCGGGAATCCAATGGTGACCTCCTGGTTCATAGGTCGACGCTCTATTAAATCTAAGAAAAACGTGATCATTGGAAAGTACAGACCTTGTCAGCAGTCAGGTCTCCAGAACATAGCACGGTTTCTGCTCCTGGAACTGCAAAGCGACTTGCCGGGCCCTGACTCGTTACAGATGCTGTTTGAGAGAATCTTGCTTTGGAGGTTCCCTTTGGGGGCGGATACAGAAACAGAGAAGCAGCTTGTCCAGGTCACAGAGGTGAAGAGCGAGGGAGCAAGGGTTCCGACCAGGCCCCCGCACCCCACTTTTAGCAGCAAGTGCCCTCCCTGTATTGGGCATTTGCCTCTGAGTTTGTATGATAGGAAAGTGCTTCAGACGTCGTGTGGAGCCGGTGTATACTTGCTTTGGCAAAACAGCGAATGGGTTTTTACGCCTGGTGTTGAGCTACCAGCAAGCAGATTAGAAATGGGGTGGGATGCAGGCAGCAGGCCCTTTCACAGCAGCCAGAGAGGAATACAGAAGAGAAGGCACAGCGGGCTGCCCAGAGCCGTTCATTGTGTTCATTACTCACTCTACTGTTGTTCCTGCGCGTCTGCCAAGTGCCAGGCACATTCTCGGGGCTGACACCGCAGCCGCGAGCAAGACAGTGATGAAATCCTGCCCCACGGAACCTCCTTTCTAATGGGGAAGACAGATAACACACAAATAGATACATATTTTTTAAAATATGTTTTTCTTGACTTCAGAGAGGAAGGGAGAGGGAAAGAGAGAATCATGGATCGGCTGCCTCCTGCACACCCCACACTGGGGATGGAACCCGCAACCCGGGCAGGTGCCCCGACCAGGAGTCCAATGGTGACCTCCTGGTTCATAGGTTGACACTCAACCACTGAACCACACCAGCCAGGCTAGATACATGTCTTATAACAGAGTGGCCGTGGCTGTCAGGAAAATAAAGCGAGGCCCCCGGGCAGGAGGTGGTGAGCTGCTCTTTACATGGGGGGCCGGGGGAAAGCAGTCTTTTGTGAGGGGCAGCTTCTGGCTCTGGAGGCAGCATTGGAGCTGAGACCCAGCCCTATGCACGTCTAGTAAAAGAGCATTTGGAAGGCAACGACTTCAGGCTCCATTGGAAAGCGTATGTGGTTAATTGTATCTGTTAAACACTGAGAATAGCAGAAATACCATCTGTAGCTTCTAACCCCGCCAAGGAGATAAAGCGAATTCAACCTAGTAAGCCGGGGGGGGGGGGGGGGGAGCAGTCTTTACAGGAAACACAAAATAAGGTACTTGGAATAGTTTGGAAGACATCAGAAATTACAACAAATGTAAATGAACCAAAATGATAAATAAAAGTCAAGGTTGTCAGGTTTATTTTTCAGAAACAAAATCCAGCCGCCCTCCTTAGCCACGGCAGTCCGTGTCAGAGCAGGGGTATATCCAAGAGCAGACCAGCGGGTCTGCACGGTTATGGAAACTAAATGTTGACGTTTTTAAACGACGATTTTTTGATTGTCATTGTGCTTTGTTCTCATCCTCAGCCGCTATCGGACCTCCTGGCGTGCAGGTAGAGGCACTGGCTAATTCCTTACACGTTAGTTTCTTGGCCCCGAGAATTGAGAATGAACATGAGACGTGGACCATGAAGAACATTTATAACCCGTGGCTTTACCACATGCAGTATTGGAAGAACGGCTCGGACACCAAGGTGAGCTGGCAGGCCGTGGGCATGGCAGACGTAGGCTCCCTGCTCTTGGCTCTGTGTGGGTGTGAGGCCATGAGGACGGAGGGAGGGTGCTAGGGGGCCCTCTGGCCAGGGTCTTACAAGGAGGCAGCACCCTAAGGTCCAGGGACCTGCGGCCTGTGAGCACCCAAAGGCCCAGTCTGAGGGATTACCAGTGCCCCGGCTCACACCGCCAGGCCCCAGGGAAGTGCCCGGAGCAGACCTCCTGGGTGCTGGTGCCGGAGAGCAGACCGTGCCTTCCCCGAAGGGAAGCTGTGGACGAAGGCAGGCTGACTCAGCAGCTGGCTGGGGGCCTTGGAGAGGCTGAGTCAGGTGATCCACTGAGTCAGGCGGTCGCTGAATGATGACCGTTTTGTGGCCTGAACCCTCAGCCCCCCACACCACAGGACAGTCCAGCCCACGGTCAGGCAGCCCACCCCAGGCTGAGCAGTGTCACGTGGTACCTGTTGGGGCCACTTTTCCCCAGCAACCCCCCCCTCTTTGGGGGACCATCCTTTTCAAAACATGGGCTGGGGTGGGAAGACCTGCGGGGAATTGGCCCCTGCCACCGAGTGGCTCTGGTCACATGCTTGACCTCAGCTTCCTCATGTCTGCACCGCGACCACAGTGACCCACTTCGTCAGCACAGCAGGAGAGCAGCCGCGGCTTGGGGTGGTTGGGGGAGTGGTTGGGGGACCGGAGAACACCAGGAGAACCTGGGCCGCGCTCCCTCGCCAGGCCAGCGTGGGGCAGCACCGGGGCCCCTTCCCCGGACGCAGGCGCGTGAAGGTGGTTTGCCCTCGTCCTGGGTCAGCTTTATTCTCATTCTTAGTGCTTCTGAGCCAACAGCCACGTGTGGCCCTAAACGGACGTACCTGCGTGTTATGTCCCTTACCTTACATGGGGGTTACCTCCGCTGCATCGATATCGATTTTATCACTCAAGCATTTGGCGGCAAAGGGTCAGCCATGTGTATTGTCCCAGGAATGTTGTAATTAAATTTACGTGTATGTACTGCATAGCGCCCCACAAAATTTCAAGTTAACTTCCCCCCAGAAAATGCTCCATTAAAGTATGCAAGATATCCACCTTCCTTTTTAAAAAAATGTATAGTTTTTAATTGATTTCAGAGAGGAAGGGACAGGGAGAGAGAGAGAGAAACATCAATGATGAGAGAGGATCATTGATTGGCTGCCTCCTATACGATGGAGATGGAGCCCGCAACCCGGGCCTGTACCCTGACCTGGAATCGAACTGTGACCTCCTGGTTCATAGGTCGATGCTCAACCACTGAGCCTCGCCAGCCAGGCGCCATTGCCGGTTGATCTGTGCTGTGGCTGAACGTCTATGTCCCCCACCCCGAGTCCACGTGTCGAAACGCAAGCCCTCATGGGATGGTGGCGGGAGGAGGGGTGATCTGGTCGTGAAGGGGGAGCTTTTATGAACGAGGCCCCGGAGACTCCTCGCCCCTCCCGCCCTGTGAGGACCCCAGGAAATAGCAGCTTTGAGCCCGGAAGTGCCTCCCCACCGGACACAGGTCTGCTGGCACCTGGACCTGGGACTCCAGCCTCAGAGCTGGGAGGACACTTGTTATGAGCCCCCGTCTGTGGTTTTCTGCCGAGGCAGGTCCCCCCCAGCCCCCCGCCCCCGCGAACAAGACCATGTGGTCTCTTCTCGCCTCAGACGCTTCCAGAGGCCCGAGTTAGGCCCTAACTGAGAGCAGACGCGGCTTTAGAAACGCTATTGCTTCCTGATGGGAGAGAGTGAAGCCAGAAGTTGCCCAGAGGGAAGGAGGGCAGGAGAAGCCATGGGAGGGCCCCCCGCCCCCCGCCCCACTCTGCCCCCCAGGGTCGCCTTTGACGAGAGCATTGCACGGTGCCAGAGGGGTTGGATTTCCAGGAACGAAGCCAGGAGTTGGGGCTTTTCTTGGTTTTAGTTATTCGGAGTCACGATCCCCTTCATGTGTCCGACGGGTATCATCCAGTTCCTTCCCTCCGTGGATCCGGCTTCTCGTGCAATAAAGGCACATCAGCAAGATGCCGATCAACCCAACCCCCACAGGAAACAACCAGCTCCCAGCACAGCACAGGCCTGTGCTCACTGTCCGCGGACGTTCCGTGCCTGTGACGGACTTTCCGTGGCCCCTTCCACAGGCAGTTCCCCAGGATGGACATGCGAGGAGCAGGTGCTCCGCGTCCCCTGTGTTTTGCCAGAAACGGCTTTGGATTCTCAGATTCAATCGTGATGTTTTACATTCAGATTAAGCTAAGAGAAGTCGGGGAGGCGCCCTCCAGGCAGGCAGTGGTGTGGGCCCTGCGGGTGAGGTGGGCCACTGGGGGGGGGCACCCCGGGTGCACGAGCAGAGGGAACCCCAGCAGCCAGGCTCAGACTCAGGCTCTTGACTTGGGAAGAAAGTCACACTGAGTCTCACTGTAGATGACCGTGTATCAGTCAGCTCTGGCTGCTGTGACAAAACACCCCAGGCGGCGACCTCAGGGACAGAGTGATGGCTCCAGGCTCTGGAGGCTGGAGGTCAGGTCACGGCATCTGCAGGGCTGGGTCCCTCGAGGCTGAGGGACCGGCTGCTCCAGGCCCCGCCCCAGCCTCTGCTGGTCGCTGATAACCTTTGGCTCCTGGGCCTGTAGCAGCATTGCTCCCATCTCTGCCCTCGTCTTCACACGGCCGCCTCCCTGCGTGCTTGTCGGTGTCCACACGTCCTCTGCGTGTAAGGACACAGGTCATGCTGGCATCCTCTTAGCCTGGTGGTCTCCTAAGGCTGTCATTTAACCTGACTGTCCCTGTAAAGCCCACACCGTATCCAACTGGGTCTCTCTCTAAGGCACAGGGGTTCGGACTTCAGCGTGTGAACTGGGGGGGAAGGGGGGTGCACAATGCAACATGTACAACTAGTAGATCCTTTTTGAAAAGGAAGTGGGATGGTTTATGTGTCGTTTAAACTAAAGAATTGAAGAAACACATCTGTGCCCTGGCCGGTGTGGCTCAGTGGTAGAGGGCCGGCCTGCAGACCGAGGGTCCCGGGTTCGATTCCGGTCAAGGGCACATACCTTGGTTGGTTGCAGGCTCCTCCTGGCCCAGGCCTGGTTGGGGCTCCTGCAGGAGGCAACCATTCGATGTGTCTCTCTCATATCGATGTTCTCTCTGTCTTTCCCTCTCTCTCTCTCTCGCTCTAAAAATCAACGGGAAAATACCCTCAGACGAGGATTAACAAGAAACACGTATGTGAGGATCAGTCAGTGCTTGCCCCCCTCGTAGAAGGGACCCCGGGATGAACTGGGAGACGTCGTGGTCCCTTCATCTTCCTGCCTTGAGCGTGACATTCAGATTATACCTGGAGGAGGGGGTGCAGTGGGAGGGGGGCCCCCGTCCCTTACCCACTGAGGCCTGTTCTTATCTTTGTCTCCCTGACTAGTATCCAGTGACTTGTCAGCATGACTTCGAGGTCCTCCGGAACCTGGAGCCATGGACCACCTACTGTGTTCAAGTCCGGGGCTTTCTTCCCGAGCGGAGCAAAGCTGGGCAGTGGAGCGAGCCCGTCTGCAAGGGAACCATCAGCGCCGGTGAGTGGCCGCTCTCCCGCGGCGTTTCCCAGAGCCGTACACGCGCCCCTCCGCGTCGCCCGTGCAGCCCAGGCTCCCCAGGTCCGCCCGGCCTGGTGGGCTCCGTGCTCCTGGGAGCAGGGCGCCGGGCCGGGGCCACAGTAACAGCCAGTCCCTCCGAGAGAGAGGCCTGCCCTGGGCTGTCCTGTGCGGGTCCCAGGGCACTGCCGTGCTGCGTCTGTCACCGGGCAAGCAGGGGTCCGGCTGCCTGTCACTCCCTGAACCAGTTCAGCAGACGGGGTTGAATCCTAGGTGAGCGTTTATTCCAATCCTGCCGGCAACGTGGGAGAGCAGGTGGTCACCCACAACATTCTGCTCTGCACCCCCATAAGCCGGCTGCTTATTTGGTAGAAGGACTCGGATTACATGGGAAGGAGGCAAAAGGGCAGATGAGCAGTGTACTGGGAAGGCGGGCGTGGAGACCGGTAAAGGCCTGTGGGTATGCAAAGGCCCGGGGCCTTCAAAGGGTTGGCGGCAGCTCCCCGACGGGGAGGACGAGCCGCACTTCCAGGTGAGCCCCCAGGTCCTGAATGCAGCCGCCAGCCAGGGGCGAGGCGCCTTCTCTCCTTGGAGCAAAGCCATCGCGGTGAACAGCGTGGCCAATGGTCCTAACGGTTCCAGCTGGTCCCCACATTCTGTTTCTGCCCCTGTCACGGTCACGTCCACGCTGGCTCAGCGTGTCGGCCCCTCAGGTTCTTCTTCTTCTTCTTTTGTTGTTTTGTTTTTATTTTATTTTTAAATTAAATCTTTATTGTTCAGATTTTTACATTAGTTACTCTTTTTTTATTAAATCTTTATTGTTCAGATTATTACATTTGTTCCTCTTTTTTCCCCCCATAGCTCCCCTCCACCCAGTTCCCACCCCACCCACCTCCCTCACTCCCCACCCACTGTCCTCATCCATAGGTGCACGATTTTTGTCCAGTCTCTTCCCGCATCCCCCACACCCCTTTCCCCCGCAAGAACAGTCAGTCCATTCCCTTTCTATGCCCCTGATTCTATTACAATCACCAGTTCATTCTGTTCATCAGATTATTTATTCACTTGATTCTTAGATTCACTTGTTGATAGATGCATATTTGTTGTTCATAATTTGTATCTTTACCTTTTTCTTCTTCTTCCTCTTCTTAAAGGATACCTTTCAGCATTTCATATAATACTGGTTTGGTGGTGATGAACTCCTTTAGCTTTTCCTTATCTGTGAAGCTCTTTATCTGACCTTCACTTCTGAATGATAGCTTTGCTGGATAAAGTAATCTTGGTTGTAGGTTCTTGGCATTCATCACTTTGAATATTTCTTGCCACTCCCTTCTGGCCTGCAAAGTTTCTGTTGAGAAATCAGCTGACAGTCGTATGGGTATTCCTTTGTAGATAACTGAGTTTCTTTCTCTTGCTGCTTTTAAGAGTCTCTTTGTCTTTTGCTCTTGGCATTTTAATGATGATGTGTCTTGGTGTGGTCCTCTTTGGATTCCTTTTGTTTGGGGTTCTCCGTGCTTCCTGGACTTGTAAGTCTATTTCTTTCACCAGGTAGGGGAAGTTTTCTGTCATTATTTCTTCAAATAGGTTTTCAATATCTTGCTCTCTCTCATCTTCTGGCACCCCTATAATTCGGATGTTGGTATGCTTGAAGCTGTCCCAGAGGCTCCTTACACTATCTTCATATTTTCGGATTCTTTTTTCATTTTGCTTTTCCAGTGGGGTGTTTTTTGCTTCTTCGCATTTCAAATCTTTGACTTGATTCTTGCGCTCCTCTGGTCTGCTGGTGGGAGTCTGTATAATATTCTTTATTGCAGTCAGTGCATCTTAATTTCTAGTTGGTCCTTTATCACAACATCGAGGGTCTCACTAGATTTCTTGAGGATCTCACTACATTTATCGGCGATCTCACCAGTCTTTTCGAGGGCCTTACTAAATTTATCGGCAGCTTCTAGACAGTTCTTGAAAGACCTTAAAAGTGTGGTTTTGAACTCTATATCCAGCAGTTTGCTTTCCTCCATTTCTGTCATTTGTGTCCTGTTTCTTTGTCTCTGCATTTTTTATGTTTTCCTGGTGCACCCCCGTTTGGTCTTTGTGCGCAGTCTTGTTGTAGTTAAGCCTTGATTGTTGTAGGTAACACTGGGGGGGATTTGACCTCCAGGCCAACTGGCTGTGAGAATCAGCTGTGTCTGCAGTGGGAGAACTTCTGTCCTCTAGGGAGCTTCTAATCTAGCCTTTGCCTGAGGCTATCTAGCAAATGCCTCTGTGCAAGGCTTGGGCAGGGCGGGTCCCAGGGGATCAACAGGGCGGTCCGAGCGAGCAGTTATGGCTTCTCTCAGTCCCGTCCCCAGAGGCTCTGCCTCTCAGTGTCCCAGTAATCGCTGCAAGTACCTCAGAGAGAAAGCTGCCCTCGCGTTCCGACCGATGCCAGACTGTCCCGCTTCTCCCGTTTGAGTCTGGGTCCCTAGAGACTCGCCCGGAACTGGAGCCCAGAGCCTGAGACTCCTTCCCGATTGAAACAGACAATCGCGCCCTCAGCCGCCAGCCTGCTCCGCACGCACCTCCGCACCTTTGTATTTGACTTCCGCACTGCGCCTCCTCTGAGTCTCGGTATGCTGTTCTCTTTCCTTCTAGTTGTAGGATTTCCCCTCAGCCAGCCTTCCTGTGGTTCTGGGTGATGTCCGTTCCGTCTTTCAGTTGTATTTTTGAAGTGGTTGTGCGAGGCAGCCATCTCCGGTGTTTACCTGTGTCGCCATCTTGGTTTCTTCTCCTCGGGTTCTTCTTAAAGGCTGGTTTTTGTCACTGAACTCATTTCTCGCCCCATTTTGCTTTGTCTCACCTGCAGCTTTGCCCAGAGGAGCGGTGGGACCCTTGCCCTCTGGTCCTCAGAGTCAGAGGTTGGTGTGCTCCAGGGCACCCCTCCCCCTGTGGCTTTGCACCACCTGCCTGCAGGGCACCGGCCCCTCTGGATAGGGCAGGCTGTTACATAAGCTACTTGGCTGTACTTGTCCACGAAGCCGTGGGAAACACTTTGCAAATACCAGCTGAAATGGACACCGGGGCCCGGGGCCATGTTGCGCAACAATACTCCGAGGCCTCGGGGACTCTCAGGCTAAGAGCCTGCACCCCGGGTGCCTGAGGAGGGTGGCGTTTCCTTCTCACCCCGGTGTCCGCATTCTTAGCACATTTGATCTTCCCACGCCTTCTTGGAGGGCTCCCACACCTGCCCGCCACGGGCCCCACTTAACCTGTGGTTACCCTCGTCCAACGGGAGGCAGCCGCTGGGTGCTCGCTCCTTGGGGTGCCAGCTGCTATGCTTCTAGTTTCCGCCCTCATCTAGAAGGGTGAGGGGTGAGGCTGCCACTGAGTGATCCGTTCTGGAATGTTTGTGTTGTTTCCGGGAGCGGCCTCAAGCTCATTGACCTGTGGTTTCTGGAATCATCTTGGCTTTTTCTCTGCTTTCGTCAACGCACAGGCAGTTGGCGCGGACGTGGGACTCCTGCCCCGTCCCGTCCTGGGCTCGTGACCGGCAGCCTCGTCGAAGGGCGGGAAGGCTGCTGCCTCTGGCGGGGGGGGGGGTGGGGGGGGCTCCCGCCACCCTCCTTTCTCTTCCTGCTGCCTCTCCACTAGCGCGCCCCCTTGCCCCCGTCCCCGCCCACGGTCAGTGGCGAGGGGACCTGCCTGCCCCTGCCCTGGTCTCAGCCGCAGGTAACAGCCGCCAGCCGGGGCGCCACCCGGTCCCAGCCCCGCTCTGCGGTTTCCTCACTTCACTCCGCTCAGGAGTCATCTGGGCTGAACCTCGGGGCCCCCACCCTGTGGAGTCACTAGAACCCCTGACCTTGCAATCACCCCTCTCCCCTCTAAACACTTGCCATCTGCCTTCCCACAGTGCCACGCAGGGCCCGGCGTCCCCACACCCGTCCCTCCCGCGGTGAGCGCCCACCCCCTGCGCCCCGGGCCGCTCGGGGTAATGGGAGGGACGGGCAGTGCGCAGAGCGAGCCGAGTGTATGCGGGCCTTGTAGCTGCTCCTCGGGTCGCAGTGAAGCCACAGCGCCGGGCATTCCTGGCGGTTATGCCATCGAACGTGGCCGGAGCCACGTAACTTGATCACAAAGAACAATTTCTCCAGTATTTGGGGCGATGAGTGATCGCCATTAACTAACGAAAAGCAACATTTTCTACAAGAAGAGGGGAAGGATGACCCGTGGAAAGGGGCTTTGGCCACACGCCACTCGAGGTTTGTTTAGACCGGGTGGCCGCGTTTAAAGCTCGCCGCGCGCTGTGTAAGGTCTCCTCTGCTCCTCCGGGAGGAAGGGGGTTCGGAGGGTGAGCTGACGCCCCGACGTCGCTCCCTCCGCTCGTCAGTGGCAGAGCGCAGGCCGCTGCTCTGTGCTTCCTCCCGCGGGTCAGTTCCTGGGTGGCTCAGGCGACCCCCGACCCTGCCCTGTCCCCGCCCCGTCCCCGCCCCGTCCCCGCCCTGTCCCCGCCCTGTCCCCCGCCCCGTCCCCGCCCCGTCCCCGCCCTGTCCCCGCCCTGTCCCCGCCCTGTCCCTGCCCCCATCCCTGCCCTGTCCCTGCCCTGTCCCCGCCCTGTCCCCGCCCTGTCCCTGCCCCCATCCCTGCCCTGTCCCCGCCCTGTCCCCGCCCTGTCCCCGCCCCGTCCCCGCCCTGTCCCTGCGGATGAAACAGGGACAGCAGTCGCGCCAGCTGGCAGAGCTGAGCAGCCGGACGCTGTGCGCGGGCGGGTGGGGGGCTGGGCGCCCCGAGCCCCAGGCCTGCGGAAGCGGGTCCTCTCGCCCTCTTCCCCTCGGGTCCTCGCCACGGCTGTGGTGTGTGTGTCTGAGTGGGGCTCCGGCCCAGGGACAAGAGGTTTTTCCAGAATGGGGGCTCCCTGCCACAGCGAGGGGCGAGGGCATCGAGGTCTTGCTTGGTGTGGGTGTGTGTGTGTGTGTGTGTGTGCGCGCGCCCCACGGCTGAAACCAAACAGAAAAGGACGATAGGTCCTCAAACAGCTGCTGGGTTCTCCCCCCCCCCCCAATGGATGGGCCCTGCTCCCGGGTGTGCTGGGGTCCAGTGGTGGGGACAGTGTTAGGTGGCCATGGGGACAGTGGTAGGGTGGCTGTGGGGACAGTGTCAGGGTGGCCGTGGGGACAGTGGTAGGTGGCCGTGGGGACTGTGTTAGGGTGGCCGTGGGGACTGTGTTAGGGTAGCTGTGGGGACTGTGTTAGGGTGGCCGTGGGGACTGTGTTAGGTGGCTGTGGGGACAGTGTCAGGGTGGCCGTGGGGACTGTGTTAGGTGGCTGTGGGGACAGTGTCAGGGTGGCCGTGGGGACTGTGTTAGGGTGGCTGTGGGGACAGTGTTAGGTGGCCGTGGGGACTGTGTTAGGTGGCTGTGGGGACAGTGTCAGGGTGGCCGTGGGGACTGTGTTAGGGTGGCTGTGGGGACAGTGTTAGGTGGCTGTGGGGACAGTGTCAGGGTGGCTGTGGGGACAGTGTCAGGGTGGCTGTGGGGACTGTGTTAGGGTGGCTGTGGGGACAGTGTTAGGGTGGCCGTGGGGACAGTGTTAGGGTGGCCGTGGGGACAGTGTTAGGGTGGCCGTGGGGACTGTGTTAGGGTGGCCGTGGGGACAGTGTTAGGGTGGCCGTGGGGACAGTGTTAGGGTGGCCGTGGGGACGGTGTCAGGGTGGCCGTGGGGACGGTGTTAGGGTGGCCGTGGGGACGGTGGTAGGGTGGCCGTGGGGACAGTGTTAGGGTGGCCGTGGAGACTGTGTTAGGGTGGCCGTGGGGACAGTGTCAGGGTGGCTGTGGGGACAGTGTTAGGGTGGCTGTGGGGACAGTGTTAGGGTGGCTGTGGGGACAGTGTCAGGGTGGCCGTGGGGACGGTGGTAGGGTGGCCGTGGGGACGGTGTTAGGGTGGCCGTGGGGACAGTGTTAGGGTGGCCGTGGAGACTGTGTTAGGGTGGCCGTGGGGACAGTGTCAGGGTGGCTGTGGGGACAGTGTTAGGGTGGCTGTGGGGACTGTGTTAGGGTGGCCGTGGGGACTGTGTTAGGGTGGCTGTGGGGACAGTGTTAGGGTGGCCGTGGGGACAGTGTTAGGTGGCCTGGGGACTGTGTTAGGGTGGCCGTGGGGACAGTGTTAGGTGGCCTGGGGACTGTGTTAGGGTGGCTGTGGGGACAGTGTTAGGTGGCCTGGGGACTGTGTTAGGGTGGCTGTGGGGACAGTGTTAGGGTGGCCGTGGGGACAGTGGTAGGTGGCCGTGAGCCACGTGGTAGGGACAGAATGTAACCCTTGCTGTCTCCCTGCAGACAGCGCCCCCTCCTGGATCGTGGTGGCCATGGTCCTGGTGGCCTCGGTGCTGGCGGCCTGCCTGCTGCTCGCCGGCTGCTTCGCGCTGCTGTGGAGCATCTACAAGGGCACCAAGTACACGCTCTCCCCGGGCAACGCGCTCCCGCAGCACCTGAAGGAGGTAGGCAGGGGCGGGGGCGGGGTGCCGGGGGCAGGAGCTTCCTCCCGAGTCGGTCAGGCCCTGCCTGGCGCCTGTGCTCAGCACGGCCCGAAGGGGGGGCAGAGGTCGTCCCAGCAGCTGTCCCCCCACCTGGAGGTCGTGCCCTTTCTGACCCGCCCGGCCTGAGCCCCCGGTTGTCAGGGAGCCTCGGTGCCGCGGGCTCTGGGGCCGGAAGGCGGGGCTCGGAGTGGAACCGGGAGGAAGAAGGGAAACCCTGGGCTCCCAGCCAGCACCCCGCGGGGGGCGGGCTGGCTGAGTGACTGGAATGGGGGGCGTGTCTCCTAGACTCGGGGCTGGTCCAGGGGCTTGGGGAGGAGGCTGTGTCTGGGTGGAGCCGGGAGGACTCAGCCTTAGCGACACAAGGCCTGTGCAGACACTTAGAATGAAAGCACCTGCCCTAGCTGGTGTGGCTCAGTGGATAGAGTGTCGGCCTACGGACTGAAAGGTCCCAGTTAGATTCCGGTCAAGGGCACAGGCCTGGGTTGCGGGCTCAACCCTCAGTAGGGGGCGTGCAGGAGGCAGCCGATCCATGATTCTCATTATTGATGTTTCTCTCTTGCTCTCTCTCTCTCTCTCTCTCTCTCTTCCTCTCTCCCTTCCTCTCTAAAAAGAAAAAAAAAGAGAAAGAGAAGAAAGCAGGGAACAGTGCCTCTAGGGGTGCAGGGCAGCAGGATGTGGGGGCACAGAGCTGGGATGGTCATAGCAGCGGCCTCAGCCGGTCGGAGGGGCTGGAGCTGGGACGGCTCATTGGAGGTGCCCGATGCTGAGGGCAGAGGGCCTGTGAGCCCCACATCCCCCGGGGGTGGGGGTGGCTACGCCCAGAAGGGGGACCTGTGTCAGCAGCCAGCAGGTTCTGGGCCCCCGGGGTGAGTGCCCCCCCCCCAGGCCCCGTCCCGAAGGAGGTAGGGCTGCACCTCCAACCATCCTTCCAGCCGGCCGTGGCTGCGGCCTGTAACCTCCGCCTTCAGAACTGGGCGGGCGCCACCAGGAGACGCCCAGTGACCCGAGTGCCACCCATGGACGCAGCCTTTCCTGCCCCTGACGACCAGGGTGGCGACTCCGTTCCTTGCCGGCTGGTTTCTTGGCCGGAGGGGCCCGGCGTGAGGAGGTGCAGCCCTGACTTGGGGCCCCACGGGCTTCTGCTGTGTCTCCTGCGGGAACCCTGTCCACCAGAGGTCAGCAGATGCTTTTAAAGGACCAGAAAGCAAATATTTTAGGCTTTGCAGGTCAAGAGGCAAAACCGAGATTTTATGTAGATATTTACATAACCACTTAAAAATAACCACTTAAAACTCCAAAGCTAGGCAGACCCTGTGGCTCAGGGGTTGAGCGTTGACCTGTGAGCCAGGAGGTCACAGTTCGATTGTGGGCTCCATCCCCAGTGTGGGGCGTGCAGGAGGCAGCCGATCAATGATTCTCTTTTATCATCGATCTTTCTCTCTCTCTCCCTCGCCTTTCCTCTCTCTCTAAAAAGCAATAAAATAGAGTAATTTTTTGAAAAAAGAATCTTCTAGAGGCGAAAGGTGGAACCGCATTTGCAGCAGGAAAAACGCCTTCCTCTGGGTAGAAGGTGCCTTGTAAGTGGAGAACCAGAGGAAGCCACACTATTGTGCTATTTTTGCTCTGGGCTTGCCATCAAAGAGTCCGTTGGGCAGGAAAGGAAGGGTGGGGGCTCTGTGACAATCAAAGTGGAACCCCCCCCCCGCCGCCTCCAGGGCTGGACAGTTCTGCAGACGTGACCAGGCACCAGCCCTGTAGCAGCTGAGAAACAGGAGCGGGGTGCTGCTGGACAAGGGCCCGCGGGGGTTAGGGGTCGGGAGCCCAGGAGCTGGGAGCAGGTCAGGCTCCTCCCAGGCGCTCTCCCCGGACTGCAATGCAGAGGGTTGCGCCCCCCCCCAGCCCCCCTGCAATGCTGCAGGGCTGGGAGAGTTGCTGGGGTGGGGAGTTGCGCCGTGAGCTGCATGCAGCAGGGATGCACTGCACCACCACCGGCTCCGGGTCCAGCCAGCAGAGCCGCCTGGTGGGTGCGCTCCTGAGCCCGAGCCCATCTCCCCTGCTCTTGCCTCTGCCCCTTTTCCTGGAGAATCGATGCAGCGTCTAGTCCATTCTCTGCATCCCCGGGGTCTGAGGATGGGGGAGGGTCCCCTTTTCCCCAGCCTCCTCCCTGACGCACCAGAGATCGGTCATGCTTCCCTCGCCCTCCCCCAGGCAGATCCTGGGGCCACCCCAGTGGACAGTGCAGCTGGCAGCTGAGATCAGTCATGTCAGGGCCGAGTGAAGTCACATTATGTTGCTACAACAGGTCAACTATCCATAATAATAAAAGCATAACATGCAAACTGACTGAATGACCAAACAGCAGAGCAACCGTCCGGACAACCTTCCGGACAACCGTGCTGTGACAGACACTGGGCCGGGCCAGGCAAGGTGGGTGCGATGCGATTGGTCAGGGGGCCCCCGCCATCGCTCCACGATCGCCCAGCAGAGGGAGGCCCAGGCCACTGGCTGGCAGTGCTGAGATAGGTGGGCGGGGCCTCTCTGTGTGGGGTGATGGATCTGGGGGCCCCAGGATTGATTGCCCAGCAGAGGGAGGCCCAGGCCAGCCAAGCAGTCACACCCCACGCCTGTCACCCGCAGAGGGAGGCAACTGGTGGCCGGGGGGCGGGGAGGGGGCGGACATCACTGCACAGATGGCAAGCAGTGGCAGCGACAGGCTAGGGAAGGAAAGCCCTGGTAGGCCCTGATCACTGGCCAGGCCTAGGGACCCTATCCGAGGGGTCCCGGATTGCGAGAGGGCGCAGTCCAGGCTGAGGGACACCCCCACCCCACTCCCGTGCACGAATTTCATGCACCGGGCCTCTACGTGCAAAATAAAACCTCAACTCAGTGGGAAGTGATGGGTGGAAGGCTGGAAAGAGCCCAGGAACAGAGCAGACACAGGCCCCACCATGACGCACAGCCGTGAGGTGTCACCTTCAAGAGGGAAGCCAATTGGAGCCAAACTCAGCCCCCATCCTCCTCCTTAGCAGCCACCTGCCCAGTGACGCGCCTGGGAGGGGCCCGCTGCTGGCCGAGGGGGGACCAGTAACAGGCTGGGACGGTGGGCGCGCAGAGCTCTAAAGAAGGCTCCTCCGTCTCCCCAAGAGATGAAGAGCGCGGTGGCCCCCGGGGATGGAAATGCAGCCGCCAAGTCAGCAGGCAGCTCAGGAACCAAAGAGCTGGACCCAGGATGACCGGACGGTGGCCCCGGCCCGACGCGCCCCGGCTGCCGGGAGGAGTCCGTGTCTATAACATGCAGGGTGGACACACAGCGCAGGCCACGCGGCCTTTAACTTGCCAGGAGCCACCGTTTCCAAAGTGAAAGGGGCAGGCAACACTAGTTGTAACGTGTTGTATGCGACCCAGCATGGCCGAAAGGCCTCGACAGCAGCCAGGGTTTAGGCAGTGACTGAAACACCTCCTTTCCCGCCCCGGCCTCGGAGCCTGGCGTGTGCTTTGCGCTTAGCGCACCGGCTGATGGGGACCAGCTGCCTTTTGGGTGGGCTCGTGGCTCCCCAGCTGGACAGGGGGACTGAGGGCCAGCTCCAGGGACACAGGATGCTGGGAGCACCCCAGGCCCTGGCTCAGCCTGAGGACACACACCCCCGCGCCCCCTCCACTCTGCCTCCCCGATGCCCGCACGGCCCTGCTTCCTGGAGGAGATGGCGCGTGGGCTGTGTCAGGGCAGCGGCCATGTGACCAGCGCCAAACCCCCTCCCAGGCACCTGCAGGCGGTCCCTTGGAAAACTAGGTGCCGATTTGTCGTTTCTCTTTTTAATATATTTTTATTGACTTCAGAGAGGAAGGGAGAGGGAGAGAGAGAGAGAAACATCAACGATGAGAGAGAATCACTGATCGGCTGCCTCCTGCAGGCCCCACACTGGGGATCGAGCCCGCAACCTGGGCATGTGCCCTGACGGAGCATCAAACTGCGACACAGCTCGACACTCAACCACTGAGCCACACCGGGGGGCAGAGCTGCCTTCCCTTCCAAGGCTGATGACGTCCCTTGTATGGATGGACCACACGCTGTGTATCCGTCCAGCTGCTGGTGGGCACCTGGGTTGTTTTCATCTCTTGGCTGCGGCCTGAATGTTGCTGTGAACTTGGGGGTGCAGGTACCTCTTCGAGACCCTGCCTCAGGTCTCTGGGGATCTCCCGGGAAGGATTGCTAGGTCACATGGTCACTAATTTTGTGAGGAACTCTCATACTGTTCTTGTCATATTTTTTAACCCCTTCCCCAACAATTTTTTTGTTAAAAACGTTTCTTTTTCAGACTAATTTTTTTATTTTGGTTCTATATAGTATTTTTGATGCTGGTTATGAAAACAGTTTGTAACTCGTCTTCCTATAAACCATATTTTTTTACCATATTTTCTTAGTATACTCGTCGACGACTGAAAAAGAACATTTTGTGAAAACGTGTATACACGTTTCTGCCGGGGAAGGGGTTAAAAC
Organism: Myotis pilosus; assembly: GCA_036010255.1. Taxonomy (NCBI): domain Eukaryota; kingdom Metazoa; phylum Chordata; class Mammalia; order Chiroptera; family Vespertilionidae; genus Myotis; species Myotis pilosus. The sequence continues at coordinate 1,703,884 of JASKON010000002.1, forward strand.
TCCGTTTTCCAGGCCTAGCCAGTCTGGCTCAGTGGATAGAGCGTCAGCCTGCAGACTGAAAGGTCCCGGGTTCGATTCCGGTCAAGGGCACGTACCTCTGTGGCAGGATCCCGCCTGGCCCAGGCCCTGGTCGGGGCAGGTGCAGGAGGCAACCAATCAATGTGTGTCTCTCACATCGATGTTTCTCTCTGTCTCTCCCTCTCTCTCCCACCCTCCCTAAAATCAATGGGAAAATATCCTTGGGTGAGGATTAACTGACAAATAAACATAAAGCCGTGAGCTCTGAGCCCAGACCAGTGGGCCCCCGGTCGGTCACTCGCTCTCCTCTCTCCCCGCAGTTCCTGAGCCGCCCCCAGCACACCCGGCTCCTGCTCCTCTCCTTCCCGCCCTCGGACCAGAACGAGGTTTTCGACAAACTGAGTGTCGTCACCGAAGTCGAAGTCTCGGAAAGCAGCCAGCAGCCGCCGGGGGACAGCGGCGGCCTCGGGACCTCGTCGGGGCAGGGCCTGCCCTCCAGCTAGTCCCTGGGGAGGGGTACACCCCACTTCTCAGCGCTGCCTCCGAGCGCGACCAGCGACGAGGCCGGGACCCCAGCCCGGGACTCAGACGCTGGGCCAGGTCCGGAGCCTCGAACCCACGCCTGGGTTTACCTGCCAGTGGCCACTCGGCCCGCGGACTCCTCGCGGGGGGCCCGGCTGCTCACAGAGGCCCCGGTGAGTGAGCAGCTGCCACAGGGGCCGTGCTGCTCAGCTCTCTGCTCAGACGTAGGAACACGCCTCAGTTGTGAGAACAGCACTGGCCTGAGGGATAAGAGCGGATCCTGTCAGATCCGACCGACCGACCGACCGCCCACAGGCCATCGGGAAACGGTTCTGGACAGCGCCGACTCGGGGTGCCTCCTCGGGGTCCTGCTCCTCCTGTTCTGCGTGGGGCTGGCGCTCCAATAAAGTTCTCTCTGGTCCCCATGTGCCCACGATGCCACACCGCAGAGCTGTCACCTGCGTGAGGCTCTTGCGGGCCTTCTTTGTTGTTTTTATTATTATTATTATTATTATTTTGGTTATTCCTCATCATTTTCCCATTGGTTTTGATCTTACCTCTTTGTTTGTTTGTGTGTTTTTTGCCATTGATTTTTAGAGAGAATGGAAGGGAGGGGGAGAGATACAGAGAAACATCAATGTGAGAGACACATCCGTTGGTTGCCTCCTGCATGCGCCCTGACCAGGCCCAGGGATTGAGACTGCAACCGAGGTACATGCCCTTGTCCAGGGTCGAACCTGGGACCCTTCAGTCCACAGGGCGATGCTCTATCCACTGAGCCACACTGGCCAGGGCTTGCTGTCATTTTTTATGTCCATTCACTCAGCGGGTATTTGGTAGTCCTGCCTGCTGTCTGCTGGGAGCCGTTTCCCACCTGGATGAGGGAGGCAAAGGCCTTGGGCTCAGTGCACTCGTTAAAGACACCTCCCCACTGCCCGCACACAGGAGGCGCTCCCGCTCCCCGCACACAGGAGGCCCTCACACTGCCCACACACAGTAGGCCCTCCCACTGCCCATACCCAGTAGGCACTCCTGCTGCCCACACACAGGAGGCCCTCCCACTGCCCACACAAAGGAGGCCCGCCCACTGCCCACACACAGGAGGCCCTCCCACTGCCCACACACAGGAGGCACTCCTGCTGCCCGCACACAGTAGGTGCTTTTGCCCCCGCACACAGTAGGCACTCCACAAAGCTGTTCTTACCTGAAACATACTCTCGCGGTGTGACCTGAACTCCACAAACAGCTCTATTTTGATCTTATAAATCTTCCCACTGGACATGGACCGGGGCATAATGTGCTAAGGGCAGGGAACATGGCATAGAAAAATTACTCTCTTAGAAAAAAAATGTATTACGATTCAACCCAGCCAGGTGTGACCCCGTTTTCCTCCCATTTGTACTTGTGAATTTTTTGTGAACTTTTTACCCTGCCAGTTCTAGGAACAGCTAATGAAACGCTTTGTAGTTGTTACAAATAAAAGCTTTGCTATCCCCTTGGTCACTACTGCAGTACGAGGCTGCCTGTGAGGAGGGACGTGCTGTAGTCACTGGCCAGCTTAATAAAGGCTGAGTCGGTGGTCTCTCTCGCTGACTGAACCCATAACGAGCAGCTGCTCCTGCAGTGGGCCAATCCCCACAGGCCACGCCCCCACCAGTGCACGAATCCTGTGCACCGGGCCTCTAGTAAATAAATAGATGTCAGAGGATGGGCTTAACAGCAGATTAGACACAGTGGAAGAGAGAGGAAGTAAACTGGATAGAAGGAGTGTATCAGGGCTCTCCAGAGAAACAGAACTAATAAGGTGTGATGTGTGTGTAGAAAGGGAGGGACAGAGAGACAGAGAGAGAGAAACCCTTATTTTAAGGAACCAGCTCACGGGATTGTGGAGGCGGGCAAGTCCAGACTGTGGGGGGAATGCCCATAGGCAAGAGCTGATGTTCCAGTTGAGTCCAAAGCTGCCTCAAGGCAAAGCCCCTCGTCCCCCGGAGACCTAGTGTTCCTTCCCTCAGGGCCTTCAACTGACTGGACGAGGCCCAGCCACACATGGCAGGGCATCTGCTTTACTCGGTCTGCTGACTTCAACGCTAATCTCTTCTAAACGGTGCTCTGCAGCAACACTCAGCCTGCGAGCACTGAGCAGCTGCTTGGGAACCGGGGCCTCATCAGGTTTGCACAGATAAGTACCCAGCACTGCCCTGGCCGGTGTGCTCAGTGGTTAGAGCATCAGCTCTCACACCAAAAGGTTGCCGGTTTGATTCCCGGTCACGGGCACATACCTGGGCTGCAGGTTCAATCCCTGGCTCTGGTTGGGGTGCGTGTGGGAGGCAACCAATCAATGTGTCTCTCTCACATCCATGTTTCTCTCTACTTGCCTCCCTCTTCTCCCCCGCCTTCCACTCTCTCTACCAATCACTGGTGGGGGAGAGGAAGGGGGTCATCCCTGGGTGAGGTTTTTCAAAAGTACCCAGCACTGAGCGGGAATCTGAGCAGTGACCCAGGGGCAGTGCAGAGAAGCGTGGACGCAGGAAGGCGGCTGCGAGGGCGGATGAGATGATGGCAGGTGTCTGATCAGAGGTGAGGAAGGACGGGGAGAGGAGCACCTGGTCTCACTGTGTCTCACAGATGCTGCACCTGCTTCACAAGTGGAGGCCCCTCCATCAGCGCGGGCATCGCGACCCCTGAAGGCCCAGGTGGCGGCCAGCGCCCACGGCAGCACCTTCCGTGAGGGGCATGCGCTTTCCCCAGACGCCGCGCTGCTGCCGCTTCACAGAGAGCAGTGCCCGGACCCGCCTGCGCCCTGCCAAGCCCTCCGTGGCGGCCGCTGCTGCATCGCCGTGTCTGGGCCCAGCCACGCTCTGAGCACCCCGCTTTGGACGCTTCGGGAAGGAGCGGTGATGAAAGGTCCCAGTGCACAAACTCCACCGGCGCCCCGACAAGCCCCACGCTGACCGAGTCGGAGGAAACCACCTCTGCGTGGAGGACCAGGGCAGCAGAGGCGAGAAGGCGGGTCCCCCCACGGCAGAGCGGGGACACCGCGGGGACCCCAGCAGGAGGAGACGCCGGGGGTCCATCAGCGATCGGTGCCAGCCTCGAACCGCACACCCGGCACCACAGCTTCAGGAGAAGGGACCAAACACAGACTCACACGGACAAAGGTGGGGGCTTTGACATCTAAAGGACGTAAGGAAACGTCCCCGGGCGTTACAAGAACTAGAGGAAGGAAACTGGCGACACCTGAGGAAATCAGATACCACCGGGTTTCAGAGACGACAAGAGGGGGCTGTGGAAGGTGACGTGTCTGGGAGTCCTGCTGCGTTTCAGAGAAGAGTGAGGACGTACTGGAGACATGGGTACGACTAATGCGCTAACATGTCACGGTACCTTCGTCACAAGAGCAGGGCTCTCGGTGTGGACAGGGGCAGCTGTGTCCCCAGGGCCATCCAACAGTGTCTGGGAACATTGCTGGCTGTGTGGACGGAGGGGGTGACGGGCCTGTAGTGAGTGGGAACACAAAGGGTGCAGTTCAGGGAAACATGCAAATGGCGAGTAGGAGGGTGACAGTACGAGGTGCAGCAGGGCCGGAGGGTAGCAGGCAGGGTGCACCTGCACGCCACGAGGCCGTTGGCACCCACGGCGAAGAGTCACCGGCCCCAGGCGTCTGCAGAGGCGGGGGAGTCTGTGCTGGAGGAAGCGTGATGAGCAATATCACTCAGCCACGTGACCACTCCACGAGAGGGGAGGGCAGATCCCTTCAAAAGGGCAGAACTTATGGAAAACAGAAAGTAATGCAACAGAAATAAATCCCCAAGGAAAAGGAATAATGATCCCGTAAAAGACAAGATTGTTAGACTGCATTTTTAAAATAATAGTAAGTCTTTCACTGTTTTTAAAGTGTCTGCAGAAAACATCGGGCTATAGAAAAATTGGAAGAAGAGAGAAGGCACAGGATATACCAGGCGGGCTCTAACCAGGAAAGCTGATTTCACTATATTAGTATCACGCATAGTAGATGTTAAGGCAAAAGGTTCATTAGGGTTAAAGGGGACCACTCTCCTATACCAGAGGCCCGGGAGTGGGCCTAAGCCAGCAGACGGACATCCCTCTTGCAGTCTGGGACCTCTTGCGCCTTCCCGCCTGCCTGCTCGCTGCTCCTTACCACTCGGCTCGCTGCTCCTTAGCGCTGCCACGGAGGCGGGAGAGGCTCCCCCCACCACCGCTGTGCTCGCCAGCCTTGAGCCCCGTTTCTGGCTGAGCAGCTCTCCTCCTGGAAGCACACTGACTGCGGGGGGGGTGGGGGGGGGGGCAGCTCCTGCGTTGAGCATCTGCCCCCTGGTGGTCAGTGCACTCCCACAGTGGGAGCGCCACTCGGCCGACCGGGATGAGAGGCTGCTCCTGCAGCGGGCCATCCCCACAGGCCACCCCCCCAACAGTGCATGAGTCCTGTGCACCAGGCCTCTAGGATAATCATAAGAAGCTCCAGTTCACAGGGAGATAACACTGCTCCTACGTAGGTGTGTTTAGCAACATAGCTTTGAAATAAGTCTGATTGACAGAGCAGGGGGAACCAGACAATTCACCATCGCATTGACACAGGAACAACAGACAACCCTGTCTAGCCGTGGCTGGCGCCGACCTGTCCGCACACCGCCAGTCTGTCTGCAGAGCTAAGCTATGAGCACCTGCACGAGGCCCCATCAGCGCTGGGACCTGGGGGAGAACAGGAGACGTTGTCATTTAAGCTAGATTATTAGGCACTGCTGAGTGTCAGAGATGCTAAACATGTGCACGTGTGTGCACAGGTGTGTGCTGTGGGGGGAGGGTGTGAGGGGTGTGCAGCTGTGTGTGTAGAGGTGTGTATGTGTGTGCACTGGGTGTGAGGGGGTGTGTGCTGTGTGTAGGTGTGTGTGCAAGTGTGTGGCGAGTGTGGTGTGTGTGTGTGCAGTTGTGTGTGATGTGTGTGCAGTTGTGTGTGGTGTGTGTGTGCAGTTGTGTATGCTGTGTGTGGTGTGTGTGTGCTGTGTGTGCAGGTGTGTGATGAGTGTGGTCTGTGTGTGGTGTGTGTGCTGTGTGTGCAGGTGTGTGGTGAGTGTGGTCTGTGTGTGGTGTGTGTGCTGTGTGTAGGTGTGTAGAGAGAACGCGAATGTGGTGAAGTGTAAAGAGATTCTGGGTGCAGGGTATCTAGGCATTCAACTTTTTTGTAGATTTAAAAGTTCTCACCATAAAAAGCTGGGGAAACGGTGATGAATGTACAAATGCTCACATAGTCGCCATTCTGGCATGTGTTCAGTTCCCATGCGAGTTCAACACAGAATCTTTCCAGCTCCGCCGACAACGGGCCTCTGTTAGAACAAGTCTGTGGCCTTTCACAGGCGCTGCTGCTCAGCTCAGAGGGTGTTTGTCCCAGTATCTTCCTGGCGGTGCCATTTCCCTGCAGCCCGACGGGGAGGGGCCGCTGGGCACGTGCCCTGCGCGCAGTGTGTCCGCACGGGCTGGGCTGGGCCTGTGTGGCCGCGCAGCCTTCGGGGCACACTCAGAGGGCGGGGGCCTCGGACTCACGGCGTCCCACTGCTCCCGGAGGACGCGCAGGACCCGGGGAGCCGTCCTGCCCTGGCGAGGCCCTCGCACCTGCTTTGTCGTTAACCCTCCCTGGAGATGCGTGTTTCTCATCGATTCTACGGAGAGAAGGGAGAGAGAGAAACACCAATCGGTTGCTCCAGTCCGGAGCCTGACCAGGGCTCAAACCTGAACCCTGGGTACGTGCCCTGACAGGGGAATGAACCCAAGGCCTCGGTGCCCGGGACGGCGCTCCAACCACTGGGCCACACCAGCCAGGGCTTGGCATTCTGGCTTCGTCAGCTCAGGACTCGAGGCCTCCTCTCCCCAGGATTGCCCACTGTCTCTCTCGCATCCTGGAGCTGTTGGAAGAGTGTTCCTCTCCAATGTGTGTGAGCCTTCTCTCTGATCGGATGGACAGAGGGCACAGGCGCGGGCGGGCCCGGCTTTGTGAGAAGGACGTCGTGCGGGTGAACCTTCGCAGGAACTTCTGAAACTGCGCGAAGGAAGGCCCGTCCCAGGCGCCTCGCACAGGCCGCTGTGCCCTCCGGGCCCGGAGCCTCCGTGGCCTTGGCGGGTCCCTGGGCCCCGGCGGCATCGAGAGGGATGTGGGCGCCTGGCCAGCCGGCTGCAGAGGCTGCAAACCTGGCAGCTGGGAAGGGACGAGGAGGGAGGGGCGCACGGGGGAGCAAAGGCCCGGAGTCTGGATCAGCCAGGGTCGGCCGGTCACCTCGTGAGCGGTCCCTGCGCATCGAGCCCATTTCCACTGCAGCACTCCTGCACCGCCCCGTCCTGTCAGTCATTGTGCCCGAGTGACCGGACAGTGGTCGGGCTGTGGGCAGAGAAGAGCCCGCGGAATCGCTGGGCCGTGGTGCCCTCCGACCGAGCTTCCCAGGAGTAGCTCCTGCCACTGATTCTGTTGGCTGCTGTGGAGCCCTCCGCTCCGCCCTTCGGTCTGCACACACCCTCCCGCCTTGGGGCCAGCACACCTTGCCCCACCACCGACGCTCACCAGGAGGCGAGGAAGAAAGAAACGGAGGCCTGTGGTGAGTCGGACCAATCCTGCGAAAGAAAAGTGTGTGTGCCCAGCCTGCGGGCTCAGTGGTTGAGCACCGACCTATGAGCCAGGAGGTCAGGGTTCGGTTCCCGGTCAGGGCACAGGCCCGGGTTGGGGGCTCCATCCCCAGGGTGGGGTGTGCAGGAGGCAGCCGATGCATGATTCTCTCTCATCATTGATGTCTCTCTCTCTCTCCCTCTCCCTTCCTCTCTGAAATCAATTAAAAAAATTTTTTTTAAAGATGAAAAGAAAAGTGTGTGTGTTGTTTTTAAATCAGTATCTTCCCCTTTCCTAGCTTCCAGAAGTTCTATGTGGAACTCACAGCTGGATTAGATGCTTTTTAAAATGACAAGAGGTTTCATTTGCTTGTTTATTTAAACAGAGGAACAGGGTGTTCTTATTTCACCCGGAGGAAGCTCCTGTGGCTGGCGGCCTGGGGGCCTCGGGGGAGCAGCGCAGGATGCTCGGTGGGGCCCCCGTTGCCGGCAGCATCCTGTGCGCACCGGAGCTTCAGAACTTTAACCAAAACCAAACCAGCGCCCTGAGGTGCGGTTCAGACACCTCACAGCTCACCTGCTTGAAATGCGCAATGCCGACGTCTCAGCACGTGCTCTCCGCGTCACCATACCCCCCCCAAAGGCCCCCCAGGAGCAGTCCCTCCCGCTCCTCCCAGCCCTTCAGCCCCCACGGATCTCCCTCCCGTGCCTGTGGGTCTGCCTCTTCCGGGCATTTCATGGACGTGGAGCGACGTGTCACGAGGCTCGGTGACCGTCCCCGTTCACTGAGCTGGTTTTCGAGGCTCGGTCGCGCTGCGGCGTGGAGGCCCCGTCAGTGTTTAGGGCAACATCCCTTCCAGGGGATGGATGGACCGCGGTTTATTTATCATCATTAGTTGATAGATACTTGTGTTGGTTCCACTTTTTTATTATGTTTTTATAGATTTTATAGAGAGAGGAAGGGAGAGGGAGAGACAGAAACATCAACGATGGGAGAGCATCATGGGTCGGCTGCCTCCTGCGCGAGCCCGCAACCTGGGCCTGTGCCCTGACCGGGAATCGAACCCTGACCTCTCTGCAGGGGTCAACGCTCCACCGACTGAGCCACACCAGCCGGGCTCCGCGTCTTGATGGCCATGGGTAATGGTTCTCCCTCGTCACTGAGGTCCCTCTCGCTCCCTCTCCCTTGCTCCCTGAAATCAATACAATGTGGAACTGGATCCAGCGGGTCCGGGAGATGCTCACTCGTGATTTTCCCTGGAAAGGGCAGGGGAGGGGCCCGCAGGAGGGGGGCTGGCGAGCGGGCGGTGCCGCTGCCGGATGAGTCGCCCACGGCTTTCTCGGGTACCCCCCCCCCCCAGCAGCTCTCCCGAGAGTCACAGCCTCTGCTCCGGCTGAGGACACGCGGCGTCTGAGGCTCTGCTAGGAAAAAGGGGCAACAATTCTTCTCAAGGGTCTTACCATTTGCAAACCAGAAACATGGCCGAGCAGAAAGCAGAGCCCGGGAGTGCCCTGAGGGACAGAGACGCTGGTTTCTTACCGCAAAAAGCCCCGGAGATCGCGGCCTGTGCTCGGCCCCGGGGGCGCCAGCGGTGCCAGGTCTCCGATGCCGCCTGCACAGGGGCCAGGGGCGCCCCTCACCCTCCCGGTCTCCACCCGCCCAGCCCGCCGCACCCGCCATGCGCTGTTTTCTGGCGACCGGACCAAGAAACGGCGGGGACTTTGCTCATTCCCGCGCGGCGCTGTGGTCACGTTTCATCTGGCGCCCGAGGGGAAGGTCAGCGCCCGACTCGAGGCGGGGGCGCCCGTTTCCGGGGGGGGGTGGGGGGGGGGGGGCACGGGCGGGCGTCTGCGGCCAGGACTCCCGCGGCGGGCACTGCCGGGAAAGCTCCAGCTGAAGCTGCCAGGCTAGTTACCCCGAGGATGGCATCTTCCCTCCGTGCCCCAGCCTCCTGGATCTTGGTGACCCGCAGCCGGCCACGACAGCTATGCCACGTCTTCCCTCTAGTCCGTAGCTGACGGACCCTCTGCACCGTGAGCCAGAGGGAGAGCGGCCTGGGGAGCCCGACCTGCTCCCAGCCCCGGGCGGCCTGGTCCTCACGGGCCCTGGCCAGCAGCCCCGCCTGCTTCTCAGCTGCTACAGGGCTGGCCCCGGAAACGTCTGCAGAGTCGTCCAGCCCGGGAAGCGGGGCTCCTGCCAGCACCCAGTTACCATGCTCGCCTCCACTTTGATTTGCACGGGCCCCTGTCCTTTCCTGCCTGACCCGTGTCTCTCTCTCTCTCTCTCTCTCTCTCTCTCTCTCTTTTAAAATATATTTTTATTGATTTCAGAGAGGAAGGGAGAGAGAGAGAGAGAAAGAGAGAGAGAGAGAAACATGGGCATGTGCCCTTGATCAGATTTGAACCCAGGACCTTTCAGTCCACCGGCACTCTATCCACTGAGCCAAACTGGCTAGGGCTGACCGTCTCTTTGATGGTGAAGCCCGGAGGAAAAAAATAACACCATAGTTTCCTCTCGGTTCTCCATTCACAAGACACCTTCCACCCAGAAAAAAGGGCCGCCCCTTTGTTTTCTCTGTTGCAAACGTGGTTTCTCACCTTTTATCTCTACAAGATTCTTGGCTCACTCTAGGGCTGCAGCCCCACTGGCCGTCTTTTAGAAGTTCTGGCTGCTCTGAAACAGGTTCCTTTGGCTGTGTGCCCTCCTTGAATTTTTAAAATAAATCCTTTTAAGTCTCGGATCAAAGGAAACATTAGTGGGTAACTATGCACGGAGTTACACTCCTCTTTCACCTGCACCTGGGACCCTGTCACACTTCCTATTCCGGAGCCTCTTCCTGCCCTCCCTGCCCTGGGGGCACGCAGCCTTCGCTCGGCATTTGGGAATGACTTCCCCACCATCCGAGCATTGACACAGAGGCTGCGTTCCTCCACTTTCTCCACGGGGCACCAGGCATTAATTAAACCCTGGGATGCGCTAGGCGGCAGGACAGGGTGATGTGGTGGCTGAAAAAGCTGCCCCTACAAGATCCCCAGGTCCTAATCGCTGGAACCTGGGAAAGGGGTCTCTGCAAAAGGGGTCTTTGCAGATGGGATAAATTCCGGGTCTTGAGATGAAGATGTTACCCTGGATTATCAGGCGGGAGCCTAGCTGCCCTAGATGTCCTGATAAGAGAGGCAGAGGCAGATTGCATCGACGTAGCAGGAGGACGCGATCACAGAGGCAGGACTGGAGTGATGTGGCCACAGGAATGTCTGGAACCCGGGCAATCTGGAAGAGGCAAGGAAAACAGATTCCTTCCTAGAACCAGTGACCACCGACACCTTGACTTTAGCTCAGGGGTACTTGTGAGGATGGGAAAAGGGCCTTTGTTTGTCTTTGCTGTGGCCTCCACACTTCATGGGAAGCACCTGGTGATTAAACCCCAAGATTGGTGGCACCTCTGATTCAAACAACCCCTCTATTCGAACTGCAAGGCAAGACAAGCTACTCTCAAGGCTACATTCTTGCACACGCCTCCTCCCTGCTGTTCTCACAACTCAGGGATAATTCGGACCAAGAAGTCTCCAGTAGAAGTTCCTTGCCCCTCCCTCCCCTTCAGACAAGCCTCTTTTGAACTCTTCCTACCTTTTGCTCTGAGCGTGTTTTACAGGCCTGAGAAAAAAATGCTGATAAGACGCCTCCCTAGGGCATCCGTCTGGACCAGGGGTCCTCAAACTACGGCCCACGGGCCACATGCGGCCTGCCGAAAACATTTGTTTTTTTACTTCAAAATAAGATATGTGCAGTGTGCATAGGAATTTGTTCATAGTTTTTTTTTTAAACTATAGTCTGGCCCTCCAACGGTCTGAGGGACAGTGAACTGGCCCCCTGTTTAAAAAGTTTGAGGACCCCTGGTCTGGACTGTCCCGTGAGGAACTAAGGAAGACAACCCTGCTGTCTGCTCAGTTTCACCGCCCTCCTCGTCACCTAGCAACAGCTGCCATCCCTCTTTAAAAGTGGAAACGCCTTTGGTTTCTTTCCCCGCGCTGATTAGCACTGCATCAAAGTAAAAAGTAAAGAAATAGATAAACTTTCTCTCTGCACCTGTCTCTTCTCTGAGCTGTGAATTCTTTCACTGCCCCGTCACCGGCCAAACCCTACCAGCACTGATTTGGGGCTTTTCTCCAGGACTGGGGGAGAATACATTTTTATTGTCTCCAGCCACACCGTCCGTGGCACTTCCTCCAGCAGCCCGGGAAGGTCACACAGGTGGGGACGTCGCCTGGAGCCCTGGGCAGCCGCCTGGCCTGTGCTTCTGGCTGAGCGACCGTGATGAAACAGTTGTCCTCGCTCTTCTGCCCTCGCTTCCTGATCTGTCACGCGGAAGGGGGTGCAAGGACACATCCTGACGACAAGGATTACACGGGCACGGACATCAGTGACATCTGATGGCGGAGGCGTCCTAAGGAAAGTGACCTCACAGGTGATCTGACCTGAACCCCTCACTGGGCAGCGCCTGGTGGGGAACCAACGGCTCACCTTTGCCTCCAGCAAGGCCCGTCCATCGTGTCTGTGCGTCTGGCTGAGCACACCTTTAAACTACGTCTTAACCGCCCGCAAGAGAGCAGAGTCTGGTTAACCTTCCTGTGATCCCATCCCCACCCGCTTTCTCCCACCTTCCTGGAATCTTCCTCACCGTCCCGCGTGGACCCCGGGAAGGAGGACGCCTCCGGGGAAAGGACTCCGGGACTCACAATTAAAAGCAGAGCCCGGCAGCCATTTCTGCACAGCGGCCTCTCAGCAAACGACTCAGGGGGCAGCCTGCCCCCCGCTGCCGCCTGCCCTGAGCTCCTGCCCCTGAGTCAGCAGCCCTTGCCAGTGGCTCCCAACCTCTCTCACCCACAGCGTTACTGGAAGGGCCCTGGCGCGGGACTGCCCGGGGCCGGCCTGTGGCGTGTGGGTCCTTGACTCGTGCAGGACAGATGTCACAGCCCGAGTCCAGGTGGGTGTGAGAGGAAGGTTATTACAGTTGGGACACTGAAACAAGGAAGGGCCCAGGACAGAAGAAGCCACAGAAGAGGAACTGGGAGGGGAAACGAGCCCGGGCTGGGCAGGGCTGCTCTGGTCCCTGGGAAGTCAGAGGAGGGGGACCTGGGGGCAGGGGTGAGCCCAGGACGAGCTGCCACTGCCCACTGCTCCCCTGTTTGCAAGTCTCCTGGGGTCCCTTGGAGTTTAGGAGATGCGTGCCTGTGGGGGGAGGGGAGGGCACAGGCATGCTCCCCGGAGGGAGACAGGCTGGGACGAAGGCAGACGCAGTGAGATGGTCACCTGCCAGCGAGGAAGGGGCCTCGGAGAGGCCGGCCCGCTGGTGCCCACTCGCAGCCTCTGGAGTGAGAGAAAGCACATGTCTTGTTGGAGCGCCAGCTGCGGGCTTTGCTACAGCAGCCCCAGCGCCCTCGTGGGGAGGCAGGCCGGCGGCAGCCAAACAAAAACAGCCCAGCCCAGCCGTGGGCAAACTACGGCCCGCGGGCCGGATCCGGCCCGTTTGAAATGAATAAAACTAAAAAAAGAAAAAGACCGTACCCTTTTATGTCATGATGTTTACTTTGAATTTGTATTAGTTCACACAAACACTCCATCCATGCTTTTGTTCCGGCCCTCCGGTCCAGTTTAAGAACCCACTGTGGCCCTCGAGTCAGAAAGTTTGCCCACCCCTGGCCCAGCCGGTGTGACTCAGCGGCTGAGCCTCAACCTGTGACTCAGGAGGTCAGGGTTGGATTCCCGTTTGGGGCACAGGCCTGGGTAGCGGGCTCCATCCCCAGTGGGGAGCGTGCAGGAGTCAGCCGATCCATGATTCTCTCTCCTCCCTCTCCCTTCCTCTCTCTAAAATCAATAAAATAAAAAAATTAAAATAATAAAAAGAAAAGGAAATGGAGGCATTGTTGATGACTAAGGTCTCCGGAGGCAAGTCTGCTTCCCCATGTTCCAGACACACGTGGGCAGCAGCCGCTACACTGCTGCTGCTCCAGCCCTTCCTCCCCCCCGCGCCCCTCCCCCGCCCCCGCAGCACCCTCTCCCCACTGCCTCGCCCCTGCGCTCCCACCTGCCCCCACCCTGTGGTCCCTCCCCGGGGTAGGCTCTGCGGCGCCCCCTCTGCCATGTCCCCGCTGAGGTCTGCCCGCCTCGCCCTCCCCCTTCCACTTCCAGGACACGCCGCGGCCCACAGACTCCTCAGGGGACCCCGTCCCCTTCCCCATCCCTGTCCTGGGAAACGCAAGGCACCCGCATCCAAGCTAAGGGAGCGAGGGGAGCGCGGCCTTCACAGCCGTCACTTTCCGTGCAGGGTGCCCGGAAGGTTGGGAACCTCACTACCTTTGACAGAAACCTCACTGCAGCTGCCGTACATCTGTGCATGTTGATCGCTATTGGAAAGAACACGCTTGCTGGCCCACAGGCATCTTGTGGGCCCACAGACGAGGGGTCTCGGGTTCAATTCTCAGGCAGGGATGTGCACCTAGGTTGCAGGTTCGATCCCCGGCCCCAGTCAGGGCGCATCCGGGAGGCAACAATCGATGTGTCTCTCTCACATCCATGAGTCTCTCTCTCTCCTCCTCCTCCCACCCTTGCACTCTCTCTCTCTCTCTAAATATCAATGGAAAAAATATCCTCGGGTGAGGATTTTAAAAAATAATAATTTCAAGTGCTTTTTAAAAAAATACATTTTTATTGATTTCAGAGAGGGAGAGGAAGAGAGATAGAAACATCAATGATGAGAGAGTCATGGGTTAACTGCCTCCTGCTGCCCCACACTGGCCGGATTGCGAATCGAACCCAGGACCCTGCAGTCCGCAGGCCGACGCTCTTTCCACTGGGCCCAACTGGCTAGGGACATTTTAGGTGCTTTTGAAATGAAAGAAAAACAACCACCTTTGACCTTTTCGATATAATGGACACCTGAAGCTTACTAGACAATGAGAAAAACTAGCAGCATCACCGGAAAGCCAACACCAAGAAAACAGAACAACACGTACTTTGCAGAAACTGTGTTTAAAACTAAATGAAGCAGACTAACACTTGCTGGGGTGCGAGAATGGCCAACGTGGGGTACGCCAGCCTAAGGACACGGGGGAACCCCTAAGCATCCTGCCGGGAGCCGGTCCATCCTTGCTGTTTCAAGGGACCTGGCATATATGGCATACTGTTCTTAATATGTTTGCTCACCTTCTTGGCACTATGTATTTTAACCAAGGTCACTTCTCTGAGAAAGGTTGTTTCCCCAGGTAGGGATTTTCCCCTGAAGTTAGGGAGGGAATAAAACCTCTTAACTGCCAGGCGGGTAATTAATCACTTTAACTATGAACAATCATGTTTAAGTACATAATCTTTACTCCCTGGAATGGAGATAAGAAACACCCTAACCTTTGGAATAGAGATTGATAGGATTGGAATCAACTGGTATAAATACAGATGCAACAAGACAATAAAAGACAGAACTTAGTCAGAACCTAGAGAGGCAGACCGAGAGACAGACCCAAGACACAGAACTCAGAACCTACAGACGGAACTTAAGAGACAGAACTTAAGAGACAGAACTTAGGAGACAGAACTTGCACGGAACTTGGAAGACAGAACCTGGCTGGAGATCCTAACCAGAACTTCGCTGGAGATCCTGACCAGAACTTGGCTAGAGGAACCTGGCTATGATGATCACCCGATGGCTGCCTCCGTGTCAAGAGAACCTGACTAGAACTTGGACAGAACCTGGCTGGAGAACCTAGCGAGGGAACATGGCTACAGAACCTGGCTGGAGATCCTGACAAGAGAACCCAACTATGCTGATGAACTGAACACTGCCTCTGTGCCATTCATTCCTTCTTCGCCGACTCCGTCCACACCTTTGGGGACCCCTGGACCCGCTGGGGCTGGACCCCGGCAGCATCCCATCGTCACTAATCAGTGACTTTGACCGTCTACCAGCCACAGCACGCGTGGACACGACACCGATCGCAGCAGGAGGTCCGCGGAAGGGCAGAGGCTGGAGGCCCGGCCGTGTCAGCTGCAGGGGACATCAACATTCCTGGCCGCGATGGCTCCCCAAGTGCGTTACTTGGACAGACTGACCCCCTCGAACAGAGGTGGGCAAACTTTTTGACTCGAGGGCCACAATGGGTTCTTAAACTGGACCGGAGGGCTGGAACCAAAGCATGGATGGAGTGTTTGTGTGAACTAATATAAATTCAAAGTAAACATCATTACATAAAAGGGTACGGTCTTTTTTTTTCAATAGTTTTATTCATTTCAAGCGGGCCGTAGTTTGCCCACGGCTGCCCTAGAAACCCATTAGAAATGCCAAGTCTCAGGCCCCGCCCAGGCCTGGATGGGAACCCCTGGGTGAGGCCTGTGTTTTCGTGTTGGGACAAGCCCTGTGACGCAGAGTTCAAGAGCCACTCCCTAGGGACGTGGAAACCATCCAGGGAGCAGCACGCTGGGTGCCGGCTTCTGTGCTGCGACTGTCTGCGTCTGCAGGCGTGAGGCCCCTGTGCGGTGCAGAGGCACCTGCGGTGGAGGTGGCCTCGCTCTGGGCGTGGCTGGGATTCTGGGAGCCGCTGGGAGCCGGTGGGAACGCACCTGCTGAAAGGAGAAGTGGGGGGCCGAGATTTGCAGGAAGTGCGGCCTTTCGGTGGCAGCCTGTGGAGGCTGGAGGATGAAATTGTGGTGGTTGGGCCACGTGGTCCTTCAGGTTTTCTCTAGCAGAACTGGGCCTTCCCCCTGAGACTTTCAGGCGTGAAAATAGCCAATAGTGAGCCCGGCTGGTGTGGGTTCAGTGGTTGGAGGTCGTGGTTGAGGGCTGAAATAAAATATATATATATATATATATATATATATATATATATATATATATATGCTTTAAAGCCAATATTCATTGACCACCATATGCATTTATTGAACTCTACATGCACTGATGAATGCAACCTCATCACAGCCCTATGGCGTGTCTTCTTAGGG
The DNA here is from genome assembly GCA_036010255.1 of Myotis pilosus. NCBI lineage: Eukaryota > Metazoa > Chordata > Mammalia > Chiroptera > Vespertilionidae > Myotis > Myotis pilosus. Next base: position 1,720,022 of record JASKON010000002.1, read on the forward strand.
CCTCCATACGAAACAAGATTAAACAGCCCAGGTCCCAGGCTGACAGAGCTGGGGGAGCAGCCCAGGTCAAGTCCCTCCCGAGCTCACTCTTTTTTTTTTAAATATTTTTATTGATTTCAGAGAGGAAGTGAAAGAGAAACATCAATGATGAAAGAAAAACATTGATCAGCTACCTCCTGCACGCCCCCTACTGGGGATGGAGCCCATAACCCGGGCCTGTGCCCTGACCAGGAATCCAACCGCGACCTCCTGGTTCATAGGTCGATGCTCAACCCCTGAGCCCTGCCAGCCGGGCCAGAACTCACCCTTAACCAGCAGCCCAGGGTTCTGTTTCAGAGATAATCGCCAGTTGGGCAGGGACGTGCCGTCCTCCCAGCGACCACTCAGAACCAGCTCTCTCTCCCAGTGCAGCTGGCCTCACCTTCCTGCAGCTACACTGGACGCAGGCAGGCCTTCCAACAGGACGCCCCTCTGCTCCGAGCTCCACTCCTCTCCTCTGTACCCGGCTACCGGCCACGTACATTGCCCGTCTCCACGGAAACATCTACTCCGGGTCACCTGCGGGAATCCATTCTCCCCACCCCAGGCCACTCGAACTGTTTTACCTCTCTTCCTCTCTTCCTCTCTTCCGCACGCGTCTGCCCGCTGGGGTGAGGAGGGGGTGCAGGCCATTCTGGAGATTCCGGAACAGAGCTGCTGATTCCGCCCTGAGCAGCCTGGCGCAGGTGGCCGTGCAGCCCGAACGTGTGCCGCCCTGGGCTGCTGCTCAGCCAGTGGCTGTGCTTTCCTCACCACCCTCTGCCCCAAAAGGAGCACACGCACTCTTCTGGAAGCTTCCGGAGGAGTGGTTTCTAAAACTGATTTGCGAGCAAGTGAAAATAAAGAGCAACTATACAGTTACAAGCTAGATATGACTCTTGCATTTTTATTTTTTTTAACTTAGTTGTATTGATTTCTGAGAGGAAGGGAGAGGGAGAGAGATAGAAACATCAATGATGAGAGAGAATCATGGATCGGCTGCCTCATCCTGGGCCTGGGCCCTGACTGGGAATCCAACTGTGACCTCCTGGTTCATAAGTCGCTGCTCAACTGAGCCACGCCAGCCGGGCTAGCTCTTGCATTTTAAAATATATTTGGGGATATTTTCATTTGGATGTGATTTTTGTTACCAAAAACACTGTGCATCCATAAAAACTCTGTCCAAAAAAGTGTGTGTGTGTGTGTGTGTGTGTGTGTGTGTGTGTGTGGGCGATATATTTAAAAACCTCTCAAATGAAATGTTTGCTGGTTTGGGGCCCACCGTCTTACATGTAAAAATGCAACCTATTCCAACTAGTTTGCTAGAACAGCTTCTGGGGCAACAGGAAATGGCATGTTAATTAAAACGGTAAGTCAGCATCGCTGGGAAATGTCTTAAGGAGTGTGACTGAGTCATGGCACCAGGAATTTCCTCCCGTTTGATTTACGTCTTCTCCGGGGTGTTTTTCCATCCGCAACATCCACATCGTTCAAGCAGAGCGCTGACCATCCCTCCAGAGAACCCAGCTCTCCGCCGGGAGGATGGACTACAAACCCCGGTGGCTTCGGCCGAGCCCGGCCTCCGAGCTGCCGCCTCTGCAAACTCATTGCCACGTGCTCCATCGCTAATATTTAGGCGCCACCATGGACAGCTACGCATTTGGTTGCTTATTCCGCGTCTCCCCGTTTACCGTATTTGCCAGCGTATAAGACGACTGGGCGTATAAGACGACCCCCTAACATTTCCACTCAAAATACAGAGTTTGTTATATACTCGCCGTATAAGACTACCCCCTCTTCCGCACACCTTCCACACACCAAATAAAAGGTAAAACAATATCAGATTTGATTTTAACATTTTAATTTATATTCAAATGCTTATGACATGCAGGAAAACTGTCACAAGGCTGTATGTAATCAAACATATACATAAAACAGTGCAAGTTTATTACCGGTAAACATACCGGTAATTCACTAAAGAAAACACACTCTATAGACTGGTACCGTAGATGCTTCTCAGGAACACAGGCAAGCAGCCCACAACCTAGAGGGACTGTCAATGATAGAAGTAAGATAACAAATAGAGGGAGAGAGCAAGTGCCGGGCAAGTCCCTAGCAAGTTTGCTGGCGTGACAGTTTCACCTTAAAAGCCTTCAAACTCCTCTTCATCATCTGATATTAAAAGTCCATCAACGACATCTTGGTGCCATGATAGGGATGATAGGGGTTTGACTGGTCGACATTTTCCATGCTGTACTGTACAATGGGGCAGTACTGTGGTTGGCTGTTGGCTGTATACAAAGCCTGATTTGATTGGTCCCTGCTCCCTGTTTGCCCGCCCTGTCACTATAGCAGTCTGGTCCACCCTTGCATCAGCATCTCCCTGGGACCTCACTAGTGCGCAAGTGCGAGCTCTTCAACATTCTAACAGGCACCATGATAGCGCAAAATCGCGAATCTTCAATGCATATGTAAAGAAATATACGGTAACCCGAATTTACCACACTCGCAAAATCGCACACAGCCAACCATACACCCAGTATGGTATCGTGATTCGCGATTTTGCGCTATCATACTGGATGTGTGGTCGGCTGTGTGCGATTTTGCGAGTGTGGTAAAATCGCATAACAGCAAAATCGCATAACAGCCGAGCATACACCCAGCAGCGCTGCTGATGCCTGAACGGTATGTGGAATGAAGTGGGCGGGCATCGGGAGGCCACTATGGCACGGGGCAAGCACTATGGGCAGTCTATCTGAAGTGTACCTGGCGTATAAGACGACCCCCCACTTGGAGGCATATTTTTCAGGGCCAAAAAATCGTCTTATACGCCGGCAAATAACGGTACATGTTTTTTGTGTGTGTGTTTTTAAATATATTTTATTGATTTTTTACAGAGAGGAAGGGAGAGGGATAGAGAGTTAGAAACATCGATCAGCTGCCTCCTGCACACCCCCCACTGGGGATGTGCCCGCAACCCAGGTACATGCCCTTGACCGGAATCGAACCCGGGACCCCTCAGTCCGCAGGCCGACGCTCTATCCACTGGGCCACACCGGCCAGGGCCGTTTACCTGTTTTTATTTTCATCAGCTCTGAAGGCACTTAAATAACCGCCTGAATGGCGGACGCAAGTGATGACCGATAAGGGTGGGCGGTCCCCGGGCCTCCCCGTGCTCTCTCGCCCGCTCGCCCCGCCGCCGCCGGCCGCCCCGAAAACGAGCGCTGGACGGTCTTAACCACCGTCCCTGCCGGGCGGCCTCCCCTCCGGCCTCCCGACTCCCCGAGGCGCCCCGAGGTCGCTTCCGGGCCGGGTCCGCGAGCAGAGCGGGGAGGGGCCAACTCCAGGACCGCGAGGCCTGCGCAGGCGCAGTGGCCACGCCTCGCCCGCTGTGGGAACCCAGCGCTCGGGAGGGAGGGTGGACCGCGAGTGGGCGGTCACTGCCGGGAAAGAGGGGCGCGGGGAGGCGGCGCAGCCTAACCCTTCCCCGGGCGCGCGCCACCCACGCCGCGGGCACCAACCTCGTGGAGGCATCTCGGCGCGTGCGCGGAGGGAGGAGGGAAGCGCGTGCGCGGAGGGCGATAGGCGCGTGCGCGGAGGGAGGAGGGAAGCGCGTGCGCGGAGGGCGATAGGCGCGTGCGCGGAGAGCCGGGGGACGGACGATGGGCGGGGCTGCTGGAGGGGCGGGGCGAGAGGGCGGGGGCGGGGCGAGCGCTGGGCCTGGCCGGCGCCCGGCGTTGATAACCTGAGGCGGCACCGCACTGCGAGGAGTGTGCCGGGGTGAATGGCGGCGTAGCTGGCGGCCGCGGAGGATGTTCGCCCTCCTGGGTGTGGTTCTGGTCGCCGGGGCGCCGTGGGCGTTGCCCGCAGCTGCAGGTGAGAGATGGGGATCCCGGCGCTGGGCGCCACGGCCCCGGGAGGCGGGTGGCCGGGCACAGACCTTCTGGGAGACGAGGTCACCGTGGCCACGAGCCCACTGGGCTGGAAACTCACCAGGAAGTGGTGTTGGAGCTCCGTCCAGCCGCTGGCTCGGCGGCCTGCGCCGGGTCCCGTCCCCCCGCCCCGCGTCCCCCAGCCCCGCCCATCCCGCGGCGCCGGGTGTCGAGAGCCTCCGGGTCGAGCTCGTTTTCCGTTTGGAAAGTCGGGCTGCCCGGCGGGGCCGTTCCGTCTCGGCTTTGGCCGTGAGCTGCGCTGCGGTTCCCGAAGCCCGTTTCCTCCGGTTAGTGAGCAGCTCGTCCCGCGCGGGGCGGACGTGAGGGTCGCGGGGACTTCCCCCCGGTGCGTGCAGATGAAAGTAGCAACAAAGGAAAGTGCGCCGCCGGCCCCGCCCCGCCCCGCCCCCCTCGCTGCGGCCCCGCCCCGCCCCCCTCGCTGCGGCCCCGGCCCCGCCCCCCTCGCTGCGGCCCCGCCCCGCCCCCCTCGCTGCGGCCCCGCCCCGCCCCCCTCGCTGCGGCCCCGGCCCCGCCCCGCCCCGCCCCGCCCCGCCCCGCCCCGGGGTTGCTGCCTTGCTCGGAGCCGGGGGAGGGGCGGGCGACGGCCTGTTTACTGCGGGGAGGGGTTCCCGAAGGAACAGGCCTGGCCGCCAGGGCAGGAATCCGGGGGTCCGGGAGGCTGCCTAGGGACTCAGACACTTAACTGTTGGCTTAGAAAACTGCACCCCAGTGAGGTACATGGCACCCTGTTTCTCAAACTCTGCCACAGATATGGGACACAGGATACTATGTGGGTGGTGGTAGGGGCCTTTATGCAATCCGTGGCAATTTCTTTGAAGTCTTCGGTTCATGAAAATTTGCATTAGACTCGTGTTTGCTTTAATATAGGAATTTCCTCCAGAGTTTTCACTTAAAATAACATTCCAGGAGGGTGTGCATTAAGATCTGTAATTGAAAATTTTAAAAAAAATTTTTTTAAAAAGGTCCTAATTTTAAATTTGGATTAGCGGAGAGCTGCTAAAAGTAAGTTTTATTTATTTATTTTTTAAAATATATTTTTATTGACCTCAGACAGGAAGGGAGAGGGAGAGACAGAAACAATGATGAGAGAGAATCACTGATTGGCTGCCTCCTGCGCGCCCCTTACTGGGGATTGAACCCACAACCCAGGCCTGTGCCCTTGACCAGAATGGAACCTGGGAGTCCGCAGGCAGACAGACCTCTATCCACTGAGCCAGACCAGCCAGGGCTGAACGTAAGTCTTACACACAGCTGGCATGTACTGTGCTCTTAACTACACACCAGGCACTACTCTAAGTATTTTAAAGGTAGGAACTCCTTTAGCTTTCAAAACAACCCGAGGCACGTTATCCTCGTGGCTGTGTGCAGCTGAGCAAGGAGAGGCCCTGAGAGCTGAGTCACTGGCCTGAGGTGGCGGCTGGCTGGGAAGTCGGACTGGAAATCGGGCACAGAGCCCACCTTTCATTAACCTACTTTTTTCTCCACGTTTTAGTTCTCTTCAAAACTAAACGAAATGTTAACCCTGACTTGATCATCGTGTTGCTCTGTCTTTCAAATACTCACACTTTTAAACCTCCTAAGTGCAATTCTAAGACCTAACCTAAGACAAGTATCCAAACTGTGGGAGGAAACGTCTCTTTGTATGGATGGATGTGCTGGGGTTTATGTCACTTAAAAAATTAGTAAAATTGTGTCTGGTTATCGGTGTGAATGTGAAAGGTGGGAGGCAATCAGTTGTATAAATAGAAGTTTGGCCGAAGTGCCCATGGATATAATTGACATGCGAAAGGGGTGAAATAAACTATTATCAAAAGGATATTGCTAATAGTAATAGACAAAATCTGTGAAATCTGAAATCCTGTCTAATAACTCTATTCCAAGTCTCTGTCCGTTGACCTGCCGATTGCGCCAGGGCCGGGAGGCCTCTCCCTCCTTCGCAGAAGGGCTGCGTCCGGGAGGAATAATCCCTGGTCACACCACCAGAGCCCCTCCTCCTGCCCCCAGGCCCAGGATCATGGACGTAGGATGTCCTAGAGGACACCACGGATGCCACCAGACCCTTTGTCAGCCTCCGTAACCCAGTCTCTGCCCTCAGATGCATGGAATCTGTAAAACTCCAACCAACGGGTGGGAGTGAGTGTAGAGGAGCGGGACGGGGGGTACTCTGTTAGGGGTGAGATCGCAGAGAATCTGAGTGTGAAATAGGAAGTAGAGGGTGCGGACGCTCAATGAGCACCTCCGAAAATGTTAAAAGAAGTCGGAAAATGTTTTCTCCAATGCCTCCTCGCCCCCCCTTTTGAGTCCATACCCGAATCTCCAGCCGAGAGTAGCAGAAGCAGTCCCAGTGCAGAGCGGGTGCACCGGCGGCCCTGCTGCTGCACAATCTACGAGGAGATAACAGGCTTGCCTGAGGCAGAAGCAAAGGCTAGAAACCATAGGAACCAGAAACAACCCTGCAGTCCGCCGGTCGTGGTTGTCACACACGGTGGGAAACCAGACCTTAGTGGCGTTGAAGCTCCGTGCGCCCATCCTGGCGCCAAGCGCTCTGAGGGATGCAGGGCACGCGTGCAGCTGCCCAGGCCTGCCCTCCAGGACCCGCATCTGGTCGGAGGTCTGTGTTTAACACAAAGAAGCGTGTAAAGACTCTGCCCACCCAGTTGTGAGAGCTGCCGGCTGCCGGCACTGGGCGTGGTGACTTTCTCGCCGATTTGGTGTGGAATGAGCAGGGCGGTTCCTGGTGCCGCGCAGGCCCCCAGGTCCGCAGGCGCTGCGGCGATGGAGGAGGGTTGTCTAGCAGGGTCAGACGTGAGCTGGGTCTTGGAGGACTGGTGGTCGGAGCAGAGAGATGCGATTGCCATTGCCAGCAAGGGAAGAGAGGGGAGAGGGCACCCAGCGTGTGGGAGATGTGCGCTAGGAGGGCGAGGAAGAAAGTGGGCCTCTGCGGGGAGTCCTTGCGTCCCCAGGAGGTTCCCCCCTGTTTCTCAGGTTCCTGGAGGGCGTGGCTGACAGGTAACCCTTCAGACCTGGGCTCGGGGTTCGTGCAGGGATGTTTCACTTCCCGTGACCAGCCGGCAACTCTGAAAGCACAGCTGCTCCGCTCTCCGTCAGGATGGATGGAGCAGGTCGTCTCTGTCGGAACAGAGGATGTGGAACCAGCGTGAGGCTGTTAAACAAGGAGCACTGTATCCTTCGCATCACGTGGCTTCCAGGCCAAACACAAATTCGATTTTACACAGAGAATATTTTTTCAATTAGAAGACAAAGCCTCGCCTGGCTAGCATGGCTCCGTGGTTGAATGTCGACTATGAACCAGGAGGTCACCTTCCAATTCCTGGTCCGGGCGCATGCCCAGTGTGGGGCGTGCAGGAGGCAGCCGATCAGTGATTCTCTCTCATCGCTGATGTTTCTATCTCTCCCTCTCCCTTCCCCTCTGAAGTCAATACAAATATTTTTTAAAAAAAGACAAAGCCTGCTTTTCCCCCTTGGTTTTTCCACCTTTATTGGGATATAGTTGACATTTAACGCTTTTTATAGACGAAAGAAACTCAGTCTTTCCCAGCTCTCAGTTGCAGAGAGATAACTAGTTAACAGCCTCCCTGTGCTGGGAGCAATCAGGAGGTGTTCTTAGATTTTTATACAATTAACTTTGTTATATGTAAATGTTTTCATGCTGTAGTCAGCGATGTGGAGGGAAGAGCAACATTAAGGACCATCTGTGGTGTGTCTCTGACTCTTCTTTCTTGTTACCGTGTAGGGAGAACAAAACTAAAACCTCCCCAAAATGTGGAAGTCGACATCATCGATGACACCTTCACCCTGCGCTGGGCCCGGAGCAGGGAGCCTGCCGGGAACGTGGCTGTGTCGGCGGATTACCTAATGTACGTGCCCCCTCGCTGGTGGCCATCATTTCTTTTCAGATTTTTGGAACACGTAGGGCTTTCCCCCCAGTTTTTGGAGAAATGTTATGTCTACGTAATATTTAGAGCTTCATTTCGGCAAAGAGACTTAGTCGACTTTATCTTCGGGCTTTGCCGCCAGTGGCTGGGGGTGGCGATGGTGGCAGCTAAGTCCGCACCGCCCCGTCTCCGCTTTGGCGCCGGGTCCTGTGACTGGAAATCACCCTGAGCTGGAGCCTCGCGGTCACTGGAGGGCAGGCAGGGAGTGACAGCAGAGAGGGTTCCGGAAGGAAACGGAGCTCGGAGGGGCAGTGCTTGGCGCTGGGCACCGGGCCGTCTGCTGACCTCTCCCTGTGCGAGAAGGAGCAGGTGCTGGGCGGCGGGGACCGGAGCCCCACCCTGCACCCTGCACCCCGGCCACACGCTCTTGTTCTCCAGTGGGTGGTCGATAAAACGAGGAGATGGGTCATCTCACAGATTTAGTAATTTTTTTAACTTGATTTTTAGAGGGAGAGGAAGGGGGAAAGAGAGAGAAACATGGGCGTGAGAGCGAAGCTTTGCGGGGCTGCCTCCGGTGAGGAGTCTCGGGAACGTTTCTAGTGGATTGAGGCGTCGTCAGCACCAGCCCGAGCCTAAGCTCGGCAGTTAACCCCTTCCCCAACAATTTTTTTGTTAAAAACGTTCCTTTTTCAGACTAATTTTTTTATTTTGGTTCTATATAGTATTTTTGATGCTGGTTATGAAAACAGTTTGTAACTCGTCTTCCTATAAACCATATTTTTTTACCATATTTTCTTAGTATACTCGTCGACGACTGAAAAAGAACATTTTGTGAAAACGTGTATACACGTTTCTGCCGGGGAAGGGGTTAAAGGAAGAGGTGACGGCCAGGAAGGACGTGTTCCATGCTGGTGTGTGTTTTGGGTAATTTTTTTAAAATGTGTTTTTATTGATTTTTAGAGAGAGAGGAAGGGAGAGAGAGATAGAAACATCAATGATGAGAGAGAAACATCATCAATCGGCTGCCTCCTGCACGCCCCCTACCCGGGACCGAGCCCACAACCCAGGCATGTGCCCTGACCGGGAATCAAACCATGACCTCCTGGTTCATGGGTCGAGCTATACCAGCTGGGCTATTTTTGGTAATTTTTAAAAACGTTTCTTTTTTTAAAAATAAGGTAGACTTAAAGTTAGGTCAGCACCAAAATTATTTGGATACCATTCCTAGTTTCCGTTGTCATAAAGCATCTTTAACCCTTTGCGGTCCAACTTTATTTTTGGAATTCTAACAGTCTGGTCCAAATTAATTGACGGGATTGAATGTTGAAGTTATCTGTCTCACTAGACCTCAGCTCGACGTTGGACCTGCTCCTAGCGCCTGGTCTGTCCAGTCAGCCTCCACGTTGGACAGAAAAGGGTTAAAGTGAAGTCTATAATATTACCCCAAATCAGCTAATGCTGGGACTGTGAACTGAGCTGGACAAAATGCCTCCTCGGACCAGTGTCCCAAGTGGGCAGGGCTCCCTGGGCAGGAGTCGGACCCCGCCTCTCGCGGCCTCCACTCCTCGCCCTGCCGCAGCAGGGCCTGCGCTGGAGGCGCGGGTGACCGTGGATTTCTTCCCGCGTCAGAAGGATCTGATGTTAATCACGTAGGCTTTTGGGTTGACTGGATCCACTTTGAGGACTTTGTTAGTGAAAGTTACCGTGAGTCCTTCGTTCCTGGTGCTGGGATGTCAGGAACACGGGGTCAGCAGGCAGAGGGGTCTTGGTAGTGAGGGCAGAGGAGCTTTCAAACTCTATGGACCCCGAGGCCTCTCTCAGGGCTGGCGGCTGTTCAGGGAGCAGACCGGCGGGACCCTCAGCTCCAGTCCCAGGTTCCCAGTAGGAGCAGAAGGTCCGGGAGTGAAGTGGTCGGCCAGAGGGCACAACTGCTCGTAGCAAAGTCCACTTCTACCTGGTGGGTCGTTCCTTCTCTGCTTCCCCACAAGATTAGAGAACCGTGTGCATTCCAGTCACTATGTCAGACCCTCCCTCTGAGGAATAAGAACCTGGTGTCTGCACTGGGAAGGGGGGAGGACAGTAACATGGCAGCTGGACAGAAACTGGAGCAGAAGTCACGGCGTGAACAGACCGCGTCCGGCATGCTCCCGGCTTTACCCATCCACTCACTCTTTCTCTTGCCTTTTTATTTTGAAGACCTGGGATCATGGATAATTGGACCAAACTGCCTGGGTGTCAACATGTTACTAGTGCCACATGCGACTTTTCTTCCCTCAAGATGAATGTTTATGAGGAGATTAAACTGCGAATAAGAGCAGAAGAGGGAAACAACACTTCTCCGTGGCGTGAGCTTGACACATTTATACCATTTCAACAAGGTGAGAAGCAGCTGCAGGGATCACATTGTATCATCTGTTCAGTTACCAGGCAGCTCACTTCCCACACCTGCACCTTTTTTTATACTAGAGGCCCGATGCACAGAATTCGTGCAAGGGGCTCAGCCCTCGCAGCCCCAGCTTCATCTGGAAGGTCATCAGAGGGTCGTCCAGATGGTTGTTCTGCTGTTTGGTCTAATTAGCATATTAGCTCTTCATTATATAGGATATTTTTCTTGATTTCAGGGAGGAAGGGAGAGATACAAACATCAATGAGAGAATCATTGATTGGCTGCCTCCTGCCTGCCCCCTACTGGGGATCAAGCCCACAACCTGGGCATGTGCCCTCACCAAGAATTGAACCATGATCTGGTGTAGGGCTCAATGCTCAACCACTATGCCATCCCGGCTAGGCCCAAAGATAAATCAGATCATGGCATTCCTCCAGTCATAGCCCTCAGATTCCTTACTCCCTGGCCACGAGTGACCTCTGACCTCATTGTCCACCACCCAGCCATTCCAGGCCCCTCCTGTCTCTTGAACGTGGTAGCCCCTGCCCATCTTAGGGGCCTAGACCTGAGTGCCGGCCGGGACCTCACTTCCTCCCTAGATGTTTGCGTGGCTTGCTCCCTTGTTTCAGTCACATCTCAGAGGCTCCCCCTGACTAACTTACCTGAGACACCCCTTGCTCATCCTCTGTCCCCGTGTAATCTTCATGTTTCCTTACGCACGCCTGTCACACACGTGTGTGTCTGCAGGGATGCTGCGTTCCCCGGGACAGTGGGCTCCGGGACTGCCTGTTTCACACTGTGAGGCTCAGACAGCACTCAGAAGTGAGTGGGTGCATGGCATCTTGGTCATGAAGGTGCAAGTCAGTGTCCCGATCTTTACAGCTCGGATCGGTCCCCCGAAGGTATACTTAGAAGCCGAAGACAAGGCAATAGCGATCAACATCTCCCCTCCCGGAGCCGAGGACAGTATCATGTGGCAGCAGGAAAACCCCCAGTACAGCGTGATCATCTGGAGGAACATGTCGGGAGCGCAGGTGAGCGCCGCCCTCGCCCGTGTCCCATGGAGACTGACACCCTGACGTGTGGCTGGTGCTCTCCTAAAGAGCAGGCTTCTGTTTTTTTGTTGTAGCCTTGGAATGAAACACATCACTCCAGGTTTCCCAGAATTAAAATTCACAAGCTCGTGCCAGAGACCACGTACTGTGTGAGAGTGAAGGCGCGCCTGCTCCTGCACCCGAACCCTGCGGAGTTCAGCCCCGTGCACTGTGTGAACACCACAGGTGAGGCCATGGTCCGCGGGCACACAGTGCGGCCAGCGGGCATCTTGCACTTTAGGTGCTGAAACTCATAGGATGGTTTAGTGGGTAGTTAAAAGCATTTACATAAGCCAGAAAATGGCTCAGAATCCACAGAAAAGGGTGGTAGTTGCTGGAGGAACAGTTAGCCTTGCAAAACTGCCTTATAGGCGAAATCTGTATAATAAAAGCCCAAGCGACTGTTAAGGCGGAACAACCAGTCGCTATGATGTGCCACTGACCACCAAGGGGCAGACACTCAACACAGGAGCTGCCCCCTGGTGGTCAGTGTGGTCCCGCAAGGGGGAGTACCACTCAGCCAGAAGCCGGGCTCACAACTGGTAAGCGCAGCAGCAGTGAAAGTAGCCTCTCCCACCTCCATGACAGTGCTAAGGAGCAGCGAGCTGAGTGTTAAGGAGCTGCAAGCAGGTGGGCAGTAAAGAGTGAGGGGTCCCAGACTGCAAGAGGGATGTCCGACTGCTGGCTTAGGCCCAGTCACCGCAGGGAGTGGGACTAAGCCGTCAGGCGGACATTGCCCAAGGGGTCCCGGACTGTGAGAGGGCATAGACCAGGCTGAGGGAACCCCCACCCATCCCCAGTGCATGAATTTCGTGCACCACGCATTTAGTGTTTAAATATGAAAACATCCCGGTAGATTTATTTCATCAGTGACATCTTGTCAACAATTCAGGTCAAGGGTAGGAGCTTAGGTTTGTTTATTTTAATTATAAATTTAGTATACTTTGTGGGGTTTTTGTTTATTTTTTAAAGATTTAATTTATTATTTTTAAATATAATTTTTATTGTTTTCAGAAAGGAAAGGGGAGAGAGAGAGAGATAGAAACATTACTGATGAGAAAGCAGCATGGATCGGCTGCCTCCTGCACGCCCTCTACTGGGAATCGAGTTTGCAACCCTGGCATGTGCCCTGACCAGGAATCTAACCGTGACCTCCTGGTTCATAGGTCAATGCTCAACCACTGAGCCACGCCAGCTGGACTGTGCTTTTTTTTTGAGTCAAACCACAGGGCAGGGTGTGAAGTGATGTTTTCCTCTCCTGCCTCCCTCCCCGTTTCCATTCGTCAGAGAGCAGGTGGCTGGGCTCCTGTCAGCATGTACAGACTGGCAGTGGTTCTGTTTTTGTTTGTTTTCATCTTTATTCAGATTATTACAGTTGTCCCTCTTTTTTCCCCCCATAGCTCCCCTCCACCCAGTTCCCACCCCACGTCTAGCTCTCGCCACCACACCATCCTCGTCCATAGGTATAACATCTTTGTCTAATCTCTTCCCGCATCCCCCACATCCTGTTCCCCCCGAGAATTGTCAGTCTGCTCCCTTTCCATGCCCCTGATTCTATTACATTCCAGTTTATTCTGTTTATCAGATTTTTTATTCATTTTATTTTTAGTTCCCTTATTGATAGATATGTATTTGTTGTCACTTTGTGGTTCATAATTTTTTATCTTTACCTTTTTCTTCTTCCTCTTCTTAAAGCATGCCCTTCAGCATTTCACATAATCCTGGTTTGGTGGTGATGAACTCCTTTAGCTTTTTCTTGTCTGTAAAGCTCTTTATCTACCTTCAATTCTAAATGATAGCTTTGCTGGATAAAGTAATCTTGGTTGTAGGTCCTTGGCATTTCATCACTTTGTATATTTCTTGCCACTTGAGAAATCAGCTGACAGTCGTATGGGTACTCCCTTGTAGGTAACTAACTGTTTTTCTCTTGCTGCTTTTAAGATTCTCTCTTTGTCTTTTGCCCTTAGCATTTTAATGATGATGTGTCTTGGTGTGGGCCTCTTTGGGTTCCTTTTGTTTGGGGTTTTCTGCGCTTCCTGGACTTGTAAGTCTATTTCTTTCACCAGGTAGGGGAAGTTTTCTGTCATTTCTTCAAATAGGTCTTCAATATCTTGCTCTCTCTCCTGGCACCCCCATAACTCGGATGTTGGTTTGCTTGAAGTTGTCCCAGAGGCTCCTTACACTATCTTCATATTTTTGGATTCTTTTTTCTTTTTGCTCTTCCAGTTGGGTGTTTTTTTGCTTCCTCATATTTCAAATCTTTGACTTGATTCTTGGGATCCTCTAGTCTGCTGTTGAATCTCTATATTATTCTTTTTCTTTATTTCAGTCAGTGTATGCTTAATTTCTGACTGGTCCTTTTCCTTTTTTTTTTTTTTTTTTTTTTTGGCATTCTCACTAAGATCCTTGAAGGTCTCACTAAGTTCCTTGGAGGTTTCTAGAAGATTCTTTAGTAACTTTATAACTGTGGTTTTGAACTTTATATCCAGTAGTTTGCTTTCTTCCATTTCTTTCATTTGTGACATGTTTCTTTGTCTCTACCTTTTGGCTACTTCCCTGTGTTAGTTTCTATGTATTGGGTAGCTGCTAAGTCTCCTTGAGTTGGTAGAAGGGCCTTGTGTGCTAGGTGTCCTATAGGGCCCAGTGGCTCAGCCTCCCCAGTCACCTGAACTGGGCACTCTAGGTACACCCCTTTGTGGGCTGTGAGCACAGTGTTGTAGTTGAGCCTTGATTGCTGTTGGTGTTACTGGGAGGAATTGACCTCCAGGCCAATTGGCTGTGAGGACCAGCTGTGTCTACAATGGAAGAACTGCTGTGCAGGAGACACCCTTCTGGGGCAAGACTTGCTTCAGTGGGGCTTTGGTGCTCACTGAGTCTGCACCCTGAGTGTTTCTCTTATGGATGTGAAGAGTTATAATCTGGATGGTCTCACACTGACCACTGGGTACACAGGCTCTTGGATCTCCAAGGAGGTACAAAGTCAGCCACTGCCTGGGGCCACCCAGCAGGAGCTACAGAGAGATCTGCAGATTCCTCCTGTTTGTATCGGGTTTGGAAGTGCCCAGACCAGGCCCAGCTGTGAAGCAAAGCAGGCTGGTGCCGGTGCCGGCCTTGGGCCTTCTTTTGATGGCTTTGGGGCTCCCTGACCCAGCTGCAGCTTGTTTGGCAGGTTTTAGGCTGAGAAAGGACAGGCCATTCATATCCAAAAGCTGCTGCGCACAGCTTGGGCGGGGCTGTAAATTGGGTGGGGTCTCGGAATCTCCAGGGCGGAGCAAACAGCAATGGCTGCCAGTCAGCCCTGCACTGGGGAGGTCCCAGCACAGGAACAATGACTGCTGCAAGCACCTCCATCTGGAAGAAAGCTGCACCTGTGTTCCTGCCCCAGTGCCAGACAGTCCAGTTTCTCCCCATATATGTCTGGGTCCCCCAGAGTCTTGCCCGGAACTGGAGTTCAGAGCAAGCGGGAGCTTGTATCTCCTTCCAAAATAAAAATGCAGCCCGTTCCGTGCCTCCGTACCTCCTACCAGCCTCAATGCGCTCTCTTCTTTACCTCTCTGGTTGTAGTACTTCCTCTCAGCCAGCTTTCCCGCGGTTCTGGATGATGGTTGTTCTGTCTTTTAGTTGTAATTTTGATGTGGTTGTGGGAGGCAGCAAGTACAGTGTTTACCTATGCCGCCATCTTGGTTCTCTATCAGTTCTGTTTTGTTTTAAATTTTTAAAAAAGTCTTGCTGCATACATGTGGAAGCCACTTATTTCAGCTGATACGTTGAGACTCTCCTTGTATGTCAGCAGGTACACATGGGCCTCCCCATCCTCTTAGGTGGCGGCATAGCCGTGCACACATGGACACGCAGCATGACTAACTGAACCACGCAATGATTGAGCACACGCCTTCCATCTGCCCTGCTGCAAGTGCGAATTCTCGCCACATGTATTTCGCTAGAGTAGACATGTGCTTTTTTGTATTCTGTGTCTTCCAGTTGAAAATGAGCTGCCTGCTCCCGAAAATATACAGGTCATTCTGGAAAACGACACCTATGTTCTCAAGTGGGATTACACACACGACAGCGTGACGTTTGAGGCTCAGTGGCTCAAGTAAGTTCTCTCCTGCGTGCCCCTCTCACCTTGTGTCCGCGGGCTGCGCTCCTGCGGCTCCCCCACAGGCTGGCCGGCCCCTGCGATCGCGGTGTTGGTTGCCTTGTTGGAGACTGGCCATCTCATTCCACACTGGCTCTGCCCATGGCTGCTGCTGACACAGCGCTGGTCACGTGACCGCTCTGGGCCCAGTGTCTTCATCTATTGTGAGATGCGTGTGTTCTGTAACATGGGGTGCCTCCGGTTCTCTGTCTTGTGAAGGCGTGTGAGGTGTGTGTTCTGAAACATGCCCATTTTTTTTTTCGGGTTTAGAAAACATTGTTAATGGTCAGTTTGACTCGGTGTTTTTAGCTCTTATTTCATCCAACGTCCACCCAGTGAATTTCCTGTGATTACTGCCCTTTAGCACTACAGTCGTTTTCATTTTCCCAGCTCCTGATAGAGTTGCCCTGGGGAAGTCCGCTAGCGCCCCTGGGACCGGGCTTCTTGGAATGGCTTTTTTTTTTTCGGCTTTCAAACAACTTTATTAGAGGCTGTTTTAAATGACAACTCCCAATTCTTCTTAATTTGCTTTTTTACAAATTCCAGTTAGAACAGTGTTTATACAGGACAGTCATTTTTGCATTGATCTTTGCGTCCTATTTAAACTGCCCGTCAGGCCATTGCGGTAGAATGAAAAGTGCCACAGTGAGGCTGCAGGTTGACCAGCACCACTGAGCAGGGGCCGGGGGGGGGCGCGGGGGCTGCGAGGGAGAAGCCCACTTCACAGGTGGGGCGAGCGCTGCCACCCTCTCCTCTAGCCCCCCAAACTCACAGTGATAGGCACCTCGCGGCCTTGTCATTCAGAAAAGGTGAAATAGAGACCCTTCTGGTCCAAAGAAGGGTTTGGACTTCCATCTTCAACGGAATTGAGGTTTCTCCCACTCTTCCCATCCCCCATTGAACACTCAGGTCCTAAGGCTCCCCGTGTGCACGCGCGTCTCCCCAACCGGCCAAGGACCCTCTCTGGGACCAGGGCCCCCCTCCGCTCCTGGCCTTGGACAGATGTGGGCGGTGGCAGGAAGGCCACTCCCACTCCTCACCCACCTCTTGGGTGTGGGAGGGTACAATCAACCATGAACATAAATATGAATAAAAAATGAACTTGAAAATGACAGGTTATTAACTAAACAAATCTATAAAAATAGTTAGGACATGACTCTGTTCAAATAAATACGAAATAAATAGGCTCGGAGCATGATCCGTGGCATCAGTGGAATGTGCGGCTGGTCCCACCGCCCCAGCTGGGATTGGACAGGAATCCCGGGGCTGCAGGGACAGACTGTAATGCATCAGCCAAGCTCTCTACTCCCTCTGTCTTCCCTCCGGGAGCTCAGGGCTTGCACTTCCGTCCAGTCTGTCTTTCTGAACAAAACCCTTCCTCAAAAATACCTAATTAAGGCCCTTAAGCCCTTTTCCTTCTCAGGGCACGCAGACACGGGCAGAAACCTCCCGTTACCCCACACCCCCTGCCTCCCGCCAGAGCAGGGACGGAGCTGGATCTGAGCTGGTGCCAGTCCCGACAGAGCCCGGAGCAGCTCAGAGCACCCGGAGGCCCCAGCAGCGCAGGGCAGAGGCAGAAAACTGTTTTCCTGCAGTTCTCTGTCTTGCGGAGGCGTGTTCTGTGCCATGGGGGCCTCCGGTTCTCTGCCTTGCGAAGGCATGTGAGAGGCGTGTTCTGTGCCATGGGGGCCTCCGGTTCTCTGCCTAGCGGAGGTGTGTGAGAGGCGTGTTCTGTGACATGGGGGCCTCCAGTTCTCTGCCTTGCGAAGACGTGTGAGAGGCGTGTTCTGTGACATGGGGGCCTCCAGTTCTCTGCCTTGCGAAGACGTGTGAGAGGCGTGTTCTGTGACATAGGGGCCTCCGGTTCTCTGCCTTGCGAAGGCGTGTGAGAGGCGTGTTCTGTGCCATGGGGGCCTCCGGTTCTCTGCCTAGCGGAGGTGTGTGAGAGGCGTGTGTTCTGTGACATGGGGGCCTCCGGTTCTCTGCCTTGCGGAGGTGTGATTCTGGTTGCGGTGTTGCTCCCCGATGGGAACGTCCTCTCCCTCAGAGCTCACTTCTCCGAGAGGCTCGTGTCCTCAATCCCGGCCCAGGGTCTTGGCAGCACGCCCACCCCGGCCACTGCCAGGCGCCGCACGGCGTCACTGAGTGCGCACCGGGAAGAGTATTTGCACATCTGGAACCATCAGTAAAGTGCAGCCAAGCAGGACACGCTGAGCTCTGGGTGCCGTCCCCGTCGCCTCTTCAAGTGTTCATAGCAGCTGTCTAGCAG
Organism: Myotis pilosus; assembly: GCA_036010255.1. Classification (NCBI taxonomy): domain Eukaryota; kingdom Metazoa; phylum Chordata; class Mammalia; order Chiroptera; family Vespertilionidae; genus Myotis; species Myotis pilosus. Next base: position 1,737,776 of record JASKON010000002.1, read on the forward strand.
CCGGCCGCAGCTCCCAGGCATGGAAGGGCCCCGCGCACAGGCCGAGGAGCCCCCGTGCCCCCGGGTGCTCCCCCGAGGACAGGCTCTCGTCCCCTGGCACCCACTTCCTGAGGGCACTGTTCACCGTTACAGCCCAGCCCCTAACAGGATGGCTGCCTGCTACAGGCACTCAATACAAATACTTAAAAACCAATGCATTTGGAATTAAAAACAAACTTTTTTTGTCTTAAAAGGTCTTACTTGAAAAGGATGCCTGGAAGCGAGTCAGAAAAGTGGGCGCAAGTGCAGGGCTGCGAGCGCACCCCCGTGGCCCGGTGCGCCCCGCCCCCGGACATGTTCCGGAAAAGGTTCTACGTCCGCGTCCGGGCCTCCCGCGGGAACAGCTCGTCCCCCTGGTCCCGGGAGGAGGAGTTTGACACTAGAAGACGAGGTAAGCCGGTCGCTTTACTCTGGGTTCCGATCCTGCACCCCGGAGGCCCTTTGCCCTCATCTCATCTGAGTGACCGCCGTGCCCTCGCCCCCAGTTGTTATCCCTCCTCTGGTCGTGGCCTTGAAGCCCCTGAGCAGCCACTCGCTCCAAGTCTCCATCGGCTTCCAGGACCAGACCGAGCTCCAGCACTATCCGCTCACCTACGAAGTCAGGTTTTGGGAAAACGCTTCAAATGCAGAGGTAAATAGACCAGTGTGATTTTGTAATTGAGAGTTCTAATTGGTCGAGTGACAATAAAGCTTGGCTCTGCCGGCGGGGCTCAGGGATTGAGCTTTGGCTTATGAACCAGGAGGTCAAGGTTGGATTCCTGGTGAAGGCACAGGCCTGGGTTGCGGGCTCGATCCCCAGTAGGGAGTGTGCAGGAAGCGGCCAATCAGTGATTCTTTCTCATCATATCTCTCCGTCTCCCTTCCTCTCTGAAATCAATAAAAATGTATTTTTTAAAAAGCTTGACGTTAAAATTATAGGGAAATTTTCAGCCTGTAAGACTCCGTGGGCACGCTGTCCCTCCAGGGAGCACGTCCGCACCTTGCCCGCCCCTCCTTCCCCAGGGCACGCATCTCCTGACCTCAAGGGGCCGCAGGAGACTTGCAGCCAGGGGAGCAGTGGGCCGCTCGTCCCCCAGGCCCCCTTTCTCTGACTCCCCGGGAGCAGGGCAGCCGGGCTCTCCTGTCGCTGCTTCTATTCAAGGTCCTTCCTGTTTCACTGTCCTCAGCTTTCATAAACGTCCTCCAAAAACAAAAACAAAATCAAGAAAGATGCTGTGACTGCCCCGTCCCTGGTCAGGGCGCAGGCCCGGGTGGCGGGGCCAGTTCTCTTGTCATTGATGTTCTGTCACTTTCTCGCTCTCCCCTCTCTCTAAAATCAGTAAAAACATTTTTTTAATTAAAATTAAAAAGTGCTCTTTGCAGGAGCACCTTTGACTTTCTGGCTTGGTGGTAGTGTCCCGTCTCAATGTCTCAATCCAGAGTCTCTTGAGCGGGCGCCAGCTGTGTGGGAGGCCAGTCTGGGCGAGTCTAGAGACCTGGGAAAGCAGACGTCCCGGGCGAGCCCGCGGGGCAGAGCCTGCCATGGCGCTTGTCGTTCACAGCGGAAGACCTTTGTGGAGCAGAGAGCCGACTTCACGGTCCTCAGCCTGAAGCCGCGGACGGTGTACTGCGCGGACACCCAGGCACTGCTGGAGGACGGGCCGAGGAGCCAGCGCAGCAACATCGCGTGTGCCGCGACAGAAGCAGGTGCGCAGCTCCCAGCGCGTCTTAAAAAGGCGACTTCAGCCCTGGCCAGCGTGGCTCAGTGGATAGAGCGTCAGCCTGTGGACCACAGGGTTCTGGGTTCGATTCTGGTCCAGGGCACGGACCTCGGTGGCAGGCACCACCCCGGCCCGGGGCCCGGTCGGGGCGCGTGCAGGAGGCAACAGATCGACGTGTCTCTCTCACATCGATATTTCTCTCCATCTTCCCCTCTCTCTTCCACTCTCTCTAAAAATCAATGGAAAAATAACCTTTTGCGAGGATTTAAAAAATAAAATAAAGCCCTAACCGGTGTGGCTCAGTGGATAGAGTGTCGGCCTGTGGACTGAAGGGTCCCGGGTTCGATTCCGGTCAGGGGCATGTGCCAGGGTTGCGGGCACATCCCCAATGGGAGGTGTGCAGGAGGCAGCTGATTGATGTTTCTCTTTCATCGATGTTTCTAACTATCCCTCCCTTCCTCTCTGTAAAAACATCAGTAAAATATATAAACAAAGAGAAAATAAAATAAATGCAATTTCATAAAAACAGTTCCGCTCACTGAGAAGCATGCAGGACATCCCACTGCACAAGCGTTTCTAATGAGCCAGGGCTCGGGGAGACCTTCAAGCCAAGGCTTCGGGTTTTAATGGTCAGTTTGACTCGGTGTTTTTAGCTCTTATTTCATCCAACGTCCACCCAGTGAATTTCCTGTGATTACTGCCCTTTAGTGCTACAGTCGTTTTCATTTTCCCAGCTCCTGATAGAGTTGCCCTGGGGAAGTCCGCTAGCACCCTGGGACCGGGCTTCTCGGAATGGCTTGGTCTAGGCTGGTTTTCGTGTCTGGCACTGGTCCCAGTGCGGCTGTGTGTGTGGCGCTGGGTGACGCGGGTGTCGGGGTCTCTGTGTCAGGCTGTCCCTTCACCTGGGTCTCGGATGCCCTCCCAGGCCCCTCTGATGAACGCCATGGCCGACAGGTGGCCTGGGCGCTGCCGCCAGAGGTATTTCTCAGGCTGTTATTTAACGGATTTCCTGCCTTGGCTGGTGTGGCTCAGTGGATAGAGCATCAGCCTGTGGACTGAAGTCCCGGGTTCGAGTCTGGTCAAGGGCACAGGCCCGGGTTGTGGGCTCAATCCCCAGTAGGGGGCGTGCAGGAGGCAGGTGATCCATGATTCTCTCTCATCATTGATGTTCCTATGTCTCCCTCTCCCTTCCTCTCTGAAATCAATAAAAAATATATATATTTTTAAATAATCTTAAAGGAGTAGATGTCCTTCACCGGCTCTCTCTCCCACGAGCTCTCAGGGCCTTGCGCGCATTTGTGCGCCAGACCGGCCCGGCTGAGCGCCGTGTGCTTGTTTTCAGGAGGCGCCCCCGGAGCCCCGCTGGCGGCTGGCGTTAGCGCTGCGCTCGCCACCCTGCTCGTCCTCTGCGCTGCACTCGCCCTCGGGAAGCTGGTCCATTACGTGTTCTTCCCGGCGGGGAAGCCGCCCGCCACCATCGACGAGGTAGGTGCCTCCCTTCTGCCCGCCAGCGCGGAGCATCCATCTCAGGTCCCGTCCTACACTCGCCAGAGGCGACCCCGCGTGTGCGTGACTCACTGACGGGTTTGTTCCGAACGAACGGCGTGATGCCCACGACGTGCTCGGGGCTGACTTCTGTGTGAAGCTGCAGCTCTGAGAACTCGCAGACTGACTGACCCTTTCAATGACCGTTTCTCCTCTTTTCCTTTTTAAATTAGTATTTCCCCGAGGAGCCCATGAAGAATCTGTTGCTCTCCACTTCTGTGGAGCAGACTGAAGAGTGTTTCATCATTGAAAATGTAGACGCTGTCTCCACAAAAGAAGTGAATCACCTGGATGAGGATCACAAAACATACACCTCCCAGGCGAGCCAGGACTCGGGCAACTACTCCATTGAAGACGAGAGCGGGGAGAGCGGCGGCAGCCAGGCCGGCGAGGAGCTGGGCCAGCGCGGGGCGGGGGCGGGCGCGCGCTCAGCGGGCGGGGGGTTTGCGTGACGCTGGGAGCCTGAGGCCCGGCTCCTGCGGGAACTGTCGAGAGGGTAGGGCTTGTTGGGAAAGAAAACATCTTGGGATCACAGGTCCTAAAAGTACAGGCGCGCGCTTGACCTGTTCACAGTTGAAGAGAAGTAGCGGGACACGTCTGCCACGGCCCGTCCACACGGGAGGCTCTGGAGGCCTCAAAGAGCAGCCACGGGGCCGAGTCGGGGTCCAGTGCCAGCTCGGCCCAGGGAGGCCTGGTGCTGCCAGTTACCCTGCCTGGTGCCTGGCAAGGACGCATCCTCGTTCCCCGGAGACAGTCAGACACTTGGTCTTTCCTGGGGACCGGAAGCAGACTCTAGGAAATGTCTTTAGAAAAGCTGGGTGCCCTTCACTCTAGAAGACACTGCGCCCCGCCCGTGTGGCTCTGGGTTGGGCATTGCCCGTGCACAGAAAGGCCGCCGGCTCGACTCCCGGTCAGGGCACAGTGCCCAGTAGGGCCCTGGGCTTGCCTGCCCGTGTGGGGTGCGTCAGAGGGAAATCCCCGAAGCCCCGGTTAACACACCAGTGGGGGTAGGTCCCTAAGACGGGGCGCATGGCGTCTTCAGGGCCTCTGGGCCTCAGGAGCCAGTGGCCAAGCAGCAGACAGGCTCGGGTGCCTGCTGGCGGGGCCTTGTTTGCAGCTGACGGGGTTTCTGAAAACCATGGACTCGGGAGCCCAGAAACCTGCCTCGGAATTCCAACATGAGGGGCGGGGGGGAGAGGGGGCAGACAGCGCCCAGGAGCGTCCGCAAGGCTTTCTCAGCGCAGCCAGAGCTAACGTAGGTTCACGTGGGCGTGAACGGGGCGCAGCTCTAGACACTGCACACGGACACCGCGTGCACCCGTCCGAGGTGGCCCAGGTCCAGAAGCACCACGGACAGATCCCATTAGGAATCAGCCAGAACCTCGGCGTCTGACTGGGCTCGGCCACCTGCACGAAGCAATTTTAAAATATAATGGAGCCCGAACCTTCCCCCGCTGCCCGGCCCGACTGCCTGGTGCGTCGTCGGGTATCTGTTTTGTCTGCTGTCTGCCCCCCCAGGCCGGGCTCTGAGAGCAGGGCCTTCCCGGGAGCCCGGGGCCTCCGTGAGGCTGGGCCTGCACACGGCAGTGCAGGAAACGTGACCGAGTGGACGAGAGAGAACACGGGAACCGTGCATGCCTCTGACAGCATCTGCATGTTGATGGGGTTCTGGAAGGACATGCCAACATTTCCATGCAAAATTCTCTTGTACCAATAATTTCACTTGTACTTTTGCCTGAAGCCCAGTTGGTGTAAATAGTTTTATATGATAAAACTGGAGCCAAAAGTCTTTCGTTGTTGTGCTGAACTTAAACTTCTATACACCAAAGGGGCTGCCACGGGGACCTTCACAAAGTTTTCACAGGGGAGGGGCTGGTGCCAGAGCCTGAGGCCGAGATCCAGCACAGCGTCCCTGCCCCTGCCCCCCCACCCTTGCCCCTACACCCCCCGCCCCTGTGCCTACCCCCCCACTCCTGCCCCTACACCCCCACCCCTGTGCCTACCCCCCCCCGCCCCTGCGCTACCCCCGCCCCTGCCCCTACACCCCGCCCCTGTGCCTACTCCCCCGCCCCTGCCCCTACACCCCCACCCTGTGCCTACCCCCGCCCCTGCCCCTACACCCCGCCCCTGTGCCTACTCCCCCGCCCCTGCCCCTACACCCCACCCCTGTGCCTACCCCCCCGCCCCTGCCCCTACACCCCCACCCCTGTGCCTACCCCCCGCCCTGCCCCTACACCCCCACCCCTGTGCCTACCCCCCACCCCTGCCCCTACACCCCCCGCCCCTGTGCCTACTCCCCCACCCCTGCCCCTACACCCCCCGTGCCTACCCCCACCCCTGCCCCTACACCCCCGCCCCTGTGCCTACCCCCCGCCCCAGCCCCTACACCCCCACCCCTGTGCCTACTCCCCCACCCCTGCCCCTACACCCCCGCCCTGTGCCTACCCCCACCCCCTGCCCCCACACCCCCACCCTGTGCCTACCCCCGCCCCTGCCCCTACACCCCACCCCTGTGCCTACCCCCGCCCCTGCCCCTACACCCCCGCCCCTGCGCCTACCCCCGCCCCTGCCCCTACACCCCCCGCCCTGCCCCTACACCCCCGCCCCTGCCCCTACACCCCCGCCCCTGTGCCTACCCCCCTGCCCCTGCCCCTACACCCCCACCCCTGTGCCTACCCCCCACCCCTGCCCCTACACCCCCCTGCCCCTGTGCCTACCCCCTGCCCCTGCCCCTACACCCCCACCCCTGTGCCTACCCCCTGCCCCTGCCCCTACACCCCCGCCCCTGCCCCTACACCCCCGCCCCTGCCCCTACACCCCCTGCCCCTGTGCCTACCCCCCTGCCCCTGCCCCTACACCCCACCCCTGTGCCTACCCCCCTGCCCCTGCCCCTACACCCCCCGCCCCTGTGCCTACCCCCCTGCCCCTGCCCCTACACCCCCACCCCTGCGCCTACCCCCCACCCCTGCCCCTACACCCCACCCCTGCGCCTACCCCCCACCCCTGCCCCTACACCCCCACCCCTGTGCCTACCCCCCTGCCCCTGCCCCTACACCCCCACCCCTGTGCCTACCCCCCACCCCTGCCCCTACACCCCCTGCCCCTGTGCCTACCCACCCCCGCCCCTGCACAAGCAGCCTGGGTGCTTTCCTTCCCGACCTCACCTCCCTTGGGCGCCGCCGCAGGAGTGGGTGCAGGCGCCTGACCCGTGCGCTGGACTCCACGGTTCTCCTGCAAATACTTCTTTTCCTGCGGGATCAGCTCTTCCTACGGAGACTCCGACCCACACCGCCTGCCTCCCGGGCTTCTGCATCCGAGCTGGAACCCGGCCGACATTCGGGAACCTTCGGTTTCAGTGTTTCCAATGAGCTTTCTCAGGCTTTTTCCAAAATGGACAGGGGAGCGAACTATTTAGTAAATTCATCTCTGGTGCCCGAGAAGCGCCCTGTTCCTCCGCGGCAGCGACAACGCCAGCGAAAGAGGCAGCGCGTCCCTCCCCACCCCCCAGATGCTCACAGCAGCACGTCCCCCCTCCCCCTCCCCCTCCCCCAGGTGCTCACAGCAGCACGTCCCCCTCCCCCTCCCCCTCCCCCCAGGTGCTCACAGCAGCACGTCCCCCTCCCCCTCCCGCCTCCCCCCCAGGTGCTCACAGCAGCACGTCCCCCCTCCCCCCTCCCGCCTCCCCCCCAGGTGCTCACAGCAGCATGGGCCACGCACACACGGCACTGGCTGGGCTGCTGTCATCGGGGCGGACGTCAGGAGCACTGGGTCCCACCTGAGGGCGAAGAAAAGCGGGAAGAGGAAGGTGACGCGTTCACGCAGCGGGTGCCTGGGCTCCTGCCCCCGTGGCTGGTCCCCTGAGCGCGGCCCCGCCGAGGGCCTGCGAGTGAAGGAGCCGCCATCGTGAAGACGAAGACAAGAAGACGGTGGTGGAGCAGACATCCCGGCTTAGGAAGGAAAGGCCTTGAGCAGGGGGGGTGGCGGGGAGACTGCCCACAGCTGGTGTAAAGGGAACCTTGTCCATCAGCAGGAGGGGTGGCGGGGAGACTGCCCACAGCCGGTGTAAAGGGAACCTTGTCCGCGGTGCCCGCCCCGCCCTGAGAGCTCCCGACCCCCGGCCCCGCGAGGACGGCTGCGGGGAGGGAACGGACAAGAGGAAACATGTCCTTTCCCTCCGGTGGGAAGAGGAGGCCGTGCCCAGTTCTTGTAACTTTGGGGCTCTGGAGTTTGCTTTGAAAAGTGACTATGAATTTTATAGAATGAAAGTACATCATCCACTCTGAAGCCTGCCCCAAAGACCCCCCCGCCCCCCGTAGAGGCCTCGTGTCCCTGTCCGTGTCCGTGACCAGCCTGGCGCACTCCCTGGGAGGGCCCCTAGCGTCTGCCCGCAGCTCCATGGCAGCAGGGCTGCCTTTCTGGTTGCTCCTCACCCGAGGGCATTTTTCCGTGGATTTTTAGGGAGAGTGGAAGAGAGAGGGAAAGACAGAGAGAAACGTGGATGTGGAAGAGACTCGTCGATTGGTTGCCTCCTGCACATGCGCCCTGACCTGTGCCCTTGGCCAGAATCGAACCTGGGACCCTTCAGTCCACAGGCCTTCGCTCTATCCACTGAGCCACACCGGTTTCGGCAGGACTGTCTGCCAGCTCCGAGCTGGCCCTGGAAGCAGCTCATAAACGACGAAGTGGACTCGCCGCTAGAGGGAGACAGTTACCCCGTTTACACCCACAACCAGCTGGTGTTTTAGGAATTGATTCCTACCTTGGAGAAGGCGGGGCTGACGCTGTGACATCGGGTGGCGTTGCTAGATTTCGCCAATAAAAATGCTGGATATCCGGTTACATTTGAATTAAATTTGAATTTCAGGTCAACAAGAATCTTTGTAGCTGGAGTGTGTGCCCAATATTGCATGGGACATATTTATAATAAAAATGTTTTTTGTGGTCAAATGCTTTGAATATTCCGGCATTTACTTGTGGAAAGAGATGATTGTGAATTTGCTAGTGTAGGCGTATATCACTCCCTCTTTGAAATCTCAGTGATTTCTACCACGTCAGCACGTAGGACCTGTGCTTCACCCGTGATTTCAGATAAACACCCACCCCTGGTTTGTGTCCCTGCACTATTGGGGCCGTGCTGACAGGGGGATATTATTATTCATTGTTTGCCTGGGATCCGCACGCAGCTGGGCGTCCTGCGTTTTCATTGCAAACCTCGAGACGTTCAGCTGCGAAAGGACTATGGGCCCTCCCAGGCCCACAGGCCCACAGACCCACAGGCCCACAGGCCCACAGGCCCACAGACCCACAGACCCACAGGCCCACAGACCCACAGGCCCACAGGCCCACAGGCCCACAGCCCCACAGACCCACAGGCCCACAGGCCCACAGGCCCACAGACCCACAGACCCACAGGCCCACAGGCCCACAGGCCCACAGACCAATGTGCAGAACGCCCGACAGAGACTTGCACCAGCGGCATCACCATGACGTGTTGCACTCACCGCGGAAAACAATGGTTACAAACATTCAGAGAGCGTGATCGTCCGTATGGAAAACTACAATAATTAATACAGAATAATACAGAATAAGCTCTGTTTCACCTACTCACAGCTGGAAACCCGCCTGTGCCCCACCCTCTACAGCCAGAAAAGTAAATTCGAATCTAACTCGGTCCCTGGGAGAAGGCTGGGGCCTCTCCACAGGGGGGGGGGGGGGGGGGCGCGGCTCCCCGAGGGTCTGCCCTGCAGCCGCCTCCGGCCGCTTCTCACCGCTCAGCTCACAGGTTCGGTAACCGCGGTCCCTCTGAGCTGGTGAGACCCAGATGTGGTAGGAACTGCGGAGAAGCCCCAGCCGGTGTGGCTCAGTGGATAGAGCGCCGGCCTGTGGACTGAAGGGTCCCAGGTTCGATGCCCGTCAGGGCACATGCCTGGGTTGCGGGCTTGATCCCCAGGAGGGGACGTGCAGGAGGCAGCCAGTCAATGATTCTCTCATCAGTGATGTTTCTCTCTCTCCCTCTCCCTTCTTCTCTGTGTGAAATCAATAAAAATATACTTTAAAAAAAAAACTGCCGAGAAAATGGCCCGGGAGTTGGTCCGGGTGCCTCAGGGGTCTCTGAGGAGGCACAGCAGGGTCCCCATGGTGGGGGGGACCGTGTACAGGTCGCCTGAGGCAGTGCAGCTGGAGGGTGGCGGGCGAGGAGCCGCACCGGCGGCGAGGGAGCGGAGCAGACACAGCCCGCGGCCGGGTGCAGGGGGCTCGCCTGCTGCTCCCGGGCTCGGACAGTGGCTGGTCGCCGAGTCCAGTGCTGCCGGCTCTCAGCCTCGCCCCCCGGGAGGAGAGGGCAGGTCTCCCCGGGAGCGAGGAGCCCCAGGTGGGCACAGCCAGAGGGCGAGGGAGACTCGGGCCTGCTGTGCCCACTGCCTGTGTTCCCCCCATGCCATTCCCTCAGCAAGGGCAGCACCCGCAGGAGGGCCGCCCAGCCCTGAGCAGGCCGCCCAGCACAGGCAAGCAACCCCCCAGCACATGCCAGCAACCCCCCAGCACATGCCAGCAACCCCCCAGCACATGCCAGCAACCCGCCCAGCACATACAAGCAACCCGCCCAGCACATACAAGCAACCCGCCCAGCACAGGCAAGCAACCCCCAGCACATGCCAGCAACCCGCCCAGCACAGGGAAGCAACCCGCCCAGCACATACAAGCAACCCGCCCAGCACATACAAGCAACCCGCCCAGCACATACAAGCAACCCGCCCAGCACATATAAGCAACCCCCCAGCACATGCCAGCAACCCGCCCAGCACAGGGAAGCAACCGGGGCCTCGGCTGAACCCTCCACGTGAGGCGTGTGAGACACTCAGTTCCTGGTTTGTCGAGCAGGGATGTGTGGGAGAACTGTAGAATATACCGAACAAAGAATTTGCCTATAACTGGGGGAAAGGTATTTTTCTCTGGAGCTTATAAAAGGGCTTACGAATGTTGCATGAGGCCCCCGAGTTCACTAGTGAATTCGAGGTGAAAAGGAAACATTCGCGTCTTTGCCCAGCTTTCCCACACGCGTGGATGACGAGGCCAGTCCGTGCTCTGTGGAAAGGAGCCCTCGCAGGCCCGGCATCGCCTGTGCACGGGGCTCCGGGGACCAGGGAGGGAGCGTGGCCTCCTTCCACGCGCGCAGCCGCAGGGGGTGCTGCGGTCCGGCCTCGCCCTGGGTGGCCCTGCGGTGAGTCATCCGTCCTGGTCGCAGCCCAACCTGTGGCGCTGGCTGCCCCGCTTGTTCGAGAGGCGAGAGTCGGGGTGAGTCGGGGTTCTAAGAATCATCCCAGCCGGCAGGTGTGGGGCAGCGATGGTGCCCTGGGCCAGGCCTGTCCCCTTTCAGGCCCAGCTCAGCCCAGGCGCAGGACCTGCTCCGCCCCAGGCTCCCAGGCCGTCCCCGGGGGCGTGGAGCTGCCTTCCCGGGACTCCGGCCCGTGACGCCTGCTCCTTGGAGACACGATTTCAGCAGAGGAGGCGGCAGCTCCGTGTTTGCCCGCCTGCTTCCGTCTTGCTGAGGGAAACCAGCAACCAGACCTACCTGGGGCAGGCCATGGCGACCAGCCCGAGTTCTTTCGCTTGCCTCTCCTCATCGCTCAAAATGAGATGTTGACAAATAGAACCTCAAGAAACCCCCTGCATAGCCACACGCTGAGTACATGTTTTGAAGGACTGATCTCAAACACAGCATGATCTCTGACCACAAGAGGGTGAAATTGGAAAGCCATTCACAGAAGGACAGTTGGGACATTCACACATCTGTGGAAATTATACAGCATGCCCATGAGCAGCAGATGGGTCCAAGAAGAAGTCGCAAGGGGAGTGAAAACCCTTAAAGACGTTTCAAAAGGAAAGCACCACACACCCAAACCGGATGCAGCTAAAGCTGTGCTCAGAGGGAAATTTATAGCTGTCAGTGACTATATGAAGAAAGAAGCAGGATCTCAAATCAAGAGCTCAACCTTCCCCTCTAAGAAACTAGAAAAAAGAAGAGCAAACTAAACTCAAAGAAGCAGAAGGAATATTAGAGGGGAAATAAACGAAATCGAGAATAGAAAAACAATAAGGAACAGCAATGAAACCAAAGGCTTGTTCTTTGAAAAGATCAAGAAAACTGACGAACCTTTAGCCAGACTGGCCAAGAAAAAAAGACTGAAATTACTAAAATCAGGAAAGAGGCGACATTACTCTCAAACTTACAGACATAAAAGGGCTCTGAAGGAATGCTGGGAGCAAGTGCATGCCGAAGTGTTAGATAACCTCGATGAAGTGGTAAATTCCTACAACACGACAGAAATGGGTTCAAGAAGAAACAGAAGATCTGACCAGACCTGCAGCCTGTAGAGATCGGATTAGTAATCCAGCCCATGCCAACCCAGCGTCCCCAGCGCAGGGGCCCGGGCCTGAGGCGCTCCGTCAGCGGGGGCTCAACGGAGAAGCAGAGCCGCCGCGAGCGACAGGCACAGGACAAGGCTCCGCGGAGGCAGAAGCAAAACTCCAAAAACTGATTCAAGAAAAAACAGAAAACCCGGGCCTGTGTCCTTGCCCGGAATCGAACCCAGGACCCTTCTGTCTGCAGGCCGACACTCTACCATCATGGAGGTTTCTCTCTCTCTCTCCCTCACCCTTCCTCTCTGAAATAAAAAAAATAGAAAATAAAAATTTAAAAAGAAGAAGTTAAAAGAGACAGAAAGAGTGACTGTGGGAGGGGCGGACGGGAGGGCGGGGGAGCTGTTGTTCCACAGACCGAGTTTCAGTTCTGCTCGAGGAGGAAGCCCGGAGCCCGTCTTCATCTGAGCAATACACACGGGGGCCCCGGGCTGGGCCCTAACGAAGCAGAAGATGGTCCATCTATGCTGCGTGCTTTCACCACGTTTTCTAGGAGGAATTGCCTGCTGTGCGCCTTTTAAGTCTGTAATTCATTGTCAAGCATAGTGGCCTCCATCTTGGGTAAAAACTGCTGTTTAAAATTTAACCCTGCTATTCTGGCTTCTGTAAACGCTTGTTTGCTTAAATAACAGGGAAAAATAAGACCATTCCCATTCCAGAGAGGCCGTTAACCATGCCCCAGCCACAGCTGTCAGTGCTGGCGCCAGGCCAGGCCTGGAGAGATTACGGTCTCACGGCCCTGTCCCAGCACGCAGGCCTTCTTTCTCAGAAGGCCTGGAAGTCTCGTCCCAAATTTGGGAGACAAAGAGCTGCAAAATGTATAAATTAGGGAGACTTCCACCACCTGGGGCCCCAGAATTGGAGAAGCAGGAGTTCCTCTGGGCCCGCGAGCGCGAGCGAGGACAAACAGGACTCCAGATAGATCAGGCTTAGTGATCGAGGCGCCTTCTGAGTGACAGCGTAGCAGTGGCTTTGGGAAGAGAAGACTGGCTCTGTGCGTGTGTGTGGCTGTACCCGGAGGCATGGGCCGCCTGGCCGTCTGCGGGCCGTGTTCTGGCTCTGCCCATGGGAACGCAGACCTCCACGTCCTCACGCGTGTGTGTGCTCGTGGGAGATGCCGTGTTTCCTTTCTTCCTGACGGCGCGAGTGGATCAGGGTCTCTCACCAAAAGCACAGGGCACGTGCCCGAGTCACACACACCGAGTCCAGGAGGCTGGAGGGGAGCACGCGGTCCAGGTCCAAGCCAAGGAGTGGGCAAGGCGCCGTGTTTTCATAACAAAGGAACGCAGGGCCCTGACAGCCCGCTTCAGCCTGGGCTCCTGGGCGTTATTTCCTCCTTCCTCGAGCCTGTTCTGCCCCCCATTGCCCCCCTCACCCCCACCCCCGTTTTCCTAGCCGCCCAGAGTTCAAGGCCAGAGGGTGTTATCACAGGCCATCGCTCTTGAAAGCAAGCACGCATTAGCCACAGGGCCGTGGCTGCTGTTACTGTCAAGCAAGCGCTTCCTCGTGGCTCTGGGCCCTGGCGGACGCCCGTGAGGAGGAGGGCGGGGAGTCGCCTGTCCTTTCCAGACAGGCCCTGGCACGGCCCCTACAAGAACACACAAGTCCTGGACTCCCGCACAGTCTCATGACATCAAAAATCTGTCCCGAGGAGTTTAAATACTAGTAGCTGCAAAGGATGTACTTACTCCCCAATAGGTTGTAAGTGTTAACACTGAAAATAAGCGATCTTTATCGCTCATAACTGTCTCCAGGGTATACATTTATGTTTTTTAAAAATATATATTTTTTTATTTCAGGGAGGAAGGGAAAGGGAGAGTTAGAAACATCAATGATGAGAGAGAATCACTGGTCGGCTGCCGCCTGCATGCCCCACACTGGGGCTCAATCCCGCAACCGGGCATTGAACCATGTGCCCTGACCGGGAATCCAACCGTGACCTCCTGGTTCATAGGTCAACGCTCAACCACTGAGCCACCCGGCCAGGCTTGATTTAAACAAGCAAACTTCAAAGAAAGAGAGAAGGGAATTTATGACATTCACGAGGCAGTTAAAAATTTAAGCTCTAACTGCACTTTCATAATATGAATTGCTCCTGGCCGGGTGTCCTCAGTTGCTTAGAGCATCCCATACACTAGGTTGCGGGTTCAATCCCCACTCAGGGCTCATACAGGAATCAACCAATGGGTGCATAGATAAGTGGAACCACAAATCAATGTCTATCTCTCTCTCACTCTTTCTCTCTCTTTCCCCCCTCCCTCAATTCTCTATAATAATAAAAGCGTAATATGCTAATTGGACCGAATGTCCTTCTGGACGACTTTCCGGATGAACCTGTGGCGGCCGAGCCCCTTGCACGAATTTCATGCATCGGGCCTCTAGTGAATAAATAAAAATGTATTTTAAAAAGGCTAGACTGTGAATGTTTTAGTTATTGTAGGTAACGGTTCCTTGGATGTTGAAGACACAGAAACGTCTATAGATGACATAATGTGATAGCTGGGATTTAATTCACAGTCACACCCACGAGTGGGAGTGGGAGGGGTGCCCCAGGCGCTGCGATGCCCCCTCGAGGGAACAGCACATTCCCTCCCCTGCTGTGCTGCCAGGAGGCACCGCCCCTGACAGTGCCTTGGGGGGGGGGGGGCGCCTCGCTGCAGAGCCACCGCCCACACCAGGGTCCTGTCCACGCAGCGGCTGACCCCCTGGGGACACCCCTAGGCCCTCCTGCCACAGGGCTCCCTGTGCAAAGGGAGTCGACCCTGAGCACATTCCCACGCCAGAGCTGCACCCCGGGACCCCGCTCTGCAGCTGGAGGGAGCAAGCTGGCCAATGGGGCGACTGTTCTTTTTTTATTTTATTTTTTAATGTTTTTATTGATTTCAGAGAAAGGAGAGAGAGAGAGAGAGAAAGAGAGAGAGAGAGAGAGAGAGAGAGAGAGAGAAAGAGAGAGAGAGAGAGAAACATCAATGATGCGAGAGAATCATTGACTGGCTGCCTCCTGCACGCCCCACACTGGGGATCAAGCCCACAACCTGGGTATGTGCCCCTGACTGGAATCCAACCCGGGACCCTTCAGTCTGCAGGCCGACGCTCTGTCCACTGAGCCACACCAGCTAGGGCTGGGGTGACCGTTCTTGAAGCGGGGTGTGGGGGCCCGAGTTCAAGGATGGCCCGGAGCTCTCACACCGGGCTGTGCCCTGCGATGAGCAGCCTGAGGCCGTGAGGGGTTTCACTCGGCCATCAGGTTCTCTCCTAACCCCGTTGACCTTGAGATGGGGCGCCCGTGGGGCCTGGGCTTGGCGAGCAGGGAGTTTCCTCTGGCTCATCACAGAAGAGGAAGTCAGCCAGGGGCCCGCACCCTGAGGCCGGCCTGAGGATGGGGGAGCCTTGCGTCCTCAGCTCGGGGGCCGGAACCCCCCAACATCCAGGGGGGGCCTCCAGGAGGAACCTCCTTCCCCCAGAGCCTCAGACAGGAGCGCGGCCCCCGCACCGCGATTTCAACTTGACCGGCGCTGAGCAGAGAGCCGCCCCGGGCTCAGAAGCGGGAAGAAGTGATCTTAGACGGCCGGCTCCTCGCAGGGCTCAGGGGCGCGTGTGCCCTGAGCGAGACGTGTTCCTTCCACGTCATTAAGCCCTGACTACGGGGGAAACGCTCGCTAGGGGGCTTGTTGGTGGCTTGTTTGTGTTTAGAGAGAGGAGCCGGTGAAGGGAGCCTTTCTCTCCAACTAAACCAGGCTGTGCCCTGAGGCTTCCTCTGACCCCGTCCCAGCTGCGGGCACCCACTTCCTGGAGCTCACACCTTCCTGGCCACAGGTTGTCAAGAAGCAATACGTGAGCAGAGGTTCGCCGGGTCCTCCTCCCCCGGTCCTTGCAGGGAAAGGAAGCTGAAAACCGAGGCCAGGAGCTTCCTTCATCCCCAGACGGGTGGGTGCTGGCCGCACGCCCACCCCAAGGGCAAGGTCGGCCGCGTGGCCCCCGCCCGGACCCGCGCTGGTGCCGGTCAGTGTGAGCCGGTTCCCGGGGAGAAGTGTCGTTTCTCGGATTCTCGGGGGGGCTGTTGACCCGCTGGCCCGTCACCCCACTTCCTCAAATGTGTGCCGTCTGTGCAGAGCGTTACCGGACTCCGCTCCGACTTCCGCTAACGGCCCGCGGCTCTCCGTGTGCGGAACCTGCGGAGCTCAGCTACCGGGGTGGGGGTGGGGGTGGGGGATGGGGTGGGGATGGGGGTGGGGGTGGGGGTAGGGGGTGGGGTGGGGAGGGGGGGACAGGCCACTGCGTGACCCTCGGCCTGGGCACCGGCCTCTCAGAGTCCCTCCCGGGCACGCTCTCCCGGACGTGGCGGGCATTCCGCTGCAGCCAGGCCCCGGGGAGCACGTCCCCCCCTCCCCCCTTCAGCCTAAGGGACCCCACGAGACTGCAGCCAGGGAGCAGTGGGCAGTGGCAGCTGGTCCGGGCCTACCCCTCGGCCCTGTCCCCACGGCCCCTCTTCCCTGACTTCCCAGGGAGCCGAGCAGCCCAGCCTGGGCCTCCTGTGGCTTCTGCGCTTCCTCGTCGCGCTGCCCTGAGGTGTTGTTCGGGGCAAAGTAGGACATTGAGGCCTCTCGTTCTAAGAACATGAGTCACGCCCTGTGAACCGTGCTTGCCTGGCTCTGGCTACAGAAAGCACCTTCTAACCTGGCTGGGAGCCTCCCGTCCCCCGGGTCCCAGGAGCCAACCTTGGACCTGGCAGTCCACCTTGAGATGCGGGCCATCACCTGGATGGAAAGGTGAACAACCTTGTTGCCCAGACAACGGAGCCCCGCCCCAGCCTGCCTGCTCCCAGGCCTGCGATTCCTACTTCCCAGGTCATCTCTGCCTCCCCAGTAGAAGCAGCGGCTTATGGGGGGCAGAGCAGGTTTTTGTGGGTGACCCGCTGCGCTCCCAGCTGCCGGCAGGATGGGGATCAACGCTCCTAGGATTCAACCCCGTCCCTGCCGCACTGGCTCGGGGAGTGACAGGCAGCCCGGCCCCTGGGCCGCCTGGTTTCACGTTTGCTGCAGCCAGTAAATTCTTGCTTAAAAAAGACGGGGCTTCAAGGCCCCGAGCCGGGGTCCAGCCCCCTCTCTGCCCCTGTGGCCGAGTGAGGCGGGCAGCACGCGCCCGGTGCGGCAGGGGCTGCACGTGAAGTGGGCACGCTCACCCGCCACAGGGACGTCGCTGGGATCAGCCGTTCCCACAGCCGTTCCCGGCTCCAGGATTATCTAGAAGATTCTAGAATCCTGAGCTTCAGACACAATATCTTTTTGAAAATGTCTCCCATCTTAAAATGGAGGAGGCTGCCCAGCCGGCGTGGCTCAGGGGTTGAGCGTCGACCCACGAACTGGTTCAGTTTGATTCCCGGTTGGGGCTCAAGCGCAGGTTGCGGGCTCCGTCCCCAGTAGGGGGCAGGCAGGAGGCAGCGGAGCAGTGATTCTCTCATCAGTGATGTTTCCGTCTCCCTCTCCCTTCCTGTCTGACATCAATACAAATACATACATTTTTTAAAATAAGTAAAATGAGAGAGACTGATGCTGATTTGAACCAAACCCACATTGCCATCCCCAGACGTCCCGTTGCAACAAACAAACTCCGTCCTTACAGGTGCCAAGACCCGACCCTGAGCTGCTCTTGACCCCTGCCCTCCCCTCCACGTCTCTCTCCATCACTCAGGAAATCCGCCCGCACTGCCACCCAAGCCCTCGAGTCTGACCACTTTCACCGCCTCCACACCACACTGTCACCTCATCCAAGCCGCCATCACCTCTTGGTAGATGGCTGCAATTGCTTACCAGCTGGCTGGCCTTCCGCCCTTCCCCTGCTCGGTCATTTTAGGTGACCCTTCAGTAATGGAAGCCAGATCCCAATACTCCAGCCCCGAGCGCTCCTGTGGCTTCCTTCTCAAAGCAAAACCCCAAATCCTTCCCGGGCCCTGTGAGGCACCTCCTCCCTCTCTGAGCCCATCCCCGGGCCTGGCTCCTTCCCCTCCAGCACCTGGTGTCCTGGCTGCTCCTCAGCACATCAGGCATCTTCCTGCCCCAGGGCCTTTGCACTGGCCAATTGCGCTGCCTGGATCGCACTTCCTCCTCCTCATCCCCGTGGCTCCACTGGCCTCTCCCTTCAGGTTTTTATGCAAAGGAGATTTTCTCGGGGAGGCCGGTCATGCTCGCTCTCTCTTAAATCGCGTCCTCCCCCCCCACACACACACAAATTTTTTACCATCTTTCCCTGATTTATTTTTCTCTCTCTAAAAAAAAAAAAAAAACACATAACAAAAAAAGTTTACATTTATGCATCTTGTATATTTTCTGTCTCCCCAGCCAGAATGTTAAGCTTTACATGGGCAGGAATTTCCGTGTGTTTTTTTCTTTTAATCTCTTTGAGTCCGTATCCCCAATGCTTAGAAAGTGCCCGGCACACAGTAGGTGCTCACTAATGATCAATGGTTAAATGAATGAATGAGTAAACAAATGAATGACGTATTCATCAAATTACAAAGTGGTGAGAAAGCGGCAAGTGGTAAGCCTGTGGGACGGCTCAGCATGACGCTCCCTGGAGTCAGGTAGGAGGGGGGTACGGGGGGGGGGGGCGTGGGGGGGGCGGCAGGTCGGGAAAGCCGGACCTTCACAGGGACTTCCGTGTAGTGCCCGCCTGTGAAAACTGGGGCACACGTGGGCGGCTTGGCCTCTGTCGACCTCCCGACCTCATCACTTTGACAAAAATAAGCTCACGTTACTAAAATTTAAACTTTGACTCTGCAATCTGCGTGTTGTGAACTGAATGTCTGTGTCCCCCCAAATTCACAGATTGAAGCCATATCCCCCATGTGATATATTAGGATGCGGGCTTTAGAAGATAATTAGGGTTACACGAGGTCATGAGGGTGGAGCTCTCACAAATGGGATTAGTGCCTTCATAAGGGTCACCTGAGAGCTTGCTCCCCACTTTGCTCTCTGCCAGGTGAGGACATGGTGGAATTTGGAGTCTGTAACCAGAAGGACTTCTGACCTTGGACTTCTGACCTCCAGAACTGCGAGCTTTCATAAACACACTCTCACAAGCCACCTGGAATCCGGCTGGGAAATCTTTCCTACACGCAGTTAAGAATCCACACTCTGCCCAGCCGGTGTGGCTCAGTGGTTGAGGGGTGACCCAGGACCCAAGAGGTCAGTGGATCCATTCCTGGTAGGGCACACGCCAGGGGTGCAGGCGCCATCCCCAGTGTGGGGTGTGTGGGAGGCAGCTGATCAATGATTCTCTCTCATCATTGATGTTTCTCTTGCTCTCTCCCTCTCCCCTCCTCTCTGAAATCAATTTAAAAATATCCTACTATATAAAAACCCACGGTCTATAACATCCAAAACGACCGAAGGCTACACCAACAAGAAGTCAGTGCTGGGTTGCCATGGTGACCCAGCACTGACTGCTGAGGGGGCTGTGGATCTGGGCCAAAGAGGGGCCTGGAGAGAGAAGCAGGGTCTGATCCGTAGCCTCCGTGGCAGCTGTTGATCAGCACTTGCCTCTTTCGCTCCAGGCCTGGCCAGCAGCCTCACCTCTCTTTCTCTCGGGCCTCCACTGGGACTGCTGATCAGCCCCATCTCTCTGATTAGGCCTGTTGATAGGCCTGGAGATGCTGACTGGCATAGAGACCGACCAATCAGAATCTAATCTGGGTGAACTGTGAAGGCAGAACCTAAGGTGGGGGCTGAGGAGGGGTTTTGAGGGCAGCAGCTGTTTGGTGTAAGGTGTAAGAAAGTGGTTCGATTTTTTAATGACTGGTTTGGCAGTATAGTGCATATGGCTGGCTATCAGTCCAGATATAGGGATTATGTATTTTTGTTTGCCAAGAGCATCTCCTCCTGCTGAAAAAGGCTTCCCCCATTTAAGCAATCCTATCCTATATAATCTATACTAATAAAAGGGTGATATGCTAATTAGACCGGGTCAACTGGCCATCATCAGGATGTCCGACTTCCTTCTGAACAAAGCCGTGGTGGTGGGGGCCAAGGCAGAGGCTGTTATGGGTGATCAGGCGGCAGGGGAGGGCCACTGGGGGCGAGATTAGGCCCGCAGGGGAGGGCAGTTAGGGGCAATCAGGCAGGCAGGCAGGCAGAGGGGTTAGGGGTGATGAAGCAGGCAGGCAGAGGGGTTAGGGGCTATCAGGCAGGCAGGCAGGTGAGCGGTTAGGAGCCAGCTGTCCCAGATAGCAAGAGGGATGTCCAACCCTGTGGGATTGGGCCTAAACCAGTGGTGGGACATCCCCCAAGAGGTCCCTGATTGGAGAGGGTGCAGGCTGGGCTGAGGGAACTGCCCCTCCTCCCGTGCACAAATTTCATGCACCGGGCCAGTAGTGTGTGTGTGTGTGTGTGTGTGTGTGTGTGTGTGTGTATTTTAATTCCTTAAAAATAAATAAACACAAATTTCGTTTGGCCCCACCACCTCCTCAGCTCACAGCCCTGCCACAAGCGCCTCCTCACACCCACTCACTGGGTAACCCTCATGGTCGGGAGCCGCCTCCCTGACACCTCCTCTGCGACTCCCTGCTGTCCGGAGCCCCTGCCTGGGCTCTGACCCAGCCTCCCGGTCCTTCCCCCGGCAGCGGGCAGGGGCGGACCCAGCTGACCAGCCCTCCTTCCGAGAACGGCCTGGGCCCCCCGGGCCACGGTCTCCTGTCCCCACGCCTCTCGCCGCTCCTCCTGTTGGCGACCAGGCCCCGAGGCGGAGTCTGTGCTCACGCCGCTCTCCTTGGAAGCTCACGTCTTAGTTCCTGGGGACGATCGGCTGCTGTGGCCACTCGAGCTGTGTGTGCGTTTGCTGGGCGCTGCTCTCCGGGGGGACACGGAGGGTCCGAGCATCAGAGGCGTGGCCTGGCCGAGCCGCCGCCCGGGGCCCCGCGTGGGGTGCGCCCCGGCTTCGAGGAACGGCTCCCGGGCGTCTGGCTGTGGGGTGCTCGCTGTAGCTTTCCGCCTCGGCTGGGTAACCTTTGATCCTGTGGTTATAGCAGGGTAACCACACGTCCCCCTCGCCGCCAGCGGGAAGCATGGAAGGGCTTTCACCGCGGGTAAAAGTGTCTTCTCACCTCGACCACAGCCTGCAGCGCGGGAGCCCGTGGCGGTCCCCGTGGGCGGCGCGTCCCAGGCCGGGCTGTTGGCTGCGCGGGGCGCCGGGACCGTGGGCACAACCTGCGCTCCCCCCCTTTCCTGCCGGCTGACCGCTCGGGGCGCCCGGGGGTGCGGCCTCGCCTGCCTGCGCCCCTGGCCCGGCCCCAGCGGCGGCGGAGCTGCTTCTGGGAGGGCAGCCGGCCCAGCGGGCGCCTGGGGCAGGGACTGGTCACCCGCACGAGTGTCCAGCAGCTGGTCAAGGCCAGGCTGCCCTCCGCTCTCCAGGGCGCAGCACGGGGCCTGACCCCCCCAGGGACCCGCCAGCCCAGGGCGGCCCAGGTCTCCTCGCCACCCTGACGGCTCCGGGTCAGGAGGGCACAGCAGCTCTTTCCTGGAGCCACCACGTGACCCCCATGTGACCCACCGCGCCTCTGCCACCAGCTGAGAGGCAGGCCCTGCGCCCGGAGTCATCGCTGAGGGACTTGCTGGGCCCCCGGAGGGCCCAGGCCCTGCTCGGCTCTGTCCGTGGTGAACCTGGCCTCGGGGTTACTGTGGAATCTGTCCCCGGAGCCCAGGCCAGCCCGGGTCTTGGCACCTTCCCAGGGGTCCCTCCCTCTCCAGGGCGCTGAGAGTGACCCCGTGGCGTGTGGCTTCTTGCCCAGGCCCAGGCCAGGCTCAGGCGGGGTGGTCAGCCGTGTCTGGAGAAGGCCCTGAAACTGGGGCAGCCCGGGTTCTACAAGCACGTGAGACACAACAGACCCCTTTCTGTCTCGTCCCGATTGTGGGTGGCTCCCACCACTGGGCCACACAGGCCAGGGCCCCCCGGTGGTTTTCCTGACCTTCTCGGAGCGGGTGAGGTCGCGCTGCCTCCTCACACTTCACAGGTGCCTGAGGGCCTGGGAGTTCCAAGATGCAGACTGTGGTTCCTTCTGAGGTGTAAGATGATGGGGAAATTCTTTTCTCTTTATTATTTTTCTGTAATTTATAGATTCCCCCACAATGAGCAGGTGCCATCATTATAACAAGGAAAACAACAGAAAGAAAGCTTGCATGTGTTGGTTAAGTGTACAAGTCCCGGGTCCATGAAAATTCTCCTTCAGTCAGACACACGCCCGCAATCCAGGCGTGTGCCCTTGACTAGAATCGAACCCGGGGCCTGTCAGTCCGCAGGCCGACGCTCTCTCCACTGAGCCACACCAGCCAGGCCATGCGGGGCGCTTCTGTGTCAGCGAGCGGGGATCCTGCTGACTTTTCCCAGGTCCCGCCCGGCAGCCCGCGGCCCAGGTGATGGACAGTATCCTCGCTCCCCAGCTCTGCTTGGAGGCTCGGGTCCGGTAGAGTCTTTTCAGAGGGACTGTGAGCCCAGAAAAAAAGTAGTTTGTGCAGAGGAGGGGTTCACGGAAGACACCCGCTGTCCCCACGGCCACCCCCTCCCCCGTGACCCCGCAGACCCCACATGCCCCTGCCTCCTGGCTCAGGGGTCCCGAGGCCCTGCCCGCTCCTGGGGGACAGGTGTCGTCTGTCCTGATGGGTGACTCTGGGTGGGCTCCTGGTGGCCCTAGCCCAGTGATGGCGAACCTTCTGAGCTCGGCGTGTCAGCGTTTTGAAAAACCCTAACTTAACTCTGGTGCTGTATCACATAGAGAAATTTTTTGATCTTTGCAACCATAGTAAAACAAAGACTTATATTTTCGATATTTATTTTATATATTTAAATGCCATTTAACAAAGAAAAATCAACCAAAAAATGAGTTCGCGTGTCACCTCTGACACACGTGTCATAGGTTCGCCGTCACTGCCCTAGGGGGAGGCTGGTCCCACAACGTCAAGCCCAGGTTAAAACGGGGGGCTCCATGAGCAGGGGATCCGGCTGGAGGTTAATGGTTAACATGCCTACGTGCGGCAGCTCCATGAACCCCACGGGAGGGAGGGGTCTGTCCACGCTGGCGAGCGCACCCACGCACCGGGGGCGGCGTGCCCCACCCACCCCGCAACCCCAGACCTCGCCCTGCGTGTCCATCAGGCTGTGCACCTGGATCCCTATCACGTCTCAGCAAACGGTGGCGCTGAGTCACTGCTCCCAGCTCTGCGAACCGCTCCCGCAGATCCCCAACCCGGGAGGGTCATGGGAACCTCGATCTGTAAGCAAGTCAGACAGGATTGTGGGTGACCTGGCGACCTATTACTCGCTATGGCTTCTGAAGTGGGGGTGGGTGGGGTCAGTCTGGTGGACAGAGTCCGATTCACCCCAGATGGATGGGGTCAGGACTGAGTTAAATTACAGGACACCTGCCCAGCCGGCGTAGCTCCGTGGCTGAGCGTGGACCTATGGACCAGGAGGTTGGGGTTTGATTCCCGGCCAGAGCACGTGCCCGGGTTGCGGGCTCGATCCCTGGTGGGGGGAGGGCAGGAGGCAGCCGATTGATGTTTCTCTCTCATCAATGTTTCTATCTCCCTATCCTTCTCCCTTCCGCTCTTTAAAATACATAAAAACATATTTTAAAATCTATAAAAAAATAGGAAAGGAGGTGTGTCCATCGGTAGATGAGTGGGTGAAGAAAATGGGGTGTATATACGGATGGACCTCCGCCGTCTCGTGCTAAGTGAAGCGGGTCAGATTAAGAAAAAGCAAATGCTGTGCAGCCGAACTTACATGTGAAATCTTTTCTCAAAAGAATGAAATACAAAACAGCAAACTCATAACGAGGTGGAGGGTGCAAAGGAAGCCAAAAGGCACCAACGTCCAGCGACGAGATGCCCTGCCCTGGGCGGCAAGGCCCAGCATGGCCACCACAGTTCATACTGACGTTCTCGGTGAACGCGGACGCGGAGGGGAGTCGGGCGGCGGGGTACGCAGAAGCAGAGGGCACCGCTCGCTCGGGCGGATAGCACAGGCCCCGGTGCCTTCTGGCCTTTTCTGTAGTGAGCACAGCAAACAACAAGGGAGCACAGCAAGGGACAACGATTAACATGCTTGATGAGATCATCAAAGCTAAGTTATACATTACACTGTTAACTTCCTATGTTATACAAAGACTCTTTCTACCTGCGGCAGTGCACCCTCCCCTGAGCTTCCCACGCCCTCATGGACGACTCATCACGTCAAGGAAAGTCCTGCCTCGGAACAGTAAGTCTCGCGTGCAAGACTTGGTTCTGACGCAGCCCGCCTGCAGGCTCCCGCCTTCTCCCGGCAGAACGTCCTCTTCTAGTTAACTTCTTTCCGCTCGACTGCTACAGTTAATAACTCTGTGTTGAATATTTAAAAGTTGCTAAGAGAGCGAATCTTACAAGTTCTCAGCAGGAAAAAAACTGTCACTATTCATGGAGATGGATGTTAACTAGACTGATTGTGGAGATCAGTTCATAATTCATACCTATTTTGTACCATTATGTTGTACACCCAAAAGCTACTATAATATATGTCAATTACATCTCAATTTTTAAAAAAGAGTAAAGGAGGCGTGATGACGGAAGCAGATCAGTGAGAGATTGAGCAGGCAGCCGCGTGAAGCTGGAAGAAGCCCCTACACACTCACACACAGTCACACTCACACACACACACTCACATAGTCTCACACACACTCTCACAGTCACACACACTCTGTCACACTCACACTCTCAGTCACACACACTGTCACACACACTCACTCTCACACAGTCACACACACACTCTGTCACACTCACACTCAGTCACACACACACACACACTCACACTCTCTCACAGTCACACACTCTCTCACACAGACACTCACACACACACACTCACACTCTCTCACAGTCACACACACACTCACACTCTCAGTCACACACTCTCTCACACACACACTCTCACACACACACTCACACTCTCTCACACTCACGCGGTAAGGAAGCAGGCAGCCTCTAGAAACTGGAAAAGGCCAGGAAACAGCCTCCCAGACCTGCAGGAGGAGCGCAGTCTGACCTGGGTTGCAAGAGGAGACGCTAAGTTTGTGCTGATGAGTGACAGCGGCTGCCAGAGAACACGCCCGGCCCAGGCAGGACACGCTGGCTGGAGGGGCCCCGAGTCCCAGGCTCCCGCCTGGTCCTGGCATCGCTTCGGGGAGGGAGTGAAGGCCCCAGCATCTCGGCCGTTCACGGAGCCCAGGGGAGGCTGGGGGGTGGGGGTGGGGAGGCTGGGGTCAAACATCCGCTTGTCCCTGCAGGTGGGATGCGGCCTAGTGGCCGAGGTGCTGCCACCTGAACGCCATCTGACTCGAGGGTAAAACAGGAACTGAACTCCGTCTGACTCCAGGCGTGGGCCGGGGATCCCTCCCTGGGCCCCAGGTGCTGCCACCAGAACGCCATCTGACTCGAGGGTAAACAGGAACTGAGCTCCCCCAGAGGCTCACGCGGGGTCACATGCGGCCATGCCAGCGCCCTGAACGTCACTATGGCTGTTCCCCAAACCACCTGCCTGAGTGAGGAGCATCCACCAGCGGCGGCCGGGGCTCCTCGCTGGGAACCCCCACAGCCGAGCCGGGAACCCCCACCCGGGGCCAGATCAAGGCCTGGGTCTCAGTCGGCGGCTCAGTCCACACGCTTGTCTCTCTCGGTGCTGGGCCCGGCGTCCGAGGTCTGGGTGCCAGGTGGTCCGAGGGGAGGGTGGGGTGACTCATCAGATGTCCCTGCTGCCCGCCCCCCCCCCCCGCCTGGGCTTGTCTGCTCCCCCCGCTCCCCCACCCTGCGCCTGGCCACCTGCCAGGCTGTCCTGTGAGTCTGCAGCCCCAGAGGCAGATCTGAACACACCAGGGTGACGATACGATCGCCATCTTCCCAGAACACCGGGTGGACGTATGTTTCTCTGAATTACGAAACCCCAAGGAGCTCATGACACGGCCCTGCCCCAGGGCCCACGGAGGGATCCCCGGCCCACGCCTTCCGGTTCCCACGGCTTCCTGAGGCCGCACCGTCCCTGGCGGCTGGGGCTCTGCCGGTTCGCCAGGGGCAGGCTCCTTCCAGCATTTACCTGAAGTGCAGGCAGAGCTTCGCTCTGTAAAGGGTTAAAGGGCCAGTAAGTGTCCTCCTCCGCCTCCTCTCTCCCCGCTGGCAAGCATCCGCCCAGCCTCAGGGAGGAACACACAGGGTGCACTTTCCCTGACACCCCGCAGGGCCCTCCAGCAGGGAGAGGGGAAGAGAGAGCGTGTCATTTGGGGACGAGGTTATATTTTATTTTTTAATTTTTTAAAAATATATTTTTATTGATTTCAGAGAGGAAGGGAGAGGGAAAGGGCGATAGAAACATCAATGATGAGAGAGAATGATGGACCGACTACCTCCTGCACGCCCCCCACTGGGGATCCAGCCCACAACCTGGGCCTGTGCCCCGACCGGGATTCGAACCCTGACCTCCTGGTTCATAGGTCGATGCTCAACCGCTGGGCCACGCTGGCCGGGTGGGAATGAGATTTTATGGTGGCCCTACCCGGGGAGCAGAAATTGGGGAAGATGAAGGAGGGGCCTGGGGCACAGAGTGAGAGCACAGGACCAGTCTCCCGAGGCCGGGGGCGAGCTTGTCCTCCCCTTTGGCGCCAGCCCTCTGGCCTGCAGCTGGCACTTCTTGAGCAGGGGGCACGGAGCCACGTGCCAGGCTGCTTCGGGCTCAGAGCTCTTGCTGCTCTGTGTGAATCTGGGGGGACACTCGCCCCCCTACACTTGGGGGCGTCACCTCAGTGGAGATTGACACCGATCGAGACCGTGTCAAATAGAAAAGATGGTGAAAGAGAAAGTGACAAAGTTCTCAGGATGTGGCAGCTCAGGTGAGAGTTAGTCTTAGAAAGTAGGCTGTGGGTACGGGAGGGGGAGGGGGGAGAGAGAACACGGTGGGGGGGCGGGCAGCGTGGGAAGAGACATGGTTCATGTGACCTTCCAAAGCGCGTCTTCTTGTTGGGGACCCCTGGGAAGAACGCCAGGCAGGGTGAGATGTTGGTGCGAGATGCACGGGGCTTTGGAGCGAGATGGCCAGGAGCCCACCCCACCACCCACTGGCTGTGTGACGTGGAGGCATGATCAGCCAGCTTTTGATCACAGATGCAGAACACCAGCCACATCGTGTGTGTTTCATGTATGTGTGTCTCGTGTGTGTGTGTGTGTGTGTGTGAGAGAGAGAGAGAGAGAGAGAGAGAGAGACAGGGATCTGACCTTAGGCAATGGTGGGCGTTGGCCAAAGCCTATGTCACGCTGTTCCCGGGGCTGGAGCCTGGAGTCCTGGGGCCGGCGGGAGGAGGTGGACAGAGGGTGGAGGATGCAGGACAAGCTGGCACCACGGCTGAGCGGGACCCCGTCGGTCTCTCCCCAGCTCCAAGCCTCCAAATTGACCGACTGTGCAGGTGTCCTCAGGAGGGCGCCCCCTCATCGGAGCTAAACACAGCCCGGCTCAGACAGGCTGCCGTGGGTCCCAGGGGCCGGGGGAGCGGGCGGCTGCGGTACCTACTGTCTAGGGGGGGTTAAAATAATGATAATCATAAATTCATATCAGTTCATTATATCATGCCAGGCAGACCTCTCTAATCCTTTACCTACATTTAAAAAATATTATTTTATTGATGTCAGAGAAGAAGGGAGAGGGAGAGATAGAAACATCAATGTTGAGAGAGAATCACTGATTGGCTTCCTCCTGCACACCCCACACTGGGGCTTCGAGCCTGAAACCCGGGCCTGTGCCCTGACCGGGAATTGAACCGTGACCTCCTGGTTCATAGGTCGACGCTCAACCACTGAGCCACGTGGGCCAGGCTTATCTACTTTTTAATTGTAATCTTTGCCTGTACATATGACGACCTTTTGTAATTGCACTACAGAAAGTTCATTCAGTCTTTCCTCCAGAATAACTTACCAAAATGTTGTTGTTGTTTTCCTGTCTTCTTTCCAGGGTTTTTTGTGTGTGTGTGTGTGTGTGTGTTTTTTAAATACTTTACTGGGTTTTTTTGACAAAGAGGAAGGGAGAGGGATAGAGAGTTAGAAACATCGATGAGAGAGAAACATCGATCAGCTGCCTCCTGCACACTCCCCACTGGGGATGTGCCCGCAACCCAGGTCCATGCCCTTGACCGGAATCAAACCTGGAACCCTTCAGTCCCAAGGCCGACCCTCTATCCACTGAGCCAAACTGGTCAGGTCCAAAATGTTTCTTAATATTGAAAGCTTTGAAGTTTTTTTTAACATCACAACTTGCTGTTGATATATGATGTCCAAAACGGGGCACAGCCACACCAAACATCTGTCCAAAATGGGGCACAGCCACACCATCCCCCAAGGATGCAAGTGAAAGGAGAAGTCGGGACAGAGGTCTGACCAGCGGGGGTGAAAACTCTGACTTTGCAGATTCCACGAAAGCATGTGACCGTGCGGGGACAGTGTGGCAGCCCCTCCGTGGAGGAGGAACAGCGAGGGCCTGAGGTCTAAGCTTCCAGGTCTCACGGTGGTCCTGCCGCCAAAGGGGAGGAGGGGGCCCACTCGAAGGTTATGTGCACGACGCAGGCACGGCGTCGGGGGGGCACTAGACACCGCCTCACACCGACCGATCCCACCTATCGATCTCGGTCCGCGGGGACCCGAGGACGGGGCCGGACATAGGTCACAAGCCGCCAACGGGACTGGGTTCCTGCCCGCTGGGCTGAGGACTGGGCGGAGGTCAGAGTCGTCTACCGATGACTTCAAATGCCCGCAGCCAGAGGAGCGGGACCATGGAAACGCCACCCGCCAGGAACTGGCTGTTCTGGGGCGAGCGCCTTCGTGTCCGGGGCAGCTCCTCGCTTTGGGGACAGGTGTCTCTGAGGCGGCCGGGCAGTGGGCCTGCTCCCCCGGGGCTTCTGTGGGACCCGGGAGCCCTCAGGCCCAGCAGAGAGGAGCTTGGAAGGAGACTCCCCGCTGGGAGCGAGAGTAGCCCATGCCCGGAAGGGGGAGCCGCCCCCCCAACATCAGGGGCTTCAGTCACTGCCCTGAGAGCCAGGCGGCGGGGAGCTCGCACCCCTCCCTGGCCTGGGCCGGGCAGATGCACCTTCGTCCTGCTCTTCAACAGGATACACTTCTCTCCTGATCATAAAAGTTAAACTATGTCCAGCGGGGGTGGGGGGCGGAGAGGGGGCCCTGCTACCATTCACCCGCCCGCTGCCCGCTGCCCGCTGCCCGCTGCCCGCTGCCCGGAGCACTCTATTTCCTCCAGTCATTTTCTTCTCTTTGATTTTTTAATTTCAGAGACGAAAGGAAAGAGAGAGAAACATCCATGATGAGAGCTTGATTGATGGGCCGCCTCCTGCCCGCCCCACACTGGACGGAGCCCGCAACCCCGGCCTGTGCCCTGACCCGGAGTCCAACTGTGACCTCCTGGTTCCCAGGTCGACGCTCAGCCCTGAGCCAGCCCGGCCGGATCCAGTCCTTTCCGCGTCATTTTCGCAAGGATTCCGACTTACGTCCCTGCTTTTTCACTGAACACAGACACATGTCTCTGAAAATCTCACAGCGTTCACACAGGGCCTGCTATCTCCGCGCGTATTTTTAAAAAGGGGGCCAACCTCGAGCTCCGCAAAGGGAAGCAGAAAAAGGCTCACGCCCAGGGCGCTGCCCGCGGGGCCTGGGCACCCGCTCGCCCCGCGCGGCCTCCCCGCCCCTCCCTCCCTGCTGAGCGGGTGCGCCCGGCTGGGGGACAGGGGCTCATCCTGCCGGGGCCCCCCAGGAGCAACAGCGCAGGCTCGGCTCCGAGGGGCCCCTCCCCCTCCCCCTCCTCCCTTCCCCGCCCCCCTGCCGGTTCGGGTTACTTCCTCGTACCCCACCCTCCCCCGCGGCCGGGCCGGCCCAGACCACAGGCCGCCGTGGAGTCGGGGCGCTCCTCCTCCTCCCCGACCTTTGTCCCCTTAAACCCGTTTCCAACAAGAGCTGCCGCGCCCCCGGTCAGGCGGCTGCCAGCGGGTGGCAGGGGCGGAGGGGGGCGCGGGAGGCAGCGAGCCCGGGTGGCCTCTCGGCATTGATCTGTCTCTCCCCCCTCCCCCTTCCTCTCTGAAATCAATAAAAACACCCGCAATAATAAAAGCAACATGCTAATTAGCCGGGAGGACCTTCCCCGCGAAGCTGGGAGGGGAGCCGGTGTGGGGGAGGGGGGGAAGGGGGGAGGGGAGCCGGCGGGGGAGGGGGAGGGAGGAAGGCCTACTCTTTCGTGCTTGGGCCTCTAGCATTTAAAAAAAAAAAAAGAAAATTAAAAAAAGGAAACGTTGCCGTAGCGGTGTGGCTCAGTGGACGGAGCGCCGGCTGCGGACGGAAGGGTCCGGGTTCGATTCCGGTCGGGGGCATGGACCCGGGTTGCGGGCTCATCCCCAGTGGGGGCGGGGGGTGCGGGAAGCAGCTGATGGATGTTTCTCATGGATGTTTCTGGCTCTCTGTCCCTCTCCCTTCCTCTCTGTGAAATATCAATAAAACATATTTTTTAAAAAAGGAAACGTTTAAACCGAAGGCCAAGGCCCCGCACGGTGCGGCCCCACGTGTCAAGGAGCAACGGGGGCGCAGCGGATGGGGGTGCACTGGGCCGGGATCGGGGGTCTCTCCCCAAGGGTCGCAAGGCCCGCAGGCAGGTATCCGCGCCCGGCCGCTGGAGCCGCTGGAGCCGCGGGAGCCGCAGGGAGCCGCGGGAGCCGCGGGAGCCGCAGGGAGCCGCTGGGAGCCGCAGGGAGCCGCTGGGAGCCGCGGGAGCCGCGGGAGCCGCAGGGAGCCGCTGGGAGCCGCAGGGAGCCGCTGGGAGCCGCTGGGAGCCGCTGGGAGCCGCGGGAGCCGCTGGGAGCCGCAGGGAGCCGCTGGGAGCCGCGGGAGCCGCGGGAGCTCCGCCCGGCGGAGGCGGGGCGGTGGGTGCCGGGAAAGTCCCGGGGGCGGCGGGCGGGCGGGGAAGAGGCGGGCCGCGTCCTGCGCTCCCAGGGCCGCCGCGGCGACCTCAGCGGCTCGGCCGACCCGGTGCCGGGGCCGGGCCCACCCTGAGCCGCCGCCGAGCCCGCGGCCGAGAGCCCGGGCCATGCGGCCGCCGCTGCTGTGGCCGCTGCTGCTGCTGCACCTCCGCGCCGCGGCCCCGGCAGGTAAGGGCCTCCCGGCCTCACGGAGCAGCGCGGCGGCGGGGGCCCGGGATCGGGCGGCGGGGGGCCCGGGGTCGGGCGGCGGGGGGCCCGGGATCGGGCGGCGGGGGGCCCGGGGTCGGGCGGCGGGGGGCCCGGGATCGGGCGGCGGGGGGCCCGGGGTCGGGCGGCGGGGGGCCGGGGGTCGGGCGGCGGGGGGCCCGGGAGCGGGCGGCGGGGGTGGGGGCCCGGGATCGGGCGGCGGGGGGCCCGGGGTCGGGCGGCGGGGGGCCCGGGATCGGGCGGCGGGGGGCCCGGGATCGGGCGGCGGGGGGCCCGGGGTCGGGCGGCGGCGGGGGGCCCGGGGTCGGGCGGCGGGGGTGGGGGCCCGGGGTCGGGCGGCGGGGGTCGGGGGGCGGGGGGGGGACCAGGCGCGGACGGAGGAGCCGAGGACCGAGACTGCGCAGCGCCTCCAGCCGCTCGAAGTGGGCCCAGGAGGCCGGGACCGGGCCGGGACCGGGCCGCCGGCCGCAGGGCTCGTCCTGGCTCCTCCCCAGCGACGCCCGGCCCGGCGGCTTCCCCGGGGCCCGAGTGGGAGGGGACCCGGCCGCCGGCCGCGCGTCGGGAGTGGGTGTGAGGCCCGCTGGCCGCTGGCCCAGGGTCAGGGCGATGGGGCAGCTCCCCGAAACGCCGGCCCCGAGTGGCGCGGTGTTGGGTGGGGCAGCCCCTCGGGGCCGCTGTCAGACCGGAGGGGACCGCGCAGGTGCCGGCGGGCGCGGGGGTTTCGCCGGTTCTTCCCGCGGGAGAGGCAGGGGCCAGGGGCCCCACTCGGAAAGTCTGAAGGTTACCCTCTCGCCAGCAGCCCCCCGAGGGCCGTGCACTGGGCGCCGGAGAGGAGCCGGGCCCAGGACTGCCCGCCCGCCCGGCCGCCCGCAGAGGAGGCCTGGGGTGGCAGAATGTGGGGAATGAGCCATTAGTGGGGCGGGCGATGGGCCGGCGCGGCCTGTGCGCCCAGAGGTGAGGGAGGCGGTGGGAGCCGCGGCCTGGCCTGGCAGTGATTGCAGAGTGAGCCCACACGTGTCCACGAGTCACACGCGTCCTTTGGTAACCGTGATGTTCTTCTGGTCAGAGGGGGAAATAAGAGCAGCCCACGCCGGTGTGGCTCAGTGGATAGCGCGCCGGCCTGCAGACAGAAGGGTCCCCGGTTCGACTCCCGTCAGGGGCACATGCCCGGGTGCGGGCTCCATCCTCAGTGTGGGGCGTGCAGAAGGCAGCTGATCAATGATTCTCTTTCATCGTTGATGTTTCTCTCTCTCCCTGAAATCAATAAAAATATATATCAAAAATAAAAAGAGAGTATTGGAAACACATCTTTTAAAGGGAGACTTACACTGTCTCCCCCTTGGAGTTGTTTTAGGGATAATATATGTCAAATATTGGCCCCTACCCAATTTGTAGTGACCTTTAAGTCAAGGGTGGGGAACGTCCCGCCCACGGGCCATATAGGCCCAAGAAACTGTTGGGTCTGGCCCTGCCAAAGCCACGGAAGGCGGGACTTGAAATGCAATACATCTAGGAGGTTTTTTCCGAGCAACATAAGCTTACATTGAGCCATTCTCTTAGCGATGATGCTGTAAATATGCAAATGGCCCTTGGCAGAAAAGGGGCCCCACCCCGCTTTAAGTGGCTGCCAGTTGCTTTGGGTAGAAACTAATGGGCAGCATTAAATGCACTCAGTCAGCGCTCCTGAGTGAGGTGATTACTACAGCGCTGAAGCAGTAAGGCTCTGTGTGCACTGCCGTAGCCGCTGCGGAACTTCCCGTGGGTCGGACCGGGCCGGGCGGGGCCGCGGAACTCCTACCGGGCCTTGCTGACCTGACTATACAAAGTTCCCAATGTGCTCAGAAGGATGGTCCCTCCCCAGCGACAGAAAACTGGCAGATGGGTCCGCCCACACTTTCCGCGGTGGAAACGCCTGGGGTGTTGGGGGCCACAGTAACCGATGGTGAGGACCCCCATTATGGGGCCGCTCTCCTGGGCAGCCAGGGGCTGCGGCTGCACGTACATCCTCTTTCTTAATTTCCCAGCCCTTCTTTTGAAGCGGGCAGCAGCCCCAGTGTCCTCCCAGAGACCAGTGGTCTGCGCACAGAAGCTGACCCGGTGTCCACTGAAGGCGCCACACCCTGCTCCGGCGGGACTCGGGCTTCATTCTGGCCTCTGGCCTGCAGGGTGCTGGGCGGGCTCGCCGACGGTCACGATCAGTAGTCTCCATGTGGCTCACGGAGGTCAAGAGCCTGGAAGGTCTTCAGTTGTCAAGATGAAATAATTTTAATGATAATTGTACTTTATTATCTGTGTGTGATGTGTGTTAAACTGAGCCCGGCCGGCATGGCTCAGGGGTTGAGCATCAGCCTATGAACCGGGAGCTCAGGGTTCGATTCCCGGCCAGGACACAGGCCCGGTTGTGGGCTCGATCCCCAGTGAGGGGTGTGCAGGAGGCGGCCGATCAGTGATTCTCTCATCGTTGATGTTTCTCTCTCCCTCTCCCTTCCTCTCTGACATCAGTACAAACATTTAAAAAACAAAACACTACTGTGAGACCCAGGATAGCCTGTTTTTTCTTTTTCTTTTTTTTTTGGTTAATCCTCTTCAGAGGATATATTTCCATTGGTTTTTAGAGAGAAACTTTGACGTGAGAGCGAGACATCAGGTGGCTGCCTCCCGCACGCGCCCAGACCCGGGATCCTTGGTGCCTGGGCCGCCGCTGCGCAGGGACTCGGACTGGAGTGTGCTACAGTGGGTGTGCCACAGCGGGTGTGCCACAGTGGGTGTGCCACAGCGGGTGTGCCACAGCGGGTGTGCCACAGTGGGTGTGCGCCCAGATGCTCACTTTTCTAGGGTCAGAGAGAAGCGGGAAGGGGGCCGCGCAGGCTGACCACGGAGTGAGGCGGCCTGGGGCCGGGCAGGGGGCGGTCCATGAGACAGGCCGGTACTTCCCTGGAGACCCGCGCTCTCCTCTGAATGTGCTGAGGGGTTACAACGACCTGCACCCCAGGAGCAAAACTGGGCCCCTCCGCACCCCTCAGAGCAGCGGGGAGAGCGGATGCTCCCCGGGCCCTGGCCCCTCTGCACCGCTGCCCCCCCCCATCCTCCACCCCCGGGCTCCGGGCCCCCGTCTTAGCTGACTGTCTAGATAGGGGCGTCGGGGCGCCAGGGGAAGCCGAGGGGGGGGCTGTCTGGAGGGGGACAGGCAGGAACAGGGCGCCCGAGATGTCCGGCCGGTTCCTCTCCAGGGCAGAGGGGACTTCACAGATGTGGTCGCGTTAAAGGTCCCGGGAGGGGCGGACCTGGAGCGCCGGGCTCCCTGGGCCCGGAGGCTCACAAGGGGCCTGGAAGGTGGGAGAGGGCGGCGCAGGGCCAGCCGGGTGGCAGCAGGCGGCCCGCATGGGGCGAGGCCCTTCCTCCCCGCGAACCGCAGCGGAACCGGCCCGCACCTCGCCCGCGCGGCCTGTGTCAAGCCTCGGCCTCCGGAGCTGAGCGCACAGTCTGGGCGCTGGGCGATGTGTTTCAGCATCGATGGGAACGGGGAGAGGCAGTGCCCGGGGTCTGGGAGTCTGCGATGGGGGTGGGCTCACCCCGCTGCTCAGCAGGGGTCATAGCAAATGGGGTGGGGCGGGGGGGGGGTGCTACCTGGAGGGCAGGAGGCCGGGTGTTAATTGGGACACGTGTTGCTGGTTCAGTCAGAGGAGGCTCTTAGCCATGGAGACGAATGTGTAAACAGGAGGGCAGGCCCTGGCCGTTTGGCTCAGTGGATGGAGCATCAGCCTGGGGACCGAAGGGTTGTGGGGGGTGCAGGAGGCAGCTAATCCCTGATTCTCTCTCATCATTGAAGTTTCCCTCTCCCTTCCTCTGAGGTCAATAAAAATATATCTGATATACTAATAGAAGGGTAGTATGATAATTAGACCGGGAGATCTTCCAGATGTCCTTCTGGACAAAGCCATGGTGGCGGGGCAGGGCAGAAGTGGTTGGGGGTGATCAGGCCGGCAGGGAGGGGGCAGTTGGGGGCAAGCAGGCTGGTGGGGGGAGGGCGGTTGGGGCAATCAGGCTGGTGGTGGGGGGAGAGCGGTTGGGGGCAAGCAGGCTGGTGGGGGGAGGGCGGTTGGGGGCGATCAGGCCGGTGGTGGGGGCAGCTGGGGACGAGAAGGCCAGCAGGCAGAGTGGTTAGTGTGATCAGGCAGGCAGGCAGGTGAGCAGTTAGGAGCCAGCAATCCCAGATTGCGAGAGGGCAGTCAGACATCCTCCAAGGGGTCCCAGTTTGGAGAGGGTGCAGGCCAGACCCCCCACTCTGTGCACAGATTTTGTGCACTGGACCCCTAGTTTTTTAATAAAAGAAAGAAACGGAGGCACACTGGCAGGTTACCTGTGCAGTCACACACTCGCAGGGACAGGCAGGCGGGAAGGCGGGAAGGCAGCCCGCACCCACTTCCCCAGGGACCGTGCCGGCGGTGCCATCTCTAGTCACAGTGGAGAGGGGCAGCCAGGGCGATCAGGCACTGCCGTATCTAAGCTGGGACGAACCAGAGCTGCGTGAGCGCCTCCACAGCCTGCGTTTCAATGTTTGTGACTGATTTTCTCCTTTGCCTCCTTTCCTCCCCCCTCTCCCTCCTCCTGTCCTGGGGCCCTTTGAAGACTCTCCTTCCCAGCTGCCTGCTCCTCAGAACCCGAAGATTTGGCTCTACAACACGGAGCAGGTCCTGAGCTGGGAGCCGGGGTCGCTGAGCCACGAGGTGGGGCCGGTGGTATACCAGGTGCAGTTCAAATAGTAAGTGATGCTTCTGCGGGGGCTGGGGGGGGGTGCTGGGGGGGCTGCGGGGGCTGCGGGCCCTGGGCCACCGCGTCTCGCCCCTGGGCAGGACGGTAAGCAAGCCTGCGGGAGCACAGCTTCCTCTCGGGCTGCTGGCCCTGCAAGGACAGAGGTCCCCCACCTCCCACTCACCGAGAACCCCGTCTGACCACGCGGCTTCTAAGGGTGGCGGAGGTGATGCATCGGTTTCGGGGAATGGAAAGGCAAACTCAAGTCCTCAGTTGTCACTTGTAAGTGACACTATTGGCTGAGCCCTTTTACGGGACCGGATAAACCAACGTGAACGAAGTGGTCCCGCCCCGGGTGCGTGGGAACGGGGTTGGCGGGTACAGTGTGGGGGCATCTCACCAGCCCTCGGAGAGGAATCCTCCTGTCCATTCAGAGCCACAGACATGTCTGCATGCTTGACCCTGGGCACGTGATACAGCCACCACTCCCCACCTCCACCGTGCGGGGGCCGGGGGAGGGGAATGAAACCTGTGTTCATGAAGATAGACACTGAAGTATGTATTGATAGCCATTCACAGAAGAGTGGCAAATTGGGTCATAGGAGCGTGGAGCTGAACATGGGGCAACCGCTAAAAAGGGTAATTGTGTGTTGGTAACAGTTGCATCTGTGTAATATCTGAAATGTGTCTGTGGTCCCACCAGGCAGAGACCCTGCGGGAAAGGTGTTAGAGGAGTGGGCTTCCAGATGATTTCTTCTTCATCTTTAAATGTCCACTGCAAAAATATCTGCTCGCCCTGGCTGGTTTGACTCAGTGGATAGATCGTCAGCCTGCGGACTGAAGGCTCCTGGTTCTGTTCTGGTCAAAGGCACAGGCCAGGGTTGCAGACTCCATCCCCAGTTGGGGACGTGCAGGAGGCAGCCAATCAGTGATTCTCTCTCATCATTGATGTTTCTGTCTCTCTTTCCCTTCCTCTCTGAAATCAATGAAAGTATATTTACAAAAAAATATCTGCTTAAAAACAGATTCTAAATTGGGGTTTAAGGTTATCTCTGAATCATATTTATCCCTCAAGGAATTATATATATCACCAACGTGATCATCCTGTATAATAAAAGGCCAGCGACCATAACGGCGTAACGACCGATCGACCAGTTGCTATGAGGTGCATTGATCACCTCTTGGTCCCTCTCCCCTGCCCACAGGCTTCGATCGCTGGATGGTGAACGGGGAACCACGGGGAACCAGGTTGGGTGGCAGTGGGCGGGACTGGGGACTGGCGAGCGGGCGGAAGATGGCCCTGGTGACAGGCTCGGCCTAGGGGCCCTACCCGTGCACGGTTTCGTGCACTGGGCCTCTAGTTTCTAATAAATGGACCAGCCCACTGGGACCAACAGCATAACCTGCAGGGCCCATTGGGAATGAAACAGTGAGACCTGTGTTCAAAGGTGACAGCAGAGCTTCAAGCCCAGTGTCCCCCAAAGGTGGGCTCTGCTTTGCTGGTGTCAGGCCAGAAGCTGCCCTACCCGATGGTTAGGAAACACTGTATCCTAGGGCTCAACAAGGTTTCAGCGAGGGGCAGTCCCAGCTGACTTACTGACGAGAAGTCCTTACCTTGAACATGGAAGTACACTTGTGGGTTGACCAAGTGAGTGCTTGTAAATATTAGGGGGGAAAATACATACACACACACACACACACACACACACACACACACCAGAGGCCCAGTGCACGAAAATTTGTGCACTCAGGGGGTCCCTCAGCCCACCTGCACCCTCTTGGAGTCCGGAAGCCCTCAGGGGATGTCCGACAGACAGCTTAGGCCCGCTCACTCTGGGGAATGGGCCTAAGCTGAAGTCTGGCCTCCCTCTGTGGGAGGTGACCAGTGGGCCAATTGGGGACGGCCAGCGAGTGGCTGGCCTGGGCTCACCCCCGATCACCCCTCTGTCACCTCTGGTCGTTGCCACCCCCTGATCGCCGTCCCCTCCCTCTGTCCATTGGCACTTGCCTTGGCTGGCCTGGCGTTGCCCGCTCACCAGCCCCACCCCCCACCAACCGGTCATTCCGCTGTTGGGTCGATTTGCATATTACGCTTTTATTATATAGGATTATCCTCACCAAGGCTGTGTATTGATTTTTTAGTTTTAGAGAGAGGGGAAGGGAGAGAGAGGAACATCGATATGAGAGAGAAATATCAGTCAGTTGCTGTTTCCCATACACACCCCAACTGGGATTAAACACGAAACTTGGTTATGTGCCCTGACGGGGAATCAAACCTGCAACCTTTTGGTGTACAGGATGCCGCTCCAGCCCGCGGACCCACCTGGCCAGGGCTGTTAGAATATGTTCTAAGAGCTTCTGACAGCTGCCTGGTATGGACCACCTTATCTCACCTTGCCTTCTTTTTGGAAAGCATTTTGTAGAAAATCTTCAGATTACAGAGGCTGGTTTTGGAAAAAGAAACAAAGGCAGGGATGATTGTGCATGTCCCTGTTCGGAAGAGTTAGGGGCCTCTAAAAACACACAGGCTGCTTTTTTGTTTGTTTGTTTTTAATGTTTTTATTGATTTCAGAGAGGAAGGGAGAGGGAGAGAGAGAGATAGAAACATCAATGATGAGAGAGAATCATTGATCGCCTGCCCCTTGCATGCTCCCTACTGTGGATCGAGACTGCAACCGGGCATGTGCCCTTCACCAGAATCGAACCCGGGACCCTTCAGTCCGCAGGCCGACGCTCTATCCACTGGGCCACACCTTCTAGGCTGCTTTGCTGGGGTCCAACCCCAGCGGGTCCAGGGGTTCCCAAAGGTGTAGACGGAGTCGGTGAAGAAGGAATGACACGGAGACAGCGTTCAGTTGATCAGCAGCCTAGCCAGGATCTCCAGCCAAGTTCTGGTCTGGAACTCCAGAGAAGTTCTGGCGTTTATTGTCTTGTTACATCCGTATTTATACCAGTTGATTTTAATCCTGTCAATTTCTATTACAAAGGTTAGGGCGTTTCTTATCTCCATTCCAGGGAGTAAAGATTATGTAGCTTAAGCATGATTGTTTGTAGTTAAAGTGATTAACTACCCGCCTGGCACTTAGTTAAGGAGTTTCATCCCCTCCCTGACTTCAGGGAAAAATTCCTACCTGGGGAAACAACCTTTCTCGGAGAGGAGACCTTGGTTAAAACACACAGCGCTAAGGGGAGCAGACATATTAAGAACAGTATGCTATATATGCCAGGTCCCTTGAAACATATGCTGTGCAGATGTTTCTTTCCTGCAGTGACTGTGTCAAGCAGCAAGGATGGACCGGCTCCCGGCACTGCTTTTGTTTCCAGTTGCAAATTCAATGAAGAGAAAGGGCTTTGCTTTTCCTTTGTTTTAGATACTTTAACGTATTTGGGATATTTCAGTTACACTAATAATTTAGTTTTGAGGCCTTTCTATAATTATGAGCGGAAACCACCCACATGCCTGTCAAAAGATGAGTGGACCAACAAGACGTCGTGTGCTCCTACGAGGGGATGTCATTGGGCCATTATTCAGCCATTAGAAGGGCTGACATACTGACAAGTGCTGCAACATATGTCACACTCTAAAACACGCTAAGTGTAACATGCTAAGTGAAAAGAGCTTCTCACAAAAGATCAGTGTATGACCCCATTTATAGGAAATGTCCGGAACAGTCGAGTCCGTAGAGACAGGAGTAGGTCGATGGTTGCCTAGGGCCTGGGGCTGGGGAGATGGGGGTGACAGCTAACGGGCACCGGGCTCAGGGGGAGGTGAAACCTGAGAGGGATGGTGCAGGTGGTCCACCCTGCTGGACACGCGGAAAGTCACTGAGTCACGCACTTTAAGCGGGAAAACGTACGGCCTGTGATCGCATTCAGCCCCGAGGAGGGTTATGCGCCACGAGAAGCGATTCTGGGCCCTGAGCTCCGTTTGTCGTTCCAGCCCCAGCAGCCGCGAGTGGTCCGACGTCACTGTAAGCAGCGTCGGGGTGAACTGTTCGAAGATCTCGGCGACCGAGTGTGACTTCACCCCCACCAGCCTGTCCCGGGGTTTCCTGCGCTACTTCAACGTCTCCCTGCGCGTCCGGGCCGAGCTGCCGGGGCTGCCGGGGCGCGCCTCCGCCTGGGCCTCGGTGCCCTGGTTCCAGCACTACCGCAACGGTGAGCGCGGCGGCCCGTCAGCCGTCCCCTCGCGTCCCTCTCCACCAGGCTGAGTCTGGGTCCCGCCTCTCACCCTGAACCGCCAGCAGAGAGGCGGGCGCACGGCACACCCAGGTCCTGGCTGTGATGCACAAACGGGGGCCTGGCCGCCCACCTGGCGCTCAGGGCCTGCGACCTGCTTAGGCCAGGGCCTGGCAAACTACTGCCCGCAGGCCAAGCCCGGCCCACTGCCTGTCTTTATAAATAAAGTTTTATTGTTCCGCAGCCACACCGGCTTCTAGCTGGCCGCCTTAGCTGCCTTAGGTGCATTAGCTGCATCAGCTGCCTTAGTTGCATCGGGACGTCTGGCCTGCAAAGCTGGGGTTTGCCCGGGCCTTAATGAAAGGTGTGCTGGCCTCGTCCCACGGGTCCTGGCGTGTGGGCGGCTCAGTCTCCCTCCCCTGACCTGGCACAGCTTCCTTTATGTTCTAGAAAGACTTTCATTCTGCATGGGCCATGCCTGGCACGTGGGACAGGCACAGAGAATGCCTGTTGAATGACTGATGATGCTCCCTGCTTGCTCGCGTGTTCCCTCGGGGGTCGTTTTCCACTCGTGACTGTGGTTCACGCAACGTGAAGGGTGGGGGTGACGGAGACCCCGATGTAAACAAACGGCTGCGAGGCCCTGGGGAGAGGGGACCGTGGCCTGGATACTGATGACACTGAGCCGTTGTTATTCCTGTGTCAGGTGTTCGTTAGAACGGTATTTCGTTTGTTTTTAAAAGGGGTCCTGTTGTTTAGAGATACAAACTGAAGTATTTACAGATAAGATGATGTCTGAGATTCAATCAAAATAATCCAGAGAGGCCCGGCCCGTGTGGCTCAATGGCTGAGCCTTGACCCTGGAGGTCAGGGTTCGGGTCCCGGGCAGGGCACATGCCGGTTGCGGGCTCGCTCCCCAGTGGGGGCCTTGCAGGGACAGCTGACCCCATTGCTGCCATCCCCACAGGTGGAGGGGGATGAGCGAACAGCGTGACAATGGTTCCCCGGCGCTAGAGGTGGAAGGAGCT
This sequence comes from Myotis pilosus, assembly GCA_036010255.1. NCBI lineage: Eukaryota > Metazoa > Chordata > Mammalia > Chiroptera > Vespertilionidae > Myotis > Myotis pilosus. The sequence goes on from JASKON010000002.1 coordinate 1,778,668, forward strand.
GCCGCATAGACTGGGCTCACACCCCAGCTCTGCCACTCACTGGCTGTCACTGGGCCGTGGGGTCACCTCCTGTGGCTGCTCTGCCATCTGGTGGACACGGTGACGCCCATGCTGCCTGGTGTGTAGTCGCTCAGGACAGGGCCATTGCTGTCCACAGCCAGTCCGGTGGTCAGCGCTGAGCAAAGGCCCGGGGCCCTCAGGAGATGGCTTGTCAGTTGGTGTCAGAATCCAGGCCAGGGACGCCCCGCAGAAGGGCAGGTCTTCGGGCACAGATGTGGCAGCAATTAAGTGCTTGGTCAGTCCTGGTTCCCAGACCCCACGCCTCTCCCGTGGGTAAGTCATGGAAAAGTCTAGAGTCAGTGGTTCTCAACCTGTGGGTCGCGACCCCTTTGGGGGTTGAACAACCCTTTCACAGGGGTCGCCTAAGACCATCGGAAAACACATCTATAATTACATATTGTTTTTGTGATTAATCACTATGCTTTAATGATGTTCAATTTGTAACAATGAAATTGGGGGTCACCACAACATGAGGAACTGTATTAAAGGGTCGTGGCGTTAGGAAGGTTGAGAACCGCTGGTCTAGAGACTGCCTTGCGGAGGGTGCCTGACAGCGGGGGCCCAGCCATTGCTCTGAAAAAGGGAAGCTGGGGCCCGGTGGTATAGCTCAGCTGTTGAGCATCGACCCAGAACCAAGAGGTCACCGGTTCAATTCCCAGTCAGGGCACATGCCAGGGTTGTAGGCTTGATCCCCTGCGGGGGACATGCAGGAGGCAGCCGGTCCATGATTTCTCTCCCATTGATGTTTCTATCTCTCCCTCTCCCTTCCCCTCTCTCTAAAATCAATAAAAAAACATATTTAAAAAATGAATAAAAGTAAAAGGGAAGCTGGTGGCAGCACCTGTGAGCAGGGTCCGTGAGTGAGCTGTCGCTCGCGGCCCGTTGCCACCTCCTAGCCTGCAGCGGGCCGGCCCGCCCTGTCCCTGTCCCTGTCCCGTCAGGATCAGCTCCTCCAGCAGAGCAGGTGCTCGGAGGCGCAGGGGAAGCCCGTAGGGACTGGTGACTCGGCACAGAGAGGAGGGTGCTGACCATATGCCCGACCCCCCCAGGGGAGCGCCTAGGGTACGGGGGGTCGGGCCACTGTCATGAACACAGCCTCGCGCAGCACTGCGATCGTCTGCGTGTGTGATGTCTGTGTGTGTGATGTCTGTGTGTGTCTGCATGTGTGATGTCTGCGTGTGTGATGTCTGTGTGTCTGCATGTGTGATATCTGCATGTGTGGTGTCTGCGTGTGTGTCTGCCTGTGTGACATCTGCATGTGTGTCTGCATGTGTGACATCTGCGTGTGTGTCTGCATGTGTGGTGTCTGCCTGTATGATGTCTGCATGTGTGACGTCTGCATGAGCAGCCTCTTTGAGCTTGGAGGGCCAGACCTGCACTGTTCCCGGAGTTCATTTGGTTAATTGTACACTTTATTTCTTGTTAATTTTCCCATTGCTTTTTCAGAGAGTTGGGGGTGGGGAGAGAGAGAGAGAGAGACATCAATCGATTGCCTCCCACATGCACCCACAACCCAGGTGTGTGCCCTTGACTGGGAATCAAATCCCAAGACCCTTTGGTGTGCCACCAAGGCTCTAATTACTGAGCAGCGCTGGCCAGATGGCACAGTTTAAATGCTTGCTTGATAGTGTTGTCATTCCTTTATAGCACCATGAGTCACGGCCTGGCTGGCCTGTGAAGGGCATGAAAAGCCTTGACAAGCAGACTTTGGTGGTAATATTTCTCAGTGATGGTATTTCGGCACTGGGTCCTGATAAGCTGGGAGACAAGTGGACTTGAAGGCACGTGCAGTTACATAACAAGATGTACACGGTAGGGAAGGGCCACCGAGGTCTTTTCCCGTCGCATGAAAATGACCCTGGTTAGCTTTCCTCTCAGCTTCTCTGGAACTTGATCAAGGCGGCTGTCTGCCAGGAAACTGGCGGGATTGCAGTGGGCAGCGGGGCCCTGGCTGGCACGCCGCCTTTCAGCCGGAACGGCCTGCAGTCCTGGCTCTGCTGAGCACAGTGGTTCTGGGAACTGGGCGGGGACTCTGGGCGTACTCTTGTGGAATGATGATAAGAGGTAGTGCTCTAGCCGGGTTGGCTCAGTGGATAGATAGGGCATCAGCCTGAGGACTGAACGGTCCTTGGGCTCAATTCCGGTCAAGGGCACGTACCTCGGTTGCAGGCTGGATCCCCAGTCCCAGTCAGGGGCAGGAGGCAACCAATGGATGTGTCTCTCTCACACTGATGTTCCTCTCTCTGTCTTTCCCCCTCCCTTCCACTCTCTCTAAAAAATCAATGGAAGAATATCCTTGTGTGAGGATTAACCAAAAAAAAAAATCTATCTATATATAAAAAGCCTAATATGCAAATTGACTGAACAGCGGAACTACTGGTCCCTATGACACAAACTGACCACGAGGGGGCAGATGCTCAATACAGGAGCTGCCCCCAGCCCATAGGCCCCAGGCCAGCCAAGGTGGGTGCCAGTGGGGGCCCCCTGATCACCTCGCCAGTTGCCCCACAGATCAGCCCTGATTGCTGGCCAGGCCTAGGGACCCTACCCTTGCACGAATTTCGTGCACCGGGCCCCTAGTATATATATAAAAAGCCAGCTACGTAAGGACCAGAATGACACAGAACTACACAGCCTCTCGCCCAGGCTGGCCCCGCCCCCCAGGGAGTGGTTAGGGGCGCCCCTAGGCAACGCATAGGATGCGAGTTGGATGGGGGGAAGCTGAAATGGGGGGAAGTCTTAAGGGCCTGCGGGTTGGGGTGGTCGGCCCGGTGTAGGTTTGGAATGTGCTGGGGAAGGAAGAGGAAGATCCGATGGGAAACGGCCCAGCACAGTACCTTTCTCACTGCGAACCGGGACGTGGACTGAATGGGTGGTTGTTTCACGAGTGCACTGGGGACCCACGTGTTCACGGCACGGCAGTGCCCGCGATACTTCACTGATTCCAAGTAGTAAACAGCCATCAACGCCAGAACAGAAACATCCTCCCCCACTAGAGGCCCTGGGCGTTGCAGCACGACCGAAGGAAACACCACTTAAGGAGCTAGAGAAACCGAAGTGTGCAACCAGAGGATTGTGGGATTGTGGAGGACGCCTGGGCGCCTAGAGGATTGTGGGGTTGTGGAGGACGCCTAGAGGATTGTGGGGTTGTGGAGGACGCCTAGAGGATTGTGGGGTTGTGGAGGACGCCTAGAGGATTGTGGGGTTGTGGAGGACGCCTAGAGGATTGTGGGGTTGTGGAGGACGCCTAGAGGATTGTGGGATTGTGGAGGACGCCTAGAGGATTGTGGGATTGTGGAGGACGCCTGGGCGCTCACCGCTAGAACGTGAGCCTGTTGCTGCGCATGTGCACAGTCGGCCCTCTAGGCCTCAGTCTCAGTATTCGGAGGCGACTTCTGGAGGGAAATTGTGACCCTTGAGGTTTGCTGTCCTGTGGGGAGGAGGCTCAGATGCAGGGTTTTGTTTGTTGCCTTGGTTTGAAGCGGAGGACAAGCCGCGAGTAGGACCGGCTCTCGGAGGAGGCACACGCCCGGAGCACGGAGGAAGCGCACTGCAATGGAAGCCTTCGTGAGACCTTCCGGATCGTGGAAGAGCGGGGCCGGACCGGGACGCCAGCGAGGACCCGGAGCGCTTGGCTGAGGGCAGTGAGGAGAGATGGGAGGGTCCCGCGGAGCTCAGAGGGCGCAAGTCTCGCATCCCCGGGATCCGCGAGGGCCGCACGGAGCGGGACAGGAGCTGCGCACAGGCCTCGGCGACCGGGAGATCGACCGGCGCCTGAACAGCCTGGAGCCGGACCTCGTGCAGCTGTGCACGATCCGAGACCGGACCCGGATGGCTCCCCTGAAAGGCGCCCGCCCGGCGGGAGAAAACCAACGATGCTCGGGAATCACAAAGGAGCCTGAGGACCAGTCTGCACTGATGGAGGATGAGGGTGCCCTCCCCCACCGTGAGGGGCGAACCTGGCATGTGGGCACGAGCCACCGCCCGCAGGACGAGGAAATGCTGGACGGCAGGCGGGAGGGGACCTTCCTCATCCCCGAGAGCAGCCCGCGGGCCGCTGTGCCTGCTCGGTGCGGGTGGACGGCGATTCCAAGCGCTGTGTCATCTACCGCTCGGCCCCTGGCTTGGGTTTTGCGAGCCCGACAGCCTGTCCGGTCCCTGCAGGAGCTGGTGCGGCATGACCAGCACCCCCCCTCCTGCAACACAAGGATGCGCTTACCGTCACATTGCACATCCCGTGTGAGCCCCGCCCCGCCCCGCCCCGCCCGCTGACTCACACAGAGCAGGACTCCATCTTTCCGTCTCTTTGTGAATCTTTCTCTGTCTCAATCTCGCTCTTGCTTTCTGAGTCTCTCTTCCTGTCACGCTTTCTACCCCCATCTCTGTCCTCTCTGACTCTCTTAGTGCCTGTACCTCTAAGTCTCTGTTAGAGCAGCATACCTCCTCCAACCCTGTAAATATTTCTCTCTTTTCCGCGTCCAGCGTGGCTAGAGAGCGGCCCATTCCTGAGTAGGGGCTGCTGGGGATTGAGAAAATGAAAGAAAGAGACAGAGACAGAAGGAAAAAGCTGGGGCCGGGTGGGACAGCTGTCCTCTGATGGAGAGACAGGGACCCAGAGCCGATACATTTTTATTTTATACAGAAAAATACCAGGAAGTTTTACTAAAGCCCAAGACAAAGGAGATTATGTGCATTCTTGTGGCTTCTTTGTCATCGTCACTCCTGGCTGAGCCTGGATAATTGTGTTTGTTCCTGGTGCTTGGCTGGATTTACCCACCCCCTGGCACCTGGGCTGAAGGTCTGGCTGACAACACACCTGCCTCTGGTGTGTTTCCAGGACGTGGCTCTGCCAACGCCACTGGATTCAGCTGACAATAATTAAAGAAATGCCCATGTGACTTCCCAGGCACTCTCTACACTCCCCATGCCCCTGTCCTGATGGGCACTGCCCTCCCCGGCTCTGGCTGCCCCCACCCTGCCTGTACCTGCCATGATTACAAAGGCCCCTGGGGTGCTCAGCCCCAGCCTAGTGCCCTGATTTTTAAGCCATAGACCTGGGTCAGGGCAGGAAGAAGGCAGGAAGGAACTTGGCTGGGCCACTTCCAAGAACCTCAGCTGTGACATTTGGGGCCGGCGGGCCCCGCCCCACAGACTCAGTTTCTCCTCCCAACCCTGAAGTGAAACCCGCCCGGTTCCCCCCATGGAGCTGCTGCCCAGACGCCCTCCTCCCCCAAAGCAAATGATTAAAAATAACCTCAGGAGCTGGGCCTGCCTGACCCCGGGCTTCCCAGGAGCCGAGGCTGCTGCAGGGACTGCTGGGCCAGGTGAGCACCGCTGCCCACAGCACCTCCGCTCGACGCAGTTCCCAGGCGTCCAGATCATTCTCCCTGATCGTGTCGGGTTCGATTTTGTTTCCTTGACTGCGAACCCATTTTCTCCTCTTTTGGGACAAAGCCCCGGTTTTCTATGCCGCCATGGACTCCCCCCTTGCCTGCCCAGCTAGGCCGGCCGGTGGGTTTTGTACGGTGTGTTGATACTGATGTGGATATAAGACAGTGAACTCAAACAAGGAAAATGGGACAGTGACAAATAAGAAATCTTGGAGTCAGCGAAGGGCAGTTTGTCCAGACTGTTGAGAGCTGAGAATTAGAGTTTAATTGGGATAGAAATCCTGCTCCTGGCACCTGCTGCCTGGAATCTGAGCCTCCGCTTTTAGATTTTCCAGTTCCAGTGTTTGGAGGCGGCCTATTAAACACTCCTGGCTGCAAAGTGTTTGTGCAGAAGCCATGAGTATTAAGTGTTTGCTGTGTTTACCAGGCTTAGCTCTCTGTAAGGAATGTGGAATAATGTTAAACGCCTCATGTTCTCAAGAAGCTTGACTTTTAAAATAAAAAATGAAGAAGAAATATAAATATTAAAAGTAAAGAAGCAGCTCGAGTTTTAGTGGCAAAAGCAGGCAGGCGAGCAGTTAGGGGCGATCGGGCAAGCAGGTGGGCAGTTAGGAGCTAGTGGTCCTGGGGACATACCCTGAAAGGTTCCAGACTGCGAGAGGGTGCAGGGTGAGCTGAGCCCCGCCCTCCCACCTCCCCGTGCACAAATCTCGTGCACCCGGCCTCTAGTAATAAAATAGAAAGATAAGAGGTACTGGTTCTTGCGGCTTTTAAGCCAAGGAGGCTCGTGTGCCTGCCCGACGTGGGTCTCGGCCGCTGGGGGAATGGAGAGACTCGGTCTGGGCCGCCGTGTGGACGGCGTGGACCCCTCCCCTGGAGCTGCTCCCTGCCCTGCAGCCTCGCAGTGGGACTCGGGCCGGAGCAGCCTCCGGTGTCTCGTGAGCCCAAATGCTACCATGTTGCATGTGTAAATGGCTGTGTGCGCGCGCACAGGCCATATGTATAACATTGAATACATGCACGCGTTACGTGTAATACAGTGCAGCGTGTACACACTAACATAGTTTTGTTTCTGTTGGTGATTCTGTTTCAGTGACCATCGGGCCTCCAGGACACGTTTGGGTGACCCCCGGAGAAGGCTCCCTGGTCATCAAGCTGTCCCCGCCCTTCAACATCGCCGACCCCTCCATGGTTACGTTTCTGTATTATGTCCATTACTGGGAAAAGGCCAGAAACCCACAGGCAAGTGCATTTTTAAATGTTTTTATTTTCTTTGCTTGGAGTTTCTGATACAGGGAAAGAAAGTCAATGTTAAAATGGCAAGGACAGCCCGGGCTGGTGTGGCTCAGTGGATAGAGTGTTGGCCTGCGGATCATTCTGGGTTTGACTCTGGTCAAGGGCACATACCTGGGTTGCAGGCTCCTCCCCGGCCCAGGCCCTGGTCGGGGTGCATGCAGGAGGCAGCCAATCGATGTGTTTCTCTCACATCAATGTTTCTCTCTTTCCCTCTCTCTTCCACTTTCTCTGAACATCAGTGGGAGAATATCCTCAGGTGAGGATTAGAAAAGAAAATGGACGAGGACCGGCTGCCCCGTCTCCTTAGCCTGAGACCTTGCCGGCTCTGCTCCGCCCCCTGCAGGCCTGTTCTCCCCTCACTCAGGGGCTCCCTTCCGCACTCCACTGGGGGGTCCCTCTGTCCCACCAATCCCGTCCCCGGGGCCCAGGCTTTGCCGACACAGGGCTTTGGCGCCTCTGCCACGCTCTGGAGTTTGGAGAAGGTTCTAGTGGGTCAGTCTCTACAAGGAATCCACCACGCCAGCCCCAGGTTTAACTGTTTAAGTTCCTCTGGTTTGAACGGTTTGCAGAGAGGCTCCTGTGAGCATTCGAGGAGTCCGCTGGGAGAGAGCGGCCTGGGGAGGAGGGGCAGTAGGAATGAGTAGGCGGGGCCCATTGGAGAACGGGACATGTGTGGACCCATCAGAAGCTCACGTGACGAGGGATGGGGCAGGGATTCCGTGGACAGAGCGGTCGGACAGGAGGGCCTGGTCCCTGCTGGACGGTGCAGGCGGAGAAGGACAGCTCTCATCTCACCCCGGGGCCTGGCTGCCATGTGTATGTAATGAGGTTCCTTGTCTGGGAACGTAACGGTTTCCGAATTTCAACGTTACCGTAATCTTACAGTAAGAGCTGGGTGGATCAAGAACTTTCCTCGCCTCTGGCACGGGTGGGCGTCTTAGATGCGTCATCTCATTTCACCTTCCCACGGACCTGCTACACAGAGAGGAGCCAGAGGTTCGGGCTGCCCGGGCCAGCAGCTCCCGGCCGCAGTGCAGGGCGCCCACAGCCTCGGGCCTGTTCGGGGGCAGCAGCTCCCAGCCGGCCTCGGGCCTGCTCGGGGCAGCAGCTCCCAGCCGGCCTCGGGCCTGCTCGGGGCAGCAGCTCCCAGCCGGCCTCGGGCCTGCTCGGGGGCAGCAGCTCCCAGCTGGCCTCGGGCCTGTTTGGGGCAGCAGCTCCTGGCCGACGTGCAGGGCGATCACCGGCCTCGGGCCTGCTCGGGGCAGCAGCTCCCATCCACAGTGCAGGGCGCCCATGGCCTCGGGCCTGCTCCCGCGCAGCTTTTCTCCCCCGCCATTCACACTTGCCCTCCTCGTCCTGGCTTTGTGGTGCGCCTGACGTCCCCGGGGAGGCAAACCCCACCAAGAACAGGCTCGGGGCCCTCGGGGAAGTGGAAGGGCGTCGTTTCCCAGACCCGCGGTCAGGATCTGGCCCTGGGATCCCGAGGCCTGGAAAAGCCGGCGGGAGAGGTGGTGCGGGAGCCGGGCGCCCTGACCCCGTTTCTCCTCCAGGAGAGCGTGCCTCTTGCCGCAGTGTGGCTGCCGTCCTGCCCTTGCACTTGTCACGCAGGCTGGAGCCTGTGGCTGCCCTCCACGCAGCAGGCCCTGCAGGCGAATTGCTGTGGGTACCGCGTGGCGGGCAGGGCTGCCGTGCTGAGGACTCGGCCTCCGGGAACGCACACCAGGCCCGTGTGGCAGCGCCCACGCTCCCGCCACCTGCGGCAGGTCCGTCGCGGGCCACTCGGGCTGCAGTTCCTCGGGTGTGGAGGGAAGTGGCTGCGTGGGAACCAGGGGCCACGCCCTGCCCCCCTCCAACCAGAGCGCAAGGCTTGAGAGCTGAGAGGACCCCGAAAGCCACCAGCCCCTCCAGCCCGGCTGTGGGTCTGCTGGGGTCCCGAAGAGCTGCCCAGACCCGCTCGGGGGCTCCCGGGCCATGATGCATCCCCGAGGAAGAGGAAGGACATGCGGCAGGGCCAGCACGGGGAGCGGTGGCTGCCCTGCCCAGGGGAAGCAGGCACCGTGTCCAGAGTCCTGTTCCCATAGGCTCACAGGACCTACTTAGTTCCTCGTCACAAGCCGGGTGCCGGAGTGTGCAGTGTCTGCGGGGAAGCTCATGGAGACCTGTGCCCAGGGTTTCTGGGGCTGGTGCTGTCGGCATCCTCTCCCTGGCACGTGCCAGAGCAGACTGCCGACAGGACGCAGGTGTCCAGCATCAAACCTTGTCCACGCCTCCCTGATGGGTGTGGGGTCGGGGCAGGGCGCACCGAGCACCAGCCAGGGCCAGCCATGCGGGCAGCCGGCCTGCCCTCGGGCAGCGGCCTCTGGCCTGAATGCCAGCTCTTCTCTGCACCCATGGTTCTAAGTGTGAGAAACGCCAGCCTGGCTGCTGAAAGAACCCTAAAGGATTCTGTCCTTAGAAGTGCTGTGTGTGGCATCCGAAGCAGTTGCTCCCCTGTCCCCTGGCAGCCCATCAGCATTAACCTGAAGAAAATGGAATTAAAATCACCTGTCGCCCTCCTACTCGTAAATGATACCGTTACTTTGTATCTTTTAAAATGAGAGCGTCATCTAGGCACGATGGAATAACCTGCTTTTTCAGTCAGCGCCATAGCAGCTCCTCTCCCCAGGCCGGGGCGTGTCACCCCATTTCAGATGCTGCCGTGCCTTCCGCTGTCTCACAGCCAGAGGGCAGCCAGCGCCTGAAGGAGCCCCTGTTGCCACCAAGGCGTCCCTTCCTCCTTTCCCTGCGGAGCGGACAGCCTTGTCTAGGACCAGGAGGGCCACGGACTAGGGCCAGGTGTGGAGGTCTGAGAGGGGCAGCAGCCAGAATCCTCTGAGACAGGGTGCAGCTGCTAGCCGGTTACATAAATAGCTAAGGTCATTTCCACCAAAACTACAAGAGAAATCAGCACGTTTTAGGTGACACTGAACGCAGGTTGGCAACTAAAGGCACATTTTTTTCCCAGATGGTTTTTTCTCTGTGACTAACTCGGAGCATCCAGTTAGATCAACCACTGGCTACGGAATGCCCCTTTAAAGGAGAAAACGGGGTTCTGGGAACGGGGGAGCTCCCGTGTGGACCCCCGCTGCTGGGTCTGTGAGTCTCGAGGGGCCTGGAGGCCTCGCGGCCTGAAGCAGCCCTGAAGCCGGGCGCCTGTCCCAGGTAGCTGTGCGCCTAGCTCCGCGCCTGGCCATTCCTTCCCGGGCTGGGTGCCCCCTCCGCGGCGCTGCAAGGATGGTCAGAGCGCCTCTGCGGCAGACCAACACCAGCTCTTACTGCTGAGCTTCACAGAAGCAGTGGTTCCTGTAGATGGAAAACGGGGTGTTTAAAGCCAAAACACCTGGGCTTTCTAGCCACAGTGTCATAGAAACAAACATCTAAAATCAACTCGTGAGAAACACACTCCACGAAGCATTTGCTTTTTATCATCTTAACTTGGAAATTGAAAAGTAAGAAGAATGTAGAGTTAAAACATTCTCCTTGTGATCGTGTACTTGAGTCAACTTATAACGTAAAACGTTTTGTATCAAATTTGCTCTTAAAAATCTCTTAAATTGCTCACAAAGTAAAATCCCAATAAAGCTGATTTTACCTCCAAAAAAAAAAAGCCTGCCCCCTGCCGGCCGGGAGCGCTCAGACCCGCACGCCTTGCTCTTCGGCGTCCTCACCATGAGGTTAAGGAACGACCCAGCAGGGGACCATGGCTGCCGTCTGTCGGGGGGCTCACTGGGCTGTTGGGGCTCCTCCGCAGGTGAAAGGCCCCTTCAGAGACAGCTCCATCGTGCTGCGGGACCTGCAGCCCCTGAGCGAGTACTGCCTCCAGGTCCAGGCCCACCTGCTCTGGAAATCCCAGGAACTCAGCAGGCCCGGGCGCTTAAGCAACGTGTCTTGTCACGAGACCTCAGCAGACGGTAAGCTGTGCCTTCTGGTGCCCTTTCTGAGCTGTGGAAAGGATGCCCCTAAAATAGTGAAATTGGGGGGCACCGACTAGGGGGAAGGGCGATAGTAGGGGGAGAGCCAGAGGGGAGGGGAGCGAGCTGGTGCTGAGGGCTGTCAGCAGCCACGCCCCGGCCTTGGTTTGGCTTGGGGCTGCCTCACTAGCTACTGAATGAGCATGTGGGGCGGGGAGGGCCCTGGGACAGGGACAAGTGGGCAGGAGAAGACCCCATGTTTGTGTCACGGGGCCGGTCCTCTCGGTCACTGCGTGTCCTCTCTTCAGCCTCCACCAAGCTGCAGCGAGTGGTCCTGGTCACCGTGGCCACCTTCCTGTCGCTGGCTGGGCTGGCGGGCGCCTGCGTCTTCCTGATCCTGAGGTTCCGGGGCCTGATCAAGTACTGGTTCCACTCCCCGCCCGGCATCCCAGCGCAGATCGAAGAGGTACGTGCGCACTGGTGGGAGGCTGACGGGTGGGGACGACCAGGGACAGAGATGAGAGAGGAGGTGCAGGCTCTGTACCGCGTGCCAGCAGCCTATTCACAACAGCCCCTGGGGGGGGCGGGGGTATAAACACGTGACACGCGCACACACTAGAACACGGCTCCGCCTTAAGAGCTCTGATCCGCTGCGGCATGGAGGGGCCTGGAGGGCATCGGGCCAGTGAGCGGAGCCAGCCAGTCACAGAAAGACGAAAACCACGTGACTCCTGCGTGAGGCACTTCAGGTCCTCAAGTTCACAGTCAGTGAAGAAGGGTGGGGATGGCTGGGAGGTGGGTGGCGAGTTCGAGTTCAGTGGGGACAGCGTGTCTGTTTTGTAAAATGGAAGTTACTGAGATGGAGGGGGGTGGTGGTTGCACAACAATGTCCATGTACTCGACACTGCTAAGCCATACGCTTAAAGACGGTGCGGTGATCGCTTTTATGTTCTGTGTATATTACCACAATTTAAAAAAATTTAATGGCACCGGGTCAGCCAAAACGGCAACCTGGCCAGGAGCTGGAGGCAGGAGGGCCTTCTCTCAGGCAACACAGTGCCCTGTGCTTTCTGGGGGACGCTGGGGGGCCTGGCTGGGATGCGAGCAGCAGGGACAGACGTCGAGGCAGGAGCGTGCGTTTCGGGGCAGACGTGTGCACTGGGGGTTTTTCTAGAGTGCACGCACCCAGAGCTGTGAGCACAAGGCTTTGCACTGGGTTCAAGGGTGTTACTAGTATGGCAAAGGCCTGCAACAGAAAGGCTGGGGCCCTTGAGGAAATCTCGTTTCCCTGCACAGCCCCAGCCCCCGAGGCTCTGGGAGGCGGCTGGGCCCTCTGAGGCCAGTCGGGACGTGTAGGGTAGAAGCTGATGGAATACGTCCGAGTATTTGCTTCCGGGCGGCCAGCGAGCCTGCTCTCCCGTCGCGACCGAGAGGTCCCGCGTGCTCCTTCGCTGGGAACCAGTCCGCGACCTGCTAGGCCAATGATGGCGAACCTTTTGAGCTCGGCGTGCCAGCATTTTGAAAAACCTTAACTTTACTCTGGTGCCGTGTCACATAGAGAAATTTTTTGATATTTGCAACCATAGTAAAACAAAGGTTTATATTTTTGATATTTATTTTATATATTTAAATGCCATTTAACAAAGAAAAATCAACCCAAAAAATGAGTTCGCGTGTCACCTCTGACACGCGTGTCATAGGTTCACCATCACTGTGCTAGGATGAGTCCCCACAACGCGTCCAGTGCAGCGGGCGGCCCGGCTTGTCCTGAAAGCGAGCCCCGGTCACCATCAGGGTCTGACCGATCAGAGCGGCCAGGCGGGCGCGGGCCAAGTGGTGCTCGGGGTTTGGAAGTGGTCCCTCGGGGCCGGAATAGAAGTGAACCTGAGGAACACGCGACGGTGCCGACGGAGACCAGAGCCCGAGGCCTGGGGTCTCGAGCTGGTAAACTCATTGCGGTGTCGTGTCCCCCTCTCTCAGTTTTTAAAGGACCCGGCTCAGCACGTGCTGGAGGCCCTGGACCAGGACAGCCCGGCCGAGGACGATGCCTGGGAACCGGTATCTGAAGTCTCGACTCCAGAACAGGAGCAGAGGGCGCTCTCCAGAGCAGAGGGCGCTCCCCCAACACTTTGACCCAAAGCACTGTCGGCCCAGCCTGCGGGGGCTGGAGCGGGACCCTGAGCCCATGCCACCCGGCCTGTGCCACCCGGCCTGCGGGAGCTGGAGCGGGACTGAGCCCAGCCGCTCACCTGCTCCTGTCAGGACTTGCCAAGCCCAGGACTCCAAGTGCCCACTGTGGACAGGGCCATCGGCCTGGGGGTACAAGTGCGCCTTGTTGGGGAAGACACGTTTACTTTTTTCTTTAAGAATTTTCTAATCGTACGATTTTACGAATGATTCGACAGAGATATCCCCCCAAAGTGGTTTCTCTTAAACACTAAAACGGCCTGTCATTCGTTGTTGGCAAGTGGCCCTGGCGCTCCAGTGAGCTCCCCCGTCGGACCCGCAGGCAGGGGCCGGCCGCTCCTGGACCCCACAGGTCCCGGCGCCTGTCCGTCACCGCCCGCTATCCCAGCAGGGACCCCTAGTGCCTTCACAGCCAGTCCCCGGCTTAAAGCGGAGTTAATCCTGTAAATAGTTTCCTAGTAATTTAAGGGGTTTTTTCAACCTCGAAATAAAAGACTGTATAGTTAACATTTTAAAAAGTCTATGTGAGCTTTCCTGCTCCAGGTTGCCTTCTTATTTTGGCCTATTTTCTGAGTTTCGTGCTTTTTAAATAACCGCACCTGGACCGGTCTCCAAGCACAACCAGCAGAGCGGCAAGAACTCCACGTGGGCCGCTGGGTCCTTGAAAAGGTGTAATGGGCCTTTCAGAAGCTGTGTCACCTCCGTTTCATGTGATGGTCACGTGGGCTGACCACGGCGGGCTGTGGGCAGCAGGGAGAACCGGCTGGTGGCAGTGCCCGTGCCTGCGGGCACGCGCGTCTCCTTACTGTGGGAGTGCTGACGGCTCCGTCGCTCCGAGCACAGGGTTCAACTCGCTCCTATGACTCAGCGTTTAGGAGGTGGATGTGTAGCTTCGCACACACCACACACACACACACACAGCGACACAGGTGCGGTAAAGTCTGCTTTAGAAAGACACCCTCCTGGCCGCCTGACCTTGACAATGGAAGAAGAATGACTTAGAACAGGAAGCTTCTAGCACGAACTGATGGAGCCCCCCGCCCTCTCTCTCTGGGGGCGGGGGTCTGTCCTGCTGGTGAGGAATGGGCTCCTGGGCCGGCTTTCGGACCAAGCAGTGTGTCCTGCCCTCCGGGTGACGGGAGGTGAAAGGACACCCACCGGCCACCTGCACTCAGGCCCTCGGAGCACCTACTTCATCTGTTGGGCAAAGAGTCAGCAGCTGGAACGGAACGGAAGGGACTGCCTGGGATCATTCGAGGTAGAAGAGCTCCCCCTGCTGGGCGGGTGCAGTCCGCGGGGAGGCCCTGTAGGCAGCAGCAGCAGCAGCCGGTTAAGAGTTCAAACCCCTGCCCTGGCCAGTTCGCTCAGTGGATAGAGCATCGGCCTGAGGACTGAAGGGTCCCGGGTTCGATTCCAGTCAAGGGCATGTACCTAGGTTGCAGTGTGGGAGGCAACCAATCGATGTGTCTCCTTCACATCAATGTTTTTCTCTCTCTCTCCCTCCCTCCATCTCTCTCTCAAAAAAAAAAAAATCAGTGGAAAAAATATCGTTGGGTGAGGATTAACAATCAATAACTAGTTCGAGCCCAGCAGAAGGAGGCAGATCAGCTCTGCAGGAAGCTAGGGGTGACGTTTGAAGTAAGCTCACACGTTCCCCCCTATGTAAAAGCAGGTACAGCTCGGCAGGGCAGGCGGCGGGCCCTGGGGACGGATGCTGACCAGGCTGGACCGTGCCCAGTGCATTCGAGCTTTGTCCCGGGCAGCAGGTCACCCAGAAAGGCCCTTCAGAGTCCAAGGCAGTGGTGTAACCTGGTGACCGAGCCCACGCCCATGCCCAGCGGTGGGTCCAGGCGCCCCCCCAGGGCCAGGCTCCCATGGTACTGCCTCACGGGGGAGGGCACTCACCACACGGGGCCCCCAACACCCGACGTGCTGCCCCTGCAGCCCCTCCACCCTCCGAACCCAGTAACCACCATCTCCAGTGGGTGTGGGGCTGGCCTGTTAGACAGGAGAACACCATTTGATACCCTATCAGGCCTTTGATAGGAAGCACCCACAGAAGACTTTACAGGGGAAATGTTTAACCTCGTCCAGCTCCTTGGCCGGGGCACACCTTCTGGAGGCTCGAAGGTCGAGAGCAGCAGGGAAATGCCACCGGGAGAAGGGCCTGAGCCGCCATCCGGCCTGGGCCTGGGCCGGGGCTGACCTGCTCCAGGTAAAAGTTCCCACCTCCAGGCTGAGAGGGGGACGGGATGGAGAAGTTCTCGGTGAGTGTGAGCTATCAGTGGAGCAGGAAAAGGACGTTAGGAGACGGGGCCCGAGGACGGAAGCCTGGGCCTCTTCCGTTTTGGTGCAGGGAGGCTCCTACTCGGTCTACGACAGCCTCAAGGACTGCGTGGTCCCCTACGACCATAGGACTTGCCCGAACTTTACGCAGTGCCTGGACCTCGTGCTGTCTGCGGACTCACACCCTCCACCAGCAACAGGCTGCCCGGCAGCAGCAAGTACTGCCCCCGGCAGGCTTAGCATGGGAACAGCATCCCCTACCACGTACTGTTTACTAACCTTCACTTTCGTTCCCGCTGGGGAAGGAGCCGGCCAGGTCCCTCACGCTGGGGCACAGCCGGGGGGCCACCCACAGCCACGCCACATGCTTTCCCTTCCTGCCACTTGCTGTATGTGCAGATCCTCAAACAAGTGCCGGAGGCCGGCCTCCGCTTTGGGGGCACCCATACTCCCAGGGCATCCACGCACATCTAACGTTGGGGCCACCGCTCCGCACGGTAGGTGGACAGCCCGGGACTTCCCTGCGATGCCTCCCCCGGGGCTGCCTGGTCTCCTGGCTGCCTCACCGACGGTGAGCACGCAGACCAGGGAAACGCCGAGACAGTACCAACTCCGTGAGCAGAGAGAACAAGACCGAAGGGAGAGGTGTGCCCAGTTGGTTTAAGGGGAAGGAAGCTACATCTGAGGCACACGCTGGGCAGCAGGACGAGTGGATCCTGGTGCCTGGCCAGTGCCCACGAACTAGAGTGTGGAAAGGGGGCGGGGTCACGGCCCAGAAGACGCCGCCAGGCCCGGAGGTCACCGCAGCTCGGCACACAGGAGGCCGGTGCTGGCCGGGCCAGGCTCCATGTGGATTAGTCCGTCCCCACTGGGCCGGGCCAGGCTCCACGTGGATTAGTCCGTCCCCACTGGGCCGGGCCAGGCTCCACGTGGATTAGTCCGTCCCCACTGGGCCGGGCCAGGCTCCACGTGGATTAGTCCGTCCCCACTGGGCCGGGCCAGCTCACGGGCCGGCAGGGGCAGGTGGGGACTAGCCTCTCCCACACCCTCCTTCATAAAGAGAAAGCGCTTCTCTGATGGGGTCCCCTCAAATAACTGAGAAATAAACAGCAAACCAATTTGTATGGCTGTTTTCTCCAAGATTTAATCATTAGGATGTGTGAGGAGCAATTATTGCAACAGGCGACACGAGAGGGGGAACAAGTAATTAGCCTGACAATGTTGGCAGCAGGACAAACGCACTGACATGGTGAGAGCAGCCACCAGGGAAGGCGGCCGCAGGACACAGAGCCGGCTCAGCGCCAGCATCTCCCCGCGCACGTGGGCCCGAGGAGAAGGGCGCCGAGGCCCGCAGGCGGCTCACCCACAGGGTCCGTCTGTGGAAGGCTGTGACATTCCCCGGAGGCAAAAGTGCGACACAGACCCGCAGGGCCAGGAGGCCGCCGCGGCGGTCAGGGCCCGGGACCCCGGCCTCCAGCAGGAACACCAGGGCGGTGCTCCCAGCTTCACGGACGGCTGTCTGGCGGGGCCATGGCGTCTCAGGACAGCGGCACCAGCGGAAGCGCATGCCCAGAGCTGGAGCCGAGACAAAAGCCTAACTTCTCTCCGGCCGTAAGCACTCCCCGTGGCAGGAAGGGCTTTGTCCTGAAACGAGTCCGCGCTTGGCCTGCGGGTCGTGCTTTCAAGCGCAGCTCCTCAGACTTGCTCGCTGCCGACCCTCGCGGCGCAGGACGCCTGCTGCTGAGCCGCCCGCGCCCTCCAGTCTTCACGGAACCACACGAAAGCGAGCTCAGTGCATCGGGGATCCCCTCCCCAACCAGAGTCAAGGATCATTTCCAAAATAGGCTTTCAAACTAGTCCTTCAGGCATTTAAAAATTCTTCATATAAAAATCCACTTCTTTAATACACAAGAACAAACATTTCCTTTAAAAAACCTCACTTTTAAGACAAAATAACAATTTGTTGAAACACCCTTTGAATGGCTTGGCACTTATTTCAGCTACACGGAGTTGTACTTTCTGGTACATCTTGGGGACTTTGAAGCAAAGCAGTTAACTCTAAATCGTATGATGACACGCCTGACTCAGGACGCAGACCAAGCCTATGCAGGAATAAAAGAGTGATGCTCACCATCTATCTGCACACTCTCATATACATATCAACAATCTAGCCATCAAACAAACAGAAGACTCATAAAACTATTTCAAAACTCAGAGCGTAAGAGTGTAAAGCAACACATTTAATGTGCAATCTATCCTATTTGACGACGTGAAAACTACATTAAAAGATAATAAAAACGTATCTACAAATATGACATGGCAGAGGAAATGAGGTTCCAGAGTGATCTCAGGTCCACAGCTCTTCCGTTCTCCCGAACTTGTAGATGAGCGTGCTAGGAGATCAGAACAGGTCATGAGGAAAAGCGCCAGGACCAAGCAACACAGAAGCCCAGCTCCCAGCCAGGTTCTGTGCACAACGTACAGTGTGCACTAGGTCCTTTGTTAAATAAAGGTACCGCTCACGTTTTTGCTTGTTTGTTTTTTAAGAAAACAGGCTATGGAAGCAGCAACCTGGGGTCAGTGTCAGCTCTGCACCCCCGCTGGGCGTCCCTCTGTCAGCTCTGCACCCCCCGCTGGGCGTCCCTCCCCCAGCTCTGGGCCTTGTTTCCTTGTCTATTACATGCGAGCACCCCTGCTTCCTACGCTTAAGGTACTAAATGAGAATAAAAAGGGGCCGGTACAAAGCCGCCAGCCGCGGCCCTGGTTACGGGCCTGAGCACGCTCCTCCATCGCAGGCGGCTCCCCTTCTACAGACGCCCGCGCATGGTCCTAGCCTACGGGTCTGTGCGAGTCCCACGTCCACGCTGCTCGTACGGGAAAGGTGGCATTTCCGCAAATGTTCTCAGCGGGATTGAGAAAGCAGGCCACTCACCTTAAGAATATCAGTGCGTTCTGGAAGAACACCGCCAGCCCCGGGTAAACGTCAGTATCTGCACAGAAGACAGCACACGGTCACACAGGCAGCGCGCGACTGTGCGCCACTCACGTGACAGGCTCGGTGCATCCCCAACCTGCGACCACTCCCTCACCTAACACGGCGACCACGAGACTGAAAGGAGAAAATGCTCATCTCACGCGCCCACACCCACGGCCTGTCCCGCTCTGGACGTCCCGCTCCAGCCGGTTCAGAAACAAACACAGAGAGAAGGCGCGGAGGGAGTTCCTGGTGACGCAACGGTCTGACCGCTGCTTTCCCCTCTCGATTCTGGAGTTTGTGTGCGGGTTCGGCAGGGAGAAAGGGCACTGTGATTCCCCATCACGTCCTCCCAGAGCGCAGTCACCGTCCTCACGCGGAGAGAAGGGAGAGCTGGAAACTGCTTCCAGGCTGTGGGCGGTTGAGGTTCCTGAGCTACGATGTTGATGGAAACACTGCACGGGGAAGGCCCGGCCACAGGGGCCTCTGACATCAGCAAGCACCGGAGCAGCAGGGCTGAGCCGCACCCCGGATCGAGTCCCAGCTCTACCGCTAAGTGCATGACCACCAGAGGTAACCTCCTCATCCCTTGGCTTCCCCTCTGTCAAATGGGCGTCGGGGCGGCGTGCAGCCAGGCACGAGGGAGGCGCAGGACTGGCCATGGTGCTGCTGCGATTAGAGCGGGTAGCGGAGTGAGGCAGCCTGCACAGCGACAGACTAGAAACGTGTGTCAGAAAGGAACGCTCGAGGTGCAAGCACATTCCGTTTAGAAGAGAAAGCGCGCTTAGTGAGCGATCCGGAGACACGAGGACGAGGCCGTGACCGACTGCTCAGCACGTGCCAGTTCCTGGGCAATCAAGACACAACCAGGGAGCGCACAGCCCGCACTGGCGCGGACCTTCCTACACACATCCCTGTTTCGTAACAGAAACCGGGAGGTTCACGCGCTGCTTTAAGTAGCCACGCAGGCTCTCCACGGAAGCCGGGCCCAGCCGCCGCGAGTCCGGTCAGAGCTGACCGCGCGCTTCCCGCAGGACCCATAACACCAGCAGGCAAAGCTGCGCCGGAGCAGGGGGCGCTGCCGGGCGGGGAGGGTGGCGGCAGGGACTGCTGCTGGGTCGGGGCTTGGTGGGGCGACAAGTCCTGCAGCGGAACTGGTGACGGAGCACAGCTCTGTGCTGTACACACGGAACTGTACGCTGGATAGTGAATCACATGGTGAAACCACAGCTCAGCAGAGCTGCTGTAAGATGCACTTTCCTCCCAGCGAGCTCACAGGCGCCGGCCCGTCAGTATCGGAATGAACTGAAGGACACACCTTTGACACGTCTGGGAGCAGTGTTATTGCAGCACAGTCCCCGCTGTCCCCTCGTGCCACGGGCTTGCCGGGGGCACGTGTCCTGGCCAGGCCACCCACTACAGCTGCACAGTCTCCCAGCTGCAGGCGACCGAGCAGGGAAACCAGCTCACTCCAAGGGGAGGAGCGGACTCAGCCGAGCAGAAGGGCCCTCCGCAGGCCTCCTGGGAAAGGGAGGAAGACTTACTTACTCTGGGTCACATAGGCACCAAAGAGAATCCACATGGAAGCGATGAGTGACCCGAACATCAACATGAAGCCGATGAAGAGCCAGACGCGAGCACCTGCGTGGAGAACAGCTGCATGAGCTCGCCCCCCCGCACTCGGTCTCAGGGAAACCTAACCCCGGGGACACTGCCGACCT
Organism: Myotis pilosus; assembly: GCA_036010255.1. NCBI lineage: Eukaryota > Metazoa > Chordata > Mammalia > Chiroptera > Vespertilionidae > Myotis > Myotis pilosus. Next base: position 1,798,532 of record JASKON010000002.1, read on the forward strand.
CACACATGCTCTGCGGTCACACGCGTCACATGCTTACATGCACCTGCTCGACAGTTCACTGAAGGAAGATTTTTAAAAACTCAAAGGGCATATTACCTTTCTCCTGGCTAGAGAAACTAACAGCTGAATGAACTAAACCAGGTAATAAACTCAGTCAAATAAGCTTTGTAATTATTCGACTGAGTTGATTAACTAAACCCTAACTGAAAATTTACCTGTTGTGTACATTGTTAAAGTGATTGCTCTAGTAGAAGCAGCAAAGGTCTCTCAGCTAGCCATCACCACGAAACGAGAGGCTGTGAGGAGGGACCGACGTTAAAATCCTGCCGTTACTGAGTGTGGTGCAACACGTGAGCAAGCCTACCAGACCCTCACCCCTCACTCCATAAGCCCTCCCACCGGGTGCAACACAAACACGCAGAAACCACCTGGCACGCTTCCACTGTGTGGGCAACGGTCATGGAATAAAACGCCATGACTCAGAGGGTGAAGTATGGACTGTGGATCCAGAGAGACCAAGGCTCACACAAGTCCTACCTTTAAGCTAAGGAATCCAGGTGCTGCGATGACGTTTTCCACAGAAAACAGTCACTAGTAACATGACCCACAGCAATGGCTGTCAAGTAAGTGAGGGTGGCCAGCAGGCGGGGGAGGCATTAGCCACAAAGGGTGATGGCAAAGTTCCACATCATGATGGCAGCAAAGCCACACAACCGTATACATCTGTCAAAACTCATCGAACTGGATACAGTGGGGCCTTGATTACGAGTGTCCCGACTAACGAGTTTTTCGAAATAGGAGCCGTCTCTCGGCTGATTTTTTGCTTTGAGTTGCGAGCTAAAATTCGGATTACGAGCCAGCTTCAGATACCCCACCGCTAGTTGGCACAGCGAATGTCACAGTGAATGCCACAACATCAGCCCAGCATCACGTGTCTCACTCGTTCACTTTAATGATTTGACATATGAGTAATCTGAGTTATGAGCTCCGTCACGGAACAAATTAAACTCGTAAGTCAAGGCCCCACTGTACTTTAAACTGGTGAGTTTTACTTCCTATAAATTATATTCAATCAAGCTGACAATATCCTATATAAAAGCCTAATATGCTAAATGTCTGGCCATTCACCCAGTTACTATGACGTGCACTGACCACGAGGGGGCAGACACTCCAACCAGTAGGCTGGCTTGCTGCTGGTGTCCGGCTCATCAGCACTGGGTGAGACGAACCGGACATGCCCTGGAGCCCTCTCACGGTCCCTTCCTGGCCCCAATCATGCACCAGTGGGGTCCCTTGGCCTGGCCTGCGCCCTCTAACAATCAGGGACCCCTCAGGGGATGTCAGAGAGCCAGTTTTGGCCCAATCCCCACAGGCCAGGCCGAGGGACCCCACTGGTACACGAATCCATGCACCAGGCCTCTCATATATGACCACACCAGACACAGAGGCCAAATGCTCTAGAAACAGCTGTGTGGCGGCTAACAGCAGGGCTTAGAGCCAGGTGGTGAGGGTTCAAATCCGGGCTCCCTCACTCACTTGCTTGTGAATTCAGACAAGTTATTTAAGCAGCCTGTGCCCTAGTCCCGTCATCTAAAAGTGGGGACAAGAGCACTTACCTCACAGGAACACGGGATGATTAAATGAGGTAATGCGTGTAGCACTCGGGACAGCACTCACACTAGGTGTCTGTAAGTAGTCCCTAATATTAAACATCTTTCAAACCCACCCCCACCCCCAGTTTCCAGCCATAACTGCACAAGCCCTCCATGTCCTGAGAGGTTGGGAATAGAGTTTCTAGCCCCGCCTTCTGCATGAAGCATGGAGATCCCACTGAAAACAGACCCCGTCGTGCTAGCAGATGTGTCAGAACCTGAGCACAAGAAAAAGACCACTGGTGACAGGTCAAAAGAACTCAAACTCCAGAAAAATGCTTCAGCAGTACACCGACCGCACACGCCTGAAGCAGTGCCGCAGGGCGTGTGGTTACGGGTATTCAGAACAGGACTCGAAAACACGAACCCTGGCCTCATCTCCTGACTGCCACACTCTGCCTGGGCGGCGTCTCGGGCAGCATCACTGGCCGGCGCTGGTGAGAGCGGCATCACCCGCCGGGGAAGTGATCCGAGTCCACCACCCGCTGGCTGTGCAGTCACATGACACACAGTGACTCTGGCGGTAGCCTCCCCTTTCCTAAGGACTGAGGACGGTCACCTCCACAAGCTGCACAAGCCGCTGCCGCCCCCCCCACCGGCCCCCCGCCTGGCACGAGAGGCTTTGCTCCGTCTGCTGGGATGGCCCCTCGCCTTTACCTGTTCTCCCCAAACAGCCGCTCTCGTAGCTGTCGCCTCTCACCTGGGCATTGGACACAGCGTTTATCCTGAAACGAGACAAAATCCAAGAAGCTTTCTCGGTGCTTAGACACTCACCGGTGCTTACGTATCATCAGGAGGAAAACACTCCTAACTGAAGTCAGTATCTGAACAACTGAACGTACCTTTCACCGAACACCCTAGTGTGCACAAAGGTCTACTAGTCTGATTTTCCCAAGGCACACCCCAAAGCACCCTTAACTTGAAGAGATGACTGTGACTGGTCCCAGGATGACCATTTTTTGGATTCTCTGCCTGGCTTACATTTACTCTGATGCCTCAGGGTGCAACACCCCATTTAAGGTTCTTGTTATAATAAAGAGTTTCAAGTGGTGGTTGGGGGAGGGTGGGGAGGGGAGTTTGGGGGATAAATAGTAATGGAAATTAAAATAAAGAGAAAATATTTAAAAAATAGTTTCAAGGTTTCTCTTGGTGTTGAGTGACGTTCCCTGCCCGTTTCTAACACTGAGCAAACACGTGGTCTGGGGACAGGACACAGGCCGCTTTACTCGGCTTCTTTTAGAGCCAGTGCGGCTGCAGCAGAAGTGGCCTCTTCTCAGCATTCTTCTACAATCAAACTTCAAAACACTCCCGACAGTACGAGGCAATTCTGTAACCTTCATGTTTAACACTTTTAATTATTAAAAGACACCCATGAAAAGCTTTCAAATTCTTTTATGAAGTGAAATAATGGATAAACCTGAAAATGATTTAATAAAAAAGAAAAGCCATTTCTTTCTCATTTGAGACCAATCCTGCCCCACCCCACACCCAATACTGGCAAACACAGTCAAGCAACACATTTAAAAAAATAATCCTGCATGGTGAAAGTTGAGTGCATGACAATACTTAAGGATGATTCACTAAAAATCCAGAAATGTAACATATTTCATTCATCCTGCGATGCCTTGATTGTTAAAATTCCCCGTTACTTTTTAAATTGCCAAGAAGAACTGTTATCAACTGTAATTATAAGACACCACTGACTATAAAAGCACCCTAAGCTCTGGCTGGTGTGGCTCAGTGGTAGAGCACTGGCCCACACACCAGGTTCAATTCCTGGTCAAGGGCATTTACGTAGGTTGCAGGTTCATTCCCTATCCCTGGCTGGGGCGTGTGTGGGAGGCAATTAATCAATGTTTCTCTCTCTCTCCCCCTCTCTCCCTTCCACTCTCTCTAAAAAATAAAAAAAATAAAAAATAAAATCAATGAAAAAAGTATCCTCGGGTGAGGATTAACAACAACCAAAAACAGCACCCTGACATTCAGAGGCATTAAAATATAAAAATAACCATGGTACTGAGAGAATAATCAGTTTAACAAATGTAAGGAGAAAAATCACATGACAATCTTTACAGATGCTAAATGATACCTGACTAACTCAGCACTCATTTTTCATTTTAACATGGGAATGTATTTATTTATTTAGCAGTTAATGAAGAATCCATCAGGGAGCATTTGAGATCTTGCTCCCCAGCATATGTCACCAGTTTGACCTCTATAAACTCTTATATAAATTCTCAAAAAAAAGACTCCATCCATTAAACTAAAGCGTCATTTCAGATAGTGGACAGCACTGAACCTTAGGGAAACATCTTTTCAGGAAGACAGCCCTGCGCTGAGCGGGCCCTGCCTTACATGAAGAAAGCCAGTGTGGAGAACACCCCGCAGGTGTGGAAGGCGGGGTTCAGCTGCTCGGGCTTCGCGTACACCACGGCCGCGTCGATCATCACCCACCAACCTGCGGAGAACTGGAGACAGAGCCCAGTCACTGGGGAGCACTCGTGCCTGCCCCTCGCCCCCCGCTTCACTGCCCACCATGACAATGGCATAGGAAGTCTCTCTGCTTTGAGTTTTGGACGTTGGAAAATAAATAAGAACCCTGTTTACTTATTCCTGTGAGTGAGCCTAACTGACGAACTCGGTGCGAGATGAAAAGTTGTCATTTGGGATGAACTGTCTAACCCTTTCACCCGCTGTCATCGCGCGCCACCAACGCTCTAACTAACCTCAGCCAGCCCGCTTCCTGATGACCGTGTTTCACCCGCTGAACCGTCCTCGCTTAACAGGCCCACGCCTTCTGCTTCCACCAATGAGCTGTCAGCTGTCATGTCTCCAAAATGATGTAACCTACTACAGTACTAGTTAACAATCTGATTAAATCCTGTTTAACTGACTGAAGTTTGTCAAAAGCAACGCTTCTATGTAAACTAGGCTGAATGGACTTAAATTAGACAAGTTGTCAATGGATTTCATAGACAAACTAAGTGCAGACGAGATGACCATAAAAAGCAAGAAAGACTTAGAAACACCGGAAAAAATTCTGCTTCCCAATTATCTTTAGTTCCTGTTGTGATTTTTTTCCTATTGGACTTCAGGCAGAGAACTATATACTGAAGGAGATGAATTTTTTCAAATGTAATAGAAACTGAAATTTGTTTTTAAAAATGGAGTTGGGGCCAGGAGTGGTTGGTGGAATGCTAAAGAAAAATTGCTCATGATTTGATTTTTTTTGGAAGCTGGATGGTAAGTAAATGGAGTAAGATGGGAGAGGGGCTCTTTATACCAGTCTCTATTTTTGTTTATATGCTTGACATTCTCAGCAATAAATAGAAGTGTTGGGAAGAAACGGAAGTGAGCAGATCTCTCTCGCTCCCCTGCTTTCTCCAGCGCTGCAGCTGGGAAGGGCCTGGGGCTGCCTGGGGCCCTCCCGCTTCAGCTCCAGGAGCCGAGGCCGTCACTGGGCCCACATAGCCCGAACTCCGCGCCTCACAGCAGTAACACTGGCTGCATCCAGTGCTGAGCCTCTGAGGGCCTTGAAGGACTCACACGGCAACTTAAAATGCCACAGCCTACAATAACTGTATCGTCAACGAAACGGAAGGGGTGACTTTCCCTTTAGTCAAATGAACCCAGGACTTACCACACTTTGCTCAGTAACAGCATCCAGAACTGTGATCACTGTTTACACAAACAGCCGTGAAACAAATAGCCCTAAGTGGGTAGTCACGGCTCAAAGGATCAGCATTCACGTTCGGGCGAAAAATGAGGCGTAAATGTGGCCGATGGGCTTTCACTCACCAAGACGCCTGCGACCACAGAGGCCACGGCATTCCTCCGCTCGCTCCAGTCGATGCACTCCCACTCCGGCCAGCGGACGTTATCCAGGAAGCCTGCCATGGCGGCCCCGCGGGCCCGGGCTGGTCATTAATGCTGTGCCCTACAAATAAAAAGACAAAGCCACAGAGGACATGGTTAAGAAGTGGCGTGTCTTACACAATGTCCTCTTTTAAAGCTTTAGACACATTTACCACAAATCCACCACAGTCAGGAAGAAACGTCAGCACTTCAGCGAGTACCTGCCAAGAGGCACAGGCGCCGGCCAGCACTGTGCCAGGCGGGGCTCACTGCTTGCTGACTGAGCACGTGGTTTGACAACACGTCTGCAAATGCTGTGACGCCTCCCATTCCAAGTGATAAAAGAGCAAGGGCCTACAACCAAGCTCACTCTACCCAGCAAAGCTCCCATTTAGAATTGAAGGGCAGAGAAGGAGCTTCCCAGAAAAGAAAAAGCTAAAAGGGTTCATCACCACCAAACCAGTATTACATGAAATGTTAAAGGGTCTTCCTTAAGGAGAAGAAAAAGGTAAAAAATATGAACAATAAAATGGCAATATGCTGAAACCGGTTTGGTTCAGTGGATAGAGCATCGGCCTGCGAACTGAAAGGTCCCAGGTTCGATTCCGGTCAAGGGCATGTACCTGGGTTGCAGGCACATCCCCAGTAGGAGATGTGCAGGAGGCAGCTGATCGATGTTTCTCTCTCATTGATGTTTCTAACTATCTCTCTCCCTTTCTCTCTGTAAAAAATCAACAAAATATATATTTTTTTTAAAAAAAGGCAATAAATACTACCTATCAACAACCGAATCTCAAAAACAAGCAGAACAGAAACAGGCTCACAGATACAGAGAACATTTGACGGTTGCCAGATGGGCCGGATGTTGGGAGGTTAAGTGGGGAGGGGCGGGGGGAGAAGGTGAAGGGATTAAGAAGTAGAAATTGGTTGTTACAGAATAGTCCTGGGGGTGTAACAGCACAGGGAATAGCATCACTAATTCTATATAATAAAAGCCTAATATGCTAAGTGTCCGGTCGTCTATTCAACCAATCAAAGCATAATATGCTAATGAATGCTAAGGCTGCTCAACCACTCACTATGACGAGCACTGACCACCAGGGGGCAGACAGTCGACTGGTCATCCAGTCGCTATGATGTGCACTGACCACCAGGAGGCAGATGCTCTGACTGGTAGGTTAGCTTGCTGCTGGGGTCCAGCCGATTGGTACTGAGTGAGACAAACCAGACATGCCCTGGAGTCCTCCTGCGGTCCTCACTGGCTGGCCAACCTCCCGCATCCCTCTCCAGCTCTGATCATGCACCGGTGGGGTCCCTCAGCCTGGCCTGCACCCTCTTGCAATCCGGGACCCCTCAGGGGATGTCAGAGAGCCGGTTTCGGCCCGACGGCAGAACAACTGGTCACTATGACACGCACTGACCACCAGGGGGCAGATGCTCAATGCAGGAGCTGCCTCCTGGTGGTCAGTGCACTCCCACAGGGGGAGCACCACTCAGCCAGAAGCCAGGCTGATGGCTGGTGAGCACAGCAGCGGTGGCAAAAGCCTCTTCTGCCTCCACGGCAGCTCTAAGGATGTCTGACTGCCCCCGAAGGCTCCCGGATTACGAGAGGGCGCAGGCCAGGCTGAGGGACTCATCCCCCACCCCCCGAGTGCACAAATTTCATGCACCGGGCCTCTAGCACTGTAATAACTATGTGTGGTGCCAGATGGATGCGAGATTTATCAGGATGATCATGTAGTAAGTGCCATATATCTAATCACTGCGGTGTAACCTGGAACTAATATATTATGTCAACTGTAATTGAAAAATAAAACATTACTTACATAGAAAAAAGACTTGACATGGGCAAAGACTTAAAAAGTCAATTACCAAAGCATATAAAAAGGTATTTAACATCATTGGTTATCAGGGAAATACAAATGAATGGAATACCACACCTTCACTAGAATGGCTACAATGTAAAAGATGACACTAAATGTTAGCAAGAATGTAGACCTGGAAATCCCATACATTTCTGCTGGCTGTTTCTTATCTACACTAATAAAAGAGAAAGATGCAAATAAACCATCATTCCATCACTTTGCCACTCTGCTACACTCACAAGCCACACCCACCAGCCAATCAGGAGCAAATATGCAAATTAACCCAACTAAGATGGCGGTGGCCACAGAGCTGAAGCGAGCAGGCAGCTTGGGTTGCCACCGGCGATGGAGGAAGCCAAGCTTCCCGCCTGCCCTGGCCAGCCCTGGGCTCCGCTCAAGGCTACAAAGTTTCAATTATAGAAGATAAATAAATCCCAGAGCTCAAGGAGGCCCTGGAAAAAAAGGAGAGGCTGGGAGCTTGGGTTGCGGGGGGGGTGGGGGGGGGCGTTGCCAGCCTGAAAACGGCCCTCAGCCCCTCACCCAGGCTGGCCAGGCACCCCAGCAGGACCCCCACCCTGATCCGGGACACCCTTCAGGGCAAACCAGCCGGCCCCCACCAATGCACCAGGCCTCTATCCTATATAATAAAAGGGTAATATGCAAATTGACCCTAACAGCAGAACAACTGGGAATCACTGGTCACTATGACACACACTGACCACCAGGGGGCAGATGCTCAATGCAGGAGCTGCTCCCTGGTGATCAGTGTGCTCCCACAGGGGGAGCTCTGCTCAGCCACAAGCCAGGCTGACAGCTGCCAGTACAGCAGTGGTGGCGGGAGCCCCTCCTGCCTCCTCAGCAGAGCTAAGGATGTCCAACTGCAGTTTAGGCCTGCTCCCCGCTGGCAAGTGGACAACCCTGAGGGCTGCCGGGCTACCAGAGGGATGTCTGACTGCCAGCTTAGGCCTGATCCCCCTGAGGAGTGGGCCTAAGCCAGCAGGTAGTCATCCCCCAAGGGGTCCCAGACTGTGAGAGGGCACAGGGCAAGCTGAACGCCCCCCCCCCCCCAGTACACAAATTTTTGTGCACCAGGCCTCCCTGTAACCCAGCAATTCCATTCCTAGTATTTACCAAGGGAAGTAAAAGCACATTCTACACACAAAAAAGGTCTATACACAAAAGTTTGTAGTTTTACTCATAATGATCCCGAACTCAAACAACCTAAATGCTCCTCAACAGAATTATCAAGTCATACAACAGAAGCCTACAGAGCAAGAAAAGAGAATGAACTGATTCAGAGAAAACCTCAAAAACATAACTTAACTGAAAAAATGCAGACACAAAAGAGTACAGACTGAATGGTTCCATTTAAATGAAGCTTAAGAGTCAAAACTAGTCAGTGGTCCTAGCCATCAGAACAGTGGTTGCCCATAGAGCCCAGAACTGTCTATGGGAGCTGCTAGGGGTGAAGGAAATGTCCTGTACCCTCCTGGGAGGGGTGATGCAGGTGCATTCGTTTAGCATGGACAATGCTCAACCCCCTGAGCCACCAGCCAGGGTGAGAAAGCCAAGATTTTTGAACTGAACTCTGGGTGACTAGTCTGACCCACAAACCTTATTATACGTTAGATATTATTCCTATCCCAAATAGAAGCGACTCTCTGGGAAAGAAAACCTGAGTCCTTTTTAGAGGGCATTTTGTTTGTTTGTTTGTTCGTTAATCCTTGCCCGAGGATATTTTCCTTTCTTTTTCAAAACACATTTTTATTGATTTCAGAGAGGAAGGGAAAGGGAGAGAGAGTTAGAAACATCGGTGATGAGAGAGAATCATTGATTGGCTGCCTCCTGGGCATGGAGCCCACAACCCAGACATGTGCCCTTGACCGGAATTGAACCCAGGACCCTTAGTCTGCAGGCCGACGCTCTATCCACTAAGCCAAACTGGTTAGGGCCTGAGGATATTTTTCCATTGACTTTAGAGAGAAAGACAGAGGGAAAGACAGAAACACCGATGTGAGAGAAACACATCGATTGGTTGCCTCCAGCACGAGCCCTGACCAGGGTCTGCGCGTGGGAGGAGCCTGCAACCGAGGTACGTGCCCTTGACCGGAATCAAACCTGGACCCTTTGGTGCGCAGGTCGACGCTCTATCCACTGAGCCACACCGGCCAGAGCTAATATTTTTAAAAAACATATTCAGACAGGCAAAGCCTCCAAAAATGTTCCTCTTCTTGTCAAGAGGGGAGTTTGAACGCCAGCAGATGAATAAAGACAGGAAAGGCGCGTCACGGGAGAGCTGAGCAGAGCAGCTGTGCCCCACACGAGGAGGGTGAGGGGCCAGAGGAAGCGTGTAACCTCAGACACACCTGTCCCAGCTGCTACAGCAGTGTTCTCACCTGAGGACCGACTGCCCCAGATTCCCATCTCCTCCGCTGCGCTGGCCTGGCCCTGGTCCCATGCTAATGCAGCTCCCTCTCCTTCCACCCAGCCGCTTGCCTCAGCAGGGGACCCTCACTTCCTGCACAGAAGGGTTCGGCCTTGACCTACCCTGGTAACTGCAGGAAGGCGGGGAGCAAGAGGCAGCATACAGAGCAGCCCACCCCCTGGGGCCCTGTCCTTGCAGTGCTTGGGCCACACGGGAGGCCCAGATGCCCTGAGAGATGAACCCCACTTCCTGGGACTCCCTCGCTGCCACTGTAAATGGAAAGGGCCTTCCCTGTCCACAGGCAGGGAAGCCCAGGCCACTCTGCTCTGCTCATTCCCTGGAACAGGGACAGCACCTCCTTTCCTTACAGTCAGGTCTGTGCCTACAATTAGGAGACAGAGTTTTAACCTCACATTGAGAAAGCTCTAGCATTTTCTATTAAGCCTATTTGGATCTCATCTGCCCTCTGGGGGGAAAGAATTTTGTTATCACAGTTTATTTAATGAAAAATCCACGGTTAATAAAGGCACAGTCTATAGTCCTGTAAGGTTTAAATTTAACGCAGAAATTAATACAGTGCTGATTTTATAGCCTGGTAGAAAATATTCACCCCAGAGGTCTGATTTTGTTGCTCTTTGGAACATTAACCAATTATATGTAACTCAGCAATTTTATTGAGACATTTCTTTCCCTATGTACTACATAAATACCTAATCCTTAAATCCCCTTAAAACCAGTTCTTTGTGGCACTCTCAACAACAGTGAAAAAAACTGAAATGTGCTCACTATCTACTTGTAAAAGAATTTTATTTTTAACAGCACTCATTCAAAACTAAGCATATTATTCAGGGTGTGTGCGTGTCCATGTGTGCACACACACACATTTATTTACGTACTAGAGGCCCAGTGCACGAATTCATGCACCAGTGGGGTCACTCAACCTGGCCTGCAGAACTGGGCAGAAACCTGCTCTCAGACATCCCGAGGGGTCCCGGATTGCAAGAGGGCACAGACCAGGCCGAGGGACCCCATCAGTGCACTATTAGGGCTGGGGAGGGATGTGGGAGGTTGGCCAGCCAGGGAGGGACCACGGGAGGGCTCTAGAGCATGTCCAGCCTGTCTTGCTCAGTCCTGATCAGCTGGACCCCAGCAGCAAGCTAACCTACCAGAGTGTCTGCCCCCTGGTGGTCAGTGCAATCATAGCAACTGGTTGATTGACCTCTGGTGGTCAGTGTTCATCATAGCCAGCAGTTGAGTGGACTTAGCATATCATTAGCATATCACACTGATTGGTTGAATGGCTGACCGGACAACCACTTAGCATATTAAGGCTTTTATTATATAGAATGTGTATATACAGGGTGTCCCAAAAAAATGTAAACACACTTTGGATAATTATAAAGGCAGTGCTTTTTAAAATACATTTCATTTTCCTTTTAAATATGTTTTTATTGATTTTTATTTAAAAAATATATATATGTATATTTTATTTCAGAGAGGAAAGGAGAGGGAAAGAGAGAAATATCAATGATGAAAGATGTTGTGCCATGCATGTGCCAGGACTAGAATCAAGCCATGACCTCCTGGTCTGCTGGAGGCTACGAGCAGTAGTTGGCACAATAAATGCGAGAAGTTTGTCAGAAGGCTTGCCGGGAGCCAGTCCAACCTTGCTGTTTCAAGGGACCTGGCATATATGGCATACTGTTCTTAATATGTTTGCTCACCTTCTTGGCACTATGTGTTTTGTGTTTTTTTTTCTTTTTTAAAAATATATGTTTTTATTGATTTCAGATAGGAAGGGAGAGGGAGAGAGAGATAGAAACATCATTGATTGCCGGGGTCCAGCCCCAGCAGGTCCAGGGATCCCCAAAGGTGTGGACAGAGTCGGCGAAGAAGGAATGAATGGCACAGAGGCAGTGTTCAGTTGATCAGCAGCCTAGCCAGGATCTCCAGCCAAGTTCTGGTCTGGATCTCCAGAGAAGTTCTGCCTAGGATCTCCAGCCAGGTTCTGTCTTCTAAGTTCCGTGTAAGTTGTGTCTCCTAAGTTCTGTCTCTTAAGTTCTGTCTCTTAAGTTCCGTCTGTAGGTTCTGAGTTCCATGTCTCGGGTCCGTCTCTCAGTCTGCCTCTCTAGGTTCTGACTCTAAGTTCTGCCGCTAAGTTCTGTCGCTAAGTTCTGGCACTATGTGTTTTAACCAAGGTCACCTCTCTGAGAAAGGTTGTTTCCCCAGGTAGGGATTTTCCCCTGAAGTTAGGGAGGGAATAAAACCCCTTAACTAAGTGCCAGGCGGGTAATTAATCACTTTAACTACGAACAATCATGCTTAAGCTACATAATCTTTACTCCCTGGAATGGAGAAAAGAAACACCCTAGCTGCCGAAACCAGTTTGGCTCAGTGGATAGAGCGTCGGCCTGCGGACTGAAGGGTCCCGGGTTCGATTCCGGTCAAGGGCATGTACCTTGGTTGTGGGCACATCCCCAGTGGGGAGTGTGCAGGAGGCAGCTGGTCGATGTTTCTAACTCTCTCTCTCCTTTTCTCTGTAAAAACTCAATAAAATATATTTTAAAAAAAAAACAAAAAACACCCTAACCTTTGGAATAGAGATTGATAGGATTAGAATCAACTGGTATAAATACAGATGTAACAACACAGAACTTAGACACAGAACCTAGAGACGGAACATGGCAAAAGATCCTGGACAGAAACAGGCAACAGAACCTACAGACAGAACCTAGTGAGAGAACCTGGCTACAGAACCTGAATAGAACATGGCAAGAGAACCTGACTAGAACCTGGTGACTGAACCTGGCTGGAGAACCTGGAGAACCTAGCAAGAGAACATGGACACAGAACCTGGCTGGAGATCCAAACCAGAACTTGGCTGGAGATCCTGGCTAGAGATCCTGGCTAGGCTGCTGATCAACTGAACGCTGTCTCCGTGTCATTCCTTCTTCGCCGACTCCGTCTACACCTTTGGGAACCCCAGGACCTGCTGGGGTTGGACCCCAGCAAAGGCTCATGGACATCTTCAGCAGGGCTGAAGATTTGCATATTATTACCTACTGCCAAACAGCTGAGGGCAGTTCCCCTAACCCAGTGGTCGGCAAACCGCGGCCCCTTGAGTGTGGCTCTTCCACAAAATACCACGTGAGGGTGCACACGTACATCACGATTGAAATTTCATGGCCATACTCAAGGGGCCAAAGTGCCACAGTTTGCCGACCACTGCCCTAACCTGATAATCCTTTATTGTTTACCAAACCTTACCTTTGATGTGTATATCTGCTTTGCTAAAGGGCAATACAAGGGTAATATTCAAATTGACCCTAACAGCAGAGCGACTGGGAATCACTGGTCACTATGACACACACTGACCACCGGGGGCAGACGCTCAATGCAGAAGCTGCCCCGTGGTGGTCAGTGCGCTCCCACAGGGGGAGCTCTGCTCACCCACAAGCCAGGCTGATGGCTGCCAGTACAGCAGTGGTGGTGGGAGCCTCTTCTGCCTCCTCAGCAGCACTAAGGATGTCCGACTGCAGCTTAGGCCTGCTCCCCACTGGCAAGTGGACATCCCCCTAAGGGCTCCTGGGCTGCCAGAGGGATGTCTGACTGCCAGCTTAGGCTCAAAACCCCGGGGAGCGGGCCTAAGCCAGCAGGTGGTCATTCCCCGAGGTGTCCCAGACTACGAGAGGGTACAGGCCAGGCTGAGGGACCCTCCCGAGTGCACAAATTTTTGTGCACGGGGCCTTTAGTGTGTTAAAAAAAAGCTGTTGGTCTGGAGATTTGGGCAGCTTAGTCAGTAGAGCTAAGTTTCCGCCTGGCTCTCCCCAATGCCTTTGAAATTTACATTTCTTGTCTAGTCCTCTTCATTTATGTGCAGCCCTTCTCCAGATTCCTGAACCTGTGCTGCAAAGACTGCAGCACTGGACGACACTCAACCACTGAGCCATGCCAGGTGGGCTGTTTTTATTGATTTTTTAAAGACAAAGGAAGAAAGAGGGGTAGAGAGAGACAGAAACATCAATGAGAGAGAAACATTAATCAGCTGCCTCCTCCACACCCCTACCAGGGATGGAGCCCACAACCTGAGCATGTGCCCTGAACGGGAATCAAACCAGAGACTTCTTGGTTCATGGGTCTATACCCAACCACTGAGCCACACCAACTGGGCACATTTCATTTTCAAAATGTAATAGAATCAGCTGTTAAAGTGTGTATACATTTTTGGGGACATCCTGTATATATGTATATTTGTACATCCTATATAATAAAAGGCTAATGTGCAAATTGTCCCCACAAGTGGGAGTTTGACGGACAGAGAGTTAGACAGGTGCTGACCACCAGGAGGCGGTGAGGAACATGGGGGCATCAGTGACGTGACGCTGGCAGTGGGCGGCAGTGCAGGTGTTGCCGGCCCTGATGGGCCCTGATAAGAGCAGGACCATGGCAGGTGGTGGAGCAGGTGAGTGAGTGGGCAGCACCAGGCCAAGGCAGGTGCGAAGGGAAGCCCCGGCCGGCATTGAATAAAACTTATTTTTTTAAATCCTCATTGGGGATATGTTTTCATTGATTTGAGAGAGAGAGAAAGAGAAACATCAATGTGAGAGAGAAACATCAACTGATTGTCCTCATACATACCCTGACTGGGGATGGAACCTGAAACCTTGGTATATGCCCTGACTGGGAATTGAACCTGCGACCTTTTGGTACATGGGACAACGCTCAACCAATTGAGCCACATCAGCCAGGGCATGTAAAGCTTATTTTAAAAAGCAAGAGAGCCCTAGCCAGTTTGGCTCAGTGGATAGAGTGTTGGCCCGAGAACTGAAAGGTCCCAGGTCCGATTCCAGTCAAGGGCACATGCCTGGGTTGTGGGCTTGATCCCCAGTGGGGGACCAGCAGGAGGCAGCCGATCCATGATTCTCTCTCATCATGGATGTTTTTTTTTATCTCTCTCTCCCTCTTTCTTCCTCTCTGAAATCAATAAAATTAAAAAAAAAAAAAAGCAAGAGAAAGAGAGAAAGATTCACCAAAATAATCAGGATAGAGGCTACTTCTGGAAAAAAAGATGTAAATGTTTTGTTCCTTAATCTGGTGGTAGATAGAGTGATGATCATTGCAATAATATTCTTTAAAGTAAACATACATATCTGTTTTACATTTCACAATAATTAAGGCCAGCCGACTGGCTCAGTTGGTTGAGTGTTATCCCATGAACCAAGGAGTAGCCAGTTCAATTCCTGGTTGTGGGCTCAATCCCCAATGGGCGGAGTGGGGGGGGGGCTGCCAAATATATAGATGTTTCTCTCTCACATCAATGTTCCCATCTCTCTCCCCCTCTCTTCTTCTCTCTAAAATAAAACAAATCTGCCCTGGCCAGTTTGGCTCAGTGGATAGAGCATCGGCCTGCGGACTGAAGGGTCCCAGGTTCAATTCCAGTTAAGGGCACATGCCCAGGCTGTGGGCTTGATCCCAAGTGGGGGCATGCAGGAGGCAGCGATTGGTGATTCTCTCTCATCACTGACGTTTCTCTCTCCTCTTCTCCATTTCTCTCTGAAATCAATACAAATATATTAAATAAATAAATAAATGGAACAACAAACTGACATCTCTGTCTCTTCCTCCTTTCCTCTCTAAAAGCAATCAATAAAAAAATTTTTTTTAAGAGAACAAGAAGTCCTCTTACTGTCGGACATTCAAGAGGATTACCACCAGACGTTATTAAACAAAATATGTCAATGTTGTGCCCAGATTTCAAAGTTCCCAAGACCCCCAGGGAGCCAGTCAGTCCGATGCAAAAGCAAAGAGTCCTTTTTAATGCAAGCCGGGTTGCGCTCCCGGTTCACCAGACCCACACAGCGGAAAATCCAGTGGCTGAGAGAGCGAGGCCTGATGGGACAGGGGGTTATATAGGGGGGTGGAGTGAGGGCAGGAGAGGGGACTGTGGGCCCCGCTGATTGGCCAGGCGTGAGTCGGTACAGGATGTGGTCATAGTGATGGCGTGCACTTCCCTTGATTATTATTGGTTAGTCCAGAGAAATCCTGGGTGGGTCTAGCAGCGGCTTTTTCCAGTGAAGCACATGGCACTGTCCCAAAATGGAGGACCCAAGGCAAGATGGAGGGTGCACACGGCTCTGTCCCAAAATGGAGGACCCAAGGCAAGATGGAGGGCACACACGGCTCTGTCCCAAAATGGAGGACCCAAGGCAAGATGGAGGGCGCAGCCCCCGCCTGGCTCCCGCTGCCGCCGCTTGAACACGCCACAAGGCAGGATGGCCCTCCCGCACAGCACCCGCAGCCGGCCTGCGGGCGGACCGGGACTCCCGCAGCGGCGCGCCTGGGCGGCACAGGCCCAGCAAACGGGGTGCGGCCGGTGGAGCGGCCCAGCTCCGGGAGAGCAGCATCCGCTCGGAGCAGGCCCGGCCCACGGGGCCGGGGCACAGCAGCATGGTGGCCTCCCCGGGCTAGGGCACGCGCCCCACTCCGCTGCTGCCGCTGCACTGGGGGCCGCGGGTCCACGCGGCCAGCGCAGGCCCGGTCCGGGGGGCGGCGGGCGGGCGGCAGCCCACGCTGGACTTCCGCCGTGGGCCGGGGCCGATGCCCAATGCCCGAGGCCGCCAGCAGCACGGCCAGGCCGCGCCTCATGGGGCTCGGCAGCCGGCCCACGCAGGCCCCAGCCCCCCGCCAGACCAGGCCCCAAGGGCCGCAGGGACCCCCGGCCCCAGTGTGGGCAGGCGGGGAGCCGACCACGGGGGAAGGGCTCCCCCGTGGTGGGTCGTCCCCCATGGTGGGTCGTCCCCCGGCACCCCTCGGCCCGCCGCCAGCCATGCAGCCGGTGGGGGCACTCAGAGCCGGCGGGCGCGGAGGGATCCCAGAGCCCAGCGGCCAGACTCCTCCTCCCGTACGCCCTTCAGTCAATTCACATTTTCTCTCTCTAAAGGCCTTCTCTATTTATTCTTGCCAAGCCAATCAAGAGTGAATATAACCTGAAAGTCAAGCCACTAAGTGGCAACAAAGTTAATAAGTTCCCCATTATTTAACCTGGTTCTCAAAATTTTCTTGATCCAACTTCTAAATATAAAAGGACACACAGCTTCTAAGAAATGCATTCATATCAAACAGAATTAGCTCCTACCTTTACATTAAAAAATCCGTTTTAAAAAGATGGAAAAGAACATTAATTTATACTGATCTGTTTAAATTAGCTACTTGAAACTTATCCTACAATGCCAAAAGGATTTTTATGCAGCAAGGCTTTTAATGGCTAATACCCAGAAACAACCAAAATGTCCACCAATAAGGGACTGATAAATATACTAGAATACCTCCAAAAAATGGCATTTTAAAAATGAGGTAGGTTCACAGAACTGGTTCAGAAATGTGTCTTTATATTAAGCCAGGTGCCCAATAGTATTATGGTCTGATCCCCTCCTAGGGAGTGGAATTCAGGCTGTAATGGATGCAAAGTGAAGAAGTAAGGAATTCTACCTTTATACTTTCTATACCTTTATGCTGTATGGATTTTTTACTTGATATTCTTCTGTGGTGTTAAAAGAAATTTACAACCAGAATATATGGCTGTAATCAATTAAAGGAGCAAATAAGGATAAGCTGATAAGAAATGCTGTGGCTCGGACCAGAAGTGAATTCAGGGAAGGCCAGCCAGCCAGGCTGCGGAAAGCCGAGGGCAGAGGCTGGGTGGGGAGGGCGCGTCTCCGGAAGAGGAAGACCCCTCCTCCGCCTGCGCCCCGACACCTGCTTTTCCAGCCGCACCGACGCTCAAAGTCGAGTCTGCTTTTCCCTTTAAGACGGGAGCGCCACTAGGCTGCACTCCTGAAATAATGCAAACAACGTGGAATGTAAACTGATTGAAGAATTTTAAAATGTTTAAAAAGAAGGGAGTCTTGCAACTCCATTGCCGGTAAGAATGTTTAACGTTTGTTCTAAAGCTGCGCAGGTTGAGAGAAGGGGAGACACGGAGCGGCTGCGATGGAGGGAAAGAAGCGCCGGCCGGGGAGCAAGGGCCTGGGAGGTGGCTGTTAAGAAGAGGGACTGACTCGACAAAAAAGACTTTTTAAAAAAAAATCATAATTAAAGAAAAAAAAAAGATGGATTGAGGCCAGGTAGGCGAGGCTGAGAGAGGACATTCACGCCTTGGAGAAGCGTAGGCGCTGTGACATCCATTCCATGGGAGCCCCCCACCCCCGCGCACACGCACACACGCGCACACACACACACACACACGCGCGCGCACACGCACAGGCCCGGCTCACACCCGCCAGGCGTTACCTTTCAGACTCAGCCACTCGGCAGCCAGGTGTTGGCCGCAAACCCCGCGCCTCCCGCACACGCGCGCGCACTCCCCGCATCTCGGCGGCTCCGCACCGGGCACCCCGCCGCGCGGGCCCCTCTCCGGGGAAGGCCGACCCTGCCCTGCCGGGCGCCGCACCGACGTCGGAGAAGCCCCCCGGCACAGACCCGGGCCCGGCACCGGCCGGAGGGGCCACGGAGCCCCGAGCCGCCCCGCGCGGGCCGGGCCCCGTCCTCCCGCCCGGGGAAGCCGGCGGGCCCGCCGCGCAAACCTCCCCAGACCCCCCGACCGGTGCAGCCATCCGACGGCGCGGCCACGCGGAGGTGCGACCCGCCGGGCCGAGCGCGGGTCAGACCCCGAGGGGACGCGGCTGGGCCGGAGGGGGCGGCGGAGGCCCCCGCCCCGCAGGCCCGCTCCGCCGGGCACCGCCGTCCTCCGCAGGCCCGGCCCGGCGGCCTGGGCGCCTCCCCGCGCGCGGAGACCGGCCGCCCGCACTCACCCGAGTCCCCGCCGCCCACGCCGACCCTGGGGGCGCGCCGAGGGGGCCTGCGCCGCGGCCGGGCCGGCGGGCTCCGCTCCACTTCAGCCCCGGGCCGCGGGCGGAGGGCGGCGCGAGGTGAGAGCGCCGAGGGGCGGGGCGCGGCGCCGTGCGCACCGCAGCGACCAATCGGCGCGCAGCAAGTGGCGTGCCGGGGGCGGGGCGGGGCTCGGGGGCGGGGCTACGGCGTCGCCGCGGCCGGACTCGCGCGGTGCGACTGGCGGCCGCACAGCCCTGGCCCCACCGTGACCCGGCTGCACCCCCGCGTTTCCGCTCGTGCCGCGCCGGCTCCAGGTGCCGCGCCGGGGAGGCCGCCGCCGCCCCTGCGCCCGAAGGCGGGGCCCTCTGCCGTTGCCCGCAGCCCAGAGCAGGGCGCTGCTCCCGGAGGGCCTCGGGAACTGAGGCTGCACGGACGCCCTGTCCAGCCCGCCGCTCGGACAGGGAGCCCGGGGAAGGGGAGCTGCTGGTCCCCACCTCTAACTAGTGCTGTGACCCGCGGTGTCCCGGGCGGCACACCTGCCCGACGCCTTTCCCGGCCACCCGCCCGGACGTCGGCTGCCTTACGGTCAGCTCCCTCCCCACTGTCTCCTTTAAAGACACTTGCGTTTCCAGTATGACTTCCATCGCCTCCCAAAGCCCCTTCTACGTCTCCTCAGGCTGAAGAACACCGCTTAGCCCGTGGTTCTCAACCTTCCTAATGCCGCGACCCTTTAATACAGTTCCTCACGTTGTGGTGACCCCCAATTTCATTGTTACAAATTGAACATCATTAAAGCCTAGTGATGAATCACAAAAACAATATGTAATTATGTATGTGTTTTCCGATGGTCTTAGGCGACTGCCGGGGTCCAGCCCCAGCGGGTCCAGGGGTTCCCAAAGATGTGGACAGAGTCGGCGAAGAAGGAATGACACGGAGACAGCGTTCAGTTGATCAGCAGCCTAGCCAGGATCCCCAGCCAAGTTCTGGTCTGGATCTCCAGCAAAGTTCTGGTTAGGATCTCCAGAGAAGTTCTGCCCTTTATTGTCTTGTTACATCCGTATTTATACCAGTTGATTTTAATCCTGTCAATTTCTATTACAAAGGTTAGGGCGTTTCTTATCTCCATTCCAGGGAGTAAAAGATTATGTAGCTTAAGCATGATTGTTTGTAGTTAAAGTGATTAACTACCCGCCTGGTACTTAGTTAAGGAGTTTCATCCCCTCCCTGACTTCAGGGGAAAATCCCTACCTGGGGAAACAACCTTTCTCGGAGAGGTGACCTTGGTTAAAACACACAGCGCTAAGGGGAGCAAACATATTAAGAACAGTATGCTATATACGCCAGGTCCCTTGAAACATATGCTGTGCAGATGTTTCTTTCCTGCAGCGACTGTGTCAAACAGCAAGGATGGACCGGCTTCCGGCAGGCGACTCCTGTGAGAGGGTCGTTCGACCCCCAAAGGGGTCGCGACCCATAGGTTGAGAACCGCTGACTTAGTTGTTTGAGGAAGACGCCTGGTGTGAATCCTGGCACTGTCAGTGGGACTCTAAGAGTTTGCACCTGAGGGATGATGAAATAAAAAGTTTTGTATCACAAAGTCCCACCCCTCTACTCCCGTCGCTGCTGTAGACCTTAGCATGCATGTACGAGGAACAACCCCTACTTTTGTTATGCGTCCACTCAGTTCTCATTTTCATGGAGACTGTTATTTAGTCAATTGTCAAATAATACATTTATATTTACATTATCTCTCATCTTGATACATGTGCTAGGTAGGATCTAGGTGCCCAATAAATATTCACTTAATAAATTACTTTTGAAATATATGCAACCTTAAAAAATTAAATTGCTGACCTGTAAAGGTTGGCTTTTTATTTTTTTAATTTTATACATATATTTTATTGATTTTTTTAAATATATTTTATTTGAGTTTTTACAGAGCGGAAAGGAGATAGATAGAGTTAGAAACATCGATGAGAGAGAAACATCGACCAGCTGCCTCCTGCACATCCCCCACTGGGGAAGTGCCCGCAACCCAGGTACATGCCCTTGACCGGAATCGAACCTGGGACCTTTCAGTCCGCAGGCCAACGCTCTATCCACTGAGCCAAACCAGTTTTGGCCTGAAGCAAGATTTTAAAACTTATTTTTAAAAAGCCAACCTTGCCGAAACCGGTTTGGCTCAGTGGATAGAGCGTCGGCCTGCGGACTGAAGGGTCCCAGGTTCGATTCCGGGCAAGGGCATGTACCTGGGTTGCAGGCACTTCCCCAGTGGGGGATGTGCAGGAGGCAGCTGATCGATGTTTCTCTCTCATCGATGTTTCTCTCCATCTCTCTCCCTTCCTCTCTGTAAAAAAATCAATAAAATATATATTTTAAAAAAAAAATCTTGCTTCGGGCTCAGCCGGCATGACTCCGTGGATGAGTGTCAGTCAACCTATGAACCAGGAGGTCACGGTTCAATTCCAGGTCAGTGCACAGGCCTGGGTTGTGGGCTCCGTCTCGAGTCGGGGCATGCAGGAGGCAGCCAATCAATGATTTTCTCTCATCATTGGTGTTTCTATCTCTCCTCCCTTCCTCTCTGAAATCATTTATATATATATATATATATATATATGTATTTTTTTTAAAGACCTATATGGAGACAAATTCTTCAGTGGATAACAAGGTGCAGGTGGATCAGCAAAAGATGCAGTCATGAAGTAGTTGGTACTGGAAGCCATAGAGCAGTTCGGTAGAGGGCCTTTGGGGACCATATAACAGAAGCACAATAGGTGACCCCAAAATTAAGAAATCACCCCAACATGCAATGTTTACACTGTAGATTGTCATTACACTTGAAGAGTAGCACATATGAAATATGTTTAAGACAATGTTTATGGATGAAGTTGAGACATGTGTGTCCATTACATTAGTTATTTATTGCTATATAGCAAATCATCCCCAAATTTAGCAACTTAATACAGCAACCATTTATTCATTATTTTGCATTCTTTTTTCTTTTTTTTATTTCAAAGAGGAAGGGAGAAGAAGAGATAGAAACACTGGTGAGAGAAACATTGATTGGCTGCCTCCTGCACAACTACTGGTGATCGAGCCCGAAACCTGCACACGTGCCCTGACCGGGAACTGTGACCTCCTGGTTCATAGGTCGATGCTCAGCCACTGAGCCACACCGGCCGGGCTGCACAGTTTCTAAGGTCAGGAGTCTGGGAGCAGCTTAGCTGAGTGATTCCGATGCAGGGTCATCATGCGTCTGTGGTTAAACTGGCAGCTGGGGCTGCAGGCATCTGGAGGCTCCGCTCCCCTTGCGGCTCATCCCCGGGCTGTGGGCTGCAGGCCTCAGTGCCGGACACGTGCCTGTCCACACGGCTGCCTCAGACATGGCACCTCCTCTACCCAAGGTGAGTGATGGGGGAGGGCAGGGAGGAGAGAGAGAGAGAGAGAGAGAGAGAGAGAGAGAGAGAGAGAGAGAGAGAAGGAAGCTTCTAGCCTCAGAGAAACATGCCCTCACTTTGGCTCTATTCTACTGGTCACACACACCAACTCTCAGACGTTGTGAGATGGCACCACATAGAAGGCGAATATCAAAAAGGGGGGTCTTTGGGGGTCACCTTGGGCACTGGCTACGACACCAGCAGCTTAGTAATGTTTGGTTCGAAATGAAAGCGGCTCTCCAGGCTCCCCTGGTGCCTATTGCACCCCACATCCCAGTACAAACTGCAGGCGCGTGTGCTGGTCCAGAGCCAGGAGCCGGGGGCCGCAGTCATGGTTTCTAAGATGGGGTACAATTCCTGGTAAAATTCCCAAGAAAACGAAGGCAGTTCTATAGCCCTTGCCTTTGTGTGGGGGAGGGGGATTCGTGTATATAAATTATGCAAAAAGCATGCAGTGTTTATATATACGTAAATGTAATTCTCTTCTAGGCTGAGCTGGCTACAAACGCACTTTTCACCCACACTCATGTCTGGTGGGATGTTTGATGTTGGGCAGGACATGGAGAAATCCCTCCTTTTGGTCGACTGCCTTGTGCATTGTGAGCCCCCTGCCTCCCTGGCCCCACCTCCTAAGGGCCTGTGGTCAGGGGTGATTTCAAAATATTTAACACCAATCAGAATAGAGACCAGCCTGGTGGAATGGGTTAAACAGAACTCCAAGTCTCTAATCATATGTTAGCTGAGGCTTTCCCCTCCCCCGCCCCGCCGCAATTTCCCAGAAGTCCTCTAGAGGGCAGTAGCCTCCTCTGACAACCACAAGACCCCACCCAGCACCCCGCCTCTCCCGTTCCCCTCTATGGGTTACAGCAACCCTGCGGGTTGGACCTGACTGCGCTCATTTGCCAGATGAGGAAAGGGGCTCAGGAAGGTCCACAGAACCAGTGAACAGTGACCGGCGAAACCCGGATCTAAACGCGTCTCCCTGGCTCCACGCCTTTCGCTTCCCCTGCATCACACTGCCTGGAGCTCACTGGGTTAGGGTCAGGGTTTCGGAGAGGAAGGGAGAGGGAGAGAGATGGAAACATCAACGCGAGAGAAACATTGATTGGCTGCCTCCTGCACACGGATCTAGCCATAACCTGGGCATGTGTCCTGACCGGGAATCGAACCTGTGACCTCCTAGTTCATAGGTTGATGCTCAACCACTGAGCCACATCAGCCGGCCAGAATTAACAAGAATAATCTATGTCACAGTCAGTTTTTATGTCGTCCATCTAAAAGATTTTTTTAAAAAAGCATTTAGGTGGTCAGCCAAAAATACGGTTATTATTTTTAAAATCTTTATTGCTGAAAGTGTTCCATATGTCTCCCTTTTTCCCCCCATTGACCCCTTCTAGTCCACCCGCCCTAGTGGTTATTAGTTTTAGCTGTTTATGCAACTGTGGATCATTGACTAATCATTAAAATGAACTTTATTAACATTTACAAACATAAAGTGTGCTGTGCTGAAATTAAGGATTTACCAGAGTTTTTTGATCATTTCACCTTCCCATTATCCAATATTGAAAATGGTTTCCTTGCTATATGTTCCTGCAGTGCAATTGGGCGTCACACATTGAATTCCCTTTTTCGCAAGACTAACAGAATCATCTCCTTTTAAATGTTCTGGAAATTTTATAAAGCTGTATGTTGTACTGTTCACCATTTTGTTTAGAGTAATGCTATCATTCTAGAAGCCAAACAACTCATCAACAAAACAATCACATCCTATAGCAATCAATGCCCCATCTCTAAGCAAAAAGGTCTGAAATTGCCTTTTGAAGACGTAGTTTTAACGATCACGTTTTACGGAACAGCTGTTCACACAGGAGACGGCCCGCGCCACACTCTGAACCGCATCCAGAATGCAGCGCTGTGGGGTAGGCGAGGACATGACCTGCTCCTTGTGACCACGCCCCAGACCCCTCTGGTTGCCCAATTCTGTGGCCAGAGCACTTACACCTCAGAAAGTCAGATTTTCTTAAAGTGGACGGGACACAACCCTCTCACGAAGGTCAAACTCATGTCATTTGCCAAAGGTACATTCAGGCATATTGTCTTTGCTCACTGAAGGGTTCCTGAGACAGGAAATTCGAGCCCTAAGGCAGGAAACGGAGGCTTTCATGTGGCTGACAAAGGCTCTGGGGAGACCCATACGTGACAGAGACAGACCTCAGGGACGTTTATGTAAACCTATCATTTCCATCTCTGAGGAGAGATGAAGCCAGAAGTGAAATCTGACGTTTCCATTGAGCCCAAGGGTTTTCCACTCCTGGAGACCAGAACATGCACTCAAAGCTCTGACAGTGGACCCAGCGGTCTATTTCTAGAATAGCTAAGTCACCAGCGTGGCCGAATGGATCGTGAAGTTAGTCAGGAAAAAGTACAACCCAGATATACTTTTTAAAATGCAGTGCCCACAGAGACCTTTATAAAGAAAAGCAGTGACTCCAGAGGCTGATGTCCTCATCTTAACATTTCCGCCCACAGTGTGTCCCAAAGTCTTACAACAGTTTTGAGCGTTGATAACCCAGCTGTCTACATGCTTGTTTAGGTTTATGACTTTTGATGTTTTTGGTTTGTTGTTGTTGTTGTCGAAGGGCCTGTGTTTGAAGATGGCAAATGGCAACTGGTTTGAAGTGATTAGAGTTTCAGTCTGCACCACGACATCTGGAATGCCCTTTCTGATTCCCAGCCCAAGTCCCTGTCCTAACGCCTCTCACCTGATGACTGGCCATTACACTTGGCAATGGATTAAATTGTTTTCTTGGAGCGTCTCTTCTTTCCTTCTCACCCAGAGCAGAGCTGGCTGGACATTTCTGTGAAGTTTCTCCCAGCTTTCTCCTTACACATCACCAGAGCTGTGGTCAGTCTTGTGAAAAGTACAGCATACAGTTCTCAAACTCCTGTGTGACAGCCATACGCCCCAGCCTCTCTGTCTGATGTCAGTACAACCGAAACGGATTGGGGGCGGGGCCGTGAATGTGGAAATGGTCAGGCTTTAATGAATTTCCACATGTTTGTCCAGTTGAAAAACCCTGTCTTGACTCCAGGTGTTTTCTCCCCTTCGCCCTGATCAATGTTGTTTGGGTTTTTCTCTGTGACTTCCTTGGATTTGATAAAGGTCTCATATGTTTCCTGGGCTCTCGCGATTTCTTTCTGGGCATCAAAATGGACTTTTTGCCTGGTGAGGAGGGGAACAATCAAATTAAAATCGTTCACTCGCTTGTTTAGTTTTCTGATGTCTTCGTGAAACTGCTCACAGACTTGGTTCCACTGTTTCTGTTCCGTGGTCGTCATGGGATTCCCCAGTTTTTTCCTGGACACAACGATGGACTCTCGGAGTTGGTCAATAGTGCCCTTTATTTCCTTTTGCATTAGGATCCATTCGGGTTGGTATCCGTTATCTATCAATATTCTGTTCAGGTTGTGAGTCATGGGATCAATATATGAACAGCCGGAAAACTTCTGGAGAGGTTTTCCTTTCCCACTGAGGTTATCAAAGTCTCCCCTTGCCATTGACTCCTGAATGAGATCCTCCACTAACCGCTCGATGGCTTGAGTTATCTTTTGTTCTTTAGTCTGTCTCACGTCTTTGACAGTTAAGCTTTCAGGGAAGTACTGGCTATGCAGCTTCTGCTTTTGATATTCCATCACTTGCTCGGCGGCACGGTCTGCTCTAAACTGCCGGTATTGCTTCTCTCGTTGACTTGGAGTTCCAAAGCCAATACCTTCGAAACTTAAGTAATGCCTGTGTTGGGGTGCTTTATATTTGGAGTTTTCTTCCTCATCGTCTGCATCTTCGACTTTCTTCTGCCGGGCGTTCGCTTGCTGCGTCACGTGGGAAAGCACGTTCCTGTACGCTTCTTCGATCTTTATGAACGTTGCAGAATCCGCTGTGGGAGAGCCACTGTCTGGGTGGTATTGCTTGGCGAGCTTCCGGAAAGATTCCCTGACATCGTCTGCAGAGCATCCTTCTTCCAGATTCAGCCGCCTGTAATATTCTCTCATCTTCTTCGGTGACTTATGAGTTGACATCATTCTGTTTCCAATGACCCCAAGAGATGGGAGCAGGTTCATTCGATGACGATTCATCGCAGCGTTTATCAGACGAGATCTTAAGAGTTGAGCCATCATCACATACAAGGTGTTGATTATCATGCCCAGAGTTCTTCCTAGCAACAGTCTATAAAATGACAAGTAAAAGGGAAGAGAGTTGGGTTATCTGCTAATTTCATATGTGCAGCAACAAGGAAGGAATTACAAGCACGCTATGGGCAGTTCTTCGGAAGGCGGCTGACAACATTCTTCTAGCTATTTTTCACTAATGTTAGCAGAGAAATGGAAGTCGGTGATGTCTAGCGTTAACACATTGTGATATAATCCGGATTCTACTCACTCAGCACAGAATTTTAGAGCAGGCAAATTCTTAGAGGTCAACTAACCCAGCCTCCTATGTTTAAGAGAAAATGTAAGCCCAGGTGCTTAAGCAGCATAGCCAAGTCGCATAACCAAGAACAGTATAAGCACAATGGTTAGGGTTAGGGCACACTAACCTACGGACCAGGAGGTCAGGTGGATTCCCGTCAGGGCGCATGCCTGGACTGTGGGCTCAGTCCCCAAGGGGACAGCCCGTCATTGATTATTTCATCATTGATGTTTCTATCTCTCCCTCTCACTTCCTCTCTAAAAATCAATACCAATATATTTTTTTAAAAAATGTTTGTCTTGCCCTAAAGGGTGTGGCTCAGTGGACAGAGCATGGGCCTGCAGACTGACGGGCCCCGGGTTCCATTCCGGTCAAGGGCATGTACCTTGGTTGCGGGCACATCCCCAGTAGGGGTGCAGAAGGCAGCTGATGGATGTTTCTAACTCTCTGTCCCTCTCCCTCTCCCTTCCTCTCTGTAAAAAATCAGTAAAATATATTATAAAAAAAAGAAAGAAAACGTTTGTCTGGATCCCGCTGGTTATGAGCTTCATCAGCACCGCTGTTTCCCGGCGTCTGACTGCCTCATCATGTCAAGGACAGAGAGGACTCACACCGGAGCAGCGGGCGGGCGGGCAGTCTGCAGCTGGGTGACATCTGGGGGACAGATCGCGCACCGGGCCTCCCCTCTCCAGGGCCGGCCGGGACCGAGCAAGCTGCTGCCGGCGGGGAGAGCCGGGGAAAGCGGAGCCCCCACAGGTGAGCTGCTCCGTGAGCACAGATGGCACGTGGAGGAGAGAGACCGCTGCCCGGGAATGGCAGTGCAAGGGCGGCATGGCTTAACTCTAAGAGGCATTTTGGTGTATGAACGCCGAACCGGAGCGCTGGGAACCCCGGCTTTCGGGACAACTGGGGTCCAGGGCTTTCAGAGTGGCTGGGAGGTGGTGGTGGTGCCGCCAACGGGGGTCGCTGCGGGGGAGCGTCAGTCCCATCGCGGGACACGCCCCGCCGGGCCCCCACTCACCTTCACCGACGCGGGGAAGGGGCTGCGCGGCTCCCGCCCCCACGCCGCGCCTCCGCGCATGCGCGCGCGCCGCCCTTCAGTCCCCGGAGTCTCCGCGCTGCGCCGGGGTCCCCTCCGGACCAGACCATGTGCCGCTTCACCCTGAGGGGACCTGAGAGGCGGCGGGGGCAGAGTCGTACCCAACCGGGACAGGTGTCCTACCTTCCCGGGCTCCCAAGCTCTCTCTCAAAACGAATTCTACCCACGAGGACACAGGCAGGACACCTCAGGAGGCCCGGTCCCGCCCCGGGGCGACCTGGCCCACCTCCCCCCCACCTCGGGCGGAAGGTGGTCCGGTCGATTGGGATTGTGGGAAATGTAGTTCGCGGGGAAGTGCGCCTGCGCCTACAGTGCGCGAGGTGGGAGGGAGCTGTGGGTGCAGCGGCAATGTCGTGCAGTGGGGTGGAGGTGTGTAGGGCTATTGCAGAGTGTGCAGGGCATAGGTTGGGAGCCTTGAAGTCTTTTTTTGGAGGGGGGTATTGATTTCAGAGTGGAAGGGAGGCGATGGGGGAGGGGAGAGGCGGGGAGGGAGAAACATCAATGATGAGACTCACTGATGGGCTGCCTCCTGCATTGTCAGAGATCAAGCCGTAACCCAGGGGTACTGGGAAGCGAACCGTAACCTTTCTAGTTCATAGGTCGAGGCTCAACTGCTGAGCCACGGAGGCCGGGCTTGAAGTATTTTTTAATTTATTGATTTTTAGAGAGAGGGAGAGAGAAAGAATGGAAGGGAGAGAGAAACATTGGCTCGTTGTTCCACTTATTTATGCACTCATTGATTGCTTCTTGTATGTGCCCTGACCAGGGATCCAACCCACAACTTTGGATATGGGGACAGATGCTCTGACTATCTGAGCTACCTGGCCAGGGCTGGGATCCTTGACCTCAGACACGTGTTTTGGGGAGGGAGAGGGAGGACGAGTCGTTTCCCAGAACAGCCTCTTCGGGGCCTGCAGACGGGACCCCTGCGCAGAGACCGCAAAGATCTACCGGGTCCAGAAAGGTGTAGCCGAACCCGGCTGGACAGCTAGCCTTCATCGTTCAGCAAGTACTTACTGAGCAGCTCGCGTAGCCAGGCGTTGGCGCAGGCCGAGGACAGTCGAGGGCAAAGTCAAAACAGGGAACTTGCTATGGGCAGGTAGTTAAAACAAGGAAAGAAAGAGAAAGTTGGGAGTCAGACCTGGGCTTAAAATCCTCTTTCTTTCATTCGCTTTCCTCCGCGCCTGATTGTATGTGAGATGAGAGCACCAATCACTGGTAAGCGTGTATTTAGCACTTAGTTTTTGCCAGACACTGTGCCGAGAGCTTTTACATATAGTCTAGTGATCCTTGTGACAGCCCTTTGAGGTAAATGCTGCTGTTTTCCCCATTTTACATGTGATGAAACAATTGCCCCAGACTCACTGAGTTTTTGTGGGAGTTGCACCATTTATATGAACCACTGGCGCAGTGCCTGGCACATAAGCAGGATTTTTTAAAAAATATATTTTATTGATTTTTTACAGAGAGGAAGGGAAAGAGATAGAGAGTCAGAAACATCGATGAGAGAGAAACATCGATCAGCTGCCTCCTGCACACTCCCCACTGGGGATGTGCCCTCAACCCAGGTACATGCCCTTGACCGGAATCGAACCTGGGACCTTTCAGTCCGCAGGCCGACGCTCTATCCACTGAGCCAAACCGGTTTCGGCATAAGCAGGATTTTTTATTGTGACCATGTCTCCTAAAAAGAGCCGGAACTGGGTCCTAGCTGTTCTAAGCTCCTGGGTGACAGACAATATAATAATTTGCTGCCTTCTCTCTAGGTGCACAGAGAAAGCTTTACCTGCTCACGCAGAGGGGTTTCCTTATAAGCAAACAATGAGCATAACAGTTTCTACAGGTGGTTACTCTTCCAGTCGACATCGTAAGCACAGCATTCAGAGAGCATCAGGGCAGCTGATCAAACACTCAGACTCGTATAGCACTTGGCATTTCACAAAGCTGCCATCACAAATCTCATTTTGATGTTTGCATCTTAAAAGTGACTCATTTAAGTTGTTAGATGGCAAAGCGAGGACTAGAATTGTAAGTCCATTTCTCTTTTCAGAGGATCAGTTTTTTATTATTATTTTAAATGTTTTTATTGATTTTAGAGAGAGGAAGGGAGTGGGAGAGAGAGAAATATCCATGTGAGGGAGAAACACCTGTCCCTTGCTTCCTGTTTGCACCCTGAGCCAGGGGACCAGGACCTGCAGCCTGGGCATGTGCCCGACTGGGAATCAAACCGGTGACCTTTCGGTGCCTGGGATGATGTGCCATCAACTGAGCCACCCAGCCAGGGTAAGACTAACTTTAAATGAAAGTATGTTGGGTTAGATCAGCAATTTCAACTGGTGTGCCACGACAATTTTTTAAAACATGCAGTACCTGACTATTTAGTCGGGCACTGACCTCTTTTCCCTTAGATTGTCAAATAAAAAAATGACAACAGCCAACAAAACAATAGCCATCCGGTGTGAATGAATCAGAATTATACCTACTTTTCTTTTCAGATCGGCAAAGATATGTTTTTTGGTGTGCTGCAGAATTTTAATAATTAGTCTATGTGTGCCATGAAATGAAAAACAGTTGAAAATCGATGTTCAGTCCTGACCAGTTTGGCTCAGTGACTACAGCGTCGTCCTGCAGACTCAAGGGTCCCAGCTTCGATTCTAGTCAAGGGCATGTACCAGTAGGGGGTGTGCAGAGGCAGCTGATCGATGTATCTCTCTCATGGATGTTTCCAACTCTCTATCCCTCTCCCTTCCTCTCTGTAAAAAATCAATAAAATATATTTTAAAAAAAGAAAAGAAAATCGATGTTCATGACATTTCCTAGTTTAGAGCATCTTTTTCATAATCCAGTGTTCTCACAATGTGGTTGAGCATTTTGAAACAAAACTTTCCATCAACAGGAGGATAGACAGCTGGCAAGAATTTACCTAGCGCATCCAAACCTTTCCTAACGGCGTTGCTGAGTGGTGGAAAGTAGATGATGCTACTTTAGAAAGTTACTGAAAACCAGACGCCCTGGCTCTGTGGTTACATTACACGCGTGTTGGCCGCTTACAGAGCGCGGCAGGGAAACGCCGTGTCTCCTTTGTCCTGGCAGCTGTAATTTCACACTTGGACCAACGCGAGTGAGGGCTCTGTTTTAATTCATCTGTGTTTCATTTTTGTTTTCTTTTGTTTGCTGGTTCTGTGATAACTGCGAAGAAGTTGATTTCTTTCATGTAAGTTGTAGACCATAGAAACCCAAATCACACTTCCCTGAAGAGTGATGTCTGGTTCAGTCTGGATGCTACGAGCGAATGTTGGCCAGTGACCTTTGCAAACAGTATCTCCTGCAGCTACAGTTTTTAGCGTCCCTGTGAAAATACTTTCCTAGGTGGCATCTGCATTCTTTTTCTTAATCCTCAGCCGAGGACATTTTCCCATTGATTTTAGAGAGAGTGGAAGGGAGAGGGAGAGACGGGGAGAAACATCGATGTGAGAGAGACGCATCGATTGGTTGCCTCCTGCATGAGCCCCGACTAGGGCCTGCAACCGAAGTACATGCCCTAGACGGGAATCGAACCCGGGACCTTTCAGTCCGCAGGCGGACGCTCTATCCACTGAGCCAAACTGGCTAGTGCTGCATTCATTTCTCACTGTTTGGTCAGGGAAGAGCCTGGCATAGACTGTCATCTTGAAGAGAAATAAGGTGTAAATCAGTTTACGTCGTTCAATGAGTGTGAACTAAGAGAGGGTGTCCTGAAGGGAGAAGTCACACTCATTTGGGTATTTTCCCCTATTCCCTCTGCCCAGCCGGCTGACCAGTTACTGAACTACCCTAAGGTGGTCAGTGAGGGCCACACTCAGGGTTTGGGCATCTCCGTTCATGTAAACTGCCCTTCTGGCTAGGATGTCTGGTTGTCATTTTGGCATTGAATTAATGTGATGAATTATTTGACTGGAGCTGGTCCCTGAAATTATGAATAATGTCTGCCTCTCCCTGATTGCCAGCCGCTAGTGGGAGAACATGTGCATGCCAGCTTCCTGGGCACCATGATCTGCATCCTTCCCAACCCCCTTACACTTCCTGCCCTGTTGATGGCCGTCGCTGCTCTACAGTGCAGCCCTCCTCGCTTTCCTCACCTCAGAAGCTATGTCCAGCTCTACTGAGGAGTGACTGACAAATACAAACTGTGCATATTTAAGGTGTACAACGTGATAGTTCGATATACAATCACCACAATCAAGCTAATTAACATACTCATGTAGTTACCATTTTCTTTGTTGTTATTAATCCTCACCCAAGGATATTTTTTCCACTCATGTTTTTTTAGAGAAAGTGGAAAGGTGTGGGGGGAGATAGAGAGAGATACATCCATGTGTGATAGACACGGCAACTGGTTGCTTCCCACACACCCCTACGGGGC
Organism: Myotis pilosus; assembly: GCA_036010255.1. Taxonomy (NCBI): domain Eukaryota; kingdom Metazoa; phylum Chordata; class Mammalia; order Chiroptera; family Vespertilionidae; genus Myotis; species Myotis pilosus. The sequence goes on from JASKON010000002.1 coordinate 1,830,564, forward strand.
CTGGGATCGAAGCTACAACTGAGGTACGTGCCCTGATGGGGAATGGAACCGTGACCTCCTGGTTCACAGGTCAGTGCTCAGCCACTGAGCCGCGCCAGCCGGCGTGGAGACATTTCTTATTGTTACAATTGGGAACTGTTACTGGCGTCTAGTGGGTAGATACCAGGGGTGCTGCTCAACACCCTACAATGCACAGGGCAGGACACCCCACAACAAAGAATTACTGGGCCTCCGATGCCGGTGCTGGGTGCTGAGGTCAGAGACTGCCATGGCCTTCTCTCTCAGGTTACGCCACCCTGTCTGTGGTATTTCAGATGGCGGCCTAGCAACCTACTACAGCAGGTCTCTCCCAGCCTCACACGTTGCTGAGTGCACTCCAGGAGTTTGTACTATCCCAACTTTCCTCCGAGATAGAAACTCTAAAAGCAAGTAGGCCGTAACCGGTTTGGCTCAGTGGATGGAGCGTCAGCCTGAGGACTGAAGGGTCCCAAGTTCGATTCTGCTCAAGGGCATGTACCTTGGTTGCGGGCACATCCCCAGTAGGGAGTGTGCAGGAGGCAGCTGATCAATGTCTCTCTCTCATTGATGTTTCTGACTCTCTAGCCCTCTCCCTTCCTCTCTGTATAAAATCAATAAAATATATTTTTAAAAAATATATTTAAAAAAAAAGCAAGTAGAAGCTTTAGCCTCTTCCCTTGCCCCCTGGCTGGACACACCCTTGGTGACCTAAATAATGAAAGGCCTTCTGAAGTGAGAGGCGACAAGCATTCTATTTAATACTAGAGGCCCAGTGGACAAAATTTGTGCACGGGGGTGGAGGGCGGGTATCCCTCAGCCCAGCCTGCATCCTCTCAAAATCTGGGGCCCCTCAGGGGATGTTGGGCCTAAACTGTCAGTTTGACATTCCTCTCGCAATCCGGGATGCTGCATGCACCAGTGACCATACTTTTCATCCAGGTGAAAGGCATCTTGCTGCTGTATGGGCAGCTACATTTTTTTGCCCTGATTATAAAAAGTAGCACATAACATGATCCTTCTGGGGCAGTAGTACCATTTCCCCCATCTTATGGGTGGAAAAACTGAAGCAGAGAGAAGTTAAGTAATTGGCTTTGTCACACAGTTGTAAGTGTCAGAATCAGGGCTGACCACAAAATGTGCAAGCCAGAGTCCATGCATGTCATCGCTGCATCATCCTGTTTTTTCAGTAGAGTAGCCTTACCAGGTTTTAGTTTCTAAATCTAAGAGACTGTTCCCAATAGATAGGGTAGGGTCCTTAGGCCTGGCTGGTGACTAGGACCATCTGTGGGGCGACTGCTTTGGCTGGCAGCCTGGTGCCACCTGCTGGCTGTCCCCCCCTCCCCCGCCCCCTTCACCTCTGGTTGCTGGTCTGTGGTCAGTGCATGTCATAGCAACTGGCCGTTCTGCCAGTCATTCCGCCGTTTGGTCGATTTGCATATTAGGGTTTTATTATATAGGATTAAAAAAGAAAGAGAATAGCTGTTTGGGGAAACCCCAGTAGGAGTCAGATCAGGAGAGGGAGGCCGGGGCAGTTGGGGGAAAGGGAGGGAACAATGGCATCCATAGAAAGCAAGCATTTCTGTGGGTTCAGATAAGGCAACATAGTAGCCTAACTCTGGACAATGTGCTTAATTTCCAGGTCGCTAGTCCTCAGTCCTCAGTCTTATCTGCTTTCTTGGTATCCTGGCAAACAGTTCTTTGGGACACAGTGTTGCTTCAGGCCCAGAGCAAAGGTTAGTTTGCCCTGTTTTAACTCCCAAAGGTTGGAGGCATGAGACTGCCAGGCAGTGCCTCTGGGGCAGCTCCATTTTAAAGTGACTCCTTTTATGATTATTTTCACACCCTGGCTTGGCTTTGGGTCCCTCCTCCAGTGATGTTTGCATTTAGTGGGGGCGTGAGCCTCCATATGCAAGATTAGATCTCTCTCCTGGGGCCTGGCTCTCATTGCAGTACAGTACAGGTGGGCTCAGAAGTTAGCATTTTTATGCCTATTTTTTTTTTTTTTAATAGAGAATGGAAGGGAGAGGGAGAGTTAGAAACATCGATGATGAGAGAGAGCCATTGATAAGCTGCCTCCTGCACACCCCTTGACCAGGGTGGGGATCAAGCCCGCACCCGGGCATGTGCCCTTGACCGGAATCAAACCTGGGACCCTTCGGTCCGCAGGTCGATGCTCTATCCACTGAGCCAAACCAGCCACGGCAGGAGTTAACATTTGTAGTAAGTTCACTTGGTCTCTAAGAGGAAGGAAGGAGAAGCTTACTGCCCTCCCTGAAGCACCCTCCCCCTCAGCGGCACCCCTCCTTCCGGGCCCTCCCTCCAGTTGTCCCTTCTTTTTTGGCTGCTCTGCCTGCTGCTCTCACCTGCTGACTCGTGGCGGGGCTGCGGGCTCTGTTCACTGTGATCGCCTTCATCATCCCTGGCCAGCCGCTCCGTTCCATCCTGAAGGGAAGGCCCTGGAGTGGGATGAAGGCAGTCAGTACGGGAATCCCTAAATGTGTGCAAGGAAGTCCACCGATCTTCGCCCAGCATTCTTCCCTCACTTTGCGAGAGACAGAGAGACAGGCACACCTTTCCCTCATCCTGAGTCTCACCAGGTCCTGCCAGCAGCCGCAGGCGCCAGGGCGCAGCTGGAAGGCAGGATGCCCTTTCTGAGATGGAGCCTGCCTCACACTGAGCTTTCCACCAAGCGGCAGGCGGCCTCACGGGCTGGTCAGCTGGATATGTGGAGTGATGTCGTGATGGAGCTGCTTGTCCCTGCATGTCGCTGAGGCAAAGGACTGTGCGACATTGCTGCAACAAAACTGTTCAGAACTATTTATTTATTGCAGAGAGGAAGGGAGAGGGAGAGAGAGAAACATCAGCTAGCTGCCTCCCGCACACCCCCACTGGGGATGGAGCCCGCCACCCGGGCCTGTGCCCTGACCAGGAATCAAACCAGGACCTCCTGGTTCATAGGTTGATCCTCAACCACTGAGCCACGCCGGCTGGGCCAAAGCTACTTCTTAAATGCAGTCGGACTTTCAGTTCCACCAATATTTCAACTTATGAATCAGTTTTGTAACGTGAACTAGACCTGGAACATTAAAGTCCCCGGCTTTCATGGCAGCGCTGAGCACAGTTGGGCTCGGAGGCAGCGTCCTGAACGAGCTGACCCCTGAGGATGGCCAGGCTCACAGGTGGAGGACCCGAGGGTTAGGGCTGCGGCTCAGACAGGGTTTAAAATGCGCTGTCAGCCCTGACCGGTTTTGGCTCAATGGATGGAGTGTCTGTCGGCCTGCAGACTGGAGGGTCCCGGGTTCGATTCCGGTTGAGGGCATGTACTTTGGTTGCGGGCACATCCCCAGTGGGAGGTGTGCAGGAGGCAGCTGATGGATGTTTCTAGCTCTCTCTCTCCCTTCCTCTCTGTAAAAAATCAATAAAATACATTTTGTAAAAACCAAACAAAACGTGCTGTCACCATCATGAAGTCCTGTCTGTGTCCACCTAAGTGACTTCATGTGTTGCCTGCGGAACATTACCATGTAAGTTTGATGTAATTTATAAGATTACATGTAACCTTAATGTACTCTGAATCCATGAATTGTTTTCCAGTGACAGAGGCATTGTACCTCTTTTTGGGGGAAGTTTTATTGAGATGGAAGTCCCGTGCCACACAACTCAGCTATTTAAAAGGCACAGTTCAGTCCAGTGGCTTCAGGCAATGTTCATGGGGTAATGAGAATTCCTATTTCGCTCTCTCTCCCTCCCCCGCTTCCTCTCTGAAATCAAGAAAAATATACTTTAAAAAACACCTTTAAAAAAATTTTTTTTATTGATTTCAGAGCGAAAGGGAGAGGAAGATATAGAAACATCAATGATGAGAGGGAATCATCAATTGGCTGCCTCCTGAATTTCCCTTATTGGGGATTAAGCCTACAACCTGGCATGTGCCCTTGACTTGACTGGAATCCAACCTCAGACCCTTCAGTCCCCAGGCGGACCCTCTATCCACTGAGCCAAGTGAGCTAGGACAGAAACTGGGTTTTATGTGTCTTCTCGAACCCCTTGCTGTTGCATCATCGCTTCAACTGTGGGGCCAAACCTTTGTCCCAGGGCCTGGGGGGTGGGGGCTGCCGAGCTTGGCACCCACTGTCAGGTGAGCGGCAGTGTGACTGTCTGACCTCGGCTGAGGATAGGTGGGTGACCTAAACATGGCCAATCAGATGGCCCTGCCTGGGACTTTAAGGCTGTATGATCGATCCAGAGATACAGGCCACCGGAGTGTGTGGCCTATTTTTTTTAGAAAAAAACTTATTGACCAAAGCAAAAACACACTCAGGACAGAGCAACAAGGGCATAGAAGCAACAGGCTGGGCTGCTCTGGCTCCCCGAGAAGTCAGAGAAAAGGGAGCCTTGGGATCAGGGTCCGGGTGAGCCCAGGACCAGCTGCTGCTGCCCACTGCTCCCCTAGTTGCAAGTCTCCTGGGGTCCCTTGGAGGTTTGGAGATGCACGCCTGTGAGAGAAGGGAAGGGGGGTGTGGGGGTGCTCCCTGCAGGGAAAGCTCACCAGAGTGCGTTTGGTTATGGGGTAGCCACAGGCTGAGTGCCCACGGGAAGTGGAGCCTGCAGGGCCCTTGCCAGCCTCTCCTGGGGGCATGATTTGGGCTATTTCTGGACACTTAGCCTGGAGAGAGCTAAGGAGAATAGTAATGAGTGACTAGCAGCACATTATTAAGCATAGTACAACTAAACACTACCATATTGTACGTGAGTTATTTAAAAGTTTATACAGCAGTTAAAAGTAGTAAAAATACTGCCCTGACCAGGCAGCTCAAGTGGCTGGAGCATTGTGTTCGTGTGCCAAAAGAGTGCGGTTTTGATTCCCAGTCAGGGCGCAAATACTAGGTTGCAAGTTCAATCTCTGGTGTGTGTGTGTGTGGTGTACAGGAAGCAACCGATTGATGTTTCTCTCTCACATCAATAAAAACATACCCTTGGGTAAGGATTTAAAAATTGTAGTAAAAAACGGAGAGGGAATATTTAGATGAAATCTCTCTTGGAACATTCCCCTTTAGGACATTTGGAACTCACACCTGAACCCCCACTCTCTGTGTGTAACCTCAGGGCTCACTGATGATGGGGACCTCCCCGCACAGCCCTGCCCTGCCCCCCTATCTTCCCACCTGAACAGTGAGCTCAGGGGCTGTTCCACTGCTGCTCACAGACAGAAACAGAGACATCTGCAATAAAAATGTCCGGGTTTATTACGCCAGTAAAATATTGACCTACTTTTCTCCGTTTTGGCTGCCAAAGCTTAAATGACCTTTTCTCTGTGAGTATCATTATAAACACATCCCACATGTCCAAATCCTCCTCACACACGAGACGGGCGGTCCAGGCGCATGGTTCCCGGCAACCCCATGGCCACACACACTGTGGTTCTTCCTGTTCCAAGACATGGAGCAGGTGGTGTCCCCGGAGCCAGGGTCCCTGTGGAGCGGGCCGGGAGTTCACCTCCGAAGTCTGCGGCTGACGTTGGTCTAGCTGACCTCTGGGCACTGGCCTCTACCTTTAAAGCATGAGGTTGTTTCTCTAGGAACTTCCCAGGCCAGGGCGTGGCTTCACATCAGTGACCTCTCCAGACCAACGGCCGACAGCTCCTGAGGAGGTACCGGTGCGGGAGGCCCGAGCCTGTTTATGTGACGGCCGTGCTGCCTCCCAGAGGTGCCGTCGGCCAGAAAATGGGGGGAAGGACGGCGAGGAGTTTGGTGTGCTGTGTGGCTGACAGTGGAAGGAATTCTGAATGACGAGCTGGATCCCGAACAAGGTCGTGAACGGGTGAACCTGCGAGACCCCTGGAGGCCACACATCCACGTGTCGGGTGCCCCACCAGCCCTGCTTGTCACGACTCCGTTAAAAAATGACCAAGGAGGAAACGGCGAGTTTCTGGGCTGAGGACGGGATAAAAGCCACTGTACCGTGCCAGCGGCCGGCCCTCCTTCCTGCAGAGGCGGCGTCACTCCTCCTGGGCCCAGCAGAGCTGGCCGTCCTCGCCCAGCCGCACGGCACCGCTGGCCACCAGCTGCAGGGCTGCGGGGAAGATCCTGTGCTCCGCGACCTTCACCCGCTCGGACAGGGTGGCCACCGTGTCCCCCCTCCTCACCGGCACAGCTTCTTGTAAAATGATCCGCCCGGCATCCACGTCTTCCTGGAAGAGGAGGCAGCACTTTGAATCCGACGTTCCAGCCGGTACCCCTCACCTCCAAACCCGTGACACCGCCGTGGAGACATACTCACCGCGACAAAGTGCACGGTGCACCCCGTCACCGCGACGCCGGCAGCCAGGGCTTGCTCGTGGGCATCGGCGCCCTTGAAGGACGGCAGCAGGGACGGGTGGATGTTGAGCATTCTCCCTGGAAGGCGAGCACAGTCAGAGGGAACGTCCGGATCCTGTTCCCGGACCGCGCGCTCTCCTGTCGGGAACAGGAGTCGGGGCAGGATTTCTCTGGAAGGTGTTTTCTTCGTCAGAGACAGAGTGGAGGCAAAGGGAGAATCAGGCTCGCGTCCGGGGCGGCAGGTCCCTGCCCTGCATGGCTGAGGACTCGCCAAGGGACCCACAGTGACCGAGGTGGGACAGGGACGGGGCAGGGCGCGCTCTGTGGGCCCTGGCGCACACTAGGGAGACACATGAAACCCTTGCACAGTGTCCATGTGGGACCAGTGGCATGTCCACCAGCCAGATGCTGGCTCAGCCCTGTGCCTCGGCACCTAAGGCCCGGCCTGCTCATGTCCTACCACGTGCGCTCCTGCTGTCCTCTTAGGGAAACACAAACCCTTTGGAGAGACAGTGCGTTTGCTGCTCACATGTGTGCACAGCAGGACGCAGGGGAACTTTGGTGGGAAAGGCAGTAGCCCCAGGCCTCTTGTTTTGTGGCCACATCGTCCTCCCTGTCCCCTCCAGCAGCGCCTGCACTCCCCGAGGAGCGGTGGGGGGCTTGGGGAGCCACACTCTTGCTCCCAGACAAGTGAAAAGGCCCCTCCGAGCACAGACTCAGGGAGGAAGTGCTCTCTGTGTGGTGTGGGAAACAAAACCCCGCTCTATTAGGAAAGCCTAGGAACCGGTGAGAGCAGGATCGTGAATCACCCTGGGCATCCTCTGGGCGAAGGCGAAGGGAATGACTCTGACCGTGACGGTCAGTGTCCCGTAAACACGCCCCTGGGGTCGCCAGGCCAGCTAACCGCGAGGTGCACTTGCATGAGGCCTCTCAGCGCGGCGCCAGGCTGCTCCCACTCACCATTCCACTTCCTGACGAAGGGGCCAGACAAGATCCTCATGAACCCTGCCAGGCAGACGATGTCCGCGGAGAACTCTGCGAGGACCTGGTCAATGGCCGTGTCAAATTCCACACGGCTTTTGTATAACTTGTGATTGAGTACCTGGAACAGAAAAGCAGAAGCATGATCTGTTTCAACAAGTGACCACAAATAGGTCCACTCGACCTTTCCACAGACCGTAGTCCACTTCCTTGCGAAGCCGCGCCGACAGAAAGAGGTAGGGAGTGACGGCACGAAGCAGAAAGATCGGCCCAGCACCACCCCAAACCCAGAAACCCAGAGGCCACGAGCCGCGCCCAGCCTGTGGGGCGGAAGACAGGTGTGAGCACAGCCGCAGGCAGGACACGCCGAGGCCGTACCCTGGTGGGAATGCCCGCACGCGCCGCTCGGTCCAGCCCGGCCACCGCGGCCTTGTTGGAGATGACCACGACGATGTGCGCGGCGCTGCTCGGCTCCCGGGTGCTGTCTATCAGCGCCTGCAGGTTCGAGCCTGAGAAAGAAGAGCACCAGCAAGCTCACACTTCTTAAAGAGACGTGTGCCCTTAAACCTTTGAGCTTCTCAATTACAGTTCACATTCCGTATCACATCAGTTTCAGGGGTACAGCGCAGCGGTTAGACATTTTACATAATGTACGAAGTGGTCCCTCGCAGCGAAGTCTGGCCCCCGCCTGGCACCTAGTTAGCCCGTCACTGACTGGACCCCCTGTGCTGTGTGACGGACTAGATTCCTGGGGGCTGTAGAGATCAAACCTGAGGTTTTGGGGGGGACTGGGGAGGGGGGGAGGGAAGAGCATGTGTGCAGCGCTGTAGGAAAGGGGAGGCCACAGCTCACCTGTCCCAGAGATGAGGACGGCCACTCTGGCCTTTTCTGGGGCAGAGGAGGGAGTGTGCGGGCAGCCGTTCTGCACCACGGGCCCGCTCAGCTGCAGGGCATCCAGCAGGTGCCTGACTCTCACTCCGGGAGAACCTTCATTTCAAACACCCAGGAAAGAAGCAAGCACAGCCATGAATTAACAGCGAGGATGGAAAGGATCCATGATAACTTCAGAACGCTGTATCTTATTCTGAAAAGGAGATGTGCGAGGACTAAAATACCAGTTTGTATTATTAATAGTACTCATTCACAAAAGCCTCCTTTAGGGGAACACATTGCCTGCTTCAGCTGAACGCTATAGCTTATGTCAAGACCTAGCCCAGTGTCGACACCCCTGCCTGCCAGGGCTCCACCCGCCCTCCACGCTCATCCACGATAGTGGGGAGCTCCAGGGTTCACAGGAAGGCATGGGACCAAGCAAAGCCACTCAGAGCCCTGACACAGGACGCTGGCAAAGAGAGGGCCTCTTACTGCCATGTGAGCTGAAGGCTGTGAGCTCCTCTTTCCAGTATTTGGAGAACCGGCCTGAATGTGAAACCTACACACAACGGAATGAGAGGCGGAGAAGACAAGACCCCAAGCCCTGACATCTGTGGCGAATTCTGAGTGGGTTCTGCCACGCTGCCGCCTGCTGGCGCCGGTGACCGAGCCCCCGGGGAAAGCAGGGCACTGGTCAGGGCGTCCGCTCACCACTCCCGGATCTGAGCCGAGCTGCAAAACACAGCCCGAGAGAGGTCGCTGGGAAGTGAGCCAGGGACCAGCGTGCAGATGTGGGAGCGCAGAGGAGCCAGGACAGGACTGCCCACGGCGGGCAGCGGGGCTCGATGCCCTGGGCCCTCAGACGGTGCCTCAGCACTGCTTCCTGTCCCTGGAGTGGCGCTTCATGCACCAGCTCGCACCCCTCTGGCCAAGGTGCGGCTGTGGGGGTGGTGCTATGGGCTGCTACGGAGGCCTGAGCCCCGCGGCGGAAGTGGAGGTACATGGTGTCGCCGTGTGGCTGTGGTCAGGTTACACCTGGGCCACAGCGATGCCGGAGCAAGAGGTGGACGGACAGAGCGTGAGGTGGGACAGATACACGCAGGATCACACGCCGAAGAGCCAGTAAGGAGCGACTACCTTCGGGGCGGGCCACCACCCTGCCGACCAGCCAGGCCTCCTCCTGGTGCTGCCGAAGGTCCCTCAGCACCGGCTCCGCCAGGTCCTCCGACACCACGAGGGCAGCCCCGACCCCGCAGTTAAAGGTCCTGGCCATCTCCTCCTCCGAGAGGCGTCCTTCCCGCTGCAGCCACGAGAAGATGGGGGGGACCCTCCAGGCCCGGGCGTCTGGAAACGGGAAGAGTGTTCAATGACCCACCGTCGCTCTCAGAAAGGATGAAGGTGCACACCGCCCGGGGCCCACAACAGCCCTGCTGCTTTAGGTGCCAAGAGGGCCACCATTCTAGCAACAGTCACAGTCAACAGCAACATAAAGGAACGTAATGCTTTACGGACACTCGTTAAAAGTGCTGTTATTAGGACAGGTTAGCACTGATGACACAGTAAATGGCAGGATAAACAGATTACACCCAACTACGATATTTTAGCAAGACGTTTACAAAGTGTTAGTTTGGTTCCTGGCGGAAACCCCAGAGACTGAAGCAGGGACCGAGTTTCCTTTGCATTGGGACATTTGCATAATTCACAAGACAAAGGCCTTTAGTGATATGGCTATACCAACACTCAAGTTCCTGGGGTGGCGACCATTACGTTCTTTTTAGCCCGTGGGAGCTAGCGCCTTCCTGTGGAGGCAGCCAATACAGCTGTTTAAGAACTGGCCGGGAAGGGGCATTTACACCACAGGAAGTGGCAGAGGCGCCAAGGGGCCCCGCCTCTGCGCTCCCCCATCAGCACGCCGCCGTCGCTTTAATGATCCCAAGAGGATGAGCCCTTCTTCAAGGCTGTGCTTATCCTCCCTGGGAAACATCTCTGTTCCAGGAGTGTCTGAAGCCACCAGGTTAGCCCATGGGCCTGGCACTCGGCGCTGCTGCAGGGGGGCCCATCAGCCCCCGCCCAGCTGCTCCCTTCCGCTTCCTGGAGAGGCGCAATCCCATCCGACCACTCTCCTCGCTTTCACAACCACCTATTTCTGACTTTCAGACTCTCCTAGCTTCACATCTGCTCCGACAGGAGGGCTAGCTCAGCACATCTACTCACCTGCACCCACAGCTGCTCCGCCCATCACCCACCCCTCCACCTGCTCAGCCCAACCCATCAACCCAATCACTTAATGTTTTTCTGTTCTTGTTCCAAGGCTACGAATGCTCTTTCTCTGGGAGGAAAATTACACAACCAGCTTCAACTTCTCCTTCCGTCCTGCTTGCCGTCCCAGCCTGTTTCTGACCTTGACGGCTTTAAGTGTGAATTTCTCGCCTCAAGCCGCCAGTCCAGGCCTGCGCAGGCACTAAGCCCGTCTTCCCTCCCGAGGAAAAGGCATCCGTTTCTACCCCTCAAACCAGTGTATACAGCTGGCTCTGACAGCTTGACCACGTGCTCTGCCTGTCTCTTTCCCCTATAAAAACAGGGGGACAACCCTGTCCTTCACTTTGCCATGAGCAGAAGTCATTTCCCCTCGCCTTTAACCCATCAGTTTCTGAGTCAGAGCTCTCTATCTACTGTCTTTGTACCTCTGCCCCCATCAAGCTGCCTTTAAAAAAAAAAAAAAAAAATTTTATTGATTTTTTACAGAGAGGGAGAGGGATAGAGAATTAGAAACATTGATGAGGGAGAAACATCGAACAGCTGCCTCCTGCACACTCCCCACTGGGGACATGCCCACAACCCAGGTACATGCCCTTGACCGGAATCGAACCTGGGACCCTTGAGTCCGCAGGCCGACGCTCTATCCACTGAGCCAAACCGGTTAGGGCCCCCATCAAGCTGCTTTTTGACCCACCTGAGATATGAGGGTCTATCCTGGCCCTCACCCTAGAGCTACGCGGCACCTGACCGGCCGACCAGGGTCATGCTCAAGTCCCTGCTGGGGCTGCTACTTTTACTGGGCTCACTCCCCTGACGGTTCTTGCAATAGCCCTACCTCTGCCAAGGTCAGGCACTGAGGAGCAACCTCTGGCCCCTCCACTCTTGTGGCGTTAGCGGTAACTACCTGCATACGAGGACCCACCTTATCTTCAATCTGATCTAACTTCTGATCACAGACTCCGTGCAATAAGCACACTGAAGAGTTGAAACACGGATTCCAATTCCTGCTCCAAATCTACTCTTCCTCCTGCGTTTTGGATGTTGCCATCCACTCACCTGCTTGACTAGAAACTTGGGACTTGCTTTCCCTTCTAAGCACAAATGACTCTCAGCCCTGCCTCCTCCCGCACGCCCCGGTCCGGCTTCACCCCTGCCCTCCCTGCGCGTCCCAGGGTCCGACACGACAGAGCTTGAGACTACCCACCCCCGGAGGACCTGACAGCCTTTCTTCTGCTGTAAGACAATTACATGAGAGGGTTTCATGATTTACAAACATGGCAAACAAGGCAAAAGAGGTAAAAGGGGCAGCCCTGTCCCCCCAGACGCCCAGTGATAAGTATTTCCCACGTGTGATCACATGTGCACTAACCAGCCACAGCGCCCCGGGCACCTTTCCTCTGAACAGCGCTCACCTAGCTCCACCCCGCACCTCGGGGGGAGGACCCGCGGGATGTTCTCCAGCAGCCCTCCGCCGGTGATGTGGGCCAAGGCCTTGACACGACCCGAGCGCAAGACAGGTAACAGGGACTGGCTGTAGATTCTGGTCGGGGTCAGAAGTAAGTCCCCTGGATATTGGGGAGAAAAGACAAAAACTTAGCCAGTGAATAGAAAACCAAAGCATAAAAAAACAACAAAATGGCCTGGCCGGTGTGGCTCAGTGGTTGAGCATCAACCTATGAACCAGGAGATCACAGTTCAATTCCCCGTCAGGCCACATGCCCAGGTTGTGGGCTCGATCCCCAGTGGGGGGCGTGCAGGAGGCAGTCGATCAGTGAGTCTCTCATCATTGATGCTTCTATCTCTCCCCCTCTCTTCCTCTCCTTTCCTCTCTGAAATCAATAAAAATATCTTTAAAAACCCTAAAACAACGAAATAAAATGAAGTAGAGAATGCTCGTGACTGTGCAGGCACAGCAGTTTTACAACAACGTCCAGACAAGACCACAGGACAGTGCCATTGATTCCAGCTCAGCAGTGAGGCTGCCCCGCTCAACGGTGCTCAGATATCTCCGTGCAGGAGTTCACAATGACAGTGCACTCACCCAAGGTCTGGTCGCCGCAGCCGTGGGGTGCTGGGGAGGAGTACTGAAGGGAAGATTTCGCCACAATCTTCCTCACAAGGCTGAACCCGTTGCTGTGGAGACCCGATGACGCTATTCCAATAACCACGTCGCCTTCAGCGATGCTTTCCAGGCGAGGGAGTTGCTGGTCCCGCTCCACGGCCCCCACAGCGAACCCGGCCAGGTCGTACTCCCCAGGGGGATACATGTCCGGCATTTCTGCTGTTTCCCCTCCTGGCGGGAAGACCAAACAAGAACAAGGAAACTGTAACATTCACGCATCTATCTGGGACGCAGTGACCCCGGCTACAATTAAACACCTGGCGGTAATCCTGAACATTCCTTAACTGTCCTCTGTGGACTGCCCAACAGAACTTTTTTTTATTTTTTTTATTTATTTATTTATTTATTTTTTTTAATTTTTTTTTATTTTAAATCTTTATTGTTCAGATTATTACATTTGTTCCTCTTTTTCCCCCATAACTCCCCTCCTCCCAGTTCCCGCCCCACCCCCGCCCTCACTCCCCACCCACTGTCCTCATTCATAGGTGCACAATTTTTGTCCAATCTCTTCCTGCATCTCCCACACCCCTTTCCCCCAAGAATAGTCAGTCCATTCCCTTTCTATGTCCCTGATTCTATTATAATCACCAGTTCATTCTGTTCATCAGATTATTTATTCACTTGATTCTTAGATTCACTTGTTGATAGATGCATATTTGTTGTTCATAATTTGTATATTTACCATTTTCTTCCTCTTCCTCTTCTTAAAGGATACCTTTCAGCATTTCATATAATCCTGGTTTGGTGGTGATGAACTCCTTTAGCTTTTCCTTATCTGTGAAGCTCTTTATCTGACCTTCACTTCTGAATGATAGCTTTGCTGGATAAAGTAATCTTGGTTGTAGGTTCTTGGTATTCATCACTTTGAATATTTCTTGCCATTCCCTTCTGGCCTGCAAAGTTTCTGTTGAGAAATCAGCTGACAGTCGTATGGGTATTCCCTTGTAGGTAACTGAGTTTCTTTCTCTTGCTGCTTTTAAGATTCTCTCTTTGTCTTTTGCTCTTGGCATTTTAATTATGATGTGTCTTGGTGTGGTCCTCTTTGGATTCCTTTTGTTTGGGGTTCTCCGCGCTTCTTGGACCTGTAAGTCCATTTCTTTCACCAGGTGGGGGAAGTTTTCTGTCATTATTTCTTCAAATAGGTTTTCAATTTCATGCTCTCTCTCATCTTCTGGCACCCCTATAATTCTGATGTTGGTGTGCTTGACGCTGTCCCAGAGGCGCCTTACACTATCCTCATATTTTTGGATTCTTTTTTCATTCCGCCCCTCCGGTTGGGTGTTTTTTGCTTCCTCGGATTTCATATCATTGACTTGATTCTTGCACTCCTCTGGTCTGCTGTCGGGAGTCTGTATAATATTCTTTATTTCAGTCAGTGTATGCTTAATTTCTAGTTGGTTCCCCATCATAGCATCGAGGGTCTCATTAGATTTCTCGAAGATCTCAATAGCTTTATCGGTGGCTTCTAGACAGTTCTTGAGAGACCTTAAAAGTGTGGTTCTGAACTCTATATCTTCCATTGACAATTTTGTCCTGTTTCTTTGTCTCCGCATTTTGTTATGCTTTCTTGGTGCACCCCTAGTGGTCTTTGTGAGCAGTCTTGATTGTTGTAGCTAACACCAGGGGGGATTTGACCTCCAGGCCAAGTGGCTGTGAGAACCAGCTGTGTCTGCAGTGAGAGAACTACTGTCCTCTAGGGAGGTGCTAATCTCGCCTTTGCCTGAGGCTATCGGGCAAAAGCCTCTGTGCCGGGCTTGGGCGGGGCGGGTCACACGGGATCAACAGGGCAGGCCGGAGAGGGAGAGCAGTTATGGCCGCTCTCAGTCCTGTCCCGGGGGCTCTGCCTCTCTGAGTCCCAGCAACCGCTGCAAACCTCGGAGTGAAAGCTGCACTCGCTCTGACCGAAGCCAGACAGTCCGCTTCTCCCGTTTGAGTCTGTGCCCCTAAAGACTCGCCCGGATCTGGAGCTCAGAGTCTGCGACTCCCTCCCGATTGAAAACGCCAACCGCGCCCTGCGCCGCCGCCCGCTCCGCGCGCTCCGCACCTCAGAGTTTGACTTCAGCACTGCGCCTCCTCTGAGTGTCCGTATGCGCTACTCTTTCCTCCTAGTTGTAGGACTTCCACTCAGCCAGCGTTCCTGTGGGTCTGGGTGATGTCCGTTCGGTCTTTTAGTTTCACTTTTGAAATGGTTGTTCAAGGCAGCAAACTCCGGCTTTAACCTATGCCGCCATCTTGGTTCTCCCCAGAACTTTTTTTTAAAAAAAATATATTTCTTTATTGATTTCAGAGAGGAAGGGAGAAGGAGAGAGACAGAAACATCAATGATGAGAATCACTGATTGGCTGCCTCCTGCACACCCCACACTGGGGATGGAGCCTGCAACCCAGGCATGTGCCCTTGGCTGGAATCGAACCTGGGACCCTTCAGTCCACAGGCCGATATTCTACCCACTGAGCCAAGCCGGCTAGGGCCCCAACAGAACTTTTAACCAAGCAGGATTTCAGAGGAAATCGCGCTAATTTCCAAAAAGGGTGAGGTGGCCTCCAAACACCACTTGCTCAGTGAATAAACGTCACGTCCTAGCAGTTTGGTTTTGGCAGTGCCTTCCCTGTAGTTGATCTTTACAGCCACTCTACCTATGTTCTAGATCAGCGGTCGCCAACGGGTGGTCCGTGGACCACTGGTGGTTTGTGAGGTCCGAAAGGTTGGCGACCGCTGACCACTGTTCTAGATGACGGAACAGGCTGAGACAGCGATGAATCAGACCGCCCAACGCCAAATGCCCCAGCCTGAAAAGCACCCACAGGTCACTTCAGGAGAACATTGTGCAAAGATGGGGTCTAGGTGCCGGGGTCTGACCCCAGCAGGTCCAGGGGTCCCCAAAGGTGTGGACGGAGTCGGTGAAGAAGGAATGGCACGGAGACAGCGTTCAGTTGATCAGCAGCCTTGCCAGGATCTTTAGCCACAATCTCCAGCCAAGTTCCGTGTCCATGTTCTCTTGCTAGGTTCTCCCGCCAGGTTCTATAGCCATGTTCTCTCGCTAGGTTCTCCAGCCAGGTTCAGTTTAGGTTCCCCAGCCAGGTTTGGTCGCCAGGTTCTGTAGCCGGGTTCTTCAGCCAGGTTCTGTCTAGGTTTTCCAACCAAGTTCTGTAGCCAGGTTCTGTCCAGGATCTTTTGCCATGTTCTCTCCAGCGAAGTTCTTCTGTCTCTAGGTTCTGTGTAGGTTCTGTCTTCTAAGTTCTGTGTCTAAGTTCTGTCTCTGTCTTCTGAGTTCTGTCTCTAGGATCTTCATCTAAGTTCTGTGTGTAGGTTCTAAGTTCTGTCTGTAGGTTCTGAGTTCTGTCTCCTGTTGTCTTGTTGCATCTGTATTTATACCAGTTGATTCTAATCCTATCAATCTCTATTCCAAAGGTTAGGGTGTTTCTTATCTCCATTCCAGGGAGTAAAGATTATGTACTTAAGCATGATTGTTTGTAGTTAAAGTGATTAATTACCCGCCTGGCAGTTAAGAGGTTTTATTCCCTCCCTAACTTCAGGGGAAAATCCCTACCTGGGGAAACAACCTTTCTCAGAGAGGTGACCTTGGTTAAAACACATAGTGCCAAGAAGGCGAGCAAACATATTAAGAACAGTATGTCATATATGCCAGGTCCCTTGAAACAGCAAGGATGGACCGGCTCCCGGCATCTAGGCACTCAGATTCCCAATAAGAGTCTGTCCTAAAAAACGGCTGCAAAGGCAACTCTGGCTTCTGGAATGGACCTGTCCACAGAGTGGTAATACCGAGGTAGCTTTGTGCCTTGGTGAACGTGGATTCATTCTGCACAACTCTCATACACATTTAAGTAATCCTATATAATAAAAGCGTAATATGCAAATCAACTGAACAGTGGAACAACTGGTGGGCGAGGGGTGGGGTCGGTGAGCAGGCAGTGCCAGGCCAGCGGGCAGAGGGAAGGGCTGGCTATTGGGGGCAGCGGTGACCAGTGGCGGCAGAGGGGTGATTGGGGGCAGGGCTGGCTGCTCATAGGCTGTTGCTGTCCCGATTGGCCCGCCCGGTTACCTCCTTCAGAGGGAGGCCAGTGGTTGTGGGGAGTGGACTAAGCCACCAGTCGGACATCCCCTGAGGGCTCCCAGACTGCGAGAGGGCATAGGCTGGGCTGACGGACTACTCCCCCCAGTGCATGAATTTTCGTGCACCCAGCCTCTAGTTTAATATATATAAAAGGCTAATATGCTAAGTGTCCGACTGACTGACCAGTTGCTATGACACACACTGACCACCAGGGGGCAGATGCTCAATGCAGAAGCTGTCGAGATGTGCATTGGCCATTTACAGAGAAATGGCATGTTGGGCCTGGCACCCAGAGAGCAACACTCAGCTTCTCCCAAGTGGGACACAGGCCCCCCCACCACCCTGGAGCGACACCCCACAATATCACAGCTAACGCTGCCGAGAATGCAGCCCACAGCCCAAACCAGCCCAGCCCGGAAACAGTGGCTGTGGGCACTGGGTAATGATGTCAGGTAGCAACGCCTGGCTTCCCCTCTCTAGTGACTAGCCTCCTTGGAGTTTCTTCAGCCCAGGAACACAACTTGCTTTATAGCCAGGTGGAAACATTTCACACTATAACCAAATGTCTGTGAAGTGTTTTCCCATGCCTCATCTCATTTGATCCTCACAGAAGTCCTGGACTAGGCAGATATGAGACTCGATGGAATCCTATTTTCTTTTCATTAGCCAGAAAACAGAGATTTAGAAAGCTTAGAAACTTGACCTGACTGAAAAGAAGAAATGGTGGACCTTGAAAATGACTTCAGGTTTTCTCAATGCACAGAACATAGTCAAACACTGCTGCAGTTCAATATTTTACCCTTTGTTCTCCCTGTGTGATCTACAGTAATAATCTGCTTCATGCTGATATTTACTGCTGTGTTGGTTGGTGACAATTACCTGAAAGAGAAGTTGGGATGCTTCACTGGGCTGGAAAAAGTTTAGCTACATCAGAAAGCAGCCTAATTAAACCAGTTTATTCTCTCTCTATAAAAGGTGCTACGTTGACTTGCGCATGTGCGATACATATAAAGCTCTTGCTGGTGCCAAGTGCACGTGTGTTTCGATCTGTCATTGTCGATCGTGAATTTGGTTGACACTTCTATTATAGAGAAAGGACGAATAGCGCTATTAAAATATTTCTTCTAATTAATTTCCTTTCAATGTGCACAAATCCGTGCACCAGGCCACTAGTGTTTCTATAAACCTTGGGCACTTGTTATTTTGTTTTTCTCCTGTGGGAAAAGTTAAGATTTAGCATGCCCAGAACCCACCTTCCTGTGCTGCAGGGCCAGTCCAGAGGGAATGACCCACCCTGTCTGTCTGCGAGGCCACCGAGAAAGATGGGATGCAAAGGTGCCAAAGACCAGGGAGACAGGCGAGGCCTGGCCGGCACAGGAATATGAGCCCAGGAACCACTAGGGCCACGCTCTCTCAGGGCAGCGTGGTTTCTACTTGTTTGGCCTCATCGTGTGATTGTGGTCTTCTCTCGTTCGCTGTATTGGTACCGACCCCGCTTACACATGGGGCCAAAACACAGCGGGGGACATGCAACGAGGGGGCTCATACCGAGGAGGGCACACCCAGCTGTCCTGCACGCTTCGGCGATGCCAGCAACAACCGCTGCAGCTCTGCCAACGTCAAGTTTCCCACAGGAAAAATAGTCGAGGAAGAAGAGGGGCTCTGCCCCTTGTGCCAGGATATCGTTCACACACATGGCAACCAAGTCTTGGCCAATGGTACCGTGTTGGTGGCACTGCTGGGCAATCTACGGAACAGCAGAAACATCCATGGGACGTGAAGCTCCAGATTATAACTTGTCAATTTAGCAGCGGAGGCACAAATGGTCTCAACTTCTGGCCAGCTGCTCTGAGCAATAAAGACAAAGAACACTACATTCTGATGTGACTTGGTCCAAAGTACCTGCTTTGGTCCCCTAAAATAACCCTTCCATCCAGATAGAGCCTCAACATTGTGTTATGAAACATGTTGATATTTTAGTCCTATTATATGGTTATTGGATGGCTGCTCTTAGTGCTTGTATGTCAAAAGGGGAAAAGCATGTAAATTCTCTGTTCCCCGTGAGGCCTTTATTCACAAAGGTGTCTGATTACCTTCAGTTTCGTGCCAACGCCATCTGTTCCACTGACCAGGAGAGGGTCTTTGAAACCCGCTGCTTTCAAATCAAAAAGACCAGCAAAACCTCCAAGATCCACATCACAGCCTGTTGGGGAGGAAATCCACTTAGTCAATGCATTTCTACAGATCAGGGGAACGCGAGAACACATAACGCTTCTCCATGCCTGTTCAGAGAACGCAAGAGTATCATGTGCTGAAAGCCCAATCGAGAAGTAATTAAATATTAAAGGGACAGACATATCTCATTGAGTTTAACACCATAAATAAGAAATGGGTTTTCTTTTTTTGTTGTTAATCCTCACTGGAGAATATTTTTCCACTGATTTTTCAGAAAGATTGGAAGGGAGGGGGCGAGTCAGAGAAAGAAACATCGATGTGAGAGACACACATTGACTGGTTGCCTCCTGCACATCCCCTGACCAGGGCCGGGGATCGAACCTGGGACTCTTCAGTCCGCAGGCTGACGCTCCACCCACTGAGCAGAACTGACTAGGGCAATAACAGAGAAAAGAAAGCAGAAAACTATGGGTCTGTCTGGCTTCCAGGGCAACACTCAGAGAACCGGGCATCAATTTTGAACATTATCCTTTGAAAACTACAAGCCCCAAACACTCCAGAGCGTTTGTCCAAGCTAATGAACTAGTCAAGGCCCGGATCGGACTCACCTGGTCTGGAGGTGGCTTTGGCTAAAGGCTTAATTTTCTTGACCAGCAGATTTCCAGCTGCAATGTCTACCCCAGAGTCCTTGTACGTCAGGCCCCTAAAGAATTAAAAAAACAAAACCTAGGCCATGACCTAAAAGTCAGGGGAAATGATCGGAAGCGTAACCTGTGAACGGCCCCAGGGGAGGACTGCTCTAACTTATTTCCTCCATCAGCTCCTCGCACAGGGGTAGATGCCGACATTGCCCCACAGCCTTTCTGTTCAGTGTTGGTGCGGGAAGGAAAGGAGAATCAAAACGAAGTCCAAAGAGTAACATTAACATTCTAAGAACCGGACAAAGAAATCCCTCAATGAAACAGCTCTCACTGCAATAAGTAATTAATAACTATTAATTACTTAATAATGTAAGTTTCCTGATGGCTAAAGACAGTTGGGAAACATGAGAAAAACCATGGAGACAGCACGAGATAACGGTATTCGGTGCACCTCCTTCTGTAACAGGCACACGTGGTGGAGCGGTGCATGTGGAAGCCAAGCGTGACTCGCACTGGGGTTCAGTAGTCACGCCTTGCCTTACAAAAACGAGCGTGCGGGCCTCGTGGGATGCAGGGACACGTGAAGAAATAGGTGAGGCTTTGAAAAAGGTGCAACAGGATGAATATATTTGGTTCCATAGGTTCAAAAAACCTTCATCTTCAGATTGCAGTCCCTGCCCAGCCACTGTGGCTCAGTGGTTGAGTGTCAACCCATGAACCAGGCCTCGGTTCGATTCCTGGTCAGGGCACATGCCTGGGCTGTGGGTTCGAACTAGCTCTCCCTCTCCTTTTCTCTCTCTGAAATCAATAAAAACATATTTTTTAAAAGTCCATTAAAAAAATAAAAAGAATTGCAGTCCCTTGAAATAGTTCATTCCAATGAGAGAATTATCTACTCATTTTAAAATAAAGAATGAATTTTTATCATGGTATTTTAATGTTATTTATTTTTAAAAAGCTAGTATTTAAACTATAAAAAACCTTGCCTACAAGTAGCAGTACAGTTTGAATTAAATTTTTAAAAATTTATTTTGTCCTAGAACTTATTTATTTCTCATAGTTGAACTCAACAAGAATAGTAACTCTGATATACAGTTAAGAAAGCAAAACACCCACACTTGTGATGAAAAGTTTATTGATTTTCACAAAGGAATAGTTGTACATGTCAATAAACGAATCAATAAAGGTAAAAATCCATTTCAGTGATAAATGTAAATGCAGTGACAAAGAAGACTGCCCAAGTGTATAGTTTCACCAAATTAATCCATAAAAATGGAAGATGAATAGTTTCATCTTGAATTCCTTGACAAAACCAGGAATTATGATAAGCAGCCACATTTAAATATATGATAACTCACGGAATAAAAATCTTTTCCCTAGCTTTACTGATGAGTAACAAATGACTGCATATATTTAAAGTGGACAATGTGAAAAAATCCTTAACATCACTGTTGTTTTACGGAACTTTTCAGAGGGAACTCCCAGGAAATCTTCTCCATTTCATTTGACTAGTGTTGTAAATGGTTTTGATTCAAACTAAATGCAAATCCAAACCTGGTCAGTCCCATGGGGCGAAAAGAGCAGGGACGACTGGCACAGGGTTAGTGGGACCGCCTCCAGCCTGCCTGCCCGTGTGAGCTGCCGTCCCCCGGCAGGACATTTACCTGGGCTGCTGGAGGAACGCTATGGCGCGGCTGCCAATGTCCTTCCTGTACACGGCGCCCTCAAACTTGATGGCAGCCAGTCCTTGCTTGGCCCCTTCGAGGGCTGCGACGAGTGTGTCCCGGATGGCGGTCACCGTGAGGACTCGCCCTCCACTGGTCACCACTTTGCCGTCTTTCAGGGCTGTGCCCGCCTGGAACACCTCCAGCCCTAAAGCCTGGGCCTCGGCAACGCCTGTAGGACAGCACATTCGGCTCAGTAGCTGCAGTGAAAACATTCTACACTGGGGAGCTCGTCTGTCATTTCCACAGTTTTCTTCAAAGTAGAATCTTTATTTCACTTTAATGAATCCTCACAAGATTCCTACCAGGAGGCATTAATGCAATCTACCAGTAAACAGACACGTTTCCCAAGAGCGGCCTGTTCTTGATCACATCTCTTACTTAAAAGTAAAGGAACTTGTCTTATCACAGCTACCGAGGGAAAGGTGCTCGCTTGCTTGCTTTTTAAAATGACCAACAGGATCACTGCAAGGAAAACACCTCCTTCTGACAGCGTTGGAACCTGCCACCCAGGAGACTCGAGTGCAGTGCAAATGGGGCCCCTTATGGCCATTCCGCGACCGTCCGTGTGACACTGACTCATCGGTGCACACTACTGTTCTCCTCACCCTCCGAGTCCCATCATCTCCTGGCGCGTGGCCAGGCCCATCTGCCTTTCCTGCCCAGAAGGGGAGATGGATGGTCTTCAAACACAGTAATCCTGGATATTCGAACGCCCACATCCAACAAGCAAGACACTTATGAGAAGAGACCCTGAGAGGCTTCTGATGGGCCACCCCCTTAAGAACAGAGGAAATACAAATAACAGAGCAGAGCCGCACCGCTCGGGAGGGAGCCCGCTGCGGCAGTGCCCAGCCTCCGCCCTCCAGCGCTCACCTGCCACCTCCACACCCTTGGCGTAGTCTCCGGGATAGCCCTGACTTGCCATGACGACAGTGATGGCCGCCCGGTTTTCAAGCCAAACAGGCGGAGCTGTGCAGAGCAGGCCGTCCAGGGTGGACTGAATCACCTCATAGAGATCGCTTTTCAGGAGCGGGAGGATCACCTGGGAAACAGTCCGCACAGCAATGGGGAGGAGTTTAGTCCGACACGCTGCTCACTGGCTTCTCACAAACCCGCATGCCCAGCTGGCCCACGAACGCGGGGCGAGGGACCCCAACCCCCCCTCAAAAATCCGCAGTTTATGACGCCTCAAACCCTAACTACAGCCGCCCCTTGTACCCACAGGATATTGGACCCAGGGTCCCGCCGCAGACTAAACAATCTGTGGCTGCTCAAGTCCCTTAGATGAGACGGCGAAGATCAATGCACACAGCCAGGCTTCCACATGCGCGGACCCGCAACCACGCGCTGAAGGTGCTGTTTGGACCTGAGGTTGGTTGAGTCTACACATTCAAAACCCAGAGACAGGGAGGGCTGACTGTGTATTGATTTTTAAAATCTGCATTTAAGTGGATTCACACAGTTCAAACCCGTGTTGTTCTGTGTCTATATTTCTCAAAGGTCATTATCTCAGGCTCATAAGTCCTGGGACTAAAACAACTCACATCTTGTACAAAGCAATGCTTGGTATTAGCTAAAATGATTACCCACCTGGCACTCTGGGTCCCCGAAACGGCAGTTAAACTCCAGGACCTTCGGGCCATCCCTGGTGAGCATCACACCCGCATAGAGAACACCTGCATGCCAAGGGGAAAGAAGTAGTGAAGGCTCTCCTGTGCCCGACACTGAGAATGTAGCCTTCTAACACTCAAAGGCGCAGGAGAGCCATAACAGCCGTTCCGACAGGGCCAACGGGAGGCGTGGAGGAGGAACGGGAGGCCTGGCGAAGCTGGGAGCCCTGAGTGCGCCCACAGCGCACAGCGCGCACCTGTGTACGGCGTGCCCTCCTGCTGCATGCCGTCCACTGTCCGCTGAAGGATGGCGTTTTTAATCTTCAGCAGCAAATCCTTAGAGACCTGGGGGACAAGCAAGCATGACAATGTGACTGATATTTAAAAAGGCATCTTGTGAGCCATATATCACATGGAACAATGAAAGGGGACAAAGAAAATGGTCACTTTAAATCCACAAACCTTTAAGATCCTCCCACAGGCCCTATCAAATCGGCATCTAGCTGTATTCTTATGAAATAGGAAAGCTGTCCTCTGAGAGTTAAAAATTACCACAAACAGCAGAGCACTGCTCAGAGCCCTTTGAGAAGACCGGCCACCCCCACTGACCCTCCACGGAGCCAAGACGTACCTGGGGGGCTGGGCAGTAGGCCCCCATCCCGCCTGTGTTGGGGCCGCGATCTCCCTCCAGCAGCCGCTTGTGGTCCTGCGCGGGGGGCATGGGAGCCACGGTCCTCCCGTCGGTGAAGCACAGACACTGCACAGAGACACAACAGTCCACTCACCTTACACCCGGGAAGTGCAAAGTTCATTAACAAGGGGAGGGTGAACCCTAACTTTTCTTAGAGAAAGCTTTCTTTTGTCAAAGTAAAATGAGTTAAAATACAAATAACCCTAACTCAAGAATCAGGTTAGGTAAAAAATCAAGGTCCTCCCAAAGTAAAACATTTCAATCTTTCAACATTTGATATAAGTGCAAGTCCCTTACTGAGAACTGGGGATGAGTAAGAGGGTAAATTCTTTCTTCACTCGCATCCCAAATATTAAACACATACGCGTTCCCTTGTTCCTGCAGGTTTATGCTTTCAGATGAAACACCCGAATAAACCAAGTGTTTTGGGGCCCAGCGGTCAGATAACCTAGCTCCCGATCCTCCCTAAGGGTCCAGAGGGTGAACATACTTACAGAAACCTCTTCTCCTTCAAGAAGTTCTTCAATGACAATCGTTTCTCCAGCTGCTCCAAAAGCTTTATCCTTATTGTAGATTAAAAAGTACAGAAGTAAGTTGTAAGCTCTTAACATTTACTTAATTGGCTGTTATTTCCCACCATTTGTACCATGGACCAATGCACTGCTATTGTCACTTCCCTTCCCCTTTCTGAAAGTCTCAAAGGAACCTAGGAATGTTTCCTGCAGGGAGCAGCTGCAGGGTCAAGCCTCAGACTGACCTGTGGCAGAGCCACATACAAGTCCCCGCTTGGAGGGCAGAGCCCTCTGAGCACTGTTAAGCTTGACCTTATAGCCCTCCCTTGTTCCTAGGTAGCTAACGGGCTGTGGGAGGTGCAGCAAGTGCTGCCAAACAAGGCTTGAGTAACAAAATAGATTTGAAATTCCCAAGAACGTTGTAAACATGTTGACCACTCCCCTTGTTTTGCTTTGTGTGATCTGACTATAAAATAAAGCTTTGGCTTACAGGCTGGGTCACTGTGTCCTCATCCAGGCACAGTGATCCCACTTGGTCCCAACTTGTCTGTCTCCTTTAATCCTTCATCCCCTCCTCAGGTTCACCCTGGCCATGCTGGACACAGTTCAGTTTCCCATTTTTATTTATTTAAAAAAAAATTCCGATTTTTTACAGAGAGGAAGGGAGAGGGATAGAGAGTTAGAAACATTTATGAGAGAAACATTGATCAGCTGCTTCCTGCACACTCCCCACTGGGGATGTGCCCGCAACCAAGGTACGTGCCCTTGACCGGAATCGAACCTGGGACCCTTCAGTCTGCAGGCCGATGCTCTATCCACTGAGCCAAACCGGTTCGGGACAGTTTCCCATTTTTAAAGTGGCAATGATATGGAGCCGGCACAGGTACAGATGAAAGGTAACAGAAAAAGAGATGTCTTCTTCACCTTCTAATTTGACTAAACAATTATTTTAAAGAATGTCTGTGAAAGATTTCTACAGGGAGGGGACCTACAGCAACCAAGATGAATCAACAAAGAAAGCGAAGTCCACGAACTCATCGCCTCACTGCTCTGAGATGCAGAGCAGGGAGGATTCCCCTGTAAGCTCTACAGCAGTGGTTCTCAACCTTCTGGCCCTTTAAATACAGTTCCTCATGTTGTGACCCAACCATAAAATTTTCGTTGCTACTTCATAACTGTCATGTTGCTACTGTTATGAATCGTCATGTAAATATCTGATACGCAGGATGGTCTTAGGCGACCCCTGTGAAAGGGTCGTTCGACTGCCAAAGGGGTCGTGACCCACAGGTTGAGAACCACTCCTCTACAGGCTGAGGACCACCCACCTCTCAGTAGCAGACAAGGGGCGCTAGGACAGAGCCCAGGTTCCGGCATCAGTGCTGAGCGGCTGGACTCTTTCAGAGGCGGATCAGGCACAAAATCTTACGAAAAACAACCTACCTGCGTGCTTGCTGGAAACATCCTCCTTACCGAGAGAAAAGTTTTATAAAATTAAGAGTAGAAAATTGTAAGCTTTACCCGGTGTGGCTCAATGACGAGTGTCTCCAGGAGTCCCTTACCTGCATGATCTCCTGCACAGCTCTGCAGGCCTCTTCTCTGCTCTCTGCCACGATCACCCCCTTCCCGGCGGCCAGGCCGCTGGCCTTCACAACCAGAGCAGGGAAGTCTGCACTGTGGAGACAGGTTAACCCTCAGCACCACACACCCTTACAACTCAAACATGTAAGCTGCTCTGGGATTTCGTAATGATATGCTCCAGCAACAGAGGGAAGCAGAAGTTACTGATCATCCTGACACCATTCTGTACTTCACAGTTTCCTTATGTAGTCCTTCCTGGTTGTGATCACATGGCACATAATTCCCTTCCCCTCCCCGCTCCGCTTATTGTGAGATCGTATTGATGCAAATCGGGTATGGAATCATCTTTCAGAGACAAAGCAGTGAGCTATACACTCATTCAAGTAGAAGATGTGGCTGTGCATGAACTATGTGAACATGGATACATGGACATTTCTCCAAGGGCATATGAGAAACTGTTGCTGTAGTTTCTTCTGTTGAGGGAGCTGGAGATCTGAAAGGACACTAAGTAACCAAGTCCTTACTAACCCAAGGCACCCGGCTACTGGGAAATAACACTCAGCGTCTAAGAGACTCTGTAGGATGTGGAATGAATAGAGAACAAAACTAACTCAACTACTAGGAAATGGAAAACATACCAGGTCGCAGGGAGAGGTGTCGCAAAAAAAGGGCCAAGTCAGGCGCCTGCCAGCACTCACGGACAAGGGTGTCTGACTTTAGGCCCGAGAGCTGAGCAGTGGCGGCACAAGGCCACCAAGTGATGCTTCTTCACTCTGGTTAATTATCAAAAAATCCCACCCTTTATTTCTTTTTTAAATATATTTTATTGAGTTTTTACAGAGAGGGAGAGGGATAGAGAGTTAGAAACATCGATGAGAAACATCAATCAGCTGCCTCCTGCACACCCCCTACCAGGGATGTGCCTGCAACCAAGGTACATGCCCTTGGCCGGAACCGAACCCGGGACCATTCAGTCCGCAGGGTGACGCTCCATCCACTGAGCCAAACCGGCCAGGGCTCATCCTTTATTTCTTAAGTTGTCACTGTATACGTCAAGCAGGTGGCCCGCTGGCCGTGAGTTTGACATGCTTACTATATATCAACTTGGCTGTGAAAAGACCGCATGACTGTAAAACCAAGTACCTCTCTTCCCCCAGGGACTACTCAGTGATAAATAATAAACTCCCCTTTCTGCAAGGTCGCAGGATCTACTACACATGCAGAGAATTCCGTGTTTTTCCGATGTTGGAGAAAGGCAACCAAAACAGAGTGAGCCCCCCCCCCCCCCCCGCCCATTATCTCACAACCAACGGGCGATGTAAGTGACCCAGACCGGTGACTGTCATCGGCAGCAAGCGCCCTCCCGGCCAGCCCTACCTCAGGATGAAGCTGCGGGCCTCCTCGGGCTCGGTGAAGGCTCTCCACCGGGCGGTGGGGATGCCATGGCGGTCCATGAACTCTTTGGCAAACCTCTTGCTGGACTCGAGCTGAGCCGCCCGTGCTGTGGGGCCAAAGCACCGCACGCCGGCCGCCGCCAGGTCCCCGACGATCCCTACGAGGGAAAGGGCACCTCCGCTGAGCCAGGCCTCCGGGGCCTCTCCACCCTCAGGAAGAACCGGGGTCACATGAAAGCTCCACGGAGGCGAGGCCCATGACTGTTGGCGATACTTCCATGTTGTCTACAGACCAGGAACACAAATGCTACACACGTGACTCGAATCCAGCAGAAGTTTTTATATTCAAATATATGGATTGCCAGATAGGAACATATAAAAACATATGTTTCCCGTGGCTGCAAATTCGATTTCTCATTCATCACATTTCTGCTGCTTGAGGAAAAATCAACCTAAACCCGTAAATTTCAAGAGGGTGGAGAGCCTTTCCCCAATGTTACATCACATCAGAAACCCTCATCTCGCCGAAGCCGGTTTGGCTCAGTGGATAGAGCGTCGGCTTGTGGACTGAAGGGTCCCGGGTTCGATTCCGGTCAGGGGCATGTACTTGGGTTGCGGGCACATCCCCGGTGGGGGGTGTGCAGGGGGTAGCTGATCGATGTTCTCTCTCATCGATGTTTCTAACTCTCTATCTCTCTCCCTTCCTCTCTGTGGGAAATCAATAAAATATATTAAAAAAAAAAAAAAAAAAAAAGAAAAAGAAACCCTCATCTCTAAAGTGAGCTGGATTCGACGTTCTCTGAGCTCCTCTGGCATGGACACCAGCGACAATATACAAAAACACACTTTACCTGCAGCCAGAGGTGCCTCTGGGCCAACAACCACGAATTCAATGTTCTCCTCTTTGCAGAACTGAGCGAGGGCACTGTGATCGCTGACGGTGATGGCTGCAAACAGAGAGACAAAGGCATCCTTTAAGTTACTGCCACCTGAAGACCAAGTGCTAAACGCGGGCATGCCTGTGCAGACACTTCCTCACGGGACAGCTGGAACCAACACGGCTTAGTTCTCTGCTGTCGCTGCAGCCAGTTAGAGATGAAAGACCAGGAAGCGCCCCAACTACCTTCTCTACTACGCTGTTTGTGTCACAAGTGGTGACTGCAGTCAACAAACGCGTATCACAGGATACACTCAGAAACTGGTCTTCGAATTTCACTCATTCAAGATGAACTGAGGACCACTATGTGCTGGGTGCTGCCCTAGTGACGGGGTGAAGACGTGAACACAACAGGGTCCCTACATGTAGGATGCTTACATTCCACTGTGGGCATGTTGGGTAATAAATACTTAAGGAGAATAAAACCCCAGTTGTGAACCAAGTAGGCATAGTTGCTATGAGGTGAACTGGGACGCTATTCTGGTTGAGTCAGGGAGGGTGTCCTTGTGAAGAGATGCTTAAACTAAGAGCTGACTGATTTAAGACTGGGTTCATGTCTACCTGTAAGACAGGTCAGCTTGCTTTGCTGATGGAGTGCTAAGTAACGGGCAGAAGGGCAACCATGCACTCAGCACAGCGGCTGCTCCTGCTCCCCGGCATCTGGACCACCACCCCTGTCAGCTGGTGTCGTTAGTCCACACAGCGCGATCCTTGTGATGAGCAGGGACGAGGGTGGAGGACCATGCACGCTGGGGTAGCAGCTGCAAACACCCTGGGCTGAGCGCAGCCAATGACCTCAGCAGAGCAGAAGGCGCAAGAGGAAGGGGCGCACCTAACCTGCCTTTGCAAGTGGCAGCAGCCTCATGTCGGCTTAGGTGTCACCTGCCTGCATGACATCAACTGCTTCTGAAGGAACCGTGCCAGTTCTCGAGCAAGAACACACGAGATCTCACCCTGACCTAAGATCCCAGGGAAGCAGGCATTTCCTTATTTATTGTTTCATCTTATTTTTTGTCTTGTGCATGCAACCATCTTCTCCCAGTCTGTGGCTGGGTGGGTCACAGTCGTCTCTCCATACATGCCGTGTGCCACCTAGGGTACCAGGCATGGTGCGCACAGTGTCAAACAAGACAGTGAGCTCCTTGCCCTCATGTGGCTCATGTTCAAAGGCTTAGGTTCTAGGGAGGAAATGAAGATAGAAGACAGACAACAGGAAAGTAAAAATAAATACGATGGTTCACAACTGAAAACAAATAAAATGGGGTGAACATGCTGTAACTGGGAACTGTAGGAAAGGCCTCTTTGAGAGGTAACATGTAAGCTGAGACCTGGACAGAGGAGCCAGTCATGCGAGGGGTGGGAACAAAGACCAAGGCAGCTCTGCTTGGGAAACTGGCAGGACTGCATGGATGGAGCAGCGAAAGGACGCAAAAGATAGGAAAGATCAGGCTGGGAAGGCAGGCAGAGGCCAGATCGCAAAGGGCTTTGTAAGGAACTCGGGGAGGTTGGTTTTATTCTAAGCCCTATGGCAGTGATGGCGAACCTACGACATGCGTGTTAGAGGTGACACGCGAACTCATTTTTTGGTTGATTTTTCTTTGTTAAATGGCATTTAAATATATAAAATAAATATCAAAAATATGTCTTTGTTCGCTGAAACCGGTTTGGCTCAGAGCGTTGGCCTGCGGACTGAAAGGTCCCAGGTTCGATTCCGGTCAGGGGCATGTACCTGGGTTGCGGGCACATCCCCAGTGGGAGATGTGCAGGAGGCAGCTGATCGATGTTTCTCTCTCATCGATGTTTCTAACTCTCTATCCCTCTCCCTTCCTCTCTGTAAAAAAATCAATAAAATATATTTTAAAAAATATGTCTTTGTTTTACTATGGTTGCAAATATCAAGAAATTTCTATATGTGACACGGCACCAGAGTTAAGTTAGGGTTTTTCAAAATGCTGATATGCCGAGCTCAAAAGGTTCGCCATCACTGCCCTACGGGAAGCCACTGAAGAGTTTAATGTAACCTAAGACGTGGTCATTTTTTACTGGTTGAAGACATAAAGCTTGAGACTATTATGGAGCGAGAATTGTCAGAACTTACATTTAATAGCATTGCTCAACTTTTTTAATAAATTGATTTCAGAGAAGAAGGGAGAGGTAGAGAAAGACAGAAACATCAATGATGAGAATCATGGATCGGCTGCCTCCTGCATGCCCCACACCGGGGATCAAGCCCGCAGCCCAGGCATGTGCCCTGACCGGGAATCAAACTGTGACCGCATGGTTCATAGGTCAATAGGTCAACCACTGAGCCAAGCCAGCGGGAGTGGGTGGGGGGCATCGCTCAACTTTTTATGTCCAAAAATATACATTAAAATGCCTTTAACCTATATTAGGCACTTGTGACTTTAATGGATGTGCTTTATAAGGTTTAAAATAATTTCAGATAAGGAAATGCTTATCTGAAACAACAGATACCTTAAATTTGCAATAGATGGCAAGTATTCAAATCACCCCACAGGTTTTAAGGTTAAGGAAAGCATTCAAATCTGAAGAGTAACTGACCTTACAAAGCACAGATGCAGCTGACAGCTTACCATTTATAATTATTAATTACACTCCCCACTTGAAAACATGATTACCAGTGTTTGAAATCTTCCCAGAGCCGGCAGTGCCTGCATTCCCGGGGGCGACCAACACCTGTCTGACGTGAGGAGATTGCGCCAGTTTCCAGGCCAGCGTGTGCTCTCTGCCCCCATTGCCGACGACAAGCACTCGGGCGGCCATGCCGTCTGTAGCAGGACTCCGCAGGAACGCGCAGCTGCAGGAGGACCACAGTGACACGTCAGGATGCACACGCCTTAGGAATCACAATCCCTCATCACGATGTATACCCCCGACTCGCTTGTGGAACATTAGGGTTCGGAACTGGGCAAATACGGCTGCATTCCGAAGACATTAGGGAGGATTTTAAAAACGAGGCAGACTGGCTAGAGAGCCAAGTGAAGGAGTGAAATGACAAGTTTACTCCTTATTTGATTAAAAAACAAAAAAACTCCATGAACAGTAACCCTTCTGTAGGCTTCACTTGCAGAAGCTAGAGTAATCACCCAGCCTCAGTTAGAAATGAACCCTGATGTTTAGACCAGAGTTTACAGTGACTGCTTTTAAATCTTGACATGGACGTTGAGGGCCATAGTCTCTGCCACAATACTGAATTCTGCCGCTGCAGCCTGAAAGCAGCCATGCACGCGTAAGTAACTGTGGCTGCGTCCAGGGAACTTACAGAACAGGCAGTGGGCTCTAGGCCGTAGATGCCTCTCTCTACTCTAAGCTGTAGGAGGCGATCAGAGGCTTGGAAAGAATAACCATGGCTGGGCTTCAGTAACTTTAGGCATAGACATGGCAATGTGAACTTTATACTTTTCGCGTGCCGTAGAAACATGCTTCCTTTAATTTTTTTCACCCACTTAATGATGTAAATACTATTCTTATTTAGTGGCTGTACAAAAACAGGTGACAGGAAAGACTGGCACAGGGGCCATAGTTTGCTGGCCCCTGACTTAAGTAGGGCAATGTTAGAAAATTCGCAGAGATGGCAAAAATCAAATTTGAACACATCTCACATTAGTTCTGGCATTTGATTCTAAATGCAACAGCTATCTCTCAACTGAAGTTAGCAGTGAGATCTTGATAAGCTCTATTTGTACTTCAATTTCTTCATATCTTAGAAGATGGAAGAAAACATGCCTTACAAGGCTACGCAAGAATGAACTGAAATAACATTTATATAAACCATTAGCACAATTTCTGACATTCAGCAGCAGTAAATGCTACCTTGTTATATTTTATTGCCTACTTTTATCTAAATTAATACTTTAGGGCTAGAAATAAATTTTAACAGAAAAAAAGCCAAAAAACCAAATAATTTGTCACATGAATGTACTAATTTCCAGAGGCATTTAATTATGTAGACAGCAAACTGATAACAGGAAAAAGAAAACTGCCATTTTTAATTTCTTACATGATGCTAGGATTACACATTTAAGTAAAAATCTAAGCCCTGGGCGGTTGCTCAGTGGTTAGAGTGACCGTCTGTGCACTGAAGGATCATGGGTTCGCTTCCCCCATGTAGCTCAGCTGCACCAATGGATGTGTCTCTATCACATTTCCAGTCTCTAAAAATCAATGGAAAAATACCCTCAGGTGAGGATTGAAAAAGAATCTAAGCCGATGATGCTGTATTCCAAATGCTTATCATGAATTAATCTTCATAAATTTATTTATGAATATCTGCTGTACAGATAAGAAAGTGAGGCATTAGCCCTGGCTGGTTTGGCTCAGTGGATAGAGCCATCGGCCTGTGGACTGAAGGGCCCTGGATTCATTCCTGTCAAGGGCACATGCGCAGGTTGCAGGCTCAACCCGCAGTGGGTGGCGTGCAGGAGGCAGATGACCCATGATTCTCTCTCATCATTGATGTTTCTCTCTCTCTCTCTCTCTCCTTCTCCCTTCCTCCCTGAAATCAATAAATATATATATTAAAAAAAGTGAGATATTAGGTAGGTTAAGCAAGTTGCTGAAGGTCACAGGATTAGAGGGGGTGGGCCCAGGATTGCAACACGAACAATTTCCCATCAGATACTGTAACAATTGAGATGGTAATCATTGAAAACCGGAGGAAGAAACAATTTCTGGATTATCGTTCCCGAGAGGGGAAAGCTGTTGTAGTTTAACGGGAATCACAGACTGGCCACGTGGATGGAGACATCTGAAATACACATGGCTTTACATTTAGCTCGAATAAGAGAGTCCACACCGGGCGAGGGCCTCGGTTTGGGATGAAACTGTCCCCTTCTAGCTCGACACCTTGCGGACTTGCCCTTCTGGGGCCTCGGTTACCTAAACGAGTAACAACCGAGGCAAGAGCCAGGTGAGCCTGGGATGGACTCGGGAGGAACACAAAGTGGAAAGCAGCTGCAAAAGCGCACCCATCGGCCAGGGCATACAATGGCTGCACAACAACGAAATGCAATTCAGGTCCACAACCTAAAGCGGCAGGAGGGAACAAGGCCCGCGCCCCGGAGAGGAAACGGGGTGGGCCCGCTGCGAGCCTCCGCTCCACGGAGAGAGCAGGCGGCCACCCCCCACCCGCGGCATTTACGAGTCAGGTGCGATTCCTGCAGCCGAGCCCCTTCCCGCGAGTTTCATCCACTTCCTGACGCGAGACCCCACCCCCGGCAGAGATGTACTTTACTGATGGCGGAGAGGGCTCGCGCACCGACGCGGGGCACCGACACGGGGACCGGGCGGCCTGCACGCCGCGCTCACACGCGCGCCTCGCCGGAAGTGGGCCGAGGGAGAGCCCGGCGCCCGCCGCCCGGGCCCCGCCCACCGCGGGGGGCCTCGCCTCCCCATTGGCCCGCGCGCGCCGCGGTTCCTCCCGTGAGGAGAGGGGGCGCGAGGCCCGGGCGCTCTGGGGCGCGGCCCGAGGCGGGCGAGCGGCCGCCGGGCTGGCGCGTTTGCCATGTAACGCGGCCGCGTGCAGGGCCGCCCGGCGTCTCTGCGCCTCCCCGGGAGCCTCCGAGCGGGGAGCGCCCGAAACGCCAGCCGCGCGTAGCTCATGCTCCGTGGCTCCCGAGTCAGGTCGGCCTGGCTGCTGACCAGAATGCACCGGGCTTTGGACGCAGGTCGCTCGCGACCTCCGCCTATTGCTTCACCAACGCCCCACCGACTATCGGGTGTCATGGAAGATGGGGGGGATCGTGTTCTTCGCGTTGCCTCAGAGCAGGGGCGGGCGCTCGGGGTGCTGCCCCGGATACGGCTCCCTGCTGCAAGCCCTTGGGAATGAACGTGGGGGGCCCTGTCGAACGCCACGTCGCCCTTCTCGGTCCCTTCCCTGACGCCGCTTAACCCCGGGCACTGAGCCGCTAGCGCCTCTTCGGCCCCCCAACCCCGCTGCGGGTTGACAAAGTCGCCTCGAGAGGCTGCTCCTGTAATGGCGCCTGCGTCACTCACTAACATGGCGGACAGGGCCGTGCGCGGCGCAAACGTCAGCAGCTCTCCCCCGGCGGCTCAGAAACAGCGGAGGAGAGCCGGGCCGTGCGCTCTGATTGGCCCTGAGGCGGAGCGTGCGGCGCCCAACGTTCCCACATAAGCCAATCAGGGGGGCGGCCCACGGAATTGGCCGCTGCGCCCCCTCCCGAGGCATTCTGGGAGCCTGGAGGACTAGCGAGGAGGAGTTGAGAGAACGGAGCGGACGCCATGGCGACCAACATCGAGCAGATTTTTAGGTCTTTCGTGGTCAGTAAATTCCGGGAAATTCAACAAGAGCTTTCCAGGTAGGCGCTCTCCAGCCTCTTCTGCTCCCCAGGGACGGCCGGGGCCCCGCGTAGGGCACCTTTATCCACAGTCGCCGTCGTTCCTCGCCTCGGGCCCCGCTACGGCCCCGCCTGGGCCCGGGATCCATTTTCCGCCCTCCGCCCTCCCCCCCATCCGCTTCCTTACCAGCGCGGAACTTCGCCGTTTCCACCGTCGGCCCGGCTCCCTCTGCTGGAACCGGGCACAGACGCTCGCCCCGCCGCTGGGTGATCGCCCCCGACCCTTCCGCGGCGGTGGGCCTGGTCGTGCGCCGAGACGGCCTAGTTCCTCTTCGGCTCCTCCTCCGCCTCGCGTCTCCCCTCCCCCCCCGCAGCCTCCGCCGATTGCGCCGGCCGGTGCCCGCGACCGGAAAGCGTCTCTGCCGGCCGGGCTGGTGTCAACTGAAATCCGCTTTGTCCTGCCAGCTTCCGACCATCTCGGGGTCGGGATCCTCTAATTAGATTATTTGGGCCCTAGTGCCCTGTGCCTGCCACCAGGCAGCGTTCTCCTCGACTAGGAACTCAAATTAAAACATCCCGATGACACACTATTCGAGGTAAGGGTGGAAGGGGACTCTCCATTACGAGCCACTTCTTAATTGAGCAAGTGGACGGTGGGCTTTGTGTGTGGGGAACACGTTTTTATTTGCTCCCCTTGTCCCCATGGACACATTTGAATAACTCGTTACTTTTGCCATGGCCGGTGGACTTATATCCTCGGTTCCACAAAATTTAAACTGGAAGAGATTCCCAAAGAAATAGTTGTTTACTCAGAAAGGAAGCTAGCGTGGGGCATGTTGTCCACTGGCTGGTTGTCTTCGTGTTTTGGGGTTGTATAACGTATTTGTTGCGAGTTCAAGCGTTTTTGCTAGTTGTATTTTACGAGTTGAGAGCGAGAGTAATACGTGAATTTGAAAATCAGCCGGAAACGCAGTTGTAAATTAAGTGCTCAAATTAACATGCAGCTATTGGGGCGATGATATACATATAGAGTATCATAAGGACCATTATTTTTACAGGACATGTTTTTTTTTTTTTTTAAGTGGGAAACTTATCCGTTCATTCAATTCGTTCCATTTTAAAATTTTGTTATTACATGCTTGTGTTTTTAGGGTGATGAGAAAAATATTTGAGGTAAGGGGAGATGTATTTTTTGAAAACTTCAATAGTCATGCAAATAGGTAATTGTGTTTGCTTGTTGTAATGTCTTCATGCCTTCAAGAAATCAGTTTTTATTAGAACGTCAGTTTGGTTATAAAAAAATTTTGGAAAAATTTTAAAACCTCTACATAGTCATTGATGTGTGTCTCCCCCCCCCCCCCCCAGAAGCACATACATGTTTTGTGAAATGTGATCATCTTGTTTAGTGTTGATTTTTCACCGAAGAAATTGTGAACAAGTTTGCCTTTTATCACAGTCTCAGTAGTCTTTTGGGATATTTTTCATGGTTCCATAGAATTTTGTTGTATTGATGGATATTTAGGTTATTTGAAATTGTTATCTCAAGTATTTGCTGTAAGCATTCTAATAGCTTTAAGATGATTACTTTCTCACAGACTTTTTTTTTTTAGTTGTGCTTTTCTGATTTTTACATCCGTTGCTTTTTTAGTAAGGTAATATGTATGTGTAAAGTGCTTAGGAAAGGTGCGAAATACAGAGCTCTTGAAGAAAGTCAAAAAAGAATGTTAGACAACCCAATTTATTACTAGAGGAATATTAGCTTCTCAGGTAACATGTAATACATTATTGGTCTAAATTAGTTAAGATAAGCTATTAAAATAGCTTGTGGTTGTAAGAGTATGAGCTCTGGCTTTAAATACCTGCTTCACTTCTTGATAGCTGTGTGACCTTCAGCTAGGTTTCTTGTCTTCTCTGGGCCTCGTATTCCTCATTTATAAAATCAGAACAATAGTGCTGATTTTAGAGTTTTGTTAGGATTAAGTGAGTTTAAAAGTGTAGAACCTTGTTTATTATTATGGGATTCATTGTAGAAAACCAAATTTTCTGAATAACAGTTAACTGCTGATTTATTTTTTTGGAATTTCAGACTTTTATCAGGTAGTGGAGCATAATTCTGTTTTTGTTAGCCAAAATTTAGGTTCAGTTGAACGTGTTGGTGAAATTATTTTTCAAAAACAATTTTGCAAATCTACACAAAAATAGTAAAAATGACTGGATAAGTGGCATGTCCTTTTGTCAAGATTCTTCTATGTACAAAAAACAAAACAGACTCAATATGGAGAGCAGATTGGTGGTTGTGAGAGGGGTTGGGTGGAAGGGGTCAATTGTATGGTGATGAATGGTAATAACTAGAATTTTGGTGATGATCACTTTATAGTGAATACAGATGTTAAATTATAATATTGTACACCTGAAACTTTTATATATATACAGTAATTTTACCTCAACTGAAGGAAAAGATTTGTTTGGCCCTGTGAATTGATAATATATTAAGCCATTGTTGGTATAAGTGAATTGTTACTTCTTTTATGTGAAATTTTTTGATCTCCAGAAATTGAATACTGGGATTTTTAAAGTATATTTTTTGTTGATAGTATTACAGATAATTACTAGGATTTTTTATGACTAGGTAAAAATTATGTATATTTTTTCTTTTAAATATGTTTTTTAAAAAATTGATTTCAGAGAGAGAGTTAGAAACATCAGTGATGAGAGAGAATTATTGATAGGCTGCCTCCTCCATCCTGCAAACCCCCTGCTGGGCATCTAGTCTGCAACCTTGGCTTGTGCACTGGAACGCACAGGTTGAGGCTCAACCACTGGCTGGGCTAATACATTTTTCTTTTAAAACTTTTGGGCATTTTATTAACTGACCAGAGCCTATATGTTACCCTTTTTACTTGATGTTTCTGTGGTTAACTTTATGTTCCTTGATATTGTTGTTGATTGTGTTTCATGGAGAGGTGTGGCTTTATGGTGGCTATAGCCTCTATTATAATGTTAAGTCATATATATTTGGGGGGATTTTTGATTGTGATTTTAATGACTTTTCTGTTACCTGCATATGCAGGTAACTAAAATCTAATTCAATTTATATTTCTGGGAGTGTTTTATTATTTAAAAAGATAAGTTTAGAAACCTGTCTTAAAGATTTTTTTCTTCACTTCCATGATCCCAAAAACTTCAATTATGTGAAAATAAAAATGTACCAACTACAAGTAGGAAGTATTAAAGAAGTACTACTGGTAGGAAATACCATCTGAAAGTAATACAAAAATTGTGAAATGTAATAATATAAGGTTATTTTAATAATTGAATTACAAATATTAATTTGTTATATGGTATGGTAAAAATATTAATGAATTTTGATAACTTTTTTTTGTCAAGTGGAAGGAGTGAAGGCCAGCTCAATGGTGAAACAAATACACCTATTGAAGGAAACCAGGCAGGTGATGATGATGCAGCTGCCTCTGCCAGGAGCCTACCAAATGAAGAAATAGTTCAGAAGATAGAGGAAGTACTTTCTGGGGTCTTAGATACAGAACTACGCTGTAAGCCAGGTAAGTTGGAGATAATCAGCTGTAAAAAACCTACAGATTTTTTAATGGTTTAACAGTGTTATTTCTTGACTGCATGGAATTTAAAATGTTCAGT
Organism: Myotis pilosus; assembly: GCA_036010255.1. Classification (NCBI taxonomy): domain Eukaryota; kingdom Metazoa; phylum Chordata; class Mammalia; order Chiroptera; family Vespertilionidae; genus Myotis; species Myotis pilosus. Next base: position 1,868,445 of record JASKON010000002.1, read on the forward strand.
AGATCTAAAACTTCAGTATATTTAAGTTTTAGTTTAATTGGTTTACTGAAAATGTTGTTTGGTTTTGAAATATGAGTAATGATGCATTGTTTGCTTTGGTGGTTGGATACGCTTTATCTTTATTTGGTTTAGTCTTATGCCTCAGTGCTGGGATTTTGAAAGCAGGTTTTCATCGAACAATTGTGTAAATGTCCATTTTGGAAGGTACAGGAGCCCGGACCACATTTGTAATGACTTTAAAACCCTGGGAGGTTTTATTTAAAAATCGTGTGTAGAGATTGCCTTGTTTTTTGCATCTATCCCTCTTAAAGGTGCAGTGAATGCAAAGGAATTGTTTGGGTTTTAGCATTTTTGGAATTGGTAAATAATTGATGCTTAGAAATGAAAACTTTAGAAATGAAAGTTACGATCAACTACAAAAATTACAATAACTTCATTTAGTTTTAGAAAATGTGATATGATTTTTTCATTTTTATTTTTTTCTTGAAGTTTTTTTTGTTGGTTTTTACTTAGGAATAGGTTATTTTTTTTAAATATGCTTTTATTGATTTCAGAGAGGAAGGAATGGAGAGAGACATCAATGATGAGAGAATCATTGAGAATCATTGACCAGCTGCCTCTTTCACGCCCCGCAACCCAGGCATATGCCCTTGACTGGAATCGAACCTGTGACCCTGCAGTCCGCAGGCCAACGCTCTATTCACTGAGCTGAGCTGGCTAGGGCTCATTTTAAAATTTTTTAAATTAAAATTTTTGTTTTGGGTATAGGATATGGTTAAAAAGCAGAGACTTTAGCCATACTTAGATTCATGGGTCTAGTAACTTGTGTTTTTATTGATTTCAGAGAGGAAGAGCTAGAAACATCAATGATGAGAGAGAATCATTGATCAGCTGCCTCCTGCACACTGGATATCAGGCCCAATACCTGGGCATGTGCCCATGACCAGAATCGAACTTGGGACCCTTCAGTCCACAGGCCGATGCTCTATCCACTGAGCCAAACCAGCTAGGGCCTAGCAACTTTTTCTTGATTGAAGTATAACTTAGCTAACAATTTGCTGCATAATAGACAGTTGATAGAAACGGATTGGTTTTGTTTTGGAATAGGTCTTGCTATATGTTGTTTTATTTTTTCCATAACTTTAATGGACTAGGTTTATAATCAGATTTATCTAATTTGATACTGGCATTAGAATAAATCCCATCTGGTTATAAAGTGGAATATAAACTACTTCTCTTCAGATGAATTGAAATATTCTTTCTTTAAAAACTATTTTGGCTGAAACCGGTTTGGCTCAGTGGATAGAGCGTCGGCCTGCGGACTGAAGGGTCCCAGGTTCGATTCCGGTCAAGGGCATGTATCTGGGTTGCGGGCACATCCCCGGTGGGGGATGTGCAGGAGGCAGCTGATTGATGTTTCTCTCTCATCGATGTTTCTAACTCTTCCTTCTCTCTCCCTTCTTCTCTGTAAAATCAATAAAATATATTTAAAAAACAAAACAAAACTATTTTGTTTCAGAGAGGAAAGGAGGGGGGAGAGAGAGAGAGAGAGAGAGAGAGAGAGAAAGAAACATCAATGATGAGAGAATCAATGATCGGCTGCCTCCTGCGTGCCTCCCAGTGGGAATTGAACCGTGACCTCTTGTTGATAGGTCGACGCTCAGCCACTGAGTCACACTGGCTGGGCCAAATGTTCTAATTCTTTGTCAGTCCTCACCTGAGGATATTGAATACTCTTAAGTTACATGTTAAGGGCTGTAAGAAATTTGTTTCCAAAATGATTTTATTATGAGCATATTTTTTTGGAGAAACATTAAAATTGTTACCAATTTTAGATTATTATGGGAAAGGATATTATATTTATTAGGATGTAACATGGGTGTGATTAAGATATATTCAAGTTCCATATTGATACTTTCCATTTGTTACTCAGACTTACGTATATAAGAGCAATCACTAGCATTCACTGAGGGCTTACTTGCACCAGGCATTGTTCTATGTACTTTGTATGTTTTAACTCTCCTCATCCTTTACTCTAAGTGACAGTGTTAGTACTTTGGCCTAGTCCATTCATCTAGTTCAGCCGTGGGCAAACTACGGCCCCACGGGCCGGATCTGGCCCGTTTTAAATGAATAAAAACGTTTGAAATGAATAAAAACTATTGGAAAAAAGAGACCGTACCCTTTTTTTTAAAAATATATTTTATTGATTTTTTACAGAGAGGAAGGGTGAGAGACAGAAAGTTAGAAACATCGATGAGAGAGAAACATCGATCAGCTGCCTCCTGCACATCCCCCACTGGGGAAGTGCCCGCAACCCACGTACATGCCCTTGACCGGAATCGAACCCGGGACCCCTCAGTCCGCAGGCCGACGCTCTATCCACTGAGCCAAACCGGCTTGGCGTGAGACCGTACCCTTTTATATAATGATGTTTACTTTGAATTTATATTAGTTCACACGAACACTCCATCCATGCTTTTGTTCCGGCCCTCCGGCCCAGTTTAAGAACCCATTGTGGTCCTCGAGTCAAAAAGTTTGCCCACCCCTGATCTAGTTAGTGGTGGATTGATTTAGGATCTGAAAGCAATCAGCTTGTTACAGATCCAGTGCCATGTTGCTTTCTGTATAAATAGGGGTTATAAAATACAACAATTATTTAACTTTTTTTTTTTAAACAGGAGAAAATAAAAATTTTAGTACAACCCCATGGGGAATTCACATAAGCATGAAAATTCCACGTGGGTGTTTTTTATAGAAATTCTAACAATTGATAATATGAAAGATTCATCTATAAGTGTAATTTGCTACAATTTGAGAGCTGCAGAAAATAATTGTTTAAATGAATTTAGTTGAAACACATTTTAATGTAATTCTAAAGCTTTGGTTACAAACTATGAACTTAAAAAATTATTTTAATCCTTCCCCAATGATGTTTTCATTGATTTTTTTTTTTTTTAGAGAAGCTAAGTGGGGAGGGAAGGGGGAGAGAGAAACATCTATTGGTTGTTTGCTTCCCATATGTGCCCAACCGGGGATTGAACCCACAACCTAAGTATGTGCCCTGACCAGGAATTGAATCCGCAACCTTTTGGTGTTCGGGACCATGCTCCAACCAACTGAGCCATCCAGCCAGGGCATAAGCTGATAACTTATTTTTCACCCAATCTTTAGTTATAGAAGTATTGGAAAAGTGTCAATCTTAAGATAATTGGCTTATGAAAAATAGTTTACTTGGTATCTTTTTATTTAACAAGAAGTGTTATACTGTGGTATCTTACCATGGAATGTAAATCTTGGCTTATATGATTTACCTAAACCAATGTTTGACAAATTAAAATTAATTTCTCAATTTCAGACTTGAAGGAGGCCTCCAGAAAAAGTAGATGTGTCTCTGTACAAACAGACCCTACTGATGAAGTTCCCACTAAAAAGTCAAAGAAGCACAAAAAGCACAAAAATAAAAAGAAGAAAAAGAAGAAAGAAAAGGAAAAAAAGTATAAAAGGCAGCCAGAAGAATCTGAATCAAAGGCAAAATCACATCATGAAGAGAACATGGATTTAGAATCAGATTCCTTTTTGAAGTTTGATTCTGAGCCTTCAGCAATGGCACTGGAGCATCCGGTAAGAGCGTTTGGGCTCTCTGAGACCAGTGAAACTCCTGCAGTTGTGCTAGAACCTCCTGTAGTCTCAATGGAGGTGTCACAGTCCCACACCTTAGAAACTCTGAAGCCAGCTACAAAAACTGCAGAACTGTCACTTGCATCTACATCAGTAATCTCTGTGCAGTCAGAACAGTCTGTGGCAGTAACGCTGGAACCACCCATGACAAAGATTCTGGATTCTTTTTCAACAGCACCCGTGTCTACTACAACAGTAGTGCTAAAGTCATCTGAGCCAGTTGTAACAATGTCAATGGAGTATCAGATGAAGTCTGTGCTGAAATCTTTGGAGTGCCCATCTCCAGAGCCATCAAAGACCATATTGGAGCCTCCAGTAGCAAAAGTGCTAGAGCCATCAGAAGCCCTTATGGTATCATCACAGACACCTATTGAGGCACACCCTGAGCCAAGCACATCAACAGTGGATATTCCAGAGTCTTCTGAAACTGAAGACCTAAGATTGCCAGAGCAGCCTGTAGCAGCACCATCGGAGACTGCAGACTCATCCATGACAAGATCACAGGAGCTGCTGGAGCAACCCAAGCCCACAGCATTGGAGCTGCCGGAGTCGTCGGTGGCCTCAGCGATGCAGTTGCCGGGGCCACCTGCGACTTCCATGCCGGAGCTGCAGGGGCCCCCTGTGACTCCAGGGCTGGAGTTACCTGGGCCCTCTGCTACCCCGTTGCCAGAGTTGCCAGGGCCCCCTTCTACCCCAGTGCCTGAGTTGCTAGGGCCCCCTGCGACAGCGGTGTCTGAGTTGCCGGGGCCCTCAGTGATATCAGTGCCTCAGTTGTCGCAGGAATTGCCAGGGCTTCCAGCACCATCCATGGGGTTGGAGCCAGCACAGGAGGTACCAGAGCCACCTGTGACGGCACAGGAGTTGCCAGGGCAGCCTGCGGTAACAGTAGCAATGGAGTTGACGGAGCAACCGGCGACGACGACAGAGTTGGAGCAGCCTGTGGGGATGACAGCGATGGAACATCCTGGGCAGCCTGAGGTGACAACAGCAACAACGTTGCTGGGGCAGCCTGAGGCAGCGATGGTGCTGGAGTTGCCAGGGCAACCAGTGGCAACGACAGCGCTGGAGTTGCCAGGGCAGCCTTCGGTGACTGGGGTGCCAGAGTTGCCAGGGCTGCCTTCGGCAACTAGGGCACTGGAGTTGTCTGGGCAGCCTGTGGCAACTGGGGCACTGGAGTTGCCTGGGCAGCTCATGGCAACTGGGGCACTGGAGTTTGCAGGGCAGTCTGGGGCAGCTGGAGCACTAGAGCTTTTGGGGCAGCCTCTGGCAACAGGGGTTCTGGAGTTGCCAGGGCAGCCTGGGGCGCCAGAGTTGCCTGGGCAGCCTGCGGCAACTGTGGCGCTGGAGATCTCTGTTCAGTCTGTGGTGACAACGGAGCTGTCAACGATGACCGTGTCGCAGTCCCTGGAGGTGCCCTCGACGACAGCGCTGGAATCCTATAATACGGTAGCACAGGAGCTGCCTACTACATTAGTGGGGGAGACTTCTATAACAGTAGGAGTGGATCCCTTGATGGCCCAAGAATCCCATATGTTAGCTTCTAACACCATGGAGACCCATATGTTAGCGTCCAACACCATGGACTCCCAAATGCTAGCGTCCAACACCATGGACTCCCAGATGCTAGCATCTAACACCATGGACTCCCAGATGCTAGCATCCAGCTCCATGGACTCCCAGATGCTAGCGTCCAGCTCCATGGACTCCCAGATGCTAGCGTCCAGCTCCATGGACTCCCAGATGCTAGCGTCCAGCTCCATGGACTCCCAGATGTTAGCGTCCAGCTCCATGGACTCCCAGATGTTAGCAACCAGCTCCATGGACTCCCAGATGCTAGCGTCCAGCTCCATGGACTCCCAGATGTTAGCAACCAGCTCCATGGACTCCCAGATGTTAGCAACTAGCTCTATGGACTCCCAGATGTTAGCAACCAGCACCATGGACTCCCAGATGTTAGCAACTAGCTCTATGGATTCTCAGATGTTAGCATCTGGCACTATGGACTCTCAAATGTTAGCTTCCGGCACCATGGATGCTCAGATGTTAGCGTCTGGTACCATGGATGCCCAGATGTTAGCATCTAGTACCCAAGATTCTTCTATGCTGGGTTCAAAATCTCCTGATCCCTACAGGTTAGCTCAGGATCCTTACAGGTTAGCTCAGGATCCCTATAGGTTAGGTCATGACCCTTATAGGCTAGGTCATGATGCCTATAGATTAGGGCAAGACCCTTATAGATTAGGCCATGATCCCTACAGACTTACTCCTGATCCCTATAGGATGTCACCTAGACCTTACAGGATAGCACCCAGGTCCTATAGGGCCGTTCCTAGACCATATAGGTTAGCACCCAGACCTCTGATGTTGGCATCTAGACGTTCTATGATGATGTCCTATGCTGCAGAACGTTCCATGATGTCATCTTATGAACGCTCTATGATGTCTTATGAGCGGTCTATGATGTCCCCTATGGCTGAGCGCTCCATGATGTCAGCCTATGAGCGCTCTATGATGTCAGCCTATGAGCGCTCTATGATGTCCCCTATGGCTGAGCGCTCCATGATGTCAGCTTATGAGCGTTCTATGATGTCAGCTTATGAGCGCTCTATGATGACGGACCGATCAATGATGGCTGACCGGTCTATGATGTCATCTTACTCTGCTGCCGACCGGTCTATGATGTCATCGTATTCTGCAGCTGACCGAACTATGATGTCATCTTATACTGCTGATCGTTCAATGATGTCTATGACAGCTGATTCTTACACCGATTCTTATACTGATACATATACAGAGGCATATATGGTGCCACCCTTGCCTCCTGAAGAGCCTCCAACAATGCCACCATTGCCACCTGAAGAGCCACCAATGACACCACCATTGCCTCCTGAGGAGCCACCGGAGGGCACAGCATTACCCACTGAGCAGTCAGCATTAACAGCTGAAAATACTTGGCCTACTGAGATGCCACCATTACCTCCTGAAGAGTCGGTATCCCTGCCTGAACCTCCTGTGAGTCAAAGTGAGATTTCAGAGCCTTCAGTGGTGCCTGCTAATTATTCAGTGTCAGCATCAGAGCCTTCAATGTTAGTGTCAGAGGCTGCCATGACTGTTCCAGAGCCACCACTGGAGCCAGAGTCTGCGGTTACATCAGCACCTATAGAGTCTGCTGCAGAAGCAGAGGAGCATGAAGTTCCAGAGAGACCAGGGGCTTATATGGTATCTGAAACTACCATGATGTCAGCTGAACCAACTATGTCAACATCAGAGCCTTCTATTATGTCAGAGACAGCAGAAACCTTTGATTCCATGAGAGCTCCAGGACATGTTGCCTCAGAGGTATCTGTGTCCCTCCTGGAGCCTGCAGTCACTATTCCAGAGCCATCACAGAGCGCTCTAGAGTTGTCAGCCATGGCCATCTCAGAGCTACCCTCCGTGGCGGCCCCAGAGCCCCCAGCCGTGGCTGCCCCAGAGCCCCCAGCCGAGGCTGTCCCAGAGCCCTCAGCTGAGGTCCCAGAGCCCCTGGCTGTGACTGCCCCTGGGCCACTGGCCATGGCTGTACTGGAGCCATCACCTGAGGCTGTCCCAGAGCCCATGGCCTTGGTTGAGCCAGAGCATGTTACCATTCCTGTGCCAGTTGTTTCTGCCCCGGAGCCTGCTGTACCTGTCCTAGAACCAGCAGTATCAGTTCAACCTAACATTATTTCAGAACCACCTGTTGTCCAAGAATCTACAGTGACAGTTGCAGAGCCTGCTGTCACTGTCTCAGAGCAGACTCAAATAACACTGACTGAGATGGCTTTAGAGTCTACCTCTGCGATGCTGAAGTCTGGTGTTATAACAGGAATGAATTTAATATCTACTTATCAAGATCTTACTCCAGAGATTGGTATGCAGGAGGTTCCCATGCACTCAGATGAAGAGCCACATGATGAAGAGCACCTGAAGAGTGACTCTTATGAAAGTGAACATGGTATAAATAGAGACCTTGATATAAATAATCATTTAATTGCTAAAGACATGGAACATAGCACAATGTCCACTGCCAGCACTGGTGCTATTGGTGAAATTGGTGAAGAGAAAATTTTGGCCATCCATGAGACTAAACAATGCACAGTATTGGATACCTGCCCTAGTGTTAGTGAAGCTGATGTAGGAGGAACTCTATCTTCTGCTGGTCCTCTTGCTGTCGAACCTGATACATTGGGAACTAGTAAGGGTATTGAATTTGCCACAGTATCTGCTCTCAGTTCAGTTAGTAAATATGATGTTGAAGTATCTTTAACTACTCAAGATACTGAACATGACATGGTAATTTCCACTAGCCCCAGTGGTGGTAGTGAGGCTGACATAGAGGGACCTTTGCCTGCTAAAGACATTCATCTTGACTTGCCATCTAATAACTTTATTAGCAATGATACAGAAGGACCATTACCTACAAAGGAGAGTGACCAGACATTAGCAGTTGCTCTCAGCCCTAAAGAAAGTGAAGATAAAGAGGTACCACTCCCTGCTAAAGAGACAGTGTCTGAATCTGCATTTCCTGCCAATATTGAAGATATTAATGAAGCAGATTTAGTGAGACCATTACTTCCTAAGGACATGGAACGTCTTACAAGCCTCAGAGCTGGTATTGAAGGACCTTTACTTGCAAGTGAAGTTGAACGTGACAAATCTGCTGCCAGTCCAGTTGTAATGAGTATACCAGAAAGAGCTTCAGATTCATCTTCAGAGGAAAAAGATGATTATGAAATTTTTGTGAAAGTTAAGGACACTCATGAAAAAAGCAAGAAAAATAAGAACCGTGATAAAGGTGAGAAAGAAAAGAAAAGAGACTCTTCATTAAGATCTCGAAGTAAGCGGTCCAAGTCTTCAGAACACAAATCACGCAAACGTACCAGTGAATCTCGTTCTAGGGCAAGGAAGAGATCATCTAAGTCCAAGTCTCGTCGCTCTCAGACACGTTCAAGGTCACGTTCAAGACGCAGGAGGAGAAGCAGCAGGTCAAGATCAAAGTCTAGAGGAAGGCGATCTGTATCAAAAGAGAAGCGCAAAAGGTCTCCAAAGCACAGATCCAAGTCCAGGGAAAGAAAAAGAAAAAGATCAAGCTCCAGGGATAATCGGAAAACTGTGAGAGCTCGGAGTCGTACCCCAAGTCGGCGGAGTCGGAGCCACACTCCGAGTCGACGAAGAAGATCTAGATCTGTGGGGAGAAGGAGCTTTAGCATTTCCCCGAGCCGACGGAGCCGCACCCCAAGCCGAAGGAGTCGCACCCCGAGCCGACGGAGCCGTACCCCAAGCCGACGGAGCCGCACCCCAAGCCGACGGAGCCGCACCCCTAGCCGACGGAGCCGCACCCCTAGCCGACGGAGCCGCACCCCTAGCCGACGGAGAAGATCAAGGTCGGTGGTAAGAAGACGAAGCTTCAGTATCTCACCAGTCAGGTTAAGGCGATCACGGACACCCTTGCGAAGAAGGTTTAGCAGGTCTCCCCTCCGCCGTAAACGGTCCCGATCTTCAGAAAGAGGCCGATCACCTAAACGCCTGACAGATCTGAGTAAGTTACTGAAAACGTAATGGGAGAGCATGGCTTAAATCTGAGTTGTTCCTGCTCTTTGAGTCAAATGGAGTATTTTAGGTTAGTGGTTTAGGAGAAAAATTTCTCTTTAAATTTTCTTAATTAGCTAAGCTTGTGTTTAGGAAATGTAGGGATAAGTACTTGGTGTAGCATGATAGAACCAAGGTGGTCCCATACTTGAATGTTTTTTTTTTGCTTGAACCCATAACCAGAAAGGGGAAGTAGAAATCCAGTTAAGTACCAGGCTAGTGTATGCTCAGATTGTTGTTGGATGTGTTTCAACATAAATCTTTACAAATAAGCCTAAGGTTACAGTGTTTCTTTGTAGATCAGTTACATGTCTTAAAATGGCAATATCAGACCCTCAAAGTTTGTGTAGGTAATTCTAATGGTATAATGGGTAGTGGAAGTGCTTAGGGAATTCTGTATGTGGGGAGTTATTTACCTGGGTAAAATAAAGTGATATTTATTAAAGTGATTTTAATCTTCCTTTAAAAAAAGTGCTCTAGTGTCCCTGATTTTAAGAAGTGCACATAGATGGGTAAAGCTTGTGGGATAATGCATGACTACCTACAGAAATAATGGGTAATTATCCCAGTAGTTGGACATTTCCAAGTTAGTGTTGTCTAAAGAAAAAGACGCCTAGCTGGTTTGGCTCAGTGGATAGAGCATCGGCCTATGGACCAAAGGGTCCTGGGTTTGATTCTGCTCTAGGCCACGTACCTTGGTTGTAGGCTTCTCCCCCACTCAGGCCCTCTTGGGGGCACGTGCAGGAGGCAGCCATTCTATGTGTTTCTCTCACATCAATGTTTCTGTCTTTCCCTCTCTCTTCCACTCTTTCTAAGATCAACAAAAAAATATCCTCGAATGAGGATTAGCAACAACATCTAAAAAGACCCTAACCGAACAATAAGGGAGAATGCATTCAGTTCAACAAAAAGTTTTGAGTTCTTTTTTTATTCAAAGTAGAGGAATAGTATTTAATTCCTGAAGTGATTAAAAGTTAGTAGAGGAGACATGGATAAAATACATATATGTCTCTTTTGCCAAATAGTAAAACTGCCAAAAAGAGCAGCATGTTATGATTGCTGTAAGTACTGGTATAGGATAGGTAAGGCACTTTGGAAGCACAGTGGAGAGGAATGTTAAATTATGACTTAAGACTTGTTAGAAACAGTGACCCCTGAATTGGGATCAAGTGGTTTATAAGTGGTTTAAAATGTCAGATATTTGAAGGAAAGTAAATTTTTAAAGATTTTTTTTTAAGAGGGAGAGAGAGAAAGACATCAATGTGAGAACAAAACATTGATAGGCTGCCTCTTGCACACCCCTTACTGGGGATCAATCCTGAAACACTGGCATGTGCCCTGATCGGGAATTGAACCAGCATCCTTTTGGTACATGGAATGACAGTCAACTGAGCCACACTTGTGGGGGCTAGAAGGAAAGTAATTTTAAGGGCATGATAATTTTGGAAAACAAAGTAGGTTTTGGCAGGTATGGATCTTCTGGCAGGTATGTGGCAAGGTGACTGTAGTTACATAATTTAGTATTTTCTATAGTATTTGAATAGGAACCTAAAAGTGGACCTAATTATTTTTTTAAAAACTTTTTTATTGATTCAGAGGAAGAGAAAGAAACATCGGTGATGAGAGAGATCATTGATTGGCTGCCTCCTGCACGTCTACCAGGGTTCGAGCTGGCAACCTGGGCATTTGCCCTGACCTGGAATCGAACTGTAATCTCCTGGTTCATAGGCCGATGCTCAACCACTGGGCCACATCGGCCAGGCTGGCCTTAATTTAAATAGGCATTCTCTTAAAAACTTTTGAGTCAGAGAGTGATTTGATTACTATTGTAAGTTAGAGCAGAAAGTTGATGTATTCCATTTTGTTAGCGTATAAAACTTAAAATAATACAGAATACAACCTTTGGGAAAACTGCTGCTTGTATTTTTCCTCTTACAGATAAGGCTCAATTACTTGAAATAGCCAAAGCTAATGCAGCTGCCATGTGTGCTAAGGCTGGTGTTCCTTTACCGCCAAACCTAAAGCCTGCACCTCCACCTACCATAGAAGAGAAAGTTGCTAAAAAGTCAGGAGGAGCTACTATAGAAGAACTAACGGAGGTAAGCTAGACAGAATTTGTTTTAATTCTTAAATGGATTATTCCAGTGATGTTGACTCTGGAGCGTGCCAAAACCCGAATTGTGGGCTGAACTGATAATGGCTGGCACCGAGTGGCCAAAACCCGAAATACAGGTGTGGCAGCGGCAGAAGCTCTGTTTAGCAGGCCATTATCCGGGATGGCTAAGCTCCGCTAGCTAAAAGTTACTTCCCATTACTTTTGCTTTCCAGTTTTAGAAGCCAAACTGACTGAGGAGTGGGACGGTTCGTTTGAATGGAGGAGGTGTTGAGTGAGCAACACGCAGAAGCTCGCCTACAGTTTCGTTTCCATTCACGACGTGTTCACTGATCGCCACGAGTGTACTGCATATACGCAAAGACACAGACAATCTTCAGAAATGATCTTTTGCCACCGGAGCTTGGAAATTAATGAGAATAGCTGGCCATTGCCTGAAAGGAACTTCTTTCGCATCATCATTTCGGGTTTTGGCTGTTTGGTACCAGCCATTGGTGATAATGGCCGGCCATTATCAGTTCTTCCTTGCGGTTCGGGTTTTGGCAGTAACATATATATATTTTAAACACTTATTTTTGTTCTTAAGAATTTGATCTTTTCAAATGAGGCTTGTTTTTGGCTTTGTTTTATTAATATTATTTTGTTGGTTTTCGGGGAGGGGGGAGGATGCTGAAATATTGCTGCTAGGATCCAGAAATACCACACTGTTTCATATATTGAAACTTGCTATCGGCTAGCCTTATGCCAGCCTGCCACTGTCAATATATTCTGTTCCCCTTGGTTACAAGCGTAGTATACTCTGTTTTTGGCTAAATGAGCTTTTTATCCTATTGTAATATTTTCAATTGATAATGGATGTGGCATTCTGCTTGTAAAGAGACAAGTCTACCCAAATTTACTCTGACCTTTTTATAAAGCCAGGTAATGGAATCTGTTCCTTCAGACAGGAAGGAATTGACTTTGCTTTATGTGTCAGACCTCATCAATTACACCCCCTCTCCATCATGCCTTATTTTCCAATCTTGAGTTCTAGTCCTTTAGAGACTCAACCTACAAGACATTTATGGAGAGATGTTACTATCCAACCCAATTGCAATGTTTCACATCTTTCATTTTACCATACCTTTGGGGATCATAAAGTTTCTTAATCTGTTTCATCATTTAGATTTACTACAATATGAAGTACAACTTTTTTTTTTAATTTAAGGACCTAGTAAAGGCTTTTATTGTTTGCTTATCAAACCCAAATTCCTTATCCGAAACTTATGAACACAGTGTTTCCCTATGTTTTTATCCTCATCATTAGCCCTCTTGTCCCTCCTAATAAGTTTCTTCTCACTTTTTTTTTTTTTAAAACACCACCTGACTAGGATCACCTTCTTTTCCTTTTCCTGCCAGTCCTTGTTCTCAACTATGAAAATCTGGCTTAGAACTCTTCAAGGACTACCCTTTGATTATCAAATTCTGCCTGATTCTGTTCTCTCCTAAGCCTTTGTTCTCTCGGCACTTGTGTGCTCAGTTTGTATTATATCAGTTTGCACTTGTTCCTTGTGTTGCTCTGTAAAAGCGCTCCTCAACTATTTCACGTGTGTGTATTCCGTCTCCGAAACTAGATTGTGAGCTCCTTGGGAGCAGGGACCATGTCTTCTCCTTTTTTGTATACCCTGGACAGTGCCCAGTACAGTGCTCTGCACATAGTAGGTGCTCAATAAATGTTGTTGACTGACTGACCAGCTAGAGTGTGTTTAAATAATACTAATAAGCCAAGTTTCCTATCTATAGCCCATCATTAATCTCGTTTTAGTTTTGAAAGTTGATTTTATGTAGTTTTCATTCTTTTAAGAAATTACATTTTGTATTTTACCTAAAGTGTAAGATTTATCTTGTTTGTTTTTACTTTTTAAGAAATGCAAACAGATTGCACAGAGTAAAGAAGATGATGATGTAATAGTGAATAAGCCTCATGTTTCGGATGAAGAGGAAGAGGAACCTCCTTTTTATCATCATCCCTTTAAACTCAGTGAACCCAAACCCATATTTTTCAACCTGAATGTGAGTATTAGTGTTTATGAATTGATTAAAACAGCACAACTTATGGAACTTTTAAATATTTAAATAAGACTCAAATGGGATTCAGCTTAATTTTTGAATTAAATACTGAGAAGTAAAGAACAAAGCCATTCTGAGACTATTGGAAAGTAATTGAGAAACTTTATTTTTTTAGATTGCTGCAGCAAAGCCCACGCCTCCAAAAAGCCAGGTCACGTTAACAAAAGAGTTTCCTGTGTCATCCGGATCTCAGCACCGAAAAAAAGAAGCAGACAGCGTTTACGGAGAGTGGGTTCCTGTGGATAAAAATGGTGAAGAAAACAAAGATGATGATAATGTTTTCAGCAGCAATCTGCCCTCTGAGGTAAGTAAGAGGAATATTATGTGTTTTTCTTTTTTTTTATACCTGAATCTGCCATTTTATTGTTATTTTATATCTGATTTGGATTCTGTTTCACTCTTCTTAGGGCCGGGGTAAACGGCAGGGCCGGGTTAAACGACAGATGAAACAACCCGCAGCTTCTCATTTGACAGTAACTCGATGCAATTCACTTTGTGGAACCAAGCCACAAAGTGAAAAGCATCGAATTGCAGAGAACAGTGTTGTCACATCCCTCCCCAACATTGGGCCCTCCTTGCACTTGTGGGAAGCTAGCCCAAGGTACAACTATTTAGCATCCCGTTTTGCTTCAAGGCTTTATAGCTCTAGATTCTGGTGGTAGCAAATGTACTGGCTGGAGGGGTTGAGCAGACAGAGGCAGATCCTCAGGTTCAACACAAGAAGTGGATTGAAAAAGGTCATTGTAGGCTGATGTGAGCATTTTGAATACATAGCCTATTGCCCTTAAATAATGGTTTCTTACTGTTCTCTGGGTGGTTTGTCAGATAGCCTTTAATTTTAATGATTTCCCTTCCCTGTGCTACCTTGGCCCTTTGGAATTCTTGTGTTTAACCTAATGCTCAGCCTTGGTGTACTCCATTTCCCTTCTCCTTTCTCTTTTTGCTACTAATGAAAGTTGGAGAAGTGGAATTCACACCTTGAAAATTTCACGAGGCTATAGTTGTATCTTGTCATGATGCAGTAATAACGCCAAGTGTCAAAACAACCCCATTAAAATGGCACCTGATTAAATGTGCTGCTAAATATAGTGCACATGAAAACAGCAAGACTGTATATATATGTAAATATATATATATGTATCTTTGTATGTATCTCTGTATCTGTACCTTTGCTGTATCTTTTAATAAACAGTTTACTTTTATTTAACTTGTTGTGCAAAATCACGCTTGGGGGATACGGGAGGGTGGAGACTTACTAGGGGGGGGTGGGAGTTTTAAAAATATCATAGACTAGTCATCACCTCTTGCCCTTTGTTTCCAAAGCCCAGACATTTGTCCAAGGACTGGATTAGATGCCGATGCCCTTACAATGTGGGACTTCTTCCCCTCTCCCTTTTCTTGCAGTTCTGGGATATGCATGTTAGAGAGGCCTGTACCTTTCACCTCAGGTTCTGTTTATCGCCCAGATGGTCATCTCCCACTAAACACCGCCAGTATTATAGATCGATCAGAAAGTGAACAGAACCCAAATCAGAAACCTTTTCCCCCTGAGCTATTCACAGGTGACATTTTCACTGTGTGTGCACGGGGGGTTTTGACCTGTAGCATTTTAAAGGAGAAAAGTTATATACAGTGAAGCTGACTGGACATGAAAACTAGCCAGTACATCTTACAGCCACCAGTGATGATCAGAGTTACATAGGGTTCAAAAATCTAAGTTATGTCGTCACCAGTGAGGTTGGGGTAGCTGGTTTGGATAGTATTTTATTGAAATGACCTGAGTAGCTCAGTTGCTAATCCCCAAATCCAGCTACCGGCACATCAACAGGGAAAGGGGGAACTGACATTTGCAACTAACTTAAATTTTGTAGTAGTTGAATATAAATTATAAGAGAGCTAAACAAACTGACTTAGAAATTATGATTGATTCATATGCTTTTAGTAATTTCTTGCAGATTACGCATTTAACAGAGTTGGAAAAAACTTTGCAGGGTGATGATGTGAGAAATATTTCCTGATAGAATGAAGCCCCATAAATACTACAAAATTCCAAGGGGTTTTTCTGCGGAGATAGTGACTATAACTATTCAGGTGCTGAGTGAATGCTGATGACCATTTCTTTTTGACAGAGTTGAAATATCATCTACTTACATATTTATATTAGAAGTTTAGTGCTCAGCCAGTTTGAGTCTTAACACTGATGGGGGGCAGGTGCCTTAGTCTTGGCATCTAAAATGGTTGTCAGAGTTTAATTGAAAGTTGAATACTTATTTCAAAGAAATTTGGGGAGGAAGGTGGGTATTCAGATTTTATAAAGTATAAAGAAGTGTTTTATTAAAACAGGAGGGAAAAAGCTTCTGTAAATAAAGCTACATAAATAGAGCCGATTTTTCCTTTGGGAGGATGTACACAGCTTTTTGATATTCGAACTCTAAGCTAGTTTCTTAGAAGATTATTAGGCTCAAACAACATATAGGTAAACTTGAAGCAAAACAATCCCAAAGTTTTAGGAAAAGGGACAGGATCCTCCCGCCTCCCAAACCCCCTCAGGTCTCTGTAGCAATAATATAAAACACTTAGAGGAAATGTTCATATAAAATGTTTAGTTCTAGTTATTTAGCTGTGTCTTAGAAATATACTGTTTTTAAGATTGATGTTCTATATACCAATGTTTGTGGAATGCTATTAGTCACATTTTATGAGAGCGTTAGCGCTCTTGGTTCTCTGTCAGGGGTGTAAAGTCTTTTAAAGCCAATATTTTAACTGAATAGTATTTTTTCCTATTGCTCTTTTTCATTTCAATAAATGGATTTTGTGGTTCTTTAAATTGAGCATAAAACATTTAGGCAAAGGTCACAGATTTGATCTTAGTTTTGCTATAATCTTAATCCCTTCCATTGTCTTGCACTTGAGTGCTCTTTGACATAACTGGATAGACGTGGATGGATCAGCAAATCCATTTCTTATGGATTGTCTACTCATCAGATTGTGTGTGCTCTACTGCCAACCAGCATCATCGACAGTAAAGAATGACTACAGAATTTTGACCATATTTGTGTGAATCTGATTGATTAGCAATGAATAGAAAAAATGTTGGAAAACTAATATTTAAAAAATTGTCCTCAGGGGCATTAATTCTTAGTAATAAAGCTAGCAAAGACTTACTGGGTAGAAGATTTAAATGTAACCTTTGACAGAACTTCCTTGGGTTTGCTATCAAGCACAAACATTTTAGTGGTCCAGAAGGTGCCCTCCCTTAAGGTCTAGTGATTACTTACATTATTTTTTTCTTAGGCTGTGTGCTTGGTTTTTATTACTGAAGAATATTTCCATATCCCAGTGGAGCTAAAAATTTCAGTGTTTAGAGGCTCTAGATTTATAAAGTTTTTAGTTTAAGTTCTTGAGGCAAGATGAAAATTTCCTTTGGAAATTGAACACATAGTTCCTAGCGTACTAGAATGTAAATATAGCCATGTTATTCATTCTCTCCTTAGATGGGATTATCACTGAATTTCCTTAAGCCAATAGGTTATCTGTTTTCTGTTATAATTCATTTAGGTTAAATGTATAAGTTAAACCTAAGCATTGCACTAGATTATTTTATTAGATAAAAATATCCATGATTCACTTTTTAAAACTAATCAAACACATTTAACTGAAACATTCTAGATTTAATAGTGCGGCTTTTGTTTTTGTAGTTGTCATTTTCTTTTATAACTGAACTTTTGTATTTTTGCTAAATATTTTAAAATCACGTTTTATATGTAGATCATGTTTTTTCTTACAGTTCTACTATAATTAAAATTTTTCTTTTATGCTGTCTTTGAGATACCTGCAATTACTTGTGTAGAATATAATTTTCACTTTATATCCTTTCCTTGTCTTTTTAAGAAACACCTTAGGATATTTGTTCTATCTATGTAAATGGTTAGATTAACAAAAGGGGGAAATAAATTGACTTAAAAGGTTTTTTTTTGTTTGGGGGGGGGTGGTGGGAAGGAGGAGAGAGAGAAACATTGATGTGAGAGACACACACATCGATTAGTTGCCTCCCAAATTTCCCCGACCAGTGGCAGGAATCAGATCTACAACCCAGGTATGTGCCCTTGACTGGAAATTGAACCTGAGACCTTTGTGCGCGGGCCTACGCTAACCACTGAGTCTTGCCAGGGCAACTTAGAAAGATTTTTCAATGAGAAGATAAAGAACATACATTTATAACCTAAGGCCCTGAAATGCATCTTACATGGTGCTCATGATGTTACGTATTTGCTATTCCTACGCCTTCGTGAGGAGGGTTCAGTGAAGAAGGAAACTTGGGTGGGGCTATGGCATGGCTGTATCAGTCCAGCTGTGGGGCAGCTCTGCCTGCTCTGCTCTGCTCCACGCCCTCGTGTTCTGCACTGCCCTGCACTCCAGGCCACTCCAGCCAGTGTGCGCCCCTAACACCTGGGGAGGTTCTAGAAGGAGCGGTGATCTGTTGTGTCAGTGAAGTAGGAAGGCAAAATGACCTGGATAGGTTTGTATTAATGCGAGAACTAGGGTTATTCAAAACTTACGTAGATTTCATATTTCAGAACAAGTCCTCGGGAAAAGGAAATTAAATATTTCCCTCATTATAATGCCTGGAATATTTGTACAGAATTATAATTATGCTTTAGATAATTACACTTTATATACATTAGGTTGAAAGTCTATAGTGTATCTCTTGAAACAGCTTGCTGATGACATCTTGATAAAATATTCTATAGGATTTAAGTTTTTTCCTTGGTTTTTAGAAGGCCTTTTGGTATCATTTTGGTACCTTGCACACATTCCTGTTTCGGAGCAACATTAAAAGCTGGTGAGGGCTCTAAAGCGTCACTGTACAGTATAGTTTACTGTATACTGTGTGTATATGTGTACTCCAACACAGAAGTCATTAGCCACTGGGAAGTCAAGTTGCTTCATTGCACTGGCCACATTGTAAGTGCTTATTAGCAGTCACTAGGAAATTCCATTGGACGTTGCTCATGTAAAGGGTAGGTGTAATTTTATACTGATACAAAATGTTTGGCCTAGCCCATGAATATCAGTGCATTGGGGATTTTGTAATTGGCTTTTCATGCATCATTGTATATCCTGAGTTACCTTGAAAACTGGGAAACGTGCTTTTTGATACAAACTCTTAAGGTCCTTTAAGAGGTTAAGATAATCCTGATGCATTCTGAATATATTTCTTCACATTTAAAAAGATATGAAATTAATAGTCAAATTATTATTTAATAAAGCTTTGACATGATCTTACAGCTAACTTGCTAAGCCTGTTGAAGAATAAATGAAATTATATTACCTCAGGAAAACACTGGTTGTAATTTTATCTTACGGAAATTTATATTAAGCATCCAAGGTTGCTATGTTAAAGTTCTTTTCAGAATGTGATGTGAATTTGACATGAAATATTACTGAGATTTGAAAGAAGTTTCATCCTGGGAATAAGTGATGAAGCATTAGGTTACCTGTTTCCACAATAAAGTCTTAAAAAGAAAACAGTGTGAAGATAGAATGTCTTCAGGAGGATGAATTCATAGAGAGGTAGATTCACTTGCTTTCCAGTGGGGAAGGATTAATTTTATTCTAGAAAAGTTGGAGTTTTCGGAGCCATATTAATTATTTTTTTTTGTGTGTGGCTAATTTATAGTTGGAGATTGGGGGTCAGGGTTTGGGAATGGTTGGTAGGTAGATTTCCCCCCACTATCTCCTGAGTTTACGTTTTTAGAATGAAACCCTATTACCAATGTATACCTAGACAGCTATGAGATCCAAAGTAATTCTGACAAGGGTAATGAACAATATTAAGGTCTATTCTATGGGCCTTTTAAAATTATATCAATAATCCTTAGAATTTTAGGAAACATCTGAGGTAGGCCAAAGGAATATAAATTCTGACCAGAAAGTCCCAGCAGTCAGAATTCTAATAGAAATGAAAAGTGAGACTATAAAGTTTCTTAGCTTGTTAGTCTGACTTCTTATAGGCCCCCAAAATAATTCTAATTAGTGTGGGTAATTTATTAAGTTGACTAAGAAATTAAGATATTCATTTATGAGATCTACAGTTTAGTAAATACAGAATGAATTCAGTTTAATTGTGCTATCATTTTAAGATATGTATAAGAATCTATACATTGTGCTACTTTGTAAGAAAGTCTTTAATTTTGTTAAAGAAATAATAGAACTAGGAATGATAGGATGATTAATGGGCTCTGAAGTTAGGAAAAGAAAGGTTAGTAATCCTTATGCATGAGGTAGAATTATTCTGAGTCATACACCCTTCTCTACTATATAGATCTTATTTTGAAAGAAGTCTTATACATAATATACAATGAAATTACAGGTCGCCTTTACTTAGCTTTTTAAACAAATCCTTAGCTGTGAACTTGTTTTACTATCATACCCATGCAGTACTTACTAATTATTTGTACATTAATATAGGGAAACCTTCCCATGACGTACAGCATTTTCCAAAAATGAATTTTCTTGGGTGAAATAACTAGGAGATATTAATGGGTTGGTTATGTTGTGTCAGAAGAAGAAAAGTATTAATAACTGGTTAGTTGATACAGATCCACCTGCTCTCTTAATATTAGAACAAAAAACATCAGATACTCACTCACTTGATGGCTTTTCCTTCTGTGGTTGAGCCTTCCATAAACCTGACAAATTGGGAATTTGCCCTAAGAATCTTCCTGGACATTATGAAAAACTTTTGAAAGTTAAATCATTGTCACCTGCTTAGCATACAGTCTTTACAAGTAGACTATGAGCTTTGAAAAGGACTTAAGACTTTTCAAACATGTCTCAACTTTAAGTGTTTTAAATGTACCCCCCCCTCCCAGATTTTTTAACTGGTCATTAATGTACATAAAGTGAAAAGAGGTCCATTTATTTACATAATGAGTATTTTGATAAAATTTAGTTCTTAAAACCAAACTGCAAAGCCGCCAGGTGAAGAGATCTGCACAGGAGTAGAGAAAAGGTGATTGACGCAATAGTGATTTTCTGCTTGGTTATTCAAGAACCTTGTTTATTGCTTCTGAAGGTTATGCTGATAAGCAGTTTAAAATGAAAACTGCTAGAAATACAAAATCGTTCAAAAAATTCTCAGTTTACTGCAAAAGATTTTTATTAGTGAAGGTTGGAGATTTTTAAGTTTTTCATGGAATTTTCTGATTGTAATTTGATACAGAAAACAAGCAGTCAGTCAGATTTTGCTTCCTCTGACACTTTGTAACTTACCTGAAATACTCCTTGTCTGCTTCCCAAGGTTACTTTACCTTTTTCAGTCTTCTGCCTACTTTATAAAACTGTTAATAGGTATATAAGACTATGATTTTGTTTTTGATACATAGCAACTAAGTATATGAGCACTTTTCTGAACTTAGGGGTTCTATCGTAATTTGAGATAATTATGTTTTCTTTCTTAGCCTGTGGACATCTCTACAGCAATGAGTGAGCGGGCACTTGCTCAGAAAAGACTCAGTGAGAATGCATTTGACCTTGAAGCCATGAGCATGTTAAATCGAGCTCAGGAACGGGTATGTAGTAGTTTAATGTCTAAATAAGACTTTCACTAACTAGATTGTTGACAAAATCAGTAGCATGCTGTTGAAATGTAGGTTCTTAATCTTGAAAATCCAAGGGAAAGATCATTTATTTTTTAAAATCTTCACTGGAGGAGTGAAGATATTTTTTCCATTGATTCTAGGGAGAGTGGAAGGGAGGCGGAAAGGTAAGGGGTAAGGAGAGAAAAGCAAAGACATTGATTAGTTGTCTTTCACATGAGGCCCAAGGGGGTGGGGTGGGAATTGACCTGCAATCCAGTTATGTGCCCTTGACCTGGAATTGGACCTGAGACCTTCTGGTGCACAGGCTGATGCTCCAACCACTGAGCCACGGCCTACTTAGTTTATTTTAAACTAGAGGCCTGGTGCATGACATTGTGGGGGTGGTGGTGGGGCAGTCCCTCAGGGCTGCCTGTGAGGGATGTCCGCCTGCCTGCTTAGGCCTGCTCCTCATGAAGCTGGCAGGCGGACATCCCCCAAGGGTTCCTTAGCACTGCCGCTTCTGGCTGAGCAGTGCTCCCCTGTGGGAGCACACTGACCACTAGGGGGCAGCTCCTGTTTTGAGCATCTGCCCCCTGGTGGTCATTGCGAATCATAGCGACTGGTCGTTCTGCTGTTCGGTCTATTTGCATATGGGCCTTTTATTATATAGGATGACCATGGCCTAATTAGCTTATTTTAAATGTCAGTGATTTGGTTCCTGGTCCTTCCTTCAGTAAATATTTATTGTGTACTATATGACAGGAACTGTTTCTTCAGCAAATAAAATAGGAAAAATTTCCTGCCGAGTTTATAATTTGGTTTATAAAAATAGTGCATTGGCCATAATAGGTCTGTGAGATGAAAGTAGTAGTATGAGTTCCTGCTTTCCAGTGGCGCAAACTGAGCTAAAGAGTGGTTAACTGATGCCCAAGGTCACAAAACTAGTAAGTGAAGAGGGTGGCATTCAACCCAGTCAGCCAGGGTCCAGAGTTACCTGATTTTAACAATGGACAGCTTTTCCTTCTACCTTTCTTTCTGTAAGTACTTGTTCATACAGATAGGAAATATATTGCTTGATAATCTTGTGTTATTAATGGGATTCACTGAATGTTATTAAACTACTGCTTCTTTGAAATGTTTTTAAAAATTTTTTTTTAGGGGAGAGTGGAATGGAGGGGGAGAGACGCATGGATGGGTTGTCTCCCGCATGCACCCTGATCAGGGTGGGGATGGTGGGTGCAAACCTCCAACTGAGGATGTGTCCTTGACCTGAAGAGGACCCGGGACCCTTCAGTCCGAGGGCCGACGCTCTACCCTCTGAGCAAACTGGCTAGAGCTGGGAAACAATTTAAAATATGTATAAAATCACTATATGGTCTTAAAATTTGAATATCTAAGCCAGTAATACAGCATTTTCAGGAACGAACTAAAACCATTTCTTTTAGTGAATTAAATTGTTAATTCCAGTGGCATTTTAACCAGCTGAGTAATTGTAACTAGGTAATTGAGTCATCTTCTTTTCTTCAGATCGATGCCTGGGCTCAGCTGAACTCTATTCCTGGCCAGTTCACAGGAAGTACGGGAGTACAGGTCCTGACACAAGAACAGTTGGCCAATACTGGTGCCCAAGCCTGGATTAAAAAGGTACACGACATAATGCACACACGAAAGTGTTCCAGTAGAAAGCTAAAAGTTTTTAGGAAGTGTTTAATTAAAAATGCATTCAGAGGCCAGTGACTCTAAAAAGAATTCATGAGTAAATTTGCTGTGTGTGTACTCCAGGATGGACACTGAGGATGGACCGGATTCATGAGACAATGGCCAATGTATAAATACGGCTCAAGAGCCATGGGTTTATATCCGGAGGTTATTTTTATTCTTGCTGCCGCTGGTGGGGCGGGTGGTCTTTTTAAACTGTGTTTTGAATGCTCACAATGTGTCTCAGGTGCTGTTCTGAATATGCCACAGTTCCTGTTGGACTGCTAATCTAATGATTTCAAAGCGGTGGTTCTCAAATGCTTTCTCATCCTGGGATACTTTATTACAGGTTTATTTTTGGTGGATCACTGCCCCCAAGAGCCCTCTACCACCCTCATTGCCATTCCTCTGTTCCTCTGCCCTCTTTCCCTTCCTTAGTGCCTGCACCTCCTTAAGCTCCCGTAGTCCCCAGCCCCCTCCCCGCCCCCCCTCTTGTGATCTTCAGGCCCAGGTCCCCGTGGTTGTCAGCTGTTGGTTACAGCAAGTGGTTGGGAGGCCCCAGTATTAGCACTGCATGTGGTGATTTTGCCGTGGGACTGGAAGGCTCTGGGAGGATGGCTGGAGCGTGGGGTGGGCATTGCTGAAGGGTGAGTGGGGGTGGGGTGGGGATGGAGAACACTATCTGTGGACCACCACTTGGGCCCTGGTGGCCTTTGGTGGTCCACAGGCTCAATTTGAGTACCACTGACCTCACGGATAAAACAGGACAGGAGACCTAAATTCAAGGGAGAGGACGGATGCCTCGTGCTGTGAAGATGGAGGTGCTCCTGGTTTGATTCCTGCAAGGAGACCTGTGAACCCCACCTACGGCTGCCTCATTGTTGGGGGAGTCTTAGGTGGTTACGAAGGGCTTTCTGGAGAAATGTGTGCTGGGGAAGGATGTGGCTTGCTTGGATGGGGGTGGTGGTGTTTATTTCAGGAGTACGGGCAGCGCAGCGGCGCTGACACTGGGAGGCTGCACGGTCTAATGGATAGGGAAGGTTTCTTTATCCTGCTGTACTCCTGACTCCTTTTGTGATCATGGGAAGTAATTACGTGGAATCCAGTCTACAAGTGTCACATGAAGGAAGACAAGGCCTTATTCCTGCCCTCAGGGTGGTAATATGACAGGTGCCTGTGGAGAATCGCCATGAGTGCCAGTGAATGAGCTCATTTCTGAGAAAATGAGATGTTGGTTGTTTGGAACTTTTAATCTCATAACATTTCAATTTTGATTGCATTATCTCTGGTGATCCTCTTATTAACAAATTAATATAAAACATAGTTTCACTTTGCCTGCCATTGGGGGGATAAGCACTCTTAGTATGTGTATACTGAGTACACAGATTCATTCAAAAGTTACAACTTAGGTCGTTTACTAGGGGAACAACTTACGGCGTTCCCAATATCAATATTGGGAAAAGATGACAATCTAAGAATTAATTTTGGACTAATTATATTACATTTCAAATGTGAAGTGATTTGTGTAGTATTTGGAAAATGGCTTTCATTTCATTGGGAAGAATTACAAAAGTACGCCTATTTCTTTAACAGTTTAATTCTTTAAAACTCCATATTTCAGGAAGTGAGACTTGAAACTTACATGAACGTTTTAGGCACATAATAGTCGTGTACATTACTAGTTAGAAACTTTTGAATATGATTCCATTGTAAAATTTAGTCTAATATTTGTGTATAATGGAAGTGCTGATCTATAATGCTTCTAAATATACTTCTAAAATTGTGTTAATTTATAAAAAGTGAATCTTTTATAGATTCAATTGGTTCCCTGAATTTTTTAAAAATTTCCAGTTTTGTAGGCAGTTGACAGATTTTTAAATAAACATTGTCAATTTAAATCATTTTGATAAATTAACATGCCTTCAAGCTATGTTCATTGACCAAATTTTTAAATAACTGAAGAAAGCAATGCTTTCAGGAAAACTATTTGTATGTTACTTAAAGAATATTTGCTACTAACATCAAGAAAGGAATGTTTTATTTCATAAAAATGAGGTAGAACATGCGAAAAAGTTATTAGGCAACAGGAAAATTTAACACTTATCTACTGCAGACTGTCTATTGTGTTTAGGAAATGTTTCCAAATGCTTATTTGGCTTTTCTTGCCTTGCTACAGCTCAGCGCCCTCTTTGTTAAAAGCCGCTCGGAATGCCTGCATTTCCCTTACACTTTTGTATTTTGTTGCAGTAAATCAGTATAGTCTTAGTAGATAAAGGAGTTTTATTTATTTTTAAGTAAACATTTAAGAGTTGTTATTAAAACAACCTTTATTTTTTGAGATGGTATCATTTGGACATGACCTGATGAATACTGTTTACTACTGTAGTCTCATTAATCAGCTTTTTTGTTAACTATATACACCCTGGGGTAAAGAAACATGAATATATCAGAGAATGGAAACAGAATTGAAAACCTGGGTGATTTGGGTATTTGTATGTACTCTGCACAGTTGCCCTTTTTTTTAGGAGTGTTTCCTGGAAAAGAGGGGCCGATGAACCTGAAAGTAAGTAAAAGCCATTCTAGGTGTGTAGCAACAAGGCAGTTGATATCCAAGCATCAGCTAACTTTTCTCTCAATACATCAACACTGCATGGCCTGCACCAAATAAGGAACTGAACCAGGGGTATGTTTTTACCTCCACAGCCGCCTCCTTCCATCAGAGCACCTTGTTGAACTTAATGCCTGTCACACAGTCATTGGCATGCTTCTCCCCAGCATGTAATTAAAAAGCTGGGGGAAAGAATACAGTTTAAATACTGTCAGAAAACAAGATTTAACAATTTTGGTATTAACTTGTCAATACAGGAATGTAATTAATGAATACTATTTCTAGATTTACCAAAAATTTTGACCCCCTTTATTGATAAGTTAATGACATCTATATATTTCCTGGAGAATGTAAATTTAAAATTTAATAACGAGAAATAATGATTTGGAGATATCACATAAAAAAAAAGACCAACAGTAAAATCTAGTAGTAGTTTGTTGTATGTACATGGACGCCTCAGAGGCATCCCGTATTTCTGAATGTGTGACAATTGACTTGGTCATGCCAATGTCTATACTTGTGCATCTTACGACATTAAGTGGTTTGCTGCTTTGATGGAAATTATGGTTCAGTGGGTTGGATACAAGAGAGATGACTGTTCACAGAATAACCTGTGAACTTTCACCCCTCTGTATGGAAACTTGTTTCAGGGCCAAATCCTTGTAGCTGTCTTCTTGCCCCGGTCAGTGCCAGCCCTACTATTCACAACACTGCTGCTACCGAGGCCTAGGTATGTAAACGTTTAAGGAGTTTTTTAAAAGTCTTTTAACATCAAGCTAGGTTTTAAAGGCATTCAAATTCAGTTTGGTATAACAACAGGTTATTTTATGTGATTGTCTTCCATTTCTTACTGTGTAAATTGATTATAGTTATTCTTTTGCTTCATAGGGTTTTTCTATGTAAATATTTATACTTACTCCATGGTAGAATGGGGAAATAAAATGGGTGATAACAGTATGCTTCTTCAGTGTCCGAACTATTTCTAAAATGACTTCTGGGCTTTATTTATTAACTAGGTGCACCTGGGACAATTAATGACTGTTTTAACATTGCCTTCTTTTTATTTTGCAAGCTAAGAAGAGATACCAGTGAACGTAAATAGTGGACGAAAACAGGAGTGTTGTGATTTTTTTTTTTGGAGGGGGCTCGAGGGGCCACTGTTTTAAAACTGCCATTTATATGCCTTACGTGACTTTCAAAATACTATTATGTTATTGTGGAAAAGTTAGAACATACTCACTACAGTATGTATGAGCAGCATTTAAATGTAACAGCTGTAGCAGCTCTAGAAGTAAAATCAGATTTCTTTTTTAAAAAGTGACACTGAGTTGACGGTCACATTCTAACTGTAAAGTTGGGACATTTACCTTTCTTCTTTGGACAGGATCAGTTCTTAAGAGCAGCCCCAGTAACTGGAGGAATGGGAGCCGTTTTGATGAGAAAAATGGGTTGGCGAGAAGGAGAAGGGTTAGGAAAGAACAAAGAAGGGAATAAGGAGCCTATCCTCGTGGATTTTAAGACGGACAGAAAAGGTAACAAGTGTTTTGGGGAAGGTTTATCCCCCTCACATTCCAGCTTTCATTCGTTGTCTGCATTCTTTGATGTCTGTGATCCTGACCTGCAGGCTCTTCTGCTTATACGGATGTTTTTTTTGGGGGGGGGCGTAGCGGGCGTAGGGGGTGGAGGGGAGAGTTTAACCCATTTCCAACAACTTATATAATTATAGGAGGAAAGACTAATTTTAGCATTAAAAAGGCAACCTGTGTTAATGCTAGTTGCTAAAAATTATGGAACTTTGAATATACCTATGATTAAAATTTTAACTAGATTTTGTATTTGTAAAGCAGCCAGTTTGTTTTGACAGGGATACATCTTTATTTCCAGAATGTTTTTTCTTAGATATTTTATCCCACATATTCTTCTTATCTCCTGTTAAAGTGTTTAGTCTCCGCCTTACAAACCCTCTTTTCAGGCTCAGCAATTCTGCTCTTTGGGGCTGGGGAATAGCAGATCAGCTGCCTACAATAGTGCTTTTTTCTTTTCACAATGCCCTGAGTTCGGGGCACCTAAGTATAATCCATGGGAATGCCAACTCAGTGCGATGATTGAAGCTTATTTAAGTCTGATTTTTAAAACTCAAATGTATTTTCCTTATCTTTGTATTCAAAGGGATTTCATTGAAATTAATGCAATTACATTATTCTTAATGACCATGGAAACTGAATAGCTCCAACTAAATTTTTTTTTATTGTTTTACATCAGATTTTCTACATTGCCATCCATGTAGAATACTGTGTGGCCATTTTATTTCCAACTGGTGGGAGTATACTGTAATAATGATACTCAAAATTAGCATGGAAATAACATGACAGTCATCCTGTGATGTAGCATTAATTCAAGCTTTATATTAGGAAAGGGCATTTTGCTAGTTATGTCACATTTTCTTGCTTGTGCAAGCTGAATAGATGATCTGTCCCAAAAAGGTGGTTTATTGGAAGAAAACAGGTTGGATGCATTGTGTGATTCCAGGGAGCATTCTCTGGAATTGACAACATTGGTTTTGCATAGTAACATAGCTAAGCTACTTGGGAAAGGGAGGTTATGCAGTTGAGTGTTTGTCTTTCGAGAACACCTCACATTCGATAAGTCAGAAAGGGCTTCGTTGTTGGGAGGGGGTGGGGGTGGAATGAACCCATTTATCAATTAGACAGCATTTCTCACTTTACTTGTGTGTGCCCTAAAATCCTCATCTTTTGAGGAACATATCTTTTACTGAGCATCATCTTTTAAAGAATGGGCAACCTTTAGAAATCAGTTGCAGTAAATAGCCACTACTTTTTAAACTTACAAAGCAACAGGCCTGGAGTTGTTGATAATGATGGCACTTAATTATATGTATTCACATACTAAATGCTTGTTTTCTGACCAATTTCCGGTACCAGGGTGTATGAATATGTATATTTATGTTGAAACACAGCAAAATAGAAGTCCAGATTGATCTAGAAACTAGGGTAAGGGGAATGTGTTGAAGATTTCCTTTGAAGTTTATTTCATTAACATTGATTTTTTTTTTTAAAGGTCTTGTGGCTGTAGGAGAACGAGCACAGAAGAGGTCTGGGAACTTCTCCGCTGCAATGAAAGATCTGTCAGGTGAGGGGCGCTGGGGTTCTTCGCACCCACCCTCACTTTCAGTTCGTAATTGGTGTCACAGGTGGTGGAGATAATTAATAACTGGTTATTTTTTTCTCTGCAGGCAAACATCCTGTGTCTGCCTTGATGGAAATCTGTAATAAGAGAAGGTGGCAACCACCAGAATTTCTCTTGATCCATGATAGTGGCCCTGATCATCGCAAGCATTTTCTCTTTAGGGTAAATATGAATTTCTGCATTAATTTTATACATTTATTAATTTGATGACAATGTTAGCGGGTGAGGGATAAGTACATGATCGTAGGATTGATATATTATTGGTGGGCTGGGACTGTGTATATGTATAGGTAGAGAGGAGGGGTTTTTAAACATACAAATATGCCTCTTAATATGACTTTTAAAAACCTTATTTTAAAAATACGTTGGAAGGGAAAGTTTTGGGGCAAAATTTTGTGAACTGTTTGTTGCCATATTGTAGTAGGAAATGGGGAATTAGAACTATCAGGCTTTTTTAAATTTGGAGACCTGCTTTTAATTTGCTGTCTCTTTTCCCAAATGATTTGCTTCTTCTGGGTTGAGGTTAATTTGACTTATATAGTATGGGTTTTATGTTTTAAATTAGTTTTTTAGCATTTAGTGAAAAAATAAAGCTAATAGATATTAAAGTTTGATGCTGTTCTTATTGTATGTTTTTCTTGAATAGGTATTGAGAAATGGAAGCCCTTACCAGCCCAATTGTATGTTTTTCTTGAATAGGTATTGATAAATGGAAGCGCTTACCAGCCCAGCTTTGCCAGCCCTAATAAGAAGCATGCTAAAGCCACAGCAGCTACTGTGGTTCTTCAAGCAATGGGCCTTTTACCAAAGGACCTCATGGCTAATGCCACTTGCTTCAGGAGTGCCTCACGTAGATAGATTGAGGTTTTATATTAATCATTTCAGATAATTTTACTCTGCATCAAAATGTATTTCCTCTTTAATGTTGTAAATATTTGGCAATTTAAAACATTGTGTAAAAAGCAATCTGTACAAACATCTCCCGGCTTTGATTTTTGTACCATGGAAATTGTATTTAACCATACAGGGTTTTGGTATGTTTATATTGTTTACCTTAGTGATGTATTTGTTTAAGTGGCTAACATCCAAACGATTGTTTGAAGGCATCCGTAATCTTCAGTGTGGAATGTTAAATTACGCTTTTATACTGTATTTTGTACTATGATGTAACTCCCCTTCCTTATGGCTAGGCTGCTGTAACACTTGCCTGTAATCAGTGAAGGGCTGTGCACCTTGTACTAGTTCACAATGGGTTCTGCTGGACAGACACTGGGGCCAGTGTTATTGAGGTAATCAAGCAAGATCTGTTCCACAGGGCTGAAGCCACCATCTCTCCTTAAAATTTTGTAGACGTTATAAAAAGAAGTGGTATGTTGTGTGATGATCAGCACTAAGTCCTATGTTCCCGTCAAAGCCACTTGGGCCATGAGAAGGGAGTGAAAATGAAGTCCGACTAGAATTCTACTGCAGAGGCCAAGTACATTTAGTATGGCATTGAGTTGTGATATAGTTTTACTTTGATGTGCATTTTGAATTTCAGCTACACCTAGATAGACGTAAAATGATAATTAAAATGCTGTAACCAACTTATCTAATAAAATTGGCACCCAGCCACTATTTTGTTGACTGAGAGAGTTTAAGTTTATGTTAATTTTTAGGGTCTAATAGATTATTTCATGTGTATTACAGTGGTATTCATATGCTGTCTCTATACTTTATTTTAAAAAGCTTAAGGCCCAAAATATAAACTTCTCTGGAATAAATGTGGTGTTTTATTTTCTGGAATATAAAGTGAACACATACTTCTTCACTAAATACTATTGTTTCTTTACCCAATGCTTATGATTTCTAAGCACTTTTATTTAAAAAAAATGTGAACTAGAGACACACACACACACACACACACACACACACACACACACACACACACTATGCCATGATGGATGAGCGTACTTTAAACTCTTAATACACTATTCTATATGGAATACAAAATACCCTTACCTGAATTAACATGCATATGCATTAAAAATATGTGTGTGTGTATACATCCATCTATCTGAGTGTATTGTAAAGAAAGCAACTAAGAAGCATCAACAATCAACTCAGTAGATACTGTATAAATTTGGTTTCAACCTTTACAAGCTAGAACCTGCTCATAATCCTTGGTAAATGGTTAGTTTTGCCCAGATGTCATTAATTGAGACTAATTTAGCCTCAATTTCCCATTTGAAAGGAAGCACTGACATTGATTCAATTTTCTATTCAGTTTATCATTAAGTTATAGGGATCTAGTTCTCATTCAAGTTACTTGAGTTTTTCATATCTGAATATCTTATCAAAAAATAGTGAAACTGGAGAATGTTGACCTAAAATCTTAACACATGGCATGTAATAAGTAGTAACGGTTAATGGTTATAAACATTTGAATATTCCCTTAACTTCCAAAATGAAATTTAAAGCCAAAGGTATAAAAATCTTGAATTTCCTTGCCAGAGGCTTTTTTCCTCAAAGATTCCTTTTAGGCTTACTTTGGCGTTCAGGTTCTCCAATTATAAAGGTAGTCACTCATTTCCACGTTCCGTAAGGATGATTTCCCCAGTACTGGTGTTTGGCTAAGTTGGTCCAGAGTCTTAGGGTGCAACCCACAGTTAGCAAGCTCCTCACGAACAGTCTCCTGTGGGAATTGGTACCAGTCAGTGAAAGCACACCAGCCTTTCTGAACACTCAGTTTTTAATAGTTACCATGGGAACTCGGACACCAATGCCTTCATACTATTCAATATCAACAGAAGTTGACTTTTAGAATTTTTGCATAGTTTTAATTATAACTTCTAAATAAAACCTAAAAAACGTCAAAGGCCCTTTGTTAAATCCTCATGCTAAGTTGCCATTTTTTTTTTGGTGGGGATAGTATTTAAGTCACTAAGTACAACAGCTTGAAATCATAAAACTTACCTCACAATAACAACTTACATAGATACATCCCTTCCTCTCAGAAATTATCATTGAAAATTAGTAAATACAGTAACTTGAAACACTTTGGCTCATAAGTAACTTCCTTCACCTGCTTTGAGGAAACAAAGTCTGTTTTCAGCTCTCCACTTACCTTTCCCAGTACTTTATCCACTGGTGGGCAGATGTTGAACACAGCGGTTGGCTCATGTGTATACAGTCCTGCAGAAAATGACCCACTCTGTGAAGATCCGAGTAGCATGGCCATAGCATGTAGAGAATGAGGCATGACAGGACCTGTGATCTCCAAGCTGAATTGATCTTTGTATCCAGAAACAACCTGTGTCTTCACATTTACACTTCGTGCCTTACAAAAAATGAAGGGGAAAAAATTATGGTCATCTCTCAAGCTTCTGTCCCTAGCTTAAAACGTGGTCACTATCTTTTCA
Organism: Myotis pilosus; assembly: GCA_036010255.1. Taxonomy (NCBI): domain Eukaryota; kingdom Metazoa; phylum Chordata; class Mammalia; order Chiroptera; family Vespertilionidae; genus Myotis; species Myotis pilosus. The sequence continues at coordinate 1,900,452 of JASKON010000002.1, forward strand.
CTAGGATTTTCCTCTAAGTTATGGAACAAAAGTAGTGACATGAAGAGTGTATAATAATAAAAATGTTTAGTAAATTCGGTCTCCAGTATCCTTTACTCCAAATTGAGATTGTCAGTTTAAGTACATAAAATTTTTTCATATGGTATTCACTCTGATTTAGTAATACACTTTCATTACAGATATTGGTAAAACAAATAAATTGATTCTACAGCTACTAACATTCAGTATATATTTGTTTATATGTATAATTTTCAACAATATGGATATATGGCACCCCTTGCAGATACTGTGGGTTTGGTTCCAGACCACCGCAATAAAGGGCGTACACATGAAAGCGGGTTGTAAATTTTGTGCTGGTTCTGGGTCTTGCTTTCAATTTGTAAAAAACGCAGCATCTGTGAAGTGCAATGAGGTCTACCTGTTCAGTTTATCTTTTCACTTATTCATGATCCGGTTTTTGAGATAATTGAATATTCCTGCCTCTTGAGACAAGCGCCCTGGCCAGTGTGGCTCAGTTGGTGATTTAACTACTGGTCAGGGCACATACCCTGGTTGTGACTTTGATGCCCAGTCGGGCCATGTGCAGAAGGCAATCAATTGATGTTACTCTCTTAAAAAAAAAAAAAATGAGACAACTTTTCTTTATGGCAAAAAAGATTAACACCAAAATTTTTGTTGCCAGTTTTATACTTGGTAAGAAATTTTGTTTTTATATAATTCATATATTTTCATGTAACTCCTTTGGTATAACTACATCAAATGATTTTTTACTGGGAGAAAAAAAAAAGCAACATAAAAATGCAAGTAAATGTCAAAAATTTATCCTATCAAAAAAGAAAAAGTACTTTTTAAGAAGCTAGGTTACTGAATTCCAGTCAAAATAGCAGAGTAGGTAGGTGAACATTGTCCACCCTCTCCCACGACCACATCAAAATTACAACTAAACTAAAGAACCACCATCGTTCAGAACCACCTGAAATCTAGCTGAACAAGTCCTACAACTAAGGACGGACAGAAGCAGCCACATGGAGACTGGCAGGACAATGAAGCTGCGCGACGGCTGGCGGATAAAAGCCAGGATGGTGCCTCAGCTGCAGAGCTCCCCGCTGAGGACGAGGCCCCCTGGGCCAGGCCAGGGCTCTAATGCCAGTAGAGAAGTCCAAGGAACTTCAGGCTGTGAAACCCAGCAGATGTGGCTGAGACTGGCACTGCTGCAGTCCCAGGTGTTGCTCTTTACGGGCCCGCACATATATTTCCTCCCTAAAAGGCTCACTTGTTCTGAGCGCCAGAGCTGGGGCAGAGGCACAAAGGCACCAGAGACATAGAGCCCACACCAAGACACATCCTAATTAAAGCACCAAGGGTTAAAGACAGACTCTTAAAAGCAGCAAGAGAACAGCAGTCAGTTACCTGTGAGGGAGCTCCCATAAGATGGTCAACTGACTTATCAACAGAAACTTTGTGGCCAGAGGCGGTTGGTATGAAATAATCCAAGTGATGAAAAACAAGGACCTACCTCCAAAACTACTTTATCCAGCAAAGCTTTCTTTCAGAATTGAAGAGCAGATAAAGAGCTTCCGAGACAAGGAAAAGCTAAAGGAGTTCATTACTATCAAACCAGTATCACAAGAAATGTTAAAGAATTGCTTTAAGAGGAAGAAGAAAAAATATGACTAAAATAGCAATAACTATACCTATCAATAATTATTTTAAATATAAATAAATGGATTAAATGCTCCAACCTGAATGGATATTAAAACAAGACTCATACATATCCTACCTACAAGAGGGCCACTTAAGATAGAAAGACACACACACTGACTAAAAGATATTTCATTCAAAGGGAAATGAAAAAAAAAAAAAAAAAAGCTGGGGTAGCAATACTTGTATCACAAACACTAGACCTATTTTTTTGTGTGTGTCAAAGTATCTTGTTAAAAAATATATATTTTATTGATTTTTCACAGAGAGGAAGAAAGAGGGATAGAGAGCTAGAAACATCAATGAGAGAAAAACATCGATCAGCTGCCTCCTGCACACCCCCTACTGGGGATGTGCCTGCAACCAAGGTACATGCCCTTGACCGGAATCGAACCTGAGACCCTTCAGTCCGCAGGCCAACGCTCTATCCACTGAGCCAAACCAGTTACGGCCAAAATAGACTTTTAAAACAAAGGCTGTAACAAGATAGGATCCAGTGATTCCATTTCTATTTATCTAAGGAAACCAAAAACAGTAATTCAAAATGACACATGTATCCCTATGTTCTGCAACATTAATAGCCAAGATATGAAAGTAACCCAAGTGTCCATCAATAGATGAATGGTGAAAGATGTGATACATACAAAGAAGGGAATTAGCCATAAAAAAAAGGTGAAATCTTGCCATTTACAACATGGGTGAATCTTGAGTGTATCCTATATAATAATCCTATATAATAAAAGGGTAATATGCAAATTGACCCTAACAACAGAATGACTGGTCACTATGACACACTGACCACCAGGGGAAGACGCTCAATGCAGGAGCTGCCCTCTGGTGGTCAGTGCGCTCCCACGTGGGGGAGCTCTGCTCAGCCACAAGCCAGGCTGATGGCTGCCAGTACAGCAGTGGTGGTGGGAGCCTCTCCCGCCTCCTCAGCAGCGCTAAGGATGTCCAACTGCAGCTTAGGCCTGCTCCCCACTGGCAAGTGGATATCCCCCGAGGGTTCCCGGGCTGCCAGAGGGATGTCTGACTGCCAGCTTAGGCCCGTTCCCCCCTGGGGAGCGGGCCTAAGCCAGCAGGTGGACATCCCCTAAGGGGTACCAGACTGTGAGGGGACACAGGCTGGACTGAGGGACCTCCCTGAGTGCACAAATTTTTGTGCACCAGGCCTCTAGTTATGCTAATAAGTGAGATAAAGAAAGACAAATACCATCTGATTTAATTTATGTGAATTGAAAAAACAAAGAAAAACAAAACAGAAACAGAATAAACTGATGGTTGTAAGGTGGGAGGGGGGAGACAGGTCAAAGAGGGGAAGGGATTAAGATGTACAATTTGCCACTTACAAAGTCACTGGGATGTAAAGCAGAGCACAGGGAGCCGGTCGGTAAGACTATAATACTGTCTGGTGTCAGGTGATCATGAGGCTTATTGTGGCGATCACTTCCGAAGTCACAGAAATGCCTCATCACTATACTGTACAACTGAAACTAACCTACTATTGTGTATCAACCTTAACTGAAAAAGTTATTTTTTTTTAAAAAGAAGCTGCGTTATGAAGATTAGCGTAGGATTACCCTCCAACCCCTTATTACCTTAAGCATTTGCATGGTGGCACCTCGGAAAGCTATCGGGGATAAGAGGGTTGGTGGAAGTCCTGCCTGTGGACCTGAAGTAGCAATTAAGCTCTTACAGTTGATCAAAAAATTTAGCAGCGTAAAGGTGTTTGTTCCCTTCACCAACACAACAGACTCAGGTCTGTGATCCATCTGTACTTCATGTTTCTCCTTACGCCTGAAGATGACAATCAAGGAAATTTCAAGTACAAATCCCATGCCAACGGGAAAAGCAGTTATCTTGATTCTGAATCACCTGGGACCCCTTTCCCAATTCCAAACTGGAAATGCTCGTTATCATGTCTTCACTGCAGTTATAAGGCACCTGGTTAAATCAAAATAACTTGACTTTAACCTGCATTTGCTAGAAATTGACACCTAATAAAACTTTCTTCGCTAGTCAAAAATATATTCTGTTCCCCCCACAAACTTCAACAAAATGGAATGTTTGCTCTTTTTAAAATATAGCTTCTTTGCCCTGCCCGGTTTGGCTCAGTGGATAGAGCGTCGGCCTGCGGACTCAAAGGTCCCAGGTTCGATTCCGGTCAAGGGCATGTATCTGGGTTGCGGGCACATCCCCAGTGGGGGGTGTGCAGGGGGCAGCTGATCGATGTTTCTCTCTCATCGATGTTTCTAACTCCCTATCCCTCTCCCTCTCTGTAAAAAATCAATAAAAAAAAAATATATAGCTTCTTAGTTTATTGGTACTTAGGGTTTTGTTATTTAGTGTCATGATGGTGAATTAATTTTAGTATGATCTTACGATAATTTAAGATTATGGTCAGGCAGGCTAGTGTGGTTCAGCGGTTGAGCATCAACCCATGAACCAGGTCACCAGTTGGATTACTGGTCTGGGCACTTGCCCAGGTTGTGGGATCGATTTTCAGTGGGGGAGTGCAGGAGGCAGTCGGTTGATGTTTCTCTCTCTCTCCCCCTTCACTTCTTCTCTCTCTAAAATCAATAAAAACATATTAAAACCAAACATTTTGGTCAAATAAAACTGTCAGTCAATATTCCATTGCTCACTAACTTAATTCAATGAAAATCAATTCTAGTTAACAGCAAATGAAAGGATACAGCTTGATAGAGAGTATGTCTGGCTTTTTAATTTTATCTTGCACACCCATCTCTTCCAGCCAGGAAAAACTTTCTTCTTCATCTTCATCACTGATTGCTTGCTCCCTAAAAAATTGCTATAGTTAGATTTCCCATTTCATAAAGCTGTTTCCTCTACAAAACTACTGCCCCGAGTCGATAGCCACTGAATGACATCAAAGATTATTTTAGTCACATACTCCCCATGTCCCAAGCTCGTCCCAGATGGTTTCTTCTTTTCATGGCCACTTTCTTTTACTAACGGCAGAGAAAATTCAATACCTACATGAGAAAAAAAAACATAACTGAGTTTTCTTTACTATACTAGTAATTTAAAAAAATTCAACAAATATGCCTTACTTTTAGAGAGTCTGAAATTTGAAAATGTGAGTCTTTATATTTGATTTATTAAGGCAGTAGCTTTCAAACTTTATTTTTTATTTTTCAATTAGTTTACATTCAGTATTGCCTTGTATTAGCAGCCCATAACACACCCATACATACCCATATCTCCTTCAAACAAAAGGTTCAGGAAACAATGCATTCTTACTACATGTGGTATTCTTTCATAAAGTATATACTACTCATTTTTTCATTTTTTAAAAATGCTGATTAAACCCAGTAAATATATCTTATGTCCACTCATGGGTTGACCCAGTTTGAAAACTGTTGTTAAAATGGGTAGGTAATTTGTACTATAAGGAATTTTAAGAAGTGTATATTCAGATAGGGACTATCCAACCCAGTATGTGTTTAGAGATCCGTGAAAGGAAGATGATTAACTTAAAGCAATGTATAAGGAACAGCTTAAATAACTGCTATAAAAAGAATCAGAAAGAAGTAAAATATTTCTTAATATAGTTAAGCCCAGCCAGTGTGTCAACCTAAGAACCAGAAAGTCACGGTTCGATTTCCGGTCAGGGCACATACTTGGGTTATGGGCCCATTTTCCCAGTGGTGGGTGTGTAGGAGGCAGCCGATCAATGATTCTCTCATCATTGATATTTCTCTCTCTCTCTCCCCCTCTCTGAAATCAATAAAAATATGTTTTAAAAAATAATATAGCTAAAACTAATAAAAGACAATTCAACTGAAAAGGGTATTTTTAACTTTCAAGAGAAGAGTTTACTATGTAGTGTGGTATTCTTATTTTAAACTATAATTTTACCTTCATTTTTCATAGCTTCTCTTATACCTCTAGTTGTAGGAGACATGAGAGCCGTGATTACATCATTTCCTGCTAATCCTGATGCACGAAACAGGATAGTAAATTGATAGGTACAAACGTAGAAATAGGGGCAAAGTTTTGTCTTCAGAAGATTATACAAAGAAGTGAAGCTCACGGACCTATGAAGCAAATTTTCTTTTGTTAATTAAACATTTAACTTCACATCTAAAATATAATACTGTGTAATTCAGCTTGATATTCACCCTGATTTGAAACACAACATAAATATTACAGATAATGGTTTTCATTTTTGCCGTTACATACAACTTGGCTTTTAAAGAACTGAAACTGGTCATGGGACTCACTGATAACTTCTACATATTTAAACAGTGTTTACCATTTAAATACTAACCATTGTTTTCTTTAAATAAAATTTAATTGGTACCTTATTGGTAATTATCTTTGTGCAGCTTCTGGTGAGAATGGAAGCAGTCACTGACAAGAATCTTAAAGAATTATGTTTATGTGTATTTACCAAACATTTAAATGAATTTCACAATTGCATAAAGAGTGAATAAGAGCTAACAAGTAAACAATGTAAATGTTGGTTAACAGTTCCAATAAAATCATTCAGGAGGAAGAGCGATCTTTTTACCACTAAATATTTCCACATAATGAATAAAACAGGAAGAGAATACCGCTAAAATGAAAATTCACTATTGGATCATACAAGTTTTTACAAATCTTACCAGTCACTCATTAAAATGCGTTGTAGGGATTCATCATTCGACCAAGGGCTTGTCTTTGCAGACATTTTCCGATCAGCTCCAATCCGAGGGAACAGGGAGAGCCAGGGAAAGGCGGGGTGGAGCCAGTAGACCAGGCTCTGCTGGAAAGCACATCGCAGCTCAGTGCAGAGCTTGGGGTCCTGAAGTCCAGGCAGCGCACAGGTTTGAGCCACAGAAAGATAAACTTTTATTAAAAAGACACTGAATATACCAAACCCTTATCTTCACTGCTTCCTATAGTTAAGTGTTAATAATTGTTATAGGGGCTACAATGTAGTTTATTCTTATTTGGGAGAACCTTTCTTGTCAGCAATTATAGTCTATCCAGCCATACATCACAAGGAACACAAACATAGATGGGAACCTTCTCCTGTCTCTACCATCCTTGAGAAAAATGACTTTGTTATCAGGAGGGTAGAGACTGTGTGTGTGTGTGCATGCATGTAGGTAATAACACATTCAACTGCCCCCCCCCCCCCCCGCCCCGGCCTTGGGCTCTATTTAAAAAGTAGCCAGTGCCCTAGCCAGTTTGGATCAATGGATAGAGCTGAAGGTTCCTGGGTCTGATTCTGGGCAAGGGCACAATCTTGGTTGCAGGGTTGATCCCTGTGTGGGTGTCAACCAATCAATGTGTCTCTCTCACATCAGCGTTTCTCTGTCTCTCCCTCACTACTCTCTTTAAAAATCAATGGGCCCTAACCAGTTTGGCTCAGTGGATAGAGCGTTGGCCTGCGGACTGAGGGGTCCCGGTTCGATTCTGGCCAAGGGCATGTACCTGGGTTGTGGGCACATCCCCAGTGGGAGGTGTGCAGGAGGCAGCTGATTGATGTTTCTCTCTCATCGATGTTTCTAACTCTCAATCCCTGTCCCTTCCTCTCTGTAAAAAATCAATAAAATATACTTTTTAAAAATATAAAAATCAATGGAAAAATATCCTCAGGTGAGGATTAACAACAACAAAGCACAAAAAAGAAAATAAATAGTAGCCAGTAAAAACTGGTAACCCGAATCCCAAATCACCCTTACCAATTTATTAAAAATGAGGTACCAAGGTCTCTTTTAGGTAATCCTCTTGAACCTAGTTTAAGTTGATGAGCTGCTTCAAAGTAATACTATTGCATTTCTCTGAAAACATTCTAGAATTCATCAACTCTAGTCAATTGACAGGACACCATCATTCAGGTAGCATGAGGGAGTGCCTTTAAAAGAGTGCACATTTTGCCAAAACCGGTTTGGCTCAGTGGATAGAGCATCAGCCTGCGGACTGAAGGGTCCCAGGTTCGATTCTGGTCAAGGGCAAGTACCTTGGTTGCGGGCACATCCCCAGTAGGGGGTGTGCAGGAGGCAGCTGATCGATGTTTCTCTCTCATCGATGTTTCTAACTCTCTATCCCTCTCCCTTCCTCTCTGTAAAAAATCAATAAAATATATTAAAAAAAAATAAATAAAAAAAAAATAAGAGTGCACATTTTGTGAGAAAACGAGTAAAGTAACCAGTCTGCCTTTGTAACCCTATTCCTCATTGCTTTTCATTCCTTTTCCTTATATTTTCTTTCTCAAAAGCCTTAGAAAAGAATGGCTTAGTTCAAGAAATGCCCCCCTGCCACACTGACCGTTTCTCAGGATAGGCCTCTAAACTGAATGGCAGTCACCGAGTCTGATGAAAACTACATAAAAGCACCACTTTGGCAGAACAAAATCTCCAAGGGTTTATGTCAAAAGAAAAACTTACTGGAAGGAAAGATCTCTGGCATTTTTGTAAAGGAGTAAAATTTACACTGAACCTGTTCCTTTAAAGCACAGCCCTCTCCTCCCGAATTACCCGTATGCTCGGAGGCAGAGTCACTGCGGCTGCTCGGCAATGCTGGGCGACACCCTGAGCCTCTTCCTGCGCTTTCACGTGATCTGCCCAGGCAAAGGGCTGAGAAGAGGTGAAAAGGAGTCGAGTTTTAATACTCCAGTCCACAGGGAACTCTGGGCTTTCTGGGGAAGGCTTATCAGATGCGGAGAATGATCTGCGTGAAATCTTGCAGAAAACAAAGAACACAAAAATTAGTAGAGTAGCAAGGAAGAAACCGTCAATCTACAGATTTCATGAACACACACGATCGTTGAAACGTCGAAATTTTAAAGAACGTGTAATAAGTAGCATAGGTAATATACTACACACCATGCAAAAGTCTGTGAACAGTAGCTATCTCTGGGAAGTAGGCATTTTTTGGAGGTGGTGGCGGGAGAGAGACAGTTCACTCTTTAGTGTGGATAGTTCTATACAGTCTAGTTACAAAAGGCATGTGCCGCCCAGCTGCTGGCTCGGGGGTTGAGCGGTCACCTATGAATCGGAGGCCGCTGGTGCAAGTCCCAGCCAGGGGACATGCCTGGGTGGTGGCTCCGTCCCCAGCGGGGGGCATGCAGGGAGCAGCCAATTGATGAACTTTCTTTCTCATCAGTGTTTCTCTCTCTCTATCCCTATCACTTCCTCTCTCTCTAAAAATCATTGAAAAAAAATATACAAAAAGACATGTTATTTTCATGATCACAATGAAAGAAATAAAAACGATTACTAATGTTGCTATCAACGCAGACATCGTCTGAGTATTTTACAAACACCCTCTGAGCCACTCAAACTCTGAACCGGGGCTAAGCGGCCCCTGGCTGTGGAGAACACGGGGAACGACATTCTCACATCACAAGGACTTTCTCAGGTGACGTCACGAACAGCAGGGAGAGGGGACATTTCCGGTAGGTCCGGTGAAGGCCTTTTCTTCACCAGGAAGGGAGACTGGTCCCGGGGGCGAGCTCGCTGTCTCAGGACCACTGTGCCCTGGTGGGACCATCACAGCACAAGGACGTGGGGAGTGGAAGCGGGCTTGTGCATGTGTGCATGTGCGTGTGCGTGCATGTGTGTGTGTGTGCGTGTATGTGCATGTGTGCGTGTATGCGTGTATGCGCGCGCGTGTGTGCATGTGTGTGTGCGTGTGTGTGCATGTGTGTGTGTGTGCATGTGTGCGTGTATGCGTGTATGCGCGCGTGTGCGTGCATGTGCATGTGTGTGTGCATGTGTGCGTGTGTGTGCATGTGCATGTGCGGGTGCGAGTGCGAGTGCAGGGTAGCAGTGGTGCGGGTGTCAGCATCCTGTGGGGTGACGAGGGGACGTGAAGACTCCGTGAAAAGCTAAGTCCCGCAGCGGCGGCATCCGCAGGGGGAGGAGGAGGACGGCGGGGCCAGGCGCCCACCCGCGCCCTCCGCCCCGCGAGGCGTCCGCTGCAGCTGCACAGCCGACGGCCGAGGCGCTACCTGGAGGGAGTCGGCGGGCGCCGTTCCTTCGGGCTCCTCCTCCCGCGGCAGGTCCGGCTCCCGGCGAGAACCTGCGGACTGGGCGGAAGGCGCCGTGTGAGCTGCCCGCGGCACACGCTCCCCGGGCCCGTGCGGCCCCGCCCCGGCCGGCCCCCCGCTGCTCCGAGTCGGACGCGGACGGCCGAGGGCGCGGCATCCAGCACGGCCGCGCCGGCGCCGGGCCCCGGGGGCTGCTCCCCTCCAGCCCCACGAGCGCCGCTGCCCGAGCGCCGCCCCCTCGGCCCAGCGCGGAGCCCCCCGCCCGCCGGCCCCCACTCACCGGGCTCGGCGCCCGGGGCGGCCCGTCCCGAGGCTCCGCGGCGGCCCGCGGCCGGTTGTCCAGGCGGGCGAAGGGGTTCCTGCCCGCCGCCGGATAGGGGCGCAGGGGCAGCCCGGCCGCCAGAGCGGCTCGGCGGGGCGCCGGCTCGGGCCGCCCCCCGGGGGAGAGCGCGGCCCCCCGGCTCCGGGCCCTCTTCCGCCGCAGCCGCAGGGTCGCGGGCGGCCTTCTGAAGCTGGGCGAGTAGCCGGGCACCGAGGCCATGGCGCGCGGCGGCCGCCCAGCACCGAGCGGCCACCACAGGCGCTTCCCGCGCGCGCCGGCCCCGCCCCGGCGTGATCCCGCCCCCGTGTCGCGCGCGTGCGCCCTGGGCCGCCCCGGCGTGGCCCCGCCCCCGCCCCCGCCCCGCCGCGCGCTCCGCCCCGCCCCCGGGCCCGCTGGTGCCGGGCGCCCCCTGGCGCTGCTGCGGTCGCGTCCGGTCGCCGGCGGAGCGGGCGCCGCGGCCCTCCCCGTGGACGCCGGGGCGTGACGAGCCCGGCCGCCGCCCGGGGAGGAGGAAACGCTAGGCGGGGGTGGAGGGGGCCGCAGCCGGCGAGAGGGCCTGGGTGCCCCGCCCGCAGACCGACCGACCGGCCGGCCGACGGGGCCCAGCCCGCCCTCGCGCCCCGCGCCGTGGGCGTCCGAGGAAACGGTCACGCCGTGGGCGCCCGGGGCCGGAGGGCCGGGTCCTCGGAGGCCGGCGGAGACCCTAGGCCAGCGGGTGAAGGACGCGCCTCGGTCCGCCGCCCGGACGGCGTGGGCGGGGCCGGCGCGCTGACGGGCAGCGCTGACGGCCTATCAGGAGGCAGCGTGGCTTCGGCCCAAACGCGCGTTCTTCCTGGAAAGAGGGTTATCTCGGAGGCAGCTGCACAAACAGGCACTGAGACGGCTTCCAGGATATTCCCTCCAGGTGTTAATTACAGACTTGTCCTGGCTGTTTGTACATTAACTTTTCAAATACGTCTCAGGTATTTGAAAGAAATAACCACCTCTCAGACGGCAGGAAAGCATGCTTAGGAGGGAGCAGCTTGCTTTCATCTTCCTTGACTTTCCTGAACCATTTCCAGGAAACTCTGCCTTCAAATACCGGAATGGGTTCATTCAGCTGGGATCTGGGAGAGGAAATTAAAACTGAACAACTTGCTTTTTCCTTCCTTGCTTTTTCTGAACGCCTTCCATGGAGACTTTGGCCTCGTACGGCGGGATGGGTTCGTCCAGACGAGGCCTGCGGGAGAGACGGTCAGACCGGCAGACTCAGGCTGGGCGCGGAGACCTGCGCATGCCGTCGCATCACTTTAATGCGAACTTGTCCGCTGGTGTGTCCACCACCAAAAGTCGTTAATTTTTTATAATGTTTTTGACTTAGAAACACTGATGTGAGCGAGGCGCGGGTGGCTGCCTCCTGCAGCCCCGGGAGGTGTCTCGCCCCCGACCCTGGGCACGTGCTGGCGGGAACTGAACCCGCGGCCCGGGTGCCCAGGATGACGGCCGACACAAGTGGTTCCATTTCAAAGGGGAAATCAGCTCCCTCTTTTTGATAAATAGATAAAAAAAACTTTAACTTTTCCCGCTTCTCCAGCTGTATTTCAGCTTGCTCTGGGAGGGGCGATGAGGTAGGTGTGGAAGGAGTGAGGAAAACTCAGGGACACTTACTGGTGTGTCACCCGGAGAAATGCTAGCGCCCTCGCGGGCTTGGCTCGGTGGACAGAGCGGGGCCTGCGGACTGAAGGGTCCCGGTTGGATCCCAGCCAAGGACATGTGCCCGGTTTCGGGCTGGATCCCCAGTGGGGGGCAGCCGATCAATGATTCTTTCTCATCATTGCTGTTTCTCTCTCTCTTTCCCTCTCCCTTCCTCTCGGAAATCAATAAAAAAATGTTAGAGAAATGTTAAGGAGCAGCTTTTTAAACAAAATACTAAAATGTGGAGGCAATAGGTGTGCTGTGAAAGCTGAAACAAAAATGCCAGCCTTATCCCCTTGAGAACAGGAGAATTACCAATGATTTGGTAATTCAGCTTACCTAAAAACACCAGTTGCTAACTTCTCCATCACATCTTTTAAGACACGTAGCTGGAAGAACAGTTAAGGTGGCAATGCGAAAGACAGAAGTTTAAAGAAAAGCAATCAGCCGAAGATGCTAGGCAGTTCACTTTAAAAAAAAATTTTGTACTCTCAAAATTAAAAAATTGTTACAGAAATTCTGTAAGCTGTCAAATTTCTCTTAAAAAAGGGGGGGGGGATGGGAAATACGAGAGCGGTGGTAACGTAATAGAGCCTAAACTCCTAAAAACAAGTGATGACAGACGCAAGCCGACTGCCTGTCCTAAGGAATGACTAGGTGTTTTCCAAAGAGACGGTAATGGAATGGTGTCAGGGTTTCACTTCAGCCCCACTTATGTGACTTTGTTAAAAACACCACTTACTGGGGGTGCACATTCATTTACGAAATGGCCAGACTCCAAATTTGTGTGCACGAAAGTTAATAAACTGTTCGTGTGACATTTGCAACTAAGAGAGTCAGAAAACTAACATTTTAAGGAATCTAGTCATTTAATTGAAATTTGAATACTAGAATTGAGAGTCTATGACTCTATGTACTTGCTAGCACTGGAGAACTATTTATGATCATAATTGGAAGGAGAACTCTGTTAAATCACAAGCAGCAACACCTGGGAGAGGCTTGCATAAGTGAGACTAAAGTCTGATTTAGGACTTGAGAAAATGTAAATTAAAAACTATGAACATAAGACATTTTAAAGATTTTTTTAAGGGACCTAAAGAATATGGATTTTGCCGAAACCGGTTTGGCTCACTGGATAGAGCGTCGGCTTGCGGACTGAAAGGTCCCAGGTTCGATTCCGGTCAAGGGCATGTATCTGGGTTGCGGGCACATCCCCAGTAGGAGATGTGCAGGAGGCAGCTGATCGATGCTTCTCTCTCATCGATGTTTCTAACTCTCTATATCTCTCACTTCCTCTCTGTAAAAAATCAATAAAATATATTTTAAAAAAAGAATATGGATTTTACTTATTTATACTATAAATTCTCTTTCTACTTCTGTTAATGAAATTGCCAACAGTATGCATAAGAGAGAGTATTTGTGCTGTGTATTTTTGATTTTTGAAAACAACATCATTTCATTTAAACGTGTTACGTGTCAACATGGTCCATGGGTTTGTTGAATAGGTTAAAGTCATGTCTGGAGGGGAAGGGAGGGCAGCTGAGAGAATTAAGTGACAGGCTAAGCAGCCATCCTGTATTATGACATGTAAAATTCAAAATATGCTACTACTTTTAATACATGTTGTTCCTCTGTTGTTAATATGGAATGGTATTCTTGATTACTATAATGTCATTGGATATTTAAGTTGCTTTAAATTGAAATTCAAACACAATTCTTCTAGAAAGTTAAAGATTTAGTTTATTTTCTAAATTTAATAGGAAAATATTTAATCAGAAATAGTTTAATCTCATTCACTCGCTACATTAAGGGACTTTTCTGATTTTGAAATGTGCTCTTTAAAACTCAACTACGCACACACTAAGGAAACCCTAACTGAAGGCTCTGCACCTCGGACTTGCTCCTAGACCAGTGATGGCGAACCTATGACACACGAACTCATTTTTTTTGGTTGATTTTTCTTTGTTAAATGGCATTTAAATATATAAAATAAATATCAAAAATATAAGTCTTTGTTTTACTATCGTTGCAAATATCAAAAACTTTCTATATGTGACACGGCACCAGAGTTAAGTTAGGGTTTTTCAAAATGCTGACACGCCGAGCTCAGAAGGTTCGCAGTCACTGGCCTGGGGCTGCCCTTGTACACGTCACTCACGGAACTGCACACTCAGCGCCACGGAAGGGAGCCAGCGAGGCCAGCATGGGGCTCTTCACGCACACGGACACTTAAGTTACGAGGACTTATTTTTTACCCAATTTCTTAAAAATGTTACCAAGTGCAGCTGCCTTTAGGACAGTCATCTTAGAAATAAGGGGTTTATCTGTAAGTTCACCTTGCTCTAAAGAGGTTTGGACCTTTCTTTTGGAACAGCTTTCAGATTCTCATGAAAACTTTTCATTACTTTTACTCAAACTAGAATGATTTGGCTTCCTTTGCCAGATTTGTCTCCGAGGAACTTCCATTTAAAAAAATCAAACTCATCCTCAGTTGATGAAGATTTCCTAGCATTGGTAATCTTAAAAACACCCCCAAACTCTTTAACTGAGACGTGTGTCCTGAAACGCTGTGCACAGTGGAGCCACCGCAGGTGTAAGAACGCCAGCTCTCACGGTGACGCGAGTTTCCATAAGCCAGGGCCGAACCAAAACAAACTCGCCCGTGGCACTACGGCTCATCTCCCGTTCAGAAACAAGCGAGACTGCCTGGGCACAATTCCGGCCCGGCCACTCGCTAGCTGAATCCCTGGACCTGTATTAATTAACCTTTCTACAATTCAGTTCCTTCACCTGTGAACTAGGAATGATAATACTATTATACCTCGGGGTGGTTTCAATATTTAAGTAAATTAATACCTACACAGCCTGTGGAACATTGTTTGGCATGATTAATGAAAGTTAGCTATTATTTATTAGTACCATTTTTTTAAAAAAAATATATTTCATTGATTCTTTACAGAGAGGAAGGGAAAGAGATAGAGAGCTAGAAACATCGATGAGAGAGGAACATCGATCAGCCACCTCCTGCACATCTCCCACTGGGGATGTGCCCGCAACCCAGGCACATGCCCTTGACCGGAATCGAACCCGGGACCCCCCAGTCCGCAAGCCGACGCTCAATCCACTGAGCCAAACCGGTTTCGGCTATTAGTACCATTATTAAAGAACTTAATTATGATAATGCAAGGTAAATGTCAAGTCAGAAACTCAAGTCAGTAGAAAAAAAGGATATAAAGGTATTTTCCTTGTTGGACATTTGACAAATTCCAGACTTCGTCGTTAAGGAACGCCACCGTTGCTCCCTTGAGGAAGAGGTAGTGGCTGTCTGGAGGATCCAGCTTGGACAGAATGCAGAAAGACTGGTCAGCACTGAGCTTAACAGCAGAAAGAGGACTGGTATCTTGAGCCAGAAAAATTCTACACAAACTAAATAATACCCAAATCACAAATAACCAGCACACAAACTTAATAACAATCTGTGAATCATGTTTTCTTTTGCATTTCATTCTCCAAAATGATGAAATAGCAAGGTCAGATGCAAGGCCAGCCAGAAACCTGATGATGCAGTAGTAGAGTGTGTGTTAGATTTCTGGCTGCTACTTCCCAGTCATTTTCATGAGGATGTCAGAAAATCATGAAGACTGGTATATGAAAATTATGGTATTCGCATATCAACCATGATAAAAATATTTAATTTCAATTCTATTAAGAAATGTATTTTTGGGAGGCTGTGTAATAAAAGTCTAATATGCAGATTGACCGAATGGCAGAACAACCAGTCGCTATGACATGCACTGACTGCCAGAGGGCAGACGCTCAATGCAGGAGCTGCCCCTGGTGGTCAGTGTGCTCCCACAGGGGGAGCACTGCTCAGCCAGAAGCCAGGCTCATGGTTGGTAAGCGCGGCTACGGTGGCGGGAGCCTCTCCCGCTTCTGCGGCAGTGCTAAGGAGCAATGAGCCAAGCGGTAAGGAGCAGCAAGGAGGCGGGCAGTAAGGAGCCGGGGTCCTGGACTGCAAGAGGGATGTTTGACTGCCAGCTTGGACAGACATTCCCGAGGGGTCCCAGACTGTGAGGGGGTGCAGGCCGAGCTGAGGGACCTACCCCCAGTGCATGAATTTCGTGGACCGGGCCTCTAATAAACATACACACACACACACACACACACACACACACACACACACACACATTCCAATTAGAACAATTAGGAAATTGTGATAATTTTATATAGAAATATTTTGCTAAGTATATGTCAGTGTTTGTTACTAAGAAAAAATCCTTGCTCTGGCGTGGTTGGTTGCAGCATTGGCCCACACACCAAAAGGTTGCAGGTTTGATTCCCAGTCAGGGCACATATGGGAGGCAACCAATTGATGTTTCTCTTTCATATCAATATTTCTCTCTTTCCCTTCCTCTCTCTCTCAAATCAATAAAAAAAACATATCCTTGGGTGAGGATTAAAAAAATCCTATTTCAAATATTAAATTCAGAAGTCACTGCATCCAAACTCCTAAACAATTTAAATGAACTCCTCTACTAAGCACTTTTTCAACATTTTGGCCAACATGTAGCTAAAGTGTAAAAACTACCTTTCTTTAAAAAAATAGGGTATAATTCAGAATTTACACAAATTTGGCCACATTTTGCCTTCAAAGACCTAGGCATTATTCTTTGTTAACTGTACCCTTTGGTGGAAGAGTCATGCTTTACTGTTTCTAGTCGTACCTGCAGGTTTTCTTCTGTCGTCACCCAATGGCCTCCGACACCCAGAAGTGTGAGGATATCATGCTTATGTGGTAGTAGTTGTAATTCTGCAGCTGGTTCATCATCTTTACTATATAATCTCACTTACAAGGGAATAGTTAAAAAAAGAGAGTAAAGAAATACGTATTTTAGTCATCTGATGAAAATTTATTCTTCAAACAAGTTCTCTTTCCTTTTTAATGTAGGAATGAGAAAGCATTTCTTTAAGAAAAAGTCAACACAATGTATTCAGACACCTTAAAAATATACTTTTGCATTAAAACTGGTCATAAACTTTACTCCAAATTTAATTATAAGTGAAATAACTAAAGAAAAATAGTGTTTTTCAGCCCTGGCTGGTTTGGCTCAGTAGATAGAGCATTGGCCCTTGGACAGAAGGGTCAAGGGTTTGATTCTGGCCAAGCGTGCGTACCTCAGTTGCAGATCCCCAGTTGCAGACCCCCAACCAGGTGCGTGTGGGAGGCTCTCACATCAAAGTTTCTCTCTCTATATCTCTCCCACTCCCTTCCACTCTCTAAAAATCAATGGAAAAATATCCTTGGGTGAGGATTAACAACAACAACAAAAAACAAAAGTAAAACAACTACGAAGAAAGTCTTTTTTTCATTTGAGAACCAGGCAAGGTAATGCAACATGGAACTAAGTCTGATAGTTTTAACCATAACATCAGTCGCTTGATACTTTGGGAAAAGTTGACCTCTGATTAAGGAATGCATAGACTCAAGATGGTCATACTTTGACATAATTATTGAAATTTCAACTTGAGAAGCTAAGGAAGTATACATTCGCTTCCACTGAAAGATTTTTTTGTAGTGAATTTAAAATCCTGAAAATACTGGCAAAAAGAAGCACATATGATGGCCGCATGTAGCTGTATTCACCGCGATTCTCACGGTAGAGGATAAATTCTAACGAAGTGTAAGCAGAATGCCTTTGCAGATGGTAAAACCTATCCTTTAGGTGAGATGGCACGACCTAACTGTACAAATTAGGTGCTAAACAGCAAAAGTGCAAGGAGGGTGAAAGTGGAACAGAATTCTCTTCGTTTTTTGAATAGAGACTGTATAAGTCAACCAGCCAGAGAGGGCCGTATATAGCAAAAGCATCTGGCTGAGACTAAACTAATGTGCATCATGTGGGAACCATGGAAGAGATCATGTTTGTAGATTCTTGTAGGGATACTTCAATCCAATCCTATACTTTAAAAGGCAAGCATGCTCTCTCTTCCAGACAGAGTTTAAAATGGGATAAATTGAAGAAGTGCCAATTTAAATATGAAAGTTTAAAAGAACCCAAAACTAAACAGCAATTTAATAAATATGTTAAAAATTATTTCCTGAAAAAAATATGTATTTAAAAAAATTATATATATATAGATTGATTGATTTCAGAGAGGAAGGGAGAAGGAGATAGAAACATCAATGATGAAAGAGAATCATTGATTGGCTGCCTTCTGCACACCCCACACTGGTGATTGAACCTGCAACCCAGGCATGTGCCCTTGACCAGAATCGAACCTGGAACCCTTCAGTCTGCAGGCCAATGCTCCATCCACTGAGCCAAACCAGCTGAGGCTGTTTTGTTTTTCCTAAAATTCAGCCGTGACACTAAAATTGCACAGACTACTGATTTAGTAAAGCACCTACCTCCAGCGTCCAGGACAATATCGACTCCCAGGCCCCCTGTTTCTTCTAAACAGCTTTCAGCAACGTGGGCTTTCCCGCTGGACACGTCGATCACTCGGGCTGCAAAGGACAGGAAGTCAGGCAACTGCACTGCTCTCTGTGTGATCAGCACCAGCCAGAGGGAAAGCAAGAGCAAGCATCTGTTCTCTGACGTGAACTAACGGCTTCAAACAATTACTGAATCCATGCCGAAACCGGTTTGGCTCAGCGGATAGAGCGTCGGCCTGCGGACTGAAAGGTCCCGGGTTCGATTCCGGTCAAGGGCATGTACCTGGGTTGCGGGCACATCCCCAGTAGGAGATGTGCAGGGGGCGGCTGATCGATGTTTCTCTCTCATCGATGTTTCTAGCTCTCTATCCCTCTCCCTTCCTCTTTGTAAAAAATCAATAAAATATATTTAAAAAAAAATTACTGAATCCAAATTATACTTTGTTCTCATCCAACCCGATATTGGTAAGGATCCATTTAAATGAAGGGACTGGCATATTCAATAAAATAAAATATAAGCATTTTGTGGCTAGCGTGTCCCAAGGCTGGTCTGTTTACACAGGAGACTGTCCTCTGTACCTTATATTGCCAGAACTGAGGACCTATAAAACCAGAGGTATATGTACATTAAGACATGATCTGAAAGATTAAGTAATTTTTAAGTATGTTCAGATTTAATAGAGTTTAGAGCTAAGCAGTACAAAATCTATTTGGGCGACATAATACTTCTCTATTAGAGGCTGTTTTCTTCTTTCTCAATCACAGAACTCCCCGCACCTCCCCTACCTGCGGTTTCCCGTTAGCCATAGGGCTGCTGAGGACTCAGTGATGTTATCCATACTAACAACCAACAACCACTGTTGCCTGCCGGCCTGCTCAGTTACACTCCGCTCATCCTCTTTCTCTTCATCTGTTAAACTCCAGTGTTCACTCTGTGACTCCAGTCTATTAAATTCCATTCCTCTCTTTCTCTTTTCCTTTTTCAATCTATTTCCTCTCTCCACTTGCTGTCCAGATAAGTTCACTCTTTTCAAGGCCTCTGAGTCTCCTCCACGCCCTATTCATCATGAACTCTATCTGATGTGCGCTTCTGTGTAAGTGGCCACCCCTTCCTCGAACATCACAGAAAACAGACAACTTTAGAGGTAAACCGCTGGGTAAGGCCGGCAGAGAAACATACCAAGGATGCCAAACACACTGATTTATTAACTGAAACCAGAGGCACCAGGTATTTCTAAATTGTTTCAAAGTTCACCTCATTCAAACTTGGCTAAGTTGATAACAATGGGACAAAGAAGAAGAAAAAAATAGGTTTAAAAAACAAAATAATTAGCCCTAACCGGTTTGGCTCAGTGGATAGAGCGTCGGCCTGCGGACTCAAAGGTCCCAGGTTTGATTCCCGTCAAGAGCATGTACCTGGGTTGCAGGCACATCCCCAGTCGGGAGTGTGCAGGAGGCAGCTGGTCGATGTTTCTCTCTCATCGATGTTTCTGGCTATCTCTCTCCCTTCCTCTCTGTAAAAAAATCAATTAAAATATATTAAAAACAAAACAATTCATTAAAACTATTACTTGAGTAAACTTAGACTTAGCACAGACACTAAGTGCATTTTAAAAGGTGCTGCGCCTCCCAGGTTTTGTTTGAGTCTGTGTTGAGTGGGGTTACGCACCGAGAGCAGGCCTGAGTCCTTCCAGGTGCTGCCTGTCTTCCGGGCTGCAGGCTGTGGAAATCACTCTGGCTCCTCCGTGGTGCGCCAGCTGAATAGCTATTGTCCCAAGCGCCTGTGTGGAAACACACACAGTAGGCTCACACACATGGGGCAGAGCCACCTCTAAATTGTCCTACAGGCTCTTCAATGACGTGTAAGACGTTAGTGGTGCTTCCGTACATTTCTAAATGTTATCTGACAGCAGAGGGAAAAGCAATACGGAGAAGCTAAGCAGGATCTAACAGCTCATTGACTGCCTTCCTCAGAGGGGCAGAGAGCGCCTGGGCCCTGCTCTCACCCAGCCTCATCAGAAATGCTTTCCAGGACGGAGCCGAGCTAGAAAGCAGCTCTGGGGTGAGAAAGGGGCCTTCCAGGGGCTTCTGCAAGTCCAGGGAGCACGCGGGAGGGCCACGGCACCTCAGCCCTCAGCCCCGTCCTTCCTTTAGCTGACCTGGGGGGCCGGGGGGGGGGTAGTCCGGGAAGGTCTGCTGTCCCGGTGTGAGCACCGGGCTGAGAGCACTGCTGAGGACAGTTCTGGCTTTTTTCAGAGAAGCATTTCAGCAACCGCCAGATAGAAAGTAAAACTGTGAAAGCACCCAGGTTTTGTAACGTTTGTATAATTTATATGTATACATACATGTTTTAATCCTCACCTGAAGGATATGTTTTTATTGATTTTAGAGAAAGAGAGGGAGAAGGGAGAGGGAAAGAGGGAGGAAGAGAGAGAGAAAAAGAGAGAGAGAGAGAGAAACATGGATGTGAGAACTATCCATCGGTTGCCTCCTGTACGCCCCTGACTGGGGATCAAACCTGAAATCTAGGCACGTGCCCTGACCAGGAATCGAACCCACAACATCTTGGTGTATGGGATGATGTTCCAATTAACTGAGCCACCCGGCCAGGGCAGATTATAATATGTTTTTATGTATTTGTTTTTAGTGTAGAATTATTTTTTTGATGATGCAGGTAAAATAAAGTAGCACATATCTGCATCTATAAATGCAACACCTTGTTAACATAAGTGTAAATGTGAGGGATAGGATATGAAGTTGGTAGGGAGTTCTGAGGTATGGCTTCAAAGACTTCATGAGCTATTTCAGGCTTTGTGTGACTGGCATGAAAATATTTGTTTGCTTTTGTAATTACTAGCACATTCAAAGTAAGAAACACAGCGAGTCTGACTTTTATCTTATTGATAAAAGCTGCTTATTTTCACAAAATAGGAATTTGGTAAAAAATATAAAAATCAGTGACTAAGCTACTGGCAAAGAGTTATGCTAGCAAATGGAGGGCCCGTTCCTACGTTACTGCGCTTTGGCCTGTTTCTGAGCAAACTGTTAGCACCTACGCTGGCTCCGTCCATGATCAGCACCCACTTCCCGGGGGAGAGCTGCGAAAGGTAGTGCAGAGCGGTGTAGGCTCGCACCCCGTCCCGGACGGTCCCAGCGGCTTCTGTCCACGACACTTTCTCTGGCTTGTGAACTATCACAAAGAACAGGAAACAATCCGTTAGCAAGTCCCGTGGGCGTTGGCTCCTGGGCCTGGGCATTCCCACCAGGGCCCTGGGCCTGGCCTCCACGCCTACCGCGCGGTTCCCGCCCAAGCGTAAGCCCCTCACCCACAGCCTCGTCTTCCACCAGAGGTCACTTCTCTTTTTAAATTGATATGATTGACATCAGAGGTCACCACCATCCTAACTTAATTTCTTATTTGCTACCATAGTTTAGTCCTCCAGTATTCATTCCTAAATAAGGTAACTCAGTTCTGCCTGGTTCTAAGCTTTACCTAGATGCAGCCATATCCATACACATTATTTTCTGTCTTGCTTTTTATGCTCGACATTGTTTTTAACACACTCCTACTCTGGTTATCTGTTCTCCAGTCGGGGAGCGGCTGTGTGGTGTCTGTTTCGGGGCGATGATAAACAGTGCTCTTGGGGAAGAGATAGTGCTACACGGGTGCCCACTGCCTCTAGGCCAGGGGTGGGCAAACTTTTTGACTCGAGGGCCACAATGGGTTCTTAAACTGGACCGGAGGCCGGAACAAAAGCATGGATGGAGTGTTTGTGTGAACTAATATACATTCAAAGTAAACATCATTACAGAAAAGGGTACGGTCTTTTTTTTTTTTTTTTTTAAGTTTTATTCATTTCAAACGGCTGATCCGGCCCGCGGGCCGTAGTTTGCCCACTTCCTCTAGGCGGTTCTCTCAGAAACAGAACCCTCAGGTCCCGGTTACCTGCCACTTCGCCACACCCGCCCAAGGGGCTGTGTGAGCTCCTCTCCCACAGCTGTGTACTAGGTAAAGTGAGAAAGGATTGCTTGTGCTGTGAAAAGGCATTAAAACAGCCAAACATACTAAGCTGATTAGCGCGTCATTAGGCATGTGCTACACAGTGTGGTGCTGTCACCATCCTTGGAGCCTTGGCCTGAGTGTACATTCCTACCATCCAGTGGGTGTGGAGAGGTTTTCCTCGGATTTTAATTTGCTTTTCCCCAGTACTGATGAAGGCAAGCATCCTGCCGTGTTTCTGGGCCATTTGTTCAAGTGTGTCATCAATTTTTCTTTGTATTGTCTTTTTCTTATTATAGGAATTTTTTATATATTCTAAATGAATTATTTGTTTATGCATTATAAATATTATTTTCAACTCTGGCTTCTCTTTTCAATCTTTTTAAGTGTCATTGAAAAATAGAAATGTATCAGAATGACCTTTTAAAACATAAATAACATCCTAACACTTCTCTGCTTGGAAGCCATCCATGGCTTTCCACTGCACTGGGAACAAACGCAAACTTCTAATACAATTTATTTGTAATTTAAAAACATTTTAAATGTATTGATTTTGAGAGAGAGAGAACCATGGATTTGTTGTCCCACTTATGTATGCATTCATTGGTTGATCCTGGTATGTTGACCAGGGGACCAAACCTGCAACCTCTGCATTGGTTAGGACCACACTCTACCCAGTGAGCAACCCGGCCCGAGAGCTCTATCGAGCTGAGCTGACCATCGAGCTGCTCCTCGTGTTTCATTACTGAGTGTTCGTTTTGTCTTTACTCTGCACACTGAGTGTGATCTTCTCACAGTGCAGTCAATCCTTTCTCACGTTACCTCAAAGCCCGTTGTATAACACTTTCCATAGCCTCTACCAGCCCTTTCAATGTTTCCTGATGGCAGCGTCCTCATTGCTTTTACCGACAACTAGCGCCATCTAGTGGGGAAGCCGAGCATCCACATATACACGGTGAAAATGTTACAACAGACAAGCAAGGCGGTGAAACAGCAAAACGTAAGCTAATTAGCATGTAATTAATCATGTGCTACATAACGATGTTTGTCACCAATGGGTCACATATATGACGGTGGGGTCACATATAATTACATAAAATCATAATGGAGCTGAAAAATTCCTACTGCATAGTGACCACTTACAAAACCCATTCCTCACGTTTGTGGTGATGCCGGTGTAAACAAACCTAGCACACTGCCAGGTATATAACAGTACAGCGTAGCCCTGGCCAGTGGTTAGAGCGCTGACACACAGACCTAAGGGTCTCAGGTTCGATTCCCAGTCAAGGGCATACACCTCGGTTTGATCTTTGGTCCTGGTAGGGGGTTTGTGTGGGAGGCAACCAATTGATGGGACTCTCTCATGTCTCTCTCTCTCTCTCTCTCTCTCTCTATCTCCCTCTCTCTGTCTCTCTCTCTCTCTACCTCTCTAAAAATCAATGGGAAAAATATCCTCAGGTGAGGATTAAAAAAAAAACTAGACTGCGATGATGGGTGTATAACTCTTTAAATATATTAAAAACCACAGACTCCTACACTTTAAATGGGTGCATTATATGGTATGTGGTTTAAATCTGGCTGAAAGGATGAGTGTGCATTCTTTTAGCCAGATTTTGACAGACCCAGATTCCTGCTCTGTACTTAAATTCCAAAAGATAGAAGAAAAAGTACAGCACATACAGTATGTACAGTACACCACACTGGATAATGGTAACAAACAACTATGTGGGTTTAGGTATTTACTATTTTTTAATTGTTATTTTAGAGTGAACTCTTTCTACGGATAAAAAAAAGTTTGCTGTAAAGTAGGATGCTATGTATACCTGCAGCAGCCTCGTACATCTCGTGCTCACCACGTCTCTTGATTGCATCACGCTATCTTGTGCTGGTGTGATCGCATGTTTTGTGAAGTGATGTGCTGTACAGGCTTGTAGCCCAGGAGCAACGGCTGCTCCTACCACACAGCCCAGGTGTGTAGAAGGCTATGCCATCCAGCTGTGTTCCAGAGCCTCTAGGATGTTCGCCTGACAGTGCACTTGCCTCATTTCTCAGGTTGCATCCCCCTCGTTAAGTGGTGCATGACTATCATTAATTTGTCTGAGACCATGTTGCTAACAGTTTGAATGTCAGACATTCCATGGCTGATACACAGACAGGCCATCTTGAGGGCACCTAGGTTCCTCCATTAGTGCTTGTTTAGTTTACACACAACTTACTTACATGGAATTTTGGGGAACACGTTCCATCTTAATAATTGGGATTACCATTTTCATTAAAAACACACACACAAGTGGTCCTTAAAAAAATACTAACAGTAATACAATTATATTTAAGATCGCAATGGCTCTGAAATTGCATTGTTAGATAACGCTAAATCATTTTCTATGCATTTGTACCAATTTATGCTTTTATGTGCATAAAAGGTCCCACTGCTGCACATCCTTGCTGACCCTCGGAATGGTCAGATTTTATAACTGTCCGTCCTGTGGTGCATAATGACATCTCTAAGTGGTTTTAATTCGCTTTTCCCTGATTGCTAAGGAGATGCCGGGACTTTTCACAATGGCTTCATGCAGTATGTCTGTGTTTATATTTCAATTTAAATATTCAAGTAAATTAATATAAGAAAAATTAAAAATTAACATTTCACTTAAACTGAACACTTATCAAAATATATTAGCAATAGCAACCAAAGACAAGTGTTCTTGGTTCTTTCCTGTCTCAGACTCTACATGGATTTTCTAGATTTAAAAAGAAATTTGATTTGTTGATTTTCGAGGGAGACATCGATTTGTTGTTCCACTTATTCATGTATTCACTGGCTGATTCTTGTAGGGGCCCTGACCGGAGATCGAACCTGCAACTTTGGTCTATTGGGATGACGCTCTAACCAACTGAGCTAGCTGGCCAGGGCTAAAATTAATTGTAAATGAACATTTCCAATTTCAATTAATAACCAAGCATAAAAAAATATAAATTTTTTATTGGGAATATAATTTTAGAGAGAGAAACTTCTTTTCAAACCTCTAACCAGGAGCCGTGTGAATGAAACTTAAAGGTCTCTATTCTGTTTAGTATGAGTATAAATTTTACGATACGAAATTATAAACTCGTGGTAGTCACATGACCAGCCAACCGTTACTTCCTGTGCGCGCTCACAGTAGATACAAAGAAATGACGATGCTGCTACACACTCCAGCGAAGTGAGTTACCGAACCCCGCACCTGAACTGCACATACCCAAGTAGTGCTCGTGCACCCGCACAACCTCACAGAGCCCAGGGTCTTCAGAATCCAGGGGGAGGATCCCTGAAAGGAAACAATATTTAAAGTAAATAAATATAAACACAGACATGCTGCGGACGGCGACACAGGGAAACCATCTCCGAGGGAGTGGCTTCACTGTAAGGAGCGGCGGCGTTAGCCCCATCTCGTCCCGCGGGCTGCGGGGAAGGCGCGGGAATCACGGGCGTGGGGAAGGGACAGGCCTCGGGCACGTGAGAGGGAGGGGATGCTCCTCTCACACCAGCACGACGTCTCCTGTGCTCTTGTTCTTGCCTTCTCTCCTGTTCTTGCACCTTTGAGGGTGGGAGAGACGATGCAGATACAGAGGCCGTCCGCCTGGGGGGCACCTGGTCCCTCACTGAGATTGTCCCTGATGCGCAGCTGCCTTCCACGGCTGGGGTCGAGCCGCGGTCGCCCACCGGTGGCCCTGGACCACTGGTGGTGCGTGAGGTCCCAAAGGTGGGAGACCGCTGGTCTGGAAGATACCCAGTGCTCCCAACGAAATCCCACTTCTGCTTAAGCTCGTCTGCTTTATTTCTGGTCTCTTACAAAAGGGATCTTGAGTAATGCAGTGGCACTGACCTCCTGGCCAGATAAAAAAGATCAGGCAGACAGAAAAAAAATTAATTCTTCAAGAAAACACACGTCAGCCGAAACCGGTTTGGCTCAGTGGATAGAGCGTCGGCCTGCGGACTGAGAGGTCCCAGGTTCGATTCCGGTCAAGGGCATGTACCTGGGTTGCGGGCACATCCCCAGTAGGGAGTGTGCAGGAGGCAGCTGATCAATGTTTCTCTCTCATTGATGTTTCTAGCTCTCTATCCCTCTCCCTTCCTCTCTGTAAAGAATCAATAAAATATAAAAAAAAAAAAGAAAAGAAAATACATGTCAAAGGCAATATCGCAAGAAGCTAACAAAAACATTCCGACAAATCAATTCTTAAAGCCTCATGCATGCCATAAAGTTAGCCATTTTCTAGGTTTACATGCATATCTTTCTATGAATACTTTCTATGGAGAAATGGTCATTTTAAAGACTAGTATGAAAGTCATACTTTATGTTTGTGTGATAGTCTAGGACAGTGGTCGGCAAACTGCAGCTCGCGAGCCACATGCGGCTCTTTGGCCCCTTGAGTGTGGCTCTTCTACAAAATACTGACTTCTGCGCATGGGCCACAAAGTTTCAACCGCACTGTATGTGTGCGCCCGGACATAGTATTTTGTGGAAGAGCCACACTCAAGGGGCCAAAGAGCCACATGTAGCTCGCAAGCCGCAGTTTGCCAACCACTGGTCTAGGATATATGTAAAGTGTGTTTGTGTGTGTGTATATGTAAAATAGTATTAACTATGGATTTTAAGAAAATAGTAAATGAAATGTGCCCAGTAAATTCTAGTTGTCTAAGAGCAGTGAGGGAGAGGTCCCGTACAATTCCAGTTGAGGTGCAGAGGGAGCTTCTCCAGAGCCAGGCTGGTCGTGCAGATGACCTATGACCTTTCTCCGGAGTCTACAGGTCTGTCAGCCAAGGGCTGCGCCCAGCACAGTAACAATAATGGCCTTCTTTTTATCTCATATTGTCCTACAGCCAAATACGGAAACGTTTCCAATGCTCTGCTGCTGAGATCAAACTCCCGACTCCCGTCATCAATGGACTTTTGAGAGCAAATTCCAAAAATCAGGAAAGTACTTGTATATGAAGCAAGGTCACAGCAAACATTAATAACCGTACAGAGAAAAAAGAGATGATAGTAAAATAGACAACTTACCGACTACTTCATCATCAGGTTGAAAAAATGATACCTTACTTCCAACTAAAGCATAGAGAAAATTAATAATTAATATTGTGAGGTTATTAAATATCATTCTTTTTTAACTATTAAAATAAAAAGGCCCATGGGCTTATAAACAGTTGCTAACTCAGAGAAAAGGCCAAGAATGTGTAGGACATTTTGATGGCCTATAGAGACTGTTGGATAGAACGTTTCAAATCTGGATTCTCATCCTGGACGGGTGGCTCCGCTGGTTAGAGCATCATCCCAATACGCCAAGGGTTGGGGTTTGATTCCTGGTCAGGGCACACACAAGACCCAACCAATGAATGCACAAGTAAGTGGCACGACAAATTGATGTCTCTCTCTCTCAATTCAATCAAAAACATTTTTTTAAAATACAGATTCTTTACAAAATTTTCTACAAAATCGGGGCCACATGGCTGTTGACAGCACGGAGAAGAACGTCTCTCTATTTAGGATTAAGGAACAAAGGGAAACAGTCCGCTTCACGGCTCCCGTGATGGTTCCACGGCTTCCCACCCTTGGCCCAAGTTCCCATCGTTATTTTAGTGGCAGAATCTCAGACACACACGGAAATTGTGGTAAGAGTCACATCGGAAGTTACTTTGATTTGGAATTATGTGCCCAGAACATTTTGGGACTGCACAGAAATGAGAGTGGCACTTTCGGCACATGCAGAGAAAAAGCCTCTACTGGCAGCCAGTTCTTTAGAATATTTTTGCTCAAATAGTTATGAGAGGAAACGCCACCGATGCCCACTGTGCGCAGATTCTCTGACATCACACTTCATCTTCACAGCACCCCGAGACCTTCTCCTTCCAGGCTCACAGGGGAGCAAATGGCGGAGCCGCGAGGGAGGCGGGCTCTGACACCTGCCGTGGACGCTGGCGGGCTCCGTCTGATGTTCCCGGTTCTTGGCTCCCCCTGGCCATCCTCCTGCAGTAGCTGTGCCTGCTGGGCCACCGTACTTCTCCTTCTGCTCCTGACCCTCCTCCTCCTGGCACCACTCTGGTCCTTTCTCCTTGGCTTCCTTCACACTCCTCTCGACTGTCCCCCGAATTAGCATTCCCAAGGGGTCCATGCTTATGCATGTGTCCCTTCTCCATTGCTACTACCCCCGGTGAGTTCATCAGCTTTATTACTTCAAATATAACTACATGCTGACAACTCTCATATATGCGCACTTCCTGCAGTCTCACCTTTGAGCTTAAGTCACAGTCCTGCTCACTAGATATCTCCAGGGGATATCACTTACGTACCTTGAGCTCAACAACCATAAAGCTAAACTCTCCGTCTTCCACCTAATAAAATCCTCTCCCCTTATCAATTGGTGGCACCAATTCATAGCTCAGCCAGAACCCTGGGAGCCACTCCTGGCTCCTGCTGCATTTAATTCCCGTCCCGGTCAATCATTAAGCCGTGCTGACCACTCCTCGGTATTTCTTGCCTATGCACGTCTTCACCTTTGCCACCAAAGCCTCGGTCAGGGACTCCGTCGTCTCTTGGCTATTGGTCTACAACCCAACCAGCCCTGCTCCCTCCAGCCCGGCTGCCTGCAGTCTGCCCGCATGTGGCTACTCTAACAGCCTCCCATACAACCCAGGCTGACACAGGAGGCTCTGCCTGGGGCTGGCCCTTGCCTACCCTCATGCCTCATTTTCCCATTTCTTTTTTTAAAAAATATATTTTATTGATTTCCTACAGAGAGGAAGGGAGAGGGATAATGTACATGCCCTTGACCAGAATTGAACCTGGGCCCCTTCAGTCTGTAGGCCGATGCTCTATCCACTGAGCCAAACCGGTTAGGGCTCCCCCATTTCTTTTTAATCCTCATCTGAGGATATGTTTATTGATTTTAGAGAGAGAGGAAGAGAGAGAGGAAAAAAACATTGATGTGAGAGAAACATCAATCGGTTGTCTCCTATACTCACCCCAACTGGGGGTCGAACCCGAAACCCCGATCTGTGCCCTCACTGGGAGTTGCACCTGCCACCTCTAGGTGCACGGGACCATGCTCAGCCCACCGAGCCACCCGGCAGGGCCAGAGGAGTCAGCGTCCATATCATCATTGAAGTATCAGGGTTGCTACCTTTTACTCTTCTGCTTCAAGAACTGTCTTCACAAAATGTTTCTGTGCCAAGTATCTCAGCCCAACACCAAACTGCCATTCCCTCCTTTCCTTTAGTCCTTAGTACATGACACGACTCGCCTCTGCCTGCGCTCAGGGCCCCTCCCTGAGCGACCTCCTGCCGCCCGCACTCTCCCGCTCACTCCACGAGCCTCCCCTGCTTCTCGAGCCTCCCCTGCTTCTCGCTGGGCTGGCCCCTGTCCTCGGACCTGGACCTTCGCAGCGCTCCACTCCTGCGCGTCTGTCTCTCCCTTACGTTATGAACGCTTCGTTTTTGGCAATCCAGAAAAAGATTAGAGGATATTTTTCCCCATTGATATTTTAGAGAGCGTGGAAGTGAGGGGGCTGAGAGGGGAGAGAAGGATGATGTGAGAGAGACACATCAATCGGTTGCCTCCAGCACGTGCCCAACCTGGCAGGGGGAAGGAGGAGCTGGTGCACAGGCCGATGCGCTAACCACTGAGCACACAGGCCAGGGCTAGATTATGAACCCTTTGAGGGTAGGGACGATATCTTATTCATCTTCAGATACCAAGCACTTAGCAAGTGCTCGTTAAATATGGAATAAATGAATAAATAAATGATTGCTCATCTTCTGGCCATTATAATTCTTATTTTTATTTTCCTACAGTGTGCGAAGAAGAAAGGGGAGGGAATGAAATTATGATTTGGCTGCTAGATTACATTGAGAAAGAATCAAATATATTATGATTAAATATTTAAATAAAATTACAGGCAAAACTCAAATAGTCTAAGCCACTGTATTCCGTGCTCATTCACGCACATGCAGAACGAGCAGCCATATACTCCCCGATCACGAGCTACCCATCAGCAGCGAACATGAACGGCTGGTCTGCTTAGAAACAAGCTATCTCCAGTCCTTAGCTTCCTGTCCTGCATGCTAACACCATTATTTACTACATTAAACTTAACCATTTTTTGAGGTAAGGCAATCATAAAATCTTACTGGTTATTTCTTCCCAGAACCCATTTTTATTAATTAATTAATTTATTTTAAAAATATTTTATTGATTTCAGAGAGGAAGGGAGAGGGAGAGAGAGACAGAAACATCAAAGATGAGAGAGAATCACTGACTGACTGCCTCCTGCATGCCCCCCACTCGGGATCGAGCCTGTAACCCGGGCATGCGCCCTGACCCGGAATCGAACCCTGACCCGGAATCGAACCCTGACCCGGAATAGAACCCTGACCTGGAATTGAACCCTGACCTCCTGGTTCATAAGTCGATGCTCAACCACTAAGCCACCCCAGCCAGGGCAGAACTTATTTTTAGATGAGCAAAATGCTTAACTTTTAAATGCTCAATTTTACACAAACTTTAAAATTTAATGTCAATGTAGTTACTATTATGTAAATTTGGGCCAAAAGCCAATGTACAGAGTGCTTTATGCTGGTCTGTAAACAACATTGGTCATTCTATTCAGTACGATTGCTGATAGATTGAAATACATAATCCCTAAATATTTACTGAAGTATAATAAGCTCTTTAATTATAAAACACCAATTAATTTCTATTTTTCTTTTTAATTTAAAAAAGGAAAACATTTCTATATTATTACATTTCCTATTTGAAGACGAGTGTATGATTTTATGTGCCAGTTCCCAATTAGCTGCCATGCAATTTTTTTACCTTAGAAAACAGATATAGTTATTTACATCTGAAAACTTACCATCTAACACGATTCCAGCAATTTCTCTCCCAACGGGAAAGAAATCCTTCTCCATCTTCATTTCTGCCAGAAGCTGAATCATGACAAAGGCCATTTATTGTCAAAAGTAAATCCTGGCTTCTTACACCAGAGGGAAGCAAGAGCACAAATCAAACCACAAAAAAAGCAAACAGGATTCAATATTTGGAAGAAAGCCAAAACAAATAACTTCACAAGATAGGTTTCTCGTTAGAGTAAGAATTGGTTGTTATGTAGGAATTAGGTATGAGTATCATTATTCCCATCACCATTAACATACTTTGTTTAACATCTTTCTTCTGCCAAGTATGAAGGGAAAATATGTCCCAAATTTACCAGTCAGCTCATTAGATGGGGTGAGGGAGCTGGGAATGAGGGGTGAGGCTACTGAGAACAAAGGATCTCCTCCCACAGCCTTTAAAACCCCCGGGTGTTTCTCACAGGTCTTGGGTTAAGAAGCAGGTGGGAAGAGGTGATGGATATACTTAGGAAAATTGCCATTTATTTTCAATTTGGAATTTTTTAAAAAGAATAAATCATTTATTTTTGAGAGAGAGATTAGTGTTTTGTTAATATTCTGGCCAAACTAAGAACTTGACTTCTGAAGTGACAGAGTATACATACAGATAAGCCTGGAGTTTAAGTTCCTGCCATTTATACTTTTACTAGAGGCCCGATGCACGAAATTCATGCAAGAGCAGGCCTTCCTTCCCCTGGCTGCTGGCACCGGCTTCCCTCCAGCACCCAGGACCCGGGCTTCCCTCACAGCCCCGGCTTTGTCCAGAAGGTCGTCCGGAAGGACCTCCTAAAGGACGTCTGGTCTAATTAGCATATTAAGCTCTTATTATTATAGATAATAATACCAGAGCCGTGGAACATATTTGTAGGTATCATAGTATTATAGGAATAGTAAGTAAAAAGAAATTGAAGTAATTCTCTTGTATATATTTTTTATCTTTCAGTATTTAGATCTCCTATATAAGATCTCCTGCCTGGTTGCCAGAAAAATCTTTCAATGTGGCACTTTGTACTTTTGCTAAGATGACAACATGACAGTCTCACAGAAATACTGGATGTTTCTTTTTACATGGTTCCTTTTATGCACTCTTGTACAGAGCTATAAACACGGTTCTAGCAACTGCCTCCTGCTTCCGTCACCTACCATAAGCGTTTTCGTACATCGCTACACGTTTTCATAACCGTGATGTTTAGTAGTTGTGCAATATTCCATTGAATTCACTTTCCTATTTCTATTAGACATGAGATAATTTCCTAGCCTCGGATTTCCCCCTCTTTTCCACCTGCTCTGTCTTTTATATCTTCTCCTGCTTTACTGCACCATCGAGGCCTCCACCTCCCAAAGAGGCTCAGCAGAGGCTGTGGCCGAAGCCCGGTGTGTCCTCTCTCTCCTGGTCCCAGACTGGGACTGTCATGCGTTTTCCATCGTGTAAAAAGGACAGCGTGGAAGGGCTGAGCGCAGAGCCCCGCAACAAGGAGCAGTCCTGCTCCTGCTCACAGAGCAGCCTCCCTTCTCAGGTCGTGCTCAGGGAACAGAGCAGCCAGGGGAAGCCTATGACTTTGTTCAGTAATTTCCCTACATGTGGCTTCGCTGCAGAAAACTTTGATTCCTAGAAATTATGGTGACATTATTATCCAGTAATTGAAGGGCCCAATAAAACTTTGGTATTGATTTTTACAAAACAGAGTAAATGGCCCCGCTAATCTATCACAGCACATTCAACCGCAGCTTACCATCTGAAAACTGACCATGTATTTCACGGTCGATAATGGAAGATGACTAGGGGTAGTGAGAGGCTGGGGATGTGTATGCAGGAGAGAAAGACAAAGAGAAATGATGAGAATATGAACTCTATCTAAAGATGTTAACTAGAAATATCTATAGAATAGACAGTTAATAAATTAGTTGATTCAATTTCTATATTTTTACTATATTTATAAAAGCATTTTCTTCCTAAATTATAGGCCTTAGTAATTATAAATTCTCAGCCTTTCACAATGTAAAGGAGCTTATAAGTTATTTTCCAATAATAATGTAAAATTCATAACTTCAATTAGACCAGCGGTTTGCAACCTGTGGGTCGTGACCCCTTTGGGGGTCGAAAGACCCTTTCACAGAGGTCGCTTAAGACCATCGGAAAACACATATATAATTACATATCGTTTTTGTGATGAATCACTATGCTTTAATTACATTCAATTTGTAACAATGAAATTGGGGGTCACCACAACGTGAGGAACTGTATTAAAGGGTCGCAGCATTAGGAAGGTTGAGAATCACTGAATTAGACTAATATCTTAATATGGAAACATACAAATTCACATAAACTTTTCCCCTAGCTATTCTATTCTTCTAAGGATGACAATAATTTCTTGGCACTCAGAAGTCAGTTATCATTATATTAGTAAACTAAATAGACTACGAATTCTCATTTGACTTTTAGCCCAAATAAAAGCACCAATACCTTTGTATTTATGTGGCTCAGAGCACAAGCTTTAACCTGAAGTTTCACATAGTTATCCTCTGCAACAGGAAGATTGTCCTAGAAACAATGATAACAAAATATTACACATTCATTTGAGCCCATGCCTTTGTAATGTGAAAATTTTCATACACAACTGAACAAAATTAAACAGGCCCCAAATCTAACTTTAGGGATGAAAACTGAGAGCTATTTGTATGCCATACTTGTATCTTCCATAGTATAATAAGGATTTCAGAAGCACGAACACAATCCAGTTTTTCTCTGTCATCTTTCACTAACTCCAAAATCATTTAAGTCAAGAGTCAAAATCTCAGACAGCTTGCTTCTACCACTGGAATGATTTCGGCTTGCGACAGACCTTTCAAACAATCTCCAATATATGAAAATTCCACTCTCTATGCTTAAAGTGGTAAAAAACTAGAAACCATTTAAAGCTTAGTGAATAGGGTGACTTTGCAAAGCTCAGAAATTAGTGTGGAAAACAGTGTTTCCCACCTCTTTTATTTCACAGTTTGAGAGAATGTATTTTCTGAAATATGACTACAATCTGGAAATTTACTTTATTGTGGTATTCAAAATAAATTGAGTTAATTTTGCAACATATAAGACTATTAAGGTATTGTTTTCCTAATATCTTTTATACCACCACCCAGGGGACTAAAAACTCTTTTGTAGCAACTCTTTTAAAAATATAGTTATACTACAACATGGACTAGCACTGTAACATATGATTAAAGGAAAGGAATTTGTAGAGTTTTGTTTAAGTTTCACTAAAGATCATTTAAACTGGGTAAATATACTTATCTTGTTTCGTTTAATGATTAAACAATTTTTCTCACCCGTTCTTGAAATACAAATGTTATTTTTTCATTGGTAGAACTCTGTTGAAAATATAAGCCTTTCATAGTCACCTAAAGCAAAACAAAAGAAGAAAAAATATATACATGAAATAAACAAGCCAACAAAATGTCATCTATACCAAACAAAAGCAAAAATTAAAAAATAATGCTGGCAAAGGATAAAGTGACAACTAGAAATGTAGTTTCCAAACAAAGAAATTTAGATAATAGTGCTTGAAAGTGATCCGGAAGTGAATTGCCATCTTAGCAGAGAAGGGGTTTACAGGTCAGCTGTCCACATGAAGGTGAGCATGTGTTTAATCTCACTTTGCTATTCAATAAAAATGATTAGATGTACTTGGGGGGTGGGGGTGGGGGAAACGGAAGAGGTTCAGAGAGCTCAATTGTAATTACCAAAGGTGTCATTTGAAAGGCGTTCAAAGTCTTAAAAAAGACCATTAGGAAGGGAAAAGTGGGCCCTCGCCGGTGGCTCAGTTGGTTGAAGCATTGCCCCCTCCACCAAAAGGTTGGGGGTTGATTCTGGGTCAGGGCACATCCCTAGGTTGCAAGTTTGATCCCTGGTCCAGGCCTACGGGAGACAACCCACCAATGTTTCTCTCTCACATGGATATTTCCCTCTCTCTCAAATCAATAAAAACATACCCTTGCGTAAGGATTAAAAAATAAATAAAAGAAAAAGTCCATCAAGACATCAAAACTGTGCCCTTAATTCTTCTGTGACAGTTTACAACCATTTAATGGAAGTACTTAAATCTGTAGTCTGTGGATTCTTGAAGCACATCTAAGGATTCCAGTTGTTAAATTTTCATAATAATTTTATGAAAGACTTTTATTATTTTTATTTTAGAGATAGAGGAAGGAAAGAGGTAGAGAGAGAGAAACATCAGCTGATGGACTGGCATGTGCCCTGACCAGGAATCACACCGGTGACCTTTTGGGGCACAGGATGGCGCTCAATCAATGAGGCACACTAGCCAGGGCAGGACGATTTTCTTTTTCAAATCCTCACCCAAGGATATTTTTTCACTGATTTTAGAGAGAGTAGGAGAGAGAGGGAAAGATGGGGAGAATATCGATGTGAGGAAAACACATCGATTGGTTGTCTCTCGTGCCCTGACCAGGGCCCGGCTGGGATGGAGCCTGAAACTGAGGTACTGGCCCTTGACCAGAATCCAACCCGACGCTTCGGTCCGCAGGCCGACGCTCTATCCGCTGAGCCAAACTGGCCAGGGCAAGACTATTAAGTGTAAATTTACAGGAGAGCACAACGCACACGGGAAGTGCCGAGGCCCCACTGCACAGCCTGCTGACCTCTGCGGAGTGTTCGCAGCCACGCAGGGAGCAGCACCCGCACCCAGGAGCTTCTGTGCCCCGCTACTAGCCACCTCCCTTCCTGGGGACACTCACTGGCTCCTAGCAGCACTGGCTCGTTGGGTCCGTCTCACTTTATGTAAAAGAAATGACATCCCTTATGTCCACTTTCTTTTTCTCAACACGTGTTCGCTTCACCCGCATTGCTGCTGGTAGTTGCAGTTCATCATTCTCATTGCTATACAATATTACTATTATAGTCATCCATTACTATTGATTAATTCCACTGTAGACATTTGATTTTTTTCAGTTTGGGGCTTTTACAATTTATTCTTGTACCTACCTGTACGGGTGAAAGTGTTACTACATTTATTTTATGAAGGAGGAAACTGAGTCTTGCAGAGGTTAAGGCACATACCTAGGGCTGTATAGCACCAGCCGGGCCAGATCTGGGACAAACCAGATGCTCCAAACTCCGAAGTAATTCCTCTTATCCATTATACTCAACGGCTTTCTACTGAGCTGCTAACATTAGACTTTCCACTTGAAGCTAGGATCCTACATCCTTTAGCTTAGGGCTGTCATTTCTGAAGTCCTTGTTGATAAAACTGGTATTTAATTTGCAGAGCCCAGCGCAAATGAAAACGTGGGGAACCTGGCCCAGAAATTACCAAAATTTCACGCTGGTGACCAGAGCATGAAGGCTTCTGAGCGTGAGGTCCAGGCGAATGTGAAGGCCCCGCCAGGAGCCCTGACGGTAAACCTCAGAGGGTCTAACGGAGCTGAGTGAAGTCAGCAACGCTTCCTGCTTCCTAGAACATGGTAAGCAGATTCTGGGACTGAGAGAAATGGACACACACTCAATGCACATCTAATCGTGTGTGTAGCACGTACCAACGGGGCATATGAAAACAGAGTGAGTCAGGCCAGGTGACATGAATTCCAACCCTCTGGCAGGAAGGGCTGTGTGTGCATGTCAGTGTGTGTGGGGTTGTCTGCAGGGGAGCAGATCCAGCAGCCAGGCGTTCATTCCCGTTGACAGTAAACCGGCCCTCTAGCCCAGCTCCCAAGGCCGGCTAGATGCATGACCCGCTGCCCGTCCGCCTGACGCCCGTTACCCGCGCACACCCTGCCTGAGCCCGTCACGCTGCCTTCACACCACATGGCCGCTGGTCTCCGGGCTTCCGGGCCCTGCCTGTTCGCTGACTGCGCTGTGCTTGCTCTGCAGGTTCCGCAGTGAATCAAGCTCCACCTGCCCCTCCCCAGTCTCCCCCAGTGACGCTCAATCCCCCATCTGTTCCTGCTTCTAGATTCCATTACACACTAACGAAACCTTGCCTGCCTCACTCACTCACTCACTCACTAGTGGGTTTCCCAGCTATTGCTGGAGAGGATCAATATCCATCATCATTAAACACTGAAATCCTTGCTCCTGCTCAGCCTGGAGCTACTGGAGCTGCCTTTTGAGAAATGAACTTTTACATGGCAGCACCTTGATTTCAAAACATCTCCTGTAATTCGGGAAGCCACTGTTTCCTCTGCCCACTGCATCTTAGACATGCGCTGTCTCCCAGAGCAGCAGTCACGTGGACCTCAAACCACAGCACCCCAATTTCAAAGACCTGGGCAGATAACTGCACTACAGGAAGTATTATACACATAACATCACCAGTGTTTTTTAGTCAGATGACCCTAAATTGTTCCTCTAAATTTTGGGTTAAAATTGGCCTGGCTGGCAGAAAAAAATAATGCTTAGTTGGTCCAATAAAGAACCAAGTGGGAACAAAAATATCCTCAAAATTACAAAAGGAAGAAAGAGAAGTGTTTTTACAAAAGTAGCAAGAAAATTGAGGAAATCTTATTTTACAACCCCAAAAAGGAATACTGAGTTCTTGACACTTAGAAAATGATAGAATGGGTGGTATTCAAGGCCCAAGTCGTCTCTCAGGCATTGGTCTAGATCAGTGATGGCAAACATATGATGCGTGTCAGAGGTGACACACGAACTCATTTTTTTGGTTGATTTTCTTTGTTAAATGGCATTTAAATATATAAAACAAATATCAAAAATATAAATCTTTGTTTTACTATGGTTGCAAATATCAAAAAATTTATATATGTGACATGGCACCAGAGTTAATAGGGTTTTTCAAAATGCTGACATGCCGAGCTCAAAAGGTTCGCCATCACTGGTCTAGATTAAATGGAACACTTAAGTCTATTATGTCAAAATTGT
The DNA here is from genome assembly GCA_036010255.1 of Myotis pilosus. NCBI lineage: Eukaryota > Metazoa > Chordata > Mammalia > Chiroptera > Vespertilionidae > Myotis > Myotis pilosus. Next base: position 1,938,411 of record JASKON010000002.1, read on the forward strand.
TTTATTGAATGTAAATATACTTGCACACAGGAAATAAATTAGCTGAGCACCTTATAAAATAAAAATATAAGTTAAAATATAGCACTTATCATGCCATTTCCAAGAATGAATGTCGTTAATTTCAAAATTATATGTTGTACTCTTTTTTCTCAAGAAAAACGATTTTGAATATGATGTTACATGCAATAAACACCAATTATTCAAGAAAAATGACCTTATATATATTATATTGCCGGGAGCCGGTCCATCCTTGCTGTTTCAAGGGACCTGGCATATATGGCATACTGTTCTTAATATATTTGATCACCTTCTTGGCACTATGTGTTTTAACCAAAGTCACCTCTCCGAGAAAGGTTGTTTCCCCAGGTAGGGATTTTCCCCTGAAGTTAGGGAGGGAATAAAACCTCTTAAGTGCCAGGCGGGTAATTAATCACTTTAACTATGAACAATCATGCTTAAGCTACATAATCTTTACTCCCTGGAATGGAGATAAGAAACGCCCTAACCTTTGGAATAGAGATTGATAGGATTAGAATCACCTGGTATAAATACAGATGCAACAAGACAACAGGACTCAGAACTTAGATGAGGATCCGAGAGACAGAACTTAGAGACAGAACTTAGAGACAGAACTTGGAGGACAGAGCCTGCGCAGAGCCTGGAGACGGAGGAGCTTCGCTGGAAAGAACATGGTGGGGGATCCTGGACAGAACCTGGCTGCGGAGCTTGTTTGGAGAGCCTAGACAGAGCCTGGCGACCGAGCCTGGCTGGGGAGCCTGGCGAGAGAACATGGCTACAGAACTTGGCTGGAGGACCTGGAGAACCTGGCTGGAGAAACTAGCAAGAGAACATGGACACAGAACTTGGCTGGAGATTGTGGCTAGAGATCCTGGCAAGGCTGCTGATCAACTGAACGCTGTCTCTGTGTCATTCCTTCTTCGCCGACTCCGTCCACACCTTTGGGGACCCCTGGACCCGCTGGGGCTGGACCCCAGCATCTGGCGCCCGAACAGGGACCCCTAGGTAAGCACCCCGCACTCGGGACGGATAGGACTCCACCATAGAAAGAGGGTGGATAGTCTTCGCCGACTCCGTCCACACCTTTGGGAACCCCTGGAACAGGATTCCCATAGTTAAGCCTCCCCATTGAGAACCCCCACATTCGGGACGGATAGGACTCCACCAGGGTGCTACAAACCCCCCTATAGAGGATAAGTAGGGTAAGAAGGTGGATAGTACAGAACTTAGATTGAGAAGATGTGCCATACTGAGTCCAAAGAAAGAAGACTCTGTATTGATCTTTAGATTAAGAAGATGTGCCATACTAAGTCTAAAGAAAAAAGACTCTGTATTGATCTTTTAACACATATGCTTGCTAGCAGAGGAATTAAGGTTACTCCCAGTCAGACAGAATGTTTTATACAAGAAGTATGTCCGTGCTTTTCTGAGGAAGGAAAGGTAAATGTAATGGCACGGGAGAAGGTAGGCCCAAGGAGCCTTATCCTTAACCCCACTGCAGCCTTTCCATCCCGGGAAAGTGCAGGATTGGCAAGCTCTCCCTGAGATGATAGATCAGGACTCAGGTAATAGCAAAAAACCAATCCTACTCTTAAAATGGATACAAGAGAGCATTTGGGATTTTTCTTTTTAATGCCTGCTTTTAAAAAATAAAAAAGGGGGAATTTGCCGGGAGCCGGTCCATCCTTGCTGTTTCAAGGGACCTGGCATATATGGCATACTGTTCTTAATATATTTGATCACCTTCTTGGCACTATGTGTTTTAACCAAAGTCACCTCTCCGAGAAAGGTTGTTTCCCCAGGTAGGGATTTTCCCCTGAAGTTAGGGAGGGAATAAAACCTCTTAAGTGCCAGGCGGGTAATTAATCACTTTAACTATGAACAATCATGCTTAAGCTACATAATCTTTACTCCCTGGAATGGAGATAAGAAACGCCCTAACCTTTGGAATAGAGATTGATAGGATTAGAATCACCTGGTATAAATACAGATGCAACAAGACAACAGGAGGCAGAACTTAGCAACAGACCTCAGAAGACAGAACCTAGAGAGGCAGACCGAGAGACAGACCCGAGACACAGAACTCAGAACCTACAGACAGAACTTAGCGACAGAACTTAGGAGAAAGAACTTAGCGACAGAACTTAGGAGACAGAACTTAGGAGACAGAACCTACAGACAGAACTTAGAGACAGAACTTAGAAGACAGAACCTACACAGAACCGAGAGACAGAAGAACTTCGCTGGAGAGAACATGGCAAAGGATCCTGGACAGAACCTGGCTACAGAACTTGGTTGGAGAACCTAGACAGGACCTGGCTGAAGAACCCGGCTACAGAACCTGGCGACCAAACCTGGCTGGAGAACCTAAACTGAACCTGGCTGGAGAACCTAGCGAGAGAACATGGCTACAGAACCTGGCTGGAGAACATGGAGAACCTGGCTGGAGAACCTAGCAAGAGAACATAGACACAGAACCTGGCTGGAGATCCAAACCAGAACTTCGCTGGAGATCCTGACCAGAACTTCGCTGGATATCCTGACCAGAACTTGGCTAGAGATCCTAGCAAGGCTGCTGATTAACTGAACGCTGTCTCCATGTCATTCCTTCTTCACCGACTCCGTCCACACCTTTGGGGACCCCTGGACCTGCTGGGGCTGGACCCCAGCATTATATGCAATAAACATTAATATTTCAAGGATAAAAAGATTTTAAGTATAATGATATTACCAAAACTGTACTAACATAGTATATCATAAAAGTTGTAGGAAATATTAAAAATCTGCAAATAACAGGATTACTTCTATTATACTTCTAGTATATTTTTTTCCCTTCTGTCTCTATTTTTGTTCATCAGTTTATGTTGTTCATTATATTCCACAAATGAGTGAGATCGTGTGATATTTATCTTTCTCCACCTGGGTTATTTCACTTAGCATGATGCTTTTAAAGTGTATTTTGTTGGATATGAGTATTGCTATTCCAGCTTTTTTTTTCCATTTGCATGGAAATTTTTTTTCCATCCCTTCACTTTCACCCTGTGTCTTTTGTTTTGAGGTGGGTCTCTTGTAGACAGCATATAGTTGGGTCATGTTTTTGTATCCATTCAACTAACCTACACCTTTTGATTGGAGCATTTAATCCATTTACATTTAGGGTTATTGATAGGGACTTATTTATAGCCATTTTGATTCTGTACGGCTAGGTTTCTCTCTCTGTTTCTTCTCAGCAGTCCCTTTACAGCAATCCTTGTAGCATTTCTTGTAATGCTGGCTTGGTGGTGGTGAACTCCTTTAGCCTTTTTTTGTCTGGGAAGCTCTTTACCTATTTGACCTATTTGAATGATAGTCTTGCTGGATATAGTAATCTTGGTCTCAGATCCTTGCTTTCCATTACCTTGAGAACCTCATGCCATTCTCTTCTGGCCTGTAGAGTTTCTGATGAGAAATCAGGTGACAGCCTTATGGGGACTCCTTTGTAGGTAACAGTTTTCTCTTGCTGCCTTTAAAATTCTCTCTTTGTCTTTAATTATTGGCATTTTCATTATGTATGATGTGTCTGGGTGTGGGTCTGTTTGGGTTCTTCTTGTTTGGGGTTCTCTGTGCCTTCTGAACCTGTGTGACTTTTTCCTTTATCAGGTTAGGGAAGTTTTCTACCATTATTTCTTCAAACACCTTTCTGCCTCTTCTGGCACACCTACTATTCTAATATTGTTACGTTTCACATTGTCCCACAGCTCCCTTAAGCTGTCTTCCTGTTTTTTAATTGTTTTTTTCTTTTTAGTTCTCTAATTGAGTGATATTTTCAATTCTGTCTTCTAATTCACTGATTTGATCCTCAGCTTCCCCTAATCTGGTGTATTCCTTCCAATGTGTTCTTTATTTGTATTATGTCATTCTTTATCTCAGACTGTTATTTTTTCAGTTACTATATCTTTTTTCATACTGTTGAGCATTTTTAACATCATTACTCTGAACTCTGTTTCAGATAAATTTCTTATCTCTGCTTCATTTATCTCTTCTTCTGGAGAATTTGCTAGTTTTTTCATTTGGGGGTTGTTTCTTTGTTTCCTCATTTTGGTTGTCTGTTTGGGTTTATGACTTTGTTTTAGGTAGATTCTCTATACCTCTCAATCTCTAGTGCAGGATAGTGTTAAAGGCTGTTTCTGACTAATTGGATCAGGCAAAGACTCAAAGCCTCCAGGATTCCGAATTGGATTGCCCCCAGGCAATCATACTCAGGTATGGTGAGTTTTTTTCAACAGGATGGGGCAGTTGCTTCTGCCTAGAGCAGGGGTGGGCAAACTTTTTGACTCGAGGGCCACAATGGGTTCTTAAACTGGACCGGAGGGCCGGAACAAAAGCATGGATGGAGTGTTTGTGTGAACTAATATAAATTCAAAGTAAACATCATTACATAAAAGGGTATGTTCTTTTTTTTTTAGTTTTATTCATTTCAAACGGGCCGGATCCGGCCTGCGGGCCGTAGTTTGCCCACAGGTGGCCTAGAGGCTAGATTTAATCTCTTAAATGGCCTTAGGGCAAGGTGTTTGCCAATAGGGCAGTGGTTCTCAACCTGTGGGTCGCGATCCCTTTGGCGGTTGAACAACCCTTTCACAGGGGTCCCTAAGACCATCCTGCATATCAGATATTTACATTACAATTCATAACTAGCAACATTACAGTTATGAAGTAGCAACGAAAATAATTTTATGGTTGGGTCACAACATGAGGAACTGTACTTAAAGGGCCAGAAGGTTGAGAACCACTGCAATAGGGTGTGTCGACTGTCTTCCCCCAAGGCAAGGCAGATGTCTATGTGGGAAAGATGTCCTTCACTGTGTGAGGGAATGACTCAGCCCAGGAAACTTGGGGTGTCTGCCTTCTGAGCTCTACCCCCCGAGTCCCCAGTCCTGGTTCTGCTCTCACAGCTCCAGTCCACTTCACCCTCCCTCTGCCAGAGCACAAGGTGGGTGACTCCACAGGGAGTTTAATGTGTTGGCCCTTTAAGAGGGTACCTGAACTTTCAGCTGTCACTCCCTGGCAGACAGCATCCCACTGCTTTTCACAGCTAGATGTTATGTGGGTACCCTCCTCAGTTTGGTGCTCTCTGCTGGGGAGCCCCGCTTCGGGATTAGATCCCAGAGTTCTCAGTGGCACCCCCACAGCTAAGATCTCTCTCCGGGACTTCAGTTGCCGTCTGGGTGCCAGGCCAGCCCTTTTGTGCCTCCGCCCCTTCTACCAGTCTCTATGCGGTCTCCACCTTCGGTCCTTGGGTATCAGGATTCTCTCCTGTGAGTTTTCCATTGACTATTCAGGAAGCCTTTCCGTATTTCAGTTGTAATTCCAGCTTGTTCCTGGGAGCATGTCCATGCCTCAGTGTTCTTTAAAATGATTCCCCCTTCTCCCATTTTCAAAGTCAGCAACATGGCACTTCTATGCCCCTGTCTCCATAGTCACATCTCTCGCTCCTATGTTCTACTCTTAACTTTCCTTTATCAAAGAAGTGCTACAGAAAACTTTTAAATGAAAATAAACCTGTTTAAAAATGTAGGCTGGCCAAAACCGGTTTGGCTCAGTGGATAGAGCGTCGGCCTGCGGACTGAAGGGTCCCAGGTTCGATTCCGGTCAAGGGCATGTACCTTGGTTGCGGGCACATCCCCAGTAGGAGGTGTGCAGGAGGCAGCTGATTGATGTTTCTCTCTCATCAATGTTTCTAACTCTCTATCTCTCTCCCTTCCTCTCTGTAAAAAATCAATAAAATATATTTTAAAAAAAATGTAGGCTGACCCGGCCAGCATGGCTCAGTGTTTGAGGGTCAACTTGTAAACCAGGAGGTCATGGTTTCATTCCCCATCAGGGCACATGCCCGGGTTGCAGGATCAATCCTCAGTGTGGGATGTGCAGGAGGCAGCCAAACGATGATTCTCTCTCATCATTGATGTTTCTCTCTTTCTCTCCCTCTCCCTTTCTCTCTGAAATTATATATATATATATATATATATATATATATATATATATATATATATATATAGTAGGCTGATATGCCCTATAAAAAGCAAAATAATGTACAGTTTTAATAGGTTAATTTTTCCAGGCACATTAGATTTTAAATATGTTGAATATAAGTCTACAAATTGAGGATTATGTTTGTAATACTTTATACATTTATAATGGTCCACATGAAACCTATTAGAAAATCTGGAGAAACAAAAATTAAGACACCTATTTTTAATAATTTTTGGTACAAAGCAGGGGACTTTGAATAAATGAAACATTTGCTATAAATAACACTTAAAAAAAGCAGTTAGTAAAGTACTGATCTTTTAAGGAATTCTAAAAAGAATCGATGGGAAGACATTTCCAGTGGCATCATCTTAGTTATAACAGCAACATGAACTCTACTTGCTCTCCTGCTACACTTAATCCCCTAAGGAGCTCATCTATTAATAATTGTAAATAAAACCTCTACAGATCATTCCTTATCTACACCTTCAGACCAAAAGTGTTCTGAGTATCAGGTCAACCTCACATTCAAGAGGCATAAAACTGGACTCATCTTTCTCCAAAATGAGATTTGCTGTGCCCTCCTTCAGTCATCAGGAACCTGAGAGTCTGTCGCCATTCCTTCCTCTGCATGACGTTATGGACATAAACCGGCCCTTTTCTTTTGGGATCCTAGCTCACCGGCTCATTTTACGTTCTGATGGGTGTTAGCACAACTGATGCGCTAAGTGTAATGCCTCAGGCCTGGGCTAGGGCCACCGCCACTGAGCGGCTCCCTTCCTTTCTCTCATCCAACCCCTCTGTTACTCTGTGGACAGCTGAATTCCCGAAAGTCCAACTCTGTATGTACTCAAATTTCTACTGTTCCCCAACACCAACTTTGTAATACTGTGGCCACTTCCGGTTCAGGGTTCAGTTACAAGATCTCTGACCCACCCTCATTTTGTTTTAAGGAAAGCATAGGTATTGTCAAGCAGCCAGGCTACAGAACAACAGACAAATCAACTCCCAAATGTGGCCCCGGAGCTCACCGCTCTGCCAGGACTGGTGCACTGCAGCATGATATAGCTGGAGGGAGAAATCTTCAGTTACACTGAAGAGATGACTTAGGTGTTAAGGTGATTTTTTTAGTTGATATTGACTTTAGAGAGAAAGGAAGAGGGGAAGAGAGAGGGGGCGGGGAGAGAGAGAGAGAGAGGGAGAGAGAACGAACCATGGATTTCCTGTTCCACATACTTATGCCTTCATTGGTTGTTTTTTGTACGTGCCCTGACCTGGGATTGAACTGCAGCCTTGGTATATCAGGATGACACTCTAACCAACTGACCCGCCCAGCCAGGGCAATGTTAAGTTTTAATAGTGTTCTCACTAACCTGTGAGACTTTTCATACTATCCACATATCAGGTAAAGAAGTATGTCAACCCTGTGCCCAAATATTTGGTTAAAAAATATGGTCAGCAAATCAAAGTCACTAGATGGAGTTTGGCTTACATCCCATCCTCCGAAGGTGGTGAAGCATGTGCTCCTAACTGGCTGGGGCGGCTCCGCTTGTCGGAGGGCGGTGCTGCATGGCCTCACGGAGGCCTCTCTGCACCGTGGAGGCAACGGCCTCTGGAATCCCGTCCACTCTAAGGACACGTTGCATAAGCATTGAGCAGAGATGGGCCACGACGGTCACGAGATGGTCAAGGGAGGCACGAGATGGGTTCACGCCTGGCTGGCCGGAGGAAGCATTTCTAGCTGATACATGTTGTAAGAGCTTCTATATCCCCTTTTGGTATGTAATCTACACGTAGGAAAACACGTGGGGTTGCATGGTCCCTACTGGAGGGCTTCGCAGAGACTGGCCACGTGGTCACAGCAGCATCATAAAGGGGACCCCAGCCTCAGCTGAGGGGAAAGAGGGCTGCGAGGCCCCCTTAAATCCTCTCCTAATTATGACAATTAGATTCCTGTGAGCATTATTAAGACATACTCAACTGGGTTTACACGCCTGGGGCATAATCTTTATAGCTCACACAACCTGAGAGGGAAAGATAGGTGAAGAATTAGGAAAGGATAATTTTTCGTTTTTGACATAGGCTTTGGGCAGAAGAAAAAAGGAAAGGAAAGGCATTTGCTTGCAGATGTCAAATCGCTGCCTATCTGTGCAACAAGTGGTTTCAAACGTATCTGTCTATAATAGTGGCTCCCAACGACTTCTGGATTTCAAAAAATGTTTCATTCTCTCCTGCCTCCAAGACAGCATAACTTTTATTATTTACTGATCTACACTTAGGATTCTTATTGGAGGCTTCCCCCTGCCACTACCTCCAGGGGGTGAGTAATAGGTGGGTTGGGGGGGCGGGATGGTCATTGTTTTAAAGAACGGAAATCTTTGGCCCAGTGACTATTCAATGTAAGGCCATTTAATATAGTAAGTTCCGGAACAACAGGAACGTAACTTTCATTTATCTTACTAGTTAGCATCACATATTCCTCTAGTGTGCCATGGAGACAATGGAGCCAATGGGGTGATGACTGACAGTCTCCTCATGCTGGCTTAGTCATGTGACCCTGCGACAACGCAGGTGGTGAGGAGGGATCTCCCAATCTCTACCCCACCTTCCCTCGCACAACTGACTCAGCCAGTCTCCTCCACTATTGTTACTGCAGTCTGTAAATGCCTGTTTAATTCTTCAACTCACTACAGAATCTTAAAAATATATTTGATTTTAGAGAGAGAGGATGGAAGGAAGAGAAAGAAGGTGGGGGGAGGGGGAAAGAGAGGGGGAGAGAGAGAGAGAGAGAGAGGGGCACTGATTTGTTGAGCCACTTATTTAGGCACGCATTCATAGGCTGATTCTTGTATGTGCCCTGACAAGAATCGAACCTGCAAACTTGGTGTATCAGGACGATGCTCTTACCAACTGAGCTCCCCCACCAGGACCTCACTACCGCATCTTAATGAAACCATCTCTTGCTTCAGATGCAAGATAGAAATTGCAATCCTGATTAAATATTTACTAATAAATTCACCATCGAGAGAAATAATTTACAAGATGTCACATTTATTATAATGTATAAAGTTAGAAGAAAATTATTTTGCAAAATACCATATTTTAGCATGTGTGGATATATGTATTTTCACTCTTCTATTCACAAACCTCTCCTTAGTTCCAAGTTCATTGCGTCTAGAAAAATCACTAGTAAAGTTGTCTTTGAAATATTCTATGTGAAGTTCACATGAGCAAGAAAACATTAATTTTTACCAATTAAAAAAATGATTTCACCAAAAACAAAAACACACCATGATTCCATAGTGAAACATGTTAAGAATTCCCGAATCTTCCCATCTTTATGGAAGTACACAAATGAATCAAGACGCCATACTGCTGCCCAAGGTATATAGTACCTCTTCAGAGGCCGAAACATCTCAATGTTTTTCATACCCTTCATCAATCCAGAACTTTGATTTTGAATACACAGCACTGAGAGTTGTAAAACTACCAAAACATTTCAGTGCAACTGACAGGCAACTTGACCTTGCACAGGGAATCCTCTGTTTCAAATCTGAACAACTCATCCCCTGCCATACACTGGGGCAGAGGCATCAATGGCATGAAATTAGTGATAAAAGATAGTAACCATACTCTGCGTGTTGACAGATAGGATTTAGAAATCATAACTGAGCGGTTGAATCCTGGTTCTCCCACGTGCTAGCTATATGCCTCTGGGCTACTTAATTTTAACCTTTAAATCTATAAATCAGAGAGAGCAGCTCTGACAAAGGGTTGCAATCAGGATTAAGTGACATATGCAAAGCACTCTGTAAGTGCTGGCTATTGTTACTATTACTTCTGTACGTTGGGCAGAGGACCTCTAATGTAGTCCTGACGCCCATCTCAAAGGGTTTGGTCACATGCAACCCGAGCGTGAACACCTCTGAGTTTCTGCAGGGGCAGCGGTGTCATCGGGATCTGCGCTGCCCAGCAAGGATGGGCCACTAGCCACAGGTGGCTAAGGAGCACTTGAACTGAGTCTAGTCGGAATTAAGGTGTGCTGTAAATGTAAAATACACATCAGATTTCAAAGACAGTAAGAAAAAAATGAATGTCTAATATCTCAATTAAAAATGTTTATTGTTGAAATGATAATTTTTTTGGAAGTACTGGGCTAAATAAAACATTACAATTAATTTCACGTGCTTCTTTTCATGTTTCTTTTTTTAAACTATGGGTACCACAAAACGTAAAGTGACCCACGTGGCTCGCCTTACACATGCTTGGACAGAGCTGATGAGGAATCGGCACCTGGGAGTGGGAGCTGGGTGGAGAGGCGGGTCCCAGGCCCGGCCCGCCCCTGAGCCACATCTGCACTTGAACGTGCAGCCAGCCAGGTGGCTCTCACGCTGGCTCCGGGGTACCAGCTGCTGAGCTGAAGAGGGCAGTTCTGGGCCTCGAGTCCCATAAACGCCAATACCCTCGCTTTCTTTCGGGACCTGCTCCCCGAAAGGAAAGTGAAGGGGTAGAAAGCGGTGGCAGAGGAGTAAGGGAGAAGGAAAAAGAAACTCAAATGACAGGAACAAAATGCGGCAGGTGGGGGAAAACCAACCTGGAGATTCCGAGGAAGGGAGCTTGCAGACTTTTGCCTCCTTTCAATGTGGAGGGAGAAGCAAACAGCGAAAACCTGTAAGGAGGGAGCAGGAAGGAAATCGCGAGACAGATCAAGTCTTCCCCGCCCCTCGACGGCCTCAGCTGAGGGAGCTAGGCCCGGGCCCGAGGGCGTCTGAGGCTGCGGTGCGGCGCGAACCGCCACCCGCCGCAGAGCTGGATGGTTACGCGGGGCGCCTATCGACCTTTCGTCCAAAGCCGCATCTCCCGAGACACACGACACACTAACCGGGACTCACCTGCTTCCGAGAGGCTCTAACGGCCTGCCCCTTCGCCGCTGCCACCTTCGAGTCCTTCTGCAGAGAGCCCGCCCCCGCCGGCCCAGGCCCTACTCCCATTGGCCAGGCCGCTCGTCACTCCCGGACTCTCAGAGCTGTCGAGACCGCCCTAGCAACCGAACTCGGAACTACATCTCCCGGCATGCTCTGCTCGGAGGCGAGGAGAGGTGCCGCACAGGGGCTACCAATAAATGGGTGAAGTTGTAGTCACCCGGAGGGTTCCGTTTTATGCAAATTTCAGTTAAAGACCACACCAGTTTTCATTCCAACCGTTTGCCCTACCGCCTTCCTTGGGCTGTGCCCCGCCTCCCTTTTCGCCTTAGTTATTCTCTTCTTTAAAATCTTCCGTAACTAGATTAGCTGAATGCATCCTAACTAGTGTCTCGCGTGGCAAAGGACAGACACACACTGATCCCAGGTCAGAAGCTTGTGGTTACGCCTTCTGGAAAGGGGGCGGGGAAGGAGACGCTTATGCCCGCCTCCTTGGAGCTAGCTGATTGGTTTACTGGAATGTCATTCCGTCCTCTTTCGTCTTTATTGGTCCCTCTCTATGGGTTCCCTAGGTGGGCGGTGCTAGAGGCGAGGGGCGGTGAGGAGGTGCGGACCCCTTCTTCTGATTGGAGGCTGCTTGTCCCCACCCACCTGTGGGCGGAGTCAGAGGGGGATAGGGGCGGGGCAGGCCGCGGAGCGAGATGAGCAGATAGGCGGGAGCGAGGGAGCGAGGGAGGGCGCGACGGAGGTAGAGAGGAGCGGAGAGTGGGAGGGAGCGCAGCTTGGTTGCTCCGTAGTACGGCGGCTCGCGAGGGAGAGCCCCTCGCGGACTCGGGGACGCCCGGAGAGGCGGGCGGGCGGGGATGGTGTGCGGGGCCGCGGCCCCTGCGTCCCTCCCCGCGGCGAGTGAGCTGCACTGATTTGTCCCGGGGGCGGCAGCGCGGACCCGCCCGGAGATGAGGTGAGGAGCGGGCTGCACGGCGGCGGCCTGGGCCGGGGACGCGGCGGGCGGGGGTCCGCGCGGGGGTCGGCGCGATGGCCGCCCGGGGCTCCCGTCCCGAGGGCCGCCCTTCAGCCTTTGCCGCGCGCCCGGGAGGCGCGGCCACGGCGGCCCCTCGCCTCGTCCTTCCCATCCTCCCGGGGGCGGCCGGCTGGCGGGCGCCGGGAGGCCGAGGGGCCGCGGCGCGCGGAAGGGGTGGCGGCCGCGGAACGGGCTTTGGGTTGAATGGGTGTCCGCAGCCCCAGTCGGCCGAGCGGGGTCCCTCCCTCCCCAGGGGCCGGGGGGCAGTCGGTCCTCCAGGGCTGACCTCGCTGCCCTCGGCCGCCAGAGCGCGGCGCGCCGGCCAAGCCTCGCCTCCCCGCCCGCCTCCCGGGATCCGGAGCCCGCGGGGAGCGGCCGCGCGCCGCCCGCCTCTGCCCGGCCTCGGGTCCCGGCTCTTCGTGCGCCGGCCCAGCCCGGTCCGTGCAGGGCGGTGGGTGCCGGCCGGCGGGCTGCACCGCGCCCCGGGCTGGCGGCTGGTCCCTCCGCGCGCCGGGAGCGCGTCCCCGGTGTCCGCCTCCTTCCCCCGCGCACCCGCGGGGTCCCCGGTGCGGACCCGGGCAGCGCCGCGGTCTCCTGGCTGGAACGGGGAACTGCGATCAGAACCGCAGGGAGAGGAACCCGCCGGGAGCGGGTGGCACTGTGGTGGGGTGGCCTTTGGATCCGCGAGCAACTTCGCGGCTCACGCGTCCTGCGGGCATCCTTTGTGTGAGCCGCACGCAGGAGGCTGCGCTGCAGGGACCGAGGCCGGCTCTGCAGCTGGAGGCGGCGGAGGTTTGGCCGCCGCCGGTGGGAAAGTTTCCCGGGGAACTTCGCCTCCCGCGCGGGTCTGAAATCGCACGCAGATGCCGGCCCGGACAGATGCGCTTCTTTGTGCTTCTCCGCCGGCATCCTGCGCTGCGCCGTCAACGGCGGGCACATCAGGGAAACAGGTCCGATCAAACGTGTAGATAATAAAACCAATGCCGGACAATAATCTAATGCACCTGGAAGTCTCAGCTCGGGCAGCGGGAGGCAGTTCACTAATCCCTTTGCACAGCTGAGGGGCAGGCTCGGGGAGCTCCCGGTTAGGTGGGGGCAGGAGCCGGGCCCAGCTGGATAATGGGGTGCTGCTCTTAACCTCTAACTAGGCATGTATTTGTTGGGATGCCCTTGTCCTGAGATGACTGAAGGTGCTTAATCACCCCTCAAAGTTATGATTTCTGTCTACCTCTGAGAACTATAGTTTTCTTTTAATTCACTTTAATAGTTTACTTGGAACATTTATATTGTCTTGATGGGTTTGCTTGTAGCTGTATATATACATATATATTTAAAATATTGAGAGGGGGTCAGTGGGTAAAAGGGGACATCTGTAATACTTTCAACAATAAAGATAAATTAAAAAAAGAAAATATTGAATTCTTTCTGTAGGAGGTTTGATAAGAACTCAGGAACTTTTAAGTAATCTACATTGAGAAATACGGGATAAGAGTGATGGCATTAAAACGATGTGTGAAACTCCTTTAAGTAGCTCCAATAAGGAGTTTCTGATTGAACTTTTCTTTAAAGGCATTTTTAAATCCAAGAATGAGTTTATTGAAATTGCTGCAGGACATGGTACCTTCACAAAACCATTATTATTCTGCCTGAGTAGGAGAGGAAATGAACAGCTTTTTGATGTACTTCGGGACCCTGTGGCTTGTTCAGATACCAGGCATTGTGAAACGGGGCATAAAACGAGTGGTAGTAGTTGGTTCCGCAAAATGTTTGTCCCTCTAGCATTTTTTTTTTGCAGATGACTGGCGACTTTCTTTTTCTCAATGCTTACCTCTAATATGGGCAGTAGACCTCTACTTAAGCTCACCCTTCCCCCAAATGCCTAGATTGAGGCAAATTTAAATCTCCTATAGAGTTAAGGAGGAGGTGCTGGTAAATTCCTCTACTCTAACCCATCCTTTTAATCTGCTAGAGTTGTCAATGACCAGTACAGGAGGGTTGGGTTTATTACTCAGTTCAAATTCCACTGCCCTAGAGTTTTGTCTTCTGAATGCTCGTTCCCTTCTGAATGGCTCTAGTTCCTGGTGGGTTGCTCCAAGCCTGGACCTCAGATCACTTCCAGCTGCATTAGCTGAGGTTCTTGTTCAAAATACGGGTATCTGTCATCTCCCCTCAGAATCAGACTCACGGTGGTGTCATGCTCCCCTCTCACTGAGTATTTCCTAAAACCGTCGCTTGAAGTGGATATAGCAAGTTTTCCGAGTAGCAATGCTTTTTTACCTTAGGCTGCTAAGAAAAACCACGACCTTCGAATGTGTAACTACCTGTACTAAGCCTTTCCCAGGGCAGACGCTCGGGTTCCTCATTGTACCCCCAGTGCCTAGAATAGTGTCGGAGGAGCTCACTTAAGTATTTATGAGTGAACTACATTGCCGTGAGACCACATTTTAAAACCTGTACTTGTAAAATTGTTTTTATCACTTAGTAGTCGCTGCTTGTGGAAACAAGAGCCACAAGTACTATACCCCAGTCATTTCCGTGATCTTGATTGGCTCTGAGAGGAGACAACCTTTCCCATGCATAGAACGCTCAAGGTGATGAGCTGCAAAGAAGGCTCCTCGCAACATTTGCTTAGAGACTCAAAATGTAAATTTAAGCCACAGTATAGTGGTAAATTACTATGTTATCACTGTGTCAAATACCACTTTATAAGGTGTATAAGCCCAACATAATGCTATAAGAATTGGTTTCCAAAAATACAGAAAATTGGCACATTTTCCAATTTTGTTTCTTAAACTATATGACCATCACTTCCTTCTTTTGGAGCAGGAAGGACTTTCATTTAGTCATCTGACCCCTCAATGCCTCAGTTTTCTCAGTTAAAAATGGGGAGAGTAATAAAGTTTACATACTGCTAAGTACTTAAGACAACAAACTTGTCATCCTTTTAGCTTACTTGTATATTTCAGAGCCAAACTGATAATTTGTTTATGATGATCAGCTAATATCCCTGGTATTTTAAAGAAATGCATGTTTATGGTAGGAAAACTGAA
This sequence comes from Myotis pilosus, assembly GCA_036010255.1. Taxonomy (NCBI): domain Eukaryota; kingdom Metazoa; phylum Chordata; class Mammalia; order Chiroptera; family Vespertilionidae; genus Myotis; species Myotis pilosus. Next base: position 1,953,428 of record JASKON010000002.1, read on the forward strand.
ATACAGAAAAGTAAAAAGTTGAAAACTATAAAATACTCATAAGTCCACTACCTGAGTGCATATCTCATCAAACATCAAATCCTTTTGTGTGTGTGTGTAGTTTTTAATATATAATTTTTTGGTAACATATGGGCTTTTGCTATACACATATATAATTATTTCTAGCCTGTCTTTTTGTTTTTGCTTAACATCTGAATCTTTCTGTGTCTGCATTATCAGTTACAATAGTTTAGTTACTGAACATTCCATTGTGTGGAGCTTGGATAACTTAAGCAGTTTATTTTTGTTACAAGTTTACTCCACTAACCACTATTACCGCTAACTCAGCAGTGACTCTCCACCCCTACACACATCTCTGCTCTGTATATACTAGTGAGATTTTCATCCTTAGAGAAGTTTCTAGAAGTGGATTTGCAGGATCAAAGTACATGCCAAGTTTTAAGGATTTTGATACATATTTCCAATTTACCGCTTAGAAAAGTTGTAGCAGTTTATATTCTTACTGTCGTGTATGAGTTCGGTTTCTCTCCCCCCTCCTTTTCTCGGAATGACTTAGCCAGTGACAGACCTAGTGAATGACTTTTATCTTTAGGAAGAAGAACGAGATATTAATGTAACCTGTCTAGTAGTGTGCGGTGGAAAGTCAGAAGGTTCGCACCCTTATAAGAGGGGTAGCCAACCGTTATCAGGTCTTTGTGCAGTTAACTCGGTTTCAGAGAACTCTCAGGCTTTAGATGAATCTGCCTTGGAGCCGAGGCATGAGCAGTGCAGTCCCTCAGAGCCAGCGAGTAGCCGCACAGGTTTGTCACTCCCGGCCCGGGCCTCATGCGCACAGCTGGGCTGCCTGCTTCCCGGCCTGCTTTGTAGGGATCGGCCACTTCTTCCATCCTGATTTCTGTTCTGGAATAGCCGGGAGGTTCCCTGGTGTTAATTTATAAATTAGGTGGAGCACAGGTTTGTCTCCCTCTTGATCAGTAGCTGGTCCCATAACTTAGCTCCCAGGTCAGGCTCTTCCCCTGTTTAGCATTCAGCTCTCAGTGCCGCTGGGTGTCCTCCACCCTGTCGCGGCTTTCCTGAAGCGCCCTGCATGGCAAGCAGGTCCCGGTCTGGGGACGGCCAGCGGGACTGGAGCGGCCTCGCTGTGGAGTGCACTTGCCTGGAGACTGACCTCGTACAGGAGTGTGACCGGAGACGGTGGGAGGCGGCCACATTTCTGCCTTCCCCGGTTTGGAGGCTGAAGCGGCCTGTGGCAGCTCAGTTCCGGAATGCGAGGGCCTGGCTAGAGCGCTGGCCCAGACCCACTGGGAGGTCAGGGCGAAAAAGACTTGTTAGTAAGTAATTGTTTATTAATAACAGATCATTGTGTTCAGAGAACATCCATGTTTTGTTACTAATGTCTGCAGTCCTTTAACAAGGTGAATTTCAAGCGCATTCATCTAATGAACTCACCAGTGCTCTTCTGACCTTTTTCTGGTAAAATGAATGATTGGCAGTTTATCTGACCAGCTCATTGCCCAGAGAGAGGCTGGTGAAAGGGTTTTGGCCTCAGCTCCCTGGCCTGAGCTCGTCTGTGCTGCCAGCTGTTTCAGGCCTCTCACCAAACCCCTGCTCGCTGTGAGGTCAGGGCTCCCCCAGGGCACGCCCAGTGGCACTGAATGTGCTTCTCGCCTAGTGGAAGGCGAGAGCCGGGAGCCCAACTCTCAGAGGATGTGACTGAGATTTGGGTTCACCTGAACTTGAATGTGAAAACCACAAGGTCATAGCAGTTGATCAGTTTTGGGCTTTTGAATCCTTGGTGGTTAAAATGAACCCTCCTCTCCTGGGCACAGGAGGCGGTGTTTTTGGCGCCCGTGGCTTTGGGGAGCGTTTTCACTTGTTTCTCTGTGGCGATGGTTTTGTTGGCCCTTGCGGGTTGTCTGCACGTCCTCTGGTGTCCGGATGTGCGTGCAGGACGAGGATGGCTGCTGCTCATGGAGTGAGGGCGGTCCCTGGCTTTACCCAGCCTAGTGATGGAGACCCCGACTCTTAGGATGAAAGGGTAGAAACAAGATGCTATGGGAGCCATTGATTTTGGGCGTAGTGTGCATGCATGTATAGGGCTAATCACTTCTCTCCAAGACAAATTTCCTGAGCAGTTTTATTGTATTAAGAGCAGTGTGTAGTGCTGTAAGCTAATTTATAAACAACACCCCCATTCCTTTACATTGTCTATAAGTCTCTTCATTGTGGATCAGTGTTTTATAAAAGTCAACTGCTTTCTGCTGTAAACGTAAAATAATTGATTCTATTTTTGCCGTTTTTGCTCACCAATAATTGATTTTAAAAGCAGGGACTCTTTTCAGTTTTTGGAATGATTGGAAGCTCAGCAGCTCCTTTCTTGCAGAACTGGGGTAGAACATTTTGGTCACGGACATATAAAAGCTGTATAGCTAGCAATGAGAGAAACCTGGAAAAATTCATTAAAAGACCCAGTGCCCTTCCTGGTATAGAGCAAGTTTCATTTCTCGTCTCTCTCACTTGTAAATAATAATAATAAACATTATTTATTAATGTTACTTATCAATAATTAACACCACGTAAATTCAGTAAATAGGAATACATTTTCTTAGGTGGCGCTGCTTGTTTCAGACACCGCGTGTAGTCACTTCAGTTGCCGTTTTCATATTCTTTACGTGACGAGCGAAGTCGCGGAGGGCGAGACTCCGTGGAGGGGAGGCCCAGTGGAGGGGAGGCCCCGTGGAGGGGCGGCCCGGTGGAGGGGCTGCTGGGATGTGGGCCCCGGAGGGCAGGAGCCGCCTCGGGTGTTCCCTGCCTTTGCCCAGGACCTGGACGGCACTCAGCTGCTACTTGTTGGTGTTGGAGGACCTGGTTGTCTGGAGGCCAGAGCCACCCACGTGCAGTGAACATGGGCTACAGAGCGAGGGGAAAGGAGACAGGGCAGCGGCCTCTTCTAGGAATCAGGGAATGAGGAAGCTGATGTGAGTTTGAGCGGGGGTGGGGGGGTGGCGGGGTCCCCTGGTTTGCTTTTGTGTAAGGAGGTCGCTCTGGGTGTCCTGTGGGAGTGGTTGGAGGAGAACGAGAGGGAACTGCTGAACGGATCCACTTTCATTTCTCCGTGCGGGTGGACATTTCCGCCCAGCCCTCGCTTCCTTCCCGCGACGATGACACGATTTACTTTTTGGGGTCTCGGATGGCGTGAGATGAACAGCGATTTGTGTAAACTTTCCGAGTTTCTGAGGAAGAGAAAACCCCATAAATGACTCGTAGTATTTATCAAATAAAATAAAACAATGTGAAATAATGAGGAATTATTTAACTTTTTAACATTAAATTGGTTGAGGTTGTGAATAGGAGAGATGTTCTGTTTACATATCTTGGTGAACGTAACATTAAATATACGGAAATGAATTTTTAAAGGAGCTGTTTTATGGATTGAGTGTCCACAAAGCTGCTCACTGTGGGGAGCGTGTTTTAACCAGCGTCCGGGGAGTCCCCCCTGCAGCACGTGTCACCCCCATCACGCGCTCAGCTCAGTCACTTCCAACCGCAGCCCGGCTGTCGGTGTTGCTTTGATCTCGGTAAACGGAGTGGTATTGCGGCTGTGCTTGGTGATTTATAAGTGTCCTCCTACAAAAGCAGTTTATTGAAGAATACGTTTGGGAATACAGAGAGGAAAGGAAGCGAGGCTGCCCAGCGTGTCTGTCCAGCGATGATGACCGCTCGTCCCCGGGAGGGGCAGCCGTTAAATGACCCGCAGGGCAGGGCTGGGAAGGGGCGAGTCTGGGAGACACGAAGGAAGTTGGGGACTCGGCACTGACGGTACCAGGGATGGGCCAGGGAGGCCCAGTCAGCCCAGACCTGTGGCCCTGCCAGGGCACGTCCTGTCCTGCACTTTCTAGTTCTTCAGAAGAAGCAGGAGATTCAGAAATCTGGGTTTCATGTGGGTCACAATTCTTATAAACACCCTGGGGGGCAAACCAAGCACACCGAGGGGTGAAGCAGTCTTTGCTGGCTCCCAGTTGATAACAGCTTTGGAGCCTCTCCCGCCTAATGCAGGGGGCGTAGTTACCAGCACCGACTGCCCCCGCCTTCTCCTGGCCGCCGCGCCCGTTGCCCGCTCCCTGACTAGTGTTGGCTAAAGCCATCTCACACCAATCTTTTGTTTGCTTTAACTTGCAGTGTTTGGTACCACCAGTGCGTTTGAACATTTATTAAATGGTTATTGACCTTACACACATTACTTGACAACCAGCCACCTTACCTTGCTAGAATTCTTAGTTCCGGTAGTGTATTGCTCATTTATTCAATGCTTCTCAACATTTGTAACGTCATAATGTGAGTGCCGCATTAGTACCTGGTAATTAGGACTAATGGCTGGCATCATCCCCCAGGCTGAGGGCACGCAGTACCTGGACACACCTGTACGCATTTACGGCCCTGCGGCTGGACGCCCTGAGGTGCTCAGTGGCTGGTGATGTGTTGAGTGCCCATTGCTCTAGGCATCTGGCCTTGAACCAAGGCAGAATCTCAGCCTTCCAAGACCTTACAGTCTTTTCACATTTGTAAAAGACAGTTGTTATCTCTAGAACTTACCATTTATTTTTCATCTTTATTGACATGCACTCCCTAAGCAGCGGGGAATGCTAGTTACCCTGTTATCTCTTAAATTCAATTTCATTCTCTTAAGTTCTGTTAAACTCCAGACTCAGCAAAGGTCTGAAAGGATTTGGGGACAGTTCCTTATTATGCGGGTGATGAGAAAACCAAGGTCAAAGCTGCGACTGTGCAAGGGGGACTTTGGGACATCTGTCTGACCCCCACGAATCCCTGAACTGTCCTTTAACCCACACATTCGCTCCCTCAAGCTCCTCCCCACAGAGATGCAGGGTCTGAGCCAGGTGCGAGGACTTGCCCGAGCAGCGACCCTTTCCTGGAAATCTGAAATGGGCCCAAGAGACAGGGATTGGACCTTGACGTGCTCACGGACCATAAGGTAGCGAGCGACATGGGAGTGACAGGCAGTATGTCCTGCTGCTGTGTGTGGGGACAGAGAAGGTCGGTGTGTAGGTGGAGAGAAGAAAGCGTGCATCTGGAGAGAAGCAGAGAGAACCCTGCCTGTGTGTCCCGGACCTCCCTGGGCCTGCCTGCATTTCACCCCACTTCGCTGGACACCCCTCTATTCTGACTCCTTCCTTCCCCGTGTTTCCTGCTCAGGGTGGGTTCTGTCCTGTGATGTAAGTGCTCATTCTTACACAACAGTCTCTCGATAACCCTACCTTGCCTCTTTTATTTCTTGACCACTGATGAGGAAGTTGTGAATTTATTATTTTTTCTGCATAACAACAATCAGAGTGAAGGGTAGCAAGAAGCACAGAGGTACGCGGGCTTACGCTAATGTAGGAACTCCTGGTGGTATTGGAGGGGCCATCCTGCAGACGTGGGCCCTGCCTCCGGCCCATCTCACAGCAGGTCAGATCTCTAGCTGCGGGCCAACAGGAAGGAAGATATTTTGAATTTACTTTCACATGTCCTCGAATTTTAGTGGTGTTATTTCCCTTCACATACGCACAACGTTTTGACCTCATACAAAACATGATCCTAAAAACACACAGAAAACAAACAAACAAAAGAAACGTGATGCTAAGGACACTTACAGTGTCCAGCACATGTGCGTCTGTGGGGTGAGTTTGCGGTCTGTTCAAGTGTGCCTGTCCGAGCGCTGACACCAGGCTCTCCGCTTGAATTTCTAAATGTCAGGAAATGGAATTGCAGAGCAATCTCCCCGGGGTAAGCGTGCTCTTAGGTTAGCTTTCTGTCTCCTGGCAGCACCATAAAACTCAGTGCCGAGTGTGAGCAGCCCACTACCCACGGAGCTGGGTGGGGAGGGGGGAAAGGAAGGGGACAGGAAGAGAAGGATCGTAGGAGAGAGCGACAGAGCTCAGTGCCGCCGTTTCCTTATTCATTGTGTTTGTCTGAACTTTTCACTTGCAAGTGGAAAAAGCACCAAGTGTTTTAAGAAAAATGGTAGTGTTGACTCTCATACCTGCTAAGTCCAAGGGCTCTGACAGCCTGGCTGGTCAGGTGCCTGAACTAGTCACCAGGGCCAGGGGAAGGCAGGACTCCTGTTAGCTGTGTGGGCCTTTGGGTCCACCTTTTGTCCCAGCTGGTGAGGTCAGTACCTAAACTCCTGGAATTCGGAGGAGGGAGAGGGGAGTCAATTACAAGAAGCAAGGATTCTGGGCAGACAAAACGCATGTCCCACACACTCCCCCTATATGGTGCTCCTGTGGGAAGGGGCTGATGGTGACCCTTTTTTTTTTCTTTCTAAAATTTGTTTTTATTGATTTCAGAGAGGCAGGGAGAGGGAGAGAGAGAGAAACATCAGTGATGAGAGAGAATCATTGATTAGCTGCCTCCTGCATGCCCCCCACCGGGGATCAAGCCCGAAACCCAGGCACGTGCCCTTGACCATGAATCAAACTGACCTCCTGACCCCTGGTCGATGCTCGATCACTGAGCCACACCAGCTGGGCATTTTTTATCCATTCAGTGAAAGTTTATTGAGCGCCCACTATGTGCAAGGTGTTGTGTTCGGCTCTGCAGTTTTGAAGTGACGGAATTGTTTGTATGTAGGAACTGACTCAGGCCCCTAGTCGGGCTTCTTAACCTCAGGGCCGCCGGGAGCCGCAGGGAGAGCACGCCGTGCCGTGGACCAGCTGGAGCTGGAAGGGGCCAGCCTTCCCGCAGCCACTCGCTTTGCTTTGAGTTGGGCTCGAAGACAGAACCTGGCCTTCCTCAGAGGGCATGGCCGGTTTCACTTTGTCCTGAGAGGCTGGTGAGAGTCGGCGGGAGAGCTATGGTGTCGTGAGCGATAAGTTGCGCTGGTTTTACACATCTGCAGCGTATTTTTTTCACACGTTTGAGTACAGCAGTTCCCTCCAGAAACTAGCCCTGGGCCTTCTTCCTTCTACCCCAGCGGCAGTTTCCTCCTGGTTCACTTCCCTCTCCCTGCAGCTGGGCCTCGGGCAGATGACTTCAGCTCTTTCCTTGTTCTGCTGTCCTGTCCTTCTAGCCTGCAGCCTCCATCTCGGACCAGCCCAGCTCTGTCTGTTTCCTGTGTTTGTGCTGCTCACAGCTGGAGCGGCCACCCCATGGGCTTGATCCCTCCTACTCTGTGCTCTGCTCTGTCCCTCCGCTTCTCTCCCTTCCGTAGCCCTGGACCGACCTCTGCCCCTTCCCTCGCGCCTCCCGCCCTCTTCAGGCCGCAGGACCCTGGCTCTCAGGAGTGAGTCTGCCTCCCGTGGGGGCCGCTGCTCACTGCCGAGGTATCGCGTGTAAATGTCTCAGTCACTCTTCCTCGGGGCGTCTGGAGATAAGAGGAGAAGGAAGAGGTGTGTCCCGCCCCCTGGTTCTAGGTGCTGTCCTTGGCCCTGCCCTCTGAGACTTGGTGCCATTCTCTGGGGCTCCGTCCCTTCGGCTGCGCCAGCTGTATCCCGATGGCTGCCGCCTGTGGTGACGGTCCCTGTCCTCACTCCCGATCACCGGGGCAGACACTGTCCCTGCCCTATCGCATCAGTAAATGGCCCACCTGTATCCCAAAGGCTGCCGCCTGTGGTGACGGTCCCTGTCCTCACTCCCTATCACCGGGGCAGACACTGTCCCTGCCCTATCGCATCACATCAGTAAATGGCACAGCTGTGGTCAGCGCTACAAAGAAGGCACTGATGGGGGGGTAGAGTCCAGGGAGATGGGACAGGTCCTTGGGGCCTGAAGTCGGGGGAGCTGTCAGGGCAGGGAGAGCAGTGGTTTCCAGGCCGCGGCCAGCACTCGCAGGCTGGGGCCTCGGGACCACAGTGTCCCTGAGAACAGAGCCACGCGGCGGCCACGAGAAATCGGAGAGGGAGGAAAGTCCAGACCACGCAGGGCCGTGCAGGCTTGAAAACAGGTGTGAGTCCATCTAAAGCCCCGACCTGAACTCTGCTCATCTCTGTCCCCTGCTCCTGCGTCCTGTCCTCTGCTCCTTCCTTCACATCTGCCAGGTTTGTCTCACTTGACACCGTGCCCTCTCCGGCTGTTGGCATCTCATGTCTTCCTCTCATAGCCACGTTTCTTGAAAGAGTAGTCTATGTTGGCCGTCTTTGTCCTGTTACCTTGGCAAAGTGGGATGGGGAAACAGGCCGATAGCTGAACAAAGTGGCTGAGCAGTTTACAGCCAGACAATAAACCTCAAGGTCTCAGCCTTACACACCCCAGACCACGCTGGGGCAGACCTGCTGTGGTCTGGTCCTTGGGTGCCTCTTCAGTGACATTCTTTGAAGGTGAAACTGGCAGAGAATGATCTATATGCTCCCTTTGTTGTTGTTAATCCTCCCCAGAGGATATTTGATTTTTAGAGAGTGGAAGGGAGGGAGGGAGAGAGAGAGAGAAAGACAGAGAGAGAGAGGGAGAGAGAGAAACATTGATGTGAGAGAGACACATCGATTGGTTGCCTCCCGCATGTGCCTGACCAGGGCCAGGGATTGAGCCTGCAGCCGAGTACAGGACGTGCCCTTGACCAGAATTGAATCTGAGACCCTTCAGTTTGCAGGCCAATGCTCTATCCATGAGGGCTGATGCATCAGCATATTAAAGGACACACCTAGAGAGCTGATAAATATTTTGTTGAGATGCTCCTCAGACTGCCCCTAAAATTCCCGCCTTCAGAAAACATAAAAACCCTTAAGACAAAGGACCCCGTGCTGCTCTCCAGAGCACGTGAGCACGCTCATGCCTTCTTCCTTCGCACTGTGTCTTTGCTGCTCTCTCCTAAGCTCCAAGGGCCCCAGGAGACTTGCAGCCAGGGGATCTGTGGGCGGCAGCAGCTTGTCCCGGGCCCACCCCCTGACCCTGTCTCCAGGGGCCTGCTTTCGCCTCTGTCACTGGCTTCCTGAGCCTGCACAGCCCAGCTGGTCCGTTTCTGAGCAGCTGCTGGGATCTTCTCGTGAGTGTGCTTTCGCCTCGCATGCTAAACAGCCTCTTCTTGTGCTGGAGTTCTTGGCTCTGAGTTCTTTCTTTGCTGAACTCGGGAGCCGAGAGCCGACATCGCCCGTGAAGTTCTGCCCCTGCCCCTCCATTGATTCCCATGCAGTTTTCCATGCAGTTGTTTCTCGACCTTTGCGTGACATTCAGCACATTCTTCTCTAGAAACACTTGCCTTGGCTGGCTTTCTGTGCCTTAGACTCTGTGTTTCCTCCCGCTCTCACATCTGGGCCTTCTCCGTCGCCACCGAGGAATCCTGATCCATTCGTGTCCCCCTCCCTGGAGAGCTGCCTTTCCGACCCTCTTGTTTCCCAGGACAGTCGCCTCCCCCTGGAGAGTTTAGCTCCTGGAATAAGCCCCGTCACCTTGGCCCCCCCGGGACTCTGTCCTTCCTGCTGCGTCCCAGCTCTTCGCCACCGGCCGCCGTCCTGGGCCCTCAGACTCGGGGTGTCTGAAGCACGGCCCGCCGCGGCCTCCTTCTCGGCCTGTATCCCATTTTGGTGGATGATCGTGTTGTCTAGCCTTTTGCTCACTCAGCGATTTATAGCACCTGCTATAGACCCCTGAGGTGTCACAGGAAAATATGGGTTGATCTTCGTCTCTGGCTCCTGACACAGAGCCCCTAAGTCCCTGGGAAGTTCCTGATGGTAGGAGTGTCTGCGCACAGCACATAAAGGCACAGCACATACCGTGTGCACAGCACATAAAGGCACGGCACATGCCGTGTGCACAGTACATAGAGGCACGGCACATACCGTGTGCACAGTACATAGAGGCACAGCACATACCGTGTGCACAGTACATAGAGGCACAGCACATACCGTGTGCATAGTACATAGAGGCACAGCACATACCGTGTGCACAGTACATAGAGGCACAGCACATACCGTGTGCACAGTACATAGAGGCACAGCACATACCGTGTGCACAGCACATAGAGGCACAGCACATACCGTGTGCACAGCACATAGAGGCACAGCACATACCGTGTGCACAGTACATAGAGGCACAGCACATACCGTGTGCACAGTACATAGAGGCACAGCACATACCGTGCGCACAGCACATAAAGGCACAGCACATGCCATGCACACAGTACCGTGATGGATAGTGACATGAACGACTGTTACTGGTTCTGGACTTACTGTACTATTTATCGTTACAGTGTCTGCCCACTTAGTGAGGGAAGTTTGCTGTAAACAGTGGCCGTGTTACGCGGGAGGCAGCCTCCTGCGTCTCGTGTTTACGAGTCTCTTGAGAGCATCGTGGCCTCTTGTGCTTCATTTACTCTCACGTTGTTTGCACAGTGACGCGCTCCAGGCTCCTGGCCTGGGAGCGGCCTAGACCACGCCGCCCGGGAGTGGCGCAGCTGTGCGTCCTCGGTGTGTGCTCAGGGCGCTCTGTGATGTTCTCACACTGACTATGGGCCTAACGACTCATTTCTCGGGACGTATCCCCATCGTTAAGCACCGTCGTTAAGCGCCACCTGACGGTATAGCCTGGACTCGGTTCCTGTCCCGAAGCCAGAGGGGCGGACAGGCAGCGGCAGCTCGCCACGCACGCTTGGGCCCCTCGCTCCGACCTGCAGGTGCTGCTGGAGTCCGTCAGTCCTGCCTCTGAGCTGTCTTTTGATTCATTCCTTTCTTCCTGCCCCCATTCTGAGTCCAGACGGCATCCTTTTCCACTCCCCTGCTTTGCCCTGTGGCTGCTGCTTCCTGCCTGGTTCCCGGTGCCGTGGGTGCTGCCTCCGCATCCGCAGGGGCGCGTTCAGGTGCTGCCTCGGCGGCACCCACCCTGTGTCTTCCTCTCCGGCGGCCACGCTCTCGGACTAGCATCAGGGCCTTGGACCTGTGCCGCCCAGTCACGGAGGACGCAGGGGCGCTACTTTCTTTTTTTTTAAATGTATTCTATTGATTTTTCACAGAGAGGAAGGGAGAGGGAGAGAGAGTTGGAAACATCAATGAGAGAGAAACATTGATCAGCTGCCTCCTGCACACTCCCCACTGGGGATGTGCCCGCAACCCAGGTACATGCCCTTAGTCGGAATCGAACCTGGGACCTTTCAGTCCGCAGGCCGATGCTCTATCCACTGAGCCAAACCAGTTAGGGCAGGGGCGCTGCTTTGTGCGCATTAACTGTCTATTTGTCAGATTAGAAATTAAAACTTGAGAAATTTATAAAAATATTCATTAATTTATTGAAATTGTCTGTAATAAACCCATTTCATGCTTATGTAAATAGCAGTTTTTAATGAAAGCTAACTGTTTTACAAAACAAAAATACTTAGTGAGAAGAGAGCCTTCGTGGTACATTTTTGTAAGTTTCTGTACCGTCTGGCTGAGTAGAAGCGGCTGGGTTCTTGTGTCTGCCCTGCGGCCAGTCTGCTGCAGGATGCTGCGGTGGAAGTAGATGAAGGAAATCTGTCCTCACAGGTAGGCAGTTGGAGAAAGCAGGCGTCTCTTAATGGCACTTTCAGAAAATGCTGGGTATTCTTTGATACTATACCAAAATTTGAACTGGCGATTTCTTAAGGGTTACTTGCAGTGTGGAATCTGAAGTGACATTAGTGAACTTTGCCTACTCTCTTACAATAAAATCTATTGACCCATCTTGCGGTTTGAGTGGATATCTTACCCAGAGCGGCTTCTGTGACGTGTTGGTTGGTTATTTGGGAAATATTGGTTCGCTGAGTTCTGTAGCTTCTCCAGATACATTTGACTAAAGAATATCACAAAACCCTATGCTAATGCCCCCACTTATCTTGTTAGAAAATTCACAAATGGCAGAAACAACTTTCCCAAATTTCTAATTTCCACTCAAAAGCTCAATTTTTATCATTAGCATCCAATGCTGTGAGTTGTTTTTCTTGAAGCAACAGGTTCACTGCATGAATGAGCCACCGGCTGCCGAGCACTCAGGCCTGAAGAGCCATGGTTTTTGGGTGCCGTTCCTCCAGATGGGAGTCGTTTCCTGAGAAAAGCGCTGGCTCGGCTCGCAGCCCTGTGCGCAGTGGGTCCTGAGTCATCAGTCATCACGGTCCGCCGTGCGGGCCTGGGCCTCCTTCCGCTTAGTCACAGATGAACACGCTCAGAGCTGGGCTTTCATGAAGCAGTAATACTTTTTGATGACTCATCAAGGACATTCTGAAGTGAAACTTTTTTTTTTCAAAATATATTTTTATTGATTTCAGAGAGGAAGGGAGAGGAAGAGAGAGATAGAAACATCAATGATGAGAGAGACTCATTGATCGGCTGCCTCCTGCTCGCCCCCCACTGGGGATGGAGCCTGCAACCTGGGCCTGTGCCTGTGACCTCCTGGTTCATAGGTTGACACTCTACCACTGAGCCACCCTGGCTGGGCCAGAGTGAAACTTGTTAAATGAGTGTGTGGCAGTGAAGAATCCAGTGCCCAGCAGTACAGTTCGGCGCCACTGCTAAGGTGGCAGCAGTTTTGCCCGCCCTGGTGTTGGTGTCAGTGCCAGTGTAAAGACAGTGAACCGGAACCAGTGCCTGCCTCTGACTCTGATAATAACTTTGACCTTCCGGACCCCTGAAAGGGTCTTGGGAGCTGCAGGGGTTGGTGGGCCGCACTGAGAATTGCTGCCTCACAGGTTAAAACTTGAACCTGTGCGCACAGTCAGTCCCTGCCACCTGCCCATTTTGTTCTTGTCTTCCGTCTGCGCCTCACCTTCCTGACTCCGGTCACCTGCATCTCCAACTGTGGTCCTCCGTCCCATGCCCGTACCTCCACTTTCCATCGTCCTCCACCTCGATGCTCCTTCGCCCTCTTCCTTCTGTGTCTCCGGCCTGTCCTACCGCCTAAGCCAGGTGACGTCACTGCGGTGCCAGTTCCCGCCCCAGCCATAGTCACTCCCCCCAGCCCGCCCCTCCCAGACTTTTGCCTCGACCTCTTTGCATCTACCTGCTAGGTCCCTGTGGCTGCAGTTATCTCCACAGTTGTCTCCTGCCCTGACAGGAAGGCGTCGCTTAGTCCTCGAGTGACCTGAACTCACGCATGCCCATGTGCAGAACCGTCTTAGCCCTAAGTAAGTGAGACGTGAACAGGCAGGGAATGGTGTCGATTCTGGACCTTCTCCTCCATCAGAAATGCCATGAGAGTTAGGTCCAGCCGGAGGAAACAGCTGACTCCCCAGTGACCATGAATGACACCCATTTCCTAGTCAGGAAGCTCTCCTGGGGTTATCTGGCTTTCTGGGTACAAGAAGCCCAGTTCAGCGGGTTAGTGACCTGGAAGGTGAGTAGCAGAGGGTGCTTAGCTCCTGAAAAAGATGTTTAGAATGACTTCTGGAGCTACCTGAGCCACGCCCAGCGCCCTCCACCTCCACAGGAATGTGGGAGTGCCCGTGTCCGAGGCTGTCACGGGTCCCGTCTGAACTCTCTTCCATGTTCCGGAGCTGGATGGGCAGCACCCTTACGTTACGATGAGACGTCAGCACCTCACATCTGCTACCACGTGTAGTAAAGAAAACATCACCAATGGTGTGTGGGCAGCTGAACTTAAATAAAACATTCGCATCACCACAGAAGTACATAGGAGCGTTCTAACCTTATGGAATGACATCCGGCATTTATGAGGGAGGCACACTTTAGGGCTTTAGTCTACCTTTTAATTATAGAAGGAGCAGGAATTGTTTCCAAAAGATTGCTCTAGAGATGGCCGGAAGTTCCTTCAAATTCTGAAGCCCCTACACTCCAGGCAGTTGCAGCCATGCTAGATACATCCAGCAGTTATGCCTGTAATTTGTGCTCGGAAATAATTGTGTTCATATTGGCTTTATTATGAAATACATTACCTTCTAGATTTCTTCCCGAGCTTGTGATTCAGTTTACAAAGCCATTAACCAGTGTATAATTCCTCTGTCAATTACGGGCTTGAGCTAGACGGGCCTGTAGGCCTGGTGGTGGTGGTAACTGAGTGCTTATAATTGCAGCCAGTAGGCAGCCAGATGCTCTCGGGAGTGGGCTGCTGAGTCAGTATCCTGAGGCGTCTTTTGTCGGATTCACAAATGTCAGCAAAGCTCTGAACTGGAATGATGAAATGACACTCACCATCTGCTTTGGGGCTTGCTTCTTTGTGACATTCCTGAACCTGGTTAGAGAGCAAGTTCTAGAACCAAGAATTACTTAGAAGGTTTGTGCAGCCCTCGCCAGTTTGGCTCAGTGGATCCCAGGTTCGATTCCGGTCAAGGGCACATGCCCGGGTTGTGGGCTTGATCCCCAGTAGGGGGTGTGCAGGAGGCAGCCGATCAATGATTTTCTCATCATTGATGTTTCTCTCTCTCTCTCCCTCTTCCTTCCTCTCTGAAATCAATAAAATATATTAAAAAAAAAAAGATTTGTGCAAACAGTGGCAGTTGGAACTTGAAAGAGACATAATATGTAGCTATCGCATTTTCTAAAGAGTCTTCGGTTAGGCAACTGGCCAAGGTTTTTTATTATTATTACTAGAGGCCCGGTGCACAAAAATTTGTGCACTGAGGAGGGGGGCGGGGGGGGGGTCCCTCAGCCCGGCCTGTGCCCTCTCGCAGTCTGGGACCCCTCGGGAGATAAAGACCTGCTGGCTTAGGCCTGCTCCCGGGTGGTAGAGGGCAGGCCCAATCCCTAGTCGGGCTCAGAGCAGGGCCGACTGGGGAGTTGGGGCGCCGCCCCCTGTCATGCACAGAGCAGGGCAGATTGGGAGGTTGCGATGCCACCCTCAGTCATGCTCAGGGTAGGGCCGATTGGGGGGTTGGGGCACCGCCCCCTGTCACACTCAAGGCAGGGTCAATGGGAGGTTGCGGCACCACCCCCTGTCACAGAGCAGGGCCAATCGGGGTTGGGACTCTGCCCCCTGTCACGCACAGAGCAGGGCCCATCAGGGGGGTTGGGGAGCTCCCCCCTGTCACGCACAGAGCAGGGCTGATCAGGGGGTTGAGGAGCTCCCCCCTGTCACACACAGAGTAGGGCCGATAGGGGAGTTGGGGCACCGCCCCCATCACACAGAGCAGGGCGGATTGGGGGTTGGGGTGGCGCCCTCTATCACCCACAGAGCAGGGCCAATCAGGGGGTTGGAGCACTGCCACTGTCACACTCAGGGCAGGGCCGATGGGGAGGTTATGGCTCTACCCCATCACACACAGAGCAGGGCTCGTGGGTTGGGGGTTGGGGCGCCACCTGGATCAGGGTGGGGGTCCCCACTGGGGTGCCTGGCCAGCCTGGGTGAGGTGATGATGGCTGTTTGCAGCTGGTCACACACTCTTCAGGGTGGGAGTCCCCACTGGGGTGCCTGGCCAGTCTGGGTGAGGGGCTGAGGGCTGTTTTCAGGCAGGCGGGTGACTGAAGCTCCCAACCGCTCCTTTTTTTCTTTTATTTTTATTCTGGGCCAGCTTTAGCTTTGAGGCTTGGCTCCAGCTCTTAGGCCTCTGCTGCTGAAAGCAGGTTTCTGGCCTTTGTTTACCTTCTGTATTTGAAACAATGTTGCAATCCTGCTGGCTGAAGCCAGCCGACTAAAGCAGGTTTCTGGGGTTTTGTTTAGCTTTTATATTTGTAACATAGTTGCTTAGAGTTGCAGCTCAGAGGCCTGCAGCGACAGGCGGGGAACATTGGAGTCCTCCATCACTGAAGCAAGCAAGCCTCATGTTCACTTTAAGCTGCCTGGCTGCCGGCCGCCATCTTGGCTGGCAGTTAATTTGCATATTGCCCTGATTAGCCAATGGGAAGGGTAGCGGTCGTACGCTAATTACCATGTTTCTCTTTTATTAGATAGGATTTTATCCTCACACACGTATTCGTTTTTATTGATTTTAGAGAGAGAGGGAAAGAGAGAGAAAGAGAGAGAGAAACAGATGTGAGAGAGAAACATCGATTGGTTGCCCTAACTGGGATTTCAACTTGCACCCTTTTCGTGCATAGGATGACACGCCATCTACCTGGAGCCACCTGGCCAGGGCAAGACAATCTTCTCTTGAATTATAGTCCCAGAAAATAGAGTGTACCGTAAAAGCTTTAAAAAAATCCTTTGCATTTATATGTAAAATGGAGTAGGTTCTAGGTTCAGATCATTATAAATGGAGTTTTCCTTACATGAGTGTCTGGAGAGACATTCGAAAGTCACATGGGACAGTTCCTTGTATGGGACTGTTCCGAGTAGCCTGTTAAATGCCGCTGATTCCTCCCAAAGAATGTGATAACCACAAAAACCATACATATTTCCAGTTATCCGCTGCGGAATGACATACACCCCTTGAGAACCACTAATTGATGGAATCTTGGCAGGATTAAAAATATTTTAAAAATGTTGGATGGTCATTTTAAAAATAACTTACATAATGAAAGAGTTTCAACACAGAAGAACAATTGCTCGTAATCTCACCACCCAATATAAGCTACAGGATTTTGTTCTCTATTCCCCTTGCCTGTTGTTGTTATTTTTCTCTTACAGATAACTTTTTCCATTAAAAAATGGGAACATTTTACTTGCCTTGATTTTACCTAATTCATGTATTTTTTTTAAATAACAAAATCATTTTTTTTATTTGATTGTAAAATTAGCACAATCTCATGTGATATGCAAAGAAACATGTACTTAATGTCTCTTTTTAACATTAAAAGTGGTGCTAAGTGGAGGAAAAGAGTCTGACAGGGTGGAGGGAGCCCGGAGCCTGGAGAATGTAGTCACCCTCGGTTTTCTGGTCTCTGTCCAGGGCTGGCGATGAGGATGTGAAGTTCCTGCCCTGGGGAGGAGGGGTGGAGGGGCGGAGGGTGTCCCTGCTGGCCTTATAATCCTCAGTGGCTGCAGGTTCCCACAGGGCAGGGTGGGTGTCTGCTGGGTCACTAATCCATTAAACAAATGATGGGGTGAAACATTTCATTTTGTTGGACTGTGAATAAACTTAGTTTCGTTTCTGTCATGGCCATTTACCTTCATCACAAGTAAATAACTGGATTAATTGCAACTGCAACGAACGTCAAACCTCAATAAATCTTGCCCCAAATGGGATCATTTATTAGTTGGAATAAAGAGATTTCTGAAGCTTTTAGCACATCTGATTGTTGTATTCATGTCTAGATGTGGCTTGAATATTGCTGTTGCTCTGCAGTCTGGCAGCCCTGCCTGTGACGTGTGTAATTACTAGTAGGTGAGTGTAGGGTGTTCCCTGAGGAAGCGGCCCGGTTACCTGTGGAAGGCTTGCTTGAGTCTCTAGGGCTCATTGGCACCTTTAAGACTTCTGTGTACTATGGTTTTCTTTCATTGTTGACCTTTTTCTTTTGCAATTTGGTTTTCCGCTATTAAAGTTCAAGATTTAGTTGCTCAGTTTCCTTGAGTGACTTACTTTATGATTGGAATTTTGAAAAATCTAACTTTAAAAATGATTTGACTGTTTTTAGGAGAGTTTTGGTTTCTGAAGGCCTAAAGCAGCGGTTCTCAACCTGTGGGTCGCGACCCCCTTGGGGGTCAAACAACCCTTTCACAGGGGTCGCCTAAGACCATCGGAAAACACATATATAATTACATATTGGTTTTGTGATTAATCACTCTGCTTGAATTATGTTCAATTTGTCACAATGAAATTGGGGGTCACCACAACCTGAGGAACTGTATTAAAGGGTCATGGCATCAGGAAGGTTGAGAACCACTGGCCTAAAGCATGTAGGCTGGAACCAGTTCTCAAACTCTCTCGCCTGAGGTTAGGATAAAACATTCTCTGGAGGCCTCCCCAGCCCTCATTCATTATGTCGGTGGGGCCCACATCTGGCATTTCTAACAAGTGCCCTGTTTATACTGGTGCTGCAGGTCCGGGACCTGTAATAGGAGAGGGACTTGGGGCCTGGCATGTTTCTGGAGAATCCCTTTGTGCTTCCCAAGATGTTAGAATTACTAGTGGCCCGGTGCACGGATTCGTGCACATTGAAAGAAAATTAATTAGAAGAAATATTTTAATATCGCTATTCACCCTTTCTCTATAATAGAAGTGTCAACCAAATTCACAATCAACAATGACAGATTGAAACACACGCGTGCGATTGGCGCCAGCGAGAGCTTTATATGTATCGCACATTTGCAAGTCAATGTTTATTTTTAAATTGCCAGTGCACGGCATATGTACCGGCCGGTCGGTTGGTCAGATGGTTGGATGTATGTATGCTTGTGCACTTAGCCTTTTTTATATATAGATAAAGAAAAACTGGTTTTGGAACTTGAAGAGAAGGAAAACATAGGCATAAACTTTGAAAGTATCGTGTGATCTTGTAATGGTTGTTAAAATTAAAGTAACAAAAGATAATTGGAAATTGTTAATTTTAAAAAGTTCACCCTTTTAAAACCAAGAGTAATGCATTTTCATAATGGGAAGTGTCATAAATACAGAAGCATTTCTACTCCAGAAGACAGGAAAAATTTCCCGATTACATTTGACCACTTGGAGATATCTTTTAATTTTGGGGGGTAATTTTCATTCAGAATCCCTTAAATGCATATGACTTTCGTTTTTATTTTTTCCCCAGTGAAATTTTTATTATCAAACAATACAGGCCCAATAGAATGAAAGAAAAAGATCATAAAGAACTCAGTTTCTCCAGACACCAATGCTGTTAACTTCCTGCACGCTGTATCTCTTCATACGAATATACCTGTTGATATGTGTTATCCTGACCATGTAGTTTTATAATCTGATGTTTTATGTAATATCTTTTCATTTCATTAGATGTAATTCTGTACCTTTTTTAGATACAGAGCATCCTAATCTAAAAAACATAGTTTGTCCAGAGTCTTTTCCAGCAACGTACTACAACCCAGCATCCCCCACCTCCCTCAAGTAGACTTGGTAGGACAAAGAGCCTGTGAAATCTAAGGCTGTTGATATATTTGATCATATTGTCTCCAGAAAGGGCTTTGTAATTGCTGCCTAGGCTCCAAGTCTTCACTCATTGCCGTTTTAATATTTGTTGCTTGATGGGTGACAGATAGTATCTCCTTTTTTAAAAAAATATATCTTTTTAAAAAAGATATATTTTATTGATTTTTTACAGAGAGGAAGGGAGAGAGATAGAGAGTTAGAAACATCGATGAGAGAGAAACATCGATCAGCTGCCTCCTGCACACTCCCCACTGGGGATGTGTCCGCAACCCAGGTACATGCCCTTGACCGGAATCGAACCTGGGACCCCTCAGTCCGCAGGCCGACGCTCTATCCACTGAGCCAAACCGGTTTCGGCTAAAAATATATCTTTATTGATTTCAGAGTGGAAGGGAGAGAGAGAGGTAGAAACATCAATGATGAGAGAGAATCATTGATCGGCTGCCTCCATGTGCCCTTGACCAGAATCGAACCTGCAACCCTTCAGTCCACAGGCTGATGCTCTATCCACTGAGTCACACCAGCTAGGGCAGTATCTCCTTTTATTTTAATTCAGTTTTTTTGCTGATGAAAAGCTTAGCACTTCTTTTCATGTATTAATTGCTCATTTATGTTTCTTTTTTGAATTTCTGTGAGCTTACACTTAGGGAAATTTAATTTCGTATGTCATAAACTTCAGAAATTTCGTCCCAACATTTAATTTGCTTTAAAAAATTACTTTTATAAAACTATTTAAGGCCTCCCATTTTCCCCACCCACTATTTTTCATTTTTAAGGGTTTCTGCCCAGGGTGTCCAATGAGAAATTCCTCTCCAAGATTTTATAAATATTACCCTGAATTTTTGTGGCATACTTTCATATTTTCACTAGACTCTTTAAATACTCTGTCATTTATTTTGGCATGAGCAAATAAGTGTATTCTTGTGTGAGCAAATGCTGTTTACATTTTCTTAAAATGGAATTATTTGGTCACTATGCAAACTTTAGGCAAATTTAGGTAGCAAGTTGGAGATGAACATTGTTTCACACTTTGTCATGAGAATAGAGGGAAGGAGGGCAGAGCAGAGCACGTGTACCCTGTTCCAGCTCCACCTTCTCCCAGGAGCTACGGACTTAGATGGTCAGCCAGGCACCCAATAAGCAGGTCTCGGACACCCTGTGAGCGGCTGTTCAAAATACCTGGTCCAGCTACGCGTGATGCCACCCACTGCTGTGGGCACCCGCAGCCCTTCGTCATGGTAAGCGGTGCCACTGTCCGCCCGTCGCACAGGCCCCGGGCGGTGTCACTGCCCCGATGCTTCTCTTCTCCCCACCTTCGCTGCATCCACTGCTGAGCTCTGTAGGCTCCGTCCCAAATAGTCTCACATCTGCCTGCAGCTCCTGTTTCCATGACGGAGGGTCTGCCAGGGCTTCCTCGCTGTTTTCTTCTTCCTTTTTTTTGTTTTATTTTGTTAATCCTCTCCCCCCCCCCCACCCCAGGACATTTTTGCCATTGCCCTTTAGAGAGAGTGGAAGAGGGGAGGAAGCTGGGGAGGGGAGGGAGAGTGGCGGGGACACACACCTAGAAACACCGATGTGAGAGAGACACGTTGATTGGTTGCCTCCCAGATGTGCCCTTGATTGGAAATCGAACCCGAGATCGTTCGGTGCACGGACTGGCCCTCTAACCATTGAGCACACTGGCCTGGGCTCCTCGCTGGTTTTCTTGACTCCGTTCTTCCTGCCTGGAGCGTCTGCACAGTAGCTCCACAGTGTGACTCAGGCCCTGTGATGCCCAGGGCGCTGGGAGCCCAAGGCTCACTTGGCTTCAGGGCCCTGTGGCTGCGCCCCGGCCTCTCGGTTCCCTCCTCCTGTGCGCCCCTTGTCTCCTCGCACCCGCTACACCGGCCTCTTTCTAGACCTTGTTCAGGTTCCCTTTCTTCCTTTTGATCGCCCTGCTATATTCTTTTAAATCCTCACCCGAGGATATTTTTATTGATTTTAGAGAGAGAGGAAGGGAGAGTGAGACAGAAAAAAATCAGTGTTCGAGAGAAACATTGATTTGGTTGCCTCTTGTATGCACCCAACCGGGGATTGAACCTACAACCTAGATGTGTTGGGTCTTTGCACTGGCTGAACTTTCTAGAAACTACCCTGAATGTCTTTAGCGAGGCTTTCCTTGACAGCTCAGGAACTCCAAATGCCGCCCCATCATGGCCGACCTTATTACGGCCCTTTCTTCTCCCTTGGAGCGGGTGGCTGTGTGTGGCGGGATCCTCCCATTGTAGAGTGTGAGCCCTGAGGGCCGAGACTCCTCCCTCTGAACCCCCTGCGGCTCGGGGCCCTGGGGTAGGCGCCACACTCCATTCGCAGCACTGCTCTCCTGTCGCCAGCTCTAAGCTGAGCAGTTCAGCGTAAGGTTTTGTTTGCAGAAAGTGTTCCTGGTGATCCCAAGCTGGAAGATTTCCTTGGAAGAATTGAAGAGTCTGAGGAAGGAAAACTGTTAAGTTGATATTGCTGTCGGTGTTCTGGCTCCTTCTTCAGCCTATTGGAGGTGTGGCTCCTGACTTCCAGCCCGAAGGGACGAACCTGAGGACGGGTGTGACTGACGTTTCCTGCCCAGGGCTGCTTCCTTCACACGCCGACTGCTCACCTGCTCACCGCAGATGGCTCTGAGCCTATAGTTAGGAAGATTATGAGCTGACAACATCTTATATTTACTCTTTTAAAGAGTCCTTCCTGAATCCCCAGCAAAGCCTTTGGGCAGCTTTGTTGTGTAAATATTTATGTTCCAGGCGTGTCATTCAGATGCGTAAACGTGTTCCCCTGGGTGTGTGTATGTTGCATAGACTGTGTTCCCTGGGTGTGTGTATGTTGCATAGACTGTGTTCCCTGGGTGTGTGTATGTTGCATAGACTGTGTTCCCTGGGTGTGTGTATGGTGCATAGACTGTGTTCCCCTGGGTGTGTGTATGGTGCATAGACTGTGTTCCCCTGGGTGTGTGTATGTTGCATAGACTGTGTTCCCTGGGTGTGTGTATGGTGCATAGACTGTGTTCCCTGGGTGTGTGTATGTTGCATAGACTGTGTTCCCTGGGTGTGTGTATGGTGCATAGACTGTGTTCCCCTGGGTGTGTGTATGGTGCATAGACTGTGTTCCCCTGGGTGTGTGTATGGTGCATAGACTGTGTTCCCCTGGGTTTGTGTATGGTGCATAGACTGTGTTCCCTGGGTGTGTGTATGTTGCATAGACTGTGTTCCCTGGGTGTGTGTATGGTGCATAGACTGTGTTCCCCTGGGTGTGTGTATGTTGCATAGACTATGTTCCCTCGTTGCCCATTGAAGCACAGACGCTCTATGACTCGTGCTTCCTTTTTAAGCTCCTCCCGCATGGGGACTCTGCCTTGTACCGGCTGCTGCATTAAATGTTGATTTTGGTCGCCATTGCCCTCTGACAGCTTTAGTGTTTTAGCTCTAGGCTCCTCTGTTAGTTAGAGACTCACCTCAGTCGTGCTTTAAGTTGCAACCAATAGGTACAAAGAAATGGTCTTTTGTTTTTGCTTTAAGTGTTTTCATGGTACCGTTTTTTGGAGTATAAAGTTTTACAGCTGTTTTCTCTGTGGATTATACATTTCTTGAAAATAAAATCTTTTTAATCACTTACAGCCTTTTCCTTGAAATGGTGTTTTATTAAATGTAGGGACTCTTCCTGTCTTTGTGGGGATTTTGTAGGCCTTCCTCACCCCTTTATTGTTGCTAAGCTCTTTATTTTAGGTGAATTCGAGTTAGCGCGGCTTGCTCTCTCTTCACAGGAGTCTTTTTTTTTTATCCTCACCCGAGGATATGTTTATTGATTTGAGAGAGAGGAAGAAAGAGAGAGAGAGGGAGAGAGAGAGAAACGTCGATGTGAGAGAAGCATCCTTCGGTTGCCTCCAGTGCGCACCTGGCTGCACACCCTCACCTCGGTGTGTGCCTGAGCCCCGACCGCGAATCACACCCCGGCCTTTTGCTGCCGGATGATGCTCAGCCCACGGAGCCAGCTGGCCGGGCGCAGCAGCCTGTTACTTAACAGATGTCATATTCCTGTGCGTTTTATTGTTTCTAAAGCAAAGATCTTCTACTTGAAAATATACTTACTTTTTACAGATTGCGATATCATTGATATATAACATGTTAGTGTTAGGAGTGCAGCATGTGTTGTTACAGTTCATCTATTCAAAGGAAAGGGGCAGGTGCCAGCCCTCCGGGCATTTCCTGTTCTCCATGCCCGGGGCACCCCCACGGGGGCCTCCTGGAAGGGCCCCCCTGGAAGGGAGTTTCTTTCATGTCTGCGGGTTGAGTGAGAGAAGCTCCAGATGCCTGAAGCGCGGCAAGCCGGCTGCCCCTCACTAAAGCGAAGCCGCAGGCACCGGGCTAGTGACGGCATGGTGTGGGCACCAGACTGCCATCACCTGCCTCTTACCTGGCAAGGCCCAGCGGGAAGGTGCGGAGTGGGCACAGCTAGTGGGGCTGCCGTCTCCCTGCCTCCTGGCCGTTGGGCGTGTAGTCAGGGTGTGTGAATTAGTCTGCTTTGCTAAGTCACGCTGCAGGGACAAGCCACAGATCTCCCACCAGTCTCCGTGTGCAACACAAGTTTATTCCTCACATGAATGCCCTTGGGCTGCATTCCCGGACAGACGGACGGACAGACGGACGGGGAGTGAAGCTCCCATGCTCCTCCGAGTGGCCGTGCCCTTGCTGCTCCTACTTCGTTGGCCAACAAGCCCGGGGCAGGGCAGGTGGGCCTGGGCGGCAGGAAGTGTGTTCTCAGGGAGGGGCGGGGAGGGCAGGGTCGGTAAGAGAAGGCAGTGAGTGCTTCACAGGAATGCTCTTCGTTTGCAATATATTTTTGGATGTCGCGACCTTACAGAAACGGTTAGACTTTAGGGGGGTATTTAAAGTTGGAGCTGGGGGCAGGCAGGAAGATCGACAGCCATGTTCTCCAGCGCCTTAGTAATGAGTATTTACTGATCGCTTTATTACCGTTGTGGGGCTCTAGGACATGCTAGCTGCCCATAAATGCTTGCTGGACGAATGGACAAGACTAACAACAGGAAGAAAGCAATTCTTTTCAGTATTGTTAGTGCCCTTTGCAGCTTAGCAGAAACAGATTTTATAGTGGTTCCTATGAATTGCACCTTTCCATGTAAAATGAAAATGCTGTTTTGGTCATTTTTGCCTTATAAAAGTTGTTTTTCTTGACAACTTACATATTCATTGTAGAAAATTTGACAAATGTGCTTTAAGTACAAAGAAAAGACAGTCTTCTCTCTGGCTACTAGGACCACTGCTGACAATGTTTATTCTGTATCCCACTGTATTTCCTGTTCCTTTTTGTTGTCCTTCTAGTTTTTGAACATTGTCATGTTTATAATCTTACTAGCGGCCTAGTGTACAAAAATTCGTGCACTGGGGGGTTGTCCCTCAGCCTGGCTTAGGCCTGGCAGCGCTAAGGATGTCTGACTGCGGGGAGCAGGCCTAAGCCGCAGTCGGGCATCCTTAGCGCTGCTGAGGAGGCGGAAGAGTCTCCCACCACCACCGCTCCCTGACAGCCCTCAGCCTGGCTTGTGGCTGAGCAGAGCTCCCCTTGTGGGAGCACACTAACCACCAGGGGGCAGCTTCTGCATTGAGCATCTGCCTCCTGGTGGTCAGTGCACATCATAGCAACCGGTTGTTCCGCTATTAGGGTCAATTTGCATATTACCCTTTTATTATATAGGCTAGGAGGATTGTAATCACTTATCTTTCTTCCCTTTGCAGTCTCTCTTGCTTAACTTATAAGGTTGTGAATCAACAATTGAAAGTGTCATATAGGACATAAATGAGGGTTATAAGGTTAATTTTAACTTTCTCTCGTCATGACTCGGTTTCTCCATAGGAAACAGTCTCTCAATCTATTCACTCAAGTTTCACCCTGTTCTGATCCCCCCTCCACACGACAAGAGGAATGAGGAAAGGTGGCTGCAGGCAGCACAGCAAGGGCGGAGATGATTCTCAGACAGATAATCAGTCCGCGGAGAATCAAGCTCCTTTTCTTTCTTTATTTGGTCTTTTTCTTATTTTACTCAAGACATCACTTTTTTGTATCTTGGGGTTTGCAGTCTTTTGAATGATCTCAATGTCAAGGATCTGCTGGGTTGGTTTTAGTCCTCTTATCTTTTTGTCACTGATACTCTGGGCCTAGCCCAGCTGTGGGCAAACTATGGCCCTCGGGCCGGATCCGGCCCGTCTGGCTGTTCTATCCGGCCCGCGGAGCCGAAAGAGCAGAGGGTTCTCTTGCTCTCCCCTCCGCTCCTTCACCAGCAGCAGTGTTAACATGTATTAGTTCACACAAACACTCCATCCATGCTTTTGTTCCGGCCCTCCGGTCCAGTTTAAGAACCCATTGTGGCCCTCGAGTCAAAAAGTTTGCCCACCCCTGGCCTACCCCCTGCTGGACCCTGCATAGAGGACCCCCTTTAAGGTCGAAGCATTTTTGGTTAGCAACTGGTTTCTGGTGAACACCCATTGCAGAAGCTCAGCGTGCCTCCTCCTTTGTGTCATTAATCATCCCTCTAAGCTTGGAAACCTGGCTGGATCTTGGGACTCTGTCTGGTCCCAGGCCACCTGCTGAGGAATGCCCGAGTCTGTGTTGTCTCCGAAGAGATCTGAGACCTGGTTTATCTCCCGAAATGCACAGATTGAATTCCTCACGTGTTACTAAAAGGTACCTTTTGTGTTCATTTTACAAAGAGATCTGATCAAGGCCGGACAAGTTACCGTAAAGATGACATGATTAACCAAACTGTTTATTAAACTCTTTGGGGCAACTCCTGTACTTAATGTACATTCCAGTGGTTGAAATACCCAGCGTTGACACGGGGAGCAGTAGCCAGTTTTTGAGTTTTGATGAATTTCTCTATTTTAATTTTTGTACTTGCTGTCCCTCTTAGAAACGTCCACTCTGCCAAGTAGGTTAGGGACGTGTGAGGATGACAGCTTCGATACTGGGCGTGTTTGCTGTGGAAGCGGATGCCTCCGAGCAGCTCCCACGCCCAGAGGGGGAAGGGGAGGAGGAGAAGGAGGTAACTCCTGTTGGGGACCCTGTGAGCCCCCAGCGCAGTCTCCATCCCGGCCGGGACTTCCTCTGAACTGGCCCTGTTCTGTTAGAGCCCTTGGGTGAAGTCTGGATCAGCAGAGCGCTGCGGCTTCTCACAGAAATGCGATTCGGAGTCACTGTGGATGACACCTGTCTCCTTTCAGAGAAGTGTCCAAAGGGCTGCTCACCGGCTGACATTGCCCTGGGCTGGCAGGCGTCTCCTGTCACTCCGGGAGATGGCGTGGATCTTGGGGGACTCGCCTGAGCGCTCTTCTGTTGGAGAAAAAACAGGCAGGGCTTCCGGCTCTTTTTGCTGCAGTTCTCAGCAATGAACGCCCCGCACATGGGAGGGCATGGTTTATGGGAATGTTAATATACTACGGTACATTGTTAAAAGTTAGCTTAATTGAGTTCGATCTAAGTTTAGCTCTTAGAAACTGGTGTAAAAGATAGTTTAAAATTTGCTCAGCGTTATTTAAAGCCTGGGTTTTTGGGTAGAAAGTTTCCCTAGAGTATCCCATAATTTCCTTTAATTATTTCAGAAAGAGTATCTGTTACCAGGAAAAGAAAAAAAAGAAACAGTCCTTCTTTGAAATTAGGCCTAATTGCAATGGTATATAAAGGAGAAATCATATTAATCCGGAGACAGGCAATTTCTTAATTCAGGCGTTCACTCTGTGGGAACAACAGAAGAGCTTCAGGTCACCCTAATTGTTTTATCACGCTAAAGAATTTGTGACATTCTTGCTATGTTCCTTTTGAATTCTCAGCCAGGAAACTCTTTTCTGAGTTGGCCGCCTATAGGAATAGGCTAACGAAGAGGCGTTTATTTTCTAAAACTCACTTTCCTCTTTTTCTCTATTTAACATTTTATTTTGAAAATTTAAATAGTGCGCAGCTGAGGGGGGTGGAGGGATAGAAAACCCAAGAACCAGGCATTTCCCAGCGTCATGCCCTCGCTGTTAACTCCTGGCCGTCCGGTTCCCCTCCCCGCCCAGCTCTGCGGCTGGAAGCCATCCCAGCGGCCCAGCTCATTCAGGGGCTTGCCTGCCTTTGATGGGGCAGCAGAGCCGGTTTCCCTCTTGGCGTTCACACAGACGCTAAGGACTGAATAGAATTTGTAAGGAGACAGACTCTGCATTGAAGAGCTTACCTTTTCAGAAAGGAGCTCAGACTTCAGGTTTCTCTTGTCTTTCAAATGAGGGCGTATTTGCAAAGTTCTGAAGTTCTTATCTGTTTAGGAATTCCTGCAGCAAGTTCAGGTTTAGTTATCCTGTAACTGTTTTGGCTGTGCCTTATCTAAATTGAAGGCAAGAAAGAATTATTTCACCCAGCATTGCCGCCGAGAGGAAGTTAGATATATTGGGTATATTTGGGAAGTGCCCCGTACCCTGTAATAATATCCTAGCTTTTAAAGGGGCCTCATTGTAATAGCTCTTAGAAAGCACGAATAAAACACTTAGGGGTGATCTCTTTTCCTAGCCATCTGTGGGACAATTTAATTCCTATTTTGAGTCAAAATAAAAATGTCTCTCAAGTGCCTGGGATCCGCAAGTATTGGTTGACTCATCCTTTGTTGTTAAACCTATTGGTTTCCCAGGCCAGCGTGGCCTTTTGTGTGCTCTGACCTTGCTCTCTAAACTGAGTTCCTTTTGTCCTCTCGGAAGGAGGCATTAAGCTGTCAGCTCCTTGGTCAGCGTGAGAAATGGAATTTTCACTTTTCTCTTTGATTTGTAAATTTCAAGTGGCCTTAATAAGCATAACAGTTTCTCAGTTTACTTCTAAAAGTAGATTCCACAGGTTAATAGAATGATGTTTTCCTTCTGAAAGGAAAGCCAATTTTACCTTAATTGTGAATTCTTAGAGTTTAGTTCACTGTATATTCTGCTGTTGCAGTTTCTAAGGCAGTTGGTGACTGGGCTACAGGCTGGCTGCTGGGCTGAGCTGGACCCGTGGTCGGCAAACTCATTGGTCAACAGCCAAACATCACCAGCACAACGACTGGAATTTCTTTTGAGAGCCACATTTTTTAAACTTAAACTATATAGGTAGGTACATTGTTATTAACTTAGTTAGGGTACTCCTAAGGCTTAGGAAGAGCCTCACTCAAGGGGCTAAAGAGCCGCATGTGGCTCGCGAGCCACAGTTTGCCAACCACGGAGCTAGACCAAGCCTCTGACGTGCAGTGTGATCTGTCTGTTTTTCTTCTGTAGCTAACCCGAGGTATTAAGTATAGTCCACCTATTTTGCAGTTGTGTAGTTAGAAGTCTCATAATTAGATACATTTTTTTTTTAATTTGCAAAAATATGTGCACTGCTTCCCAGGCTGGTGCTGTTTCAGAGCGAGGTGTCACCTACTGCCTGGGCCCCGCGCTCCGTTGGTTGGAGCGCCACGTCCTGTCCCGTGCACCAGAGGGTGGCGACTTGGTGCCCATTCAGGGCGCAGGCCCAAGTGATGGGTTTCATCCCGCGCGGTCCAGGCAGGTCCAGGAGGCCACCGACCAGTCCCTCTCCCTTCCTCTGTCTCTAAAATCAGTGGACAAAAAGTAAATAGGCTGGGCCGAGTGCCGAGGTGTCTCACAACTAACTGATCCCAGCCAGCTGCAGGTGTCTTCGTTCCTTCGCCACTCGCACGGCCCACTTCACTGGCTTAAATAGTAAATAAATAAGGGAATAAATAAACAAACAGACAGCAAGGTGTTATAACACTTCATTTTTCTTGATTTGTGGTTTTGACACTTGAAACGTGTTGCTTTTTGTCTTTTCTAAGACATGCTTTCAATTTGTCTCGAGGCTTTTAGTGGCTGCGACGCTGTAACTAGCAAGAGCGTTCTTGGTCCTGTGTTTAGCACAGTGTTGAGTGTGGAGAGAGGGCCACGTTAATGCAGGGAACTGGAGTGTGCTAAGTGCTCGCCTGTGTAGCCTTCCGGC
Organism: Myotis pilosus; assembly: GCA_036010255.1. Lineage (NCBI taxonomy): Eukaryota > Metazoa > Chordata > Mammalia > Chiroptera > Vespertilionidae > Myotis > Myotis pilosus. The sequence continues at coordinate 1,982,328 of JASKON010000002.1, forward strand.
CTCTCCACCCCCGGCTTGAGTTACTGGCGCCCGTCTGTGCTGGGCATTCTGAACCAGTGTGCTTGTTGCTGGCTGTCTTGAGCTCAGTTCTGGTCTTATTTCCATCTTGGCTATTTTATACCTGAACTGTCAGGGAAGGTTCGCGCTGCCTAATCCAGTCTGGATGAAGGCCTTCCATTATGTGCATGAGCCACAGTGAACCGATCTGAGACCAGGGCTGGGCCACGAGGCTCCCAGTTTTCCTGGGCTCCCATTGTGTGTTTCTGGGTGCAATTGTTTTCTTTACCTGGTTTGGGTTGAATTGTTTGAAAAAAAATTAGGACATATGTCATGTGTATTTTGCAGGATATTCATTTTCTTTTATTCCTAACAATATTTGTCAACCTTACACTTAGCTAGGTTGAAGAATTGTAAACATAGTAGTTAAGAATTTCCCGGCCTCATGGGGATGCTTGCGGCAGTTTTTCACGTAATGAGATGGCCTGTGATACTTGTAAGTTTTGATGTTTCTGGTTGACAGAACCTGGGCCCTCAGGGTTGGGGTAGTAGTTTTCAGGGATCAGGACTCTTTCTCAGGGTGTCTTCTTGGTTACCTTATTACATCGAGCTACTCAGAGGGTCGGTTTCTGTTACATTTGGAAACAAATTAGCTTTTAAAAAATATTTTTATTGATTTCAGAGAGGAAGGGGGAGAGAGAGGGCGAGAAAGAGAGAAACATCAGTGATGAGAGAGAATTATTGATTGGCTGCCTCCTGCATGCCCCCCACTGGGGATCAAGCCTGCTGACTGGGAATCGAACCATGATCTCCTGGTTCATAGGACGACTCTCAACCATTGAGCCACGCCAGCCTGGCAAAACAAATGAGCTTTTAAGAACAAACAGGGTGACTTGATGAGGACAGCATTCCAAACACTCAGGTAGGGGCAGTCGCAGGTGGCTTATAAAATGTGTGACATCACACCTGAGTTGGCCTCCTGTGATAACTGCCTTGCTTTTAAAAGGTCCTTAGGAAACAGTAATACCATACTTTGGTCCTGAGCAAAGAAAATAAATAAGAAAGCCTCTGATGTTACACTGAATTTGTTTGATTTTAAGGCCAACTAAATAAAGTCTGCTTCTAAGTAAAACTTGTGCTGTGTGCAGGTAAAGAGAAACCTTGTAAGCATTTTGACTTTTGCTTCCAGAATAGAAGTTTCTGGAATGTGATTACCTGTTTCACTTCAGAGCCTTTTTCTTGAAAGGCCACGCTTCAGCCTTGGCTTCCTAGTTGGACCGTGTTTCTGTCGGAACTGCAGGTCATCGATTTGCAGGTCACATGGCTGCTGTCATACCGTGCGGCTTAGGGAACTGGCTCGTTTGTGTTGTATTCCTTGCGACATCTGGGGGCCAGCATCAACTTTCAAAATCATAATCTGTTGTTTGCCACTTTGGAGAATTGAAATGCTTCCTGAACATTTGTAGGACACACAGTAGCAGGAATCCGACTGGGAAAGACTCCCCAGTTTATGCAGGTGACCCCCGAAGGCGGCCGAGTGGCCATGCGGAATTCCCAGAGCTTCCTCCTTCACTCGTTCTACAACCATTCACTCAGGACACAGTGCTTGGGGGCTACAAGGGGCCAAACCATGTTAAAGGTGCTGGGAATTTAAAATGGAGTCTTGCCCGATCAGCGTGGCTCAGTGGTTGAGTGTTGACCTATGAACCAGGAGGTCACAGTTCGATTCCTGGTCAGGGCACAGGCACGGGTTGCGGGCTCCATCCCCAGTGTGGGGCCTTCAGGAGGCAGCCGATCCATGATTCTCTCATCATGGATGTTTCTCTCTCTCTCTCTCCCTCTCTCTCTGAAGTCAATTAAAACATATTAAGGAAAAAAAAAGAAGAAGTCTTACACTCTGAAGGGACCACGGTCTTGTCCAAGAAACAGCCAACAGGTAGCTGCAGTGGCGCTAGTTGTGAGATTACAGCATGCCCCGGGGACATAGAGGAAATCCGCAAGGCACTGCTCCTTGTAGAGTAAAACTCAGTGAATTCTCCTTGTTGCTAAAGAGAAATGATACTGACACGGGTTACAGTGGCAGGAAGACTTTATTCGAGGGTGTTGCCATGGAGGAGAGGGGCTCAACTCTGAGTACAAGAAGTGGGGTTTATAGGCAGGGAGCAGAAGAGCGGGTCCGTGGATGGAAATGACTAAGGGGAGACGGCCAGGGTAGGGCATTCTGCTAAATGACCTCACAGGATTTGGTGTAAATATGAAAGGTTGGGGATGAGGAACTTGATCAGATACCGAGTATGATTAGATGTCAGGGGCCTGGGCTTCTGACTGAGCGAGATTCTTGCTAAAACGGGCTGAGCAGGCTGAAGCAATGAGAGAGCCTTTGCCTTTAAGTTTCACGTTAGATACAACTGTGACCTGCATTTGGGAGATGAAGAACTCAAGCTTAGAAAGAGTCTGAGCCGCTCACAGAGGCGGCCACAGCCGGTGAGTGCCGAGCTGGGTGCCTGCTGGCTTTCCATCCGATGGCCTGCGCCCCGGGTCACCCCCGGACTGTGCCCCGCTGCAGCGGCCCGGCTGGGCTCCCTGAGCTCGTGTGAAAAGGCGGCCTCTGTCATAGCGTGTCCCGAGGCCTGGCCGTCGGTGCTGCCCCGCAGCCGGTGGCTTCCACGGAGCAACATGCTCAGGTTGCAACGCAGAGTGCCATTTGCATGTTAGCGCGATGAGAACGTCAAGTAGTTGGTGTGACTGTTCAGCTATAACGGTGCCTGCTGGCTTTCCGTCGATGGCCTGAGATTCACACCCCAAATCTGTTAGGTCACTTAGCAGAATGCCCCCACCCCGGCCGTCTCCTCTTGGTAATTTCCCATCGGATGGCCTGATAGGTATTCAGCACGATAGCGTTGGTCACTCGGATTTCTGCATCTTACCTATTGAAAGATAGCCACAGAAGGAAGACAGTGTAAACTTTAGGACTTCAGATGTTCTGAACATAAAAGGTGCTTTAACCAGTAACCAGTAATGTGTATCTAGGCAGAACTCTTCAGATATGGCGGAGTCATCAGTAAGCTTTACAAATTGGCGGTGAGTGAAATGTGACCGTTTCACCCAGCTGTCCAAGAACCATAAAAGTTAGACAGCTCGTGTGGTGCTGCCGGAGCGGTGTGTGTAGAGGGGCCTCGTTAGCACCAGGTCGGCTCTTAGGGTCACACGACGTGTGGCTCTGCCTCCGCCGCTGGGTTCTGGCCCCTGGACAGCTTCCCTCCGTCTTCTCATCCCGGTGACATTCCTGCACTCAGAGCTCCTGGCGACCGTCCTCGCGGTGCTGGGACCGTCCGTGGGGCCTGGCTCATGCCGTCACGCTGTCCTCTCATCCAGAAGGCTGCCCCCGCAGGAGTTCGGTCCGGCTCCTGGTTTAGTCCCACTCTGCGCGGTGTCGGTCGGAGAGGCTTGCTCTCCCTCAGGCGGCGGCGTCCCTCTGGGCTTCACAGTCTTGCGGGAGATTGTAAGATTCTCGCACTAGATCCAATGTATAGGAAAGTAGTTGAATCCTTGTACAAGTTTAAATGTTACAACACTTTATATACAAGTGTTAATGTTTTGGTATATTTTCTTACAGTGAACTTTTTTTTCAATCCGCACCTGAGGTTATATTTTTATTGATTTTTAGAGAGAGAGGAAGGGAGAGAAAGAAACAAACATTGAATTAAGAGAAACAGCCATCAGTTGCCTCAACTGGGGATTGAACCCTAAACCTAGGCGTGTGCCCTGACGGGAACTGAACTGCAACCTTTTGGTGTGTGGGGCGATGCTCCAACCAACTGAGCCACCTGCCAGGGTTGTATTTTTTAAAAACAAAAACTTGGCGGACATAATACCTTATAGAAAGTTCTATACTTAATATATATATCGAACTGTGACCTCCTGGCTCATAGGTCGATGCTCAACCACTGAGCCTTGCCGGCGGGCATCCTCTCCTCTCGGTGCCTGTCTGCCGCATGCGCTCGCTCTCCGGAGGGAGGGTGTGGCTGTTACCCGCCCACCAGCAGTGTGGGGCCTCTGCTATCGGGGAGACAGGAAATCTGCAATAATAAACTCACTTATTTTGAGGCCTCACTTCGTTGCTTTGTGGTGAGCTTTCCAAGTTGGGTTGCCCTTAAGTAAATTGGTTCAAACTCCCAAGTAAAATTTCCCTTTTCTCAAAAACTTTATAAGATTCATTTCAAAAGTTGGGGTATAAAGGAAATAAGAAAAGCTTTGTCAGAGAGGGAATAAAAGGTTCGTTTTATAATGTCTGCACTACATGAATATTAATTAGTGAAAATATTAAATGAATGAACTTTACTTCCCTTCAGTAACAATAGTTATCTTTTCAAAAATCGTTTGCATGCTTTTTGGAATTGTAACAATAGCTCTACTGGATTTCACATACTTAAATTAAATGCAGCCACCTTTAGTTGTGCAAACGTGCCTCAGTCGGAATTCTCCATAAATGAATCATAAGCCACAGTTTGAGCATAAAAACTGGCTTCTACAAAAGTGTTATATTATGAGAAGCTAACATCTTTTTAAAGAAGATACAAAATTGAGGAAATCTGGATTTCCTCCTTTTCAACTTTATTCCCGAACCCAGTGTATTCATGATTTTAACAGAAGCTTCCAAGCTTCCACTCTGTGTTTTAATGGCACATCTGGGTCTACTTACAAAACAACAAAACAAAACTCGAGTGAAACCCTCAGTAAATGGCCACCAGGATTCTGTCCAGCTTTTCTCTTTTTCTCTTGGGCTCAAATATAGTTCGTGTATCTCAGTCACGTGACTTGAGCCTGAAGCTCTGAATGGGCCTTCTCAGGCGGCCGGGTTTCCTGTTGGCTGCAGTCTGCGTGGTGGTTAGCGATGCCCATGTTATCCAACGGGTTTCTTAGCCCCGAAACTTCCCAGCGGTGACAAACGCCGCCCTGCGCGCTGCGTGGGAGGCCTGGTCACCTCGCAGGGCGCGGCTGGTCCTGTTAATGGCTGCGATGTCCTTTTCGCTCACTCATGACCCCGACCTTCCTTGGTTCTGCAGGAAGGCTCTCTGCGTTCCTTCCCGTTCTTCACAGTTAGGAGGTATCTTCAGCCGCATCCCCTCAGTGTTGGATCCGATCAGTATGTAGCGTGTGGACTTCCTTTATCTCCTGATCATCTCCCTTGAGTTCCCCCTGCGGGCAGCGGGAGGTGTGGGGACGGGCGGGGTAGCTGCCGTGTGGTCCAGGGTGGGCCGTGGCTGGAGGAGGTCAGAGATGGGCAGTGATGCCGGGGCCTCGGGGTGTGTTTGTTACCAGGCTCACCGGCAGCGGGTTTATTTTCGTGAATATGTTCACACCGATAGCATGTTACATGTACTTGGACACGGTGGTTTTTCATGGAGCATGCGTGTGTCTCACCTCTTCACCGTGACCTGCAGACTCGCTGAATGCCTCCGGGTGCAGCTGTGGCCCTGGTGGCCGAGCGGGTGTACCCTGTGCAGGCGGACTCGTGTCCTGCTCTTTGCAGAGGGGCAGGTCTGCTTGCGCAGCTGCTACTTCCCGAGTCTCGTCCTGACTTCTTCCCTAGAGCTGGAGGCTTTCTCTGAACTTCTCCCGCCCGCCCTGACCCCGGTTCCTGGCGGCCGAGAAGCCCGGGCGTGGTGCTGGCTGTAATGGAGGGTACAGTAATTACCCGGAGAAAAGGTGGCGGAAGGATCCCCGCGCTGCAGTGTGGACGTGTATTTTTAACGTTTGCCTTTAAGTGTGCACGTGCCTTGTAATTGTTGAAAAATCAGTTATTTGAAAGAAAGAAATCCTTCAGATCATTTTGTGTGTGTGTGTGTGACCATATAAATCCTCATCACACAGATGGCATTTGTGCCCGTTACCTAGCTCATTGCACACTTCATGTGATAAAATAAGGGTTTTCATTACTCGTGAAATTCTGAGTTTTTGCTCACTTAAAAATTTCTATTTGAGAAGACATTGGAAGTTTGTGAGTTGAAATAGGTTAAAATTATACAGCTTCATTATTAATTTGGCTGATAATCTTGAAGTTCCGTAAGTTTTAGATTTAAAATAAAATTTTGATCTGAACTGACCTTTTCCCACTCAGTGTTTCTTAAAATTATTGCTTGGTATTTGGTTCGGGGTTATCTGCTTTCTCCGTTTTTTACTTTTTAGCTTTCAGTACCTTGAGCTACTGTTTTATTCTTAATGACCCTCTTGACATGGAACCTTCTGGAAGAAACACAGCCCCTCGTTTATGTTATTGAAGCCTATGGATGGCTCTCCGCTTGTGCTGTGGTGCCTTTAGACAGACCCTCTTAGTGACTTGCTCCTTGTAGTTGGTGTCCAGGTGGGAATACCTTCAAAGAGGGGCGCTGATTTCCACTCCTCTGAAGCCGGGGTTTCCTTTGTTTCTGTGCCCGATGTTGCAACACGGTAGCTACGCTTTGGTTTGACGGCTCCCTGATGAATTCTCCCTCCTGTGCAGCTAGTGGAGTCAGGGCCATTGAGGAGAAGGGAGGGTGGCCCTGCGTGGGGGCTGAGCGGGTGGAGACCCCGGTGCTCCTCTTGGTGGAAAGTAAGCAGTTCATGGGCCCGCCAGTCTGAAATGCCAGCGAGTGTTGCCAAGTGACGTGCTGACAGCTGGGCCTGACAGTGACTGCTCACCATGGTTGCTCCTGACCCGTGCCCTTCTCCACTCTGCCCCTGCCTCCCCTCCCCTCCCCCCAGCAGAAACTGGGAGGGATGCCGCTTTCTCTGGGAGGATGTTTGCGCGTTCACGGCAGTGTTCTCTTTGAACTGAGTCCTAAGGGTCTCTTTATTGGGGGGTGGGGTGGTGGTGTCTTTGTCCCTCACGCAGTTTAAAACCTCCTGTGACCAGGCTGGACATCCCTTGCAGGTCATCTCGCTCCACTTCCCACAGCAGCACATGGAGAGGCCGCAGGGGCCCGGGCTGCAGACACAGCCGGGCACTGAGCAGTCTGTTTGGTTTGTCAGTCCCTTTGTCCGCGTCCTGCTTGGCTCTCGGCACCTTTTCTCTGTGTTTCCAAGGAGCTCTGTGGGCCCCCTGCCCTTGTGTGTCCCCTCACGAAGCGCAGTGGGTGTAACGCAGGCCCAGGCTCTTCTCGTTTCTACTCCTTCCAGACTCTGTCTTAAATAAAAAGTGATTTCCTTCCAGATTTTTGAATTTTTAGAGATGTAAAGGCCTCCAAGAGGAAAAGACATTGGGCAGCAGTGGTTCTTTGTGAAGGATGCCTTTAGTTTTTATCCTAGATCAGGGGTAAAGGTGGGTAGACTCGCACCTAAATCCAGACTCTCAGCTCTGAAGTCTCAGACAGCATCATGATAAGACTAGAGCGTGCTCTTTAAAAAAGTTTAATATGTCTTTATTGATTTTAGAGAGAGAGGAAGGGAGAAGATAGAGAATAGGAACTTCCATGGGAGAGAGACATCGACCAGCTGCCTCCTGCACGCCCCCCACCTGTGGATCGAGCCACAAACTGGGTATAGGCCCCTGACCGGGAATCAAACCGGGACCCGTGGGTTCAAGGGTCTGTGCTCAGCCGCTGAGCAGCACCGGTGGGCTAGCGTGTGCTTTATTTTAATGTTTCTGAGGATATTTTTATACCCTTTTGGGTATTTAAAATATGTGTATGTTTTCAGTTTTCTCACGTTTCCACATTTCTGTTCCTTTCTTTCCCCTCAATTTTATTGATGCCAAATTTTTAGATGTTTAAAGTTTCTAGTCTGTACCTCCTATCCTGTAGGTCCTTTAGTCTAAAACTAAACCTATTGAATAACTTTAAAATAAAAAGTTTAAAAACATTTCTTTATGAGAAATGAATTTAAAGTTAATTACCTTCTACCAGTGGTCGGTAAACTGTGGCTCGTGAGCCACATGCGGCTCTTAGGCCCCTTGAGTGTGGCCACGAAGTTTCAATCGCACTGTACGTGCGCACCCGGACGTGGTATTTTGTGGAAGAGCCACACTCAAGGGGCCGCAGTTTGCCGACCGCTGCCTTATACCATGAAAAGCTATTTCAAATAAATAAATTAGCCTGAATGTTGGGAAGGGACACCGTGAAGGGGAGTAGATGAAATACCTTCTCTACTGAGAGTGCATTCTCAGTCTTGGGCCCAGTGCTCTGTGTGCCCGCGCTGGGCCCCCTCCTCCTGCAGCCTTGTCTTGTGTCTGATTTATGGAGGAGGATTTCAGGGTGCTGTGAGAGAATGGATGGTCAGTAATTCAGTGAAAAGCAGTTTAATGTATGTTCAGAATCTCTCTTGGGCTTTAGGTCATTAATCCTAAACTAGCCCTGTTTGGGTAGATTAGAAACCTGCTAATTATTTGAGTTAAATAATTGTAAAGATTCCTTTTTTGTGTGAATGATTATGTATTCGAATTCCCTCATTTCATCTCGCATAGTTGTTTTATAAATACACATTTTCAGAGGTCTTCTCTAAATATGTCCACATTTGGGATTTTAGTGTAAATGCTGAAATTAAGATCAGCATTCCTTTAGGTTTCTATAATTAGCTTTCCTTTCTGAAGCTGAAATGAAGGAAGATTAAAGACTTCTCAAACATATTCTAGCTTTTGGCTTAAAGATCCTAACATTTATCCAAAGTTTTAAAAAGTACTACTCTTTACCTGTCTCTTGATTGCTCAGTATTTAGTCTCTTTTTCTATTTTTTATATATAAGTATAGGAGTGTTTGCCTCACTCTAAAAATTAATGTTTATAAAAGGTTTTTTAAAATTTAATATTTTTATTGCTTTCAGAGAGGAAGGGAGAGGGAGAGAGAGAGATAGAAACATCCATGATGAGAGGGAATCATTGATTGGCTGCCTCCTGCACGCCCCCTACAGGGGATCGAGCCCACAACCTGGGCATGTGCCCTTGGCTGGAATCGAACCCAGGACTCTTTAGTCCACAGGCTGACGCACTATCCACTGAGCCAAAGTGGTGAGGGCTATGAAAGGTTTTAAGAATGCATTATAATGTAAAGTGTGCAAAAGAGGGAAACGATAGTATATTTATAGGGAAAAGGCTGAATGGAAATATAAATCCCAAGCTGGTGGGTGGCTGCCTGGTCTGCCTCAAAGTAGCCCCTCCCCCATGGTATCAGCCCATCCTGCTGACCCGCCACCCTCCCGCTGGGGCAGTGTCCTGCCTGCCTGCTTCTCCCGGGCAGCAGGGCCCAGGGCCCAGAGGGTGCCCTTCTCCGCTCCACTCTAGGCAGCTCTTGTGTTCTGATTGTCTTCGCTGCCCTTGACCCACCTTATCCTGTCGCAGTCCTAGCAATGGGTGGAGTTCCTGCCTTCACTCACTTTAGTTTTAGTTTGTATTTTGGTGTTTTTTTTAGGGAGAGTGGAGGGGAGGGAGAAGGGGGAGAGAAACATTGATGCAAGAGACACACATCGATTAGTTGCCTCTGGCATGTTCCCAGACTGGGACTGGGATCGAGCCCGCAACTGAGGTACGCGCCCTTGACTGGGAACCGGCACTCTAACCACTGAACCCACTGGCCGTGTGTGTGTGTGTGTGTGTGTGTGTGTGTGTGTGTGTGTGTGTGTGTGACTTCCAACTTTCGTTCAGTAAATACTTATTTACACTTAAGGAAGCTTAGCTTTTTTGTACAAGAAGTAAACGCTCTTTGGACTTAGATGGCAAAATGCTTACACTTACTCCCCATTCAGCTTCCTCTGTGGCCTGCTGTGGCGCACACTTGGTTTCCCTTTTCCTCCGTTTTGCTTTCCAGGCTTTTGTGGCTTGGAGCAGTGCCTCCCACCCCCAGCTCCACCCTGGCGGGGCTTCCAGGCTGACTGCGTCCTGCGCGTCCCCTGCATGTCTCAGTCCCCACAGGCTGGCTCCCTCGTCTGCTGTTATATGGTTCTGTCAGCTGTGGCCCCCCACACCTGTAAGGTGGGACGGTGATGTCATTTATCCCACAGGTTGTTCACAGACTTGCATGGACCAACACAGCCCAAATGTGTTAGCAAGCATTTCATAAAGTTTTGGTTTATCATTTGTTGCTTCCACGTCTACATTGCTTGCTGCTAATGGCCCTTTCTGTGTACACACACAGACACAGACACACAGACACACACACACACACACACACACACACACACACACAGATTCTTTGATGTGCATTTCTATCCCCGATTTAATTGTAAGCCCCCCCCCCCCAGCTTATCGAAGCATAATTGACAACTAGAAGCTGCACATATTGAGGGTGTACAGCACTGATTTCATATGAACACTGCTGAGGTGGTGATTGGGGGGCGTCCCCACATTGTAAGGGGAACTGAAGAGAGCAGCGCAGTCCGCCCATCGGCAAAGGAGCGCATGGGCTGTTGCTCCGTGTACACAGAAGGTGTGTTGCCTCCAACTGTAAAACACAATCCATTCATCTCTTCTGCATATTAAAGATCGTACTGTACCAATGGGTAAACTATTACATGCTTATAAAACTGAAAAAACAGATGCCACTGGAATAAGATAAGAACTTAAAAATCAGACCTTTTAAGATAATCCTCAATGCTTTGATGAGATGAAAGTCCCTGACACGCGCCTGTTGTGTAATGTGCTGGATGAACAGCGCTGGGGTGTCCGGGGGCATGACACCTCCTGGGGAGCGACTAGGCTCTGGGGGGCGGGGCTCTGAGCGTAGACAGGCTTGTTTCCAAGTGCGGCTGGAAGGAGTTGGGCACCTGATCCTAAATGAGAAGAAGAGGGACCATTAAACATACTGAGGCTTAGACTTTCCCCAATTATCTCAGCTTTTGAGAATTTCATGTTTGAGGAATTTTTGTTTCAACAACTTTCCTACTAATCCTCGCTTTCTGAGAGTTTTTATTATTATTGGGTGTAGAGTTTTTATCAAAAGCTTTTTCCCATATTTGTCAAACCAAACGGGTTTTCTGCTGTGTTCTGTAAATATGGCAAGTTACGTTAATTGGTTTTCAAACGCTAATCTTGCACTTCCGGGATAATCTCCTTAGTGTCTTCTCGTCCTGTTCCTTACGTGGCTGAGATCCATTTGCACTGTGTGTGGAGGGTTTGCATTTGTAGATTTGTGTTCTCGGGGGTCTTGCTCTGCACTGGACTCTTTTGGGGAACGTCTGTCACCTTCTCCCTTCACCCCGCCCAGCATCACCAGCTCCATGTGCTGTTCCCTCTCCCCCTCCCCTTCACGGCTTTCTCACCGGCAGAGCTAAACAGCTTCAGTGGCACCCCCTGCACTGGCCTTTGGAGGTCTCCAGTGGAAAGTGACAGGGGGCCTCTCACCGTGTGGAGGAGCCTGTCGATCCACGCACGTGCCGCCCACGCTCAGCTTCTGCGCTTTGCTCGGTGCCTCGTGTCGCTCGGTGCCTCGTGTTCCGTAGGCAGGAGCACCCAGGTCCCAGGTGCGGGAGAGGGACCTAAAACAGCCAGCAAAGGGACCCGTGATGCCAGAAGCAGAAGAAAGCTGAAGAGCAAAATGGGGAGTGAAAGACATGGTGCCTGTCAAAGGGGAAACAAAGGTGGCGGCAGTAGCAGGAAGAAAGAGCGGAGAACCAGAAAGGGCTGGGGAGTTAGAACCGCCACCCGGGAAGGGATCCCAGGTCAGAGTAGGAGAGGGAACAAGGAGTAGACCCTGTGCGGGGCCGGGACACACGCCCAGCGAGCGGGGCGTTTCCGGTCGAGGAGGAGGACTGCTTGGTCCACGTGGCAGTGCGTGGACAGTGGCTGGGGGGCTTTGCCTGGGGTGTGCTCCATGTCTGCAGACGTGAGTGTGATAAGCATTGCTCACGGGGCCTAATTGCGGACTGTTCCCAGGGGTGGAGCCCTGCTCAGATCCAGCCCGTCCCCGCGTGTGTGGCAGGCACTGCTGTGATCACGTCGCCCCGGTTTTCCTTCTCCTCACCGGCGACGGCGGGGGGGCGAGGGGGGGTAGATGCAGGACCTGCTCTCGGAGCTGTGGTGGCCGTGAAACGCGCTGAGACGGATGAGTCACCTGGGTCAGTGGGCAGCGTGTGCTCAGTGCTCTTTAAAGAGTTGCTGTTAGAACCACCAGGCAGATGGGCTAGTGTATGTGGATGGCGAAGAAAAAGATACACTTAGAAGTAACAAAGGCCTCCTGGGCTCATGGGAGAGCTCACCAGACGGATAGCTAGCTTCCTGTTGCCACAGTCTTTCACCAACATTTCCCGTGCCCATTGACGTTAAGAATCTGCAGAGCATGAACGAATGAATGAATGAATGAGCCCCTTAGTGGTAGCTTTCACTTATGGTGCTGAACCTTAGCTCCGGTATCGGTATTGGTCTTCTGATCGTTAAAGAAACAGCATGTTAGTGTGTTTATAAGTATATAAGAGCGAAGTTTTCACAAACTTAAATGTTTTATTTCAATTACAGGCGTCGATTAGCAAGGTAGAAGTAACAGAACCATGGCTCAGTTTCCAACGCCTTTTGGTGGTAAGTTTTCAAAGATTTTCCTTTTTAAATGTATTTTGGAACCATATGTTAATAACTTAGTATTGTAGCAAATTTCAGATGTACACTTAAGTAAGGGAATAATATAATGAACCCATCTTACATGTGCTCATCTCAGTTTCAGTGACGAGCAGCCCAGAGCCAATATTGTTCCATCTGGATTCTTTAGAAGCAACTCTCAGGCATCAAATCATTTCATTCACAAGTACTTTATACATGTTTCTAAAAGATAACACTTCTACAGGTATAATTCAGTGCCATTAGCATCCCTGCACGTTTATAGCAATGCCTGATGGCGGTGAGGCTGTTAGCCGGTGGCTGTTGGCTAGGGTTTGTTCAGATCGGATCCAAACAGGTGCGTGCGCTGCAGTTAGCGCCCGGGTCTCCCCGCGTCTCTGGCTGTGAGCGCCCTCCGTCCCAGGGTCGCCTTTGCAGTTTATTTGTTGAGGTGACCGGGTCACTGATTCTGTACTGTTTCTGAAGCCTGGATGTGAAGTGTGACACTTTTAAAAAACATATATATTTTATAGATATTTTACGGAATGGAAGGGAGAGGGATAGAGAGTTAGAAACATTGACAAGCGAGAAACATCGATCAATTGCCTCCTGCACACCCCCTACTGGGGATGTGCCCGCAACCAAGGTACATGCCCTTGCTGGATTCGAACCTGGGACCCTTCAGTCCACAGGCTGACGCTCTACCCACTGAGCCAAACCGGTTAGGGCTGAAGTGACACTTTTATTTGTTTCACTTTATCTGCTTAAAACATCCTATTGATCTGCATGAAATGTGTTGTTGGGTGACTTCTCCTAACTTTATTAGGAATGTGTGGAATAATTGTTTCTGCTCACTGGCTAAGGATTCTTTCCAAGAGCGGGTGCCACGGTGATGGCTCGCGCTGTTGTCCGTGCGGTCGCCGTGGAGAGAGGCCATGCTGGGCCCACCTGTGAAGTCCCTGTGGGACTCCAATCCGGAAGGAAGTCAGCAACGTTTTCGAAACCATTAATGTTATTTATCTTGGGTTTTGATTTTGTCTGCCTTTAATTCCTTTTTTATTTGTTGTTGTGTTTTTGGCTTACTTCTGACAGGGCAGTAAACAGCTTTTCCAGAACAAACAGGATTGTCAGGCCGGGGAGGGAGGGACCAGGTCAGAACCGCCCCCGCTCCACCCGATGCCTAGCCCAGTGCTGGCACCTAACTGTTCAGTGGTCTGTCTCCAGCGACCGAGCGAACCGCCGCCACCTGCCGTTGCCAGCGCAGACGCGCAGGGTTGGCGGTGTCCAGACACGCGGCTTTGTGCTGGGCATCGCCACCCGTTGCCTGAAACACGCACGTGGCGTCTGCTCCCACCTTCTGGGGCGTGTCTGACATTTGAGAACCTCTGCCTATGGCTCTCACATATTTGGGTGACTTTGAGGAGACCAGGACTGAAGGGAGAAAGGTCTCAGAAGCGAGGGGACTTCTGCTCAGGCGCAGCTGCAGCTGAAGGAGCATCTAAATCCCATTGTCTTTGGCTTGCCCTTAAAAAAAAATAGCCTTAGAGAGGTGTAGTTTATAAGCTGCCAGACTCACTGGTCCTCACCGTGCAACATCAGTGCTTCTCTGTAAATTTAGAGAGTTGTTCAGCCATCGCTAGAGTCCAGCACCCGAGCGCTTTATCGCCCCCAGGAGGGTCGCGCACTCACTCGGATTCTGACAGCGCAGCTCCTTTCATAACTTTCGCCTGTGGCATGTAGGACGGTCTGTTGCGTAAGTGTGTGTAAGTGAGCGATGAGTAACTCCCTCCATCTCCATGCAGTCCCGCTAGCGACAGGGCGATACGACAGTTGCTATAAACAGAATTGGAGCCAGCTCCTTTTGGGTGGGAAGGGCTGTTTACGCTTAACTTTCTAGCTGTGTGTGCATTACTTCCAGGACAAGCAGTGCTCATGTATCGAATCATTGCTAACGTGTTGACATACTCTTCATGCAGTAGGAATAGTTCATGCGAGGGCCTGGCGTGTTCTTCATCATTCAGTTACGCACTTGTCTTTCCTCGGACTGCAGGCAGCCTGGATGTCTGGGCCATCACCGTGGAGGAGAGAGCGAAGCATGATCAGCAGTTCCATAGCTTGAAGCCAGTTTCTGGATTTATCACTGGTAATTGCGTTGGCACGTTTACATTTTCACTTCTCAATGGTGCATGTAGTTTGGAGAACCTGCCAGCGAGCTAAGGTGGGCTTATGTAGGGCTGAGGGCATAGTTACCCATCTGCCTTCTCCTTGACTTGCCCCGTGACAGTGGCTTTTCCAAGAATGCATTCAAGCCTTGTTTGCAGTCTTAAGGAATTCTCTTATTTCCTGTGTCCCTGAAGTTCCTTCTGAACTTGGCCTTTCCTATTATCTTTCCTGTTTGGTTACTCTTCAGGCATTGCTTTCAGGAAAATGAGATCTAGGTTCCCTGGGGACTTGTTTTTGTCTCCTAGTTCTTTTTAACTTATTAAATCTTAACCACTGATGCGATTGTTAAAAACCGTTGTTACTTATTCTCCGTAAGTGCAAGAATTGTTGCTATCGGGAATGACAGAGACCCTTTTAAAAAGCAGAGACAAACTCCTCACTTTCTGGAGGGTCCCTGCAAATGTGCTTGTCACACGTGTGGCTGTTACCATCCTGGTTAACAGCAGATGAATTCATGTCGACAGTGTCCGGCCGCCAATGGCCGGCCCTTTGAGATGCTGGTTTTAAGGCGCTGAGCTCCGAAGTCATTGCTCATGGCGGGTGTTCCTGTCCTTGTGGACTTGCTGTTTGGCTTCTATCACATTTCAGTGCCATGATCACAGGGTTACCAGCCTCTTCCTTAGTTTTGCAATATTATTGTAAGAAAATGTCTACTGTGGTTTAGCTGTTGTTTTGTGCTGAAACTTTTCCCATTTACTTTACAGGTGATCAAGCGAGAAACTTTTTTTTCCAATCTGGGTTACCTCAGCCTGTTCTGGCACAGATATGGTAAGTGGGAACCTCACACCCGGAGATGAATATTCTAGGGATAGAGTTTCTTACGCTGCGGGAGGAGACCGTCCATCGCCAGGCCGGACACTCGCTGCTTCTCACCATAGAGACACTCGGGAAGGAGGTTTGTCACGTGGAACTAAAAAAAGGGTGACATTTGCCAGATAATGCTGTCAAGAAGTTGGAATTTGCAGTGGAGAAATCTGCATTTTGGTATTTTTTCACTAGTTTGTTTTAACTTCACCCTTTCTCATCTGAATGTCCCACAGTTCTTGCTTTATTATGGAATGGAATGGCTCTGTATCTTCCATTGAATAAAAGGCAACACACACACACACACACACACACACACACACACACACACTCGGGTTAGTAGGAAATAGTGCTCCGAAATAGAAAGCTTTCCCGGGAAATGCAGATACATTTGTGCATGAATATATTCATGCTGAAACAAATGGCACCACACTCCTGTGCTTTTTTGGTGTCTGCTTTATCTTCCTTCTTGGGCTGTTAGCATATTGGCTGCCAGACCTCTTCCCACTACTGAGCCTCCTGGCTCCGACCTCTGATCTACTGTGAGCTTGGGAAATCAAATAACCAGGAATTTCTTTTAAAAATTTTTGGAATTACTTTTAAAATTAAGTAGAAAGCAGAGAGAGAGAGAGAGAGAGAGAGCGCGAGTGAGCACCGACCTGTCAGTGAGTGCCTGTGTTTGAATGGAGGAGACCTGTGTGTGTGTGTGTGTGTGTGTGTGTGTGTGTGTGAGTGTGAGAGAGAGAGAGCAAGAGCGAGAGAGGGCGTGAGCACCGACCTGTCAGAGAGTGCCTGCGTTTGAATGGAGGAGACCTGTGCCTCCTGCTTTGCTCTGCACTGATGTATGATTGTGTTTCACCCCATCAGTCAAGATCACGTGCCAGAACCTTCCTTTCCCAAGCATAACTCCCCCCATTGAATTCTGCTTTTATGCTTATCCCCAGTTTAAGAGGTTCACTCAGGAGGCAGACTTAGGTGCACGCTCTGCTGTAAGAGAATGTCACCTGCATGTCCTCCTCAGCGTGGAAAGACATTATCAGGTGTCGACTCTGGGCAGCGAGCATTGTGGGTGCTGGGGGTGTAGCTGTGAACAAAGCAGACAAGCCCATGCTTTCCCAGCGACCGCCGCCCAGCGGGAGGAGACAGCTGATCGCAGTGTGAAAACTGTCACACGTAATAAGTATTTCCAGTCAATTTCATTGTTTTGGATTAAGTTGTTTTCTAAACTCTTTTAGGATTAGTGTATTGAAGTCATTTTTCCGACTTACTTTACGGTGAAAATTTTTATCAACAATACAGATGATGAATTGCTAGTAAAAAATGTTTTGTCTTTAATTTTTTTGTGACAGTTTGTTAAATGAACTTGTGATGGCATTTTTTTTAATCAATATATTTTTTTACTTTCATCAAGAATTGACGTTAGGCTCTAGCCGGTTTGGCTCAGTGGATAGAGTGTCGGCCCGCAGACTGAAGGGTCCCGGTTCCATTCCAGTCAAGGGCATGTACCTCGGCTGCAGGCTCGATCCCCCGCCCTGGTTGGGCTCGTGTGGGACGTGTCTCCCTCACATCAGTGGTTCTCTCTCTGTCATTCCCCCTCCCTCCTGCTCTCTCTAACAACCAGGGGGAAAATCCCCTTGGTGAGGATCATAAAGGAGGAGATCTGCTGTCGGGGGAAACACTCCGAAGCACCTTTTCCCAGGGAAACCTCTGGAAGGGGCTTCGGCTCCGCTGCTGGTGTCCTGAGAAGGTGCTGGCTACAGGGCGAGGTGGGCGATCGGTTCTCTGACCGGCCCTGTCCTTACTCTGCAACCCTGCGTGGCACTTGACTTCTTCACATTTAGGTTTTAAATTTATAAAGAAGAGCAGCTGCCCTCATGAAGTGGGCGGCCTTTTCCCTCTCACGCTGATCTGTGTTCTCATGTGGCTTTGCTGGGAGGGTGCCAGGGAAGGCCCAGGCCTCCAGGTAGATAGGAAAGTGGGTTTGCAGCTGCAGTTTCGTCACCCCCGTGTTAGCCATCTGTGCAATAAGAACAGTTTGGATTGAGAGTGAGGAGCTAGTTCCAGGCTCTGTCTCTGGGCCTTTCTTTCTTTGCTTTGGACCTCGATTCACATATACAGTGAAGTGGCTGCGGGGAGTGTGTCAGGAACTTGTATGAGTTTTGATCCATGTAGAACCTGTATGCCAGGGAAGTAGTTTGTGGCTTTTGAGCTGTGGCCTGCTCGTACTTGAGGCTACCTATCTAGCCAACCCGATTTCCAAGTGAGAACATGAGGAGACTGGAGTTCTCGGAGCCTGGAGCCACGTCTGTGCGGCCGTGCCGGCTGGTGCGCCTTCCCAGAAACGCCCTCCTCCTGAGCGGGAAGGGCACTGCCAACAGCCTGGGTCCCCTGGCAGCTCCAGTGCTTCCGGTTGTTCAGCCTCGGCCTGCAGCGGAGGAGGCGGGGACGGGCACGGGCAGGAGTCTGAGGCCCAGGAAGTAAGAGGGCGAATGCGGGCTTTGGGGTCAGAGGCTGTAGGGGCCGCAGACATGGAGACGAAAGGCTTCTGAGGAGGGAAATGGGGTGGGGGAGCACCACCTAGAAATGGGCCCTAAGGGGGAGGAGGAGCCAGAGACAAAGATAGAGATCAGAACAGCCTGGTGACGTGGGCCTGGGCACAGGGCAAACAGCCATGGCGCCTGTCCTGCCTCAGGCTTCCACGGAGGGCCTTCAGCCCCAACACGATCAGTGTGCCAAAGCCATGTGCCAAGCGTCATCCTGGCTCACGTCCCGCGCTCCCTCCCTGGCCCTGCGTCTCCATCTCGGTCCATGGCCTGGAGCATCTGTCCCGCGTGGGCGCCATGCTGCGCTCCTCCCCTCCCTTACCCTGCTCACCCCGCCCATCAGCCACACTTTTGTTCCATCTTCAGCCTTTATTCCAGTCTGGCCCCCTCTGCCTCCACTGCCACGGCACAATCGGTCACCTCACCTGACTGGCGTCTCTCACTCCTGCCCCTTTCGATCCCAGTCTCCAGACGACATCCAGTCTTTTACGTAGTGAACCCGCTTAAAGCTCTCCAGCGGGGAAAGCCAGCGGCACTGCCGAGGCCACAGGCCCAATGTGGTACCTGGCTCGTGTGTTTTCCTCTCATTTTCCACCTCTGTCTCCTCACTTGGTGCCATCCGGTTTCCCTGACCTTCCCATGCCCTACATGGGCCAGGCTTCCTCGACCAGTAATGCAGCTCCTCTGGATTCCCACCTGCTGGTCCTGGCCCTCAGGGGTCAGGCTGGGTCTCCCCTCCCAGAGGCCTGCGTCCTGACCACGCGGCCCAGGGCTCCCTCTGACCCTGTGCCGGCCACTGTCCTCTCCCACCCCCTGGCTTCATTTCCTCGTTGCGCTCACCATCCTGTGGAAGGAGCCGACTCATGTCCTTGTTTCCTGTCTGTACTAAAAGGCAGTCTGTGAGGGCGGGGACCTTGTCTGTCTTTTTCACAATTGGAACCCCAGTTCCTAGATAGTGCCTAGTCTTTTGAAGAGGCGACCCTCTAAAAAAATATCTGTTGGGCCCTAGCCAGGTTCGCTCAGTGGATAGAGAGTCGGCTGGAGGACTGAAGGGTCTCGGGTTCGATTCCAGTCAAGGGCCTGTACTTCGGTTGTTGACTCGATCCCCAGCCCTGATTGGGGTGTGTGCAGGAGGCAACCGATCGATTTTTCTCTCTCACATCGATATTTCTCTCTCTCCAAAAACTAATTAATATATTTAGCTTGGATGCCAGTAGGGTGTTTGTAGGCTTGAGAAATGATCTCAAAGTTCGTAAGGAAAAAGATCTGGGAGTAGCCTCACAAAGTTTTAAAAAGCAACAGGAAAGCCTGGCCAGAATGTGCCCTCGAGCAGGTGTGCTGACATCAGGGCCATGGTGCTGCCATTGCTCAACCAGAATAGAGCATCCAGAGGAGGTCTCCCTGCCGACGAGCACCGAGATCCGCGCGAAGAGGCTGGGTTCCTAATCCCAATAAGTGAATGAGTGCTGCTGGCAAGGCGAGGTGCCCTTCCGGAGGGCGTGCGGCCGAGCTCTGGGATAATATACTGCACGCACACGCGCAGTTACAGTTGGTTTAAAGGTCGACATGGGATAAAATAATCTTAGAGAATAAAGGACTAAAAACCTACAGGCTGTGTGACCAAAGAAATATTTTATATGTAAAAATGTAAACTTTCTTACAGGAAACATACTATACGCAAAATGAACAAGTAGTAAGTTTTAACCGTCTTTCCTCAGTTGACGGATAAGCAGTTCATAACATACAATGAGTTCTTCTCAGCGGGCAGAGAAAGACACGCAGCCTGTCAGAAGCTTGGCGAGGGGTGTGAATGAGCGATTCATGTATGAACTGAAGTGACCGAGAAGCGGGGCTCCTGGCAGTGGGCGGTGCGCTGAAGGGGCTCATTGACGGCAGGAGGCGGGCGGCGCTCTCCGAGGCCAAAGGAGCTTCCTGTAGCTGCGGGTTCCGGTCCCTGCCTTGTGACCTTTTTTATTTTCCAAAAGAATAGTGTTGACTTTTACAAATTTTTTTTTTAAATATATTTTTATTGATTTCAGAGAGGGAGGGAGAGAGAGAAATATCAACAATGAGAGAGAATCATGGATCGGCTGCCTCCCGCATGTCCCCCACCGGGGATCGAGCCACAACTTGGGCATGTGCCCTTGACCCGAATCAAAACCGGAACCCTTTAGCCCCCAGGCCGACGCTCTATCCACTGAGCCAAACCAGCTAGGGCGACTTTTATAACTTTTAACATTTTAAATCTTCGTTATATGTCATGCTTTTTAATTGTTTCATATTTTCTCTCTCTGAGTTAACTCTAGCAGTACTGTTACTACTTATTAATTACTACAGGTTATTTCCTAAGAAACTTACTTTTCTTTTTTGGGCGATCCCTGCATGTGGCTCATTTAAAAGATTGCTCGTCATGGCATTTTAAAAAATATATGTATTTTTATTGATTTCAGAGAGGAAGGGAGAGATAGACAGAAACAACAAACAAACATCATTGATCAGCTGCTTCCTGCACGTTCCCTACTGGGGATCGAGCCCACAACCCAGGCATGTGCTCTTGACTGGAATCGAACCTGCGACCCTTCAGTCCACAGGCCAATGCTCTATCCACTGAGCCAAACCGGCTAGGGCCATCATGGCATTTTGTTTGGAGCAGCTGGTCTTAGCATTTGCTGTTTCAAATAAAATTTTCTTAAGATTGGTTTAAAAAAATCTCCACTGTTCTAATGTCTAGAGCAGTGGTTCTCAACCTTCTGGCCCTTTAAATACAGTTCCTCATGTTGTGACCCAGCCATAAAATTATTTTCGTTGCTACTTCATAACTATAATGTTGCTACTGTTATGAATCATAATGTAAACATCTGATATGCAGGATGGTCTTAGGCGACCCCTGTGAAAGGGTCATTTGACCACCAAAGGGGTCGCGACCCACAGGTTGAGAACCACTGGTCTAGAGTAAAAGAAATGAAATCTGAACGAGCGTTTTCACGCAGAGGACATTACGTCAACACGCACGGCCATTTGCATCGTGGTTTCCAGTGTTGAGTGCAAACCCTTTTCTTTTGCGAGACTGTCCTTTACATCAAAGCTCTTTGCAAGTTACACTTGACCATTTATGTTTCAGAACCATCTTAAATAGCAAGCACACTTAGGTAATTTCCCGGCGTTAGGAGTCTAGGCAGACAGCATGGCCTAGCACGGCCTGTCCCTGGGGCGAGGTTTGTGGGACGCACGGAGGAGTTGGTGCAGTGTAGTCACTATCCCTAGGAATAAGCTTTCTGTTGCTAAGTGCTCTTTCCTAGCGCCTGGTGACATAACTCACAGAATAAACGTTCCCCTTAAAGGTGCCTTAATTCCTTGGTTTTAGTCTGTCTGGAGCTCTGCCACCATCACCACTGTCCAAGGTGAGACATTTTCATCCCCCAAAAAGAAACTCTTTGATTTCCAAAGTCCATGTCCTGACACACAGGCAGAAGGTCGCCTCGTGTGTCACCTCAGCGAAGAACAGCACAGTGAGGAGCGCTGTGCCATGTAAATGTCAGTGCTCCCAGCTGACTCCGATAGCTCGAGACACGTTTTGTTTTGTTTGCTTTGTCTCTTCTGCGCTCTGCAGGATTCGGGGGGCTGGTGAGGTTGTGTCTGTGTGTGGGGGGGGGGTTGGGGGAAAGGTCACAGTCCTGGTCCTGGTCTTGAAGCCGCTGTCGGTCGCAGGGCCCTTGCCGATATGAATAACGACGGGAGGATGGATCAGGTGGAGTTCTCCATCGCCATGAAGCTCATCAAACTGAAGCTGCAGGGCTACCAGCTGCCCTCCGCCCTGCCCCCCATCATGAAGCAGCAGCCGGGGGCCATTGCCAGCGCACCAGCCTTCGGTGAGTGTGAGCAGGAACGGGTCCGGCAGCTCCCCATGCAGTTTACAGAGACACGTTTCCCTCCCCCTCGCAGCCTCTGGCACCGGGCAGTGCAGTCCTAGAGGTAACCGGTGGGGAAGGGATGGTCGCAGGGAGGACAGAGGTGCTGGGGTGGAGCGAGCTCCCACCGCCGCCCCTGGACCAGCTCGGAGGTGACTGGGGGCAGAGTCGGTGGCGGGGACCCCGCACCTGCCGCGTGCGGCTCCTGTCTTCTGCTCCCACTGCGGTGCTGACCTCACGCTGTCGCAGGCTTCCTCTGGGTTTCCGTCTCCATAGCACCTTTTCTTTCCCTTGTGTATGAACAACCCCTGTGGGTTATGGTGCCTCAAAATGTATTTTCAAGTTCGCAGTATTGAGGCGATTGGCCACATGAAATTCTCTCGGAACAAAACGAAGCAGGAAAAGCATGAGCAGTGTTACCCCAGTCATAATCCGAGTTCTGTAAAATACTACCTTTTAGGCTGATACTTTTCTTCAGAACCAACCGGTAATTAGTTAGCTGAGATCCCCAGCGCTCTGACGTCTGTTCGCAGCGCAGGCTTTGGTCGTGTGGGATGATGGAGAGGTCACAGTGTCAGGTGGAGCCCCTGGTTCCGGGTCAGGCCCGGGTGCCTCTGCCAGGGATGAAGGGAGGAGGTGAGGGTGGAAGACAGGCCGGAGGCGGCTGGGGCTATGGATGACCTTGGGCAGGGGCCTGGGGCCTGGAGCCTGGTCGGAGGCTTGAGGGGCCCGTGGAGCTGGAGGCGCAGGCGCTGGGGGGGTTGGGACGGGAAGGCCCCGCAGTGTGCGGGTAGGAGGAAGCTCGGTGACTGAGGAGCGGTTGCGGGGACAAGACTCAGCGCCCGCCACTCACAGGAGAGCAGACTCCTGGCGGTGCTGTCACACCTGCTGTGCGATGGCTCCTTGGTGAGAAAGAGCGCGGACGGCATCGCCAGAGCCGCTCCGAGGCCGGCGCAGTGGCTGCATCTGCTCGGGAGCATCCAGAGAGCCGCAGCTGCAGCTGCAGCCAGAGCGGGAGCCGGAGCAGCCACTCGGTGGGAGCGCGGGGCACCCAGAGCAGCACCCTGCCTGCCAGATGCGAAGGCCGGAAGGTGCGGGGCAGCCGGTCCCTGTGAATTCCCCAGCGGGCCCCATGCGGCTTCCTGCACTGAGGATGTGGAGGGAGGTCAGGAAGGAGGCGGGGGCGCGGGGGCTGGAGGCCCAGGGGCAGCCGTGGCAGAGCCCCACGGGGTCATGGGGTCATCGTTAGAAAAGAGGGCAGAGCCCCGAGCCCCGAGGGCCCTGCTCCGCAGCAGGAGCTGAGCCGCCTGAGGAAGCGCTGCGGGTCCGGGGAGCCACGTAGTTCTGCTTCCCACGCGAGAAGGCGACAGCCCGGGGAAGGGGAGCAGTGAGAGCAACGGCCGTTCAGGATGAAGCTGACACCAAGCCACACGGAGTCTGCGGAGAAGTGGGCGGTGAAGAGAGGACGGCTGCACATGGGAAGTTGGAGAAAGGTGGCGGATGCCGCAGGCGGGAGTTGGGGGCCAATGGGGGCCCTTGAAGGACGCGGGAGCGGGGCGGGAGGTGGGCAGTGAGAGTGGGAGCTGCGTGAGCCGTGTGCCAGGAGGACTCCCACGGAGCTGCGTCCTGGTGACACGGAAAGTTCTGGGGCTGTGGGCGAGAAGGCGCCCGGCCTGCAGGAGCAGAGCTGGAGCTGGAGCGAGTTCACCGCCTGCGCTCTGTGCCAGGAGGACATGGAGGGACCTACTTAGGGTCCAAGGGCAGAAGGGACCAGGAGTTCCGTGTCCAGAAAACCAGTGTCTCAACCCTCCGGACACTAACCTAGCATTGAGAAATTCCCTTCAACCCTCACGAACCCGGGCTAGCGGCCAGTCCACGGTTAAAGGCTGTCACACACAACTGTCCCCCGTGAGTCACCAGTAATGGATCCCCAGGCCCCACACTTCTGTGTGACTTCCCGACATAGTTAGAAGTCCCCACACACCCATCTCCCCTTTTCTCTAATTTGCTGTAACAGCTCACAAAACTTGGAGAAACTTCGGGTTACGTTTACCGGTTTGTTATAAAACAAAGGCTATTCTGAGGGGACAGATGAGCAGCCAGGGAGACTCCCCAGGGCGGGTCCTGAGCGCAGGGCCTGTGAAGTTGGGGTGCTCCCCCCTCCAGCTCAAGGGTGTGTTCCCCAGCCCGAAGCTGCCCAAGCCCTCCGTGTAGGTTCTCATGGAGGGTTCATTGCGCAGGCATGAGGG
Source organism: Myotis pilosus (assembly GCA_036010255.1). NCBI lineage: Eukaryota > Metazoa > Chordata > Mammalia > Chiroptera > Vespertilionidae > Myotis > Myotis pilosus. Next base: position 2,006,545 of record JASKON010000002.1, read on the forward strand.
ACTCAGTCACGGGCCATCGGCTGTCGCCCCACCAGCCCTACCCCCCGCCCCCCCCCCACCCCGGTCTGTGCAGGCAGGTGGGTGGGACTTCCTAGACCTCTAATCATGTCTTTGTATTTCCTGTCCCAGCTCCCAGCCCTCAGCTATTTAGGGGCCCCCACCCCCCGCAGCCACCTCATTCAGGTGCAGAAACATCCCCGCAGAGGCTCCAGGGTCAGGGAAGTTCTTCTGTTGGGACCAAGGACCAAGAACAGATATTGCAGCAGAGGCTGTGGCTGTCCGTCAGGGAAGTACAGGGGCTCAGGACCAGGCACCGGGCGAAGACGGGTGGGGTCTCTCCTCACGGTCACGGACGAGAAGAGCCGAGCAGGAAGGAAGCGTTCACTGCACTTCTCTCATTTCTCCGTTTTGTGGTTGGAACCCTTCTGGAAGGAGCGATGGCCCCTCAGACGTCTGGCTGCTCTGAGGTTCAGTGTGTAAAGGACAGGCAGGAGAAAGCTTGGATTGATTTCCCCTTTATTTGCTAGTTTTCAAAATAAATGACCTGTGGTGACTGCCAGGGTTTTGGCCGGTTGGTTTTGAAGGCCGTTGTGAGCTCCCGAGCCTGATTCTGTGTGCGCCCAGAGCTTTGCAGTGACTGTTGTGTGGTCCTTCCCTCTGCCAGGGGACCCCTCCTCAGGGGGTCTGGGTCCCTCACAGGTTGGTGCTCTCCCACGTGAGTGCCCAAGTGCGGGTTCTGGAGGGACTCGGTGGGAAGAGGGAAGCTCCACCGCAGTCCTGGGTCCTGGTCACTGAATGCTGAAACGTGCCCGTGTGACTGCTGTCTTTCCTCCGCAGGTGTGGGCGGCCTGGCCAGCATGCCCCCGCTGCCGGCGGTCGCGCCAGTGCCAATGGGGACCCTCCCGGTGGTCGGGATGTCCCCCCCCCTGGTCTCCTCCGTCCCCCCAGCAGCAGTGCCTCCCCTGGCCAACGGGGCACCCCCGGTCATGCAGCCGCTGCCTGCGTTCGCCCATCCTGGTAGGTGCCACACGTTCTCGATAAACCTCTGTCTTCTTTCTGATTTTGTTCAAGTGGAGTTTTATTCCAGAGGAAAGTATTTTCATGTAATTTCTCATTGTTTTCAACATCTCAAACGGGAGGTGTGAGGCTGATTGAGGTATACATACTTGATAAACTGAAGAAGAGGGTGAAAAAGTTCCTATTTTCATTTCAAAACTTTATCCAAAGCCTTTCCCCCTGTCATTGAAAGAAAGCCGGAGTATACATGGAGACAGCCTAGTCTGACAATGTTACTGAGGTCGCACCAACATGGAGCGTGTGCTTGTTAAAGGGTTTTGGATGTTCGAGTAAATTCGGTGCTGATGACAGTTGGGCGTTCGCATTTGAACATGACCCCTGCACTCAGCCCCGGTTTATCACATCTCTCAGGGTGTGTCTTTAAGTTACAGCCAAATGATGTAAGTGAACTTCTTTTAAAGCTTTTTAAAATTTTTATGTTTTTATTGACTTCAGAGAGAGGAAAGGAGAGGAAGTGAGAGAGAGAAACATCAGTGATGAGAGAGAATCATTGATCAGCTGCCTCCTGCATGCCCTGCACCGGGGATTGAGCCCACAACCCGGGCCTGTGCCCTGACCGGGAATTAAACTGTGCCCTCCTGGTTCCTAGGTCCACGCTTAACCACTGAACCACACTGGCCGGGCTGAACCTCTTTTTAAAAGATTTTCTTGTCACATGTAGTTCATCTGTCACATGTGACCGCGGCTGCAGACGTGCTGGTTCCAGCGCCTGCAGTGGTTCCAGGGATGCGGTGCCTCCAGCACCTCCTGTTTTCTTCTGTGGCTGCGGGCAAGGCCTGCAGGACGTTAGGCAAGGACGAGGGACTGTGCCCAGAGCTTTCCCTGACAGGCCCAGCACTGCAATGCAAATCAGCTGCCCCCACTGCCCCCCAGCGCCCCGCCCCAGCGCCCCGCGGTACCTGGCCCTGGGACTTCTGTCTCCTCCCCCTGGGACTCCCTTCAGCTCCTCAGTGCAGTGAGGAATGGGCCATCCATATATCTGACTGTTGACAGATCTTATGAAATATGATACCAAGTGTTCGATGAAAGTAAAGTTTTGTGGGTGTACACATTACTACTTAGGTGCCTGTCAGTGGGAACAAGTAAATTAGAAACATTTACAAGAGGGCGGGAAGCAAGGCGGGAATAACGTTTTGAGTCCAGGATGGGGAAGGAAGGAGAATTGATTTCTGCCTCAGACTTGATGGCTCTGCCTTTTCATTTTTGTAAGCAGGGGAAAGTTTCTTATCTGTGTGGAATTAAAATTATTCAACATTTATTTATTTTTACAGCAGCCACATTGCCAAAGAGTTCTTCTTTTAGTAGGTCTGGTCCAGGGTCCCAGCTAAACACTAAGTTACAGAAGGCGCCATCGCTCGACGTGGCCAGGTAAGTGTGCCTGTTTTTAAACGGGCAGTTTGGTTCAGGTATTACCTGGTAACTACAAATGTGAAAACGAGCAAGCTTTGTTCTTTATCACCTTTCCTTTGTAGCATGGCAAATATGTTCTCCCTTCTGGTTTTACATGTGTGTGTTCACAGCATCAAGGACGTGGCGTTTCCTTTAAAGGATGTTTTTTAAGAGGATGGGTAGTAGTACATGTTTAAATCGAATCAAATGCAACTCGAGGTGTCAGGGGAGAAAGCAAATTAACTATTTTGTGTTAGCCATGAGAAGTTTACAAATGTTTTATATGAAGACAAGAGCAATAATTGGCCTTATTTTAAATTCCAGCTCAGATAACCTTATGTAGTCCTTGAGAATCGACAGAACCCTATTTAACCCCTTTCCCGGCAAAGCGTGTATACACGTTTTCACAAAATGTTCTTTTTCAGTCGTCGACGAGTATACTAAGAAAATATGGTAAAAAAATATGGTTTATAGGAAGACGAGTTACAAACTGTTTTCATAACCAGCATCAAAAATACTATATAGAACCAAAATAAAAAAATTAGTCTGAAAAAGAAACGTTTTTAACAAAAAAATTGTTGGGGAAGGGGTTAAGGTCGATTTTTATGAAATGGATTATTCAGATTAATGGACAGGTGCTGTCCACCAAGTATGTGCCTCAATTTTGGCAAAGCTTGCATGATTTCATTGCTTATATTTTGGCCAATCTTGGTTTCATGTCATCTTTCATACTTTAATTTTCTTGTACCGTTACTTCTCCCCGCGTGTGGCTGCAGTAAGCTGGAAAATTAAGCTCGGCTGGTAAGCCATCTCAGAACCTCTGGAAGGGCAAGGGAATGTAGTGAAGACGATCCATCTTTTCTGTCTCAGTCCTCTTTAGAAATCTCCCCTAAGTGAATCAAGGCGTTTCCACTTTAAAAAGTGTGTTGGATATAATTCAAATGCATCACCTTTTAAAAAACGATTTAAAGAAAATCTGTGAACTGAACAGCACTGTGCCCAATGCTTTATGTCCACTCCCTCACTTAATGCTCACTCTCTCCCCATAAAGGGACTCTTGCTGTCCCCGAGTAAGATGAGGAAGAAGCTCAGAGACACTAAGAGACTTGCTCAGACTAGCATCGCCCTTCAGTGCCCGCGCTCGGGGCTGGACCGAGCTCTTGCTGATTTTAAGGCATGTTCTTACCTGTGGAAGTTTGCTCCCAAAACTTCAGTTACTAAAGGAAAACACACACACTCGGTTACTATGGTGACAGGTATCTGTGTTCCACTTCATTGAGCTTCTACACTAAGACTCAGGAACCTTTGCTGAGCATCTGCCTAGCAGACACCTCGTGAGCCCCGCCCCACCCGCCTCCGCCTGGGCAGGAAGTAGTGCCTCAGAGTTGTGCCCGAGGAGATGGACCCAGAGAGGCCGCTGCTCACCCAGGGCCACAGCTGACCAGGGGACAGCTGAGGTGGACACTCGGGTCCTCGCGCCCTGAACGCCCATCTTCTCCCTCCAGCGCCTCGCCGGAGGCTCGGCTGCCTCTGTCTCCGCTGGACGGTCAGTCTGTCCTGACGCTGACTTATGACATTAGAATGAATAAATACCAGTGTTCAGCAAACATTGGTGCTATGAAGATACTGTTTTTTTAGGTAGTCATCTTTTCAGTAATTTAAACTTCTAGCAAATTCCTGTAATGTGGCCTCTAGCTTTTTGGCCACCTGTTGATGAATGTTTAGTCTGTTTACGTTCTCAGGAAGTTGGCAGGAAACTCTGCCTTGATAAGTATAATCTGGGGCCACTTCTGTGCACAGCACCCGAGCCCGGGGTGCAGGGGGCAGATAACCAGCCTCTGCCAGATAGTCAGGAGCGGGAGTCAGCCGCTAGGCGTTAGTTGAAAATGAGGGAGCTGTTGCAGAAGTACGCCCAGCAGGCGAGGCGCTGGTAAGTGCTTTCCTTCAGGGTCATTCATAAAAGGGAAAGGTGAGCTTGGGCAGGTGCTCCCAGTGCCCGGGCCGGTTCCTGTGCGTGAAGCGCTGGACTAGGTGTGAGTGCCAGGTCCCGTCTCTGCAGGATGCTCGCAGGTTCGGCTGATGGTTACAGTTGGCTTTTGCATGTGAGGAATAGGTATTTTTGTGGCAATGAAAGGAAATGGCAAAGGGCACTAGGCGTCGCCAGCCCTGGAACGCACGCGCTGTTGCTGTCATTGTGTGTAAGCTATTGGCTCTTCACAGCCCCGGGGCCAGTGTGGCGCTGTGGGCCCTGCTCTCCGCGGCCAAGGCCGGCTGTACTCGGGGCGGGCGGAGCCAGCTCCTGCCGCCGCCACGGGTGCCAGGGCCCTGCGCCTGTGCTCCTTTCTGGGAAGGCCTCCATTTGTGGGAACTGAAACTTCCCGGAATAGAATGACTCCCTGCATTAAGAAATACATCCTGAGGGGAGAAAAAAAAGGAGACATATATAATACTCTTTGTAATACTTTAAGCAACAAACCAATTAAAAAGAAATACACCCTGTGTGTTGGTGGTAGAAGGTTGGACTTTTGGAGAATGAGTACCTGTACAGGGAGGGGCTTGTCGGTGATCAGCACTTCTGTTTAAATCAGGAGAGAACGCTCCAGAAGCGTGAAAGCCTGGACATTGTCCGATCATCTCAGTTCCGAGGGTCCATACCTGTGTAGGCCCTTGAGATGATTAAATCGTGTATAAAAGCCGTGTTGCGCTTACCCTTGATTCTAGAAAAATCATACGCTTATTTGTATCTCTTACGAAAGAGACGCTCACGGCCTTAAAAGGTGGACAGACTCATTACAGAACATTCAGAAATCGTGGTTCAGAAGTGAGCAGAGGTCCAGCCGGTTTTCTAGAGACGGCTCGGTTGACCGACACTCCTCACGGTGCTGCTGCTCACGCCTCCCTCTCTCCCTCCCGCAGCGCCCCGCCGCTGGCCGAGTGGGCGGTGCCCCAGTCGTCCAGGCTCAAGTACCGCCAGCTGTTCAACAGCCACGACAAGACCATGAGCGGGCACCTCACAGGTACTGCGGGAGTGGGCGGTGAGCGCGGCCTTGTTCGGGAGGCACGTTGTTTCTAGCCGTTGGGCCAAAGCGTCTCCAAGCCTTTCCCCGCTTGCTCTTTGGGAACAGGGCTTTCATTGGGGTTCTTACCATGTCCCCCCGTCCCCCCCGCCCCGCTGATGCAGCCGTGGTTCCTGTGCCCTCAGTGCCTCGGGCGGCTGCCCATTGCTCTTGGTCAATGGAAGGAGACCGGACCCTCCTCCCCGCTGCCTTGCTGACGTGCACAGTGGCCCTGGCAGAGAAACCCTGCTGGGAACACCGTGCCAGGTCCCGAGTGGGCTCTGTAGGTGAACTGGGCGCTGCCCACGCACAGGCTTAAGGCTGTGAGAGGGGGAGTGACTGCCGGGGAGGGGAGGGGGGCACCCAGCTCTGCCAGCAGCGAGGTGGAGGCCACTCTACCTATTGGATCTGACTTCACGGGTAAGAGGCCAGAGTGCAGGTACCTGGTCTCCGGAGGAGGGTCTGGGAGAGCGTCTAGACCAGTGGTTCTCAACCTTCTGGCCCTTTAAATACAGTTCCTCATGTTGTGACCCAACCATAAAATTATTTTCGTTGCTACTTCATGACTGTCATGTTGCTACTGTGATGAATCGTCATGTAAATATCTGATCTGCAGGATGGTCTTAGGGGACCCCTGTGAAAGGGTCCTTCGACCGCCAAAGGGGTGGCGACCCACAGGTTGAGAACCGCTGATCTAGAGGCCTTCCTGAGGGTTGCTGGGAGCGTCGTGGAGAAGAGCGGCTTTTAGTAAAGGAAAGCGAGGCCTCTGACAGGACCTCCAGGGCACAGGGCAGGAGGCCCTGCCCGCTGACAGAGGCGAAGGGCGGCGGAGGCCCGCTGTCCAGGACGGACGCACTGGGGTGCAGCCCAGCACTTCATTTCAGGTGCGCGCTGTCTGTCTGTTTTTTCTGTCTCAATTGCAGTTTTTACTTCTAACAGAAAAATTCACTCTTGTTTAAAAATGTCCAGATCTCAGCACCCCTCAAACAAGCATGTATTTGTAACAGCCTCACGTACCCTCTGTGCCTCCTCTGCACACGGCTGTTACACGCGTACCCTCTGTGCCTCCTCTGCGTACGGCCGTTAACACGCATCCCCTGTGCTTCCTCTGCACACAGCCGTTACACGCATCCTCTAGGCCAGGGGTGGGCAAACTTTTTGACTCGAGGGCCACAATGGGTTCTTAAACTGGACCGGAGGCCGGAACAAAAGCATGGATGGAGTGTTTGTGTGAACTAATATAAATTCAAAGTAAACATCATTACATAAAAGGGTACGGTCTTTTTTTTTTTTTTAGTTTTATTCATTTCAAACGGGCCGGATCCGGCGCGGGCCGTAGTTTGCCCACGGCTGCTCTAGGCCTCCCTCTGCCCACGGCCGTTACACGCGTCCTCTGTGCCTCCCTCTGCACACGGCCGTTACACGCAGCGTGAGGAGCCGCCGCGCCCGGCACTGGGGAGAGCTGGGCAGGGGCGCGGTCAGCTGCTTGGCGTGGTGTGCTCGGTCCCGGTGCCCCATTCCGCCCCAGGACTGCGCTGCTGCGAGTCTGAGACCTTTCCTCACAGCACTGTTGGTGTCTGCCATGAGTTGATTAAAACATATTCAGATGCTACTTTGAGTAGAAATTCAACTTTCATGTTGCCAATTCTAAATACAGCGTTAGGGATGAAATAAAAGGAACAGTGAACTTTTTTATTCCAATACGTCACAGCCTTTCACATTAATTCAGTGGATTGTGTTTTACTCGTAGGTGTTTCCATTGTGCACACAGCAGGAATGTATATGTATGTTCACCCACATTAGAATGTTCACTATTCATAATAGCTCCAAACTGTGATATACTACAGAGCGGTTAGGATTATGTTCTACAGCAGCATACAATGATAACACAATGAGCAAAATCAGCCAGACTTAGCGTTGGCGCACTTTGCCGTTAGGAATCGGCTGCACTTGGTGGGAGGGGCGATTGAAGGGAGCTCCAGAGGCTTTTAGGGTGCTGCTCCCTGGTGCTGTTTGCTGGGCCATTGCCAGTCTGGAGCTCATTGAGCTGCCTCCATGTGCACATGTGCAAAGCCATTCATGTGTGCTCTTATGTGCAAGGCAGACTATTGACAGTGCGGTGACTGCCCTTTATTTACGCTTCCTGTGTGTTCGATGTCCTGGCCATGGGCCAAGCTCCTGCTATGGCTCCTTGTGCGATGGGTCATCAACTTGGAAATGTGGAACGGGTTAGGGTTAGGGTTACGTTAGGGTTAGGGTTCGCGTTAGGGTTAGGGTTAGGGTTAGCATTAGGGTTAGGGTTAGGGTTGGCATTGGCGTTAGGGTTAGGGTTAGGGTTGGCATTGGCGTTAGGGTTAGGGTTAGGGTTGGCGTTGGTGTTAGGGTTAGGGTTAGCATTAGGGTTATGGTTAGGGTTAGCGTTAGGGTTAGGCCAGGCCAGGGTTGGCGTTAGGTTAGCATTAGGGTTATGGTTATGGTTAGGGTTAGCGTTAGGGTTAGGGTTAGGGTTAGGGTTGGCGTTAGGGTTAGGGTTGGCGTTAGGGTTATGGTTAGGGTTAGCATTAGGGTTAGGGTTAGGGTTAGCATTAGGGTTAGGGTTAGGGTTGGCGTTAGGGTTAGGGTTAGGGTTAGCATTAGGGTTAGGGTTAGGGTTGGCGTTAGGGTTAGGGTTAGCTTACGGTTATGGTTATGGTTAGGGTTAGCATTAGGGTTAGGGTTAGAGTTAGGGAGGATGCTGCCTGCCCAGCCCCCTAGCACATCCTGGACTGAGCAGACCCGAGCTCCCCGTCACAGTGCTTTTGCTGGTGTTCTTGGAGCCTCCTTTGCGGGAACCTGCGGTGCTCTGCGACCCCTCATCCTCGGCAATCCCCGTGGAAAGGCCCACTCGTGTGTCCTCAGGCGGTGTTCTCTGAAAAGTGAAAGAGCTGAAGGAATGTTCCCCATGGTTGCCGCCGCTCTCCACTCCCGGTGGCCATCCTGGGACCTGGCCCCTCGGGGCAGCACTGTGCGGGAGGGAGACGCCCGTCCCTCCTGGTGCGGTCAGGGGGACACCCCACACCCCTGTAGCCTGGGACACCGAGGGCTCGTTTAGTTCCAGGAGGGAGGACATTTACAAGAATTCCAGAATGGGAGCTGATTTTGAGAGGAGAGTTGAAATTCCAGGAATTCTTTTTGACTGTGTGCTGTTAGCCAAGATATTGTGCAACCGTGAGCACGCCGCTGTTTCTGGTTACAGCTGTACTGAAATGGCTCTCGGAGAGGTCCCTTCCCCTGTCGCTCTCTGCCCTTCCCTGGCTGGTCCGACGGTTGCCGTGGGGGGGCAGCAGGTGTGGAGACGCCGCTGGCTTAGGCAGAACGCCGTCAGCCTTGGCAATGGAGCCTCACTCTGAGGGAGATGATACTCAGGGCCGAGGGGCGGCTTCTAGTCGAAGCTGATTTTCCACTCACCCTTCCTTCATCACCCGTGTCACAGACGTGGACTATGTGCTGCGTGTTTCCCTTTTCCGTTGGGGTTTAGTTTCCTTTTGAAAAGCCCCTGGAGTGAGAGTCGGTGCTTGAAGCGGTGGCTGCGTGGGGCTGCGTGGGGCTGCGTGGCCGGGGCTCGGACAGGGGCGATTTGCTGGTTCACGTGACACTTTCTTCTGGCTTCTGCGCAGGTCCCCAGGCAAGAACGATCCTCATGCAGTCGAGTCTGCCGCAGGCGCAGCTGGCCTCTATCTGGTAAGGGAGGAGCGGACAGCCCTGGTTTGTATAGGGCATCCCAAAATTCACGCAAGAAGTCGTTTTGATAGAAAACACAGGTTTATAATTAAAAACTGTAAATTTTTTATTGATTCATAAAGTATACAGTCTAGGGTTATGTATGGAATAGCACATTGGGTAAATAAATGGCCTCCATGACTTTGCTGGCACAGACGCCAAGCCGTGGTCTTCATTGGTCTTCATTGTCCCCACTCCTGGGCCATCATTGGTACTTGGTCATGCTTATCAAATTGAAGGGATTGAAATCAAAGGGCAGCAGATATTAGAATCTGATTCAATAAACCAAGTAACATTAGGCTTTGATTTATTTTTGTTGTTGTTAATGCTCACGCAAAATTCAAATCTTGCGTAAATTTTGGGACACCGTATATAAAGAGGTCCTTGATTTCTTACATTGGGATGGCTTCACCAGTCTTCCGATTAATACCATTATTTACAGGGGGGCATGGAATATGCTTACTTTTTCAATGACTTGTAATGATTACCTGTCTTACATGTTCCCATTTTGATTTTGGAAAATGCAAAAGCAGAGAGAGTAATATAATGAGCTCTCAAGAACTCATAACTCCACTTAAATAGTTTCCACTTGTGGCCAGCCTGGTCCTCCCTCCTCTTTCCGATTATTTACAGCCAACTCTGTTATGATACCATTTTCATCTGCTAATATTTCAGCTTGTGTCTCCAAAAGAGATGGGTTGGTTTTTTTTTTAACGTGACTATAATGCCAGTTGTCCCACCTAATTTTAATAGTAATTCTTAACACATTGCGGACGGATCCCGAGAATTTTCGCTTCATATTACAGTGTTTTACAAAGTATCATATTTTAAAAAGATACTAGCTTGTAAGAACAGGTAATAAATAACTTCAAAATGCAATGGGTATTTAATTTTAACACGTGCCTTTAACATTTATGTAAAACTTTTTTGTACTCTTTCAGTAGAAACTGACCTGGCCACTGGGTAAAGCTAGCAGTAAAACTACTGGTCCGCCATGTGCTAAGTTAATCAGATGGTGTTCTCTCCGAGGAAAGGTCAGATTTAAGAGGAGTTTCTTGGTCTAAGGCCTCAGCCAGGCCGTCTCCCAGGGTGGCCTCCGCCCTGTCGACATGCTGCACAGTTTCGGACTTGCTAGGAAAATCTGTTTACGCGAATCAGCTCTGAGGGCAGGTTGGTGATGAAGAGCTGTGGGGATCAAGTCCTCAGACTGAAGAGCAGAAAACACCTCAGCTGTGGCTGGAGGCCATAGAGATCCCGCGAGGCCTAGATCAGGGTGGCCTGCTTGTGTAAAAGGAGTTTTATGGTAACGACCCCGCCCATTTGTTTCTATGTCATTTGTGGCTGCTTTCCTGCTACAAAGACAGATTCAGTGACAGAGACTGTGTCCTGCAGAGCTGACACAGTTCCTGCCTGGCCTGCTAGTTTGCTGAGCGTAGTGTTAAGTACATCCAGAATGTAAGTATGACACGTTTTAAATGGGCTTGCAGGATAGAGAAGAGTATAATTAGATCGTAGGTAACATTGTTGGATGCTAACCGCCCTGTCAACGCTATGGATTGTCTCATTTCATTGTTGCCACAGCAGTATGAAATAGGTGCTGTTTTTATAAACTGAGGCACAGAGAGACTTCATTGGCCTGAAGTCAAAATAAGAAAATAGAACATTAGATGACGCATGAGCAGTAACCAGCATGCGTCTCCGTGAAACCAGATCACAGCGAGCTTCTTGTTGACTAGGAACCTCTCTGACATTGACCAAGACGGGAAGCTCACGGCGGAGGAGTTCATCCTGGCCATGCACCTCATCGACGTGGCCATGGCCGGCCAGCCACTGCCGCCCGTGCTGCCCGCGGAGTACATCCCGCCTTCCTTTCGGTAAGGAGCACCTCGGGGGCCCGTGTGCCCGCATGCAGCTGTCAGGCGTGGCTCTGTCCTAGTCACTGTTATTCCTGGCGAGTAAGTCAGTCTTCCTCGAGCGCAGGAGAGCCATGGCCAGCTCTGTGCTCGCCTGGGCATGCCCCTCACGTATAGGCTTCGGGGACACTGAAGGCGAAATCTTTTATGCTGGTGGAGGGTCTTTCCTTCTTCAGTTTGTAAGAAACGCAGTCTCTGTGGAAGGCGGTAAAGCGAGGTCTGCCCGTGTTCGTAAAACGCCGAAAGGCGGGAGCCGTTTCTCCCGACCTGTGTCCTTGAAGCTCGCGGAGTCTCAGCAGCGTGAGGCCGCCTGTCCGCGGCCAGCAAAGCGAGGAGCCTCCTTGACTCCTGGCGGGGAGCGAAGGGGGCGCTGGCGCTGGAGCCGTGATAGTCAGGAAGGGAACGGAGCGTTTCCGGCTGCAGCCCAGCCCGGGGCGTGGGAGAGGGGACCGAGTCCAGGGGGAGAACCTCAGCCACCAGCATCCTCCGCCCGCACGGCACCCACTCCCTCCCAGGCCGGCCCCGGGAAGGCAAATGGAGACCCTACGGCACAGGGAGAGAAAGATAGGAGTTTCTGTTCTACTTCCTCAAACATGAGGAAAGGCTGCAGGAAAGGGTCCGTAAGAGCAGGAGAGATGGGGCCGTCACTGTCAGCGGTGCCGGGACGGGCAGGCTGAGCAGACCGCCGGGCGGCTGTGTCTGAGGCCCGGGAGGTGGGGAGGTGGCGGGCGGCGCTCAGAGGCGGCTCTGGAACTGAGCAGGTTAACGAGTCCAGTGGAACCCGTCAGTCACCCACGTGCGTAAGGGCTTCAAAGTGCAGGCGTTCCGTGTTGACGAAGCAGTAAACGACAGACGTTATATAAAGGGAATGAGATGCTCCCAGTGAGCGGGTCCAGGCGGCGTAAACTCCCATAAAGGTGAGGGTGATGGCGGTGGCGTGAACCCCTCCTGTGTCCTGGCCTGTTCTGGCCGCCTGGGGTTGCTCATGGTTCGTTTCTTTGGGGTGGCCCTAATTCTGGCGGTGGTTCTGAACATCTGAACACGCTTGGCACTGAGCCTGATGACTTCAAATACTTATTTCTATAAGCTTTGTAAATAGTGAGGATCAGGTCTTTTCTCTCACAATACTATGATATAGAGCCGAATCTTTATAAAGCTTTTCCACAGTTTGCTCAGTCCCACCTGGACAGCTTGACGTCACTTTTCTTTTTTCTTCTTTTCCACGATCGCAGGCGAGTTCGCTCTGGCAGCGGCGTGTCTGCCCTGAGCTCGGCCTCGGTGGACCAGAGGCTGCCAGAAGAGCCCGTGTTAGAAGACGAGCAGCAGCTAGAAAAGAAGTTGCCTGGTAACTTGCATTCGAGTTCTATCACCTCAGAGGTTTCCATCTCCGAGGCAGAGATAGAGGCAGAAATAAGCCTGATGACATCCAGCTGTGCCCCTTTAGCCGCCCTTAGAAAGGACGCACATTAATTTGGATTTGCATATATGCCTAGAGATGAGAACGTTGTGTACTCTGCAAACGCACCCTTGTTCCAGCTTTTACACGGACATTGGATTATTCACTAAACAAAAACTTATGTTATTTATATAGCACTCAAGTTAATAAGTCTTTAAGGAGATTGCTTAATACCACCAGAAATAGGAATCAAAATTGCTACTGTCACTTTCTCATGTTGTTTGGGAGAATTGGAAACGCCAAAATAACAAGAAGCTATTTTAAATGTAACATGTAAATAATCCTCATTTATAAGGATAACCCCATCACAATATTAAAATACTAAAGGCCCGATGCATGAAATTTGTGCACTTGAATGTGGTGGTCGGGGGTTGGGTCCCTCAGCTGGCCTGCACCCTCTTGCAGTCCAGGACCCTTCGGGGGATGTCCGACTGCTACAGAGGCAAGAGAGGCTCCCACCACCACCACTGCTGCGCTTGCCAGCCGTGAGCCTGGCTTTTGGCTGAGTGGCGCTCCCCCTGTGGGAGCACACTGACCACTAGGTGGCAGCTCTTACATTGAACGTCTGCCCCCTGGTGGTCAGTGAATGTCATAGTGACTGGTCGTTTGCTGTTCGGTCGATTTACATATTAGACTTTTATTATATAGGATTCTAAGGCAGCTGTGAATTATTAATGGTGATGATAGCAATACTAAGAAGTAAGTGAAATGTATTAGGGAGCTCGTGTGCTTAATACTTCGTCAGTGTTGTCTTCTTGCATTTAAAGTGCTTGGTGGTTAACCGACATGCTCAGGGCACTAGTTTTCTGTTTCCTCTTTAAGTTTGTTCACTGATAAGCCACTCAGTGGAAATGTTCTTCCTGCAAATGGGCTGAGCACAGTGAAGAGTCTGTGTTAAGAATGCGTGGTCCGTGCCTCTAGAAGGTGATGTGTAACTGAGGGTTAAACGTCCATGTAAAGAGTCATCAGGGCAGTGCATGGAGTCAGCTGCCGAGTCCAGATCATGGAGAAGGAGGGGATAGAGTCGCCGCAGGAGAGGGGGTTGCTGTAGACGGCGCAGACTTGCCGTAGGAGGAGCCTTTGGCAATGGCGTTCTGAACGCCATGATGTGGCACTCAGCGTGAGGGGCGAGTGTGCGGGCAAGGAGCGAGGGGAGGCATTGTCTCTGCTGGCAAACGGCGCAGGCAGGAGGGCGCGCAGGGCCTGGTGTGCGTTCCTGCCACAGGTTCAGGGTGCCTCGCTTCTTCCTTCCACCAGGGCATGGTGAGTGTGACTTTTCACAGCTGTTTGTTTCTCGTTTCCAAGTGACATTTGAAGATAAGAAGCGTGAGAACTTCGAGCGCGGCAACCTGGAGCTGGAGAAGCGCCGGCAGGCGCTGCTGGAGCAGCAGCGGAAGGAGCAGGAGCGCCTGGCGCAGCTGGAGCGCGCGGAGCAGGAGCGCAAGGAGCGCGAGCGCGCGGAGCAGGAGCGGCGGCGGCAGCTGGAGCTGGAGCAGCAGCGGGAGAAGCAGCGGGAGCTGGAGCGGCAGCGCGAGGAGGAGCGGCGGAAGGAGATCGAGCGGCGCGAGGTGAGCCGCACCGCCCTGGGACGCGTTCCCGGCTTTCTACCGCCCTGCGGGCCCAGCACATTCAGAAACTGTGAAACCGTCATCAGACCTAATTCCAGAACATTCCACCCCCCTAGGAAACTCCTTGCCCATTAAGCAGTTCCGCTCCCCTCCCCCTCCATCCCTTAAACCCCACTGATGTGCTTTCTGTCCATGTCGGTCTCTCTCTGGCCACTTCAGGGACCCGGGCGTACAGTGTGTGGCCTTTGGTGTCTGCTCTCACTACAGCTGTGTTCAGGTTCATCCAGATTCTAGCATGAGTCAGTGCTATATCGTTTTCTGTGGCTGAATAATATCCTTTACACACATATACCACTTGTTACGTAGCCTTTCATTAGTTGATGGATATTGGGTTACTTCTGCTTTTTGGCTACTATGAGTAATTTTGCTACCCGCATTCATGTACAAGTTTTTGATAAGACAGTTTCATAACAAGCCACTGATATCGGTTAAGTATTTCTCAGACTTTTCCTCTGCATTCATATGCAGTGTAGGGACACGAAGGTTTGTTTGGTGGAAAGGGTGGGGATTCAGTGCAGATTTTTTAACCGCTGTATTTATCTAAGTCAGTGGTTCTCAGCCTTCCTAATGCTGTGACCCTTTAATACAGTTCCTCATGTTGTGGTGACCCCCAATTTCATTGTTACAAATTGAACATAAAGCATAGTGATTAATCACAAAACCAATATGTAATTATATATGTGTTTTCCGATGGTGTTAGGCGACCCCTGTGAAAGGGTCGTTCGACCCCCAAAGGGGTCGTGACCCACAGGTTGAGAACCGCTGGTCTAAGTTTTATTTTCCTATTTTGTAATGGAATTTCTCAATATGTTTCATACTATTTCATCCCTAAAGGAAAAGACTTACCCGCTGTTATCATCTATTAAGAGACATTGTATAGTGTAAGAACTGAACAGTTAACAAATCATCTGTTTCTGTGTCCCAGGCTGCAAAACGAGAACTTGAAAGGCAGCGACAACTTGAATGGGAGAGAAATAGAAGACAGGAACTATTAAACCAAAGAAACAAAGAACAAGAAGACATAGTTGTACTGAAAGCCAAGAAGAAGACTTTGGAATTTGAATTAGAAGCTCTGGTGAGTGAAGTTGGATTTTGCTTTGGGACTTATTAACATCAAACAATTAAAATGGTAATAATTTTTATTATTTTTCATCTGTTAAAGAATGATAAAAAGCATCAGCTTGAAGGAAAACTTCAAGATATCAGATGTCGACTGGCCACCCAAAGGCAAGAAATTGAGAGCACAAACAAGTCCAGGGAGCTGCGAATCGCCGAAATCACCCACCTGCAGCAGCAGTTACAGGTGAGAAGGGGGCGCTTAGCGTGCAATCGGCTCCGGGCAGTCACGGTGAAGCAGACCAGGTCCTTGAATCAACAGGCTGTCAAGCAGACCCACTCAGCGCATGTCAGCTGAGCGCTGTGTGCCGGGCCGGCACCCCCTGGGCACGGAGGTCCAGCAGTGAGCAGCAGGGGGAGAGCCTCACCTTCATGGAGCTCACCTTCTGTGTGCCGGGCAGACGGACACGAGCAAATAAGTCAGGTGTGCCCTCTGTTAGAGTGTGAACGGTGCGCAGCAGAGGGAGCAGGGAGGAGGCCGCCTGGGTGGGGAGGCTTGCCATCTTAACTAAGGTGCCGGGACAGGCCTCGGTGAGGGTTTCATTGGCCAGAGACTTAGGACACGAGCGGCTGAGCCGTGGGAGGTGCGCAGAGCCGGTCCCAGGTGGGGAGACAGCGGTGAGAACGCCCCGAGGCTGCAGCTGGTCTCCAAGGCACAGGTGACAGCGGGAGGCCGCTGTGGCTGGGGCCGGTGGGGGCTGGACCGTGTACGACCTGCAGTCCGTCACAGGACTTTATCATGATCACGACAGTGAAGCAGTGCAGTGTAAGTGTTTTGGGGGAGCATGAGAGATACACAAATAGAGAATAGTTGGGGACACGATAGAGTTCAGCTTTGATCTTATTACCTATGCGAAGTGGACCACCAGGTTGTCATAACATCGCCTGATCTGGTTTCGGTTGTTGAGTCGGGGGGTGGGGAGCACCAGATTCAAGTAGATATCGTTCTGCATATCACCACGTTTTACCTGTGACTTTTACCTCAGCTTCTTTTCTCGGCACGATATTGACATTTACTCATTTTGTTGCGTGAATCAGTAGTTTGTTCTTTGTCATCACTGAGTAGTATTTCCTTATTTTACCTGTGTCTGTTCTTTCGCCGGGACCTACTCTGTTGCTAACTGTAGCTTTATAATAATTTCTTAAATCAATTACTCTGAAATCTTCAATATCTTTTTTCCCTCCACATTATTTTGACTAGTTTAGGTCCTTTACATTGCCACATAAGTTTTAGAATCAGCTTGTTAATTTTTACAAAGACACTTAGAATTTTGATTGGTGTTTCATTGACTTTATAAATCAATTTGGGAAGAATCGACATGTTGACAATATTGAGTCTTATGATATATTTCTCAATTTTATTTCAGTTTTAAATTTCTCTAAACAATGTTTTGTAGTTTTTAGTGTATAAGTCTTGTACATATTTTGTAAAGTTTATCCCTAAGTATGTCATGGTTTTTGATGTTATTTCAGTTTCCTATTATTTAATGCCAATATATAGAAATATAGAGTTTCTGTGTACATAAGCACATTATCTGCAAATAATGACAGCTATTACTTACTTTCCAATCTACCTACCTTCCATTTATTTATGTATTTGTTTGTTTGTCCTAACTGCATTGATCACAGCCTCCAGTACTGTTGGGAGTAGAAATGGTGTGAGTCCTGTTTTTGATCTTGGGGGAAAGGCTTCAGTCTCGCCGTTAAGGACGGTGCTAGCTGTAGGCTTGCTGGTAGCTGTCCTTGATCAGGTCGAGGGACTTCCCTCCTGACCCCTTTCTGCTGAGACACCTGGCCATGAACAGGTGTCTAATGGGGTAATGTTTTTCCTGTATCTGTTGAGACGTTTACATGTTTTCCCCCATTGTTTTTTTAATACAGAGTGGGACAAAGGTAGGTTCCCAGTTGTTTATATGGAAAATAACATAATAATGATTAAATAACAATATGAGGATCAACTGTTTCTAGTACTCAACTGTAAACCTACTTTTGCCCCCCCCCCCTCCCCCAATGACTTACTTTGGTTGAAATTTGAATGTTAGACTACCTTCTATTTCTGGGATAAACCCCACTTGCTCATGATGTATTGCCATTTAAAAAATATTTTACAAGATTCAGTTTGCTGCTATTAAAGCTTTTTCATTTAAATTCATGAGAAATATTAGTTATAGTCTTCTTTTAACGTCCTTGTCTAGTTTTAGCATCAGGGTGATAAATACGAAGATAAGTTGGAGAGTACCCTTTTACCCCTATTTTCTAAAAATGTTTGTGTTGAAATGATATTTCTTCTTTGAGTATTTATTTGGTGGCATTCACCAGTGAAGCCTTCTGTGCTAATTTTCTGTGTGGTAGGACTTTTAATTGCAAAATTTATTTAATATATATTTCTTTTATTGACTTCATAGAGGAAGGGAGAGAGAGAGAGAGAAAAACATCAATGATGAGAGAGAATCATCGATTGGCTGCCTCCCGCACACCCCCCACCGGGGATCGAGCCCGCAACCAGGGCATGTGCCCTTGCCTGGAATCGAACCCAGGACCCTTCAGTCTGCAGGCTGACGCTCTACCCACTGAGCCAAACCAGCCAGGGTAAAAACTTATTCAATAGCTATAGGGCTCTTCAGATTCTCTGTTTCTTCTTGAGTCTTTGGATAATTTCTATCTTTCAATGAATTTGTCCCGTTCATCTAAGTAATCAAATTTATTTGCATAAAGTTGTTTATAATATTCTCTTATTATTCTTTAGAAGTCTGTAGTATCTGTAGTAATGTCACTTCTTTCATTCCTGGTACTGAAATTTTGTATTTTCTCTCTCCCTCCCCATCTCTTCCTCTTCCTCCTCCTCTCCCTTCCTCTCTTCCTTCTCTTAATCCTCTCTTCCCTTCCTCCTCTTCCTTTTCTTCATCAGTTCTAGCTAGAAGTTTATTGGTTGTATTGATTTTTTTCAAAGCCTTTATTTTTATTAATTTTTCTCTATGGTATGTTCATTTTCTGTTTCATTTATTGAGGCATTTTATTCCCTTCTATCAACATTGGGTTTAATTTGCTTATTTTTAGTTTCATAAAGGGGAAACTTACATTATTGAATTTGGACCTTTTTTCATTTCTGACATAAACATTTTAAGCTATAAATTTCCCTCTAAGTATTGTTGTAGCCATATTACACAAAATTTGTAACGTGTAGTGTTTTCATATTTATTCAATTAAAATATTTTTTATTTCCTTTGTCATTTTTCCTTTGATGAGTTATTTAGAATGATGCTGTTTAATCTCCAGATATTTGGATTTTTCCAGATATCTTTCTGATTGCTTTATGGCTCAGCATAGGACCTGTCACTTGTAAAGAATGTGCCCTTGATGTAGTTGGGTGGAGTGTCCCGTAACGTCAGCCAGATCAAGTTGGTTCGTGGTGTTTGTGTCTTCCACGTCCTCACTGGTTTTGTGACTTCCTTCGGCCGCTGGGAGAGTGTTGGACTCTATCATTTTCTAACTGTGGGTTTCTCTTCAGCCCTGTGAGTTGTTTCAGGTTCTTGGAAGTCCCAGTCAGCTGGAGACATAACGTAATAGTATCAGAGTTCACTGCCACAAACTGCTTGAAAGCGTTATTCCAGCTCGCTCTGTCTTTCATTAACTCTTCATGAGCAGTTTCATAAAACATTCCCTGGGAAAACGTAGGCGTGAAGGCCGTGTGCTTATTCCTTATCGCACCAAACACATTTTTATTACATAAGATTGACAGCATGGTCACTTATCCTGTATAATAAAAGGCTAGTGTGCAAATTGTCCCCCCCACCAGGAGTTCGACCAGGGGCGGGGCTGGCCAACCACCTGCCCACGGCCCCTCCCCCTGGCCGGCCGGTCCCACCCGTGCA
This sequence comes from Myotis pilosus, assembly GCA_036010255.1. NCBI lineage: Eukaryota > Metazoa > Chordata > Mammalia > Chiroptera > Vespertilionidae > Myotis > Myotis pilosus. Next base: position 2,025,811 of record JASKON010000002.1, read on the forward strand.
CTGGGCCTCTAGTTGGTAATAAAACACAAATCAGGGTTCTGGAAAAGTGTGCTGAAGTGAAAAATAACACATGGTTTGAAGAAATCCAGGTCCTGAGATAGGGGCTCCCTTTCCTCCTGGAACGAGGGTCCTGGCTGTGCCAGCAGGCAGCGAGCCCCCGTGTTGGCTGGCCTTAGACACATGGGGTCACAGTTACACAAGAAGAGGAGCTGAGTGAGCTGAGCCACGCTTCATCGTGCTGCTCACTGTTTGATGTGGTTCAGGAGAGACTCTGGGGGGCGGGGGGGGGTTGCCTTCGTCCAGGGAGGACTGGAGGAGCTCCTGGCTTTTTGGAGGAAGATCTGTTTGTATGTTCTGTTTTGTCCAGATTTGGGGTGTGTGTGGATTACTCATACGGGAAGACTATTCCAAGTCCTCCCTGTGAAGCTACTAACCCCGCTGCTATTCAGACACGTGGCACACAGTGACTTCTGACACACAAGCCAGTGTATCTAAGGGTGGTTGTTCCAAACGACTGGCTCTTAACCTGGATGAAAATTTTTTTTAAAGATACTTCTATTTTTTCAAACCAAAAGCCAATATATAGAGATTTAAAAAAAATAGGTAAAAATAGAAGTTAAATATTCCTTATTATACACTGGGAAGGCTGTCATTTACTGAAAGGTACAGAAACTGTGAGGATAATTTCCGCTGAACTTAAGAAAGTACAGTGCTTGGCAAGGCGTCCAGGAAAACTCCAAATAGCCTGGTACCGTGTGATTTGGTTTCTCTCACGTCGGGTAAACAGTAGTTGTTTCGGGAATGCTGGTGCCTTGAACTGGCAGCGCCTTGCTGAGCGCGGAGGAACCGGTGGCAGCCCAGGTGCCAGGTTGGAAATGTCTGATCAGTGTCCAGCTCCCGGTGTGTGGTCAGCCTCAGTGGAGCCCCTACAGAGCCAAGTTCAGAGCAGCGTAGTCCCCATTAAACCGCTGAGCTATTCCCTCCCCCCCCGCCACCCCCCACATCTGACCAGTGCCGCTGGGAAGCCGTTGCTTCAGTTTCTCCGCCAAGTACATTTTTAAAGCTTATAAGCAGGCAGTAAGTCAATAAAAGTTTAAGAAACACCAAGGGAGCTATGACCATCTCAACCTGATCTCAGTGCAGAGCCTTTGGACACAGTGCGCTCCTTGGAAGAAGGCAGACGGAGCGCGGTTCCCCCCAGGCCTTGGGCTGCGGGTGGGAGTGTTTGGGGCCCAGAGAACTGACTGAGGTCTGTCTGGAGGGTCAGCCTGGACCGGGCCTTGCCCTCACTCACCGCCTCTCCTCCTCCTGCAGGAGGCGCAGCAGATGCTCGGGAGGCTGATCCCGGAGAAGCAGATCCTCAATGACCAGCTGAAGCAGGTCCAGCAGAACAGTCTGCACAGTAGGTGTTGCCTGTCCTTTTGCTTGTCACTGACAGGAATTTCCTCACTTGAAAGAATATTAAAAACCGGTTTTCCTCACTGCCAGTTGGTTTTCTGATCTTGCAATATTTTTCTAAAACAGGAGATTCCCTTCTTACACTCAAAAGGGCCTTAGAAGCAAAAGAACTGGCCCGCCAGCAGCTCCGAGACCAGCTGGACGAAGTTGAGAAGGAAACGAGGTCCAAACTGCAGGAGATCGACATTTTCAACAACCAGCTGAAGGTAGCGTGCTGTGCCCGCGCCCTGCCCCTCGCCCTGCCCCTCGCATCCCGCCAGCCCAGGCGGTCCGGTCCCCAGCCCGGGCACAGCTCCATCAGGCTGGCTGAACGGCACAGCCTGACGCATGTTTCTCCTCTCACACGTAGCCGTGATTCTGGCGTCTAAGTTGTGGGTGAGTGAGTGGCCCCCGCATGACCCTGTCTTTGAGCGGAGCTGCCTTTCTGGGCCTCTCCCTTCTTTCCTCTGTTGCTAACGCCCTCAGGCTGAATCCCAAAGCAAGGCTGCGAAAGCTCTCTTCCTTAGGTCCTTTGAAGACACTGAAAAGGGACTGTTTTCTCTTTTAAAACCAAGAATTTTTCTGCCACTTTTTATCTTCACGGTTGTCCTTGAATGTAGCTCTTTATTTTGTTGCCGCATATTTGAAGTTTATTGTTTAATGGAGGGGTTGCTCTGTCTCTGTCCAGAAGTGGTATGGGATTTTGTGCCATTCACACACAGGTCAGAAAACGCCCGAGCTCGGAGGGGAGGGGGGAGATGGTGTCCCAGCCTCCCTCTGTTTGGTGCCTTCAGTTTATCCGCACAACCTGTCACCTAAGAATGTGCATCTGATAACAAACCCAGAACGCACACAGTTCATTTCCCATCAACAGTGATCACAGACTTTAGATTGAAGTAGATAGTGGAGTTTTCAGTAATTATGTTCTGATGTGAAATTGGATATTATACTTTTTTTTCGGGTACTCATTTTCCTTTTTTAACTTAAAATCCTTTATAATGACTTTGGCTAATTTAGCTTTTGCAACTAAGAAAAAAGTAAAACTGTTCTTTTTTATTAAAAATAGAAAAATTAGGAAGCATATTTGAGGTTTTTAGTTGACCTTTGAATTGAGATTCCAGGCTAAATTCTCTAGACATCTGAGCTGAGATTTTCGTGCTTTTCTTTTCCCCACAATGATAGGTAATGAAATTTTCTCAGTTGTGCAATTCCAGGAAAGTGCTCTGAGGGGAAATGTTTTTGAGCCGACTGAGTGATGTTTTCACGTGGCTCCTGTGCTTACACAGTGTGTGCCTGTGTGCTAAGCTTCCTTTGTCAACGTTAGGAATGATTAGTTCATTGAAATTAATCGTTGCGTCTGAGTGAGTCTTTCCTCTTGACAAACTGCGCGCGATGGTGGAAGCTCCTGATTGCAAGCTGGGAGGGACAGCCCACTCGTCTTTACAGCAGCGTGGAGGCCCTCGCCTCTGCACTGGTGCCGCAGCCGGAAAGAGACGCCCAGTGACGGTGTCCATGGGCGTATTTCCATCACGCGGGAGACTGCCTAGTCCAGCCGTGGGCAAACTACGGCCCGCGGGCCGGATCCGGCCCGTTTGAAATGAATAAAACTAAAAAAAAAAAGACCGTACCCTTTTATGTAATGATGTTTACTTTGAATTTATATTAGTTCACACAAACACTCCATCCATGCTTTTGTTCCGGCCTCCGGTCCAGTTTAAGAACCCACTGTGGCCCTCGAGTCAAAAAGCTTGCCCACCCCTGGTCTAGTCAGTATACTGTTGCAAAGGGGGACAGTAATTTATTTTATATCTTCACAAAATACGAATATTTAGGATGAACTCAGAGTTAGGAATCACACTGCGCATGTGTGTGGGAATCCAGGCTTACCTTCGACCCCAGCGGCTCCTGGCAGCAGGCACCCCGCCTGGGACGACAGCTGCCTCCAGCCCCTCCAGGACCGGGGTGTAGGCAGGCGCAGCGAGGGCGGCTCTTGGCTGCAGACACTTGCTTTCCTGGCAGGCAGTTCACTGCGAAGGCAGAGGAGGCCCCGTGTCAGCGGCCAGGGGAAGGAGCCAAGAGCTGGAGGAAGAGCTGGAGGGCAGAAGTTAGGGGAGGAGTATGCGGAGGGAAACTGAGGACAGGAAAGACCCAGAAAGGAGGGCAGAGACGGCAAGGCCAGTCCGTGGGAATTCAGACAACATGCCGCTTTCTCGCACCAGTAAATGACGTTTGGCTGTTTCATGGTTTGTTCTTATTTTGTTCAAGATTAAATTTTGTTTACCGGTAGGGTCATTTTGAAAGCCCTCTTTTCCCCAGAAGAAGTGACATTCTCTAGCTCCTTCACTGTGCTTGTGATTGGAGACACTTTACGCAGGTTCCTTGAATGTAGAAAAATAAGCCGAACACGCCCAAGGCTCAAAATAGCCAACAGCCGCGCTTCGGACCCTGGGCCACCCAGCTGCTGCTGGCCGGCGGGGCTGAGTGTGGCAGTCATAGTGTGGGTTACTTTGTTTATGAGACTCAAAAAATATTTAAGAAAAAGTGATCTGGAAAAGGCAAAACTCAATCTGTTGCCCCCGCACGTGCCCCGACCGGGAAGCGAACACGAAACGTTTTGGTGCAGGAGTGACACAGTCTGTGGGCCACCCTGCCAGGGCAGAACTCAGTCTTTTGAAAAACATAAGTTTCTTTCAGTTCTCTTGTTTAGCCAAACCGCTGACCGTTGTATCCTTTAGGTTGACGTGCATTTAAGATAATGGGGTATTGGCTTGTAAATAAAGCTAAGACACTTGGGGAAAACTTAGATTTTCCAGACAAAGTGGAGTCAGTTTTCTCTTTCTGGTGACGGAAGGGAGGCCTGAGAGCAGGTTCTTAATGAGCTCTTCCTGTGCCAAGAGGACAGCATCTTCTAGCTCTTTCCCTCTCTGCCCACCTGTTTCCTGACCCCTTCACCCGCACACGTGCATGCACACACATGCACACACATGCACATGCGCACACGCGTATGCACACCGCTCCCCAGTGCATTCGTGTTGGCACTTGGGCTGCACTGGCTGCTGGCTGTGCCGTGGGGAATTGGACTTCTGTTTGGTTGAGTACTGACTTCGGGTTTAGAAGTCATATTTAAACATGTCTTAGAATTTAAATAACTGGTCAACGTGTTTATAACTCTGCGTTTTATGTATCAGGAGTGAACCTGTGGTGTGATTTTTGTGGTCAGTGGAGTATCAGCTGACCCTGATTTCGGTGCAGTTCTGTGTTTTGTAATCTCAGCTATTGTCAGGTTTTCACTCAGGCACTGACTGCCCTCTCCTCCTGGGGTTTGGTGACTGGCTTTTAAAGCAGCTTTCGAATTGTTTTGCAGCCACTTGATTGGAATGAGTTACTGTGATTTAAGATGCAAAGGCTTTTGAAAAGTTCTGATGTTGTGTGCTACGTACTGCTCCTGGGGGACCAAGAGGGATGTGGATTTCCATAAAAGCTCTCCTATAGGCACTAGGTAGGCAAAGCAGCACCGTGTTTCTGATGCTGGTGCCTAGATCCGCTTCTGGTGAGGCCAGGTTCACATTAGCCCTGAGGGGATGACCATAAATGTGACGGGTGCGTCCTTATTTAGTGCATGGCGGTGAGCTCATGAATTCCAAGTCAGGAAGGTTTATTATTTTGTCTCTTTTCCGAGGCAGCCTGGGCAAAAACCAGACGCAGAGTCAGCCTTCAGAAAGTCACACCAAATCAGCAGGAAATGCCGGTGAACGGCTGCTCTTGGTGGCCCTGATTGCCGGTTATTTCCTCTCCACAAGCGTCTGTGCGGAGTGTCTATGGAAAGGTTCCCACCGAGTTGTTCCGTGGATGCTCCTTTCTCCCTCAGTGATCCCGCCTCCCGCGCTGCCTCCAGCTGTGAGCGTCTCTGAGCGCAGTGAGCAGAGCCGCCGTGTTTAGGTCAAGTGGTCCTGCGACCCGCACAGCCCAGAGCAGCCGTCTTCAGTGAACTTGGCAGCGAGCCAGGCTCCGGGAGAAGCTGGCTTCTCGAGTATTTAATTTGTCAGGCGATCGCTTCAGAAGCACTTGGGCTGCGCGCCAGAGCTGTCCAGAGATGTTTTATGGTGATAATATCTTCATTCTCCAGGGAAAGAAGTGACTTTTCCTCCCTGGTTGAAGGGATAAAGTTAAATTAAGCTGGTTTTCACGTATCTTAACCCCTTCCCCGGCAGAAACGTGTATACACGTTTTCCCAAAATGTTCTTTTCCAGTCGTCGACGAGTATACTAAGAAAATATGGTAAAAAAATATGGTTTATAGGAAGACGAGTTACAAACTGTTTTCATAACCAGCATCAAAAATACTATATAGAACCAAAATAAAAAAATTAGTCTGAAAAAGAAACGTTTTTAACAAAAAAATTGTTGGGGAAGGGGTTAATACAAGACAGAATCTTTATTTGCCAATCATTTTCTTACTGTGACTCATAATCGGTTTGATCAAAGCGTTTTGAACGTCAGCGTTCTCTGCCCGGAAAGGCCCACGTTCCGTTGGCGAGCGGGTCAGTGGTGCTCGCGGAGCCAGAGCTCGCGCACAGGCCCTGGTTACGAAACCGCCGTGTCTCAGAGTTCTGTGGGCATTATTGGTGATGAAACTCTCATTTTAATGTATATGCACTTCACACTTTGCGGGAGTTTTATCTTCCCATGTATTTGTTTGTAACACGTAGCTAAAACTTCTTCAATGAGTATTTAATACTTTCTTATTTATTAAGAAAGGTATCATACTTTTATTAGGAGGTAGATTAAATGATTGCACATTATATCTAGTGTAGAACATATCAGACCCTTGAATAGAACTCATAGAAGAAAAATCAGCAAAGTTGTACTCGATATCGTATTGTTAGAGAAATATCCAGCCAAGGCATGAGTTGTTGTTAGTTTTAGGGAGAGCCATGCATGAGATACTGAGTTTTGATTCTTAGCAAGTTCTTACTGGTTCTGTGTTTATCTTAGTTTTAGTAGAGAAGTAACTGACATGTTGCATGGCATTTGCAGGGTCCCTTTCAGGAGGTTGACCACCAGCAGCAGTTGACAGAATTGTGTGAAGCTTTTCCGAGCTGGTCTCCCATAGTTCTCTCCTTTCCCAGGAGAGACGTTAATGACGCCTTCAGACGCTTTCCCTGAAGGACAAAGGGCACTTTGAAGTCACGGTCACTGTGCTTGAGGTTTTTAAACTGTTGGAAAGGAAGGAGCGACAGGGCGGCCCTCTGCCCCGTGAAGGGCTCGGTCCCGGGTCCTTGTCGGGCACAGGCGCGAGCCATCAGCCCGTGTTTAGTACATGTTCCTTCATTCTGAAGGTCGCCTCTCGTAAGTTCAACTTAAAAAAGTGACCGGCTTCAGAGTCCTGCTTCCTGCATGTTTGGTTCATGCCAGCTTACAAGCCAAGTGCAAGAGGAGGGAAGAGCCGAGCGCCTGCGTTTGCAGCGTCCGGGTTGTCTCATAACCGACCGCGGTCCCAGCAGGTTGGATGGCGGGGGCGCTGGGAAAGCGCTGCGGCCTGCAGGTCTGGGTCGGAGGGTGCCAGCGCGTCTGCTCCTGGATGTGACATCTGCTGTTTTATGGCCGCGTTTCCTCGGGGAGCTCGGAGCTGCGGCGTGTGTAGCCAGCTCCAAAGAAGGCCCAGCCCGCCTGACACTGATGTACCAGCACATCAGTGCACTTTAGTTTTTAAATATCTGCCTTCGTGTATCTGATGTATTTAAATTGTTTTTCAAGCTACCTCATTAGCATAATTTTTTCTGTAGATTCTTTAAATTCACTTGTTTTAAATGATAAATGCATCTCATTGATTTAGATGTTTAAGCTCTCGCATTCCATTTCTACAAGCTGGTGAACACTGACAGGTTATTTCTCCCACAGAGCTGTAGGCGCCATTCCCAAACTGTAAATATATGGCTGAGCTAACATCAAGACACATCACCATTGTGGCAACGACACAATAAAACAAATGATCAAGTATCCAAACATTAAGTTACACAGCAGATGACACGTTAGATGTCTGCTCAATTCATTAGCAGAAGCCCACTCTCTTTTTTTTTGCAGGAGAGGCAGGGCAGGGCAGGGCAGGGCAGGGCAGGGCAGGGCAGGGCAGGGCAAAGTCACACTGCAAACAAAAACAAATAGGTGAACAGCTTCAGAATGTATGAAAAAAATACAAGAATCTCAGAATTTTTGTGATTAAGAAACGTTTTAGCTACAACATAGCATGTCTACCTTTAAAAAATGTTTACCAAAGAGCATGTTCTACATGTTCCACTAAGACACAGGCAAAATTTTACTAAAAATACTTACTAGCCCCCTCAGTCTCTCGCAGGCCTCCCTGTAAGTTGCACATCAAGTGCAAACATTAACATGAACTGAAGGCTTGTTGCCTGGAGACATCAAAGACGTGCGTCTGTACATGCAGGTTTCCACGGTGGAGGCTTTGCATCAGCACCGGAGGAGGCTGATTGCAAGACTCTAAGTCAGGGGTCCTCAAACTACAGCCCGCGGGCCACATGCAAATACAAATATTGTATTTGTTCCCGTTTTGTTTTTTTACTTCAAAATAAGATATGTGCAGTGTGCATAGGAATTTGTTCATAGTTTTTTTTTTAAACTATAGTCCGGCCCTCCAACGGTCTGAGGGACAGTGAACTGGCCCCCTGTTTAGGAAGTTTGAGGACCCCTGCTCTAAGTCATAACTACGACGTGGTGTACAAACCAGAAAGGAGCCACGCTGCTGTATACTCGCATGAATGTGGGAGACGTAGCATGGAGCGGGCAGGCCGGTAACCACAGGGGCCCCGCTTTCTGTGTTTGAAGTGACTGAAGGGATGACCCACATAAGGTCCAGAGTGCACACAGCTCCTGCGATGTTAGTTCTGTATGAAACTAAAACACACAAGTATTGTGCTGGGCACTTTGTCACCCAGTCTTTCTAAATCTCATCTGTCGATAAGATTCTGGCATGGGAATAGATTTAAAGACATAACCAATATGCATGGCTTCCGGAGAAGTTAATTGGTGCGAATGATGAGCACATTTAAGTGCTGAACAGTAAGAATCTTTTGCGAAGTGTCAAAACAGGCTGATCAGAACCAAACATCGAGGTTGCAGTTCTGTCAGGCTGTGGCCGGGAAAACTGCTTTTCAGCTCCTACGGAAGCCTCGTGAGACTTAGTCACCACGCCAACACGGCTCAGAGGGAAGCCCGTCTCAGGTTCCCTCCCAGGGCGGTGGCATCAGGCCCGTCTCACCGAACTCGGCGGTGGTTTCTGTGCCCATCGGGGTGTTTGAAGCGCAGCCGCGTTTTAGGACGGAGCTTCTCCAAGTACAGAAGTGCTGGCGGCTACAAGCTCCACGCCGCGTTGTCCTAGGGGCTGCACTGCCTCTTCCTATCTCACTCCACCTTCGACTCACGCAGGGCAGCGCGCACCGGAGCTCCCCAAGGCCCGCAGCACAACGAGCCGCAGCACCACCCCCAGCTTCACTGTTACAAGGCTTCCTTGTTACAAGGCTTAACCGTCATCACCCATCTGGTTGGATGGTGGCGCCATCACCAAAGGCCTTCTTCCCCCAACAGGAGTGCCAGACGTTGCTCTGCACACTCTCACTACTCTGGTAGCGCCATACCTCTAAGTTCCCCTGTGAGTTGCTTGAGGTCGCGTGGGTTGGCCTGCGTGTAATAAGAAAGCTCATGTTCTTGTATGCGGCTGCCGCAGGAGCGGGCGGTTCATGCGAGCCATGCTAATTTAGTTAAAAAACACTCAGTAGGGCGATGAAAGAGTTACAAAATTGAATGTAGAAAGGATGCAAAGAACCTGAGCCTACCTTCGTGTACCCCATGGACACTCGGGGCTGCGAGTGGCGCTGGGAGCGATGGGAAGTGACACGGACCTCCTGACAGGAAGCAGCAGTTCTCAACCCAGTCGCCCTGAGCGACGGCAAGGACGTGCCCGGGTTACCCATCTGGCCAGATCTCCTGGGAAGTGTGCCACGCCTCTGGGGCCAGGCTGACCTCACCTGGGGTGGCTGGGGGAGCAGTCACGGATTTCTGCAGTTCACTCGTGTGCACAGAGGCCCTGCCGTGCCTGGCAATAACCTCCCCGCCCTCAGAAACCCCATAGCGTGTGACCAAGACCGGCACAGAACTGGGGGCCTGTTTACTCGTGGAAGACGGTGGTCTCATCGCACAGCCGCCCCGAGGCGGCGCGGGCAGGGGAGGCGGGGCCCGAGGCAGGGGCCGCTCCGGGAGAGCGCGCAGCTGAGCCCTGAACTCACTGCTTTCCGCTTTCCTGTTATGGTGCCTCCTAACACGTCACTAGCTTGACCTCACATGGCTTCACTCTGTACCCCGTGACCTGTCAGAGCCTCCGTCACCAGGAGCCAGGGACAGTGCGGAGAGCAGATGCGCAGAGTGAGCCTTGGGTGAAGTGAGAAGTGTGCGCACCACGGTCCGCGCCCGCTCTCCGTGGCCGGTGCCCCCGAGGACCCGGGGCTGAGCATTTTGACTGTCACTCCGCCTGTGAGTCCACTTTTCCTGCATGAAGTAACGTTCTCTTTCCACGCACACCCAGGCTCCTGGGCGTCAGACAGACGTTACTCCTTCCTGTCCTCTCCTCTCCTTCGCATTGAGTTTCAGCTCAGAGTTACTTTGCCGACCGCTTACACCTTTATTCCTGCGCTAAGAATAAAACTCTAAATAACAGAGACGCTGAGAGAAAGAAGGCGTTTGTGTAATGAAACGTTGTCTGTGATGTAGCGGGTCCCAAGCGGAGAGGGAGCGCCCGTGCGCTCGTCCGCCTTTGGCCGCTGGACACCCGGGTCGGCGTGCAGGTGTCCGCACCGCTCGCTGCAGTCTGTTTCCATAAACCCTCCTTTCTGTTCCAGAACCCGCCATTGGAGATGGAGTTCAAAGTAGGATCGGGAGGGAATCTTCCCATTCCCTCTGACCTGCCTGGAAGGGCGTTGGCGCTGGGCTGGCAGGAGAGTGGCCTGCCGTCTGCGCCGGTGACTGGGTCCTCGCAGGGACTCGGTGGCTCAGTGTCACGCCTGCGTTTCCTTGTCATGTAGACGTGTCAGCTTGAGCCGAGGGCACCGATCATACCAGCACCAGGAATTGGCCCACTTTATCTCTTTGTGTCAGAAATAGCAAATTCAAAATATGAATCACATGTTCATTTATGTTATTAGAGAATACTATTTATGCTTGAATCCACATTCCTCTGGGAAGGAATCCTGCTGAATTTTTAAACACATGAAAGTTTTACCTCCCATGGTGTGACGGTGAGGAGAATGAAAAACGGGATTCTCTTTCCTGGTGGTGGGGCTGTTCTTAGTTAGTGCTGGGAAGTCAGAGTGAGGCGTCATCGTTCCTCCCCGTCTGCAGTCGTGGCATCTTTGCCCCTCCCTGTCCCAGCTAACTTGCCCAGGCACCCTGCATAATCTGCAAGCCGGGTGCCAGGGCTGCTGCCATAGGGGCTAGGCTGCCAAGTTGCCCCCTCCTGCCTGGAGGGTCCGCTCTCATCTGCTGGGCCGCCCACTGAAGCGGCCGCCTCTCCCCGCTCCCCGTCCCTGGTCCCTCCCTCCCTCCAGGCCCCGTCTCTCCCTAACCTCCTGATCTCCAGTTCAGCTTCTCTTGTAGCCCATTGGGCCGGGACCTCTCGGTACGGAGTGCTGGTTGGTGTGTTGGGCTTCCTCTTAAGACAGCCCCGCCGGCAGGAAAGGCTAGTGTGACACTCGGGGCTCTTCACCGGGAAGAAGAGCGTTTTAACTCTGACCTGCTCCAGGAGCTTCCTCCACCCTGGGCTTCCGGCTCCGAACAAACCTGAAGGCAGGAGCTCAAGGCAGCAGGAGCCACCTGTGGACTTGGCAGTGAGCAAAGCCAGAGCAGCAGGCAGCCGTAGCTCCACGTCTCCCCTCACAGCCCCGGGCTGGCCACGGACACGGACTCTCGGCAGCGGCCGCGCAGTCCCCGCAGGCCTGCGGCTCCTGGGTGGCTGGGTGGCTGACGCAGCCAGATCGGTTCCAGTGCCTGCACCCCCAGGGCCCCCTGAACTGGCATTTTTGTTCCTCATCCTTTTGGGCTATAAGCTTCAGCTTGCCTATCGTGAGATGCGCTGTATTGTCAGTAGCCCGTGAAGAAGCGCCTGGCTCTGCTGGGCCAGGATCGGGTGGGGAAATGGGGTCTAAGGTGCTGGCAGGCTCTTTGCTCCCTGTCCCTGCTGGCTGGTCAAGTCTGGGCGGCCGACGCCGTCGAACTGGCTTCAGAGAGAAGATGCTCTGAAAGGTGATTTGAAGGCCAACGGCCTGGGTGGGGGAGGAGGTCACGGAGCAGGGCATGGCCCTTTGTTCGGAGGCAGCGCAGCGGAAGGAGGTGGGGTTTTAGTGGAGATAGTACGTGAGGAGATGTGTGCATTGTCAAAGCTAGTGGAGGCTGGTGTTCATTCATGACCAGAAAGATCTTGAGCTTTTAATCATGATCAGCACCGTGTCTTAAAACCCGTCACACCCACTGTTACAGCTGATTTGGGTCCTGGGGCTCCTGGAATGCCCTTCCCAGGCTAGCACGGCGTCTGAGCACGGGTGGAGCGCGCGGCAAATATGGGGTGCTTGCATGGCTCCCTGCAGCGGTCTCTGCGCATGGGTGGAGCACCCGGCAAACATGGGATGCGTGCACGGCTCCCTGCAGTGGCCTCGCCAACTCCTGGAGTGCAGTCCTGCCAGAGTGGAGGGGGTGGCAGCTTTCCAAGGTCACGCTCTTCACCTCTGAAATGTTCTCCCTAAATGCCTAGGCCTCTCCACTGTGAAATGTCGCTCACAGACAGTGGCAGTGCTGTCGCCTCATGCATCACCTGTTTCTTGATTTTATAGGAATTAAGAGAAATACATAACAAGCAGCAACTCCAGAAGCAAAAGTCCATAGAGGCCGAACGCCTGAAACAGAAAGAACAAGAGCGAAGGATCTTCGAGTTCGAAAAACAAAAAGAAGAGGCTCAGAGGTGGGTCTTTCCGGGGGGCGGGCCCTTCTGGAAGGCACTGTGAGGTCCACTGTGTGCTGGCTTCTCCAGGGGCCTTCCGCGCCAGAAGGAGCCTTCAGTCTGCGTGTGTGTGTGCGCGTGTGTGTGTGCGTGTGCGTGTGTGCGTGCGCGTGTGTGTGTGCGTGTGCGTGTGCGTGTGCGTGTGCGCGTGTGCGTGTGCGTGTGTGCACAAACACGTGTGTATATAAATCTTTGCACGTGTAAGTAGCCCGGTTTTTGCTTGGTTCCCAGAGCTCTCCTGACTTACGACTCTGGTCAGTGGGACTGTCCAGGGAGCCGGGGCCTGTGGTGCGCTCGTTGCGTGCCAGTGACCACACTCTTCCAGGCACAGCCTTTCCACAGCAGCGGGGCTGACCACACAGCCTTCCTCCAGGACTGACCGCCGCTCCTCCTCCTCCTCAGCCGCCAGTTTAACTCGGGACCGAGGAGAGCGTTCGCTGCTGCCCGGGACAGGCACGGCTGTTTTTGTCTGAGTGTGTGTGTGTGTGTGTGTGTGTGTGTGTGTGTGTGTGTGTGTGTGTGTGGTCTTCATTTGTAACTTCCCGCTGTACATTGTAGACATTTATCTTTAACTGTTGGTGTGTCTGATTCTGATATTGGATACTTGCTTTTTACATTTCATTGATTTTAGACACAAACAACCAAATGTCCCAACGATACAGTATAAATCGTAAAGATGGATTATTGAATTTAGACAAAAAACGTGAAGAGGCAGCCGCTGTCTTCTTGGCTGGGCTCCGTCCCCGCCGGAGTGGCGGGTTTGGTTCCGGCGGGTTTGGTTCCGGCTGCGCAGCAGTTTGGGTCTGTGCTTGGGTTTCTCTCCTGCCGGGAGAGGGAGTAGTTCTTCATGGAAGCTGTGCCCCGTGGGCTGTGCGGCTCGGGTGTTTTTGCAGGTTTACACCGCTGGCAAAGTGGAGAAGTAGTTTGTTATTGTTCTAACCAGTTGCTAAGCTACCTCGGAGATCAGAATGCTCTGCTGTGATTCCCTAAGTTGTGGTTTCCTCTCAGAACGGGGCCCGAGAGCCTTTGTTTCGCTGGTGCCGGGCGCCCTGGGCCGGGGGCGTGAGCATCCCGTTGGCCGGATGTGGTTTCCGTGCCGACCGGAGGCGCGTCCCGGTAACCGAGCATCTCGTTGGCAGGCGGGCTCAGGAGAGGGCCGGGCAGGGCCCCGAGCACGGGCTGCAGGACGATGAGCACCAGCGGCCGCGGAGGCCCCACGAGGAGCCGCGCCTCCGGAGGGAGGAGAGCGCCAGGAGGAAGGACGGCGAGGACAGAGGCCAGCCCGAGGCGCAGGACCGGCTGGGCCGGCTCTTCCCGCAGCACCAGGAGCCCGCCGCGCCGGCCATCCACGCGCCCTGGTCCACCGCAGGTAGGAGGGCACGGAAGTGACCTGGACGTCAGGTCGTCTTCTCTCCCACGTCCTTCTGGAAATTTCCACGTCTAATCAGGCCCTGTCCTGGCTGTTAATACAGGCGGCCATGCCAGGCTGCTTGTTGGGGACAGTGCAGCTGTTCATGTGGGGCATTCGGATCTGTTAACTCTGCCACCCCCTGCCAACCTGCGCCTGCCCTCACACTGGCATCAGAAAGTCTTGCAGACAAGAGTGGCACACGTTTCATTGAGACACCTGGTTCCCAGGAGAGGTCGTAACGTCGCCTGCTGCCTCTCCAGCTCCATTCCCTCGGGGGGTTCCCTGGGAGTAGGAAGTGGCTCCTTCGCCCTGGCCTGCCCTGCGTGCCAGCCACTGTCCTCAGTCGGCCCTGCAGGAGACTGCCCGTCATCCTTCTGAGAGCGAGGCTGGTTTTTGCTCTTTGATCACAAGTTGCCCGCTAAGTAATGATAAGTGGGAAACTTAGAAAAAGCTAGAAGGCATCCCGTAAGCAGATGCAAACTGGGATGGGCTTTAAATTCTTGTTCGGCTCCAGGATACTGGACGGCTGTGCAGAGAATCCCCGCTGAGCGGAGTGATCGCCTCTTCTTTGTAGGCAAAGTACACCGACTCCACTGGTCTGACCACCAGTGTGCTTTCTCCTGGTGTGCAGAAAGAAAAGACAGGCAGGCAGTTCTGTAAAGGCTTGCTGGCACAGGGCAGGGCTGGGAGGAGGGCTCCCAGTTGGGTCGGCACCCTCCCTGCCCAAGGTGCTCGCCGCCCAGGGAGGAGGTCAGCAGATCCCCTCGGGGGCGCCTCGTACGAAGGCAAAAGCTGTTTTGATATGAAAATCTTTTCCCCGTGATCTGATCATGGGCAGTTTAAGTTCCTTGTGTTGCTTCCTAGTCAGGACTTTCTCCTTTGGTCAGTGGGAGTCCTGTAGGGCACCCCACTTCCAGGCTACAGGAGGGCAGCACCTCCCCCCCCCACCCCCCTGCCCCACTGCTCTCAGGGACAGCAGATGCTTCAGAGAACATGGGCGGACAGTCCAGAGGGCATGCTTAGTCCTGCCAACCAGAACCCAGACTGTCCTCTGCTCTCCTGCATTTTTAAAACTTTTATTTTGTTTCAAATCTAAGCCATTTCCATCTCGGGCCCATGCCTAGGCGCATGCGCCTCACTTCACTCAGGTGATCGTAGTGATTGATGGTCTTGGTGAGAGCCGTGGGGGTTCTATAGGGTTCCACTCAGGGCCCGACATCAGCATGGCCACGTGCTTTAACTGGAAGCGGGGCTTCTCTGCCTCCCGAAGCGCTTTCTTGTTGGCGAGTCCAGCCCTGGGGTCCCATTGGATCTGCTGTGGGCTGGGTGCGGGGGCTGGAGCCGACGGCAGGGGGCCTTAGCTGACTGCACTTGGCATTGGGGTGACCTTTGCTGAGAGGGTCCGCCGATGCTCTGGAGGGTCTGGGGAGCCGACATACGGTTGGGCTCCCGGCATCCGGCGTGTGCCTCAGAGCCCGGGGTGGGTGGGCCGTGCGGGTGGTGAGGAGGCGGTAGAGGGGACGGCGGCTGTTGGCCTGTTGTCATGTTCCGTGTAATGTTTATTTTTCTATCTCCCCACCCCCACTTTGTTTGTAAACAGAGAAAGGCCCGCTCACGATCTCCGCCCAGGAGAACTCAAAGGTCGTATACTACCGGGCGCTGTACCCCTTCGAGTCCAGGAGTCACGATGAGATCAGCATCCAGCCGGGCGACATCGTCATGGTAAGGGCGCCGGGCAGTGCCCGCTGTCCGTGGCGGCACCGCCTCTCTGGGGACTTTACCGGCAGCTGCGAGCGCGTCAGGGAGTGCGAGAGCCGGTAAGCAGCACCGGTTTCCGAGCCGTAGGCTCAGCCTCCTTCCCGTCCTGTTGGGATGGGAGAGGACCTTTCCTCCTGGACCCAGCGTCGCCTGGACCCAGAGCTGTGAAGGCGACGGGCTCGTAGCGCAGCCCCAGCGTCGTCGTAACCGGCGACGACCTGGAACCTCAGAGCTCAGGTTACTGCTCCAGTTCTGTAGGAAATTTATTTTCAGGGCAAGTTTTACATGTGAAATACTCCAGCATCATTTTCAGTTGCCAATTAAATACGTATATTCTTACGATTGTAACTGAAACTATTAGGACCCAGTTTAAGAAAGAATAAAGCCATGTGGTTGACCTAAATTATTTTCTAAAAGAAAACGTTGTACCTCAATCTAGTCATCACCTTCAGAATAAGAGTCTCAGAAGTGGGCACTTTTGCTTTGCTGTTCGCACTGAAAGGGCAAGCAGGTGGCGGCTGGCATTTTAAAGGAGCGAGGAGGCAGGATGGAGACAGACACGTTTCTCCTGCCAGGACCCTGGCTCTGAGGGGAGAGGTGTTTGCTGTGGCTCGCGCATCCGGACGTACAGCTGAGCTCTGTAGAACCTGTGATCTCTAAGGGGCCAGATACAGCGGTTCTCAACCTGTGGGTCACGACCCCTTTGGCGGTCGAAGGACCCTTTCACAGGGGTCTCCTAAGGCCATCCTGCATATCAGATATTTACATGACGATTCATAACAGTAGCAACATTACAGTTATGAAGTAGCCACGAAAATAATTTTATGGTTGGGTCACAACATGAGGAACTGTATTTAAAGAGCCAGAGGTTGAGAACCACTGGGCCAGAATATAAAGAACAGAGAAATCAGCCCGTCCCACTGTTATTCTGACGGCTTTTCTCTAGTTGTGGGCGGGAATCAGGAGGGCCAAGGCCAAAGGGCCGGAATCTTCCTGCAGCTCAGGAACGAGTGTACCTTCAGACACACCCGCTCTTCACAGACAGAAGTGCGCATGTGCCGGTGCCAGCCCCCCTCTCACAGAGACTGGCTCCCTGAGGAGTGGGCTCCGCTCCGGACACGGTGCCAGGCCGGGCCTGCCTCTCCACCACCTCCCGGCGCACACACTGCCTGGTCTCTGAAGCGCCACCTTAAAAAGCGACGAAAGTGCAGTGCGACAGCAGATAGGACCTCGTTACAAAGTGGCCTGATCTCACTTGAAAAACTAAGCTTAATGCTTTTATAATCGCATTTTGTTGCAACACAAGTTGCAGAAAAGTAACGTGCTCTGCTCGAGATAAGGGAGTGTTACAAATGTTCCCATAAGGAAACGTTAACCAGATGATCTGTATTTTAATGAGAAGGTATTGCTCTTTTCTTGAAATGTAAATTTTTTACAGGGATATTGAGTCCTTTTCCTGAAGTTGGCTAGTTCACCACCAGCTTGACTAGGTGAATAGTTAGATATACTGTAAGAATAAGCCTTTCATTAAACATCTGTTTTGCTTTCAAACCTTTGCTTTCCCGGTGGAGGTGAAAGGGGAATGGGTAAGTGCTCTGTGGCTGTCAGGAAGTCTGCATCGTAGTCAGTGTTCTGTGCCTTTAAGTCACTTCAATCCTGTGTGGGTGCCCGTCTCTGTGGAAGTCCGTTTGGAGTGTGTGGGGTGTTGTGCTTACAAAAACCAGGAAGGAGACAGGTGTGCAGAACGGACAGGCCTCCCTCGCCGGGGGCCCTGGGGGGCTCATGCGAAGGCTCTGTATTTGGCAAGTTGTTAGGTCAAGTCTGCCTCGGCCATGGACAAACACAGGTTCCAAAACTAAAAGATAAAATTCTAAAAGTGTTTTTTTTTAAAAAGGTGAATATTGGCATAATTTTATGGCTAAGAAATGCATCTGTAGGTTAAAACCAGAAGCCATAAATGACAAAAATGGACAGATTTGACAATATAAAAAATTAAAATGCGTATGTCACAAAGTACACGAGAGACAAAAGGTTAATATCTATATTACATAAAATATTCCAAAAGGTTATCATGAAAGAAACAGAACTTAGAAAAGCTGGTGGAGGATATGAAGAGACAGGTACAGGTGAAGAAAAGTAAATGAGTTAAAAAAATAAACGAAAAGATCATCCATTTCATCGGTGGTCAGGAAAATGCAAGTTAACAAAACGAGATAGTATTTTCCATCTCTCAACTGAGCAAGTGGGAAAGCTTGGTACTGCCCAGCTTTGTCGGCGGAGGCGAGTGGGTGTGATATCCATTGTCAGCCTGGCTGTACGAATTGGCTGAGTCCCTTGGCAGTACCTCTTCACATTGAAAATTCTCTCAAAGCCTGGGGCTCTCCCTCCTCCAGCCGTTTTCAGCACGTGTCCAAAGATGTGTGCACAGACTGCTCACGAGCGTGTTGGTAACGGCAGAAGGGCCCAGCCCAGAGCTGGCTGTCGGGAGGGGTTAAATGACTCCCAGTGTAACTGAACAGCATAATGGAGATGTTAGGGAACCATGTAAATCTACAAACAAGCTTTCCAGTAAAACAGCAGAAGCAGAGTATAATTGGGTTTGGTTAAGTAAAAACTGTGTGTATGTGAATGTTTTTGTGGAGTTAACAGTCTTGAAATACAGACTCAGACCGTTAACAGTGGTTCCCACTGGGCAGTAACGAGGCTTTCGTGCTTAATTTTACCCACTTCTGTATTATTTCCATATTTATAAATGTGTGAACATTTTTAATTTATAGTAAAACACTGAAAGTAAATCCAGCTTTGATGGGTGACAGTGTCCGCGGGACTGGGTGGAGCTCGCTCTGCCTTAGGCCTTCCAGATGCGGGAGGGAACGCGCAGTGGCCCCGAGCAGTGTAGCGGCCTGCTGAGGGCCAGGGGCAGCGCCTCATTTCCTATTACACAATGTAACATGACCCAATGACATTCAACAGTCTTACCTTTGTGAGGTTAACAATATGGGGGGGGGGGGGCGGGATTGACATGTAGTAGTAACAGGTTTTATTTCACGGCAGTTAAGAAACGTAGGCATGAAAAATATGTCGTTAGAACATTACTGTCAACCCCTCTCGGTGAAATAATTAGGAGTTCCCTTATTTTGTGGGCACAGAACCATCCGATTCTCAGATTGCGTCAACATCTTGGAAAACCAGCCGTGCACCTGTTAGACTTGAGCAGCTGACCACGTTTCCTTTTTCAAGGCAGGCTGGCAGGGGACTTTGGAAAATATTTTGCTTTTGAAAAAAACTTGACTATCAGCTTAGTTTTCCCCACAAAATTAAAGTGCTGTCTTGTATACAGTCCTATTCTCAGTGCCAACAGTACAAAGACATTGAAGGCGATGCCTGCCATTCATGTTCAAAGTCTCTGTAGGAAACAGGAGAAACCCATGGAGAGCCGGTGCCTGGGGAAGGCGCAGTGCAGGCTCGCTAGCGCTGCCAGGAGCAGCAGAGGGGCAGGCCCAGAGCGAGCCGACATGGAAGCTTCCTGGTTGAGTTTGAGCTTGACCTTGACAGCCAGGGCTTAGATACTGCGGAAATCTGTGGCCTGGCTCCTCGTCTTGGGCCCCAGTGCCTGGGAGCGAACCAATCACACTGACCTCTGTACTGTTTTGGATTAGCATCGGGACTAGAAGACCTCCGCTCATGGCTGTTCAGTTGAGGTTTATCTTAGCCCAGGCGAGACCAGGCACATCAGAGCTGCCCAGGGAGCTGGAAGCCCCGCTCCAGGCCCATCCCGAAGCAGCCCGAGCGCCCGCCAGTGCGTGGACGGCTGGAAGCCGGGGTACACGCACACAGTGGAGCGCTCTGCAGCAGGGAGAAGGAGGCTTTCTTACCTTTAAAACCTAATCTCTCCCGTCAGGACTGGCCCTGGATGGTTTGCGGACAGTGCCTCCCTGAAATGCCCGGGAAGGGAGGCTTTCAGCGGTCACCAGCCACCACGTTCTGGAACTTGTCTGTCTTCTAGTTTAGCATTTCTGGCATAACAATTTAAACTCATGTCTGTCTTTTCTTCTCTCAGTGCTTAGTGGTGATAGGTACAGTCACGGCAGGGTGGGGGGCAGGCACACACATGTGGCGCCCGGGGTCAGAGCCGCCCCGTGCTCTGTTGTAATGAAGCTGCTGGCAATAGCCGGGCGCACACGTGGCCACACCGCCTCCAGCTGCCTGGGCGCGGCCGTGGCAGAGTTGAGTGGTTGCGGCATTTTGGGGGACAGTTCGCCAGCTGCCCGTTTCCAGCTTTGGAAAACAGTTTCATGTCCTCCCCAGAGTTTCCAGGGAAGCCTTGTGCGTCCCGTGGCAAATGCGCGAAACCCGCTGCTCTGACTCCCAGCACACCCCGGAGCGGCTCTGGGTCCCCTAAGCCCGCCTGCTGCCCGGCTTTGTCGTGCTTGGGAAGGGATCGGGGTCCCTGCTTCCCTTCTCTGTGACAGAGTCCGTGGCTGAGGGTGTTAATCTACTCACTGTAAGTGGCTACTTTCTCTGCCCCTTAAAATGTGATTGTCCGTAAGAATGAGTGGGTTCCTGTAAGAGCCAGTCGGCCTGCCGGACCCTCGTTTGGTCGGGTTGGCAGGGAATGTCCTGGAAGCGAGCCTCCTGGAGGGGCCCCCTTCTCAGCCGCGCAGCCCCTCAGGGCACCTTCTGTCCCAGACAGACGCCGAGGGGCAGGCGGGCGGGGATCAGTGAGCCAGGGGAGCGAGGCCTGCCCGCGGTGCAGGACACTCCTGGGGGCCTCGCATCCCGTAAGCGGTCAGCCAGCAGCCTGTTACCGGGGCAGACCCCGTGTCTCGGACGGAGGCTGAGTCACAGGCCGACCTTGCAGGAGTCCAGCGTGTGCAGAGCAGCGCACCCGCCGGGCACGGCCGGGACTAGTTTCAGGCCCTGAGGCGTTCCTGCTGCCAGAGGCAGCCAGAGGTTCCTGCACACGGGCCTCTGGGCACGGACCCCCTGTGAGAACCAGACGTGGTCCCGGGAGGGAGGTCAGGCGCAGGCCAGGCTGTAGAGGGAGCGGGAGCCGGGGGAGAGGGGCAGTCAGAGTCCCGGCCAGGGAGGCGGCTTCAGGAAGCTCATGGAGCACCGCGGGTGAGTGTCGACCGGTGAACCAGGAGGTCACCGTTTGATTCCGGTCAGGGCACAGGCCCGGGTTGTGGGCTCGATCCCTAGTGTGGGGCGTGCAGGAGGCAGCCGATCGATGATCCTCTCTCATCATTGACGTTTCCATCTCTCTCTCCCTCTCCCTTCCTCTCTGAAATCAATAAAAAAATATATTTTTTAAAAATCCTCATTTCGAGAACCAGTTGGGGCTGCCCTGAAAATGGAGTTAGAACAAACTGTGGGGAGTTGGATGAACAGTGACCAGGTGTCCACCACTGACTCAGTGTCAGCGAGGATCACAGGCCTGCAGAGCCGAGCAGAACTTCCCCGCAGGACGGCACTGTCTCCGGGGCCTACTGGGGGGGAGGCCCTCAGCTGCAGACGCTTCCACCGGGACAGCAGGGCTCCCTGGGGGGCGGGGGCACCCTCAGCTTCAGATGGCCTCCACCGGGACAGCAGGGCTCCCTGTGGGGGGCCGAGCAGGCGCCCTCCAGGCTGAGTCACAGTTCAGTAGTCGGCTGGGTGTTCCACTCGCTCCACCCCCCCAAACACCTTTTTAACTCAAGCAAACAAATGACTGTTACACGCCCTTACTCTGCACAGAATACAGATAAGTGTTCGGGTCTATAGTTTTTTGCTTTGTTTGTTTGTTTACTGAAATTTGAATGGGTTAGAAAACTGGTATTTTTGCCAGTTTTTCTAAAATCATTGTTAAGACCCGGCCTACTCATTTCTGTGACTTCTAAACAGTCATGTTAATGTCCGGTGAAGTGTTAAATGTGTTACCTCCTTGGTACGTTAAGGGATTCAAAATCAGATGAGGCCTCTGCTAGCCCCATATTTGACCTAGAGCAGTGATGGCGAACCTTCTGAGCTCGGCGTGTCAGCGTTTTGAAAAACCCTAACTTAACTCTGGTGCCGTGTCACATATAGAAATTTTTTAATCTTTGCAACCATAGTGAAACGAAGATATATTTTTGATATTTATTTTATGTATTTAAATGCCATTTAACAAAGAAAAATCAACCAGAAAAATGAGTTCACGCGTGCCATAGGTTCGCCATCGCTGCCCCAGAGCGGTGAACATACCTTTCTCGCCGTGAGCGTAACTCCCCCCACACCGTTCTCCGTTGCCCTGGAACAGTGGTGACCTGTGGCGATCAGCATCCTCCTGCTGATTCCAGTGACGCTTCTGAGTCGGAACTGAGTCCAGTGCAGACGGAGGAGCGCTCGCTGTGATGCGCAGCCTCTGGAATGTTCCGCAGCAGGATTGCACGTTCTCACGGGCACCTCCTGAATAGTACAGTGGAATCTGTACAACAGGAAACTCTGGGACCTTAGTGACAGCTGTCGCTACAAATAATTATGTCCTTACTTTTCCCATCATGCACCTGTGCAGCTTTCACCTGGCTCCGCAGCGGTCTGCTCTCTTCCGTGGAAACCATCTACGGCTGTCTGATCTTTCTTGACCCTCCGCTGAGACACTCCTTGTTACTAGGGGTTTTTAAAGAACACTGATTTATAGTGACGGCGCCCTCTGCGTCCAGCTCTCAGTCAGCACCGCCAGCTGTCGGCATTGATCAGCTGACTGGGTGGTGCAGTGGGCAGTCACTTTCCAGTCCCAGCTGGTGCCGGGCTCAGCAGCTGCGCGTGGGCCTCGGCCAGGCTCTTGGTCTGACCTGCCGTTATTCGGAAAAGGGGAGAAAACTGAAACCCCACCGTGGGGAAGAGCTGACTGCTGGCTCCTCCTGTTTGCTCAGAGCCAGGGCTCGGGCACCCGGCACCACAGACCTGCCCGGGGTCAGGTGCAGAGCTGCCGGGGTCAGTGCAGAGCGGCTCGGGCACACTGCAGACCCGCCCGGGGTCAGGCATAGAGCCGCCAGGGTCAGTGCAGAGCTGCCCGGGGTCAGTGCAGAGCGGCCGGGGTCAGGCATAGAGCCGCCCGGGGTCAGTGCAGACCCGCCCGGGGTCAGGCATAGAGCCGCCCGGGGTCAGTGCAGACCTGCCCGGGGTCAGGCGCAGAGCCGCCCGGGGTCAGGCATAGAGCCGCCCGGGGTCAGTGCAGACCTGCCCGGGGTCAGGCGCAGAGCCGCCCGGGGTCAGGGCAGAGCGGCGCGGGCACACTGTGCAGACCTGCCCGGGGTCAGGTGCAGAGCCGCCAGGGTCAGTCTGCCAGGCCGGGCCTCGTCTGTGTGTCCGGAGTCTGCGGGCCGGTCAGTCCCGCTCGAGTTCAACCCTGTGGCTCTCCGGCAGGTGGACGAGAGCCAGACTGGAGAGCCGGGGTGGCTTGGAGGAGAGCTGAAAGGCAAGACGGGGTGGTTTCCTGCCAACTACGCCGAGAAGATCCCAGAAAACGAGGTTCCTGCCCCCGTCAAACCAGTGACGGACCTGACCTCCACCCCCGCGCCCAAGCTGGAGGTGCGGGAGACGCCGGCTCCTCCCGCGGTGATTGCGGCCGAGCCCTCCGCCGCCCCCAACAACTGGGCGGACTTCAGCTCCACGTGAGTGCGGCCGTGTCATGGCTGTGACCTTTGCGATACCTGCTTAGTGACCTCTCTTTTTAGGGGCTGTCATAGTCGGGGGTGCAGCCGTGACCGGTCCCAGCCGTGTGGGTCCCTCTCCCGGAACGGGCTAGTGCGCGCCGCTCCATGATCGCGGGGCAGAGGCGGGCGTCTGCTCCCCAGTCTCTGTCTGGCCCTTTCATTCCCGTGGAGGAAACGGAGAGGTAGCTTCCTTACAGCCTCCCTGGCGTCCATGCAGCCAGCAAACCTCCGTCATTTCCTGCACGTCCACAGCACGTTTCAGCTGGACAGACAGACAGGGACTCAGTCCTCGGCTCTGAGAGAGACAGGAAGCTGCTCCTGTGTCGCTCTCCTCTCCCCAGTCGCGTACGGATGTGCAGTGAGGAGCGGTGTGCCGTGGCCATGACGGGCCCTTGGTCTTCAGGAAATGGCATTAAAGATGGGTCAGTAGAGGCTGGGAAGGACAGCTGAACCACTGCCCACTCTTGGTTAGAGGCACGAATGCGCGAGGTATGCAGGTGTCTGACCCCCCACCACACCCCGTCCAGGCACAAGCGACACGAATAAGAAGCGCTTCCAGCTTTTCTCACGTCCCACGGCCCTTCAGGAGAAGCAGAGGAGCCGAGTGCTGGGGAGAGAGGAGCTCAGCTGCGGGGGAGACACTAGACAGCTCAGCTGGAGGAGGGGCTGAGGTGGCCGCCCCCCCCCCCCCCAATCTGGACTGAGAAGTGCTGACTTTGAGCTGAGGCACAGGCTACACAGAAGGCAGAGACTGTGCCCAGCAGGGCGGCGTGGCTGTGGCCCCAGCAGCGTGACTTCCTCAGGGAATGTTGCTGCGCAGTCGCTGCTGTCATTTCGGGCCTCTTGTTTTTCAGCCCCGAGCCAGGACGTGCAGTCCAGCAAAGGCACGGTCTTGATTTTCAGCTGCGTTTGTGGCTCACAAAGATGTAAAGAGTCACCTGCATGTGCTGCACGCACACAGGGTGGTTATTTCAAGTCAGAGGGTGACCGATCTGAGTGCCCCCGAGGTCAGGCAGCTGGCGATGGGGGGGTGGAGGGAGAAATGGTGTTGGGAGCACGAGCCACCAGGCAGGTGCTCCACGCGTGGTGTGTGACTTCCTCTTCGCCGATGTCGCTGCTGCTGTTACAGATGACAGCGATGGTCAGGGGAGGGTGTTGCTGGTGCTCGTGGTTAGCCTGTCTTCCCACCTGGTATTTCCCGTGACCCTCCCACCAGCCAGAGGGCAGAGTGGCCTTCCCATTAGTGGGCGAGGAAATCAAGGCTCAGAGAAACCGCTGTCATTTGCCCGAGGCTCGTTGCCTGTGGGAGCTGGCCCCGCCCCAGCCCGCGCTTTTCCTCCTCCCCGTCCTGAGCTGCAGGAGCCTGGGCCTGTGCTGGGCTGTGTTCACTGGGAGCAGCTGGTGGCTGGGAAGGGCCTGTTGCTCATGGGGCTGCTTCCCCCCCCCAGGTGGCCCAGCCCCGCCGAGAAGCCCGAAACGGATAACTGGGACGCCTGGGCCACCCAGCCCTCGCTCACCGTCCCCAGTGCCGGCCAGTTACGGCAGCGGTCGGCCTTCACTCCGGCCACGGCCACCGGCTCCTCTCCATCCCCGGTTTTAGGCCAGGTAAGCAGCTGGGGGCGTGGGGGTGGCGCATGCTGGGGGGACCAGGGTGTGGGGGGACACATGCTGGGGGGACCAGGGTGTGGGGGACGCATGCAGGGGGGACCAGGGTGTGTGGGGGCGCGCATGCTAGGGGACTGTGGCGTGGGGGGACACACATGCTGTGGGGACCAGGGCGTGGGGGGCGCATGCTGGGGGGACCAGGGTGTGGGGGACGCATGCTGGGGGGACCAGGGTGTGTGGGGGTGCGCATGCTAAGGGGACTGGGGCGTGGGGGGACACACATGCTGTGGGGACCAGGGCGTGGGGGGGCGCATGCTGGGGGGACCAGAGTGTGTGGGGGGCGCGCATGCTAAGGGGACTGGGGCGTGGGGGGGACACACATGCTGTGGGGACCAGGGTGTGGGGGGACGCATGCTGGGGGGACCAGGGTGTGTGGGGGGCGCGCATGCTAGGGGGACTGGGGCGTGGTGGGGCATGCTGTGGGGGCCAATGAGGTCAGCGGGTGCCTGCGGCTGCCGTTTACAAGGAGCCTCATCGGATGCGCCCAGCTCCGTCCTCCGCCCGCCTTTCGGGAGCCCGGGCGTGACCTCCCGCCCGGCTGGTCAGGGGCGCATCTTGAACGGGGAGAGGAGGACATAGTTGCAGGGCTGGGAACACCCTGACACAGGAAGGAGACGGTCTTCTCCTTCGGGAGCGGGAGGGGGTGGGGGTTGGGGGAAGACGCACGAGAGAGAAGGGGGCCTTGCTCCTGCGGCCACCTCGGGAGGCGAGGAGTGCTGGGCGGAACGGGAGTGGTCCCGCACACTGTTTAGCGTCACGGCGCTGTGCACAGTGGGGCGCAGGTGGTGGGGTCAGTGGTCCCGCACACTGTTTAGCTCACGGCGCTGTGCACAGTGGGGCGCAGGTGGTGGGGTCAGTGGTCCCGCACACTGCTTAGCTCACGGTGCTGTGCACAGTGGGGCGCAGGTGGCGGGTAAAGGCGCTGCCCTGTCAGTTGTGGTTTAAGATTCTGTGATGCCTCTGTGCTTTACTAGGTAGTGAGTGCCTCCCTGCCTCTCCAGCCTCGGCTCCTCCCACACCCCCTGGCACCAAGGCTGCAGGCCCCTCCTCCTGGGCCCCTTGCAGAGCTGCACCCCGGGGCCTTTTCTGGTGCCCTGCCCTCGGCCTGGAGGGCCCTTGCTCGGAAGCCCTGGCTGCCGCATCCTGGTGCTTCAGGGCTCGGTGCCTGCCCTGTCCTGTTGTCCCCACCGCCAGGCCCGGTCTGTCCCTGCCCCCACTGTGTCCGGCTGGACCCTCTGTGCCACCTGCCAGGGGGCATTCGCAGCTGCTTGCGTCTCTCTCTTCCCTGTGAATTATGGGTTTTAGTGCCACACTGTCCCTTTTTATCGCACTTTACGGTTTATAAAGGGTCTTATCCCGAGGTACTTTGGGGAGGCAGGTTGGCATTCCATCCTTGTGGTGACCCCTGTGTCCTGCAGAGGGATGGCCAGTAAATGTGATTGCAGCGGACTCGGGAACGGCCAGCAGCTTTGGCCGCCACATTGGGAAACAAACAATTCCTGAGAAACGGAGGTGTCTGTAACCTGCTGTCTGCCTCGGGCCCGGATCCCACCGTGACGAGGGTCCTTGTGTCGCCCCCACAGGGTGAGAAGGTGGAGGGGCTGCAGGCGCAAGCCCTGTACCCCTGGAGAGCCAAGAAGGACAACCACCTGAACTTCAACAAAAACGACGTCATCACGGTGCTGGAGCAGCAGGACATGTGGTGGTTTGGGGAGGTGCAGGGCCAGAAGGGCTGGTTCCCCAAGTCCTACGTGAAGCTCATCTCTGGGCCCACCAGGAAGGCGGCCAGGTATCTGTGTCACATGCTTCTAGTCGAGGAGACACTGTTAGCCTTTCGGTTCCTGTTTGTGTAGTTCGGGTTCCTCTGCATCCTTTAACCGTGAAAGTTGGGGCCATGCGACCTTGAGGGCGACCTCGTAGAGATACATGCTCCTGTCCTGCCTGGGGAAGCCTGGGGGTCTTGTGCTCCATGAACTCCCACGAGAGGATTCTGCCTGGGGGTGACGTCCTTGCGGACCTGTGGGCAATCACGCCTCTCCCAAGCTCATCGTGGTCCTCAGACACGCAGCGGAGCGCAGAGCCCGGAGCCTCGGGAGCTGCCTGGGAGGGAGCGTCTTTCCCACCAGGAACCTTGAGGCCAGGTTCCTCAGCAACGGGGTTGTCTAGTTATCCCAGCCACGTGGGGTCCAAACAAGCCGTGAGTTTTAAGAAGAGAAAATAGCAAACAGACGGCTGAGCATCTATCAGTCAGGCTCTGACACAGACCCGCACGCTGGCTGTGTGTCCCGCACAGCCAGGGGCTGAGAAGAGAGTGTGAGCTTGGAATCAGGCCCGAGCGCCCTGCGTGTCTTAATGAAGTGCATCCGTTTCAGCTGTAGATTGTTTGCAGTGTTTAATGTTAAAGTTTTAAAAAAGAAAAACTGGTGTTTTTTGTACTATTTCCTTCGAAGATAAAAATTAAAACGCTCTCCTCTCCCCTCTTCCAGCGCGGATCCTGGCTCTTCAGACAGTCCTGCGCCTCTAAAGCGAGTGGCTTCCCCGGCGGCCAAGCCGGCCCTCTCGGGAGAAGGTGAGAGCCCGCGGCTAACTGTGCCCTTTGGGGGCGGGCAGCTGGGAGCACCTGCAGCCAGTGTGCGTGACCAGCCTGGGTTTCACTTCCAAGCAGACGGCATTCATTTGTGTTCAGTAGATGAACCTCTCAGGTAAGTGGCTCTTTGTGGAGACTTTCAGAATACTGCCAGACGCATCGACCATAAAACTGCGTTTTCTCATCATGTTTGATTAGAGCCCTTTGGCTTCTGAAAGCCCATCCGTGTCCCGGAGGGTCAGGTTTCTGAGCACGTGGGCAGCTGATGGTAGACATGGCTGCTCTGGACGTGGACAGGAGGTTAACTGTAGCTCCCCGTCCGGCAGACTGTCCCAGCGATGCCAGCATCACCTGTACTGTCCCAGATGGAGCCCAAGTTCAGTTTCCAGGTTCCATGGAAGTAACCACACCAGCTTATTTAGCCTAAAGTTGCATTTTATTACATAACAAGTGGGTGCTTTATTTCCTGGTCTTCGCTTCATGACATAACCCTAAGAATGCATGGGCCGCTGCCTGACGCGGGTTTAAAAGTGAATGAAGCCCGTCTTACTCAGGCTCCCGCGGGAAAACCTCAGCCTGTCGGGCTCTCAGTGTTAGCTGGGCCCTCATGGCCGCTCTGAGCAGCGTTGGTGGCTGCCCAGTGTCTACCCACTGCATAGTAAACGTCCCTGGGCCCCTTGGATACAGGAGAGGAGGACAGAATGTTTTATGTAGCATGTGTGCCATCAGGAGATGGTTGTGTTCCTAGGGGGCTTTGGCTTGTGAAGAACAGAATTATTGAAGCAGTTGTTTCCATGGAGACAGCAAGGGTTAAGGTTAATGATACTTCAGACTCACAGTCACCAAGTGGCTTTTTCAAGAGGAGATTTAGAGGCACGTTTCTTTAAATGTATAGGTTGGTGATGGAAGCTCAGCTCGTCGCTAGACACAGCCAGCACGTTAGTGCATCCTTTTTTTTTCTTTTTTTTGCTGTTACCACCAGAACAATCATCAGCATAGTTCTCTTTACCCACGCTCATCAGCCTAATGGTTTCTTTATCCACTGTTAGGAGAACGGGCAAACAGCTCTTACACGCTCCCCAAGTTCAAGGTGTGATGCCAGCTGAGTCTCACTGAGCGCCCCCCCCCCCCCCCCCGTAACCTCACAGTGTCGGTCTGGCCCCCTTCCTGCAGCGGGAGGAGGAGATGACAGGGCTATGCGATCACATGAGTGAGGGTTTGAGAATAAAGGTCAGTGACGGCTCTGCCTCGGCCCCTTTTGCTGCTTTCCCGGTTGTTGCCGGAGCGCCCGCAGCTGCGGATGAGACCTGCACAGAGGCCTCAGTGAGCCGGCCACCGCCGAACCCCACACATACGAGCGCAGGTGACATTTACTCCCTCCGCGGGAGATGATTTGCATATTAGAAATGCGTGCACTGGGAGAGTGCTGGCATCTCCGGCGGAGGACATTGGCTTCTGAGATTCTGAGAAGAGCTCTTACCAATGCTGATGGGCTGCTTGTTATACTGCATTCAACATCGCCAAATCTAAATAGACCCTAAGCCAGATGAAGTAGATCGCCAGTGTGGGTAGGTCTTAAAATAGTGGCCTGGGAACAGCCAGCACCCGTGTTAAATGTCCAGAAGGGCCCGGGTGGGTGCCGCTGTGTGTCCTCACGTCCCCGCAGTCCCTGTGCGTGGAGGGCGAGGGCAGCCACGTGCTGTGGCCTCCTCCAGCCCCTGCACCCGCTGCTCGGCTGACCGCGGCCGGGGTCGTGCTGCCAAAGTTTCTCAGGCACTTTGGGAGCTGCTTCAAAATTTGGGTCCGTTTTGGAGAAAGTGCCTTTTAAGCGCAGGGACCACTGGGAAAGCATTGCTTGCCCCGTCACTGTGCGGAGCGGCAGGGCGTGGGGTGGTTACCCTATCTGAGGCGGCCAGACATGAGCTAGGCACAAGGAACAGAGCAAAGTGGAAAGGGAAGGTCAGAACAGAGACCGAAGAGGGCTGCGCTACCGGGAAAAGAACGTCCTATTAGAGCTGCCGACCTTGGCTTCCTCCCGCGGGACCATTTCTCCAGTTTGAACGATGGAGGAGGCGCTGCCAGCACCAAAGGCTAAAGACAGGGCGGGGCGCCCCCTGCCTAGGCCCCCCTCCTCCCCCCCCAGTTCCCTGCCTGCTGGTTAGCGCCAGGCTCGGCAATCACGGCGTCACCCGAAGTTCTAGCAAGGAGCACAGTGTCCCTCATAAACGTGAACTTTGGGTACAGTGTGATTTTTTTTTTTTTGATTAAAAATATATAAATGCTTAGGGAGAATGGAGCAAAGGTAGGAAAAATCTTTTGCCCCGTACTTAGTTTAGCATCTAGAATTTGTGCCTGGTGATCCTCCTTAGCATGTGGTGTGGTTTCGAAGCTGTTTATAATGAAAAAGCAGAACTTCCTCCGCAGTACACTCCCTTCCCACTCAAGACAGTAGAGAACATTGGCTCTTATTCTTAAGACTAAATTACATGAATAATAAAGTGTAAGAAACTGATTTTTCTCTTCAATTGGCTCAAAAAGGCTCAATTATTTCTGGGATTGGCCACACACTGCTTTTATCATCACTGGGAAAAGCATTGCTTGCCGAGGACCTACCTTAGGTGGCCAGACATGAGCTAAGGCACAAGTAACCGAGCAAAATGGAGCGGGAAGGTCAGAACAGAGAGACCCAGAGAGGACGATGCTAATGGGAAAGGCCGTCCTTCCCAAAGCTGCCAGACTTGGCTTCCTCGTGGAGAAACCCTTTTACCCGTGTGCACTTGAATGAAATAATGTGTATTTTTTACTCTGTGTTCTAACAGCTTCCTGCCATTTGTGTGTATGGCACAGCAGGACAAAAATTTTCATTCAGGCCCCGAATAATGAAAAGCGTGCCTTATTTGATTGCATGAAGGACATACTACTGTATCTAAAAGTTGACTAGGATTGTGACTGGGTCCCTCAGGCATCTGGTGGGCACACCGTGCTCAGTAACGCAGAGAAAATGCGCGGTGTTTCTATTCGGAAGAAGCCACGGTGCCACACCGTCGCGCACGCTCGGCTGCTGGGTCCTGTCCCTGCAGGGCCTGACGTCCTGTGCAGCGAGGCGTGGAGCCAGGGGTGCCTTGGAACTCGGGGTTTTATCTGTGACCAGCCTTTTCTTGAATGCTCCTCTTCTAACCTCCTTGTTCATGAACTTGCTTTTGCCAAGCTGTCTGGGACTTCTGTAAACAAGCTCTCTCCGTGTCTCCATGTTTCTCTCCACCAGAGTTTATTGCCATGTACACTTACGAGAGCGCTGAGCAAGGCGATTTAACCTTCCAGCAAGGCGATGTGATTTTGGTTACCAAGAAAGATGGTGACTGGTGGACAGGAACAGTGGGCGACAAGTCCGGAGTCTTCCCTTCTAACTATGTGAGGCTTAAAGATGCAGAGGTAAACCCCGTTAACCGTTTCCTCCCTCTCTGTGCAGCATTCTCTCCGCAGGGGGGCTCAGAACTTGGCCAGTGGAACACTGGTTGGGTTTGGCTAAGTTCTGCAATGTGGCAGCTGAGACAGTGTGACCTGTCATTTTGAACTTGTCGTTTGGTGCTGCCCGGTAAGCGCTGGCTTCCCACCGGCGGAGAACGGCCCAGGCTGACGGGGCTGCGTACCTGGCGCCTGCAGCAGCGGGGGTAACTGTGTCCCCGTTCCTGCGTGTGACTCATGTCGGACTCAGAGTAACGCTCTTAATCAGGTCTTCATGCCACTGATTTGGGGCCCCAAGAAGGGGGCCAGCAGCGTTTGGCCGTGGAAGGGAAGTGTCCGGGTGGCCCTGCCTGGGAGACCGGCCGCAGAGAGCTTCTGAGGCTGACATGTTGGCCGACACAGTAGGGAGACACAAGATCCAAGAGATCGTCATGCTTTTGGCCTTACTGTCTCTGGTGATGAGGGTCTGAGCTTATGTTCATGCTGTTAGAAGTGGGAAGTGGCCCCCTTGTTGTTAAATGGGCTCTACAAGCTCTGACAGCTCAGTGGCGTAAACTGGTCTTGAGATGCTATGAGTTTAATGAAGCGGGGGGGTGGGGTGGGTTGCGGGGAGCGGGGGCGGGCTTGCCGGGTTTGGGAGCCCACCTCGACCTCGTGGGGCCAGTTTCACGTTTGTGCAAGGGTTTCAGGGTGTCCATGCAATGGACAGCATTGCTCATACACAGACCAGCAAGGCCCGGCCGTCCGCTCAGCCACGCCCCCTCTCTCCTCGGGCTTCCTGTGCTTACGCAGGCGGAGGCCCATCGGCATCTACAGGGCCCCCTCCCCAGCGATCTCTGTGACCTTCGAAGCTGGGAGCGGGGGTGGGGGGTGAGAGGGGCCCCAGCCTCCGCAGCCCGGCTGCCCTGGGAGTGAGGCTGGGCCTGGTGACCGCTGCAGCCTCCGTCCCCAGCCTCCCCTCCCCTCGGGCCCAGGATTAGCTTCTGGCTGTTCTAGTCTGGGTCTTCATGACCGTCCTTGCTCTGTGTTCCCTGCTGTGGTCTGAGAATCCTCAGGCGGGAAGGAAGCCCCTCCCTATGGGACAGCCCAGCGGCCCCTTGGTCCCCAGCGTCACGCAGATGATATTTGGGGGGCGGGGTGTTTAGGGGCCCTAAACACTAAACTCGCTTTCTGTTACCTTGCACAACCTTTAAAGTGACTTCACCTTTTGGATGAGTTAAAGCAAAAGCTATTACTTATATTTGAATAAAGTAGTTTTCTATAGAACACCACCTGAAGCCAGTCAGTAAAAAAATACGCTGACATTTTTTAAAGAAAAGATCAGTTGTAAGGTGCTTCTTAAATTATTAGTCCTGGGAGAGCTAGCCATGCCAAAGATCTGGGACCTTTAGCTCCATGACTTCACACTTCAAGACTCACCACGTCAGCTCGTCCCCTCCTTGGACATAGTTCAGCGGGTAAGGGAACGCCCTCCAGTCACAGGCCTGACTCAGCCCCATTCCAGAGGGGCCGGGGCTGTGGGCGGGGCTGCTCTCCTGGGGCCTCCGTGCCTGGCAGGGGCAGAGCCTGGACAGGGAGCGGAAGCACGGAGCCACTCGAGCCCCTGTGTGCGTGGCCCCTGGCGCTGTCCTCTCCGTGGGATGTCTGGGGGTTAGCGACAGGCCTGTCCTGGAAGGCGACTGGGCATTCCCACCGCGTCCTTTCCTTGGATGCGCAGCCTATACACACAGCAAGGGAGGCAGCTACATGTAACCTGTTAGTAAGAAAGCACCCTCGGAGCACAACTCTTAACCAGCTTTCCCTGCAAAACGGCTGTTAGGCCTCAACAGCCGAAGTGAAGGGACGGTGGCAGCTGTGTCCCTTGTAGAGAAGTTCCAGGTTTTCACTCATGGTGCCTCCTTATGTGTGCTGAGCCTGGTGTTCTAACTGGAGTGAGTTACTGCGAGGAGAGGGGGAAGGCAGAGAGATGCAGAATAAAGCGCTGGGTATGGCCCAGTGTGGCCGGGCTGGTGGCCGCCCAGGTCCCCGTGGGCAGCCCTGCTGGCTGGACACGCCATGAGCGTCCATGAAGGAGTTCACCCGGCTCTGGGGCGCTTCATAGTTGGGAACACATGTCCTGCTCATGTGGGTGATGCGTCCAGTTCAGAGAGAAAGGAGAGTTTAAACGGTGAGAGGTTTGGGGGGGGGGGAGGTGGGGGGGAGGGGTGTCTGACTTGGCACTGTAGTTCTTTTATTTTTTAAAGGAAATGTAGCAAAATATTGCTATCGTCATGTATTAAATCTGGGCGTTGGGCTCATGGATGTCTGTGCCCTTTAAGTGTGAGCTATTTCATAACTGACCGTGTGAACAGGAAGCATGAGACAGTGTGTAGGACGTAGGCCTCACGTGGGCCTGGTAGACGTGGCCGGGACAGAGGTGCCTGTGCCACCCGGGACCCGAGCCCCTGGGGCCTGCAGGCCACCTGCTCTGCTCTCTTCTCTGAGAAGAGAGTCAGGCTGCGTGTTTGGGGTGCGTCCTCTGCCCCGTGTTCTCCCGTGTTCCCCGCCCCCCACCCCGTCCCCGTCCCCATTCCCGTCAGGAGACCCAGCGCCGCTGTTTCCGGGATGAGGGGGGTTCAGGGGCTCAGCGGGTCTGTGTCACCGTTAATCGTTTTTAAGTTGCATGACCGAAACTCTGCAGTATGCAAATGAGACCTTTTGCTCTGTTTTAAGGGCGCTGGAACTGCTGGGAAAGCAGGGAGTTTAGGAAAAAAGCCTGGTAAGTTCCCCCCACGCTTCCCTCTCGGGGCCGGGAGTGTGCTGGGCAGCCGCTCCCTGGTTCTGGTCTGGGGCCAGGAGCCCGCATGGCAGGCCCTCCTGGGAGCCTCCTCCTGCACCGGCTGTGAGATGGGCCGTGGCTCCACTTGCGGGGGCCGGGGACCCCACAGCTGTGCTGCGGGTGAGAGGCAGCGGGTGCCGCAGATGGGGGGGTGGGCGGCAGCTGTGAGCTGCGGGTCCCCCTCGCTGGGCTCAGGAAGCCGGGCCATAGTGGTGGCTCCACAAAGGACACGAGTGGTCAGTGCAGGTCCCAGGCGCAGGGCCGCGGGGGTGCTCCTCAGGCGCACGTCAGGCCCAGCTGTGGTCCTCCCTCCGCCTCAGGTCAGTTCCAAACCATCAGCTTCTGCTCATGGAAGCGAGAGGGGAGGGAGCAGGCGGGAAGCGTGTGGCTGTGTGCACGTCCTCCCCGCCTCTCAGCCTGAGAAGGGCCCCTGCCAGGGGGTGTCCCTGCGTGTTGTGCTCAGCGGGGGCCTCCCCTGCCAGGAGAGGGGTTCAGGCTGTGTGGGGTGTCTCTCAGGCTCAGGTATGGGAGCCCTGGCTCAGGTGTCTGCTTAGGGCAGCAGTTCTCAACCTGTGGGTCGCGACCCCTTCGGCGGTCGAACGACCCTTTCACAGGGGTCGCCTAAGACCATCCTGCATATCAGATGTTTACATGACGATTCATAACAGGAGCAACATGACAGCTATGAAGTAGCAACGAAAATAATTTTATGGTTGGGTCACAGCATGAGGGACTGTATTTAAAGGGCCAGAAGGTTGAGAACCACTGGCTGAGGGGCAGAGTCTGTCCTGAGTTTTCCCTCCGCAGGGCAGGGTGGGCTTACCTCTGCCCTGGGGCAGCCGGCTGCTCAGACACACGGTGAGCGAGAGGCTGGGCAGCTGCTGGCCACGCAGGCCTGGGAGGCGCAGGAACATCCGAGGCCAGTAGGTCACTGGCCTGGACTTGTCCAAACCAAGAACGTGGGATCCAGGCCCATCCTCAGGTGCTCAGGCCCGGGGTGCTCAGGCCTCGGGGCTCTGGTCGCCAGGGCTAGGGTTGCTCATGTGCCTCTAGCCCAGCTCTCAACCTGTGGGTCTCAACCCCTTTGGGGGTCGAATGGCCCTTTCACAGGGGTTGCCTAAGACCATCGGAAAACATATATCTAATTACATACTGTTTTTGTGATTAATCACTATGCTTTAATTATGTTCAATTTGTCACCATGAAATTGGGGTCACCACAACATGAGGAACTGTATTAAAGGCCACGGCGTTAGGAAGGTTGAGAACCACTGCTCTAGAGGAAGAGGACATACTGTCTTGGGGTGGGCTTCACCTCTCCTCCCTCCCTCCCTCCCTCCTTCCCTCCCTCCCTCCCTCAAGAGGATGGGGCGGGCGCGTGCTGAGGGTAGAGCAGTGCGCCCTGTCGCTTCTAGAAGTTCAGAAAGCAGTCCCTGCGGATGCGGCAGAGAAGGGTCTTGCCCTCGCGCCCGACCTCCCAGCGAGCACTGTGGCCTCCCAGCGCCGTGGCCTCCCAGCGAGCACTGTGGCCTCCCAGCGCCGTGGCCTCCCAGCGAGCACTGTGGCCTCCCAGCGCCGTGGCCTCCCAGCGAGCACTGTGGCCTCCCAGTGAGCACTGTGGCCTCCCAGCGAGCACTGTGGCCTCCCAGCGAGCACTGTGGCCTCCCAGTGAGCACTGTGGCCTCCCAGCGAGCACTGTGGCCTCCCAGCGAGCACTGTGGCCTCCCAGCGCCGCGCTGCTGCTGGGCTTGTCCCCGACGTGCTCAGTCAGGGAGAGGACTGTGTGCATTTTTCTGTGCTGGCTTGTTTTTGCGTAAACTTCCCACCTTTACGCCACGTTCGTCCTTTAACTCAAAACCAAAGCAGTCACTTGCATTGACACGATTCCTGCCGATATTCAGGGTCACCCTCACATGTGAGCCCCGGACACGGCCTGGGGGCGGGGTGCGGCCCTGAGCTGCAGCCGAACTGGGCAGAGCCAGGCTCCAGGGGTCCCGCAGGAGACAGGCTGCTCTCCCCTTGTCCCTTGGTCGCTTGCCTGTCCGTGAGTGGGCGGTGCTGAGTGCTGCGGGCAGAGGGCAGGCAGAGGGCACATGGGACAGAGGAGGCCCAGCTGTTGAGGGAGGGGCTAGGACAGAAAGTGCTGGAATTGGGGGGGCAGCTTGTGGAAGGAAACTGGGAAGTTCCGAGGTGACTGGGTCCTTCCACGTCAGTCTGGGATGGGGCGATGGGTGCGCCTTCCCTTGGAAGAAGACAAGCCCCGAGGTTGGCTTTGATGGTGTGAACCTGTGAGCCGGGGGTGGCTGTGTCTCCTTAGAATGTCCTCCTGACTGACCGTGCGCCGTGTCTCATCTTGTTTTCCAGAAATAGCCCAGGTCATTGCCTCCTACACGGCCACGGGCCCTGAGCAGCTCACCCTGGCCCCGGGCCAGCTGATTCTGATCCGAAAAAGGAACCCAGGTGGATGGTGGGAAGGAGAGCTGCAGGTGGGTGCCTGTCCTGTGGTGTGAACTCCTGTCCGGGTGGGACTACGCAGGCACAAAGGACACTGTTTCGTCACAGAGTGACCCTGCGTTTGGGTAGCGGGAGATGCGCCATAGTGTCGGAATCTGTTGGGGACTGAGCTTCGGCCGCCCGCAGCAGGATTCTTCTGAAGATGATACAAATGGTTTGGGTTCCTGACCCAGCTGGTGACTCAGCTGGTGAGAGCTGGGCCAGAGAGTTAGCGAGAGGGTCCCCTGCAGCTCTCCATCGGGCCGCAAGGTCCAGTGGCAGGTTCTGTGTGTCCAAAGCCACCTCTGCCTCGTAGGACTTTTAGTTCCTGTGTGTGTGTGTGTGTGTGTGTGTGTGTGTGTGTGTGAGTGCACGCGCTTGTATATGTGTGTGTGCGCGCGCGCATATGTGTGAGTGCGTGCTTGTGTGCGCGCACACGTGTGAGTGTGCACGCTTGTGTATGTGTGTGCACGTGTGTGCGCGCTTGTGTATGTGTGCGCACATGTGTATGTGTGTGCATGTATGTGTGCGCGCACGTGTATGTGTGTGTGCGTGTGTGCGCGTGCACACATGAATGGTTTTGGCCACTGTTTCAGTCGATGCAGCACCTCTCCCGACCCCTGACTGGTCTCTTCCTTCCATCGACTAGTCAGCACTGCGAGCCTTGGCTCCCGCCGTGACTCTGAGTCCTCTGGGCCACACGCCTGTGAGCACTCGGTCCCGGATCTTGTGCTGAATTAGATCAAAGTGAAGGAGAGGC
The DNA here is from genome assembly GCA_036010255.1 of Myotis pilosus. Classification (NCBI taxonomy): domain Eukaryota; kingdom Metazoa; phylum Chordata; class Mammalia; order Chiroptera; family Vespertilionidae; genus Myotis; species Myotis pilosus. The sequence continues at coordinate 2,062,941 of JASKON010000002.1, forward strand.
GTGGCCGTGTACCTGGTTTCTTTCTTTTTTTTATTTTTAATATATTTTTATTGATTTCAGAGAGGAAGAGAGAGGGAGGGAGATCGAAACATCAGTGATGAGAGAGAATCATTGATTGACTGCCTTCTGCACGCCCCCCACTGGAGACTGAGCCCACAACCCGGGCATGTGCCCTTGGCTGGAATCGAACTTGGGACCTTTCAGTCCACAGGCTGATGCTGTACCCACTGAGTCAAACCAGCCAGGGCGAGGGCCGCTGGGTTCTGAGAACAGTGTCCAGTTTAGACCTGGGCTCTGTGTGTGCATGGGTCTTGCTTCTGCGGTTGCCTCTTCTCCACTAGAGGAGTGCAGACGTGCGTGTGAAGCGTGGCTCGCCGCCAGCTGGGACCTAGGGCCTGCCACTCGGCTTCCCTGAGTCCCACTGTCCTGTGGATGGTGCGGATTCATGCACAGGAGGTGCCTGGCACAGGCCTCGCTCATGAAGAGCACCCAACAAACCACGCTGTTACTGTCCCTAAAACCCGCACATCGTGTTGACATTAGCCAGAACCTTTCTGTTTCCACTTTTTTTTTTAAAGTTTATTGATTTTAGAGAGAGAGGACAGGAGGGAGGGGGGGGAGAGAGAATCATGGGTTTGTGGGTCCATGCACTTGCTTACGCACTCATTGGTTGGCTCAGGGCTGTGCCCTCACCGGAGATCGAACCTGCATCCTGTGCGTCGCGCCGATGCTCTAACCAGCGGAGCCACCCTCCAGGGCTCAGCCACAGTCGTGCCTCCCCTGATGGCAGCAGCCGAGGCAGGTGCACGCGCAGTGTTCCGCCCGCCCGCCCGCCCGCCCGCCCGCGGCTCTCTGCTCTGCACTGTGTCCCTGCGGCCCAGCCCTGCAGGCGCCTCGGGCCACTGACCAGTGACTTGCTGCCGCGGCTGGACTCGGCCCCAGTGTCTTTGGTTTGCAATGTGCGCCCAGGGGTTCCACTGCGCGCCCCCCTTCCGGCCCCGCGTGCCTGTACGGGTGCCCGTCACAGGGCAAACCAGGAAAGAACGTGAACCTTTTACACATTGTGACGCCACTTTTTTTTTTTTTTTTTTTAGGCTCGTGGGAAAAAGCGCCAGATAGGCTGGTTTCCTGCGAATTATGTAAAACTTTTAAGCCCTGGGACAAGCAAGGTCACGCCCACAGAGCCGCCCAAGCCCCCTGCACTCCAGGCAGGTGAGCACTCTCCCGTCCCCACTGTAGATCCCTGCGCCTCGCCGCCTTCCCACACGGCCCCTGAGCAGGCGCAGGGCCATCAGCGGAGGGCTCTGTGTCCTGCGACGCGGAGTATGTTTTCCTGAAGGACTGAGTGTCAGGCAGCTTCGTGCTGCGCACAGCAGAGCCCTTGTCGGAACTCTCCCCGTCAGGCCGTGGCGTTAAAGCTAGCATGTGCCCTGGATCCCCTCCAGCTGTTTAAGTAGGTTTGGCCCGGGGATGAGGGATGGAGAGGACTTGTGAATACAAATGGCTGGGGCCTGGCGAGGAGGGGCGCTGGAGCTGGAGGCCAGGCCTGCTGGGGTAGAGTGTCACTGAGACGGAATCACTCCCTGTGACCTTTCCCGTGGGCGGGGGGCGGGGTGGCTTGGCTCCCTGAAAGGACAGGGACAGGGCTCCGCAGCTGAGCGGCTGGCTGCTTCCTGGTTGAAGAGATCGGATTAGATGCTACAGTGGCATCGGAGCCGGGTGAGGTGAGGGGAGCGGCATCTACGTTAGGGCTCTAAGCCCAGTGGTGGGAGAGGCAGACTCCGCGCCGGCACCGTGGCTGCGTGTGCTGTGTGGCCAGTGGAACGCGATGGAAACGGGCCGGCCTTGGCCAGCAGTCAGGGTTGGCAGGCGCTGTGACCGACTCTGGCCCCGGCTCTGTGTGGGCAGAGGGGTGCGGTGCCAGCTGGTCCCCCTCACCCCCTGCCCCCCAGGAGGCCTGGCCGCGTCCCATGCATCAGGTGGGTTGAAGCCTCAGAACTAATTTGCTGACGCAATTGAATTGGCTGGAGAGTTTGAAAAACCTTAACCCACATGCAAGTTGGTTACAAAAGATCAGTTAGGCTTCAGCCCAACTCTGCAGCCTTCCCTGTAGGGTCCACATGCAGAGAATGAAAGCAGTTTATCCTCTGGCAGTGGTTCTCAACCTTCTGGCCCTTTAAATACAGTTCCTCATGTTGTGACCCAACCATAAAATTATTCTCGTTGCTACTTCATCACTGTCATGTTGCTACTGTTATGAATCGTCATGTAAATATCTGATATGCAGGATGGTCTTAGGCGACCCCTGTGAAAGGGTCGTTCGACCGCCAAAGGGGTCGTGACCCACAGGTTGAGAACCGCTGCTCTAGGGACTGAGGCACGAAACGTTCTAGAATGCAGACATTTCTCTTTGACACAGAATTTTGAGGTGCAAAGGTACAGAGAATAAAACAGACTTTTCCACTAAGGTTTGGCATTTTTGGAGTCAAATGGTCAGTACCTTCCACCTTAACAGCAAACAGCCCACAGAGAGCCCTGTGGGAAGCCCTGGCCAGCCGGGCCCGTGGCCGGCTCGGAGGCCGCGTCTGAAGGGTCCCACTGCTCGGGGCCGTCCACGTACGCCTCCCACTGTCACTGCGTTTTCTGCTGACAAGTGAGCGTGACAGGAGGAAGATGTTAGAAAAACGGAAGCGTTCGTGTGAAAGGGTGCCGATGTCTGGGTTTTGAGCCCTCGGTCTAGCTCTGTGGCTCACACCGTACGGAGCCCGTCCTCGGGGAAAGGGCAGGCTAACCGGTGCCCAGCGCTCACCCCCTCCCCGCCCCCCGCAGTGTGCCAGGTGATCGGGATGTACGACTACACCGCGCAGAATGACGACGAGCTGGCCTTCAGCAAGGGCCAGCTCATCAGCGTGCTCAGCAAGGAGGACCCCGACTGGTGGAAGGGCGAGGCCGGCGGGCACGTGGGGCTCTTCCCCTCCAACTACGTGAAGCTGACCACGGACACGGACCCGAGCCAGCAATGTAAGTGCGGGGCCCGGCCCCTCCTCGCGCCTCGCGGTCGAACATGCAGCATTGCTCTGACCCCGCCGGGCGCCCAGCGCAGGCGAGGCCCCTCCTCCGCAGTCTCTTTGAAGACCTTCTGTCGTGCAGACCTACCTTGTGGGGTTGCTTTTATTTTTTATTCCTTCCGTAACATGTCCCGTCCCTCCCCGCCCCCCTTCTCCTTTTTTTAAGTCATTTGGCACCACGCTGTGTACACGCCTGACTCATTCTCCTAGCTTGAATTTTGCTCATTGTTTTGTTTTGCTTATGTGTTGTTTTCCTCCTTTTTCTAGGAATCATATGTTGTCCATCCCCCCCCCAGGCTTGAAAGTCCTCAAAGAGACCCACTATCCCATATCACTGCCCAGAGGGATGATGGGAGATGCAGCCTTGATCATGTGACTTCCAGCATGATCACCTACTGCCTTCTGAGTAGAAGAACTCACTGCAGAGCAGTTTACCTCATTTGACCTTAGTTGCATGTGATGGCAACGTGGAGTTACTACTTGCAGAGATAGAAGCAAAAATTACAAACACACAGGGTAGTGGGTCCTTTTGTGGCTTTCCTAGTGACTCAAATCGACTGCCCCCACCTTTGCACAGGTGCTTTCAATAGTTTTAAAATTATTTTTAAATATATATTTTAGCCTTTTAATAAAATAAATAAAGAAATTACTCCTTTGCTATTTTGGTTTTGCAAAAAGACCCACTATCAAGGAATGCTGCATGTGCTGTTAAACATGTTCCAGATGCCCGTGAATCTGAGACCCGCCCAGTGTGACCAGCTCCGCGGGGCGGGCGGCTCCCTGCGGGAGAAGCGCAGAGGGGGTCGGTGTGTCTCAGAGACGCGTAGAACCGGCGATTAAACAGAGTGTTGTGCTTGTCTGTGTGTTCCAGATGTACCTTGTGAGCATGTAACAACATCCTGTACATAAGGACGTGGTTCCTTCCATGGCTACGTGATCCCCTTGTACGATGCGCTAGTCCAATTGCATTGGTTTTATTTTGCACAGTGACCTTGTAGCCACATGAGAAGCACCTGGGCTTTTGTTCGGTCTCAGATTTACCGGGTTGAGTTGGTGTTTTCTGTTTTGGGTTTTAAACTTGGCGTGTTTTCATACCATAATCAGTAGACAATGCCATCGAGGTTGTCACGAGCAACAGTATATACACAGTCTCTTCGTGTCTGTTACATGGCGTTTCCTCCCAGTTACTTTTCATGGAATGACTTACTTTGAACAAGTAATTTTCTTGACAAGAAAGAATGTATAGACGTCTCCCTGCGATTAATTTCCAATGTTTACATTTTTTAACTAGACTGTGGATTTCTACAGCGTAGAGGACGGGCGCACGGTCCGCGCCTGTGGTAGGTGTAGCTGAAGCCCTGTGTGTCTCTAAACACTAGTGGGAAGCTCTCCATAAGGCCCGTTGCCGACGGCCCACAGCACGGGCGGGGAGCCCAAGCACAATCTAGCAGTTCTAACAGCGACTTTTTAACCGTAGCGACCTGTTTGTGTGTCTGTCTCCCTTGGAGACTGTGCTGGCCGCGAAGAGCCCTCCCTCGCTCGCGTGGCTGCGCGCTCCCCTGCGCTTCAGTATTTCCATGGATACGAATGTAAAATATATAAATATATAAGCCTGCGGCTTTAACAACTGTAACTCAACTTTGGAATAGTTACGTGTATAGATAATTAAATTCTTCCTATAAAAGCTGAACAGGTGTCTCTGTGTTCTTGCTGGGACCTGGCGTTGTGACGGAGCCACACAGACGGCCACCTGTGTGGGTGAGGCCCGTGCCCTGAAGCACAGACTTCAGGCCCTCCCTGCGCCCTCCCTGCACCCTCCAGCGGCCTCCCTCTCTCCTGTACGCCCCTCCCTGGTCCGTATGCAACCTGCGGCCCCTCCCGGTCCTGGCCTCGAACAGAACTGCCTCCCAGCTAGCAGTTCACTCGCTCATGGGGCTGTGGCTACGTTATTGCTCCATTGACGGCGTGTGAGTGGACTCAGGGTTCAAAACATTTCTCCCCAAGATGGATCATAATAAGGGTCTGTTAACGTCCAGAAAGTATGTGGGTGAAGATGGGACGCTCACCCCTCCACACCGGTCACCGTCCGTCCGCCTCGCACACTCGTCGCCTGGGCAGAAGTACCCGAGTGCCTGCACGGCACTGCCAGTGCCCACACACCCGACTGTCAGAACCCCGCCTGCGGGTCCTCCCGGCCACGCGGGGAAAGCGATCCCCCTTCAGAACAGCGAACATTTGGGGGATCCACAGGTGCGGGAGCCCCACCGGGTTCTGGGGGCAGTGTGTGTGGGAGATCAGGAGCCGAGTCCTTAGGAGAATTGGGAGGCCAGGCGGCATGGAGCGGCCATGGGGGAGTGGGGGCGGGGAGGGGAGGGGGGTGTAGGGCGACACAGAACCTTCCAGGAGGAGGGCCTGATCTGAGCCCTGCAGGATCCCAGGAGGCCAGGAAGGGCAAGGAATGGCGCTTCTGGGGGCCGGTGCCCTGCAAAGGCCCAGGGCGGGCAGCGAGCTCGGTCTCCGTCCCCTCCTGAGGAGCACACTGCTGGCCTTGCCCCGCATGAGCCGGGGTTCCTCCAGCCCCGGGTTGGGCAGGATGGCAGTGCTCCCTGAATCCGGGCAACCCTTCCCGCACACCCTCGCGGGAGATCGCCCTGGGCCGTCCTCGGGGCTCCGGACCAGGACACGGGCTCCCCGGGAAACCACTGTCCCCTCAGCGTCCACTTGCACAGCGAGTGTCCACTGTAGCCCAGGCCTCTGACCGGACAGTAAGCTGCAGGCATCGGCTGGGGAGAGGCCGGGGTGCAGCCAATCCGTGCCCCCCCATTCTCCCCCCCCCCCCGTCCTCCCCCCTCCCCCTGCTCAGGACAGTCCCCTCCACAAAACTCCAGCCCAGATGCCCCAGCGTCTAGTTTGTGAAAAGTGAGAACCAGCTGTAAATCCGGTCGGGCGGCTTGGGCCCGTGTTTTGTGTCACAGGCTGAGCGAGGAAGGGACAGGCGGGCAGTGACCTCAGGCGCCAGGGCCTGGTCTGCTGCTCTGACTGGCTGCCTGGGGGCCGGGCGCCCGGGGAGATGAAAGTCCCCTGTGTGTGGGGGGGGGGGCAGTGGCTCCACATCTGCCGCTGGAGCCGGGGTGTCACGAGCCCGAGGGGAAGCGGCTCTCCCTGTGGCTCAGCCGCGTGGCTTTTAAAGGTGGACGGACTCCTGGGTGTCGCCCTCCTAGACCAGGTGGCAGAGGCGGCTGCTGTGCCCAGGCACAAACGGGGCCCTGCTGCCCCTCCCCTCTGCCCCTGTCACTCCCCCGCACCCTTCCCCCCACTCCAGGCCCCGCCCACAGGAAAGCAGGTGGGGGGCAGGTCCGTGGAGGGCAGGTCCGTGGAGGTGGCCCCAGGGTGTGTTGAGGCCTTGGGAAGAGGGGCACCGGCCCGTGCCGTGGAGCTGAGAACGCGGAGGGTCCAGGAGCCAGGGAGGTTCTCAGGCGGCCCCCACTCCCACCAGACCCCCTCCCGTTCCAGCTGTGCTGGGCCTCTCAGCCGCCCGTCCCCAGAACCAGCGCTGCAGCCCTCGTGGGGTCCCTCCCTCGTGGGGCCCCCTCCTCTGCCACTGGGGTCAGCTACAGGTGCGCAAGTCAGGGCCTCCTCCCTGCTTCCCGCGCCCCTGCGGGCAGGGACCCAGCCTCACCCACAGACCCAGCCTCACCCACAGGCCCGCGTGGGAGAGCTGCCAGTGGGTTGTGCCGGGCTCTGAGCTTCTGGGCACTGACGCAGGTCTATTCCCTCCCGCGTGCCATGGCCTCTGTCCGCTCGCAGCAGAGACTGGGCCGCGCAGCCCCGAACGTGCCAGACTCGCAGTTTTGTGTGTTTTAATATATATTTTTATTGATTTCAGAGAGGAAGGGAGAGGGAGGGAGGGAGAGAGAAACATCAAGGATGAGGGAGTGCCATTGGTCAGCTGCCTCTTGCCCGTCCCACTGGGGATCCAGCCCACAACCTGGGCCTGTGCCCGGACCGGGAATCGAATCCTGACCTGGTTCATAGGTCGTCCCTCAACCACTGAGCCACGCCGGCCAGGCTCGCGTTTCTGTTTTTAAAGCAGCCAGGCCTGTGTCTAGGGGTGCTGCCCCAGCCTCCCCAAGCAGCCCCCCAGCAGCTCACAGCGGAGGCCCCTCCTGGCTGCCGTGGGCACCCCACAGGCCCCTCAGCATCCAGGCCTTGGGCCTCGGAGGCCTCTGCTCTGTTTGCCGGGCCTCCCACAGAGCGAGCTCCCAGTCTGCCCAGCAGAGGGGCAAGCCAGGGGCCCCTCTCTCTGGGCGTCCCCTGGAGTTCTGAGGCCGTGGGAAGGCCCCAGGGCCTGTATCCTCAGCAACAGCCCCCAACGATGTGCCTCCAGCAGGACCCCCCCACTCCTTCCCCTCCCACTCACCCCCCACTTGTCCCCACACTGTGCCAAAGGCTTGGGCGTCCCCCGGGAGACCAGGGGCCCCGCCTGCCCACATGTCCCCGGAACCAGCCCCTGTCCCTGCACAGGGAGGGCGGCTGAGAAACAGGGGCCGCTCAGCGCGCTCCTGAGCTCGTAGAAGCCGGGGTACAGGCAGCCAAGTCACCGCAGCTGCTGGGGGACGTGACTGGACCGAGTGTGACCAGGGGTCAGGGTGAGGCCGAAGGTCAGGGCTGGGCGATGGGGGCCCGGGAAGGCCTCTCTGGAGACATGGCCGGGTGGGGGGTGACTGGGGGGTCGGCAGGCAGAGGTCGCAGGGAAGGGGGCTCTAAGCCCGAGGAGCAGCAAGTGCGAAGGCCTGAGGGTGGACGGGCTTCTGCCCCTCCCGCAAGGACACCCCTCTCTGGCCTCTGCACACCGTCCTCACAGCCCCCTGCTCTGCTTCAGTCACCAGCTCCAGGCCTGGGGAGACGCCCAGCCCCCCTCACCTGCACCCTGTGCCCACCCCGCCTTCCTTTCCGAGTGGGCCGGCCACCAGGAGGGCTGCTGTCACCCATTAGCCCTGCCGGTGTCCGCGCCAGGACGCACCGCAGGTGGGGGTGCTGTGGGGCGGGGAAGGGGTGGGGGCCCCTTGGGAGCTGGCCTCCAGCAACGGCCGACTTTCCGGTCACTGCCTGGGCTTCAGGTCCAGGCTCCCGCTGCCCGGGGATCCCACGGCCTCAGCGCCCCCTTAGGCCCCCGACCACGCGTGGGAAGGTGCGCTTTACTCCCCGTCCCCACTGCGGCGCCGGCCCCCTGGGAGGCAGAGGGGGAGCCGGCCGCGGCGCGTGGAGCCTGTTCTCCTGGAGACCCTGAGCCCAGAGCCGGTCCCCCAGGGCCCCGTGCGCCTGCACGCCCCGCAGGAGGGGAGAGGGATGCGCCCCATCGGCTCTGAGCAGCAGACCCCGTCTGTCCCAGGGTTCTCTGTCCAGCTGAAGCCGCTGGTGGCCCGGCTAGAAGTGCCCTGTGTCACCCCCTCCGCGTGCCCACCCCCGTCTCTGCCGCCTGCAGCCCCACTGACCAGGGACAGCCCAGAGTGGATGTCCTCGTTACTCGGCACCTAAACCTGAGCGTAGGCGGTGCCCCGGCTCCTGGAGGCTCTCCTCCCCCGAGACTGAGTCCCGGGGGCCAGGCCACCCCACTGCGACCCCGACCAGCCCCCCCACGGCTTCTGAGGACACGCGCCCCCGCTCCCCACTGGGCACAGGCCAGGGCAGCGCCTGCCCTCCACCCGGTGCTGGCCGCAGTGGCTCAGGGTGGGTGTGGACAATGTGGTGGACAGTCCTGGGTGGACAGTGCGGTGGACAGTGAGGTGGACAGTCCTGGGTGGACAGTGTGTGGACAGTCTGGGGTGGACAGTGTGGTGACAGTCCTGGGGTGGACAGTCCTGGGTGGATAGTGTGTGGACAGTCTGGGGTGGACAGTGTGGTGGACAGTGAGGTGACAGTCCTGGGTGGACAGTGTGGTGGACAGTGAGGTGACAGTCCTCAGTGGACAGTGTGGTGGACAGTGAGGTGGACAGTCCTGGGTGGACAGTGCGGTGGACAGTGAGGTGACAGTCCTGGGTGGACAGTGTGTGGACTATGTGGACAGTCCTGGGGTGGACAGTGCGGTGGACAGTGAGGTGACAGCCCTGGGGTGGACGGTGCGGTGGACAGTGAGGTGACAATCCTGGGTGGACAGTGTGTGGACTATGTGGACAGTCCTGGGGTGGATAGTGCCGTGGACAATGCAGTGGACAGTGAGGTGACAGCCCTGGAGTGGACGGTGCGGTGGACAGTGTGTGGGCAGTCCTGGTTGCCCCCTCGTCCCACAGGCTCCTTCCTTCCCACGAGGCTGTGCCATTGTTGGGGGAGGGGTGCCTCCCGGGGTCAGTCTCCCCCAAGTCCCGCGGTGGCCGAGGCCCCTGCACAAGCCTTTGGGTGGGAAGGCACCATCTTGTCAAAGAAACTCCCAGAACAGGAAGTGAGCCGCCCTGGCCACGAGGATGGAGGACTGTGTGGTTCTGTCTCCCCGAGAGGGTCACGGCCGGGCTCGCCCTGGTGTTCCAAGGGGGTCAGCGTGCGGAGTGCGGGGCGCCCCGGGGACCCCGTGAGAGACGCCACTGGGACTTGCCTTCCCCCTGGGCCCCGAGCCTCCTGCCGGCCAGGCTCGCGTTCAGCGGTGCCCGGGCCGCCCTGGCCGCAGGGGTGCCAGGAGGATGCCCGGGCCTCGCTGTGCGGGGCGGCCTGTGCTTTCCCAGGCGACCGAGCACAGGCGTGTCCTGACAGCAGCCGCCGGGCACCTCTGGGCCCCGTGTCCCATCCAGACAAGGAAGGTGGGTGGCGGTGACCGTCCTCCCTGGCCGTGGGGTCGGGGGTCGGTGGCAGCGCGGCCCAGGCACCCAGCGCCCCCCTGCGAGCAGCGGCCTGAGCGCCCTGCCTCGGTGCCTGCGCTTCAGCAGTGGCGCCCGCCACACGCCGCCGCCAGGACGGGCACAGCCTCCCCCCCGGGTGGGTGAGGGACCTCACCTGGCCGCTGTCGGAACCCCCAGGAAGTGTCACAGCCACGGACACCTGCGTGCACCCCGCCGGCGGGCGGGGTCGGTCCCAGGCCAGCGGGGACACGGGGCTTTCAGACACGCCTCCGGCGGTTCCGAGGGGCATGGGCTCCTGGGCCACAGCCCGGTCCCCCCAGCAGCTGCCACCTCGACCCTCCCGCATGCAGCCCGAACCTCCCCTGCTCTGCAGCCCAAGGTGCAAGGCAGCCACCTCGCTCCGCTGTTCAGCGCCTCCTCGACTGTGTCCCCCCACATACATAGGCTGGAGCCATGCCCTCAGGGCCTCGGAGTGGGGCTGTGTCTGCAGATGCGCCTCAACGGTCATTCAGATGAGGCACTGGACTGAGCCTCCATCCTGTAAGGGAAGATTTCAGCACCGTTGACCACGAGGGAGGAGAGACCACGAGGGAGGAGAGGCCACGGGGGAGGGGAGGCCACGTGAGGACTCACAGAGATGGTGTGTCTGCCTGCAAGCGGGGAGGCCTCCGAGGAAAGCAGACCTGCTGCACCTTGATCTTGTGCTTCAGGCTCCAGGCTGAGACAATGTGTCTGTTGTCTAAGCGCCGGAATGGGGATCCTCGTTACAGCGGCTGGAGTGGGCTGATACGTCGCCTTCCCAGCAGGTGTGGCAGGGCCGGGGGCACAGAGGCTCGGAGCAGGTGTGGGTCAGACTCCGCGGCCAGTTATTAACTGGGACTTGGCCAGTACTTCACTGCCCCGTGCCTCAGTTTCCTCGTCTGCTCACGGGGGAATAGCAACAGCAGCTACCGCATAGCGGTTACCGGTGAAGGTTCAAGGCGTTCGTGTGGGTACAGAGCTGGGGTTGGGGTGGGGGTGGGGTGAGGGGGGCGCTCACACTAGCAGTCAGTGCTACCTGTCCTCCCTGTGCCAGTGTCGGAGAGAATTTTCATGAGTTTATTTGAAACAAAACTAAAGACAGTTGCCGGGAAGCAAGACCTCAAATCTCCGGAGAACGAGTCTTGCAGCTTCTTTTATGCACTTATTACTCAGGAGGGAGCGGAGGGAAGAGGCCCTGGAAGTGGGAGGGAGCAGGGCAGACGGGGTTACAGGAGAGCTGGTGAGAGGGAGTGTTCTCTTGGGGGTGGCTCTGCCCTGAGGGGTGTCACTTCCAGCATTTCCAGGGGTGGACAGGGCTTACCTTCTTTCACTAAAGAAGTTACAGGCCTGGGGGTACCGCCCACCATGACCTGCCAGTTAGGGACCTGTGACTTATGCCTGCACACCTGTTACCCCAGCATCTGCTTCCCTCTTTCTCACCTGTTTTGGGCTCCAGGCACCCCCCCTGCTGGGACCCCCTGCTTGGACCCCCTGCTTGGACCCTCTGCTGGAACCCCCTGCTGGGACCCTCTGCTGGGACCCTCTGCTGGGACCCCCCTGCTGGGACCCCTCTGCTGGGACCCCTTTGCTGGGACCCCCTGCTTGGACCCCCTGCTGGGACCCCCTGCTGGGACCCTCTGCTGGGACCCCTCTCTCTGCTGGGACCCCTCTCTCTGCTGGGACCCCCTGCTGGGACCCTCCCCACTGCCTGCCCAGCCTGACATTCACCTCTTGAGGCCCAGCTCAAATTCTTCCTGTTCCAGAAAATATCCCCAGATGCCTCCAGTCAAAACTCCTGCCTCCTCCCTGTGCGCCAACAAAAACATCTCCTCCTCTGGCAGCCCATCTGCCTGTGCACCCAAAGGATTGAGTTACGACCACCAGCAAGGAGACCCCAAATACTGCAGGGGCGCGCAGCGAATGCAGAAACACAGGGAGCAAGAAAAACTCACGTGTTGTCCGCGGGCCAGGAACTGTGGGCCAGTGCAGACCATGGGCCCTGACGCCCCGGAAATTCCGGTGTCGGTTACGCAGCCAGAACGCCGGCCTTTAATGGAGTGAAGGACCCGCATGACGGGAAATCAGGCGCTGGCTGGTCCCCAGTCGTGTCATTCCCACCCCTTCTCCACTGCTCAGCGCCCGCGGCGTGTGGACGGGACGGGGCTCCTTCCTGGGAGACGCAAGCTTGTCCGGAGCCATGTGGCCGTCGGAGCCTCTGCTTGTGACCGAGCAGCAGAGGGCAGCCCAGCCTCAGGGCCGGGGCCCCAGGACAGGCTGGAGCGGTGCGGGCCCCCCGTTCCCAAGACCCCGCTAGCCCCAGGCCTAGGGGTCCGCACCTCTGCGGCCTCCAGGACTGACCAGGAGCTGCCGGCCGCACGGCCAGGATCGGAGTCGGGGGAAGGAGGCATGAGCCCCGCAGACCCAGGCTCTGGGAGGACGAGGACCCGTCCTGCTCATCCCCCCGAGCGGGCCCCGCAGCCCTGTCACCGCAGGAAGGCACAGGCCCGTGGCTCAGGGACCTCGCTCACAGGTGGACAGCGCGGGGACCACAGCCCCCGCCCTGCGTCCCTCCCCCGCGGCCTCCCGGCCTCTCCTGCCCCACAGGCCGCCTGGGCCCGAGGCAGCGGTTGGGTCCATTTCCAGGGGAGCCGGGCTCGCCTTGGGGGGTGGGCTCGCCTGGCAGGAGAGATGGGGCCAAGGCCCGGCTCCTGCAGTCAGGCCACCCCTGGAGATGCCCTCCGTGTGGACGGGCGCTCCTGGGACCGGCGTCTGGCTGACCTGGGGGCACGGAGGCAGAGGCCGGGCCACAGTCCTCAGTGACGCGGCACATCCTCCCCTTAGAGATGAACCATCGCCTGGGCTTCCATCTTGCTGGTCCCTGCAGCCTCTGCATCTGCCTGCGCGCTGGCCCCACACCCCCAGCCGAACAGCCGGCCGCCCAGCCCTGCGGAAACCCAGCGCGCGTCAGGCCTCGGGCCGAATCCTCCTCCTGGGATCCCCAACTTCTCGGAGTCCCATGTGCAGCCCGTTCTGCACCGTTTGCTAATTTAAACCTAGTTTTCCCGCTGCGTCTCCGGGCTGTGAGTGTCCTTGAGGCCAGGACACTGTGGTGCTCATTTCTGTCTCTTGGACTCTTCGTGGGGACGTGACACATATTCATCGACCAACATATTGTCTATTCGGGCCCTTTTGTAACAGGAACTCGGCCTGTGTATTTGCTTTGCTCGTGGCCAGCTTGCTGTGGAGCTGGCTCGGTTTTCAAAATTATGGTCCTTTTGGGGAAAGAGCGTGGACTGATGGGCGGGGCCGGAGAGAGGCCGCACTCACTCCTCACCCCAATGGCTTCCGTCTCCTTCCCGCTGTCGCTGTCGGCAAGGGGCGTGCGTTCCCAGGTCGTTTTGGCGATAAAGCGGTTCGTTTAGAGTAGGCCGCTCCTACGAACATCGTCCCATTCAGGGGACAAGACGGCCTTTGTGGGTAAGATCCCCCCACTTTTCTCCAGGGCCCCAGCCTCCACTCTTTCCCAAGGGGCCGCACAGCCCTGCCCACTCGGTGATCGTGTCTGACTGTACGGAGTCCCCAGGGCCAGCTCACAGGTGAAGGATTTGGTGTGGGCGCTGCGTGGGGTCATTTTAACCTTCTGGACCAGCGGTTCTCAACCTGTGGGTCGCGACCCCTTTGGCGGTCGAACGACCCTTGCACAGGGGTCGCCTAAGACCATCCTGCAGATCAGATATTTACATGACGATTCATAACAGTAGCAACATGACAGTGATGAAGTAGCAACGAAAATAACTTTATGGTTGGGCCACAACATGGGGAACTGTATTTAAAGGGCCAGAAGGTTGAGAGCCACTGCAGCCTGGAGTGAGCTGCAGTATTGTCGCAGCTGTGAGCGGCTGCAGTTACAAGAACCCCAAATGCCGAGATGCGGGTGCAAGTCCCTGCTGCACTCGGGCCTCTTGTGTTTCTCTGGGGAAGGGAGCCCGCAGCCACGTTCACTCTGGTCCCCACAGGAGGGCGGCCCGCCTCCAGCCTAAAGAAACCTCCTTGACAGGACTTTCCCATTCACTCTGCTCCGAATAATGGGCTTTTCACACTCCCTTGTTTTTTTAAATATCCAGTTTTCAAAGGAAGGATTTTTTTTTCAGTTCGAAGTGCCTATTTCAAGACATTTATGGTTCTCTTGGTCCAGCATTTACCAGCAAGATTTTTAAAAGCATCCCTAGCTGGTGTGGCTCAGTGGATAGAGTGTCGGCCTACAGACTGAAGGGTCCCAGGTTCGATCCCGGTCAAGGGCACAGGCCCAGGTTGTGGGCTCGATCCCCAGTGTGGGGAGTGCGGGAGGCAGCTGATCAGTGATTCCCTCTCATCAGTGAAGTTTCTCTCTCAGTCCCTCTCTGAAATCAATAAAAAATATATTTTTAAAAAGAATTTTAAACGCAGCCCCCGCGGGTCAGTGCAGGAGCGGACAAGGTTACCCGGCGCCAACCTCGTTGGTGCGTGTCGTCGCCGAGACGGATCCCCCAGATCTTGGCTTTCACTGAGCTCTGGGACTTGGGGAGGCTGTCTGGCCATGCCCCTGTCTCCAGGCCCACGGGACTGGGAGGTGGGCGAGACGGGGTGGAATGGTGGGGCAAGCAGCCACAGTCCCCAGCCCCGCCCGGCCACCCCAGCTCCTTCAGCTCTGACGTGGGCTACTGGGTGGAGGGTGACCGTGGAGCCTCCTCGTACCCTAACCCGCCCTGGGCAGCAGGCCTCCAGGTCACCATGAACTGGGCCCGGCCCCTCGGACCGGCAGTGGCCCGAACCCGGCCAGGCCGCCTGCTGCTGCTCTGGCTCTGAGCTCAGAACTGCACGTGGGAAGCTCGGAGCCTCAGAAGAGCTTCCGGAACCAGCCTCCCTGTCGTCCCTCCTCACAGGCCTGTCCAGCTCCCCCTCGCGTCCTCGGCTCATCGCCCCGTCGCTGCAGTCGGCCTGGGCTGGTTGGGTGGTCACCTTCCAGGGATGTGACTGTTTCTCAGGGGATGCTGTTGGCATTGGGGGTGGGCAGCCCTCTGTCCTGGGCACGGCAGGCCCCCTGGCAGTCCTGGCCCAGGCCACCAACGCCAGCCATCAGCTCCCGTCAGATGACCCCCAGGGGTCCATGCTCAGCCTGGGGCTGCAAGGGTGCGGTACCACCTGCAACCTGGTGGGGCAGCGCCGCCTTCACCCCGTGGGAGGGCAGTGCCACCTTCATGGGGGCGGGGGGGGGGTGTTGCAGTAACTCCCACACCTGGGACCACTGAGCCCCAAGGTTCTTAGCTGTACACTCTGCAGGCAGGGACTCCTTTTCCGTCATGAGCCGCAGCACCCAGCAGTTAGCGCCAGGCTGGTGGGAGGACATCAGTAAATACTTGTCGAATGAGTGAATGAGACCCAGGAACAAGCTTGAAGGGGCCTGTGAACCCTACAAATCTGTGTGCACGTGTGTGTATGTTGTGTGCGGTGTGCACATGTGTGTATGTTGTGTGTAGTGTGTATGTTGTGTGCGGTGTGCATATGTGTTTTCTGGGGCAAGAGTCCAGTGCCCATTACGTTCTCCAGGGGAAACTGACCGACAGGACACTCGGACACGGGTCCAACCAGGGCCCGGTCCAGCCATAGTGTCCCTGCACGGCGCCTGCCAGGTGGGTGTAGGTCCGCAGCCTGACCCACGTGCCAGTGCCCGCGGGGGGGGCGGCGAGGCGGGGGGCACGTCCTGAAAACCCCGGGAGCTCACACCAGTCCCTCCCAGGGCTGCCTCCTGCCCTTTAACCAGAAACGGCCCTGGGTCTGGGCCTGGGCCGTGGAGTCACTAGCAGGAAAGTGTGGCGAGAGTGGAGGCGAACCTGTCCCCCCAACTGGAGGCTAGTTCCTGGGGCGTGAGCCTGTCCCCCCCAACTTGAGGCTAGTTCCTGGGGCGTGAGCCTGTTCCCCCAACTCGAGGCTAGTTCCTGGGGCGTGAGCCTGTCCCCCCCAACTCGAGGCTAGTTCCTGGGGGCTGTCCTGGGAGAGCCGGGAAGCGGGGCCTGGCCGGCTGGGCGGGCAGCCGGCAGAGGTGGCTGAATTCTCGCCTCCATCCCAGCTCCTTGCGGAGGCGCCTGTTTCAATAAACACAACCGACCCGAGGCCGGCAGAGCAGCCACCTGGCTGGGGCTGACACGTCCGCAGACACGGAGGTTCCTGCTGGGCCCGTGGCGGTGGAATGAATGACCACCGTGCCTCTGAAAGGCCTGGTGGGTGGGCGCGGACCGTGAGGGCTCGTCCTGGTTGCTTCCCTCTGCCTGTCCCTGCCTGTCCGTTGGGGTGAGGAGCCACCGCATTGCAGAGGGGGCGTTCGGCCGGGGCAGGGACCCAGCGAGGCCTGGGAGCTCCTGGCCAGACTTCACCCCCAGCACAGGGAAGCCTTTGCCAGGAGTGCCATGACCTCACCCGCCCGGAGGCTCAGTCCGTCTGCAGGAGCTCCCGGCCCACAGCCGTCACAGGGGAGCTGGTCACATGGCGGACTTCCCGACCCAGGGCCATCCCCAGGGCCCAGCATGCGCATTCTAACCGCTCCCAGGCCATGCGGTCACGGTCTCTGCTGGTCCCGCTGAGGGTTTGCGCCCCGTGCTCCAGGGCGCCCCTGGTGGGGGGAAGGGATGAGAACAAGTGAGTGGGACCGCCCACCCCCCACCACGCAGGAGCCTCCCAATCTACCGTTCACATCGGATTTCCGGGCTGAAGGGAAGAACTGCTGATAAAAGGGAGGCGACTCTGGCTGGAAGGTTCCCCCGAGAACGGAGCCACCCCCTCATTCCAGCAGCGGTCACGGCGCGGCCTCTGCCCACAGCCCAGACCTCCAAGGACCAGCGAAGGGGACAGAGGCAGGGGCGTCCCTCAGACTCCCTGGTCTCGGGCCTGGCCTGGCCTTGGGCACCCCGTGTGCAGCTGGTTCCCCGCTCTGCCTGCAGGCTCGCGGCGGGCGTCCGGGCCGGGGCCTGGCCTGCCTGGTCCGGGACAGGGCACCCAGCCTGGAGGGTCCCCAGGCCAGCGGGGGCCTCAGCACAGGGTCACCTTGTCCCGCCTGCAGCGTGGACCCAACACCAGGGTCTAGGGCAGGGCCTGGCATCGGGGCAGGTGTCAGGGTGGGCTCTGGGCACCGCCACCGGCTGAGAGCGCGGGAGCCTGTTTCCTCGCCTGCGAGTCGAGACAGCTGGTCTCTGAGCACAGACACGGCGCCCATGCCCGGCTCCCGCACCCACCCGCCCGGAGCCCCTCTCCCCACGCGGGGGTGGCTTGGGGGGCAGCAGTGAGCCTGCGGGGCCGGCTGACGCTGTGGTGACAGATGACCACAGCTGGTGGCATGGCCTGGCCTGAGACAACAGGACCGGATGCCTCGCAGGGCTGGACAGAGAAGCCCACAGTCAGGTGCAGGCAGGGCCCGTCCTCCGCAGGCTCCGGGAGAAGGTGTGCCAGGCCCCCGCCCTGGCTGCTGGCGTCTGGGCTCGTCCCTGCCTCCGACGCCCAGGGCGCCCTGTCTGTCTGTCATGTCTTCTTGTGCGGACACAGGGGCGTTGGACTGGGGCCTGCACTGGTTGAGTGTGAGCTCATCTGCAAGGTCACCCTCCTATTTCCAAACGAGGTCACCCCCCAGTGCCAGGGCTGGGACTTGAACATATTTTCAGGGTTGGGGTGGCGGGGGGTCGGGGTGGGGACGGACACATGTCAACCCACCGCACCGCCTGAGAGTGAGGCCACAGGCCCAGCAGCTTCGAGCCCCGGGGTCCTCACTGCGGAGCTGGCCCCCCCAGACTTGACCTGAATCGTCCCGATGGTGTGTTTTCCAGGGTGCTCAGACCTCCACCTCCTGGATATGCTGACCCCCACGGAGAGGAAGCGGCAGGGCTACATCCATGAGCTCATCGTCACGGAGGAGAATTACGTGAACGACCTGCAGCTGGTCACCGAGGTAACCGGGGTGTGTGGGGGGAGGGGGGAGGGGGGCAGCTGGTCACCGAGGTAACCGCCGTGTGTGTGTGGGGGAGCTGGTCACCATGGTAACCGCCATGTGGGTGTGTGTGGGGGGGCGTGCCCTGGCAGAGGGGGGACAGGGGGCCTGCAGCCAGTCACTGAGGTAACTGCTGCTGGTGGGGGGAGGGGACGGGCGGGGGGGCTTCTGCCTGAGCCACTTCCGGGTGTTTGGGGGGCACCCAGACAGTCAGCCACGCAGGAGAATCTGACCCAAGAAAGGAAGTTACACTCCCGGAGGGGCCGGGACCACTCAGGGCAAGGGACACGCGTGTCCGTGTGGAGTCGCATCCGAGACATGTGAGCTGGGAGCCTGGGCTCAGCCACCAGGCAGCCGCTGCCCAGGCCCAGGCTCCTCCCCGGCCCCGGGCTGGCACCGTCGGGCTCCGTCGTTCCCGCGGCTGCGTTTGCCCCGAGAAAAGCCTGTTTCCTTCAGGTCCCCACGCACCCCGTCCCAGACGGATCCTCCTTCCTCTCCTCCGGGAGCCCCGAGCGCGGCCCTGGCACCTGCCCTGCAGGGGGATGGGGGCGGGGGGGGGCGGGGGGGGGAGGGGGCGGGAGAGGCAGAGCAGGAGCCGGGGCTGCACCTGGGAGGGGCCTCGCTAGGGCAGGGTCTGCTGAGCTGGTTGTCAGGGTCCCTCGACACCTGAAAAGCCCTGTAATAGTTAGGAACCCCTGCCCCCCTCAGGCCCCCCAAAAGCTGTTGCCTGAGCAGCAGGAGAGCCCGACTCGGCCCCCCTCCGCCCCCCACCCCCCGCGGTGCCGAGTGAGTGTAGGCCGCAGTGGGTGCTGGCCCTCGAGGCCCCGCGAGCAGGTGCAGATGGAAGACGGCGCCCTTTCTCGCAGGCTGGACGGTCCTACATCACAGTCCAGGCGTGCGCGTCACCCTCGGCTGTGGCGCCTTTGGGCAGTGGCTGGTGTACGGCCGGGTCAGCACTGGCTTCAGGGCTCAGGACTCGCAGGCTGCCCGCGTCCAGGCGGCCAAGTTCGCTTAGAGACCGGCTGTCCTGCCCCAGGACCTGCAGGAGGGCCCCTGCCCCAGGGGGGTGCGACCTGCCTCCCACGTGGGCTCAGCTGGGATCTGTGGCCACTGCAGGCGGCCACCCAGCCGTGCAGGGCGTGGCCGGCACATTTATGTCCTGGGGCCCAGGAGGGCACCGAACCCTGTGTGCCGGCTCTGTCCCCACCTGCGTGCCGGCTCTGACCCCCACCTGCGTGCCGGCTCTGACCCCCACCTGCGTGCCCGCTCTGTCCCCACCTGTGTGCCGGCTCTGTCCCCACCTGTGTGCCGGCTCTGTCCCCCACCTGTGTGCCGGCTCTGTCCCCACAGACAGAGGCCCAGCAGTGCAGTCTGTCCCAAGGCCGCAGGACTGCCCCCCTCAGATGCCCAGGGAGTCACTCACCATCACGTGCATCTAAGTCCCACTGTGCCCTGTGCCCTGTGCCCTGTGCCTTGTGCCCACGCCCTGGTGGCAGGTCCGATGGTGGGTGGCTGCATACAGGCCTCAGCTGTGTCCTGGGGTGTGCGGGCTGGTCCTCCACACTCCAGGGCCCCCCTTGCAAAACAATGCAGACCTGCTGGGGGCCCCCTTTCCCCCTTCCCCCCTCCCCCCACCCCCCCTTCAGAAAGGCAGGGCGGCGGGCTCTGCTTGGGGCTCCCCCGGGGCTCCCCGCTCTGAACAGGCCTGTGGGCCGGCTGGCTGACTTGCTCTCTGACCCGCTCCTCTCTGCCTGCAGATCTTTCAGAAACCCCTGATGGAGGCTGAGCTGCTCACAGAGAAAGAGGGCGCTATGACTTTTGTTAACTGGAAGGAGCTGATTATGTGTAACATCAAGCTGCTGAAGTAAGCCTAACCCCGCCGCCTCTCCTTGCCGCGCCCCGCATGCTGCGCGTCTGTCCGTCCGTGTGTCCGTCCTTGTGTCCGTCCGTGTGTCCGTCTGTGTGTCCGTCCTGTGCCCCGCCATGCATGTGCCGCTTCCTCCTGCCTGGTGCTCACCTCCACGTGCCAGCACCGTCGCTCTTGCTGGCTCTCACGCTTTCCAGACACGCCCCCCTTTCCAGGGCACAGGGTCTTCTCTGACTGTGGGTCTAGAACAGCCGTGGGCAAACTACGTTTGAAATGAATAAAACTAAAAAAAAAAAGACCGTACCCTTTTATGTAATGATGTTTACTTTGAATTTATATTAGTTCACACAAACACTCCATCCATGCTTGTGTTCCGGCCTCCGGTCCAGTTTAAGAACCCACTGTGGCCCTCGAGTCAAAAAGTTTGCCCACCCCTGGTCTAGGATCTCCAGAGCGGGCCCCCCGGCTCTGCTGGCTGCTGGCTGCATCCGGGCATGGGGCCCCCCTCGGACCCGTTCCCACGGGCGAATGTCGGTCTCCCGGGACATTCCTGGTCCCCACAGGTGGAGACGGTGACCCTGGCCTGAGACCTGGCCTGAGCACTGCTGACTTTTTATTTCCAGGCGGTTCTCAGAGGCAGTGGCCAGGGTAGGAGACCTGCGGCTGGAGCCCGACTCACTGCCCTTTGAGCCTCGGTTTCCCCACCTGTACAAAGAGGGGATTGGGTTACATCCTCACCAAGCTCCCTGCCAGGCCCTCACGTGGCACACTGGCTAGGCCCCGGGCGGCCAGCGCAGCGGCCGGCGGGGAGCCCGGGCCTCCCCCCGCCCCCCCCCCCCCCCCCCGGGCCCGAGACGCTCAGCCTGGATCTGCCCATCCCTGAGCCTGTGGTCACGTGGTCACAGCGGCTTGTCCTAAATGTGGTCCCTGTGTTGTCCTTACAAGTTCGGGTCCGCTTCCTCGAGGGTGTGTGCGAGGGACAGGGACGCAGAGGGTGGCTCGGAGCTGGCCGTGAGCAGAATGTGCAGCGTCTGCTTTCTCTGTTCTAGGCAGCCGTTCTCAGCCGGGGCGGCGGGGAGGAGGCTGCCACAAGGATGTTTAAAACATGTGACACCCGACTCTTTAGTCAGGGGCTCTGACCTCTCTTCCCTCAGATTGTCAAAGAAAAAGATGATAACAGCCCGGCTGGCGAGGCTCAGTGGTTGAGCGTTGACCTTTGAACCAGAAGGTCAGGGGTTCGATTCCCGGTCAGGGCACAGGCCCGCGTTGCCGGCTTGATCCCAGTTGGGGGCCTGCGGGAGGCAGCTGATCAATGATTCTCTTTCATCATTGATGTTTCTCTCTCTCTCTCTGATATCAGTAAAAACATGATTTTATTTTTTAAAAAAACCACAATAGCCGTCCGGTGTGAATCAAAATTATACCTTTTTATTTTGTCAGATTGGCAAACATATACTTTTTGGTGTGTCCCAGGGTTTTGGTAATTAGTCCATGTGCCCGGAGGGGAGAGGAAGGCTGTAAACCCTGCTCAGAGGAAAGACACAGAATCGAGACGACCCAGGGGCTTCAGGGGAAGAACTTCCATCCCCTCCCTGAGGAGGGGCCTGTGGAGGGTGAGGGGCTGGCAGACTGCTATTCCCGCCGTCGTGTGTCCCTGAGCAAGTCACGCCACTCCCTGGGCCTCCGTGTCCCCACCTGTAAGGAGGGACGACAGTGACACCCACATGCAGCGTTCTTATTGGGGCGCCTGGTGGATAGTCAGTGCTGGGCTTGGGCCCTTGGCAGGCGCTGCCTTCTCGCCTGGCGCAAGGGGGTGAGGTGACCCCGGAACCTACCAGTCCTGAGCCTGGAGGGTTGAGACAAGCTGTTCACAATAGACTCAGAGGGTTTCTTGGGAAAACAGACCTGCAGGTTAAAGAGCCTTTTGCTTGGACAGCTCTCCGTGGGGGTGGGGAGGGGGTGGGCGTGTCCCCAAGGGGTTGGCCCACAGAGGCGGGGCTGGAGTGGCTCCCCAGGCCTTTCTGTGTCTTCTCTCCCTCCACTCATCCACCCACCCGCCCATCCATCCACCCATCCATGCACCTACCCATCCATCCATCCATCCACCCATCCATCCATCCACTCACCCATCGATCCACCCATCCATCCATCCATCCATCCATCCATCCATCCATCCACCCACCCACCCATTCACCCATCCATCCATCCATCTACCTGTCCATCCATCCATCCATCCATCCATCCACCCACCCACCCATTCACCCATCCATCCATCCATCTACCTGTCCATCCATCCATCCATTCATCTATCCATCCATCCATCCATCCATCCATCCATCCATCCATCCATCCATACCCATCCATCCACCCATCCATCCATCCATCCACCCACCCATCTATCCGTCCATCCATCCATCCATCCACCCATCCATCCACCTACTCATCCATCCATCCATCCATCCATCCATCCATCCATCCACCCATCCATCCATCCATCTACTCATCCATCTATCCATCCACCCATCCACCCACCCACCCACCCACCCATTCCATCCATTCACCTACCCATCCATCATCCACCCACTCATCCATCCATCCATCCACCCATTCATCTACCTACCCATCCATTTACTCACCCATCTATCCATCCACCTACCCACCGACCCATCCATCCATTTACCCATCCACCTACCTATCTATCCATCTATCCACTTACCCACCCATCCATCCACCTATCCATCCATTTACTCACCCATCCATCCATCCACCCATCTATCCCCCTTCCCCCATGATCACTAGGGTAGGCAGAACACACTCAGGGCCTCACCTGCTGTGGTCCTGTCCTCACAGTGCATCGCTGTCCTTGCTGTATGAGAAGCTCAGTGCCCTTTCCTAGAGTCCAGTGTTGGGGTCACGTGTTACAGGTGGCAGGGATGGCCCTGAACACTCAGTGCAGCCGGACCCCAGAGCAGACACCGCCAGGCCCTCCAGGCCCTCTGGGCTGCCAGGATACACATGTCTGGGTCCACTGGTCTGTTAGTGTGTTGGGCTCCTCTCTTCAGAACTCCTCCCCTCAGGTTAACGTCAGATTAGCCGCAGTGAGGAGGCAGTGAGTCGGGCATCATTTGTACTTGGCCTTGTGAAGTTAATAGGATCATTTTCCTGTGGTAGCCGATATGCCACCTTAGTTACGTGCTATTTAGTCTGAAAGTGAGCCTGCATGTCCCCTGGCCACCGTATTTCCTTTGGGCGGGATTGGCCCTGAAACAGGCTCTCTTGGGGCCACACCGGCTGCGTCCTTCACCACAGATGACTTGTCAAGGGACACGTTGACACAGGGACCCTGTCTGAGTGACTGAAGAACGGATCCTGTATTTGTCCATCAGAAAGCTTGATTTATGCCTAAGAGCCAGCAAACAGCTGTCACATCCAAGAGTTACACTCTGATGACCCCAGTAGCACTAGACCAGTGATGGCGAACCTATGACACGCGTGTCAGAGGTGACACGTGAACTCATTTTTTTGGTTGATTTTTCTTTGTTAAATGGCATTTAAATATATAAAATAAATATCAAAAATATAAGTCTTTGTTTTACTATGGTTGCAAATATCAAAAAATTTCTATAATTGACACAGCATTAGAGTTAAGTTAGGGTTTTTCAAAATGCTGACACGCCGAGCTCAAAAGGTTCACCATCACTGCACTAGACTCCTGTCTTTCTCTGTCCCTGTCCCCACATAGGCCCTTTAATGGCCCTTGGGCTCCTGTCCCTCACACACGTCCCGTTTCTGTCCGGGCGGACAGCGCGAGGGTGGGCCTCACCTGCCGTGTCTCCACGCAGAGCGCTGAGAGTTCGCAAGAAGATGTCGGGGGAGAGGATGCCGGTGAAGATGATCGGGGACATCCTGACGGCCCAGCTGCCGCACATGCAGCCCTACATCCGCTTCTGCAGCTGCCAGCTCAATGGGGCGGCCCTCATCCAGCAGAAGACGGACGAGGCCCCCGACTTCAAGGACTTCGTCAAGGTCAGGAGCTGGGCTGGGTGGGGCCCTGCCACTGGGTGTGTCCGGGGCTAATTCAAGGCAAAGTTCTGCTAAAGGAGCTGCTGTCCAGTTGCTGGTGGTGTTTGGATTCAGGTTAAGGTTCCCCATCTCATTCTCAGGCCCCGGAGGGCGGGCAGGGCCCGGGTTTCCTGCTCTGGTTCATCTGGGCGCCTCTGCTCTTTATTGTCTCTGCCCTTCGCCTGGAGGGCAGCCTGCAGCCCCAGCGACCCTGTTCCTGCCCCGCCTGGTGCTTCCTGATGGGCTCTGACCCCAGGCAGTCGGTGGGGGGCATGCGACGTGCCAGGGCCTTTGCTTCGGGGGGAGCAGGGGTCGGGAGACCTGTCTGACCTTGGGGGGATGTAGGGGGGTGCTGCTGGTCCCTGTTGGGCATGTCAGCCTCACCACCTCTCCCAGAGGAAATGAAAGAAGGGGATAAGTAACGTCTGTTAAAGAGGCAGGTTTCGCTGAATAGAGAGCGTGCTGATGACTCGCTGTCTTTGCACCGATGCCCGGGGGCAGGAGTCCCTCTGCCCAGCGTGTGTCTGAGGCCCCTCCCTGCCGGCTCTCCTCGGCCACAGCGTCGCATGTGTTTGTGGGTCCTTCCCTCGGAGTTTCTCTACATTAAAGGCTGCTGTTTGCTGCCAGGGCGTGGGGCGCTGTGAAGTCAGTCCCAGGGGAGAAGTCGGTCTGGGGCTGCAGGCTGTAGAGCAGGGCTGGGCTGCCGGGTGGGCGCCATGGCGGGTCCTCCAGGTACAGGCTGGAGGAGCTCACCCCCATGCCCTTGACCTTCAGGGAGATGCTGACACCGGACCAGGGCCCAGGGACAGAGCTGGTCATCCCTCCTTACCTCCCCCCCCCCCCAGAAGCTCTCCAGCCTCACCCCTGGGGGTGACAGGCCTTTGCTGCTGGAAGAGTGGCGTCTGCCACCGGTGCAGCGCCCACAGTCCCCAGCTGGGCAGTCATGGTTACGCTGATGCCCTGAGAGCCGTCACTGCCCACCCCCCATTCCCCCCTCCGCTCCTCTCCCCCAGCTCCCTGCCCCCCGTGACTGTGGAGAGGATCACTTTGGGGGACAGAAGGACTCTTTCCTCCAGATAAATGGACAGAATTGGCACAAGGGACGGAAGAAAGAGGTGGGGAGTCCGTGGGGGAGACACCCGCAGGCCCCGAAGCCGGAGTCCTGACCCCTGACCCCGGGCGTGGGCAGGTTCCACCGCACAGCCGGCGGCACAGCCCTCGGGGTCCTGGGACTGACGGGGCATTTCTATTCACCTCGCACTGGGGACTGTTCGGGAATTTTTGCAAATATCCAGGAGAAAAGTCCCTCATCTCCTCCCTGAGTGAGGAACCGAGAGCCCCTGGGAGGCACCTGGTGGCTGAGTCACCGCAGGTGCAGGGCCTGGACCCGGGACGGCCAGGCGCGGCCCCCCTCCCCGCACCGCTCAGGTGCATCAGCAGCAGCGCCTTAAGGAAACCTCTCCCCTCAGAGGCTGGCCATGGACCCGCGCTGCAAAGGGATGCCGCTCTCCAGCTTCATCCTGAAGCCCATGCAGCGGGTGACCAGATACCCCCTGATCATCAAGAACGTGAGTGCGCCCCCTTTCCGCGGGCGGTCGGCTCCTCACTCCCGGCGCCAGGGCCACGGCGTCCGGCCGGCGCCCCCCTGTCCGTGGGTGGAATCGGGCACCAACAGGGGTTGGAGCATCTGCGCTGTTTGTCCCGGAGAGAGCAGCTGTTTATCCCGAAAGAGCTAATAATACTCGACCTTCGGCCGAGCCACCAAGTGGCTTTGACCTTGAACGTTGGGAGTGAGAGCTGAGACCTTGATTCTGTCCCTAGTGCAGGTTCGGTGTCACGACCCCCTCCCACCCCAAGTGTAAGTAATGGGGCAGCCCCATCCCCCCGTCTCCCGTCCCCCAAGGGGCCCTGCCAGCAGGGAGTGGCCGCACCGCCATGCCCTCCCCGTGTGGCGCCTCTGCTGTCCTGGCCCTCAGGACAGAGAACATGGGTGCCCCCCCCACTGTGCTCCGGTCGCCCCTGCAGATCCTGGAGAACACGCCTGAGAACCACCCCGACCACAGCCACCTGAGGCTTGCCCTGGAGAAGGCGGAGGAGCTGTGCTCCCAGGTCAACGAGGGGGTGCGGGAGAAGGAGAACTCCGACCGGCTGGAGTGGATCCAGGCCCACGTGCAGTGCGAAGGCCTGTCTGAGGTTCGCTGCCTGGGGGAGTGGGCGTGGGACCGGCCCTGGGCCCGCTGACCCCCGGCCGCCAGCCCGAAGGGGACAGATCATGGACCACCCCCTCTCCAGCCCCCAGCTCTAGCTGCTTCTGATGTGCTGTTGAACCCATCCCCTGAGTGTTTAAATTCCAGTTCCTGTCTTCCCCATTCCCAGCAGCTCTGTTTATTTTCTCTGACTTGCTGGTTTCTTTCTAGTGTCTTATTTCTGGCACAGGTGGCCTTGCTCCTCGTTTATTTCCTAACACATTTTAACACCCATCCTGTGCGTTTCAAACCTGACCATGCCAGTACCCAACGTCATGGATCTCTCTTTGTCTGCTGTCATGCCTGCCCACTCCACACAGGCAGTGTCGTTGTCTGTGCTGTGGTTGTTGTTTGTGGGCTCGGTGTCCCTCAGAGTTTATCTGGGGGACCTTTGCAGTCAGGGAGCTGAAGGGCTTGTACTTCTGGAGAGAGAAGCTGGGTGGAGCATCTCCCTGAGGCCCGAGTGTGGACACATGGGGACTGTGACACTTGCCTGGATCATATTGCTGCCTGGGCATAGCTGTGGCCTCCCTCTTCTTGTCTTCCTGCTGCTGTCAAAAAAGGAGGCCTTAGGTTGTTCCTGCCTCAGTCTTCCTCTGCCCCTTCATAGCCTGCTCACATGAGATGATAGAGCCAGGGGGATGATAGAGAAAGGGGATGAAAGAGCCTGTGTGTGTGTGTGTGTGTGTGTGTGTGTGTGTGTGTGAGAGAGAGAGAGAGAGAGAGAGAGAGAGAGAGAGAGAAAGAGAGAGAGAACGAGATGATAGAGCCAGGGATGATAGAGCAGGGGGGTGAAAGAGCCTGGGTGTGTGTGAGAGATAGCGCACAAGATGATAGAGCTAGGGGGATATAGCATGAGATGATAGAGCCAGGGATGCGAGAGCATGACCAGATAGAGCCAAGGGGTGAGAGAGCCAGGGGTGAGAGAGTCAGGGGGATGAAAGAGCCTGGTGGGGATGATAGAGTCAGGTGGGGGGTGATAGAGCTGCATTTTAGCGCTCAGGCCCATCTCTTACGGTTTGGGAAGTCGCAGGGAGAAAGTTGTACTCAGCACCAGTGAGTTGGATGAGGTTGACTCGCACCAATGCAGTGTTTATTCTGTTTGTCTTTGTGTGAGGCATCACTCGGCCCCCTGAGTTTTGCTCTGCTCAAGGTCTTCAAAGCAGGCCTTTAACAAATTGTTTTAAATTAAATTTATTGGGGTGACATTGGTCAATAAGATTATACAGGTTTCAGGTGTACAATTCTAGGATGCAGCATCTGTGTGTGGCATTGTGTGCCCACCACCGAAGTCAGATCTTCTGTCCCCATATGGTTGACCCCCATTACCCTTCACTCCCCCTCCGTGCCCTTCCCCCTGCAGCCCCCCCCCCCCCCACTGGATTGAGGAGTTTTGTTTGTCTTGTTTGCTCATTTGTTGCTTTAGGGTTTATGTCCCACACACGAGTGAGATCCTATGGTCTCACTTTTCCTGTCTGACTTATTTCGCTCAGCACAATATTCTCTTTTTTTATTCATTTTATTTTTTTATTGATTTCAGAGAGGAAGGGAGAGGTAGAGAGATAGAAACATCAACGATGAGAGAGAATCATTGAACAGCTGCCTCCTGCACGCCCCCCACTGGGATCGAGCCCGCCACCTGTGCCCTGACCGGGATGGAACCATGACCTCCTGGTTCCCAGGTCGATGCTCACTACTGAGCCACACTGGCCGGGCCAGCACGAGGATCCCAAGGTCCTTCGGGCCCCAGATCCGACGCAGCAGGTGCTTTCAGAGGCAGAACCGGCAGCCTCCGCCTGACCCGCCTCCCTCCTGCCTTCTCTGGGCTTTGTCTTCCTTCTCAGCAACTCGTGTTCAACTCGGTGACCAACTGCCTGGGGCCGCGCAAGTTCCTGCACAGCGGGAAGCTGTACAAGGCCAAGAGCAGCAAGGAGCTGTACGGCTTCCTCTTCAACGACTTCCTGCTGCTCACGCAGATCGTGAAGCCGCTGGGCTCCTCGGGCACCGACAAGGTCTTCAGCCCCAAGTCCAACCTGCAGTACAAGATGTACAAAACCGTGAGTCGCACGCGGCGGCGCGGCGGGGGCTGTGGGCGGCCGTTCCCACGGGATCCCCGAGGGGGCCGTGGCTGGAGGAGGAGGGGAGGGGAGGCCAGGGTGAGGGTGACTGCGTGCCCGTCTTCCCGAGCTTCTCTTGTTGACCTTCACAGAAATTGTGTTGTTTTTAAAGATATATATTTTTATTGATTTCAGAGAGGAAGGGAGAGGGAGAGAGAGAGGTAGAAACATCCATGATGAGAGAGAATCATGGACCGGCTGCCTCCTGCACGCCCCCCACTGGGGATGGAGCCTGCAACCCGGGCCGGTGCCCTGACCAGGAATCGAACTGTGACCTCCTGGCTCATAGGTCAACGCTCAGCCACTGAGCCACGCCGGCCGGGCTGAAATTGTGTTTTTTATAAATTGAAGGCAAGACCCTCCCCAGCAAAAAGACCACCGCCCGCTTCATTGCGGTGGGCGGGACCCACCCACAGGGTCTCTGAGCGGTGCCTGTGCTCCCAAGAGGGGCAGTGCTCAGGGCGGTGGATGAACATCCGTTAGCTGCCCAGCGGCTGCTGCGGGCCCCCCAGACCTGACGAAGGCACACCTGGCCTGGCGGGGGTCACGGTCAAGTGTGCAGATGAGGCGGGCGCAGGAGAGGTGCCCACCTTCCCCATATCCCGGGTTCCCCTCCAAACTGCCCCAATATAACTTAACACATCGATGCCCCCACATGCAGCTGATCAGAACAGCCGCCGGGCGGGGTGCCCCTGAGCTACTCATTTAGTCCGCTCCCACGTGCCCGCCGTGCTGTGTCTTATTGTCACAGGACTGTTTTTCTACAGTTGGCCCCGTGGGGTGTTCTGACAGATGAGTTTTCTCTGAATCAGCATTAGCCTTCATTCAGAAAGAGAACAGTGTACACACCTACATCTCCCCTAGCAACAGTGTATGGAAATCTTCGGAGGGATTGCTTGGCGGTAAGGCTGGTGGAGGCTGTTTGCTGCAGGATAGACAGGTTCTCATTCAGAAGGACTTAGCAAGGCCTGCAAGCCCGGCCGGCAGGTCTCCAGGCTGAGCGTCAACCTACGAACCAGGAGGTGACAGTTCGATTCCCAGTCAGGGCACAGGCCCGGGTTGCAGGCTCCATCCCCAATAGGGGGTGTGCAGGAAGCAGCCAGTCAGTGATTCTCTCTCATCATGGATATTTCTCTCTGTCTCCTTTCCTCTCTGAAATCAATAAAATATATTTTTAAAAAATACCTGCAAAATGGGGAGTCCCATATTTATAACCAGAGGCCTGGTGCACGACATTCATGCACTCGGGGTGGGGGTGGGGGTCCCTCAGCCCGGCCTGCGCCCTTTCGCAGTCCAGGAGCCATCGGGGGATGTCTGACAGCTTAGGCCCACTCCTGAGCCGGCTTCTGGCTGAGCGGCGCGCCCCCCCCCCCCCCCCCCCCCCGTGGGAGCACGCTGACCACCAGGGGGCAGCTCCTGCATGGAGCGTCTGTCCCCTGGTGATCAGTGCGCATCATAGCGACCAGTGAATCCACCCCTCGGTCGATTTGCATGTTACCCTGTTATTATATAGGATTTGCTACCTATGAAAGTTGATGTTAACACAGAATCATTATTCTGGTAGCATTTACTAGAACACACACACACACACACACACACACACACACACACACGCACTCGAGTTCACCGGAACTCAGATGCCGTCTGGTTTTGATAATGCCCGTGCATTATTTTTCAGCCCATTTTCCTAAATGAGGTTCTAGTAAAATTACCCACCGACCCGTCTGGGGATGAGCCCATCTTCCACATCTCCCACATCGACCGCGTCTACACCCTCCGAGCAGAGAGCATCAACGAGAGGTAAGAGCCGCCGCCTCCCTGGCGCTGGGCACTGGGTTCTGCTAGGTGCAGCCCATGTGGGGCATTAAATGAGCCGGCAGGCCCACGCTCCCCATCCTGAGCCTCAGCCTCTGGCTGGAGGAGGCGGGCAGGTCCTGTCCTTGCTTCTAGAGCCCCAGGAGGTGGACACGTGGCGGGAATGTTTCCAAATAGAACGAATTGACACTCACCTGCTAGGAGTTCCGGGGCAGGAATCTTCGTCATTTCTTTGAGATGAATGAGCAGCTCAGGCCTCCCAGGCGGCAGGAAGCAAAAGGAAAGCACCTTGGGGGTAACAGGACCCCCACCCACACCCCGCTCCTGTGGACAGACATTCTGGACCCCGGAGCTGTGGGCACTTTGCTCCAGTGTCCGCCTGGAGCCAAAGGAAACAGATCGGCGTCTGGGAGGAATGGATACAGGCCAGAGCATTCCAGGGAGCGTGTGCCACGTGGAAACGGGCCGGTTCCGTGCAGGGAGCGTGTGCCACACGGAATGGGCCGGTTCCGTGCAGGGAGCATGTGCCACGTGGAAACAGGCCGGTTCCGTGCAGGGAGCGTGAGCCACATGGAAACGGGCCGGTTCCATGCAGGGAGTGTGAGCCATGTGGAAATGGGCCGGTTCCGTGTAGGGAGCATGTGTGCCACGTGGAAATGGGCCGGTTCTGTGCAGGGAGTGTGTGCCACGTGGAAATGGGCCGGTTCTGTGCAGGGAGCATGTGTGCCATGTGGAAACGGGCCGGTTCCATGTAGGGAGTGTGAGCCCCGTGGAAACGGGCTGGTTCTGTGCAGGGAGCGTGTGTGCCACGTGGAAACGGGCCGGTTCCGTGCAGGGAGTGTGTGTGCCACGTGGAAACGGGCCGGTTCCGTGCAGGGAGTGTGTGTGCCACGTGGAAACGGGCCGGTTCCGTGCAGGGAGTGTGTGTGCCACATGGAAACGGGCCAGTTCCATGCAGGGAGCGTGAGCCACATGGAAACAGGCTGGTTCCGTGCAGGGAGCGTGAGCCACATGGAAACAGGCCGGTTCTGTGCAGGGAGCATGTGTGCCACCAGGAAACGGGCCGGTTCTGTGCAGGGAGCGTGTGCTAACGTGGAAATGAGCCGGTTCTGTGCAGGGAGTGTGTGAGCCACATGGAAACGGGCCAGTTCTGTGCAGATGGGCCTGATAGATGAAGTCTTGCCCACGGTGTCCGTCCCTTCCCTTCATGGGACGCGGTCCCTCATCCCTGACGGTTAGGGAGCCAGAGCCTGGCCGGTCGAGCTGGCCGAGCGGGCAGGTGTGTGCTGCTCCCGGAAGGCAGGGGCGCAGCTGTGGGCCCGTCACCCAGGGAGCACCCAGGACACCGGTTTCCTCCACGGGCGCCATGAGGTCTTGGGAACATCCCTACACGCGCCCCTCGTGCCTTCCTGCCCACGGTGGGGTCACTATGAGCATCGCGTGGTAAACGAACTTGCTCCCCGAGCCTGTGTTTCTGGGCCGAGTGCAGCCAAGCCGGGAGCTGTGTTCCGACGGCCGGAGCCTCCCGGTCCTCCCACCTCCCGTCTCTCCTCCCAGGACGGCCTGGGTGCAGAAGATCAAAGCGGCCTCCGAGCTCTACATAGAGACGGAGAAGAAGAAGCGGGAGAAGGCGTACCTGGGTGAGGCGCTGCTGCCCGCGGGCCCTGGGGGGCGGGGGGCCCTTAGAGCGAGGGTGCGCCTGGGGGTGCGGGGGGCCCTTAGAGCGGAGGGTGTGCCTGCGGGGGGTGGGAGTGGGGGCGGGGGCCGGGCCCTGAGAAGGTGGAGGTGGGGGAGGAGGGGAGTGGGGTGCAGGATGGGGAGCGGCAGACGCGGGGAGCCAGACACAGAGTTGAAGGCGAGGAGGAGGGTCCCTGAAGGGCAGGTGCCTGAAGCGGGAGGCGGGAGGGCGGAGAGGGGTCCGCGGCTGATGAAGCGTCTGGGCTGCTTTTCCGCGTCGCAGTCCGTTCACAGAGGGCGACGGGGATCGGGAGGCTGATGGTGAACGTGGTGGAGGGCATCGAGCTGAAGCCCTGCCGGTCCCACGGTAAGGCCCGGGCGCCCGCACCCCACACCTGGCCCCGTCAGATGCGGTTTCCCTCCCCCCACTTTTCCCTCCGGAATGGTTTCCGGCACTTGCTCAGGACCTGTTCTGTTCCTTGACTCCCTCCCTCCCTGCCCTCGGGAGGCCGCAAAGGCCACAGTCTCGGGCCAGAGCGATGGGGGGCGGCCCCGCGCCAGTCACGCACCGCGATGGGGTCCTAGTTTAAGTGGTGCCGGTGCGGGAGCTGCTGCCGGTTCTCCAGCCTCTTGCCACTTGTTAAGCATGTAGTGAGGGAATAGACATGGCTGCAGAGGGCAGGGCTGCCCACGTGACATGACCCGCCCAGCACCCCGAGAGCCTGCCCAGCACCCCGAGAGCCTGCCCAGCACCCTGAGAGCCCATCTGGGGGGAGTCAGCAGGCCTGTTCGCTCCAGGGAAGAGCAACCCATACTGCGAGGTGACCATGGGCTCCCAGTGCCACATCACCAAGACCATGCAGGACACCCTGAACCCCAAGTGGAACTCCACCTGCCAGTTCTTCATCCGGGACCTGGAGCAGGAGGTGCTCTGCATCACCGTGTTCGAGAGGGACCAGTTCTCCCCGGACGGTGAGTCCCGGCAGCCAGGCCTGGTGGGCCCGGGGCTCCCCCGGGAGGCGCGGCCGGAGCCGGGCAGGGCTCAGCTCCTCTGCGGGTGCTCGGAGCAGACACAGTGCCTGGGCCTCGGGGTCCCGCCCCCAACAAGCACCTGGTGCTCCCCCAGAGCAGGTAGCTCCAGAGGCCGCACCCCGAGCCTCAGCCAAAGCCCCTGTGATCGGCCACACTGGCGCTGAGCGGGAGGCGCGTCCGCGTGTCCTCTGGTGGCGTTGCCGCTGGTCAGGGCGGCCTGTGCTGCTCCCCCCCCCCCCACCCGGTTCCGGGTCGGCTGAGCCCGGAAAGAGCGGGTGTGGCCGGCAGTGACCGGGGCGAGGCCCACCTGCCCTTCCGGTTGAAGTGTCTCACGGAGGGTGCGTTGCAGCCAGGACTGGCGAGGGCACCTCCATCTGGGCCTTCGGGGCGCCCTGCTGCTCCCACTCTGACGTGGGAAGGTCGGAGGCCACGCTGGGTTCCTTCCTGAACAGAAGTAGCAAGACACAGTGACGCCCTACTGGGTGCGTGTTGAACCTCCTGGCATTGTATCTCTTTTAAACATTTTATACTTAAAAAATATATCTATTATTGATTTCAGAGAGAGAGGGAGGGAGAGAGAAAAACATCAGTGATGAGAGAGAATCATCAATTGTCTGGCTGCCTCCTGCATGCCCCACATCGGGGATCAAGCCCGCAACCCAGGCCTGTGCCCTGACCAGGAATCAAAGTGAACTGTGACCTCCTGGTTCAAAGGTCGATGCTCAACCACTGAGCCACGCTGGCTGGACCGTCCTGGTGTTTTTACATCAGAGATTTCCCCGTGAATTGCATGGGTGGGGGCGGGGGGCGGGGGGGCGGGGGGGATGGGGCATCAGCCCGTGTCTGTCCACCAGGCAAGCTTCCTGGTTTCCATGGGAGCCTTGTCCTAGGAGACCACAGCCAGTAGCTGTCAAATGCCGGGGGGAAGGAGCTGCGGGTCCGAGGCCTGTAGCACCATCGTGTGTCCCATAGCACCTGCCAGGTTTAAATGGCTCATACCCGTCCTATTCTCGTGCGGACACTCAGTGTCTGATGGGTAGAGCGCGCCCTGTGCCAGCCCTGGGGGAGCGACCGCCCAGCTTCGACCCAGACATGCTCCACGTCCACGCAGGTGGGGCGGCTCCCGTGACCCCTGCGTGTGCGGGGCCTCCCGGGCAGCTGCAGCCCGAGGGAGGCCCGGGGTGGGGGCGGCGTCTGCATCTCAGTCCTTCCGGACGCTCCTCCAAGCCCACCCCTCCTCCTCCTCTGCTTCCTGTTCTGTGGGCCACCGAGCCATGGGCCACCGAGCTGTGGGCCACCGAGCCGTGGGCCACCGAGCCGTGGGCTCCCGCACGCCAACCTCGCTCCCTTCTCGCAGGAGGAGAGCACGGTCCGTGGGAGCCCCCACACGCCAGGTCCGCCCCTGGACGAGGAGGAGCCCCTCCCTGAGCAGCCCTTTCGCTCTCCTTTCAGATTTCCTGGGCCGGACGGAGATCCGCGTGGCCGACATCAAGAGGGACCAGGGCTCCAAGGGCCCGGTGACCAAGTGTCTCCTGCTGCACGAAGTGCCCACGGGGGAGATTGTGGTCCGCCTGGACCTCCAGCTCTTCGACGAGCCCTAGGAGCGGCCAGGCTGCGCCGGGTCCAGCCAGCAGCCGACGCCACCGGTCGGTGCTGCTCGCCTAAGGCCAGCGTGCGGGGCGGCCACAGGCCACGGGCCGCGGAGAAAGGCCCTTAGTGACATAAGAGTAATTCTCGACAATCCTCTCCCCCAAACAACCTCCCGTTTTATGGACCAAAACTCTGTTTCCCTCTGTCCTCACTGCAGGCCTCAGCGCGGCGTGGAGGGGCCTGGGAACCCCGCTGCCTGCTGGCTGGGGCGCCTGTGCCGGGTCGCGGCAGGCCGGCTACCGTGGAGTCACCGGCAGTGTCTGCAGTTTTGGGGAACTCACGTCCCCGCCTGTCTCTCCCTCTGCCAGCCC
This sequence comes from Myotis pilosus, assembly GCA_036010255.1. NCBI lineage: Eukaryota > Metazoa > Chordata > Mammalia > Chiroptera > Vespertilionidae > Myotis > Myotis pilosus. The sequence continues at coordinate 2,097,648 of JASKON010000002.1, forward strand.
GGGACCCTGGTTGTTTAGAAAAAGTTACGATGCCCCGGCCACCTTCTAGAACCTCATTCCCCTCTGCGGTCCTGGCTCCGGCTGGGGAGCGGGGAGAAGGCACCTGCCATCATCCCAGCAGGCGGTGGGAGCCTCCGGGCCCCTCCAGGTCTTGTACGGATCGTCGGCGAACATGCCCCCTGGCCGCGCTCGGTGATTCGGTCCTGACTCCCCCCAGGCGTGGGAGACGTGGAGGAAGCTCGTTACCTGCGGCCACGTCCTGGGGCTGTGTGGCCGCAGTAGAGAGGCTGCCTGCGCCCGGGGCGTCCTGGTCGCTGGCCCACGTGGCGGCTCTCGGCTGGGGGTCCGGAACGTTTCATCGCAGTCGCAGCCGGTGGACAGCTCCGAGCTGTGCCTGCTCGAAACCCGGGCCCTGACTGCCCAGGGGGCTGCAGGAGCTGAAGTCTCCCCAAGAGGCGCCCCCGGCCTGGAGAGAAGAGGGAGAGCCCGGAGGGGTGGGAAGCTGTGAAGGGTGCGTCCTGGGTGGGGTCAGACCCTGGGATTACTCAGCCCATGGGGTGGGGGGGGGAAGGGGGAAGCCTGGCCCGCCCTCCCAACCCGCAGCCGGCCTCTCGCGACCGCACCCCGTGCTCCCTGCCAGGCAGGACGCACATCCACGGGGCAGGCTGGTGGGTGGGAGTTCTGTGATTCCCCTTAAATGCCAGGCGCGGGGCTGGTTGGTGAGATAACAACTTGATTTGCTCAGGACGCGTGCGGGTCCTGTTTCGTCCACAGGTTGCTGGTCTCAGATCCCGGTTCGTTTCGGACACGAGATGCTCTCTTGGTCCCGGAGTAGCTCCCGTGCCGGGCGGGGTCTCGGGCGTTGGTTAGGGCTGTGGCGCTGTCCCGGGGGTGGCGGCGACTCTGGTCGGGATCCGATGTGTCACCATCGTCCGAGAGCCCTGCGTAGCGCACGCGATTTTTAAAGTGAATGTGTGTGTGTGTGTGAGTGTGTGTGTGTGTGTGTGTGTGTGTGAGAGTGTGTGAGTGTGTGTGGTGGAAGGGCACCATGTTTACATTTCATACTTTAAGAAACAACCCATTTGATTATTTATTGGTTGCAGATAGTGTAGACTTTTGTATCAGGAGCAACAGACGGACGCGTTTTTTAAACGAGCAGATGTTCCCTGTGGTTGGGAACGTTCCCCTGGATCGCAGTCTGGGCGGGTTTCCCACGGCACATGCCACGTCACAGCGGAGAACGCGGAGCCCCGAGGTTTCTGTCCGGTGAGGCTGTGAGGAGCGGCTTTGAGTTAAACCCAACAGACGTGGAGCTCACGCTCTCCTGTGTGGAGAGCCAGGCAGCCGCCCGGTGCGACTGGGGGACGTGTTGCGAGGGTAGGAGAGTCTCAATGGCTGTGGGCGGGTGGACGGGGTGGACGGGGCCGCCGTGCCCACTGCCCGGCTGTCCTTCCTCTTCTCACTGGCGGTCTCTGCGTGTCCGCGTCGGGCATCACTCCCGCGTTGTGCGATGTGTGTGCGACGACAAATGTCCTGTCGCCCGTTAGGTCCGCGAGGCCGCCCGCCCGCAGAGTCCGGGGCGGGAGTTAATGTGGCAGGAGAAGCGACATGTGAGCCCGGTTTCCCAGGCGACTGTCCTGGGCATCCCCTGCTGGCCTCCGGGGGGCAGACCTGGGACAGGGTTGGGGCTCAGTGCTGGGGTCTGTGCTGTGACCCATCCCGATCGTCCTTGTCCTGCAGGGTGAGTGTGGCTGCCCGCAGGGCCCGTGTCGAGGGGAGAGGCACGTAGGGGTGCGTGGAGCCCCCGACTCTGCCCTGTTTCTTCCCGTCTGCCTTTTGAGTGAGGTTGCACAGACGCCATGTGTCCCTCACCCATAGGCACCTGCGCCCTGGCTCCCTGCTCCTCTCCCCCCCGCCCCCCTCCCCCCGCCTCTGCCTCTCCCCCCCCCGCCCCCCGCCCTGCCTCTGCCTCCCCCCCCCCCTTCCCACTTCCCTCGCTCTTGCCCTGGGGCCGGCTTCCTGCCTGACTCTTGGCAGCACGTGGCACGTCCTGCACAGGGAGGGCAGGGAGGCAGCTGAGCGCCACGGAGCAGCGCGGGAACAGGGCAGTGTTTCCTCTTTGCATGCGAAGCGCCTGGCTTCCTCTGGTTTCGCTGAAGTTCGTGTTGGTTTATGTCAGGGGTGGTAAGCGGACCCCCTACAGGTGTCTCATCTTCATGACCTGGTACCCAGGTGCCCTCGGAGGGCGTGAGGTCGGAGGATGCGGCTGGAGCCACTGGGGAGGGACGATTGAGGTCGCCATCCACCCGGGCAGGTCGCCATCTGTCTGCCCAGGAGCTGGCAGGCGAGCACAGAGCCCTGCCCCCTGGGACCAGAGGGCTGAGCAGTGGGCATGCGCAGGTGCTGGTGTCAGTTGGGTGTGGAGACTGTGGGCATGTTTTGGAGCTGCCAACGGCGTGAGGAGGGAAGACCTCTCTCTACTCCAAACCGTTTCTTCTGGTTGGTTGGGCCTTTTTTTTTCTCTCTCTTAATATTTTTTTATTGATTTCAGAGAGGAAGGGAGAGGGAGAAAAATAGAAACATCCATGATGAGAGAGAATCATTGACCAGCTGCCTCCTGCACCCAACTGGGGATCAAGCCCTCAACCCGGGCATGTGCCCTGACTGGAAATTGAACCCGGGACCCTTCAGTCCGTAGGCTGATGCTCTATCCACTGAGCCAAACTGGCTAGGGCTGGTTGGGCCTTTTTGATTTTTAAGAAAATTTGGATGGGTAGCTATTTTAGGAATTCCCATTGGAAACAGCAAGTAAGTGTTTAGGTTTTTCCTTCCTTTCTATCCTTTCCTATTTTATTTATTTTATTTTATGATTTTCTGCTCCTTCTCTTTGGGGTTGGAATGAGCTTTGAAAGGGACAGCTGTGCACAGAGGTGGCAGGGTCGTCAGACTCGGTAGGGGGTCTGCCCACTTCTCCGCGGCCTCCGCCCAGAATGAGGCCCAGAGCACAGACGAGCCGGGTGACCTTGGGCAGCGTCAGCTGGGGTCCCCGGTCCCTGAGAGGAACTCGGTCCAGCAGCCCCTCCTCCCTGTGCCCCCGGGAGCTGAAATGTCTGCGGCTTCTCACTCAGCTGCCCCAGCTCCACCCCAGCGTGTTGTGTGGCGCCCTCCCTGGTGTGTAAGTAGAGGAACGTTCTAGGCCGGCCGGCGTGACCCAGGGGTTGAGCGTCGACCTATGAACCAGGAGGTCACGGTTGGATTCCTGGTCAGGGCACATGCCGGGGTTGCGGGCTTAATCCCCAGTGTAGGGTGTGCAGGAGGCAGCCGATCCATGATTCTCTCTCATCATTGATGTTTCCACCTCTCTCTTCCTCTCTGAGATCAATAAAAATATTTTTTTTAAAAATTAAATAGAGGGAAGTTCTAGAACACCCGCTTCCGCCCCCTGCACCCTGCCAGGCCCAGGCCCACCCAGGTGCAGAGCCTGATCTCCCAGGAGCCAGAACCTGTCCCTGGTAGTCACGGCAACATCCCACCGGAGGCAGGGGGCACCGAGCCGCCCCGTCTTGGGAGCGTTGAGCCCCGATGCCAACATGTGGACAGTCTCTGCTCTGGGTTCCATCTCTCAGCTCCTGCTTGGTCCCTTCGCAGTCATCAGGGCATCCCCATCCCGGCCAGGCCCGCCCGGGGCGGGAGGTGGGGAGCCGGCCTGTGGCCCTGGCAGCCTCATGTGCTCTAACTTTAAGTCACTGAAGTGGCACCCCCTCCCCTCCAGAGGATTGTTCCCGTGAGTGCAGGCCCACCAGCCCCACCTCCGCGTCTCCCCTCCGCCGCGGGGACCAGCAACACTCACCGGGACGATTGCCGACCCCGGGGTGGCCGTGTGTCCGGGGCGTCTGCCCCGCGGTCCGCCGGGTGCGTGGGAGGTTTGTGCGGAGGTTCCGCTGGGCTCCCCCACCAGCCCGCGCTCCTGGCGGCGGGAACTCGCAGCGGTCAGGGCCACCAGCCACCCGCACACGAGTGGCCACGCGCAGCCTGGGAACCGGCCGTCCCTCTGGCTTCCTGAGCACCAGCCAGGAGCCAGGGTTTCTTCACGTGGCGGCAGAAATGCCGACTTTCCTCCTAGGAGCCCTGGTTTTGTACTTTTATCATCAAAAAGCCAACATTCCTGTGCGGCTGTTTCCACAGCTGAGTCCCTCTGCGTCTCCTCTGCTGCCCGACCCCTCGCGTCCTCCCCTTTCGGTGTCTAAACAAAACGGGGCGCAGGGCCAAGGGGGTGACCCAGGAACCAGAGAAAGGGCGAGGGGCCCGCCCCGCCCTTCTACCCGCTGCCGCCGCTGGGGGGCGGTCTCCCTCCGGAAGCCTGTGGGTCCTGCAGGCGGATCCAGGGCTCGGCCCCTGTGAATCCAGGACCCGCTCGCTGTGGGTCTGAGGCCGATGGAGCCGAGGGCAGGCAGTTAGGGCTTCACCCCGCCCTCCGGGGTGCCCAGGCCATGGGGGCCTTTCCCTGCTGCTGGGGCCGGGGCTGTGCGTGTCCTTAGCCTCCACGTCTCTGCTCTGATTGGCTGAGAGCCCCGAGGGCAGGTGAGGGGTCTCGGGTTCAGTTGGTGTTGTCCACGGCAGGGCTGGCCTCTGGCTGGGGCGGCTCTGCTCCCAGGCAGGACCCCCACTGTGCACTGCGTGACTGGCCGTCTCTGTCGGAGGCTTGGACGTGCAGGACTGTTGGGGGGATGCAGACACCCCTGTGCATGTGCGTGCGTGTGTTATGTGTGTGCGTGCATGTGCATGCATGTGCGTATATATGCATATGCATGTGTGCATGTGTGTTATGTGTGTGTGCGCGTGCACGGGCCACGGGGAAGGAATGGGTGATGGTCTTGAGCAGGGAAGCAGGTTGGTCTGACCCTCCCATTGTCATGCTCAGACTCTGTGGGCCGAGCACAACATGAAAATGCGAGGCTCCTGTTGACAATTATTAAGAATTTTGAGGCGGCGACAGCAGGGGATTAAACTGAGTGTCGGCCCCTCTAAGCACAGGTCCCGTGACTGCAGGCCGCACGCCCGGCCACACCGCTTTCAGCTGGTCCTCGGCGGGGCCTCCTAGCGGCTCCGGGCAGGTGTGCGTCTCGGGGCAGGTGTGCAGAGCTGGCAGATGACAGTGCTCATGGCCTGCTGTGTCAGGGGGACCAGACCCCCCGCCCCCCATAGGCAGATGGGCCCGGGGCCCGAGAGGGAGCCCCCTGCTGCGGGGCTCCGGGCCAGGTGCACCCCGAGGCACCGAGAGGCCTCTGAGCTTTGACCAGGAGACCCGCCGATTTGAAAGAAAACCCTTCCTTTCGGTCTTCAGTCATCGCCTGGGCTTCTCTCCCTTTCCTGGTGGGACAGAGCGGCTCCCCAGCCTCGTCTGCGAGGTGCCTGACCCTCGGCGACGGTTGGGGGGTGCTCAGGGCTCCCCAGGTCTGGGCGCTGCTCCTCCATCGCAGCTCCGGGGAGAGAGGCCAGGCATGGAGCCCGCTCCCCGCCCTGCGGGGCCGGATGGACCACGGGTGTCGGGGGCACCTGCTTCTGAGCGGCAGGGACGCCCCCGCTGGGCTCTCCCACAGGCCCCACCTCTGGCCTTTGAGGAGGGTGATGTCGGGAGGGAGGGCAGAGCCCCCGGGCGGGGAGCCCCCCGTTCTGGAGCCACAGCTCCCGGGGGGGGGGGGCGTGGATCAGAGTTGGCCCTGCTGCCCCAGCTTGCTGCTCCTGCTGGGCCGGACGCTCCAGAGCCACAGCCACAGCCACAGCCACAGCCACAGCCACGGCCACAGCTGTGCCAGCCCCACTCGCCCTCTGCACACGGGTCTCGTTCTACACACGCAGCAATAACCCCTCTCCGTGTCTCCCTCCGTTCTGTCCGGGACGATGAAGTCCATTAAGGGAAAAGGCGACAGGAAGGCCAGACAGAAACGGCCCGTCCATCTCCTGGTCGGCGTCCCTTTGAACAACGTAGCCAAGTCGAGCGTTGTTTCCACCTAATGCGTCTTCCCGGCGAGCGTGGACGTGTCTCTTGGGGCGTCTGACGAGTGTTCGTTCCGGAGGGAACGTTTCCGTGAATGTTTATCAGGCAACACCCTAAACCTCCGCAGCTAAGGACTGGCTGTCAGAGTCAGGCACTCCAGCGGCTCTTCGGTCGTGATGTTTATTTGCACACGTGCATTTGACACATACATTGCCAAGAGCCCACGTGTCTTGGGACTCTGAAGCCAGCCTCAGGGCGGGTCCTCTGGCGCCTGGCCAGCCGTGGGCTGTCCCTCGCTGCCCTCCCCCAGCCCTGCGTGGGCAGGGGAGCTGGCATTCACGTGGTTCGGGTGTGGTTCGGACCCACATGCACAGGGGGGCAGCATTTGTGTAAACATGTGTGTGCACGTGAGAAACCTGTGGCAGAACCGCTGTGTGTGTGATCGTCGGGCCTTGCTCTGGTCCCTGCGTGCTGTGTGGTCTGCAGCTGAGAAGGTGCGGAGGCCCCTGCAGGGCGTGAGGAAGCTGCTCTGTCAGGGTGCCTCCTGCTCCCTGCCGTGTGCCTGTAGACTGTCCGTGGCTACATGTGTGTGTGATGTGCAGGAGGCTGCGGCACATGTCGCAGAAGCTAACGGAGTCCGTATCAAAGATATTTAACCTGTTATCGTCATGTGTGCTTTTCCACAGAGATATTTTTCTGTATGTATATGAGAGTATTTTAGGTATCTAACGTAAGTGTATAAACTAGAGGAAAATGTTAAACCTATCCCGGGAGTAGAAAATGCTCGATCAGATCACGTGGCTAATCTGACTTCGGCCGCTCCCTCCTGGAGGAGCGGTGCCTCTGTTGGCGTCTGCATGAGGGGTTCCTGGCGTCTTCCCACCTCCCCTGCTGCACGGCCTGGGGGGCGGGGAGGGTGAAGCTTGGGTTTTTGGTGAAGCTGCTCCCGGCATCACAGAGCAGCCCCTGGTGCCCATGCCCCTGACAGAGACCTCGGGGAAGAGCCTCCTCCCCTCCCTGCCAGGAAAGGGTCGGAAGTGCAGGCTGCCTGGGGCACAGACCTCGTCTACGTGGCCTTCAGGAGTGTCCCCCCATCTTGGTGCAATGCCCCAAGAAACTCAACTTCTAAACCCCTGACATGCATTTGGGAGTCATTTCGGGTGGTGGCCACCCAGGGGCCAAGCCTCACCCAGCAGGTGGGAGAGGATGCTGCGGTGAAGCTAGCGGCCTGGGGAGGCGGGGGTGGAGCTAGAGGTGAAGCAGCCGGGCCTGGGTGGCGGGGCCGGTGCATGTGGATGGGTCACTGTGGAAAGTGGAGGGCCCGTGGCTTGACGCCCGGGGAGTGTGAGTTTTAGGTTTTCAACGTTCCTTTCCACAAGCCACATGCGACTACCAGAGCAGGTCGCTCTTCCGTGGCCTGAAAGGGGCTGATGCTGGAGTCCTGGCGGCTTCCTGGACTCGAGGGGGTGGGGGCCGCGATTTCCAGAAGCTTCCTGGAATCTGTTTCACTCACTTCACCTGCAGATGCCCGGAGGAGCTGCCCTGTGGATGCAGCGGACTTGATCCCCGAAGGCGGAGCCGTTGAGAGCTTGTGCGCGTCCCCGTGTCCCGTCTGTGGCCGCCACCAGGGTACTGAGCTCGGGGCCCTCCGCCCGGAGCAGGTCCAGGCCCTTCCTTAGCCCCCCGCCCTCCTGGCCAGGCAGCAACTTTGTTCCAGAAAGTCCGGGGACCAGCCATGCCAGCGGAAGTGGGCTCCACCCCGTTAGGAAAAGACAGCCGCCATCCTGACCGAGTCCTGTGTTTCCAGTGATGGATGGTCCCAGGGCCGCTGGCCACGTGCCCGCCCAGCCCTGCCGGGTGCACAGAGCCCGGGGAGGGGATGTCCTGCTGACTGTGATCTACGTCTAGTTTTCCCGGACGGGACTCTGTCGTCTGAGCGGGAAGGGCACTGGAGTCCTAAAAGCCACAGGCTCTGCGGTAAACGTGGAACGATGTATTTGTCTCAAGTTGGACGGGGCGGCCCAAGCGTTAGGCCTCTGTTTTGCGGTTTAAAAGGAGATGCGGTTCGTTTTGCTGTCTGTGTCTCTTTGGCACCTTACGATGTGCGAACTGTAAGTCTCACCGACTCCGATGCCGGTGACTGTGTTGTTGTTTTCCTTCGTTAAGCCAGTGGTGACCCCGACGTGCGCGATTCCTGTGTGTCTGCGAGAAGGAGCGGTCCCCTCCCGTGCCCGTGCCCGGCCGCTGGCCTGTGCTCTGAGTCACACAGCCCCCGAATAAAGCCAGAAAAGCCAGCTGTGGTGGTGGGCTCTTTGGGTTCTTTCTGTCCCACCTCCTTTCCGAGCCGGCAGATAAGGCTGTGGTTGTGGAAGGAAAACGATGTAAAAATAACCTTAAAACACCAACCAACCCCCCTCTCAACGGTCCCTGGCCCCCTTCAGACAAACCTGAGCACGAAGCAGACACGAGTCCCGGCCCCATGTGCTTCTGAAACCTGAGGGGTCCGTGTGTGCAGCAGCAGCAGAAATGGGGGGGTGGGATGGAAGCGGATGGTCCCACAGACACTCAGGGCGCCTGGCTGCCCACCAGGAGGCTGTCCATTCAAACAACCTCAAACCTTCACTGCTAACCCCTCGGGCCGACAGCAAACCCGCCCGGGAGCCGCCACCTCAGTTCCCACGGTAAGTGTAGCACTTGCTCTGCCCTGGTGTCACGGTAATTCTTCCTGTTTCATCACGGATTTATCTAAACACGACCTGGCCTTCAGTCCTCTGTTTGGCTTGGACAGTCGTCGGTGGCTAGAGCACATTTTAAAAACTGACTCCCCAACCTCGTGACTTGGACTCTAAACCAGCGGCCCCATTTGTGAAAAGATAAACATCAGATGCCCTTTTCTTGGTGGTTATTTGAAGTTTTAAAAAATAAATTAAATGTCATTAAAAACAGAGAAACTGTGGCCCGCTTTCTCCGAGACTGACAAGGTCCCCGTCCCAACTCGCTGGGATGAGGAGTCGCTGGTATAAAACCGTGAATAATGCCTATTTAAGTGCCAACATAGTCAAGGCACTATTTTATTCTAGAACATTCATTATCTTTCCTCTAATTACAGAAGTCATACTTGTTAATGCAGAAAATTCAGCAAGCACCGGAAAACACAAAGAAAACAAAACCACTTAATAGAGAGATTCTCCCACTCGGAAATAAACGTTCCATTCTGTGCCACCTTTCCTGGAATTCTTCTGTGTGTGTGTGCCTGTGCCTGTGCGTGTGTGCTTGTGTGTGTGCCTGTGTGTGCTTGTGTGTGTGTGCCTGTGTGTACTTGTGTGTGTGTGCCTGTGCGTGTGTGTACCCGTGCTTGTGTGTGTGCCTGTGCGTGTGTGTGTGTGCCTGTGCCTGTGCGTGTGTGTACCTGTGCTTGTGTGTGTGCCTGTGCGTGTGTGTGTGCCTGTGCCTGTGCCTGTGTGTACCTGTGCTTGTGTGCGTGTGTGTGTGCCTGTGCGTGTGTGTGTGTGCCTGTGCGTGTGTGCTTGTGTGTGCGCATTCCAGTATTATTTAATTGCTAATATGCACCAAGCTCTCCTCATGTGCAGGCACAGTTCAATAACATAATTTACATAAATCATCCCGCGTATATTTCGAATGCTTTAAATCAGATTTCTTTATGCACACACACACACATATTGAGATATATGTAGATATATATAATAGATATATATGTTGAAAAATATATATTTTTATTGATTTCAGAGAGGGAGAGGGAGAGAAACATCGATGATGAGAGAGGATCATGGATCAGCTGCCTCCTGCACGCCCGGCACTGGGGATCAAGCCTGCAACCCGGGCCTGTGCCCTGACTGGGAACTGAACTGTGACCTCCTGGTTTGTAGGCTGATGCTCAACCACTGAGCCACGCCGGCCAGACAAAATATTTATAAATGTAAGGACTGCATCGTATCCCACTGTCTGAATGCATCCTAGTTTCCCTGATTTATCTAAACAGTTCTGAATGGGTGCATGTTTAAGTTGCTTCAAAGTGTCGCCTTGGTGGAAAGGGCTGTGAAGAATGTCCTAGAGTCTAGACCACAGATCTCGGGCTCATCGCCAATGGCCACGGGGGCGCTGTGTGGAGATTTGCTCGTTTCCCCCACTTCCATGGGCTGGAGCACCCGGAGGCCCCTGTGATTCTGAAGGATTTGGGCGGTAAGAGGCTCCCCCGCAGATGACTGTGTCCCCCCCCCCCGCCCCCCCTCCCCTGCCTGGGGTCACCGTGGACTGGAGGCTGCGGGTTTGCGGGATTTGCTGTGAGGCGGGGAGTGCAGCGTGGGCCGCCCAACAGCAGGCGAGCTGGGCGCACGCAGGTGCGTGTGGGAGCCGGGATGTTGGTCGGTAACGGGCTCAGCTGCCAGGACTTAGAGGCTGAGGCCCCGGGGCTCCCACGAGAGGTTCCCTCCTCCCTCCTGTCAGCAGCCCGGTCTGTGGCAGGGCCGGCGGGTGGCTCTGCCCTTGGACTCACCTGGCCTTTCCCGTGGAGGAGGCTGCAGCTCCCACCGTCTCCCCTGCGTCCAGCCCGCGGGCCGGGCCGGGGGCCGCCAGGAGGCACGTTCCAGGCCAGTCCAGGAGGCCAGGCATCCGCTCCCCCGCTCTCCGCTCCCCTCCCCTCCTCTCCACCGGCCGGACTCCGCTCTCCATCAGGTACCGCCAGGAGGCTGGGCATGGGGTCTATCGCTGGGGGGCCCCATCTCACTGAGCGGGGTGGTGGGGAGCTGAATTGGGGCCAAGCAGCACGGGGGTGGGGGGGGAGCTCCGGGCTCCTGGGAAAGTACCCAGAGGCCCCGACGCCGTGCCTGCCTCAGGTGTCCCCTTAGGAGACTGTGTAGCTGGTTTGCAAGGAGGAAGCCAGGGTTTCGGCCAAGGTGACAGCAAGGAGGCAATGTGATGCCAGGTGGGGGGCACGCTGGTCCCTGCTGGGGCCGGGTTGGGCCCAGGGGCCTGCAGAGCTCTGAGCTGCAGAGGCGGCCCTGCCCACCAGGGGGCTCTGGGGGCCACCAGGAGGGGCTGCGGGCGGCTGGCTGGGTGAGCGGGTGGGTTGGGAGCATTTGGGGCACCTGGAAGAGGCCAGGGAATCAGCTAAGACTGGCTTTGTCTGGTGGCTCCAGTGCCGGCAGCCGAGGTGCCAGGTGTGGTGGGGGGCAGGGTGGCACCAGCAGGAAGAGGGGAACGAAAGGCCGGCTGGCCCACCAGCGGGGTGATCACGGGGTCCTGCGCCACCCCAGGCCCCCCATCTTCCTCGGCTACAGAGGGGCCGGTGGCTGCCGGGAGGCGCGGGTGAGAGGCCGAGGCTGCGGAGCACCCCGAGGGGCGTCCCGCGGGCTCAGGGCACTTTGCGGGACAGGCTCCCCTGGAGGCCGAGGGGCCGGGAGTCCTGAGCAAGCCCTCGGCGGCGAGACGTTCAGGCGAGACTGGGTGCGCTCCGTCCGGTGACGATGCCGCGCCAGGCGTTCAGGCCATCAATTCCAGGCTCAGGTGCCCAGAGGGTGAGGGGCCATTGAGCGGGTAACGGGTATTTACGAACGTCTTGGCGCGTGAGGCCTGCACGAGCCTCTGGAAGTGGGCGTTGTGCTTCCATGACCCGTGGGGACCCCGGCTCCCGTTGGGGAGCTTCGCCGTCGGAAGCAGCTTGCATGGCCGGAGTCACCGGCTTCAACCCCACCTGTGTCCGATGGGGAGCAGAGCAGCCGGCCCGTGTCCTGGGACTCACTGGGCGGTAAGCCACCGCCCTGACCTACAGAACTTTCTGGACATGGGAACTTGTGGCCTGCTGGCGAGAGGAACCCACGTTTGTGGAGTGGATTTTGTAGGGGCTCTTCCTCCCACCAGGTTCCTCTCCAGGGGTCACACCTCCGCTGTGAGCGCAGGGCATGGCCACCCCTGGGCCGAGGACAGGCTGTCTCTGAGCACAGGGGCTCGCCCTGCTCCTTTTGCTGGTCATAAATCCTGTGGCACAAGAAGTGTACTTGCTGCCGGTCTGACAAAAAGGTACAATGTTGACTCATGCACACCGGCAGCTATGGTGTGTTGGCCGTTTCATTTTTAAATCTGAGTCTAAGGGAAGAGGCCAGTGCCCCTGACTAGTCAGGCAGTGCTGTCCTAAGAGCTCCCCTTTACACGAAGACACCGCAGGGCAGGATCGCAGACAAACCACTCTGGGCTCAGAGTTGAAAGGCACAGGACGGGCAGCGCGTCAGGTGACGGGACAGGCACCAGGCTCCTGTGAGTCAGTTGGTTGAGCGTCGCCCCCGTACACCAAGAGGTTGCCGGTTTAATTCCTGGTCAGGGCACATGCCCGGTTGTAGGTTTGCTCCTGTCAGGGTGCATGCAGGAGGCAATCGATGGATGTTTCTCCAATAAAAGCAGCCCTAGCCAGTTTTGCTCAGTGGCTGGTTCATTGGCCCAAGGACTGAAGTGTCACTGGTTCGATTCTGGTCAAGGGCACGTACCTCATTGCAGCTCAATGTCTGGACTTGGTCGGGGTGCGTGCAGGAGGCAACCAATCGCTGTGTCTCCCTCACATTGATGTTTCTCTCTCTCCCCCTCCCTTCTTCTCTCAATGGAAAAAATATCCACGGGTGAAGTTTAACAAAAAAATCACTACACACACACACACACACAATCATAAATATACAAAAGTCCTGATGCACGAAACACGTGCAAGAGTAGGCCTTCCTTCCCCCGGCTGCTGGCACCGGCTTCCCTCCGGCACCCAGGACCCTGGCTTCCTGTACAGCCCTGGCTTCGTCCAGAAGGATGTCCAGTCTAATGAGCATATTACGCTTTTATTATTATAGCTATGTATACAGACACACACACACACACACACACACACACACAAGAATAAGTGGCTGAGCACCACCCAGCACTTCAGGAGGCCCAACCCCCTAGGCCAGTGATGGGGTGGATCCTGGGAGGCAGCAGAGAGGGGTGGCTACCCGTGTCTGGCCGAGAACCACTTTCAGGGCCCTTGTTTGAGATGGACACTAAAAGCGGAAACTCCAAGACCACCAGCAGCCTGGTCCGTGGGCACCCACCCCCCAGGCTCAGCCCCGCCCTGGTGAGTGAGGCCAGGGGACAGGTGTCAGGGGGCCGGGCATGAAATGAGGCTCAGCAAGGGTAACTATTTCTCCCAATGGACACGAGCTTCCTTAGAGTCCTAATAATCTACACACTCCAGGTTCTCTAGCCAAAGGGCCTTTAGTCTTCACACGAGGAGATACTGCAAGGACAATCCTATATCATAAAAGGCTAATATGCAAAATTCCCCCTTGGGCGTTCAATCGGGAGTCTGATAGCTCGCTAATGTGTGCTGACCACCAGGGGGCGGTGTGGAACATGGCAGGCGACCAGCGGCAGTGCTAGGTGCTGAGGGAGGGAGGGAAGGAGGCGGGGAGGCTGGGAGGTGGGGAACCTGATTGGCCCTGATCTGCCGCCAGGCCTGGGACCCCACCGTGCACAAGTTTGTGCACCGGGCCCCTCGTATAAAAGTAAGGCTCCCGTGTTTCCGCGTGAAGAACAGGGAACAGCATGTTCTGTTCAGGAAGCATTTTATTGTTGCTCCAAGCTTTACAGTTCGCCGACAGAAGCCTCAGCGCGTTCAGAACACCTCCCGCATGGCTTTGCTCAGCTTCTGGATCTTGGTTTTGGCAGACATGTCAACATACCGCTCTCCGATGCGCACAATCATCCCGCCCATGATTGACGGGTCAGTCTAGGAGGAAACAGGTTGGACACATGAAAACACACGGACCTCGCGCCAAGCAAAAGGGGAGACACAAAGCGCTTCCGAGGCTGCGTGCTGCCCGCATGGACAGAGCACACCCAGAAAGAGGCGTCCGCTGGGAGCGGACCTGCAGCCCTTAGACGGGAAACCCCAGGCCCACGACAGGCACATCAGCACGAGCAGACCTGACGTCTCACTGTCCCGAGTGACAGCCCGAGGAAACCCCACGTAATAAACCTACCTTAACTTTCAACTGCAACACTTGGCCTTTGGCCAGGAAGCTGTTCAGGACCGTCTTTAATTCAGAGAGCGTGGCTTCATCTAAAGCCTGAAAAGAACATAACCCTCTTATACAAAGAAACAAAACGGACACTTCCCAGCGTCAGGAAAAATACCCATCGGCCTGGGAGGCCCCATCGCCCAGGACTGGGAGGCCCCATCCCCCAGGACTGGGAGGCCCCATCGCCTCAGGACTGGGAGGCCCCATCGCCCAGGACTGGGAGGCCCCATCGCCCCAGGAGGCCAGCAGTCATTATTTCCACAACACGTGTGCGAGAACTGAGGCTCACAGTGGCTAAGAAACTGCGCCCCACACTCTTTGTTGCCCAGGGAGTGAGGACCAGCGCCAACACTGGAAATCAGTCTATTTCTAAAGCCGATGCCCTTAGTCACTAATGGAAGTGTATGTTTTTTTTAAACAGTAGAGCAACCTGCCCCGGGCCTGGCCATGGGACAGTGTGGCCCTCGAGCCGGTAAGTGTCTCTGAAACTGGCCCGGCCAGGCTGGAGCTCGTCCTGCTGCGCCAAGGTTGCGGGGTCCTTCGTGGTCAGGGCACTTACAGGAACCAGCCACTGACGGCGTGAGTAAGGGGAACCACAAATCGATGTCTCTCCCTCTGTCTCTCAAATCAATTAATAAACGAAGTGAGATGTCCCTGACACCGCTCTCTGGAGACGCAGAGCGCCGTACGGACTAGGAACGGCCGCCAGGAGGCAGGCGCTGAGACTCCGGGCACACCTGCTGCTCTCCGGGGCGAAGTCCCACAGACGGTGTCCCACACTGAAGCGCAGCAGGAACGGACAGACTCGGGATAAGAAAATGAACTCTGGGGAGGGGGTATCCGAAGGAGTATGGGCTGTGGAGAGGGTCTGAGTTCAAATCCGGGCTTCACCGCTTGTGACCAGAACACACAACTCAACTTCCCTGGGCTGGTTTCCTCGCCTGTGACACAGAGATAATCACTTCTGCTTTGCACGGCCGTGGACAGTAAATTACAAAGGTGCCCGGCACATGGAAGGGTTCAGTAAATGGCGCCTATCACAGCCCACGCCATCAAGTCAGTGAGAGCCAAGGGCCTGTGCACCCCACACTCTCCCCTTCACCCCCAAAGGCTGGAAACCCGAGTCTCAGTAAACTAACAGAGTCACACCTGCGTCGGAGCACAAAGCGCTGTCCCTCACACCCTCAGCCCCGTCTCCAGCCTCAGGAACAGCCCCGGTCAGGGAGGCGTGAAGGTGCGTGAGGCCCCTGGAGCGCAGGCTCCCGGGAGCGGGGGGGAACAGAGCAAACCTCCCGTGACAGGTCACCTCTCCCCAGGTCTCGATTTTAACCACTTTTTCTTTTTTGTTCTGCAAACGTGATGCACGAAATGCCAAGGCGAACGCAGCGGCCACAGCCCTCACTCACCGATGCAGTGGTCACCGTGCACGGGACTTCCCCCCGGTGCACGCTCATCATGGTGGAAAAGGCAGCGATGACTGCGGGCGTGCTGGTCAGGCGGCCGTTCTCAGCGAGCAAATCTGGGGAAATGATGGTATTTCAGTAACTGGACACTCACTTAAAACGGTCATTCGTGGGTATTAGTCACCCCCAAAGCGTCATTTGTGGCCTTAAAATATTATATTTAGCCCTGGCTGGGTTGGCTCAGTGGATAGAGTGTTGGCCTTCGGACTGAAAGGTCCCGGGTTCTATTCTGGTCAAGGGCACATGCCTGGTTGCAGGCTCGATCCCCAGTAGGGCGTGTGCAGGAGGCAGCCGATCCATGATTCTCTCTCATCTGTGATATTTCTATCTCTTTCTCTCTGCCTCTCCCTTCCTCTCTGAAATCAATATATTTTTAAAAAATATTATATTTAATGCTCTTTAAGAATGCGAATGGAGGAGATTGTTTCTCAATGTTAGTTTATTTTCTTAAAAGAGACTGCGCCAACATGCATTTAAATTAGTAAGGGGCGTGTGTCTTATCCAGATTTGAAACAGATATCCTAGTCTTATCTGTTTAATCCCTTCAGCTCTCTCACCCAGCCCCCTCCCCTCTGACAGCTGTCAGCCTGTTCTGCCTCCATGAGTCTGTTTATAGTTTGTTTATTTTGTTCATTAGATTCCACATATAAGATCATATGGCACTTGTCTTTCTCCGACTGGCTCAGTGCACTTAGCATAATGCTCTCCAGGTCCCTCCGTGCTGTTGCAAAGGGTAGGATCTCCTTGTTTATAGCCGAGTAGGATTCCGTGTGTAAATGCACCACGGCATTTTAGTCATTTGTCTGCACTTGGCTTGGCTACTGTACGTCGCACGGCTGTGACAGGCGTGCAGATGTTCTCTCACACTCGTGTTTCCGGCTCTTCAGACGCAGTGCCGGGAGGGGGCCTGCCGAGTCACAGGCAGTTGCACCTTTAATTTTTTGAGGACCTTCCATGCTGCTTTCCAGGGGCTGCACCCGCTGCCTTCCCACCAGCAGTCACGAGGTCCCCTTCTCCCCACATCCTCGCCAGCACGTGTGTGACTGATGAAGCCACTCTGACAGGTGTGAGGTGATGTCCCCGAGTTGTAACTTAGTGATGCTGGGCATCTTTCCACGTGTATTTGCCATCTGTATGTTCCCTTTGGAGAAGTGTCCATTCAGGTCCTTTGCCCATTTTGTAAATGGGATTGCTTTTGTGGTGTTGAGTTGCTTTAGTTCTTTATAAATTTTGGATATTAACCCATCAGATGTGTCACTGGCGAACACGTTCTCCTATTCAGTGGGCTGTCTTTTAATTTTGTTGGCGTCTTTGCTGTGCAAAAACTTTTTAGATTGATGCAGTCCCACCTTTTATTTCCCTTGTCCCCAAAAAATACATCGGAAAAAATATTATTACGAGAAATGTCTGAGACTTTACGTTTTCTTCTAAGATTTTTATGGCTTTGAGTCTAACATTTAAGTCTTTAACTGATTTTGAGTTTATTCTTGTGCATGGTTTAAGATGGTCTAGTGTCATTTTTTCTGCATGTATCTGTCCAGTTTTCCCAACACCATTCATTCAGTAGATTATCTTTGCCCCACTGTGTGTTCTTGTCTCCTCTGTCAAATATTAATTGACCATAAAGGCATGGGTTTATTTCTGGGCTCTCTATTCTGTTCCATTGATCTGAGTGTCTGTTTTTATGCCAGTACCAGGCTGTTTTGATTATTCAGGGTCTTTTGTGGTTCCATACAGATTTTTGTGACATCTACCATTGGTATCTCAATAGGAATTGTGTTGAATCCATACATTGCTTTGGCTAGTATGGACATTTTACTGATATTCTTTCTATTCATGAGCACGGTATATGATCTACTTGTATCATCTTCAATTTCTTCGGTGTCTTATAATTTTCTAAGTATAGGTGTTTTACATCCTTGGTTAAAGTTATTTCTAGTTTTTGTTTTTTTTTTAATGTGACTGTAAATGGGGTTGTTTTCTTAGTTTGCCTTTCTGATAGTTCATTATTGGTGTATAAAAATGCAAATGACTTCTGGATATTTTATATTCTGCTCCTTTACTAAATTACTTTATCAGTTCTAGTAGTTTTTTGGTGGGATTTTTAGGGTTCTCTCTCTCTATAGTATCATGTCATCTACAAATGTTTTTCCTTTTAGTTTCCAATTGGATGCCTTTCTCTTGTCGGATTGCCGTGGCCAGGCCTCCCCGTGCTATGCTGGGTAAGAGGTGAAAGCAGACACCCACCTTCTTCCTGCTTTTAAGGGCAATGCTTTTAGCTTTTGCCTGCTGAGTATGATGTTGGCTGTAGGGGTGTCAGGGCCTTTGTGACATTGCGGTGTGTCCCCTCTATTCCCACGTGGCTGAGTTTTAATCATAACTGGGTGCTGGATGTTTATCCTTCCATTGGTTCATGTGCTGCATCACATTAACTAATTTGCATATTCTGTCCTAGCCTGCATCCCTGGAATAAATCCCACTTGGCCATGGCGTATGATCTTTTAAATGTATCGCTGGAGATCTGATTTGCTAATATTTTGTTGAGGATTTTAGCACCTGTGTTCATCAGGGATATTAGCCTATAATTTTTTTCTCTGTAGTGTCTTTATCTGGTTTTGGAATTAGGACAATGCTGGCCTCGTAAAATGAGCTTGGGAGTCTTCACTCCTCTTGGATTTTTTGGAATAGAAAGGAGAGGTGTTAGCTCTTGTTTGAATGTTAGTTCTTCTTTGAATATTCTGATCACAGCTTGCATCTGATTTTCAAATGTAGGTCACAGAATTTAACGTTCGGCTACAAATCCTAAAATTAACACTGTGTATCTTAAAAAATGGTGGCACAAATACACATTCTTTGGAACTTGTATTCTGAGTTGACCTGGGGTTTGAAAAGCAACCTGACGGACCGAAGGATGCAAATTTCCCCAAGGACAGAGGACAGCCAGGCTACAGACCATCCTGATGGTGCGAATCCCACTGGTGGCCGTGGGCTGAGACACTGAGATTAGACACTCACATCTTAGCATCGTGAGCCAGGGCCCCTCAAACCTGAGTCCGCAGACGGTTCACTGGGGAGAGGAAAGGACAGGCTGGGGGAGGACTGACTCTCTGTCAAGGGCAGTGACGCCCGTGCGCCTGCCCCTGGACGGCCTTCCCAGCAGCGAGTCTGCAGGGACTCGGGGGAGAGCCAGTACTTACTGATCAGGTTGGCCGTGAGGGGAGAGAGCTTCTCCTTGGCCGTCAGCTCGTTCAGGCTTTTCACTTTAACCGAACGCTTCGTAAAGGGATTCAAAATGGAGGCAGCCATTTTGGGTTCCTTCAGGAGTTGCTAAAAGTGCCAAAAAAGAATTTCTTAAGTTCTTTAGAGCATAAACGATCCTAGCTGCCACACACACACTTCTTATGGATCATGTATTTCATGAATTAAATTGGCACTCTCAGAGCACAAAGAACAGTTACAATCAAATAATTTTCTGCCTTTAAGCATACACCACACCATGATTTCACATAAGGATACACTATTTCTTGAAAAAATGTAGACATTTCTAAGTTTCTGAAAATTAACTTTTGCTTATTGACAGAGACTATAAAAAAGTATGCACCCCAACGTATTTGATATGGGTCCTACCCTAGTTTTTCACATACTGAGAGGATGCTGGCAATGCCAGCACTCAGGTGCGGGCCTAAACGGTGCCCTTTGGAGGGGCCTCTCTGGCTCAGGTGACCCTCTGTGCTCCCACTCGGAGCTCGAGAACCAGCCCAGCCGGGGTGTGTGTGTGGTGCTTCAGAACAGCCTTCCACCCCCCGTCCGGGAGGGACAGCAGGCAGAACACAGGAGTGCAGGCACCTGAGACCCCTGTGTCTCCCCTCTGTGAACCCACACACGTCTGGATCCAGTGACCGACGCCGCTTCCATCTGCCACCCCCCTGCCGCCCTCAGTGACTGCGTTAGCAGCTTCTCCCTGGCGCCCGCCCGGGGCCTGTCTCTGATCCGCCGCCATCTAATGAGGAACTGCAATGTGTGGCCCCAAACCAACATTTTCCCGAACTGCTGGATCACATCCACGAAGAGATTCTGGAATCTGGGTTGCCCAATGGACAGTTAGTGATGCCTGTAGCGTCACACTTTTCTCTCACTCTCACAGTCTGAAGGCAAGGGGCTCCTTTCTAAGTCTCCGCCGACTTCCGGTTTTAGTCAAACCCCAGCCCACAACCCAGGTCCTTCTCTAAAGGAAAACACAGAGTGGGAATGTAGTCAGTAACGGCAGGGACGCACTCACCGCTATTCGTGACAGCTCCTTTTCTACTTGATCCAGTTTATTCTGTTTAGATGCAGCAGAGTACAGAGCAGTGGCATAGCGGCCTTCCACACCGTACACCTGGACAGGTGGCTTTAAAAAAAGGTGGGGAGGGGACAAAAAGGAAAATCAGTTAATATTCTACTGTCAATAGCAGAGTTAAATAGCTGTATTTTAAAAAGACATCTTTTGTGGCATACAAGTTAACTATGTTGTCAGAGAGCTATCCGAATGGCAATTCTCACATTAGAAGTCTTCCCCCGGCCGGTCGACCTTTGACCCTCCAGCTCCTCCCCGCAGAGCGAGGGCCTTAGGAAAGACGGTGTCCAACCCCTTCAGCCTAACCACCTAGACCAGGGGTGGGCAAACTTTTTGACTCGAGGGCCACAATGGGTTCTTAAACTGGACCGGAGGGCCGGAACAAAAGCATGGATGGAGTGTTTGTGTGAACTAATATAAATTCAAAGTAAACATCATTACATAAAAGGGTACGGTCTTTTTTTTTTTCTTTTTTTTTAGTTTTATTCATTTCAAACGGGCTGGATCCGGCCTGCGGGCCGTAGCTTGCCCACGGCTGACCTAGAATCAAGTCCATGAGTCTTGAGACGGGCTGGCTTCCTTTGAATGCAATGCTATTCAGTTTCAGGTATGGGAGGTTTTTAACATTGATGGGAGGCAGTTTTGAACATGTGAGAGCCATGGAAACAGGCGTCTGCGAAGCATGTACAAGCACGCTTCGCGCATGTCACAGGAAGACTGTCTCTTACGAGCTTCCTCACCGGTGGAGCCCTTTAGCCATTGACTATGTGCCTGCGGCCTGACGTGATTCTCACAATACAGTTCAGGCTTCCTCCACACCGGCCCTCGGTGTACAACTACCCCCGCCCCCGCCCCCCGTACCCGCCTGGCCCCCCAGTGGAGCTGTGTGGCCCCGGAGAAAAGCTCAGGCTCTGAGTGAGCCTGGCCCCAGGCCCAAGCGGAGTGACACAGGACAAGTCCTCCCGGAGTCTCCATTTCCCCTCGTGAAGCGGGAAGGCCAGCCGCTCCCCATCTCTGTCCGGGGTTCAGGGACTCTCCCGTTTAAAGGTTATGGACACTATTCGTTCCCTAGCCCCGCGCACACGGCTCGGTTTGAGACGACAACGGTGCACCAGTCCAGGCCCTGGCGGTGCTGCTGCTGGACACCGGTCTCCGCTCTGCCAGGACGGGGAAGCCGACCTACCCGCACCAGCTTGGCGAACGGCCTGGCCACAGACGTGCTGAAGCATCGCACCTGTGAAACAAAGGAAAGCAGGTCACACTCGGGTCTCGAGGTCATTTTACAGTAAACAGGACGTGGACACGGTGGTTTCTCCTGTGTCATCACAGGCCCAGGGAGGGCGGGCTGCTCTCGGTCAGGAGCGAGCGGCCAGCTGCGTGGGAAGCTGAGGCCGGCACTCCAGAACAGAGAGAGAACGGAATACAGAGCAACAAGGAAACTGGTGCTTCAGAAAGAAAGGGAAGACGTTCAGCATTTATAGAACCACCGCGAGCGGGATTCTACTGCAAAGCGGCGGTTCCGGCACCACTGGCAAGAGGTGCACCTTCCGAGAAGCCAAGTGCCTTCTGGGAACGAGGCTCAGCCTGGGGAGGGGCCGGTCCGGTGCGGGAACAGGCCCGGTTCTGCGACGGCAGCTCATCCCCTCCGGGAGGGGCGGCCACCTGCCGGGGCGCGGGCCGCCTTCACGCCGCAGCCCCAGCTCCGCAGTGTTCACACCAAACCGGCGGCGAGGATGAAAAGGCGCCGCGGCTCTTGCGGGAAAGTTCCCTGAGGGTCAGAGGTCAGGCCAGGGAGAGCCTCGCGCGGGTGAAGCAGAAGGGCCCGGGCTTCCCCTCCCGTGACTCCGTGGGTTCGGATCTCAGCTCTCCCCCGAGCGGGACGGGCCATTTAAACGCTGCTGCCTCACTTTCCTTACAAGAAGGTGGGCTGGCCGAACCGGTGTGGCCCAGTGGATAGAGCGTCGGCCTGCGAACTCAAGGGTCCCAGGTTCGATTCCGGTCAAGGGCATGGACCTGGGTTGCGGGCACATCCCCAGTGGGGGGTGTGCAGGAGGCTGCTGATCGATCTCTCTCATCGATGTTTCTAACTCTCTGTCCCTCTCCCTCTTCTCTGTAAAAAATCAATATATATATATAGAAGGTGGCTGCGCTTTACAGTCCTTCCTTAGCGTCACCATGACCCTCGCGGTCAGATCGCGGCGCCCAAGGAGGTGGACGATCGGGGGCGGGCAGTGTCCTTAGCTCGCAACCCGGGGAAGGCGGGCGCCCAGCTCCTGGGGCCTCCAGCCTGCAGCTCCCCGGAGCCGCTCGGAGGCCGCCGAGGTCAGGCCCGCGCCCGGGGTGCGGGTGCGCGGCCGCCCGAGCCGCCTCGCGTCGCCCCCACTCCCAGCTGTGGCCTCGCGCTGTGGCTCCAGGGGTCCGGCGCGGCCACCCCCGGGGGCATCCTCCCGCCGGCTCTCAGGGCCTCCACCCTCTCACCTGCCGGGCGAGCCCGGACGCTGCAGGCGAGGCCATCTTCTCCCCGGCGCTGGAGGTCAAACCCGGGCTGGGAGGGAGGTGCGAGGGCGCATGCGTGCGTCAGCGTAGCCGCTCGGCCCGCTGGGAAATGTAGGCGTAGGTCGTCAGGCCGCATGCGCTGGGCGCCCCCTCGGGCTGGGAGTTGTAGTCCTTAGGGGCGGGAGGGAAACGCAGGACTGGGGACGGAGCTGGTGGGCTGAGAGCACCTGAAATGAAGTCCTTGCCTAACCAGGCGGCCCTGGCAGGTCTGATCACAGGGAAGCTTACTGTAGAATGGACGCAGGGCCCAAGCTTCACATTTGCCACCTGGATAAATACGGTGGCATTTGTTCTACGTCACGTCCATCACTGGCATCGTTAGCATCTGTATCCCTTCTTCCAACCTCCCCAAGCGTTCCAAGCCAGCTCCTCACGCTGTATTTAAAAACGACAACAAACAAACAAACAAACAAACAAACAAACAAACAAAACACCTACAGCTCCAGAAGCAGACACTACGTGCCTGTACCTGGGACATGACTGCCCCTTCATCAGTCCTCCCCCCCCACACACACCCATCTCACCTGAGTACAGCGACGATCTGTGGGTTTGTGAGGCTGAGCTAGAGTCCTGATTCTGGGTAGTGTGATAATCCGAGAACCAGACCCAAGATGGGAGACCTGGGGTTTGAGCAGGTGCGGCACTGAAACGGAGGGCCCAACACTAGCTTCGTGAAAACAACCCGTGTCCCACCTGCTCCCCCTCAGTGGCGCTTGCTCTAACGGTCTCTTCTGTGCAGAATAGAGTTGGCCCACAGAGTGCAGGGTTGGAATTACCTGGCTGTAACAATGGGGGCCTGCGGTCCATTGAAATGTGTGTGTTTTTCCTGCTTAGATCTATTATATGAACACAGATTTATTCACTAACTCATCCTTTTAGAGTGCAGTTTACTCATTATTTAAAAACACACAACACTTGTAAAAATGCAAAGAGAAGGAATGTAATGGCCCTTTTCCCCACCCCCCAGAGGCAGCTGTTGTCAGGATTTGGGTGTGTTGTCTCCCAGTATTTTCCAGGCAGTAGCTTGAGCTGCCAGGCTTGAATCCCAGTCCCTTTGGTGACTTTGGCCCAATTATATAACTTCTCTGTGCTTCAGTTTTCTCATCTATAAAATGGGTGTTACAAGCAATAGCACCCACCTTACAGATTGTTAGGAAGAATAAGGAGGTTAATATATATGTATTTAGAACAATTGCTTGACACAGTGGCACTCAATAATGCTAGTTCTTTATTCTGTGTTTGTTTTTTATTATATATACAGACTCATAATTTGCATATAATTTAGTATCTTGACTTTTTCCTTGATCCATGAGAAAAAAGGATACTAAAATTATATATAGTTTGTGAATGCATGCTTACAATATCAAAATATTTCCAAGTTATATAATTTTCATAAATATTGAGGCAAGAGTGACGATAGGGAATATATAAATGGAGTCACTTTAACCAAGCTGCTAAAATTGCTAACGTGATGAAGTTAAGGCCCGAGGAAGGATCCTGTTCTTGTTCTAATTGGCCTGGGAACTTGAATTGTTTTGAACTTTCCCGTCTTGTGTCAATGCCTCAATATGCATCTGGACACACACCAGACCTCCAGACAACCCCCCAATGAACCCCTAACAGACGCTCACACACTCACCTGGCACCTGTTCTCCAGACCATCGGATGTTACCAGCCCTCCTGGTGCCCATCTTCTGGGCCAGCTGGCATCCATCATCCTGACTGCCTGACCCCTGACTCCTAGGCGCCCTGGACCAGCCTGGGGCTAGGGATGCAGGACTGACAATTCTCAATAACAGGCCTTTTATTCTGTGAATAGTTAACGTTTTCCTCTCCTTTGGAACACTTCTGGGTCTTTGCCTAACTGTATTTTGAGGCTGCAAACTTCAAGACCCTTGAATAAATCCCTATCATTTATTTCTAGCAAAGCCTCCAGACTCTTTTTGAGTTTGTTTGACAACATCATTTTAATTCAATAATTTTTTTAAATATAATTCAGATAGTTTCCCTGTTTTTGGTTTTCTTTTTGGCCATTTTAAACAATACAGCATCTCCTGAGCATCTTTAGACACAAGTCCCCTCCCCCCCCCCCCCACACACACACCTTTTTACTTAGGATAACTTCCAAATAGATTTCCTAAACCCACACAACTTGGCGACAGGGTGTGAGCATTTTAAAAATCTGTCATCCACTCTGCTTTTAAAAGTTTTAACAATATTATGCTTTCACGAACAGTGCATACGCGTGTTGTTTCAGCCCCTACTGCAAACTATCTTTCAGGGGCTGGTTTCAAATGAGCCCAACAGAAAGTATAGTCAGCACGTTTTATTGAGCAACTATTATGTGTAGGCAGCTGTTGTAGGCTGCAGGCCCAGCAGGGTGCAGGACAAACTGCTTCTCAAGGACATAGGGCTTACCTTCTATGTGACACCAGTTCACAGATCCGGGTTTCCAAGTGTGTGGATGCTAATGGATGCAGCACAAATGAAATGTTCCAGGGCCAGATACACCTGGAACACTCTAGCCCAGCGGCTCTCAACCTGTGGGTCACGACCCCTTTGGGGGTCGAACATCCCTTTCACAGGGGTCGCCTAAGACCATCCCAAAACACATATATAATTACATATTGTTTTGGTGATTAATCACTATGCTTTAATGATGTTCAATTTGTAACCATGAAATTGGGGGTCACCCCAACATGAGGAACTGTATTAAAGGCCACGGCAGTAGGAAGGTTGAGAACCACTACTCTAGACTCTATGGCATCGATGATAAATAAGGAAACTGTGATGGTGCAGAAACTTCCTTCCTTTAATCTGACCTTTCCTCTTTCTTTCCTTTTGACTCAAACTGGCCTTGTCCAGCTTGGAGCACCCTGACTCACCACCTCCCCCTCCCTCGCCCGGCCCCTCCCTGAATCATTAAGCCCTCAGGACACTGAGGCCTCGGGCTGTTGGAGTTGGAGGGCTTATTAGGTGGTTGCACACATACGGCTTCATTTTTATTCCGAGTCTCAGGACACCCCGTTTTTTAGAGGTGAAACTTCTCAGCTCACCTGGGCCTCAGGACGGATTTCTGGGCAGGGATTTCGATGCCAGCGACCGCTGCTTACCTCTGGGTGATCCAGACAATAGAGGAACATGGAAGACGCCTGATGCCCCTGCAGCCAGACCCCTTTCCCACCGGCTCTGGGCCGTGGGCACCTGTGGAACCCCCACTGCAGGCACAGCCCCACAGGGACCGGCTGGGGCCCCGCGCAGCCCCTTCCCCCTGTACAAACCTACGTTGTTTGAACATTAGTTGTTCTAACAGCCCAGGCCATGGAGTCCAAGGGACTTGCCCGAGGCCACAGGCCAGGGTGGCAGCAGCAGCAAAACCCGGAGTCAGAGCTGGACTTTTATCTTTATGCTGACTTTTGATTTAAAACAAAGATTTCTCGCTGTTTTATTTCTCTGTCTTGTTTTCTCATGCCACATGTGTGTGTCATGAACCCTCAATTTAAAACATTGTTTTAAAAAATGTTTTAAGAAATCTGGGGGAAGGTGAATGTGCACAATGTGCACTGCACTCACTTTAAAACCGCGAAAAATCGGAAACAAATGTCTGCGTAAGAAGATGGTTTTTAAAATCGTGCGGCCATTACAGTGAGATTGGCCACATATATGCAAGGACATAGGAAGCTATTTCATGACACTGAAGAAAGAACTACAAACTACCTCCTGTATTTTCCCCCAACGAGCCTGCATCCCCACCACAATCAGGAGAAGAAGAAGGCCGCCCCGGGGCTGCCGCGTCACTGCTGGGCCCGTGGGGGCCACACCCTGGTCCTGATGGCTCAGCTCCCGGCAGCCGGGCACCTGCTCAGGCGGACGCGTTCCACGGCCTCCACGTCTCCTGCCACGGCTCCTCCAAGGCTGACATCAATGTGCGCGCCCCCGCCCGGAGGACACGTCCTTTTTCTCTGTCTACTTTTTTAAAAATTGATTTTAGAGCGAGAGGAAGGATTTTAGAGAGAGAGAGAGAGAGAGAGAGAGAGAGAGAGAGAGAGAGAGAAACATCGATATGAGAGAGTGGGACATCAATCCGCTGCCTCCTGCACCCATTCTTGAAATCTGTGGGGCCCCCTGTTAGGGATGGAGCCCTTAACCCGGGCATGTGTCCTGACCTGGGGTTGAATCAGCAGCTTTTGGGTGCAGGGGCCGATGCCCAACTGATGGAGGCACCCCGGCCAGGGCTCTTTTTTTAAATAATTAAACTTCCTGGGGACGACGCTGGTCAATAACATCATATACGTTTCGGGTGTGCAACGTGATGATCTGACACCTAAGCACTCGATTGTGTGCTCCACCCCCGGAGTCTAGCCTCCTGTGGCCATGGACTGACCCCCTCACTTTCTCCATTCTCCTCCACCCCGTCCCTCTGGCAACCACCACAGTGTTGTCTGCATCTGTAATCTTGTTTCTTTTGTTCACTGCTTTCTGTTTTACATCCCACGTGAGTGAAGTCAGAGGGTCTTGTCTCTCTCTCTCTGGCTTACTTCACGTGGCATGACGTTCTCAAGTACTTCATCGTTTTCATGGCTGAGCGGTGCTCCGTTGTATATACGCGCTGCGTCTTCTCTATCCAGTCATCCGTCCATCAGAGGACGTTCAGGTTGTCTCTATGCCTTGGCGATTGTGAACTACGCTGCGACGAACGCGGATATATATTTACAAATAAGTGTTTTCAAACTGTGCCGTAGAGAGGGTTGCTGGGCCAGAGGGTAGCTCCTTTGTTAATTTTCCGAGGAGCCTCCCTCGGGCGTCCACAGCGGCTGCACCCGCTACGCTCCCGCCAGCAGCGCACGGCTCCCTCCTCCCCGGCCTCCTGCCCCTTGCAGGTCACACCCACAGGCGGCCTCAGTGTGAGGCTCCCCGAATCTGACTGCCCCAGGACCTGGGGAACGTTGTGTTATTCATCACCCGCTGATCTCGGAGGGAGTGCTGCCTCCGCTCCTGTCCTTCCCCCTCCGACCCCCCAGGAGCGAGCAGAGCCACTTCCCGGCCTGGCCACAGGCTGGCGGCCCCGATGGAACCTCCACATGGAGTTTATGTTTCCATTTAACCTTCAGAACAGGGAAACGGCCTGGTCAGCGTTCCACACAGGACTCTGTGCCTCTCCATGCTTCAGGGGCTTGGGGCAGTCCTGCCAGTCAGCAGAGACTTCTGAGCTGGGACCGATGGAGCTCTGAACAGGAAAAAGTGTTGCCCGGCCGGCGTGGCTCAGTGGTTGAGCGCTGACCTTTGAACCAGGAGGTCACGGTTCAATTCCCGATCAGGGCGCCTGCCCGGGTTGCGGGCTTGGTCCCCCCGTAGAGGGCGTGCAGGAGGCAGCCGATCGATGATTCTCATCATTGATGTTTCTCTCTCTCTCTCCCTCCCTCTCCCTGAAATAATGAAAACATATTTTTAAAAGAAGGAAAAGTGTGAAAGAAAATGGGCCATGGGGCCCCAGAAGCTGTGACCGTCGGCTTTAAACGGTTTATCCTTAGGACCTGGCCCGTCTGTCACAGAGGAAGAGAGCACGGAAGACACACGAACGGCTCGGTGTGCCTTGAGTCCCTGGAGAAAGCTGTGTTAGGAGGTCTGCGGCCTTGATGGCCAGGGTCCGGCGGTGACGGAGGGAGGACCTGGCACTGTGGGCAGAGGTCACCCACCTGGGCACTGGCCGCCTCCCTCCCCTTCTCCTCCAGGCCTGCGGGTCCTGCTCACCTTGAAGTGGTCACCTCACCTCTCAAGGTCACCGCTGATGCTGGCCTGGACCGAGTTTCGTTTCCGAAGGACCATTCGAACACCAGGGGGCGCCATCTCCTCGCGTTGCAAACAGCCTGGGGCCTTGGAATGCATTTCGTTCTAGAGCTTTCTCCATTCAAACCTCCCGTTCCTGCTCCTACAAGCCAGCAAGGATCAGAGGATTGTAGGACCGACAAAGCACATGCTCCATCAGATGCTCCAATCCAGGCTCCTTGCGTTTCGGGGCCACACAGACACCGCTGCCCCCTCCTCACCCCCAAGTTGCAACATTCTTCCATCCGCCCTGGGCTCAGCCCTCGCCCTGCCCCTGCCCGCAGCCAGGTGGGCAGCCACCGCCTTGGGCAGTGGCCGCAGGCTCCGCGGGAAACTGCTCCGGGCGGAGCGGACCTCAGCCTTCCCTGCCCGAGGCCCCCTTCCCGGGCCGGGCAGTTCGGGGCGAAGCCATGCCCTGAGTGGGCGCCCTGCCCGGGAGATGGGCGCAGCGGGAAGGGCGGGTGCGCAGGACAGAGCCTCCGGGGCTGCTGGTTAGATCCACGTGGTGACTGTAAGCTGAGGACAGTCACAGCCTTTCCAGGGCCCTGGGCCGGCTGGGCGCCCGGGGTCTGGGGGCCTGCGGGGCGGAAGGGGGGCGGTTGGGTCATGACCGGCTTCCCTGCAGAGAGGAGCGGCCCAGCCCCAGTTAGAGTCCCAGCCCCGGTTAGAGTCCCAGCTTGCTCTCACCAGCTGCGTGGCTTGGGGGAGTCCCCTACGCCCCGTGCCTCAGTTTCCCCGCTGGGAACGGAGCTGGGGGCGGTGCAGACCACGCGTTAACACCTGCAGGGGCTCAGGTGGGTGCTGGCTCCAGCCCGGGGTGAGCGAGCTTCCTCTCCACTCGGACGGTGGGTCCCTCTGCGTAGAGGCCTGGTGAGCGCCCCCCACCCCATGCTTCCTGTGGGGTTGATTCCGGCTCCCACTCCTCGCTGGGCGGCTTGGGGCCTGCGGGAGCTTCACCGGCCTCCGGAAGGCTCTGGTCCACACATGCCCTTCCCAGGGCACGAGCTGCAGGGGGGCCGGGGGGGGGGGCGGGGTGGGGGGAGGGGGGTGGGGCGCGGCCCCACCTGGGACTTGACTGAGGAAGACAGTGGTGACGTCGGAGCAGTCAGCTCCCAGGACGCCGGGCAGCAGCAAGCACTGAGCACCGTCCGCTTAGAAATAAGTGAAGTGCGGCCGGCGGGGCTCAGCTGTGAGCGTCGACCTGTGGACCAGGAGGTCACGGTTCGATTCCCGGTCAGGGCACAGGCCTGGGTTGCCGGCTCCATCCCCGGTGTGGGGCGTGCAGGAGGCAGCCGGTCAGTGATTCTCTCTCATCACTGATGTTTCTCTCTCTCTCTCCCTCTCCCTCTCTGAAATCAGTAAAAATATATTAAAAAAATAAAAAAGGGAGCACAGTAGTGGTTGTAGAGGAGTTTGGTGGGAAAAGGAAATTAAGCGGTAAAAAAGGGAGAAGGAAATGATACATTTTTCTTCTTATACAATTATTTGGCTTTAGCAAAGGCAAAAGCAACAGACAGGACAGGGGGCGCTCCCAGCGCGTGGGGAGCGTGTGGAGTGTGGGATTTGAAATGCCCTGCGGAGCCAGGGACCCCACAGAGGGGGGCACCACCAAGAATCGCCTAGAGACCGAAACCGGTTTGGCTCAGTGGATAGAGCGTCGGCCTGCGGACTGAAGGGTCCCAGGTTCGATTCCGGTCAAGGGCATGTACCTGGGTTGCGGGCACATCCCCAGTAGGGAGTGTGCAGGAGGCAGCTGGTCGATGTTTCTCTCTCATCGATGTTTCTAACTCTCTATTTCTCTACCTTCCTCTTTGTGAAAAATCAATAAAATATATTAAAAAAAAAAAAAGAATCGCCTAGAATGTCTGGGGCCGAGCCTGCCTTCCGTTGTTTCCAAAAGCGAGGAAATGGAGAGAGGCGCCTGCCTGGAGGTCCCTGGCGACCGGCTGGGCTCTGTTTGGGGCGCCACAGGCCAGTGCAGGGAAGATGGGGGCGTGCAGCGGGGACCCAGTGGCGCAGAGCCCAGAGGCTGGCACGGAGGGGACAGGTGACTTGAGAATAAAGGAGGCTCTTTCGGCCCCGAGTTTACAGGCAGCCCCAGCCTCTATAGCAAATGCACTTGTGTGACGTCGCAGACGGCCTGGTGACCTCGCAGACGGCCTGGTGACTCAAAATCGAGGAATCCTGAGGCCTTTCGTTTTGCCGAGCGCTCGTGGGGAGACTGGGCTGTGGCGTTTCTCACATAGGATTGCAAGGCCAGATAAAACCCGATTTTGGGTTTTTAAGCAAAGGGGAGTTCTGCGCGAGGTGGTCCGGGGAGACTGAGGCCACATCTGCGGGAAGCCGAATGGCTTAGACGCTGCGCATCGCATGGCTCGCCGAGGCAGATGGCCACCCCTGTTCATCCCTGGGGCACCCAGTCCCTCAGCTCACACCCCGTGCCGGACACCGCGCTGGCCGCCGCAGGAGGGACCGGTGCCTGCCTCGGGAGCTGTGGCCACCTTCCCTCCGAACCAGGCTTTACCTTTAAAACATCACTTTCCTTTGCTCGATTCATGGAGAATGTTGGCTCATCTAAAAAGTCAACTAAGTTGCACGCAGTTCTACAAACTCCGGGCTCTCTCTGATCTCCGAAGCTTTATATTTGTAGGGATTGCTTCTACCTCTGAGCTCCGAAGGGACAGGCAGTTCACTCCTCCGTCCTGTCTCTCAGCTGATTGCGATGGCGAAAGGGAAAGATGAGCAGGGACCTCCCCCAGCGGCAGAGCGGTGCTGTATAGAGAGGGTGGTGTCGTATGGATTTCATTCAGAAGCATTTGAATAAAACTGCCGTGAGTAATTTCACATCAGAAAACATCCTGTGAAATACAAACTTTTCTTCCCACAGAATGTTTCCTGATGTGAGATTATTATTTAACTTCAACCTTCTAAGCGGCGTCCTTCATGGTCCCAGCCAGCACAAAGTTAACGCGGTTGATAAAATGCGTCAAACACAGCCGGCCGCTGGTTCCCGTCCACGTTGTCAGCCAGGCCACGTCCTCCTGAAACACACATCCTGGGGGCAACGCGGTCAGAGAGCTCCCCCCCGCCACCGGGGCCCTGCCCGCTGACCCGGGACGCGGGGCACTCAGGAGGCCGGCCGGGCAGTGGGGGCACGGAGGCTTCTGCGAAGCTGGCTGGGGCCTGGGTGCCGGGAACTTAAACCTTTTTTGCTCAGTAGCAACACTCATGTCAGAAAGAAAACCCACCTTGTTTTCTCCTCTCTCTCTCTCTCTCTCTCTTTTTTTTTTTCTGTAATACGATGACCTGCTATTATTATTTCCATTTTTAAAATGTTATTGAGCTATAATTCATGTACCATAAAGTTCATGTCCCCCTTTAAAACATACATTTCCGTGGTTTGTAGTACAGCCTCCATTGTTAGCACTGTCTAATTCAAGAACATGTTCACCAGCCGGCCGGTGTGGCTCAGTGGTTGAGCCTCCACGTATGAACCAGGAGGTCACAGTTCAATTCCCAGTCAGGGCACATGCCCGGGTTTTGGGCTCGATGCCCGGTAGGGGGCATGCAGAAGGCAGTGACCAATCATTCTCTCTCATCATTGATGTTTCTCTCTCTCCCTCTCCCTTCTTCTCTGACATCAATCAATCAATCTATCTATCTATTTTTTTTTTTAAAGAACATTTTCATCAGACCAAAAGGGATCTCCACGCCCATTGGCAGTCACTCCTCACCCCCCCCCCCCCGCCCCTCCCAGCCCCGGCATGTCGGGATGATGTTCACTGGCCCCGTCTTCTCTGTCATCAGACTCCTGGAGCCCATGAAGCCCTGCCCTCCCCCGCAGACAGCGGGCGCGGTGAGTGGTCATCTGGTGACTAAGCTCTGAGCTGAAGGCCCCAGTTCCTCCCTGGTCAGTTTGATGATTTAAAAATTATCTTCAAGGACGGGCAGGAGGAAGCACACATCTGAGCACTCCCCCACCCCCGGAAGACTGGCTGCAGGGAGCCACCTCAGCAGATACATGGTGCTTTTTAAACTTCCGTTCTTTCTTTTTTAAAAACTATCCTTTCATTGATTTCAGAGAAGAAGGGAGAGGGAGAGATAGAAACATCAATGATGAGAATCATGGATGGGCTGCCTCCTGCACGCCCCGCACTGGGGATGGAGCCCACAACCTGGGCCTGTGCCCTGACCGGGAATCGCACCCTGACCTCGTGGTCCACAGGTTGACGCTCACCCACAGAGCCACGCCGGCCGGGCCAGATAAATGTTGTGTTAACCTTGTTTCTAATTCAGTTTGGTTTCGGGGAAGACGGGGGCTGCTTGGGTCTGACAGGGTCACCGGAACATGGACAGTGCAGGGACCTCTCCCAGCCCAGGAGGCGACAGTGAGGAAATCTCCGGGTGGACGGGGGAAAGCAGGCGCGGTGCTGGGACCGACACGCGTGGGGGTCTGAGTCGGCTGCTAACTGAGGGCAAGGGGGGCCCCATGGCTCAGCCTGGGAATCTGCAGCCTCCATCCCCTCTCTTGGCAGGACCTGAAAGCAGGACAATCCCCCAATCCTGCGGCCTTGCTTAATCCCCGGGACGGGCTGCAGCGCAACGTTTCTCACTTGGTGTCACCCCCGGCCCCCCCCCCCCGCCCCCGGGAAATAGATGCACGTACTTTGTTTGCTCCTGAGAGTCTGTCCGCGGAGAAGCTTGTCGGGAAATGTCCCGTGGCTGCCGCCACCGAGAAGGACAGCTTGGTGCCCGCGTGCCCACGTTCCCCCCACCCCATGTCCACTTATTTTTATTATTTAAAAAAAATATATATATATTTTAAACAAGTTTTTAGCGAGAGTTTTATTTATTTTTTTTAATATATTTTATTGATTTTTTACAGAGAGGAAGGGAGAGAGATAGAGAGCCAGAAACATCGATGAGAGAGAAACATCGATCGGCTGCCTCCTGCACATCCTCCACTGGGGATGTGCCCGCAACCCAGGTACATGCCCTTGACCGGAATCGAACCTGGGACCTTTCAGTCCACAGGCCAACGCTCTATCCACTGAGCCAAACCGGTTTTGGCTAAATATATATTTTATTATTGATTTCAGTGCAGAAGGAAGAGGGAGAGAGAAAAACATCGATGATGAGAGAGAATCACTGATCGGCTGCCTCCTGCACGCCCCCCACTAGGGATGGAGCCCGCAACCCGGGCCTGTGCCCTGATTGGGAATTGAACTGTGACCTCCTGGTTCATAGGTCGAGCTCAACCCCTGAGCCCGCCAGCCGGGCTTCAAAGAGGCCTTTTAAACGAGGAAGTCAGGGCGCCAATCTGATGAGATCTAGGGACAAAAGCCACAGGCGATGCTGGGAAGGCTGTCAGGGCA
The DNA here is from genome assembly GCA_036010255.1 of Myotis pilosus. Taxonomy (NCBI): domain Eukaryota; kingdom Metazoa; phylum Chordata; class Mammalia; order Chiroptera; family Vespertilionidae; genus Myotis; species Myotis pilosus. The sequence goes on from JASKON010000002.1 coordinate 2,131,256, forward strand.
CAAGCTCTGCTCAGCTCCACCGAGGCCCCCGCGTCCACTGCGGTTCTGGGCAGAGTGGACCCGGGCCCTGGAACCCACGGGCCCGTAAGTACATGGAGGACAATGAGGACCTGGGCAGACTCCCCCGGAGCTGCCCGGGAAGGAGGGGGCAGCACAGGCCCGCACCTGGGCCTCCCGGGAACGGCTGACATTCCCGGTGGCGGCGGGTGGGGCCCCTCCCGGCCCAGGGCCTCCCAGTCTCGTCCGCTGAAGCTGGTCAGAGGAAACACAGAGAATGTGCTGGAAAACAAACACAATGCCCACAGAGAGGCAAAGCCGGTGACGGAAAGCAGATTAGTGGTTGCCAAGGGCTGGGGGGGTGGGAGGAGGGGCGGGGAGGGCAGGAGGGGGAAAGGGGAGAGTTGGGAGAGAGGGGAGCGACTGCTCATAGTCAGGGGGTGATGAGAACATTCAGGAATGAGACGGGTGGGGGCTGCACACTTGGAGAACACGCGGAACGCCGCGAGGTTGAGTGCTTTAAAGGGCCCGTGTTATGGGACATGAGCATGCTCTCAGGGGAAAGGGTTGCTGCCAAGCCCCCCGAGGGGTTAAAATCAGGTGCCAGGTCCCGCTGACAAGGGCGGTGCTGTCACACTCGGTCCCCAGGGAGGCGGTCGCTGGAGTGAGACCACCCCTGTCCCCGCCACGGCCATGGCCACGGCCACGGCCACGGCCACGCGTGGTTTCAGGCCTTCGTCCTTCTTGCCTGGATCCAGGCACTAAAGAATGTTGGCAGCTGGAAGGGACGTTAGTGGTTCCAGCCCAGCCCTCTCCTTGGTCAGGTGAGGAGTGGAGTCCAGGCAGAAGCCATGTGTTCAAAGCTGCCTGGTGCGTGGCCAGGCCAGAAACCTCGTTTTCACTGGACATTTTCGGCCAAAGCTCCTCTCCCTTGCCCCCTTCTCTTCCTCTCCTCCACCCCTCCCTCTCCTCCGCCTCTCCCTCTCCTCCACCTCTCCCTCTCCTCCACCTCTCCCTCTCCTCTGCCTCTCCCTGCCCACAGTCTTCGTGTCCTGAAAGGGATCTGGCATCACCTCCTGCTGAAGCCTCCGTGGCCCGTCTCCTAGCTGCCACGCTGGCCCGCACAGCGGACTTCGCCATATCACGCCTTGGCGCGCTTGTTGCTAAGCTTTGTATATGTTGTGCCTTCCCTCCTCGGCGAAATCCCCGGTTCTGAAAGACTGAGATCACGTTGTGCCGCACCTTTGGCCTTGGGTACCAGCACAGGGCCGTCCTTGAACTTGACAGGGCCCTGGACATATCTGTAGACCCGTCGATTCCATTCAAGGCTGTAGCTGGCTTTTGACCGGATGATTCCAAGGAGTAGCCTAGTTGTGGCTGTTTTGTGCCTCATCTCTTCTGTTGGAAGACGAGGATTAAATTTGGAGTGTAATCTGGACAAGAAGTTTCTAGAAACCTCTCCAGATTAGATTTAACCTCAAAAGGCACAGCTCTGGGAGGAAGGTGGTCAGTAGGTGCACACGTCCAGTTCTGAGGTGAATAGGATCTCTGGTGTGCTGCGTGCTGGGCACAGGCGACTGCCGGGGGGAACGGAGAGACGTTGCAAAGAGGGTGAGTCCTGAGATCTCATCGCACGGAGGAACATTCTCTCTTTCTTCCCCTTCTCTTGTGTCTGTGGGAGATAATGGGTGTTAGCGGGACCTATTGTGACAATCGCCTCACAGATATATAAAGCTTTTTTTTTTTTAAAATATATATATTTATTGATGTCAGAGAGGAAGGGAGAGGAAGAGAGGGAGACAGAAACATCAATGATGAGAGAGAATCACTGATTGGCTGCCTCCTGCACGTCCCCGACTGGGGATCGAGCCCGCAAGCCAGGCATGTGCCCTGACCGGGAATTGAACCGTGACCTCCTGGTTCATAAGTCACTCTACCACTGAGCCACACCGGCCGGGCAAGATATGTAAATCTTAAACGTATACAGTGATGCATGTCGATTATGCCTCAATAAAACTGGAAAAACAAGACAAAACAAAAAGGCAAAACTCACTGACTCAAAAACAAAGAACCGAACACTATTTTTGAAATAACCCTCTTACTTATTACAGAAGTAATTTGGGTTCATTGTAGGAGCGCCAGGAAATTCTGAGAAAGTTCCAGGAACATGAAGAAGAAAAAGAAAAGCATCCACTCTCCCGGCTCTGGCCCTCAGTGTCTGCAGGCCTCTGTGCAGCCGCGGTCCCGCGCACAGGCAGCCACAGTCCCGCACACAGGCAGCCACAGTCCCACGCACAGGCGGCCGGGGGTCCCATGCACAGGCGGCCACGGTCCCGCCACACAGGCGGCCACAGACGCCAGGTGCCCAAGGGGCTCCTCTGCTGCTTCGGAACCTGCGTTTCTATGAACCGAGACGCGAAAACTCCCAGCCCTGCGTCAGGCGGGAAGAATCGGTGGCCTCCGCTGTGTGACTCATGCTGATGACATGGGAAGAGCAGCTCAGTGTTTGTTCTGCTGCTTTTCTTGGTTCAGGAAAGGGGGAAGCAGGCGAGGAGGAAGAGTTCTGAGAGCGAAGGCACAGGCCTTCCTGGCCCCCACTCACGGGCGGGCATGGGGGCCGCTGCTCGGCGTGCTGAGGCTGGCTCCTCACCTGCCCCAGAGGGGTCGAGGGTCACAGAGGCGTCCATTCCTGTCCGTCCCCAGCCCTGGAGCTTTGTTGGAAGGCGCTCCCTGTCCCTCCCTTGTTCTTGGGTGTTTCCGAGCCCTCCATGTGCCCATGAAGGCAGAGGATGTGGCGCCTTGCCCTGGGCTATGTCCGCACACTGCCCAGCAAGGAGCTGCCATCCCCCGGCCGGCCTGGCTCAGTGGGTGAGCGTCATCCTATGAACCAGGAGGTCACAGTTTGATTCCCGGTCAGGGCACATGCACCAGTTGTGGGCTCGATCCCCAGTGTGGCAGGTGCAGGAGGCAGCCCATCAATGATTCTCTATCACCATGGATGTTTCTATCTCTCTCTCCCTCTCCATTTCTCCTTGAAATTAAAACAACAACATTTAAAAAAAAAGAATTGGCATTCAGTAAATATTTGCTAGTGAATGAACGGATGAGACGCTCATGAGCGATGTCCTTTGTCACAGACGTCGTTCAATCCCACGGTCCCTTGGGAGGCATCAGATGGAGTTCTCTGTGTGGGCGGACGGGCCTGGGATAAAGCACAAGGAAGTGACACGGAGCATTGATTGGTGATGGCAGTTTCCCACCCTCAGGCTCCCATCCGGGTCTTTCTGTGGCCCAAGAGGGAGGTCTTCCCAGTCGGGTTCAGCAGGTAACGGACAGCCAGGCCCCACTCTGGCCTGGCTCCAGGTCCTGGTCCCTCCGCTGCGGCTCCCCGCTATCCCGGTATGTCAGACACCCCGTTTTCTCTCTGGTTGGGCCAGTCCCTGCACAACCAGCCGGGCGAGCCTGCGGCAGTTCCCAGACCTCAGTGCTCTCCAGAACTGCCTGGGGCTCAGTGACCGCCCCTGTAAGACATCATCAGGGCGATTTTGCTGCAGGTGGTCTGACGGGCCCACGTGGGGGAGCATCAGCTTAAAACATTCCAAGTTTCATATTTTGTTAAGCAGAGGAGGTGGCCCGGGAAGGCCGCTGGGCATCACCAAGCATCAGCTTGCCCAAGCTTTGGTTTCCAAGGAGACCAGGGACCGACAACACACAGTCCATGCTCATCGCAGGTTTCCTGGGCAAGAGCTCTTCCCAGGGCTTCACATACATTGTCTTCTTTTTTTAAAAAAAAATTAAACTGATTTTAGAGAGGCAGGGAGAGGGAGAGACAGAAACATCAGTGATGAGAGAGGATCATGGATTGGCTGCCTCCTGCACGCCCCCCACTGGGGATGGAGCCCACAACCCGGGCCTGTGCCCTGACCGGGAATTGAACCGTGACCTCCTGGTTCATAGGTTGCTGCTCAACCACCGAACCACGCCAGCCGGGCTACATTATCTTCGTTAGTTCTCCTAGGAGCCGATGGGGTAGGTCCCACCATTGCCTCCACTGCACAAGGAAACTGAGGCGCAGGCAGGTCAGTGTGGCTTATCTACAACCAGGCGAGGTGGCCAGTGGGGCTAGGCAACCAAGTCCAACTCCTGTCGGGGGAGGAAACCACTGGGGGACGCTGGTGAGTGCCCTTGGCTGATAGGAAGAGGCGTTCATCTTTCGGCTTCTACACGCATGTCCGCTGCGGCCACGTGTGAATTGCTCCCGGCAGTTATGAAACTGGAAACCAAAACAGTGAGACGGTGACGTTCACGTGCCGGCCCCTCCCCCGGGTGGGGTCAGCCATAGACAATCTCAGGTTGTGTCACGTCCACACCGGGCGGTGCTGCCGGGAAATTGGAACCCTGGCGACTGACCGATGTTTGATGATGTGAACGAGGGGTTGTGTGTTTTGTTTTGTGTTGACTTTAGGTAGATGCTGATGCTATGGTAATGTTTAACAAACAGTGTTCGGCCCCACCGGCACGGCTCAGTGGTTGAGTATTGACCTATGAACCAGGAGGTCACTGCCAGGGTTGTGGGCTCCATCCCCAGTGGGGGGCGTGCAGGAAGCAGCCGGTCCATGATTCTCTCTCATCATTGACGTTTCTGTCTCTCTCCCCCTCTCCTTTCTTTTCTGAAATCAATAAAAATAAATTGTAAAAGAAAAAGTGAGGTACTAGGAGGTTTTGGATTTACTTCAAAATCACCAGCTTGGGGGTGGGGTGGGTGGAGAGGAGGTGACCGCTGAGCGGCCGACGGGCACAGGGTTATGGTCCGAGTGCCTCCGGTGCTACATGCTGAGACATTTAATCCCTGCCTCATGTCCCCTCCACTGTCCGTGGGTTTAATACGTTCACCTGAAGCACCGAGTGCACGACGGGCGAGCAGGGGCTCCGAGAGCATTCCCTTTCTCGCAGCATCTTCCCTGTCTCAACCCAGAGCGCCACGCATGCGGAAGTGCAGGCTCCCCCATCCGACAGGCGACGCGTTCCTGTCGGCTCACACTCTCTCCTTCCCCGGTTGCCCACGTCCAGAATTGGTCCTGATCCCTGACTCTGGGGACACTTTTTTTTAAACAAGCAGCCTAATTTTACTTATTTTTTAAAATTATTTTTTAAAAATATATTTTTATTGATTTCAGAGAGGAAGCGAGAGGGAGAGAGACAGAAACATCAATGATGAGAGAGAGCCATTGATAAGCTGCCTCCTGCACGTGCCCTGACCAGGGCTGGGGATCGAGCCTACAACCTGGGCATGTGCCCTTGACCGGAATCCAACCCGGGACCCTTCAGTCCACAGGCAGACGCTCTATCCACTGAGCCACACCGGCGTGGGCGCTTTGGGGACACTTCTGGTCGTCACCACCTTTCCTGGAGTAAAGCTTTATCATCTAGCCCAACATAAAAGGCCTTGCAAAGGGAGGGGCTCAGTGAGAACAGCTGTTCGGGGCCTGGATTCGGGCTGGAGCCCAAGCAGACACAGGCCCGGGGGTTGGACAAGAAGTGGGGAGCAGTGTGTCCGAGAAGGCGGCGTCTGCGGGGCAGATAACGGCCCCCGTGACGCTAGTCCCGAGCGATGTTTGTACTCCTCAGTCCCCGCCGTCAGTGCGTCCTCACAACACGCCTCCCGTTATCTCTGCAAAGGCCCCCAAGGCTGCCGAGGCCCCCCCGGAGGTCAGTCTGCCCCGCGCCCCGCTCTCCGCGCGAGGTCGGAGGAGAGGACGCGCCCCTGCTCCTGGTCCTGGGACGCAGCTCAGCTCCGCGTGGAAGCGGCTCCGCTCACACTGACCCCAGCGGAGAGCCGGGTGCGGAACCTCCCGCCCCCCGTCAGGGCAGCTCCCAGCCCTTGGCTCCCGACCTGGGAGAGGGCAGGCCTTGTGCAGAGTGTGGGGCGCCTGCGGGCTCCGGGAGGTCCACCGGGCTGAGCTGTTGGGCTGGGTAAGGGGTGCTCTCACTCACCCACTCCTCGCGGACAGGCAGCGCGCATTGAGCGCCGACTGGCTACCTGATGCGGTGCCGCTGACCTGCACGGAGGGGCTGCCCTGGGGGTGCTCACGCTGCAGGAGGGACACAGAGGCCGAGGGCATGAGGGAACCAGCGTCCCCCCCTCCCCCCGCATCCCCCCTCTACTGCTGCCTTTTGGGAAGATATGGATTTTAAGCTGTTTGTTAAGAAACAGCCCGGCCGGTGTGGCTCAGTGGTTGAGCATCGACCTGTGGACTCAAGGGTCCCGGGTTTGATTCCCGGTCAGGGCACATGCCCTGGTTGTGGGCTCGATCCCCAGTAGGGGGCGTGCAGGAGGCAGCCGATCCATGATTCTCTCTCATGGATGTTTCTCTCTCTCTCTCTCCCTCTCCCATCCTCTTTCTCTAAACCAGTGGTTCTCAACCTTCCTAATGCCGCGACCCTTTCATACAGTTCCTCATGTTGTGGGGACCCCCAACCATAAAATTATTTTTGTTGCTACTTCATCACTGTAATGTTGCTACTGTTATGAGTCGTCATGTAAATATCTGATATGCAGGATGTACTTTCATTGTTACAAATTGAACATAATTGAAGCATAGTGATTAATCACAAAACAATATGTAATTATATATGTGTTTTCCGGTGGTCTTAGGCGACCCCTGTGAAAGGGTCGTTCGACCCCCAAAGGAGTTGCGACCCACAGATTGAGAACCACTGCTCTAAACAAATTAATAGAAAAAAGAAAAAGAAAGAAACAAAGGACTCCGAGCCTCTGACCCACCCCCTTTCCTGCCTGAGAGCGTTTAACAGAGAAAAACCCGCCGGGGAAGGGGAGTGGAGGACGAGCCTCAGCCTAATTCGAAGGCCTGCTCCCCAGAGGCCCCTGAGCAGGCCTGGGGGGGACCCCGCGCCCGGGGTCTCTTGGTTGTATCCCCGGGGAAGGGGTTCCTGCGGTCAGTGCTCCCTCCCCAGCTCCCTGGAAACCGCCTCTCTCACTTCTGGGTGTAATGCCCCGGCCCCACCCCTTCGCCTGCCCTTGTCCAAAAAGTCTCCCAGCCCCCGTGCTGCCTCTGGTCCCTGGGATTGGGGTGCTAATGCGGATTCCCTGGGCGCACGCCTTGAAGCTTTCATCTCTTCCTGTCAATCTGTGAACCTGATGAGTGGCCACAGGAGAACGCGGGTGGGAGGAAAGGACGAAGACATTTCAGAGTAAGTCGGAGAGGTGGAGGGTTTCGGGGGGAGGGTGAGATCCGTGGGGATCACGCAGGACAAGAGAGGTTAACCCCCCCGTGCCCCCCGCCCCGCCTCAGTGTCAGAATCAGGACCCGACTGGACATCTGGGTCCGCCACGGTCTGGGCCGCCCAATGTCTGTGTTGCAACTGCCTCTTGCATGCGCCCCGCCCCCCCCGCCACCCCCCCCCCCGATAATTTTAAAAATTATCTTTTTTTAAAAAAAATTATTTCAGAGAGGAAGGGAGAGATAGAAACATCAATGATGAATCATGGATCGGCTGCCTCCTGCACACCCCCCACTGGGGATGGAGCCTGCAACCAGGGCAGGTGCCCTGACCGGGAATCGAGCAGGGACCTCCAGGTTCATAGGTCAACGCTCAACCACTGAGCCACACGCTGGGCTCCATTGGCATTTAAATCTCTGTTCCCTGTGCTCCTTCTGTTGCTGTGGGTTTTCCTTCCAGCCCCACACGGACATGGCTCTGGACGCTGCCTGGAATGGAGCCGACTTCTCCGTCGGGGATACGGGCAGCTGGGAAAGCCTGGGTGGGGGCAGAATGGGGACCAGGCTCCGTCCTTCCGGGGTACAGCCCAGGGCGTGTCCCTTCCTGCGGGACACCGGTGACGGCCCCGCACCCTCACCCGCGGGGTGACTGCCCGCGGAGCCCCCCTCGCTGTGTACCTGTTCCCGCAGCCGTGACTCAGGCGGCCCCACACCCCCGCACTGGCTCACAAAGCCACAGAGCGACGGAGAAATGTTTTTAAGAACCTGCCCCCTCCCTGTTTTGAAATGTCAAGCGCCTCAGCATTGAGAAGAGAAAAGCGTGACTCAGGGCCGCTGACAAACAGCTCCGGAGGCACGGCGAGCGCGCCCAGGTCCGCCTCTCTGTTGGGAAGGGGCCGGGACCGAAGGAAAATTCCACTCCTTCCCGGCCGCCCCGCCGGGAATGCGGCAGCCTGGGCGCTTGCCAGCCCGGCCCAGCATGGGCTCCGGGTCCCCTCCACGCATGCTGGTCTCGACAGGAAATCGGGGCGAATGATGATCAATAACTGGAAGAAAACCATTATCTCATCGTGCCCAGTGCCATGCTCAGCCAGCCCTGCCTGCTCTGCCAGCCGCTGGCTGCTGGTTTTCTTGAAGGGTGTTGGGTTGCTAAGCAACAGGGCTGGCAACATCCATCAGGCCCGGCAATGTCAGCGCCAGAGTGTGGCCTGTGAGCAGACTCGCTCCCCTCCCCTCGTCCCCCTCCCCCTCCTCCCCGTCCCCCTCCCCACTCCCCCACGAAGCAAGGTCATTTGCATCCTGGGGACCAGGAGCCGGGTCAGGTGACTCTGTGTAGGAAACATCACCCAGCAGCCCAGGGAACACAAATGTTGTTTTTGCTTATTGCAGAGCAGGGCCTGTGACGTCGCTGGAAACACAGAGCCGTCTGTGCGCCCCTCACGGAGCCGGAGCGCGGCCACCGTTCTCAGCCCGCGTCCTGCCGTCTGCCCTCCATCAGGCTTCCTCCTGCCTCACAGCGTCTTGCTTATCCGCTGTCTGCCCAGGGCCACCCTCTCCCTTGGTCTGTGGTCTCCGGGTGATGGCGTTCTGGTTTGGGTGGGGACAAAGGGAGCCTGTTTCCAGGTGGGGTCTGGCCCTGGGGGGACAGCTGGAGGCTGCCGTGTGCCAGGCCTGTCCCTGCGGCGGTTCTGCCCTGGCAGCACCCGTCTTCGGGTTCCACCTGGGCCCCCAGGCTGCGCCAGCTGATCAGGGGCCAGGGCCGGAGTGGAGGGCAGGGGGAACCTCAGCTCTGGGGATAGACAGACCCAGATCCACGTCCTTTCTCTTCCCCAAGCAGCTTCGGCGTCTTGGCACCTCCTCTCCCATTTCTGAGGGGGACGCACAGGAAAGCGCCTCCCGGGTTATCGGGGTGGGGGGTGGGGGGGCCGCGGGTGACCCTGCGCTCATGTGGCCCACGGTGTCCAGCAAGGGGCAGGTATTTCAGAGCCGGAGGGAGCCACAGCTGACCCCCGGTTGGAAGAGCACTTAAGGTGTCCCCTGACCCCGGCCGGTGTGGCTCAGTGGGTGGAGTGTCCGCCTGCGGACTGAAGGGTCCCGGGGTTCGATTCCAGTCAGGGGCACATGCCCCGGTTGTGGGTTCAATCCCCAGTGAGGGGTGTGCGAGAGGCAGCCGGGCAATGATTCTCTCTCATCACTGATGTCTCTTTCTCCCTCTCCTGTCCTCTCTGAAATCAATACAAATATATATATTTTTAAAAAGATGTCACCTGGCCAGCCCAGCACCCAGGGCTGAGGGGATTCTAGCTCCTCCCTCTCCCAGGGGAGAAGCAGGGCCAGAGGTTACTCCGCAGCGGCCCTCGGGCCTGGGAGGGTCAGACGTCTCAGACTCCTGGCCCAGGGGCTTCCTTCCTGCCCCCATGTAGCTCCTGCCTTCCTTAGAGCTATCTCCGGGCTTTACGGCTTCACAGGGGGCCAGTGTCCCTCACTGTAGAACAATGCCCCGTAATGAAAAAGAATGGTCTTGCCCTCATTGTCACCTTTGCCCTAAATGACGTGACCGTGGATGGATTGGCCAATTTCCGGATTCTCTATCCTGTCCCACCGTCTGTTTGTTTACCCCGGTGTCAATAGCACATTGCGCACTGTCACCAGCTTTACAGTGAGTCTTGTCAGGTAGACAAAGTCCTCCCGCTTCTCCGACTTTGTCTTGGTTCTTCTTACCCACTGGGTTTTGTTAGGATTCCACGGAGCTCTAGATAGGCCACAGTGTGTACGGTGGCAGAGCCCTAGTCCACAAGTTCCCTGACACAACCCCCAGGCATTTCATGGTCATGCTCTGTAAGTTCCTCACGCAGGTTGTGTGGACGGAAGGGGCCACATGCTGACCTGACCAGCTCAGGGGAGGCCTGCGTGGCGGCCTTGCCAACTCAGAGACCTGAAGTCACCCCAAGGATGGTCTGAAATTAAACTTTAAGTAAAGCAGTGATGGTGGGTGGTCACCTCCTAGGCCAGTATCTTCCCTGACAAGGTCAATCTTTACCTTAACTGAGCCTATTGTCCTTTTGCATCTACGATAACACGCCATTGAAATGTCAGGGTAACTTGTAACTTCTCTTTTTCCGGACCCCTCAGGGCACAACCTAATGTCCTGGGCGCCAGGACAGAGACACAGATCCCTTCATTTTTGTTATTGTTATTATATTAATTGTTGACTATTAACTATCCTGCACCCACCTAAGGAAACGAAGTGTGTGTCTATCATTTTACTCTTTACCCAATCCCAGAGGTTCCCTCCTCCCCCTCTTTGCTTGCTCCCGCCTCCCTAATCTATCACTGATGGATACCATGTAACCCACCTCTGTCCCCTCCTTTGATGGCAATGTATTAACCAGGTGAAAAACTGCCGTTCTCTGGAGCATCATCCCAAGTCGGTTGAGATTCTGCTTCCTGGCAATTGTCAACAGTTTGGCTCAGATAAACTCACAAAAATTCTTCACAGGTTTGAGTGTTTTTACGTTAACAGTTCAAGGTTCAAATGTACATTGCCCTTTTGAATTGGGAATTCCCACGCTGAGAAACTAATTTAAAAGTGGATCTAAGCAATGACACTATCGCTGCGATGTCTATCAGAAGCAAATAGAAATCCGGGCAGCTGGAGGTCGCCACAAATAGAGGCGTGCCAAGTGAGCTCACCACGAAGTTACAAATCCTGCAGTGAACCAACCCCCGCGAGCAGGAGTCAGCCAGTGATAGAAATGCCAGACTAGGTCCTGGCAACTTCCGCTACTGAAACTGTCAAATAAATATATTTAAGTGACTGAAGACTGAACAGAAGGCATGGAAATGTACAAGGAGGACGAGGCATTATTTCAAAGAATGCAGTGGATTTAGAAAGAAACCCAATACCAATAGAAATAAAAAATCTAGTCATAAAATTAAAAACTCAATGGGGAGACCAGAACAAGCCGGAGAAGAACTGGGGAGTTGGGAGGGAGAGCAGAGGGAACCGCACAGGCAGCAGCTCAGGAAGATGACAGCGGGGAAATCTGCGTGAAGGGACACGTAGGCCAGGACGGGAGGTCCCGGCATACACACGAGGGCTTTCCAGGGGGTGAGAGGATAAATAATGGGGAGAAGCCGCACTCCAAGCGACCATAGCTAAGGCATTTTTAGAATTGATTGAAGACTGGAATCCTAAAAAGCAAGAAGCCCTCCAGAAAGAGCTGAGCAGAATTAAAACCTCTGTAGTGTAGAGGGAAGGGGAGAATCAATAAAACTCAAACAATCCAATAAAGAAAAAGAGACAAACAAACAAAGTAGGAAAGTACAAAATAGGTCAATGTGATAGGAGAAAATATAATGCACACAAATAGGAAAAGTTATTCAGTTAAAAGATAGAGATGTATGACTAGGCTACTCACACGTGTGTGCGTGTGCACACACACAACCCCGTGTGCCACTTGTTTGCAAGACTAAAGCAGAATGGTGGAAACAAGGTAATGTGGAAATACACACCCAGAGAAGCCAACCGAAAAAAAGCTAGTGCAGGTATCACATCAGACAAAACAGGCTTCAAGTGTAAAAGCGCCGTTAGGGAGAAAACTCGTCGCTGTCTGATAAAAGGAACCGTCCATTAAGATACAGCTGCCTGGGTTGCATCTAGCAAGGCTACCTTAAAAAAATCTATAAAGCAAAAATGTAATGATAACAGGGAAAGACTGAGGAACCCACAGCCATGGTGGGAGGTTTTCACATACCTCAGAGTAACTGGAAAACCAGGAAGACAGCAAAGGAGAAAGATTATAGAAAATTGGAGCAACACAACGGACAGGCTCGAGCAATAATCACAAATTGTATTCAGGAACAGAGCACATATGTTCTTTCTAAACAAATAGGAGAACAACATAGTTGATTATATACTAGGTTTTATGAGGCCATTTTATGTAAAGTTTAAAAACGTATAAAACCGTACTGTATGGTATTTGTGGAGCAATTAGGCCCCACATTCAGGCTGTGGGTTTGTCTGCGTGTGGATGGAGGGAAAGGGGACGAGAGGGGCAGGTTAAGATTCTCAAGTGCATTTCAGTATCTGAAGTGCATTTGAAAGAGAACGTAAGTGAAAGGAAAGGTCAGCTTCCCGTCCGGGCCCAGAGGGAGTCCACCCCGCAGCCCGTCCCTCCCACGGGTTACAGCGCAGCCTGCGCAGGCCTGGCGGGCGGATGGGAGCCGGGAGCCGAGACCTGAAGAGCGAGCCATTGGGGGCAAGTTACTGCTTTTTCCTCTTCTCTGTCCGAACTCTGATTGGAGAGCAGGCTGGTCGGGGAACGAAAATTCGGAGGGAAACCCTATATTGTGGCCAGAAGAGCGAGCAAAGGGGTCCCTGGGAGCTCATGGGTATGAGGCATCGCGGAGAGACGTGGAGACAGGGGGGCCCAAACGCTGTGTGTGAGCCACCTCAAACCTGGGCGCAGCCTGGCGTGGCTTGTGCCCGGACAGGCCAGTTTGTGACGCTGGAAGCCACAGGCTGAAGAGAAGGCAGAGCTAATGGCCGGAACCCAATGGGCTGATGCCTGCTAAAACCAAACGAGACAAAATCAACACCTTCTAGAGCAGCGGCCGCCAACCGTGGTCCGTGAGGTCCGTCCGAAAGGTGGGCGACTGCTGTTCTAGAGCTTGCTTTTTAAAAAAATGGGATCTAGCCCTCGCCGGTTTGGCTCAGTGGCTAGAGCCTTGGCCTGCGGACTGAAGGGTCCTGGGTTCGATTCCGGTCAAGGTCACCTGCCCAGGTTGCCGGCTCAATCCCCAGTAGGGGGCGTGCAGGAGGCAGCTGATCCATGATTCTCTCTCATCATGGATATTTCTGTCTCTCTCTCTCTCTCTCTCTCTCTCCCTCTCCCTTCCTCTCTGAAATCAATAAAAATATATATTTTAAAAAGGGATCTAAAGTCTTACAGTATAATATTTAAAATATGCAAGATACAATTAAACTTACTTGACATGGGAGAACCAGGAACATGGGACCTATTCTCAAAGGAAAAGGAAATCAATGATGGTAACCCTGAGCTGGCCCAGATGCTGGAAATTACCCAACAAATACTTTATGGCAGTGATTAGAATCATGCCCACGGGTAAAGGAAACACCCTCAGATGGAAAGAAATAAGTGATCAACAGGGAAATAGAAACAATAAAAAAACCACACACAATGGAAATTTTATGAATATGAAATAAAAATGATAATATCTTAATAAAAAATTCTTTGAACAGATTCAATAGCAGAATGGAGATGACAGAGGAGTCAGCAAATTTCACGACATTTAAAAATTCCAAACTGAAGGACAGAGAGAAAAATAATTGAAGAAAAAACAAACAAAACAGCCTCGGAAACGTGTGGGACAAGATCAAAGGTGTAACGTCCTGGTCCTGGGATCAGCCGGGGGGGAGGAAAGAGATTGGAGCAGAAAATATATTTGAGGAATTGCTCGCTGAAAGTGTCCCAAATTTGGTGAAAAAGCATGTATTTGTACATTCAAGAAACTCAGCAAATCTCAAACAGGATGAACGAAAAGTGTAGCCTGCCCAGACACATCATAAATGTTCTCTGTTGAAAACAAAATATAATGGAGAGATCTTGAAAGCACCCAAGATGAGCAACATTATATCTGGGGGGACAATGACTCACATGACAGAGGATCACAAGCCAGAGAGGCCAGAAGACAGGGGAAGGACCTCTTTTAAGAGCTGAAAGGAAAGAGCTGTTGATTCAGAATCCTATATCAGAAAAGAAGCCTCAGAAATGAGGGTGAAATAAAGACATGCTCAGGTGAGGGGAAAGTAAGAGAATTCGTTGCCAGCAGAGCTGTCCTATATAATAAGAGGGGAATATGCAAATTGACCCCAACAGCCGAACGACCGCTGGACCAGTCGCTATGAGGCGCACTGACCACCTCTTGGTCCCTTCCCCCAGCCGTCAGGCTCCGATCACCCGATGGTGAACAGGGAACCCCGGTGGGTGGTGGTAGGGGGTTGGGGCCGGCTGCAGGCAGCTGGGAAAGATGGTCCTGATCGCAGACCAGGCGTAGGGACCATACCCACGCACGAATTTTGTGTGCCAGGCCTCTAGTTTTAAAATAAATGCTCAAGGGAGCCCTGCAGGCTGAAGGTAGCTGATACCAGAGGGAAACTCGGAACTTAAGGAATGAAGGGAGGGCAACAGAAATGGTAAATAACTCAGTAAACCTAGCAGACTCTTTTCTTTCTCCTCTTAAGTGTTTAAAATAATGTCTACAGCAAAGACGGTGACATTAATAGTGTCCTCAATAGATTTAGGAATAATACCGTTATGACAAAACAGAAGCAGGAGGAGAGTAAAAGGATTTATATGGTTGAAAGGCTTCTGTGTTTTACTATAAAGTGGTAAAAGAGTAACTTGACTGTGAAAGCTTAGAAATGTATATTGTAATCTCTAGAACAGCCACTCAAAATATAATACAAAGAAATATAACCAAAAAGCCAACAGATACATTAAGATGAATACTTAAAAAATTCAAGTAACTCAAAGAAGACAGAAAAGAGTGAACATAAACAGAAAAAAAATACTGAAACGATAGTCCTAAATCCAAACGTACCCTAAATTACATTAAATATAAATGATATAAACACACCAATTAAAAGGGATTGTCAGATTGGATAAAAAAAGAAGAGCCAAATATTAGATTAAAAAAAAGGACCCAAGCTGTCTACACATAATAACATAGGTTAAAAAGGCAAATACAATAAAATGATAAAACCAGGTGGTAGGTAATCATGGGTTAATTATATTACTTGTTATTATACTCAATATGTTTGAAATTGTTATAATTATCCTATCTAATAATAGACAAACATGGTAATTGACCATACCTTCGCTACGCCTCCCATTGGCTAATCAGTTCGATATGCAAAATAACCACCAACAAAGATGGTGGCTAATTTGCATACTGCAGGCAGGGCGGGACAGCGCCATCCTGCCTGCCCTGCCACATCCCGGCCTGCTATCTGCGATCCTGGGCGGTGGTGGTGGGGGGGGGGGCGGGTGGTCCTGTGTGCAACTGGACCCGGGGTGGATGGGGGGGGGCAGCAGTGATCCGCCAGCCCACCTGGGCATCCCATGTGTGACCTGGGCCGGGGCCCCAACCCCTGGATCTGCCCTGCCCTGTACACGACCAGGGGTGGCACCCCAACCTCCGGATTGGCCCTGCCCTGTGCGCGACCAAGGGCGGAGCCCCAACACCCTGATTGGCCCTGCCGAGTAGAGTACGTGACCGGGGACAGCGCCCCAATCCCCTGATCAGCCCTGCCCAGTGCGGGACCAGGGGCGGCACCCCAACCCCCCCAATTGGCCCTGCCCTGTGCGTGACCCAGGGAGGTGGGGCAGGGCACCTAGGGATTGGCCTGCCATCTGCCACCCGTGGTTATCTCCTGAGGGGTCCCAGACTGTGAGAGGACACAAGTGGGGCTGAGGGAGACCGCCCCCCATCCCCACCAGTGCACAAATTTTGTGCACTGGGCCTCTAGTTATTAATAATAATAAAAGGAGGTTGGAAAAAGAAATTTTCCCCAAAACCTCCCATAATTTCCTTTTGCACCTGAGATAAAATCATATAAGATCTTAAGACGCCTGGCCCCTCAAGTCCCCTATATAACTAGACAGTGTAGGAGCCAGGGCCAAGATCAGGAATCAGGTGGCTAGACTTCGAGTTTTACTGCTTCCCTGTTGAGTATGGTCAAAGAACTTACCCTCTTTAAACCTCAGAAGGCTTCAGCTGTCAAACAGCATAACAGCACTTAACCCCAGGGGTTTACTTTGAGAATTAAAGGAGATAATGTGGAAAAACACTCGTTACTCTGCACATGCCTCACATTTATTTTATTTTATACTAGAGGCCCGGCGCACAAAACCCGTGCACGGGTGCGACCCTAGGCTGGCCGGCGATCGAAGCGCGAGCATCTGGAGTGGAAGGGCAGGTCCCAGCTGACTTTGGGGTCCTGGGCCGCACCTGGGCCCCCGCACGCCCCTCTCTGCCTGAGTCACAGCGCCCAAGTCCCCACGCGGAGATGCGGTGAGTGCGGCTGGACGCCACGGGCTGGGTGGGGTGCAGCGTGGGCCTCTGGGACACCCAGGGGCGCCACATGGAAGCCGGGCAGGCAGCGTGTTCTCTCCCGGCCGGCCAGCCTTCCAGACCGGCTCCTGTGTGAAACCATGGGGAGCCGGACTGGCCCCTGCAGTCCCGGCGGCTGCGGCCCAGCTCACCTGGAAGAGGCCACGTGGGTGCCAGTGGGTTCCTCATGGGTGTCTGGCACCTGAGCATGGGGGCTTCCCTGGTGCACAAGCCCTGGCATCCTGGGGGAGGGTAGCAGGGGGAGTAAGCCCCCCTCCCCAGGTAGCCGGTCAGAGGTCACGGTGCATCACCTACACCTGCCATGTTCTGCACCGCCCCCTGGTGGTCAGCGAGTGGTAGAACTCCCTGTCTCCCGGTCAAACGACAGCCTGAGAGGACAATTTTCATATTGGGCTTTTATTATATAGGGTACTTTTTATTGTTGATAGTATTACAGATATCTCCCATTTCCACCCCCATTTCTCCCTCCTCCCAGCCCCTACCCACCCCCATGCCTCACATTTAAATATATACTGGTACAGTGGGGCCTTGACTTACAAGTGTCCCGACTAACGAGTTTTTCGAGATATGAGCCATCTCTCGGCCGATTTTTTGCTTTGAGTTGCCAGCTAAAATTCGGGTTACGAGCCAGCTTCAGATACCCCACCGCTAGTTGGTGCAGCGAACATCACAGTGAACGCCACAACATCAGCCCAGCATCACGTGTCTCACTTGTTCACTTTAATGATTTGACATACGCGTAATTTGAGTTACGAGCTTCATCACGGAACGAATTAAACTCGTAAGTAAAGGCCCCACTGTATATATATTTGTATTGATTTTAGAGAGGAATGGAGAGGGAGAGAGAGAAACATCAGTGATGAGAGAGAATCATTGATCAGATGCCTCATGCACACACCCCTACTGGGGACTGAGCCCACAACCCAGGCATGTGCCCTTGACCAGAATCTAACCCTTGACTCTTCAGTCCACAGGCCGACACTCTATCCACTGAGTCAAACCGACTAGGGCATGCCTCACATTTTATACGCTCAGAATAAATGCTACTGATCCTGGCTGTGGGGAGGGGCCTGGTGGGGCCCCAGGGCTTGCTTGTAGACGGTCAGGCTTAGTGGCTGTAAGGAAGAGATTGCCAAGTACATGCCTTAGCAAGATGGAAATCGCTCTCTTCCAATCATGTAACAGCCCAGAGGTCACCCCTCCGGCCTGGCAGGCCAGCTCTCTGTCCTCAATGTGGTTTACATCTCTGTGCTCAAGGAGAGGGTCCCGTTCTCATCCTCTCCTTCCAAGCGGAAAGGGGGAAGGAGATTGGGGGTGGGGAGAGGGTTATACTCTAATTCTTTGAGGGGCAAGATCAAGATGTAAGCCCCGCCCTAGCTGGTTTGGCTCAGTGGATAGAGCGTCAGCCTGCGGACTCAAGGGTCCCAGGTTCGATTCCAGTCAAGGGCATGTACCTGGGTTGTGGGCACATCCCCAATAGGGGGCATGCAAGAGGGAGCTGAATCGATGTTTCTCTCTCATCCATGTTTCTAACTCGCTATCTCTCTCCCTTCCTCTCTGTAAAAAAATCAATAAAATATATTTTTTTAAAAAAAGATGTAAGCCCCATCACTTCTGCTAACATTACCTAGTCACATGACCACACCCCCTGCAAGGCAGGCTGGGAAATGTAGTCTTCGCCAGATGGCCATGTTGCCCGCTAAAATGTTGCACTGCAGAAGAACAGAAGTCGGGGGGCAACCAGCAGCCTGCTGTCACTTCCGAGGACCTCAGAGAAGGGCAGGCGTGAGAGTTGCTTCTCCAAAGGGCCCTTTGCCAGGTTCCCACGGCAGCAGAGCGTTCGCAGAGCCAAGCTCCCCACGGACCGGAGGGGATTTAGGAAATGGTTCGGGCTGCCTGGCTGCCTCAGGCGGGGGGCGTCCTGGAGAGAGAAGCGGCCACACAGGCCTCTGGGCTGGGGGCTGATGAATGCCTGGCGTGGATTAACAGCCCGGGTCGCCGCCCGCGGTCTATCAGCGCCGCCCAGCTTCACATCCACCTACAGGAAGTCCCTTGTACGCCCGCCTATTACTGCCCGAATCTCACAAAGTGAAAATGAATGGGTGCTTCAGTGGAACTTGGAGAAAAACGCGGTGACCATTGTGTGTGGCCACCGGGCCATCGTGGTTTTTTCCAGGCCCATTTCCTGGCTTTTCTTTGGTTCTCTTTCTGGCTTCCTCTGCTCATGGCGGCCCGGCAGTGCAGCTGGCCCTGAGGATTCGCTCCGATCCCCTGGCTGTTTATAGTCGCTCTGTCACCATGCCTGTGAGTCCTGTTTAAATGTGTCCTCCCAGCCCGGCCGGCGTGACCCAGGGGCTGAGCGTCGACCTATGAACCAGGAGGTCACGGTTCGATTCCCGGTCAGGGCACAGGCCTGGGTTGCAGGCTCTATCCCCAGTGTGGGGCGTGCAGGAGGCAGCTGATTGATGACTCTCTCTCATATTTGATGTTACTCTCTCTCTTTCCCTCTCCCTTTCTCTCTCTGAGTTCACTAAAAATATATATGAAAGCCCTAGCCAGTTTGGCTCAGTGGATAGAGCATTGGCCTGCAGACTTAAAGGGTCCCAGGTTCGATTCCAGTCAGGGGCACATGCAGGGGTTGCAGGCTCAATCCCCAATAGGGGGCGTGTAGGAGGCAGCCAATCAATGATTCTCTCTCATCATTGATGTTTCTTTCTCTCTCTCCCTCTACCTTCTTTCTGAAATCAATAAAAAAAAAAAATATTTTTTAAAAATTTGATCAGTTTCCCAAGAGAAGAGCTGGAAGCAGGAAGGCAGGTGTACACATGGTTGTAGAGAGGAGTCTAACAGCGTTGACCTGTGGACGGTGGAGAGAACCCCGGAGCGGGCCCAGGTCACCGGGGACTCTGCCTGTGGGGCCTCCCACTGCCCGCCTGGCCCCAGCCCTGCGCCAGGAGATGTAACTGACGAAATCAGCATGTTTTCCCCAGCCATGAGCCCTGCGCCAGGGAACTGGCCTTTATCGAAGGCTCCAGATTTGCTGTCCTGCTACTTACACTCCTCCCTTCTTGTCTGGCTTGTGTTTGGCATCTGGGAGGACTTGCCAAGCGAAAGGTACAAGCCCTGCGCCAGGATCTCCCAGCGCCTCTCGTCCCTGAGGCTTAGTGAGCCGAGGGCGCCACGCATCGGCAGGACCCTGCCTCGTGGAGGTGGCACCTGGGCCACCAGAAACCTTCCACCTGATTCTACACGGGCCCCCCAGGTGGGCTTCAGACAGCACCCCGCCCCTGGAATTAAAGCAAGTGGAGCTGGACAGCTAGAGAAACGCCCTGGCAACCAGGGAGGCGTTGGCAGCTGCTACACCAGGGGTGGAGGTGGAGACAGAGAACGGAAGCCTGGCCGGGGAGCAGGTAGGTGGGAGCGGGATTAGGGACTTAGAAACGCTCGCTTCCGCCTGTTGTCCCTATGAGACCTGATAAGGGCAGGTCAGGGTTTTGGGGGGAGACTTGGAACAGAATGTGGGACTTGAATCACCCAGGGACCTTTCCAGCTTCTGTTTCCCAGAGTTCCCCACACGGCATGTTTGCCTCAGAAGTTCAAGGTGCCAAAGGCAGGGAGGGAGCCCGGGAATGGAGCCCCGGGAATGACGCTGTGACCCGCCGCCGTCTCTGGGTGGGGCCTTCTGCTTTCCCCTCTTTTCAGCCCAGGGCGGGATGGAGCTGCGATGGCTCAGGTAGGCCAGCGGCTTCATATCTGAGCAGCATGCTTTACCCAGACATGTATGTGCACATACGCAGAGCGATCATTAAAACTAGGTGAGGGGGTAGGGGATAGCGAAGTTTTCATACGTGAAAACTATCGACTAGCTGAGCACACACAGACCTTCCTGCTGAGTGACTGTCTCGGAAGATGGAGCAGGAAGCCGTGGCCCCTTGGAGCTCTGAGAGCCGAGCAGCTTCCCTCCGCCCCGGGGAGCGAGCCGCGTCCTCCCTGAACCTCCCTGGGCCTCGGAGGAGCTCAAACTGAAAGAGAAAAGGCCACGTGTGCCAGGAGCGTGGTCTCGGGTGGGCGACCAGCGTGCACAGTGCATGACGTGCCCACCTGGGCCCGCTGGGCTCCTGGGCCTTCGGAACCGGCGGCCTGGGCTGAGTCTGTCCTGCTCCACGGTTACCTGGCGGGATGCTTTCTCCCGAACCTCCTGTGAGTCCGCTGCTTCAGGGGGGCACGTGGGCGCAACCGGGTGCTTCCGCGGCGACGTGAAGGCCGCGATGTGGCCAGAGAACACGGAGGCCCGGACTGAGCTTGTTGACGTCTCTGAAAATTACGGTCCTGTCAAGCTCGGATTTGTAGCTTCTCGATTTTTCATCAGGTAGTTTGGGGAATGAATACAATTCAATGACAGTCTCTCCCTCTCCCTCCTCCTGCTAACAACACACACGCACACACACACGTGAATACACCACATACAGGCATGAACATGGACACACACATGAACACACACAGACACACGTGTGCACACACAGAGATACAGATGCGCGTGCACACGCACGCACACACACGCCTTACCTGTTTCCGGGTGACTTCACCCCTACCTGCGCCCCGAAGAGCAGCGTGGTCTAAGGGAAGGAATGGAGGCTGGATTCCAGGTCCGCTGTCCTGCGGGCGGTGAGGCGAGTCGCAGGAAGCTCTGGGCCCTTGTTCGTCCCTTCCCATCGCAGCTCCACTGTCACCAACACTGGCGGCCCTCGCGTAGCGTGGTTTGCTGAGCGTCACTTTGTTGTATGTTGATGAGGGAACAGCGGGTCCCGGTCAGGCCGCCTGTCGTGCAGCTGGTGGCGACCCTGGTCTCCGGACTCAGAGCTGCACGTGGGGGGAGCTGGTGTGTCCATTGTCCCGCCCGAGTGAGTGTGGGCGCGGGAGAGTGGCCCTGAGATGGGAGGGCGGCCTGTGCAGGGGATTCCCCCCTTGCACCTTGAGTCCATGGGACCGGCTCCTGCCACCTGAGATCCTGCAGTGGAATAACTGGTTTGAGAATCTTTCTCTTACTTGTTCTAGTTCATCTTTCTTAAGTCTGTGCGGCTCAGGCTTACCGCCCGTGTGACGGCGGGTGTGTCTGTGCAGCTCACGCTTACTGCCCGTGTGATGGCGGGTGGGTATGTGCGGCTCACACTTACTGCTTGTGTGACGGCGGGCACGCTTTGGGCCTTTGTTTAGGAGTTTGGTGACGCTTTGACCAGAAAGACGCCCCAGGAACCTGACCTTCGTTGACCTCAATGACCTCTGGTCCAGCTGCGTCTGTGATAGGTCGTTTCACTTACAGTCAGTTTCCAAGGACGATCGAGAGTCATGATGCACCTGTAGCACGAACATCGCCTCCTTGTCCTTCAGCAGAGCTGACACACCTGGCAGTCCCGACGGCACCGGGAGAGGACACACAGCCGCTGCCCGCTCCCCAGGAGGCCGCGCGGCCGGTGCCCAGGGCCTTACCCTGCACGCACTCCCTCTCCCCAGAACATCTTCTTATCCTGGGAAGTGGCCAATCCCGGCTTCCTGGGGGCTGTGGGGGGGGGGGTATGGCCATCCCTCCGTCCGGGGAGAATGCCCAGTGCCCAGTGCCCGGGGTGGGAAGTAAACTGGACCCCACCTCGGAGCAGTGGGGAGGAAGGAGCTCCCGGCTGGTCTCTGAGGGCAGCTCCGGGCAGGAGAAGCCAGGACACGGCCGGGCCCAGGGAGGGGCTCCCCCGAGGAGCACCACCCCCACGTCTAGCCACAGGATGAGGACTTGCCGCCGGGCTTGCTCCTGCGCCGGTGGACGCACCTCGGAGGGCGGTGCAGCCACCATTTGCTTAACTGCCTGCGCCCCTGGGTGCCCTCGGTCACTGTGAGCGAGAGGCCGGAGGCAGTGATCACACTCGCCCGTGTGGCTCTCCTCGCCTTTCCAGTGGCTTCCGGAGACTTCCTCCTCTGTCCTGCTCACCACGAGTGGGTGAGATGTAACCACGGGCGCCAGGCCCAGGGTGATGGGTGACGTCTCAGGTCACACAGCATGGCTCTGCTCAGGGCCGAGCGCAGGACGCGCCTGCCTGGCCCTCTCGGATGGAGGGTCTGTCCTGAAGATAGTGTTTCTCGTCCGCCAGGGCCTCCTGTTGAGGTGCAGCGTGTCAGCCTTCCCAGTGTGCGCAGGACCCCGATTTCCAATTCTGAGACTGGGTATAGCCCGGCCGTGTGGCTCAGTGGTTGAGCATCGACCTCTGAACCAGGAGGTCACAATTTGATTCCCAGTCAGGGCACATGCCTGGGTTGTGGGTTTGATTCCCAGTGTTGGGCGTACAGGAGGCAGCTGATCCATGATTCTCTCTTATCATTGATGTTTCTCTCTCTCCTCTCTCTCCCCCTTCCTCTCTGAAATCAATAAATACATTTAAAAATAAATCTATAATAATAAAAGGGTAATATGCTAACTAGACCGGACGTCATTCTGGATGTCCTTCCTGACGAAGCAGGGGCCGGAGGGAAGCCAGCCGGGATCCCGGGTGCCTGTGGGCATCCAGAGGAGAGAACCCTGGGTCCCGGGTGCCAGAGGGAAGCCGGTGCCGGCAGCCGGGGGAAGGAAGGCCTACTCTTGCACGAATTTTCGTGCATCGGGCCTCTAGTCTGTATAATAAGTAGGTTTATTCAACCCATACTTAGCGTGTCCTACCATTCAGTCCTTCCGCAGCGTTTACTGGGTGCTTAGTATCCAGCGCAGCCGGGCCGGTGGGGAGGGAAGCAGGGCTGGTGTCTCTTCCTCCGTCCTCACCCTGCCCTCCCGTCTCCTGCACCTGCACCCGGGGAGGTGGTGCTGGGCTGGGAATATGCTGGGTGGCAACCCTCCCACTTTTGCCAGAACCTGCTCTTGCAGAATTTCTGCAAAGCCCACCCCCAAGCGCTTGTTTATTCACGCATCACATGAAGTAGCTCCATTCTGAGCCATTTCTCCAGGTCATTTCTGGGTTCCCTCGTTTTCCCGGGGGCTGTGTGTCCATTCCAGGGGCTTTAACCGCAATAGGATGTGTGGGGCGCATGCGTTCTGGCCCATGTCCTTGATCCCCAGGCGGCGGGGGTTCCCCGCCCGGAAGCTCTGTGCACAGGCCCCTGTCCCTGCTGCTGCCCCTCGGGGCGGCCAAGGCCCCTTTTCTGCTAGTTTTCCCTGGGGTCTGGGCCCCTTGTTGGGCATGACCTGGGCAAAGAGGCCCAGGACACCCCTGCTGTCAGATTCCCAGGGGGCTGGTCCGGCAGCTGCCTGAGCTGGGGGTGGGCCCTCACATGGGGACCCACCGGCGTCTGAGGCCCACGCCTTCCCTTTGGTCTTCCTCCTCTCACTCCAGGAGCCCCCTTAGACCGGGGTGCTTGCTCCCTGGGTCTCCCACCCCTCTGAGGGACCGTAGGTCCTCTCCAGGCCCCGGGAATCTCAGACGCTGCGAGGCGGTGTGTCACTTCCCCTGGCCGAGGCGGTGGCATCAGCCATCCCCCTCACGGTGGAGGAAGGAGAGAGGGCCCAGGGCACCGGGAGATTGTGGCGAGACCATCGTCCCTCTGCTCAGTAACCTTATCCCGCCACCGGATACAAACGCGTGGGAATAATTAAAACTCCAGACGCCCGCAGCAGCTCATTAGAAGGGAGGACCTCTGTGGATAGATGGCGGGTGATTCTTTCTTCATCATTATCTACATTGAAAGACTCTGTGCATCATTTTGTTATTTGTCAGATGATCGCATCCATGTCATGTCTGTAGATACCACATGCGTGTGCCGACACCGCCGGCCCAAGCAGCATGGTGTGAACGGCGCCGGTCCATTTATACACAGATTATTTTTCCAATAAAGGCAGTGAGTGTACTTTCTCTCTCTTATGATTTTCCTAATAACACTGTCTTTGCCCTCACGTCCTTCATGGTAGGGATGCAGTCTGTGTTTCACATCACATACAAAACGTGTTCACGGCCGTTTATGCTGCTGGTAAGGCTTCTGGCATTACAGGCTGTGAGTGGCTAAGTTTTCGGGGAGTCAAATGTTACATGAGGATTTGTGACTGTGTGTAGGGGGGTGAGTACCCCTAACCCGTGGGCTGTTCTAAGGTCCACTGTGGTTTCAATCTTTATGTCTGTGGCCTAAACCCCATTTCTGGGCTCCAATCACAGACATGGTGTCTCTATGTCTCATAGGTGTCACCAACTGAAACGTCTAAAATGGAAATCTTTTACATTTTTTTATTATTTTTATTCATTTTTTATTGATGTCAGAGAGGAAAGGGGAGGGGGAGATAGATAGAAACATCAATGATGAGAGAGAATCGTTGATCGGCTGCCTCCTTCGGATCGAGCCCACAGACCAGGCCTGGGCCCTGACCTGGAATCAAACCGTATCCTCCTGGTTCATAGGTCAACGCTCAGCCACGGAGCCACGCCGGCCGGGCTGACATGGAAATCTTGAAATTGCATTCTTCCCACTCCTGTTCCCAATGTTTAAATGCTTTTTTCTGGCCCTGGCCGGTGCGAAGGGACGAGCCAGGGCACATCGCTCTCGCAGCGTGGGCGAGGAGGAGGCACCCGAGGACGTGTCCCCCCAGCCAAGGGGTTCCCCAGAGGACGGTCCCCTCACTGCCGCCCCCACGGCCACCGGAAACCGCGATGCTGTTTCCAGATGAGGCCCACCCCGCGCCGTTAGTCCCGCGGGCCAGGCTTCCGTTCAGGAAATCAATGGCCGTGGAAGGTTGCCGGATGCCTCCGTCGCCCCCGGTCCGGGAAGATGAGCCACAGCACGCGCTTTGTCATTGTCGCCGTCTCCACGCGCACAGTTCAGCGGCTGCAGAACCTTCTCGCCCTGAGTCTTACCACCAGCCCGGAGCCCGGACCGCGAGCGTCCCTCCCGTCTCGCCCTCGGCCCCCGGCGGCCGTGGATTTGCCGATTTGGACATTTCCCATGACGGACCCTACAGGGTGTGGCCTCGTGTCCGGCCCCTCACTTGGCATGTTTCTGGGGTCACCGTGTTGCCGCGGACCATTCTTCGTCCTTTTAGGGCCGAACGACACTGCGCTGCATGGAGGCGCCACGTGTTGCTCGCCTGTCGTCTGTGACGGGCCTTTGGGGGAGCCCCACCTCCTGGCCACCGGGAGCAGGGCCACGACGATCAGCCTGTGCACATGTTTTTAAAAAAATATATTTTATTGATTTTTTACAGAGAGGAAGGGAGAGGGATAGAGGGTTAGAAACATCTATGGGAGAGAAACATCGATCAGCTGCCTCTTGCACACCTCCTACTGGGGATGTGCCCGCAACCAAGGTACGTGCCCTTGACCAGAATCGAACCCGGGACCCTTCAGTCTGCCGGCTGATGTTCTATCCACTGAGCCACACCGTCAGGGCAGTCCATTGTCTTGGGGGAGAAGAAGAGGTGCCCCGTTTACACTCAGACACACGACCGTGAACTCATAATAACACACAAAACCCACAGGAACTCATTCCCACGCGGCCGCTGGGCTGAGTTATCTAAGTCAGCGTGTTGCTTACTCTCTGTTCTGGAGACGGGAAGCGTGTGGGCTCGGAGAGGCCTCAGTCAGCGGTGTGACCTTGGGGTGACCTTGGGCCGGAGGCTCCGTGTCCTCTCCTAACCCCCTTACGTGAGGGTCATTGAAGGTCCATGGGAACACATACCTGGGTGCCGCCTCCCGTGGCAGCGTTTTACTCCACGGTCGCCTCAGGTGACCACACCGCCCACTGCCCTTCATGGGGGGTCCGTGGAGGAGCCCCCACTCTGAGGGCCCGGGTCACCGGGATGGAGGAATGCGGCAGAGGGGCCTGGCGCCCCCACACATTCCATCTTCGCGGTTCGGTTCCTCACGAGCTGTTACAGGAAACATGTTTCAGACACAGCTGCCCCTGCCCGGCACCCCAGGTCAGTCCACGCGCACGTTCCCCGTGGCCGGGAGGCCCAGCACATGCAGCACATGAGCGCCCGCCGTGCGGCTGCATAACTTTCCCGGCTCCGCTGGCGTCCTGCTGGGAGCTGGTCTGTGCAGGAGCCGCTGCCCCGCGCTGGGGCCCGGCCTCCCCGTGGGCTGCATGCGGGGCTCGGATTCCCAGCCAGTGCCACTCTGATGCCCAGTGCTCGTGCCCGTTTCCCGGGAAATCTGTTCCCCCCGCCCCCCCGGGCGCTGTCAGCCTGGTGGGTTCGGGGTGTTTATATGTGGGGTGTCGATCTGGGGGGCACACGTGGTGGAGGGTCCGACACTCCCGGGCTTTCCCTCCTATTGTGTGGGCTGGTCTTGCCAACTGTATTTTGAAGCCAACGAGAAAGACAGGAGTCTGCTTCCTGCTGCAGGGCCAGGGCTGCATGGCTCACTGAGCCCATGTCCGCTCCCTCATTTCTCAAGGCTGCTGCTCCACACTGAGTCCCAGGGGCAGGGGGAGAGGGGGGATGGGAGGCAGGGGGAGAGGGGGATGGGAGGCAGGGGGAGAGGGGGTGGGAGGCAGGGGGAGAGGGAGGGTGGGAGGCAGGGGGAGAGGGTGGGTGGGAGGCAGGGGAGGGGGTGGGAGGCAGGGGAGGGGGATGGGAGGCAGGGGGAGAGGGGGATGGGAGGCAGGGGGAGAGGGGGATGGGAGGCAGGGGGAGAGGAGGGATGGGAGGCAGGGGGAGAGGAGGGATGGGAGGCAGGGGGAGAGGAGGGATGGGAGGCAGGGGGAGAGGGGAGATGGAGGCAGGGGGAGAGGGGGATGGGAGGCAGGAGGAGAGGGGAGATGGAGGCAGGGGGAGAGGGGGGATGGGAGGCAGGGGGAGAGGGGGGATGGGAGGCAGGGGGAGAGGAGGGATGAGAGAGTGCGTGTGCGAGGTGAGCCTCCTCGCGGGCCATGGGGAAGCTGTTTGTCTGGAAAAGCCCTCCGGGCGCACTGGGCGTGCTGGGAAGTGAGGGGGCATCCGGCGGTCAGCACAGGCCGCTTCAGTGTGGAGGAGGCTTCGTGGTGTTGGCATCACCAGAAGGTCCCAGAGGCGGAGTGATCTGGGCGAGGGCCCGGTGGGCGTCTGGAGTGTGTCTCCCTGTGGATGGAGCTGAACTTCAATGTCATTAGGTCGGAGCCGTGTGCCAGCTCCGTGCCGGGCGCTGTGCTTGGTGCTGGGACAGGAGGCTGGGGTCCCTGTCCTCTTGGCCGTGTGATCAGTGGGCCATGCAAACAAGAGTCACGGCAGCGTGATGACAGGGGTGGGGGGCCGTGGGGGGCGGTGGGGGGTGGTGGGGGGAGGTGTGTGTGGGGAGGTGCTGCCTCTTTCTAGCTGGACCTGAAGAGTTGGAGTCTCAAGATCCAGATCAAGTTCACAACCTCCAACCTCTAGCCATTGACTTTGGACCAGTTAATATTTTAAAAATATTTTTATTGGTTTCAGAGAGGAAGGGAGAGGAGGAGAGAGACAAAAACATCAACATTGAGAGAGAATCATTGATCCGCTGCCTCCTGCACGCCCCACACTGGGGATGGAGCCCACAACCCAGGCCTGTGCCCTGACCAGGAATCGAACCCTGACCTCCTGGTTCCTAGATCAATGCCCAACCATTGGGCCACGCCGGCCGGGCTAATATTTTTAAGCCCTGGTTTTCTGAGCTGTAATTCGAGGAGAGGACGTCAGCCCTGCCTACGCCGTGGGTGTGGGAGGGTCTGATGAAATAGTCTCTCTGAAAGCCTGTGAGCTCAGGAGGCCTGTGAGTTGCTATTGGGACACAGAGGCCTTGGTTTGGAGGTTTGTTTGTTTTTTAATATATTTTATTAATTTTTTACAGAGAGGAAGGGAGAGGGATAGAGAATCAGAAACATCAATGAGAGAGAAACATCGATCAGCCGCCTCCTGCACACTCCCCACTGGGGATGTGCCCACAACCAAGGTACATGCCCTTGACTGGAATCGAACCTGGGACCCTTCAGTCTGCAGGCCGATGCTCTATCCACTGAGCCACACTGGTCAGGGCTGGTTTGGAGTTTTCGATGAAAATCTCCTCTGCTCACTGGGACCCTAGTTATCAACGGGCCGTGAAAATGCGAGAAAGGCTGTAGACACGCCACGGCCACGGGCGGCGGGTGAGCGCCTGGAACAGGCCGAGTCTGACCGCCAATTTAGTAGAAGAAAAGCAAACGCGTGAAGCCCCTCGCCGGCAATGTTTACGTTGATTAGATGGTAATATTTCTAACGACAGGTTCAAAGGACAGTAATCTTGGAAATTTGGGGTTAAACAAAATACGTTATTAGAATCAGTTGAATTCCTTTGTAAGTGTGGCTACTAGGAAGTTCTAGGTTACGTGTGCGGCTCGCATTACATTTGTATCGGAAGGGCCGCTCCAGAGGCTGTCTGTGGAAAGTGGGGTCTGTACACAGTCCACACAATTATCCCTGTAATTTCAGGGGTACCGCAGCCCCTAAGTCCCAGGCTCAGAACCGCAAGTGATGGTTTTAAAGGCTGCGTTTCATTTGCATTCAAAATATGCACGAAGCCCGTTCCCGTGAAAGAGATGACGTTAGGCCAGTGGTCGGCAAACTGTGGCTCGCGAGCCACATGTGGCTCTTTGGCCCCTTGAGTGTGGCTCTTCCACAAAATACCGACCTCTGCGCATGGGCCACGAAGTTTCAATTGCACTGTACATGCGCGCCTGCATGTGGTATTTTGTGGAAAAGCTACACTGAAGGGGTCAAAGAGCCGCATGTGGCTCGCGAGCCGCAGTTTGCCGACCACTGCGTTAGGGGAATGTGGCTGATGGAGGAAATGGCTCATCGTCATCTCAGATGAGACAGGTGGATCTCAGTGGCAGACACCAGCCTGCCACCCCAACTGTGGGCTGGGGGCAGGACGCCCTGCGAAGGCACCTGCCAGCGATGCTGCAGGGACCAGGTGAGCACCCCCCTCCTCCCTCCCACCCTCCTCCTCTCACGGAGGAAAGACAAACTGAGACGGACTGTCCTCCGGGCCCTGGGTATTCCTCATCTCACTGAGTCCCCCACCCTCAGCCCCCCAGCCCCTCGGGGTGTCAACGGCTTTTATCCATTGGGGAGAGAGGAGGCTCAGAGCAGCTCGGACACCTGCCAACCTGCCAACGGCTCGGGGAGTGAGGGAACTGGACGCACAGCTTCCCCGGCGGGTCCGTCTCCCACGCGGGGCTGCCCGAGGCCGAGGGGAGGAGACGGGGGAGTGAGCACCCAGGAGGGCAGACCCGCCCGCCGCCTGCCTTCTGCCTCATGAGCAGGAAACTGGGGGTTCGCCAGCCGGAGCGCCCAGACCCGGCTGCGCCGCTTCCTGTGGTTCTCGGGGAGCCCTCCCTTCTGCCCGCTGCTCCCAGCAAAGCCACCCTGAAACCAGCCCCGAAACAGACTCCGCCGGCTTCTGGACGTCGTGCTGTTGGGGTGAAAGGTGATTCTTGCCCACGGGAGCCGGTGACACGGCCCTTCCCACCCACAGAAGGTGGGCTGCCCGCGTCCACCCTCGAGCGCGGCTCTCCGAGGGCTGGGCTCCGGGGACGGGGAGCGAGTGCGACTCGGGTGGGCCGGGCCCAGCAGAAGCAGCGGATCTCCCCCAGGCCCGCGAGCAGGACGGCGGGGCAATAGGAGGGCGGCGATCAAGCACCAAGGCCTTCTCCCCGGGGAGGCCCGTGGCCGGGAGGCGGAAAGTGCTCGGAGGAGCCATAACGGCCTTTCGCTCAGGATGAGGTGCCTGTCGCTGGGCCCTCGCGGGGCAGCAGGAGCCCTGCGTGGAGGTTTGGTTTAACCCCCGCCTCCCGGCCCCTCCAGTCGGACCAGGAGACGGGGGACAGGGGTCCTGGGAGGGGAGCTGCGGGGCGTCTGTGCTCAGTAAACACGGGGAAGGTGGAGCGTCCGGAGGCGGTGCCTGCGTTCCCGGGCTTGTCCCCGGTTTAGTGAATGTAGACCGCACCGGGCGTCTCGGCTCTCAGAGCCCTGTTTGTCCATAAACACCCCCTCGCCCGGGGCGGGGCTGGACCTTCCTGACACGGGGTTTGGCAGGTCGCGATCACGGGTGCCCCCACGCTGGCCTTCAGGCACCCACTCCCCGCCGGGCCCCACGGTCCCACCGCGCTGGCCCCAGCGGGGGCGCCTCCGTCTGGGCAGGGGGCCACGCGCTGACCCACACCCGCTCGCCTCCCGGGGATTCTGGGTCTGGAAGGCAGCAACGTGCTCTTCCGATGACCTTCCCTTCCTTCCTCGGGAAAGAGCAGGTGGGGTGAGAGCAGTCGGGGGCGCCAGGGGCCCGAGGAGTTTGACAGAAGCCAAGGGGCCTCCACGCATGGGCCACGCGCGGCGTGCTCTGTCCCACCCCCGTGCTACCTGCCTCAAGCAGCTCACCCAACCGGGTGCAACCGGTAAAGTAAAAAATGAGGTTGTCTTTAAGGTAAAAATCTACCGCGTTCAGGGGCTAGGGCTGTGTCTTCTGAGCAGTGTCTCCTTCTACTTCAGTGGTTCTCAACCTTCCTAACGCGACCCTTTAACACAGTTCCTCATGTTGTGGTGACCCCCAATGTCATTGTTACAAATTGAACATAATTAAGCATAGTGATGAATCACAAAAACAATATGTAATTATATATGTGTTTTTGGATGGTCTTAGGCCACCCCTGTGAAAGGGTCGTTCGACCCCCAAAGGGGTCGCGACCCACAGGTTGAGAACCGCTTCTCTACATGGTCTGGAGAACACCTCACCTGCATCGGAATCAGGGCACCTCTTTCTTTCTTTCTTTCTTTCTTTCTTTCTTTCTTTCTTTCTTTCTTTCTTTCTTTCTTTCTTTCTTTCTTCCTTCCTTCCTTCCTTCCTTCCTTCCTTCCTTCCTTCCTTTCTTTCTTTCTTTCTTCTTTCTTTCTTTCTTCTTTTTTAAAAAAATATATTTTTATTGATTGCAGAGATGAAGGGAGAGGGAGAGAGAGAGAGAGAAACATCAACGATGAGAGAGAATCATGGATCAGCTGCCTCCTGCACACTCCCTACTGGGGATCGAGCCTGCAACCTGGGCACATGCCCTGACTGGGAATCACACCGTGACCTCCTGGTTCAAAGGTCAACGCTCAACCACTGAGCCACACGGGCCAGGCAAGGGCACCTGTTCCAACTGAAAATGTTCAGGCCCCTGATCACCTCCCACACGTGTGGGGGCCAGAGCCAGGAATCTGCATTGCGTCCGCCTCCCGGGCAACCCTGACCCGCCCGAGGGTGTGGGCCACGTGCAGTGAGAACCCCTCCCTGCTTCCAGGCCCCACACGCCTGGAGCGGAGAAGGGAGGCGCTCCTTGCCCTTGACTCCGTGTGAGGTTGTGTAATTGCGAGTCTGTTTCAGGGAAAGTCTGGACCACAGGACGCCGGCCTGCTTCACGTTCCGATGCTGCGAATGGATCTGTGCGTCTTGTCCTTTTGCACGTCCGGCCCCTCATCGGCCCAAGGACAACGCGGAGTGGGTGCCGTGCGTCTTCTGGGAAGAATTTGGCCTTCAGTCTACGAGATTGCAGCACGCCGATAAAAGCTAAAGAAAAGCAACAAAAACGCTCTTGTTGAATTTCTCATTTTTCTGAAGCAAACAGCTTCTAAGAGATAAAGAAGCAGCCCCGAGGGACTTCCTGTTCAGGTCCTGACACTCGGAATGCGCGTGGACTTGTGTTTGTGCGCGGCCCCAGGCACCCCGGAGAATGCCGCTGTGGCGTGTGCGCTGTCCCGGGACCCACACTGACACGAGGCCAATGTCCCACGGGGTCCAGGGGAACACGGGTCCATTTCAGAGACGCTGGGGTGGATCTAGATGGCGTATTTTAGGACAAAGGGAGCTTTTTAAACTTTTACATTTTAATCAGCGGTTCTCAACCTGTGGGTCGCGACCCCTTTGGCGGTCGAACGACCCTTTCACAAGGGTCGCCTAAGACCATCCTGCATATCAGATATTTACATGACGATTCATAATAGTAGCAACATGACAGTTATGAAGTAGCAACGAAAATAATTTTATGGTTGGGTCACAGCATGAGGAACTGTATTTAAAGGGCCAGAAGGTTGAGAACCGCTGTTAAACTGATCCGGTTCACTCCGCAAAGCCTGTGCCATCGGACAGCAGTGACCCCCCCCCCCCCCCCGCCCCCAACACAAATGGCCCGTCAGCCACACAGCCTCCTCTGGAGCTGGGAGATGCGGGAACTAACTCTCTGTTGGGTTCGGGTACCCAGGGGCCTCAAGATGGAGCCTTACGTGGAGGTGGTGGTGATGTCTCCTGCATCCCGAGGGAGGGTGTGGCAGCCCCATTTGGTATTTTTCCTTTAAGAGAAGCATCTAGAACAGTGATTCTCCAGGTGTGGCCCCTGAGCCACTGCCGTAGCAGCCCGGAGGCAGGAAACTTCTTAGAAATGCAAATTCTTGGGCCCCATCCCAGACCTTCTGAATCAGACACCCCGAGGCAGGCGAGGCGAGCCCTGCCTCCCTCCCCGCCCGCTGCACAGCCGTCTCCGGTGAGTCAGAGGCTGGTCAAGTTCCCGACCATCGCTCACAGGGACACGGGCGCCCCAAAACTTTCCGCCTGCAACCTCACCTGCAGGGGCTGCGACCTCTGCGCTCCTCAGAGACCGGCTGTCTTGTGAGCGACGTTAGTTCGGAGCCCGTCAGCCATGTACCGGGCGAACGCATTAGAGACGTGCCGGGGATGGAGCTGACACTCGGGAGGCGGACAGCACCAGTGCTGGCGGGGATGCGGGGCCGCAGGAGGCCTGGGCCATCGCTGGCGGGGATGCGGGACGGAGCCGCCTCTTGGAGTCACGTGGCCGCTCCTTGGAGCAGGAAATGTCCTCTCATCCCCTGGCGGCTGCCGCCCTCCTCGGCAGGTACCCGAAGGCGCTGAGAACGGACGTCCACACAGAAACCTGCACGCAGTCACAGCGCTGTCTTCATCGCTGCCCAACACGGGGCAGCGCTGTCCTCCAGCAGGCGACGGTCCACCCCGAGCTGGGAAGACCGCTCCGCGGGACAAAGAAATGGGTATCAAGCCCTAAAAGGCGGTGGAGGAATCTTCAGGGCGTGTTTCTACGCGACAGACACCAGCGTGGAAAGGCTGCGGACGGTGTGATGCTGACTGTGTGGCCTCCGGGAAAAGGCAAAACCTATGGAGGCCCTGAAAAGATGAGTGGTTGTTAGGGTTTAGGGGGCAGCGGGAGGCTCTGAGGCCATGGACCCAGCTAACATCCTCTTGTTTAGTTGGAGGTGGCGCCAGGGCGTGGGGCCGGGCTTCCCCGAAAGCTCTTGGAAAGGGGACAGAGAAAAGAAGGTGGGGTGGGAGGAATAAACAGGTACCTTCGTCCTCTGTCCTCGGCCTGGAGTGCGGGCTCCGTGCTGCAGGCAGAGCTGCCACCTGTGACGGTGGGGGGATCAGGAGTGCGAAGGCCACAGCGTGGGGTCGGGATGCGGAGAGCCAGAGGGAACGCGGGTCTAGAGGGGGTGTGGGACTGCCATCCGGTCCTGGGCGGCTCGCTGCTGGCCTTATTATTATTATTAATGTATATTTTTATTGATTTCAGAGAGGAAGGGAGAGAGAGAGGGAGACAGAAACATCAATGACGAGAATCACTGACCGGCTGCCTCCCGCACGCCCCACACTGGGGATCGAGCCTGCAGCCCGGTCCTGTGCCCTGACCAGAAATGGAACCGTGACCTCCTGGTTCATAGGTTGAGGCTCAACCCCTGAGCCACGCCGGCTGGGCTCCCACTGGTCTTAATGTGGGAACGAACCCCCTCATTGGCCGAAGCTGGTGTGCCGGGAGCTGCTATTACTTGCCGGCTAACTAAGCCTGATGTGCTTTCAGGCCCCCGCAGAGGAGCGAGCCCAGAGGCGGCACGGAGCCCGGGATGTGTCGCCGCACGACCTCGGACAGGGCCTCATGGTCTGGAATTGGAGTGTCCTCTGCACAATGACGTCATGCAGTGTGCGTGCTGCCAGCACAGTGCCTGGCACGCAATAAGTCTGAATAGAAGGTGGCACCAACCTGGAGTCGCCCCCCACATTGCCATGCACGAGACCTTTAACAAGAGAGCAGCGTCCGGCAGCATGGGTCTCAGACACTGAAAATGATAGAGTTTCTGGCTCATTGTCATGTGAAAGGCCACGGTCACCTGATGCCAAGTGGGTCTTCCCAGGCCTGGCCTCAGACCGTTACTCACTCCTTCGCTCCCTCCCCACCTTCAGGGTGCTGCTGCCTACAGATCATTCCAGGGCCGGGGTGGGGAACATCTGGCCCGCGGGCCCTGCAGACCCTGAAATCATGTGGTCTGGCCCTGCGAGGCATGAGGGGTGAGATAATTCGATGTTGACCAAAGCTAGTAGGCTGTTTTCAGTTGATAATTTTGCATGGCCCACGAATGATGCTATAAACATCCAAATGGCCTTGGCAGAAAAGAGGGTCCCCAGCCCTGATCTAGGGAAACACCCCCGCCCCCCCCCACCCCCAGAGACCAGGCCCTAAGGATGCCCCCTTGGGCTCAGCTGACTGCCGAGTAGACGCCCAGCCTGAAGCCACACTCGTGGCTGGTCAGAGGCGAGCGAGGGGCTCCGTGGAAAGTGCTTCCCACAGGGCAGTGGCCCGAGAAGAGCACAGCCTGCTGGCTGGTCTCCCTCACCAGGGGCCTCAGAGCTGCCCGGCGAGCGGATCCATGTCACTGATCCAGACACCCTCCCTGCTAACACGGCCATTCTGAGCGTCCTTCTCTCCCTTCAGAACGTCTTCCCCTCCTCGTTCGTGTCTGACGACCCTGCGGCTGCGTTTACTGATGCAATAGGAACAGCCCAAAGAGCCGTCCTGTACGGAGGAAGCCTGCGGCCTGATTCCGAGCATTGTTTCGGCTTCCACCCCGCGGGCTCGCGGGTCTGGCCACAGGGCGTCCCGGAGGGGAAGTGACGGGGCGCGATCACGTGATCTCTCTCGCCCACGGGCATGACGGGGCTGTCTGTGGCCTGCTGGGAAGAACTCTGCCTAGTCAGTGTGTGTGTGTGTGTGTGTGTGTGTGTGTGTGTGTGTGTGTGTGGCGGGGGGCAAAGAAGTTGAAGAAAAAGAAACTTTCCCTAAAAAAAACCAAAAATACCCCCCTTTCCCTTATTAATAGGGAAAAAGTCCCTGGGCGATCAAGTTATTTATTTATTTTTATTCTTAATATATATATTTATTGGTGTCAGAGAGGAAGGGAGAGGGGGAGGGAGATAGAAACATCAATGATGAGAGAATCATGGATCGGCTGCCTCCTGCACGCCCCCCACTGGGGATCAAGCCCGCAATCTGGGCCTGTGCCCTGACCGGGAATGTAGCTGTGACCTCCTGGTTCATAGGTCGACACTCAACCACGGAGCCTCGCCAGCCGGGCCCTGGGCGATCAGCTTTTTTAGTATATATATTTATATTTCTTTATTGATTTCAGAGAGGAAGGGAGAGGGAGGGAGAGAGAGAAACATCAATGATGAGAGAGAATCATTGATCAGCCACACGCCCCCTACTGGGGATCGACTCCGCAACCCAGGCATGGGCCTGACGGGAATTGAACCTGGAGCTCTTCAGTCCGCAGCCAACGCTCCATCCACTGAGCCA
Source organism: Myotis pilosus (assembly GCA_036010255.1). Lineage (NCBI taxonomy): Eukaryota > Metazoa > Chordata > Mammalia > Chiroptera > Vespertilionidae > Myotis > Myotis pilosus. The sequence goes on from JASKON010000002.1 coordinate 2,167,276, forward strand.
CACCGGCCAGGGCCTGGGCGATCATTTTATACCACGTGCTCTGCATCTTTATTTCACACTAAAGTATCAGAAAGGGGTCGTCAGTGCCGCCGCCTGAGGTAGCCCCTGGCCCAGGTACAGGAATGATGACTGCAAACACACCCGGGACGTGTGATGGCGTGCAGGCTCTGTTCTCGGCCGTCCCGCCCACCCGGGAAACTTGGGACCAGGAGGACTGACCCCTTGCCCAGGTCCCGTGGCCTTGGGGGAGGGGAGTCGGGACCGGACCTGGTAGTCCATCTGGCTCTAGGCTCTGCTCCTTCCTGCCTGACCGCCACGGGCGATAGGCCCTCGGTGGGTCGCCCTGAGCTCCTGGGCTTGACCCTGAATCTCCTGACTCGCAGTCCAGCGCCTCTGCCTCTGGCCCACAGCGGCCACCCTGATGGTCCAGAGGGGTGTGTGGTGCTTGGCTCAGAGCACAGCTGGTGGGGAGGGAGAGCCCTGGCCGTCCGACTGGCTTATGGGGTGAGGCCACAACATGAGTAACAAAGAAACAGAATTTCCTGAGGATGAGGCCCAGAAATCAGGATTTTAAAAAGAATCCCAGGTGACTGTAATGTGCAGCCGAGGTTGAGAACCACTGGCTTAAAGGGTTCCAGCTGCCAAGCGAAGCGTTTTATCTTATCCTTCAGCCTCCACAGCCCGAGATGGATGAGGCAGTCAGGTTGCTGCGCCCCCTTCAGAGGAGGACTCTCAGCTCCGAGGGGCTGAGGACCTGCCCAGGGCACCACGGGGAGTGACCAGTCGGATCTGAACCCGGCGCAGCCCCGAGGCGCCCTCCCGCCACGCACCACGCCTCCCAGTCGGTGAGGCAGGCGGTCCCTCCGTGGCCTCCAGCCCATCATCACCAGGAGCCGGGCTCAGCCTTTGGAGGCAGCTGACAGGGAAGGCGACTCACGTGGGTCCAGTTCTCTCTCCTACAACTTTGTTCTTGTGGGTCACCACGGGGGCGAAGGGGCACCTTCTGAAAAGCCCCTCCCAGTTTAAAAGCATCTGGCTCTTGTGAGACGTGTGGAAGTTTCTGGGAAGACACGCTGAGAAGCAGCAGCAGGTCCGCACCCTCCCCTCCGAGGCTCCTCAGCGGCCCTGTTCTCTCGTCCCCGCGCAGGACAGTTCGCTGTTTCTAATTAAAAGCCCCCTCGCTTGTCAGGAACCCGAAGGGAAAACGCTCACAGCAAACGCTTCTCCTCTCTGTCTGTTCAGCTGGCAGCCGCGTGTCTTTGTCCTGATGAAGGTCTTTGCCTTGATAAGGTCTTTGCAGAGGCGCCCAGCTGGGGGATCCGTCTGAACCCTCCCTCCCGAGAAGAGGGGGCAGTGGTTGGGGGAGGACCCGCGAGCCGAGCCCTGGTCCCCGGTGGCCAGAATGAGGGGGCTGGGCCCTCCCCCCCCCCCCCCCCGAAGTGTTCACACAGAGATTTTCCCGCTCCTGAGAAAACCGTTTTCCCCAGGACAGACCCGTGCCCCTCCTCGCAGCCCTCGCTGACCACGCAGCTCGCTCTATGGCCGGGCGCCGCGCTCCCCTCTGTAGCCTGGGTCTGCTCTTCCCACAGACTGTCTGCTGGAGTGGCCCCCACCCCCACCCCGCACCCCCAGCGAGAATGGGGGGATGGAGGGCATGGCAACACCGCCTCTGGCCTGTTGGCCCAGCTCGAGGTGCCCGTGCAGAGAGGAGCCAGGAAAACAAGGGAACAGTATGTGAACTCCTCACCTCGTTGCCACGTGCCATGGGGCTGTGGGTGGCATCTGCCAGCGTGCAAGTTCCCCCAGTGGGTGTCTGCATGGGGTCAGTGACAAAGAGCCACAGAGGGGGAGAGTGCGTGAGCGGCGAGTGGAAAACCACCAGGACGGTCCCTCCCTGACCTGCGGGGGCTTCGCTGCACTTCTCCACCCTGTGACCCGTGACCCTGCGAGGCTCTCAGGGGCCAGCCCCCGCCCCAGGTGGAGAGTGTTGCTCAGCAGTGAGTGCTCTGGCCAGCCCCCTTCTCATTCCTCTGGTCCCAGGGGCGGGACACTTCATTGGTGGGGGGTCAGGGGTGACTGCTGCCCCCCACCCGCTTTCCCTTGCTGACGGCCCCCTCTCCTCCTGCTGATGTGACCCAGTCTGAATGGGGGTGCGTGTGCTTAAGGCCAGCTGCCGCCACACCCAGCCCACGAGTTCAGCGGCCCAGCCGCACAGACGCTTGTATTTCAGTGAGTCAGTGGCTCTCCTCGGGGCAGACTCAGGGGCCCAGCTCCTTCCACCTGGTGATGCGGCCAGAGCGGTTCTGGTAGAAGGTTCTGAGAGGGTGGGCCACGCACGGGCTAGGCTCATCCTTTGGGTCCACGTCCCCGTGGCCAGAACCCAGTCACATGCCCTCAATTCACAGCAAGGCGGGCTGGGACGGGAATTCCTCCTGTGTGCCCAGGTAGAAGATAGCGCCTGGTCCGCACCCAGAACGCCCGCCGCCGTGAGTGACGGCTGGCATGATGGCAGCCAACGTGCCAGCAGGAGGACAGTGAGCCTGCCTGGGGAGGAGGGATGCGGGGAAGGTGCCGAGCCTGGGCCCTTGCTGCCGGCAGTCAGCAGCCGATGGAATCAGCCCCGGACTGTGCTTCTTCTAGATTTCTGTTTTTAACGAGATAATAAACATTTCAAATGCTTTTGAATCGTTGAATTGGGTTTTTCAGTGACTTCCAACCCCAAATATCCCCATTCAGAAACCATGAATTTAATCGCATCGTGTCAACCAGTGGTTACTGTTAGGTTATTATATTTCATTTTAGGCAAAGAGGCGACTCACACCACCGGTTCAGAGACTCCGCCTCGCTGGAACTCTCTGGCACCGCGCTGGGAAGTGGGGCTCAGAACACTTTGTCTCAGAGTTAGAATAGGACAATGTTGGCAAGAAATGCACATTCCCTGAGACGCAATCGAGAATGTGGCTGCTCTGGGGGCGTCTTCCACAGCCGGCCTGACCGGCCACCCCGGTGCGAGGCTTCGCAGACCGCGAGGCTCCTCCCGCCCTCAGCAGACGTTTCGTAGGACCTACTGTGTGTGATTGGCTTCGCTCTGCACCTGCTGGATTGGGCACTACCCAGGAATGATATTTCTCTCATTTATTTTAATCCCTTGTTCCCTTGCAAACAGGATTTGATACATAGATGATACATAAATAGAGATTTTTTGAGCCCTGGCAGGTTACTCAATGGTTAGAGCGCCAACCCTCAGACTGAAGGGTTGTGGGTTTGATTCTCAGTCAAGGGCACATTCCTTGGTTGCAGGTTCCCCAGCCCTGGTAGCAACCAATTGATGTGTCTCTCATGTTGATGTTTCTCTCTCTCTCTCCTTCCTCCCTCCCTTTCATCTTTCTCTCCTCACTCCCTCTATTCTCTCTAGAAATCAATGGGAAAAAATATCCTTGAGTGAGGATTAAAAAAAAAAAAAGATCTGTTGAATAAAGTGCGATCTGATTTCCCATGGAGTTGGCCACACGTGGGCCCAGCCTCAGGCGGGCAGTGGAGTCCGGACTTGGACGTGGTCCCTGGGTGGCCTCGGGGAAGCGGACGCAGCGCGCCCTGGTCCCTGCTTGTCGGGGTGAGTCCACGGGAGGGTGTAAGTTTATTCCTGGCACAAACGGGCGCATGCAAACGACTGCTCTCCTCCTCCTCCTTCTAGCACCTTATCGACCAAGCTCCTTTCCATTTCCCGATTGATGAATATTCCAGAAACTCAAGTGATGGTAAACACAATTAAAGGGTGAATCTGCTGCCAGAAAATCATGGAAAGCATTGCAAATTATTTTTAGTTTCTTTCTATCTTTTTTTTTTGTTAATCCCCACCTGAGGATATTTTTATATCCTCCCTGGGAGGGGAGGAGGGAGAGAGAGGGAGAGAGGGAGAGAGAGAGGAGCATCGATGTAAGAGAGACACATGGATTGGTGCCTCCCACATGCACCCTGTCCTGGGCTGGGATAGATCCTGCAACCCAGATGGAGTAAGTGCCTGGGAATGGAATTGTTGGGCCTAGAGTAGGTGTGTAACTTTATAAGACACTTCGTTTACTTGCAGTTGTACCATTTTACACATCTATTCTCTTAATCGCCCTGGCAGCATCACCAGGTGCCCTTGACCGGGAATCGAGCCCCTAGACCCTCCAGTGCCCAGACTGGCGCTCTAACCACTGGGCCCACTGGCCAGGGCCACTCATTTCTATTTGTCTGCTCGATGTCAGGGCTTCCTGCTGTTCAGATGGGCACCTGAGGACTGACTTCCACTTGAACAGCCACGTGCTCGGAGCTTCTCCCAGACGCACAGCGTTTCCCGGTGAAGGCTGCTCCTCTCGGATGAACGACGGGGAAGCTCACACTCTCACGCTGTGCCCGCATCACAGGCTCCGATCACCCTCCTCTCCTGCGTCAGTCCTCCCCAGGGGACCGGGAGCACAGGCCAGGCAGGCGACAGCTGTCCCTGTCGGTGCGGGCCGTGCAGGCGGGCAGGGGGTGCAGCTGGGCTCACGAGTGAGGGACACGCCGCCGCTCTGGGCCGGGAGCCCTGGGTTCGAGTCTCAACCCTGTGACTCGGCTGCGGAGTGCGCTGGCCTCGCCTTCCTGTCTGTAAGGCGAGGGTTGGATGTTCGCCTGATAATCCCGGAGGCCCCGGAGCGCTCAGTGCTGTGTGTGGTCGGGGTTTCCCGGCTGCTTCCGGCTCCTCTTCATGATTTCTTATTTCAATCTCCTTCCTAAATAATTCAACACAGGAGCAGAGCCAGCCGGCACGCCACGCTCCTTCCACAGGAGAAAAGATGACGCGGCCCACGTGTCCAATGAGAGGGACAGGTGAGGGAGTGACGATGAACCCACGCCCGCGGTGCAATGGGACCCCGCGGTCCAGGGGGGTGAGCACGAAGCCTCTTCGCACACAGAGGGGCATGTTCCCTATGCCCTTCCCTGAGCACGGGGGACAAATGGCCCCGGGCCATGGCGACAGCGGCCTCGAAAGTGAGCCGGCCCGTGTGCAATGCTGGGGGGAAGTGAGAACAACTGACACACGAACACATGCTCCTTTTGCACGTCTTGTGAGAGAGGAGACACGTTCAATGGCATTCAGGGTTTTTAAAAGAATATGTTTATTGATTTTTATAGAGAAATAGAGAGGAACATTGATGTGAGAGTGAAACATTGATCGGCTGCCTCCTGCACGCAGGGCCTTGAATGGCCTATTGCCAAAAGGGCTTTGCAGGTGCGACTGAGCTCACGTCTGGAGATGAGATGGGGGAGGAGCCTGGGTATCCAGGTGGGGCCGAGAGGCAGGCACAGGTGAGGGGGCGAGGGGATCGGCCCACAGGAGAGGCGGCGGCAGCGTGACCACAGATCAAAGCGGAGCCGGTTGAAAAGCCGCCAGGCACTGGAGGAGCCGAGGCCGAGGCCACGTTCTCTCCAGGAGCCAGAGGAGGAGCCAGCCCGCCCCACCTTGACCTCCCAGCGACACCAAGATCCGACTTCGGACCTCAGAACTGTAAGAGAAGCAATTCCTGTTGTTTCAAGCCCCTGAGTTTGTGGTAATTTGCGCCGGTGGCAGTAGGGAACGAATACAGTTCCGTTGCATGGGCATACCACGGTGTGTGTGTGTCCGTTTACCTCTCGATGCTTTCCGGTTGTTTGCTGTTTGGGTTATTCTGAATAAAGCTGCCAGAGCCCAGCTGGTGTGGCTCAATGGTTGAGCGTTGGCCTGGGAACCAGGAGGTCACAGTTCCATCTCCAGTCAGGGCACATGCCCGGTTGTGGGCTTGATCCCCAGTGGGGGGCCTGCGGGAGGCAGCCCATCGATGATTCTCTCTTATCATTGATGTTTCTCTCTCCCTCTCCCTTCCTCTCTGAAATCATGTTTGAAATGATTTTGCGTGGACATATGCTTTCATTTCTCTGGAGTAAGTGTACCTGGGAACGGAATGGCTGGGCCTAGAGCAGTGGTTGGCAAACCGCGGCTCGCGAGCCACATGTGGCTCTTTGGCCCCTTGAGTGTGGCTCTTCCACAAAATACCACGTGCGGGCACGCACATACAGTGCGATTGAAACTTTGTGGCCCATGCGCAGAAGTCGGTTTTCAGCCTGGGTGAGTCTATTTTGAAGAAGTGGTGTTAGAAGTGGGGGTACCTTTGCTGAGGTCGACCCCTAAGATTGAGGACGTTTTTACAAGGGCCAGCTTAGGAGTGCCCTAATGAAGTTAATAACAATGGACCTACCTATATAGTTTAAGTTTAAAAAATTTGGCTCTCAAAAGAAATTTCAATTGTTGCACTGTTGATATTTGGCTCTGTTGACTAATGAGTTTGCCGACCACTGGCCTAGAGTAGGTGTGTTTAACTTTATGAGACACTTGTACATCGTACACATCTATCCTCTTAAAGACAAACGAACAAGCCAGAAGCCTGGGCCATTCACCCCAAAGGCTAAGGGGTGGGTGGGAGTCTTTCCGGACGGTTCCGGACCCTGATTACTTCCAGAGTCCTCAGCGTGAGCTCGAGGACAGACTTGTGCCGGGATGTTTTTCCCTTCTCTTCTTTTCTTGGAAAAGAAGTGGTTCACCTGCCTCATCGCCCCCTCCTCCTTCTCCCCCCTCCGGCGCTGTGTTCCCCATCAGCACCCACTCTTCCTCCTGTGGGCGTGAGTCACAGCCCAGAGGCCGGATGCACAGCCCGGGGCAGACCTCAGGGTCCTGAGAGGGAGGCAGGCGGCGAGGAGGCAGCGCCTGAATGCCTTTCCGGTGGGGGCAGTCGACCATGTTCTTCCCTTAATGGAATCTTCCTGCTCCTCTAATTAGGAAAACACCGGTGGCCCGGCTGCCGCCACTGCAGCCGCTGATAAAACCCAAGAAAAGGGATTGGGGGGGTGGGGGGTGGGGGCGCGGGGGTGGAAGGACTGTGTGGTTAGTTTTGCTTTGGTGTTTTCACCTAAAAGAAATTTGCCAGAGCCACTCCACCCCAGACCCCTAGTGTCCAAGGCAGGGGTGGGCAAACTTTTTGACTCGAGGGCCACAATGGGTTCTTAAACTGGACCGGAGGCCGGAACAAAAGCATGGATGGAGTGTTTGTGTGAACTAATATACATTCAAAGTAAACATCATTACATAAAAGGGTACGGTCTTTTTCTTTTTAGTTTTATTCATTTCAAACGGGCCAGATCCAGCCCGTGGGCCGTAGTTTGCCCACGGCTGGTCCAGAGCCTCTGAGCCTCAGGTCAAGGATAAAGCGGTGGTTACTTTCCAGACGTGATCTTGGGGAGCAGAGTTTATTGTTTTTTAACATATTTTTTAAAATTTATTTCAAAGAGGAAGGGAGAGGGGGGCAGAGAGAGAAACATCAATGATGAGAGAGAACCATGGGTCGGCTGCCTCCTGCACGCTCCACACTGGGGATCGAGCCCACAACCTGGGCATGTGCCCTGACTGGGAATCACACCGTGACCTCCTGGTTCCTAGGTTGACCCCAACCACTGAGCCATGCTGGCCGGGCTGGGGAGCAAACTTTTGACCCTGGAAAGCGGATCTGGGATCTGGGATCAGCTGGTTTATCCTGATTCTCAAACTTGTTCAGGCCGTGGGAGTTTGAGAAATGGGTCACCCTCTTGCTAAAACACTTCCCCACCTCTTTCCCTTTCAACTATCGATGAAGGAATGCCTCGCACAGCCGGAAACAGCCAAGCACACGCCTTCCCTGGGAGCACCGTGGGGAGCGGCTGAGTTTGCACCAGTATGACCCCTGGTGTGTGCTGGGTCTGCGGCTGTCCTGAGAATGATGGGAACTCAATCCCCGGCTGCCTCGCGTGACCCTGGGGGCCGAGGGGAGTCTAAGCAACCCCAGCCAGGCTGGCCCAGGCTGGTTCAGTCCCGGAGCTCAGCGTGGTCCCTTGGCAGCGACTGATTGGGGCGCCCCTGCCAGGCCCGGCGGATGTTGGCCAGGAGCCCCTCTGCACGTGGTGTGACAAGTCCTCCCCTGCAGAGCAGTGGGCCCAGGCATCTTCTTTTTTAAAAAGATATATTTTTATTGACTTCAGAGAAGAAGGGAGAGGGAGAGAGAGAGAAACATAAATGTTGAGAGAGGATCATTGATCGGTTGCCTCCTGCTTGCCCTCCACTGGGGTTGGAGCCTGCAACCCGAACTCGGGACCCTGCAGTCCGCCGAGCTCTGTCCACTGAGCCACACGGGCTCCAGAGCATCTCCCGTCCTGAACGCACACCACCAACCGTTTGTTGTTCCCACCGTGACAGTGCGGGCGTGACCTCCGTCACCTCTTTGTCTTCTCACACCCCTGGAAGGTTGGGGGGAAACAGGGGCAGCTCCTCCCGGTGCCCGCCTTTCCCATCGCCCCCGGCCTGGGCGCTGGTGTGGGAGCAGCGAGGGCACCGCCCACCCTGTCTCTCCATGTGGGAGCCCCGCGCAGGTGCAGCTCGGGGACAGTGAGGGGTCAGCCTGCGGAGGAGGGTGTGGGGGTGAGCAGGACAAGGATGGGGTGCGGAAGGGGATCCCTGCCTTCAATTCTGGGAAGTAAGTGGGTGACATCTCAGTACTGAAGAATGAGCGAGGGACCCTACAAACACGTTGTTCTGAGCGGATTGAAGGGGGTGGTTGCCTCGGAGGAGCGAGCACAGCTCTTCCCCACCAGCCCCAGAGCGTGTGCCTCTTTGAGCTTCGGGGTGAGCAGGCGACAGGAAAGCAGGCGAAATTAAACAGTTAAACTGTAAGATTTGCATTTATTGGCCAGGAAACAGTTCTATGATTTACTCTTAAGTGAAAAAGCAAATTTCAGAGCAATGTGAGTGATATGCTGCAATAGTCATTCTTTGACAATGACAAGGAAAGAAAAAATCATGAATATGTGCCTACACCTGGTGTTCACATTAGCTTAGAGGATGTTGTATGTGACCCTGGCCCGGTCGGTTGGTTGGTTACGGCCTCGTCCTGATGCACAAAGGCTGTGGGCTAGCTCCTGGTCAGGACACATACCAGGAGCAATCGATGCATACACAGGCGGAATAACACATCGATGCCTCTCTCTCTCTCTCTCTCTCTCATAAATCAATAAAGAAATTTTAAAAAAGAATGTGTTCAGATTCACACTAAACCTTAAATAGTACTTGTGTCAGGAGATGAAATAGGAGAAAGGAGAGAGGATTATCATGGCCTTTGTGTCTTTTGCATTTTTGACTTGCTATTAGGACTACAAATTACTTTTGTAATAAAAATTACAAGTGGCCCCTTCTGCCCTGGCTGGTTTCTCAGTGGTTAGAGCATTGGCCCTTGGACCAAAGGGTCTCAGGTTTGACTCCCGGCTAAGGGCACACACCTGGGTTGCAGGTTCGATCCCCGGGCACTGTCGGGGGCATGCAGGAGGCAACCAATCAATGGGTCTCTCTCACATCGATGTTTCTCTCCCCCCATCCCCTGCTTTCCCTTCCACTCTCTCTAAAAAAATCAATGGTCTCTTCTTTGCAACTTGACAATGGTTCTAAACGCCTTTGGTTTTCTAGACCCATGGGACCATTTAAAAAAATAATTTGAAAAATCGGTGTCAAAATTAAGTACTTTTCCATCAGATATGAAAGTTCTTTCTCAATTAAAACAACGACAACAAGAAAACAGGGATCGCGGTCCGAAGACGAGGCCGTGAAGGGAGCCCTTGACTCCCGCGGAGCCTCACTTCCTGGTCCGTGGGACGGAGGAGGCTCTTGCTTCCTCCCAGGGCACGTGAGCCCACGGAGGCCTCCCGCGGCCACACAGACCAGCGATGATTGATCTTGGTGGGGAGGTGACACTCAGTCCGGCAGACTGAGCCAGCGCTTGTCTTTGGCAGGAAATGACAGCCAGTGTGGAGATGAGCACCCGAGAGGGGGTGGTTCCCAGCGGGGAGGATGATACCCTGAGGGGACAGAGGGGAGGCCGGAGGGGAGGCCGGACCCAGTGGGACCCTGGAGACACTTGTCACCTGATTTGACCTGGAAAAAGACATCCTGGCAGAGGTCGTGAGCTGGAGAGAGCTAGCAGGGGCAAGCCTCTGCATTTGAATAAGAGGCAGCGTCCCAGACCGCCGGGGGCTCGGCCAGTGGGGTGCTTTAGAACATCCCCTTGTCCACATGGTGTTAGGTTTCTGCCCAAGGAACACGAGTTAAAATTAAAGTCAACATCGCGGGGATCAGACTGCTCTCCTATTTCTCCTGCCTGGAAATACCTGCAATTCCTGAAAACAATGTTCAATTCACCCGCGTCCAGCGGCATTTTCAAGTGTAATAGCCCCCTTTCCTGCCTCCCACTCCTGCGATTTGGAGAGGGCAGCCACATGGACTATCCAGTGGGAGGGGGGAGGGGGCGGCTCGCCCTGTGCTGTGTGCGCCTCTGCGTTGCCAAGCAAGCGCTGCCCTCACCTGCTGGTGAGTCAGGTCGGACCCTGGGAAGGAGGTGGGCAGCTCATAATGGCTTTGTGATGTGTCTTTTTTTAAAAAATTATTTATTGTTGAAAGTATTACCTATGTCTCCTTTTCCCCCACTGACCTCTCCCTGGCCGCCCCCCCCCCCCCCCCCGCACATGCCCTCCTCCCTCCTGTCTGTGTCCATGGGTTATGCTCATAGGCATGCATACAAGTCCTTTGGTTGCTCTCTTACCGCCCCTCTCCCCCCACTTTCCTCTGAGGTTTGACAGTCTGATCGATGCTTCCATGTCTCTGGATCTATTTTTTTAAAATATATTTTATTGATTTTTTGCAGAGAGGAAGGGAGAGAGATAGTCAGAAACATCGATGAGAGAGAAACATCCATCAGCCACCTCCTGCGCATCCCCCACTGGGGATGTGCCCGAAACCCAGGTACATGCCCTTGACCGGAATCGAACCTGGGACCTTTCAGTCCGCAGGCCGACGCTCTATCCACTGAGCCAAACGGTTTCGGCTGGATCTGTTTTTGTTCATCAGTTTACGTTGTTCATTAGATTCCACAGATGCGTGCGGTCATGTGCTGCGCATCCTCCTCTGACCGGCTCACTCTGCTCAGATCGTGCTCCCCAGGTCCCTCCATGCTGTTGTGGATGGTAAGAGGTCTTTGTCCAGCAGCGCAGTGCTCCAGCCTGTAGGTGTGCCACTGCTTTTTAATTGTGATGTGTCGTCATACCCGCCTGACAGGTCCTTGAGTTTGAGGGACCATTAGGCCACTTGGATGTGGCGCCATCCCGTTGGCCCGCGTGCACCGGCGCTTGCCCCTGTGGTCAGGGCCTGGATCTGGCAGGTGCATCTGTCTGTTAAACACTGAGCCACTGTCACGCTGGTTCCCAGATCGCCATTGCCTGGCTGCTTCCTAACCTTGCCGCGGGCCCGTGTCCGTTCTTGCTGCTTGACACCTGTTACGACACTGATTGTGAAATGATTGTCACCCCGCTTATGGGACTGTTGAAACAATCCCCACCCGCGTGGGTGTGGGAGGTGCCATGAGTCTCCGTGGTTCTCCTCAGGGAGAGGGGACCCTAACAGCATCTTTGTTTAAGTGATGGAGGAAACTGAGCTTGGAGCAGGCACTCCGCCGACAAGGACCAGAGTTAGTGTCTGCTGGCTGGCTGGCTGGTTTGGGGTCCTGGGAAAGCCCCTGGACCATTCACCAGATGAAATCAGCAGACACACGGCCTTAAGAAAGATGGCGCTTGCCCGGCAGGTGTGGTTCCGTGGCCAAGCGTCAATCCATGAACCAAGAGGTCACCAGACCAATTCCTGGTCCGGGCACAGGCGGGGGTTATGGGCTCAATCCCCAGTAGGGGGCGTGCAGGAGGCAGCCAATCCATGATGTTTCTCTCTCATCGATGTTTCTCTGTTCCTCTCCCATCCTCTCTCTCTAAAGTCAATAAAAAAAATATTTAAACAAACAAACAAACAAAGGTGATGTTTGTGCAGCGAGCCGACGGCGTCCGGTCAGCAGGATCCTTGTGCAGGTGGGAGGACTCTCTGGCATCACAGCCACAGGCTGGTGTCTGTCTGTGGAGTCGGGCAATGGAGGCAACATTCCGAAAGCAGTTCCCATTTGGGGCTTCCATCCTGAGCCACAGTTGCTCCCCACACAGCACGCTCATGCTGCCAATCTCGCGTTAATGTCCAGCGTATTCCCCGCCCCGCCAGCATATATGATCGCTGTAAAATAATGATGCTGCCTGACAGTGCCTGTCCCCTGCCCAGCCTGCCCTCTCTTCCCTTCGCCCTCCCTGAAGAGTTGCCATGAGCGATTTGATGTGTATCTTGACTAACCTTCCTAGTGCCTGTACATAAGCTTAGGTTTTCATGCTGGACGTGAGCCACCCTGTACAGCAAACAGCCTCTCTAGTGAAGGGCGGGTGCCCCAGGCCCCACTCCCGACTCCCATTCCTCTTCCCGCTGCCAGGACGCTGGCTGTGATGTCTCAGCTAAGCCTGTCCCCAGAACTGCTCTTGGCCAACATGACCCCTTCCCCCCAGGGACAGCTGTGTCCAGGGGCCGGTCAGCGTAGGGTCTAACGGCTCGGCCTTGACCCTGAAGAGCCCTCCAGGTCCCGAGTCTCTCACTCGATGAGGACCCTCCCGGTGAAGCCCCCCTGAGGCCTCCCCTCGGACTCTGCTCCCAGGAGCCAGCCCAGGCCACGCCCACGTCCTCAGCACCTGCGGAGCAGCCTCCCGTCACCCAGAATCCAGCACACACGGGCGCTGCCTTTCATTGGGATTTATGTTTTCTGTTTGCTATTCGTTCTTGCTGTTTCCTTCTAATTTTTAATGGATTTTGTTTGATCTTTCCAGACTAACAGTTTTCATTCTACTCTCTTCCTTCCAGACAAACACTGTCCAGTGGAACTATAAAGAGAGCCGTGTATGTAATGTAAAATCTCCTGCCCTAGCTGGAGTGAGTAGAGCGCCGGCCTGCAGACTGAAGGGTCCCGGGTTCGATTCCAGTCAAGGGCACATGGTTGCGGGCTCCATCCCCAGTAGGAGGCATGCAGGAGGCAGCTGATCAGTGATTCTCTCTCATCATTGATGTTTCTATTTCTCTCTCCCTCTCCCTTTCTCTCTCTAAAAAAAATCCAAATCTTCTAACAGTCACAATAGTAGGACTCATTGGGATCATCGTAGATTCTGATTACCACACACATGAAAAAAGTTCAAAAAGGTGAAATTGATTTTAATACTCTTATTTAATCCAATATGGTCAAAATATGATCGTTACAACATGCATTCGAAGTAAAAGCTGTTACAACGTTTCGACTCTCTTTTCGTTGTATTCTTTGAACGCCAGCGCGTGTGTTACATTCGCAGCTGAATTCGCAGGAGCCACGTCTCAAGGACATGACCGCCACCCATGGCGGGTGGACACGGCACTGACAGGGCACTCCCAGAGGTTGAGCGTCTCCATCAGAACTATGTTCTCGGACATCAGCCCTCCCAGCCTCCAAAATGTCCTCTGCCATACCGGCCCCGGGAACCCTGGCCAAAAAAGGTCAGAATCAACGTTTTCGGAACCTGGAGATTACCGGGAGGCTGGCAGTCTGGGAACATCGCTCCCCGAAAAACAGCTGAGAGTGGGTAAGAACAATGAGCTTTGTGTCCTGTTAACTGCCAGGTCCACATCCCCTCCTCCAGCAGCACAGAGGCCTTGAAATTCAGCAGCCGCTCCTGGGGGGGTTGGAGGAGGAGGGGCAGAGCGGGCAGGAGCTCAGAGCCTGTTCCCAGGGAACTGCCTCACTGGTCTGCCTCCTGAGCACTCGGAGCTCACCTAGTGCGCGAGCGTTCCCCGGGCGCGCGTGGAAAGTCATCGTCATCAGAAGTGATGCAATTACGGAGCATCACGGCTGCCCGCGGTGGTGCGGACCTGTTGGAACAAACCATAGGCTAATCGACCTTTTAAAGGAAAAGCTGGGACTAGCTGTCCATCTGTCCATCGAGGCATTGAAAGTCTCTGATGCGTTCCTGGGAATTTGGAAGGCCACGCGCACAGGCAGGGCTGTGTGCCGCCCGGGCCATGTGTGTGTTTAGGGAAGACCTGGAAGGCTCTAGCTCTCACAACCGCATGAGATGAAGTTGTCATGTGCTTGGCTGAATGTGAGGGTGTCTGTCAAAACAGAAATTCTCGGCGAAGACTGGGAGCCTGATGGGTTCCAATGATCTAAGGAAGGCTCTGTCGCATCACTGACTGACCACCACGCTAACGGGGCAGAGACTTTCGTGGCCTCATGCAGCAAAGAACATACGCTTTGCAGAATGAGCTCAGAAAAGCCAATATACAGACCAACAAACATACAGCAGCAGCGAAAGACAACAGGCCGGGACTGGGCTCGGTTTCCAGCGCTGGCCCATTCTTTTATTTTAAATGTCCGGCCTTCAACAAACAATTATGAGACACGCAACGAAACAAGAAAACACGTCCCATAGAGGGGGAAGCAGCCGCTGAGTCCGCCAGACAAAGTTAGAGTTATGTTAAAGCTGTTGCGAAAACAGCAACAAGGAAACCAGGGCTCAAGGACCAAAATGGGAAGAAAGCCTTGCATATAGAAAATCCCGAGGAATCCACAAATATGCAAGATCAAGATATAAAAATTATCAACGAGCAATCCAAAAATGAAATCAAGAATACAATTCCATTTATAATAACACCCATAAAATAGCGAGGAATAGATTTAATAAGAAAGTACAAGACTTGTACATTGAAAACTAGGAGACATTGGAGAAAGAAACCAAAGAAGACCTCCTTAAGTGGAAAGACATCCGGTGTTCATGGTTTGGAAGGTGGCCATACTTCCCAAATTGATTTTCAGGTTGCACACAATCCTTATCAAAATCCCAGCTGCTGCTCTTCCCCAGAAACTGGCAAACTGATCCTAAAATTCAAGTGGAAATACAAGAGAGCCATAACAGCTAAAACAATTTTGAAAAGAAAGAAGTTGGAGGACTCACATTTCCCAATTTCAAAACTCGAGCTGCAGTCATCAAGATTGGGTGACACTGACCTAAGGTAGACTATGGACAATGGAATAGAATTGAGAATCCAGAAATAAGCCCATACATTTGTGGCCGATCGATTTTTCAGTAAGACTCTAAAAAAAAATTCAATGGGAAAAATAATGTCCACAGATGGTGCTGGGACAACCGGATATCCACATGTAAAAGAATGGAGTTGGATCCCTACCTCACACCATATTCAAAATGTAACTCAAAACGGATCAAAGACCGAAATGTAAGTGCTAAATCTATAAGTCTCTTAGAAGAAAACATAGGTGTAGATCTTTATAACCTTGGGTCAGGCAACAGTTTCTTAGGCATGACAACAAAACCACAAGCAACTAAAGGAAAAAAAATAGATAAATTGGATTTCATTAAAATTTTAAGAATTTGTGCTTCCAAGTGCATTATCAAACAAGTAGGAAGACAAGCCACAGAATGGGAGAAGATATTTGGAAATCAGATATCTGATAAAAGTCTAGTATCCAGAACATATAAAGAACTATTACAATTCAACAATAAAAGACAAGTAACCCAACTTAAAAATGGACTAAGAATTGAAGAGACATTTTTTCAATGAAGATATATAATTAGCTAATAAGCACATGGAAAAATGCTTAATATTATTAGTCATTAGGGAAAGGCAAATGGAAACCACACTGAGATACGACTTCACACCCAGCAGGATGGCTAGATCACCAACAGCCAACGTGTGCTGACAGGCGTGTGGAGAGATGGAATCCCGCATACGTTCCCAGTAGAAATGTAAAGTGTGCAGTTGCTTTGAAAAAGTTTAACGGTTCCTCATAAAGTAAATATGGAGTTTCCATATGATCCAGAAACCCTATTCCCAGGTACATACTCAAGAGAAACGGTCACAGAGGACTTGTACAGAATCGCCCACGGCAGCAGTATTCATCGTATCCAGAAACTGAAAACATCCCACAGGCCCATAAACTGATAAAGGGAGAGACAAAATGTGGTATGTTCATACAGAGTATTATTCAGCTGTTAAAAGGAATGAAGTACTTATTCATGCTATGTGATGACCTACGTCCTGCGTGGTTCAGGGTTCAGGCTCTGGAGAAGGGCCGCGTGCAAATGACAGAGACGAGACAAGAAATGATAATTTGGAAATTGGGGGCCAGGCAGGAGCCCAACGCAAGAAGAAGGACTCCGCCTGTGCCCAGGCCTCGCCATCCTTTTATTCAGTTTGGGATCCACCCATAGCCCTTAGGCAGGCAAGTTCCAGTAACAGGCAGACAATCTTATCAGTGAGGATTTACAGGACTATCTGGTCGGGAAGTTGCTTCAGCTACCATTGTCTCGACTAAACAGCCCTTTGCCAGGGCTCAAGAGTCACCAGCCTTCCGGGCTCCTTGTCCACACCTCTCTGCTAGTGACGACAATGGGCGGCTTCCCACGATGCTACAATATGGATGAGCCTTAAAGACAGGCTAAGAGAAAGAAGTCAGGCATTGAGGACCACAAATCGTATGACCCCAGTACTACGAAACATCCGGAATAGGCACTCCACAGAGACAGAAAGCAGACCAGTGGTTGCCGGGGCCTGCGGAGGAGGAAAAGGTGGGGTGTGGTTGTTAACGGCTATGGGATTTCCTTGTGTGGTGATTAAAGAAGACAGTGGTAATGGTTGCACAACTCTGTGACCATGCTAAAACACACTACACTGTACACTCTGTTTAATCCTCACCTGCGGATATTTTCCCATTGATTTTAGAGAGAGTGGAAGAGAGAGAGAGAGAGAGAGAGACATCAGTGTGAGAGAAACACATCGATTGGTTGCCTCCTGCATGAGCCCTGACCAGGGCCTGGGCCAGGGAGGAGCCTGCAACCCAGGTATGTGCCCTGGACCAGAATCAAACCCGGGAACCTTTGGTCCACAGGTGATGCTCTATCCACTGAGCCAAACCGGCTAGGGCTAAACTGAACAGTTTTAAAAGATGAATTCAATGGTATGTGAATTATATCTCAATTTAAAAAATAAAAATAATTTTTAAAAACATGGGAAATAAGTTTTATTTTATGCTCTTAAGTTTTTCTCTATTTTTGCTCAATTCCCCCCACAACCCAGCCCCCCCTCACCACCACCCCCCCCACAGCTGTCAGCCTGCCCTCTATGAGTCTGTCTCTATTTTGATTGTTAGTTTATTTTGTTCATTAGATTCCACATATGAATGAAATCATATGGCTTATTTTACTTAGCACAATGCTCTCCAGGTCCCTCCAGGCTGTTGCAAAAGGTAAGATTTTCTTCCTTTTTATGGCCGAGTAGTATTCCAGGGTGTAAAATGTACCACAGCTTTTTTATCCACTCATCTGCTGATGGGCACTTGGGCTGCTTCCAAACCTTGGCTATTGTAAATGATGCTGCAATGAGCGTAGGAGTGCATATGTTCTTTCAAATTTCTTCAGATAAATTCTCCAGAGTGGAATCGCTGGGTCGTAAGGCAGTTCCATTTCTAATTTTTGAGTTAACTCCCTCCTGCTTTCCACAGCGGCTGCACCAGTCTGCATTCCCACCAACAGTGCACGGGGTTTCCTTTTCTCCACATGCTCACATATATTCTTAACATTTTAGCGAACCTACTTTAGCCCACATACTTACCTCTCAACATCAAGAATGAAATAGCAACCTAAAAGCCTCCTCCTTCCGGGATCGTGTTTGACCCCTAGTAAGCGCTCGATGGATGTTACCTATTCTATTAGGATACACAAAACCTTTCCCTTCCTTCTTACCCTTGTTCTGATCCATTTCGATCGGATTACAGAATGTCACGTGACTTCTTCAGAAAGAATATGGGGTGGTATGTAATTGGCATCTTTGCATGTCCAAACCTGTCTTCCTCTTATGATCACCCATGATTCATCCTTTGGGTGAGAGTGGAGTTCTAGGTTCCCTCAGAATCTGGTCAGTTGAGCGTCTGGGAACTGCAGAGGAGAGCCTTTGTTACTCCTCGAGGCACAGTCTTTTGATTTTGTCTGAAAGTGTGTGGGATTTTCCTTCATCTTTGTGACAAATTGGAGGGAAGGGACTGACGGCCATTGTGCTAAGTGCAATAAGCCAGACACAGAAAGACAACCACTGTGCGACCTCACTTACATGTGGAATTTTTAAAAAGTTGAAGTGACGGAAACAGAGAGTAGAATGGTGGTTGGCAGGGGCTGGCAGGTCGGGGGAAGGGGAGGTATTGGCCATAGGAGGCAAGCTCTCAGGTATAAGATGGTGTGGTTAGTAACGCTGCATTGCATGCTGAACTTTGCTAGGAGAGTGGATCTTAGTGTTCTCACCAAAGACAAGCAAGTAAGAGAAGGTGAGGTGATGGCTATGTCAATCAGTAGATTGTGGTGTCATTTCGCCATACATACAGCTATCACACCATCACGTTATATACCTTGGATATATACACTTTTCATTTGTGAATTTACCTCAATAAAGCTGGGGAAAAGAAAAGAAATTTCACCAGGGCCAGTTTAGTTGACTATCTTCTTTATAAGTATCCCTGCCCAATATTTGGAGGGTCAATTAGATGTAAAGATTCGAGTCTTTCTTTAGCAAAGGAACACTTTCTTTTATTAATTGGATTATGGCTTCTCGCCCAAGTGAATTGTCTCCTGGGACTCATTTAAGTGTCTGGCTCTCTTAGGTTCTCCTCATATTGTATATCTTATGGAAGCTGGAGACATGCCTGCATTGTGACCCTACAATCCCACTCCCATTTCTATGCCCAATAGAAATGCATGTGCAAGAATGTCCAAGGAAAATGCCCAAAAATCTCAAACCTTAAACAGCCCGGATGCCCATCCAACACTAGCGTGGATAAATACATGGTGGCATATTCATGACATAAAAAAGGTAACAGTGAAAATGAATGAACTTCTGCTGCATGGAACAAGATGGGTTAATGCCGGAAGTGTAACATTGAAGGAATGAACCAAGTGCAGAAGAATGCAGATGGCAAGATTCCATCAAGAGTCCATGGAATTCAGAAAGCGAGGAAAACCAAACTGTAGTCTTTAGGGATACAAGCTTTGGTGGTAAAACTAAAAAAAAAAAAAAAAAAATAAGAAAAAAGGGGAAGTGACTTGCATAAAATCAGGAAGTGGCTGCTTTTATCAAAGAGGGATGGTGACTGAGATACACAGGAGGCCTCTGGGGCACTGGTAATATTCCACGTCTTGAACTGGGTATATGGGTGTGCACGTTGGCATAAACCATTGAGCTGTACATTTTTGTTTTTTTCCCTGTATGTAGTCGCCCCCCCCCCGCCTCTCTCCTCTCTTTCTCTCCCCCATCTCTCTCTCTCTCTCTCTCTCTCTCTCTCTCTCTCTCTCTCACACACACACACACAGTTATGAAAAGAAAAAAGGGGGATGATTAAATGCACTGCCATGCATTTAACTGTGGCATGTGAGATGCCGAGGGGCAGTGTTTGAGAAAGAAGTGGATTTATGCGTAGTGACAGGAGAGTTTGTGAAGACATTGTTACCACTGAGTGGGCCAGTATGGAAATCCCACCCTAATAACGTTCAGAAACTTCACCAATAGCAGGTAGGTCATGTTTATAAGAATGTGTCCATCCCTAGCTTGGCTCCGTGGATAGAGCATCAGCCTGGGGACTGAAGGGTCCCGGGTTCGATTCCGGTCAAGGGCACACACCTCGGTTGCGGGCTTGTGCGGGAGGCAACCCATCGATGTGTTCCTCTCACATCGTTATTTCTCTCTGTCTCTCCCTCTCTCTTCCACTCTCTCTAAAAACCAATGGAGAAATATCCTCGGGTGAGGAGTAAAGAAAAAAGGACTGTGTCCATTCCTGAGTGTTTCGTTACCTGATCTAAGCATTGTATGGCTCTTATTTATTTGGTGCATCAGATCTTTAAGACTTAATAGCACGGCAGTGACCGCACAGCTGCTAGGAGCTGGGAAGCGGCGGGAGACACGCTGATGAGACCGTGAGGAGTGAAATAGATGGAGTGAAGGGAAGGAAACCCCGAAAGACAGCGAGGACCCGCAGGAAGGAGAGGCACGGTCACGGTCACCGGAGCCAGATGTGAGCGACGCCCGGGTGTGCCGGTCCCGGGAGCACTGGACGCGCGAGGCACAGGCATGTCCTCACGCATCCCAGGGCTCCACGTGCGTCCTGCCCAGGAAGCTTGCCGTCCACGCGGGTGTCGCTAAATCACGGGATACTGGGGCTGCTCTCGGGACTCCCAGCTCACAGGTGAGGAAGACGAGACGCGGACAGGCCCTCCCAAGCCCCTGGCTCACGTGGAGGGCCCTTCCCTTCTCGGCCTCCCCACGACTCTGAGTCTCCCAGGTGTCTGTCTGTGTGTTTATCCGATTTGCCTTTGTGTTTATGGTCACCTTCCCCCTTGAACACAAGCTCTGTGAGCAGAGGGACTCGAACTGCTCACTGTCACAGCCCCAGTGCCAAACCCATGCCTGGCACACAGTAGGACTCAACAAAATGTGTGCAGTAGCACCGAACAGATGGACTTAGTGCTACTCTCTCGCAAGTTTATTTAATGTTGCACCCAAAGTGGCCAACGTAGTTACTTGCATTTATAATGAATTATATAAATAAATATATTAAATATGATATTAACACCGAGAATGATGTACGTTATCTTTATATAGTTTATTTATCACATGCTGACAATGTACCATGCATTGCTGGGCACGAGTGATAAAAATTACTCTTATCTTTAGGAGCTTATTAGTTGTGTGTGTGTGTGTGTGTGTGTAAGAGATTACAGGCAAGTGCACAGTGTCACCAACTGTGTAATAAACAGAGTGGTAGAGGTCACACAGGTGCTGGTGGCCTGGAGGAGGGCAGGGAATCTGAGGGGGGGTGGGGTGGGAGACTGGGGAAAGCTTTCAAGAGGAACCGAGAGCGTGGCTGAGTTAGGAAGAACATAACTACAAAGAAAAGGGGAAGAATGCGTCAAAGGCAGGGAAGTGGGGTGCTGTGGGGATGGCTGTATGGGGCACTGAGCGATTAAGCAGGATGTGTATGGGAAAGAGCCGTTCTCGGGTGACCTTGACTTTCACTGAGTGTCCTATCTCTGTGCCTGCTCTGGCCTCCAGTGTGTACTCCCGCACAGTGCCGGCTGACGGCAGGGCCTCCTTAAGCGTTGGCTGAGTGAGTGAGTGAGTGAGTGGATGGATGGATGGATGGATGGATGGGTGTCACCCTGCGACAGTCCTTGCTCTGGGAGCCAGTGAGAGTTTTCCGCAGGGAAAGAGCTGGTGGGGTTGACGTGGGAGGAGGCCCACGCTGGGAGCCACGTCAGTGAGGGGAGTTGTGGAAGTCACGGAAGGACCCTGCAGCGAGGTGGCTCAGAAGGAGGGGTGGACTTGAGATCTGCCTGGTGCCTGACTGCATGGGAGCTGAGAAGTGAGATCGGGCCCAGGAGGGCTGCCAATTCCTGGCGTAAAGCCTGGGCATCTGCTGGGTGGCTCACAGGCCCGGGGCTGGGCGAGGCGTGACCCACAGGGAGAACCTGGGCTCTGCTGTGTGCCGGGCCCTGAGCTGCGTTTGGGACGTCCTGGGAGAGATGCCAGACGGTGGGCTGAGATGTGGGCCTGGAGCCGGGAGAGGCCTGGCTGCAGGTACGGATGTGGCAGGGCCTGGGGCGTGCATGGACCCACCCGGGGAACTGGCAGCTCAGGGCAGGGGCCTCCGGGCTGGACCTGGAGGCGGTGAGAGGAAGAAGCAGAGGAAACCCGCACTGCAGGCCATGGTGGTGGGGCCAGCGTGAATGGTACGAGGCCCGAGAGGTCACTCGGCCTGGCCCTGCCAGGGCATTAGAGTTAAATGTTGGCCCGAACACATCAGGCTCATTGTTAAGCTGATAATTTTGCACGGCCCGCGAATGATGTTATAAATATCCAAATGGCCCCGGCCGGAAACACGTCCCCCACCCTTGGCTCCAGGAACCCACGCCACACGCGAGGACCTGGCCATTGAGTGTGACGGCAGCATGAGGGCTGCCATGGGACTGAGACAGGGAGGGTGAACCGGGACAGGCGGAGGCGGGCCTGTGCGGAGGCAGCGGCAGGAGCGGCAGGGTGGTGCTGGGCTGCCTTTCCACGGGCCGCCCTCGCGGGGTGAGACGTGGGAGGGGCAGTTCCCCTCTTTCAGTAACTTCCATGCCGCCTACCATGAACCGGAGGCCCCGGGTGCCCGTTTCACCTGCACTTCTGCTGTCACGCTCCCCGCCCACCCTGCCTGCCGACGGGCACTTCGCCATCATCTGTGCGGGGCGGTGGCAGGAGGGGTCGGCACCGCCACCTGGCCGGGGGCGGTCACCTGTCTAGACACAGCACACACCGTCTTTGGCACAGGTTCCCACAGGTGGGCCTTCCCGTCACTCCCGTCCCTCTTCCTAGAGCCTCTGACCTCTCGCCCGGCCCTGGAAGATCCGCTCACATCTGGGCCCTGAGAACACAGGGTCCCTGCTGCCGGGGTCTCAGTTTCCCTGGTTCTGATTCTACTCCGAGGCCTGCTCAGCACGGAGGGTGCTCCCTGGGAAAACTGTGCCGAGACCTAAGAGCCAGAAATGATTCGGAGTTCGGCGTCTGGGCCGAGCAGAGGCGAGTTCCTAAGTGCAGGGCAAGGCGATTCGCACACGCGCCTCTGGGCTTTAACCCTTTGAGTGCCAACCAATATCCTAGGCACTATGCTAAAATTGCCAAGGCATTTTTGCTGATTTTACAGCAGTGTAGGAAAAAAATTATGAATCGCAAGTAAATGAAGTTACATATTCAATATCTTCCACAAAATCGTCATATTGACAGCAAGAATTGACATTTTTGGCAACATCATCATCACTAATAAAAGCAGACTTAGAACTGGACACTGCAGGAGGAGCGCGATCGCGTTCCCGGCACTCTAGGGGTTAAGGAAGAAGAGTGAGAAGGTGTGAACCGGGCAGGCCAGGACGAGAGGCCAGCAGCCCTTCCTGGGGTGCACAGAGCACAGAGGCTTTGGTGAGAGTTCCGAGGCTCGGGCAGCACAGGAAGTGCTGCTGGTTCGATTTTAAGGGAGAAGGCAGGACCCGGAGTGACACGCAGTGACCACACCCTGTCAGGGAGCACACGAGGAGGTCTAGAGCGAGGCCCGAGGTGTCGCCGGGCTGTCTGGACTGTGGGATTATGGCCATTGTTTTCTGTTTCCCTCGTTTTCAGTGATGAAGTTTCACAGCGGGAAATGCAGAGAATGACATTTGAAAACCCTGAAACCTCATTTGACAGCCCCCTGTCCTCAGGGGCCCCAGTGGCTGTTGTTGCTCGCCCGCCTCACCCTCCGTGGCCGTGGCCGTGGCCGGGGTCTTTCTATTGATCAGGGAGGTTCCCAGGGCAGAGCCTCCAGGCGGGGCCTCCACTGGGAACTCCTCCCTGGGGTGGGGCAGGCAGGTGCTGTTCTGGGTTGTTGGCCTTTAAAATGTACAAGATACTATTCAATACAGGCTTACAGCTCAGCACACAGAGGGGAGCTACCAGAGAGCTCCAGCGGCCGCTGACACTGGTCCCAACGGCCCGGGAGAGGCTTGCGTGGGGACCACTGGGCTGGGCAAGGCGCCAGGAGTGGACTCCAGGCCACAGGGTGTCCTCTCGGGAGACAGCAGCGGCCACTGGCAGGTGGCTGGCCAATGCACACCAGCCAGGCAGGTGACCTTCCTCCCGAGTCGGGCCTGTCTCCATGCCCAGGAGGGCGCCCACGGGGGCAGGGGTGGGGGACGCAGGGGGGAGGCGCTGGCACACAGTGCAGGGGGCTCAGCTACGGGACGCCAGCCAGCGTGGGTATCGGGCGCTCTGCAGGCTGAAGCCTGGGGGACATACACCAGCGACGAGGCGTGTCCTGTGCTGCAAGGCCGTGGCCCCAGCAGGGAGATGCCACCTCCTTCCGCCCGGGCCAGGAGGGGAGGCCCCATCTACCTTCCCTTCCCCTGGAATGTTTCTTCTTCAGGCCCCTGAAGGGCCCTGGGGGAGGGCACGTGGGGACAGAAAGAGCAGAAACCTGTGTCCCAGATGGAACCCAAGCCCAAGTGTGAGGCTTCATTAGGGACCCACAGGTGCACACCACACCCCACCCTCCAGACAGGAGCCCTCCCTTGTCCTGCCAACCAGCAGTCAGCTTCCTCCGTCTTCCAGGCATCTGGCATCGTTCAGGGCCAGGAGCCCAAGGCCATGAGACCCAGCCCCCTCACCCAGCCCCTCACCCAGCCCCTCACCCAGCCCCTCACCCACCCCCCTCACCCAGCCCCTCACCCAGCTACTCACCCAGCCCCTCACCCACCCCCTCACCCAGCCCCTCACCCAGCCCCTCACCCAGGCCCTCACCCAGCCCCTCACCCAGCCCCTCACCCAGCCCCTCACCCAGCCCCCTCACCCAGCCCCTCACCCAGCCCCTCACCCAGCCCCTCACCCAGCCCCTCACCCAGGCCCGCCCGGCAGGGGACGATCTGCTGTCACAGGTGCCTCTGGTCTGCGGTCAGTTCTGACCCATCTCACTGTGCCTGCAGCATCAGAGCCTGTTTCTGTGCTCGGAACCAGAACCCTGACTCCACTCTGGATCCCAGTGCTTTGGTTTCCAGCCGCAAACACCTCGGCTCAGGTCACCCCTGGCGCCCATGGAGCAGCCTCCACCTCCCACGGGCTCTTCCCCTCCCTGAGACGGCGCCGGGCCATGCGAGCCCTTTCCCCCTGAGCCCAAATGCCCAGGCCTGTGGGCACCTCTCACCTCCCAGGGGCCGACGGCTTCACCGGCCTGGACACTCTTTCCATGCAGACCCCGAGCGGACCCCGTGTTCTGTCAGACGGACACCGGGTGCTGCCGCCACTGATGCTCTCAGAGCCGCGCATCCGTGGCCAGTGGCTCGGGGCTCAGAGGGGTTTGGCCTTTCAGGGACGTTACCCCACGTCCTCATATTGCTCCCATGCTCCTTGCTGAGTCATCGATCGCAGAGCTAGAGGTCTCGCTGCCTGATTTTTTAAAGAGAGAGAGTGGAAGGGAAGGGGGAAACAGAGAGAGAAACAACGATGTGAGAGAGACACATTGATGGCTTGCTCCCTGCACAAGCCCTGATCAGGGCCAGGGATCGAGCCCGCAACCTACGTCTGTGCCCTTGGCCGGAATCGAACCCTGGACCCTTCAGTCCGCAGGCTGATGCTCTATCCACTGAGCCAAACTGGCTGGGTCAAGTCTCCCTGCCTTCTCCGAGGTAAGAGGAAATGCAGGCTGGGAGTTTAAACTCTCTGCCTGGCACTCACCACCCTCCAACGCCGGCCCAGCTTTGGTGGAGTTAATCCCTGATTCTTTTACAGAAATTTTTCTTCCCGTCAAACTTAGTCCCTGAAGGTCGCCATTCTCGACCCCCCCCCCCCCGCCCCCAAACGACTCGTGTTTATTCTCGGGCCCCCTTCCGTTTACCTCAATGTGATCCACTCTTTACCCTCCAGCTCCAACCCCACCTTCCACACAAGGCATCCCCAAGCCATGCCCGCCAAGAGGAAGTTCTCTGCGGGGACTGTTTTCTGAACCTTCACTAGGCCTTTAATCACTGTCATCCTACACGTTTTCTGTTTTTTAGAATTGAGACTGAAATCCTGTGAGTCAATAAAAAAGTACTTAGAAAAATACAGGGGTGGGTGGGTGGTGGTGGAGACGGAGTAGGCTAGGAGCAGGAAGTGGAGTGTGCCCCGGGCAAGGGCAAAGGGCAGGAGGGAAATGCTTGCAGAGCTCGGGAACCCGCAGACAGGATGGTGTGTGTGTGCTGAGGAGTGGCCGGGTTGCAGGCAGACAGGGGCCTCCACCAGGGAGGAAGGGCCCTGCTCCCCAACTCCTGGGCGGAGTCTGGACTTGACCCTGAGGGCATGAGGAGCTGGGGGAGCATTGGGGCGGTGGAGAGAGGGATTTGCATTTGCATTTGCATTGGTCCTGGCTGTTCCCGCGGAGGCTCTAACCATCTCTGGCTCTAACCGTGGGCCCAGCTGCCGCCCAGGCCACAGCTCTGCTCTCCACGCAGGAGCTGGTCTTCTCAGCCGCAGACACACCGGCCGCCGCTGCACCGGCTCGTTCCCAACCGCGGATCATCGGAATCATCGGTGCCAAGAGGAATTCTCCCGCGGGTTGTCTCCAACGTCACCGGGCACGTTGTGATGACCGAGGAGAGGGGGTCCTGCTGGGGCCGAAGGCCCGTCTCCCAGGGCCTCTGAACAGTTTGGAGCAGAGGGGAGAAGAGAAACAACAAAAAGCTTCGTAAGGACCGATCACTGCCAACGCCAGCCCTCTGCAGGCGGCCGGTGACAGCACACCGTGCGCAGTGACGCGCTGTCCCAGCCACAGGGGCCTCGGTCTGCTGCTTAGTAACGTTTCCTTCGGTGTGACATTAAGGTCGGAGCTAAACTCCCAAGTATTTCCGCAGTCTCCTCAGGTCTCGGGAAACCCAGGCTGGAAAAGTGCAAGGTTTATTGTGGGAGGTCTCACCTAATAGTTCCAATTATCTTGTAATTTTAATTGCATGTAAGAAATCTTTTTATTTTTTTTAAAAAAGACATATTTTTATTGATTTCAGAGAGGAAGAGAGAGGGAGAGAGAGGTAGAAATATCAATGATGAGAGAGAATCATTGATCAGCTGCCTCCTGCAGGACCCTCACTGGGGATGGAGCCAGAAACCTGGGCATGTGCCCTGACCCCGTATGAACTGGGATCCTTCAGTCCTCAGGCTGACACTCTACCCACTGAGCTCACCCAGCTAGGGCAGGAATCTTTTTTTATTTTTTGCAGCATAAGCATAGATAGATGCTGCTATTGTTGCCATTATGTTTATTTAAAAAAAATGATGGGCCATTTGAAAAAAAATAGATACCCAATGACATAATATGACATCCTGATTGAATACGCCCTCACAGCTGCTCTTGAGGGCTTTGGCCCTCAACGCCTCCACTGCTGAAGGTCACGTACTTCCTGAGTGTTCTTGGCTGGAATCCCCTCGGCCTCCTGCACGCTCTACCTTCCTGCCACCTTCTTCCTCAGTGAAGGGACAGCCCGGACAAGTTCAGGTCCATAGAGGCCACAGTTCCGTCTGCGGGAGGCGGCCTTGCCCAGAGCTGATGGAGGCTGCATAGCTTTTGGGCGTAATCCACGCCTAGGGGCTGTGTTCCTTTCTCTAAACGTCTATTCAGCCCCGTCTGGTTGTCAGGAGGGCATGTCCCCTGTGGGAATCAACAGCCCGGCCACGTGGGTGGGGCGGCCGCACAGAGGCGGGCTTTGACATGATGCTTGTATGTTGACCTTCCCGGGAAGTGCTGACCGGGGGTGTCGTGACACTCACCCCTCGACATTCCTTCCTTAGGTGGCAGGTCACCTGGGTGGTGGACTTCGCCTTTCACCTGTTGGTTCAAGTCCCGAGTAGGGAGGTTATTTAGAGCAACCTTCCTCAGAAGAGGATCATCTTGTGATGAAAACGTATGAAGGAAAAACATCTGGAGAAAAAACCACGAATGCGCTGGACGGTCCTGCAGCCTGATGAATCAGCAGCTGAGGAAAGGCCGGCGAGGGTGTGACCAGAACAAAAGAAATGTTGTTTTTGGAGAAGACACCAGGAGCCACCTCTGACATTGGCCCCCGAGCTCCCTCCACCATCCAGTCTCCTGACCCTGGTCCTTCAGTGTCACGAGCCCTGCCCCTCTGTGGCCTTTGTGATGCTCCAGAGGCTGGTCCCTGCCTGCAAGCTGTCCCTTGGAATCTGCAGGGGCTGGCGGTGCACCCTGTAGCCCTCCCCCCTCCCCCCCCCCCCCGGACCCCCGCAGGGAATGCCTTCCTGGTTTGTTTGGCCGCCTGCTCCCACCGCCTGATTTAGCCCTGGGGAGCCTGGCCCCAGCAGCCCCCTGCAGATGCCGTTTCCTCCTCCTGACGCCCCGCCAGCCCGTGGCCTGTGTTCCCTTGTGGAGAAAACACATGAAGCTGTTAAATGCCTCCAACATAATTGACATTGAACATTAAGAACTCTTGTGAGGCCACCACAGGCTGCTGGGGACACTTCATAATAACGTTAAAAGGAAAACAAACCAACCCCTCCAACAGAGGAGGTGCAGGAAGTATTTTGTCTTTTTAAAGTTATAAAGTTACAAAATATATTAGGCATTCCTTTCCTTAAAACGGTACAGTGGTAAGGAGAACATCTCCTACAATAATCCCATAATTTTTTTTGCATGGGAGGGTAGACAAGGGTGAAGGTCCGGAATATCCTATTTAGGCAAGGTCTGCGTTACCTTTGTTTTTTTTATGAGTAGAGCCCAAATTCGAGCCCCCCACTCCCTCCCCCCCCAAAAAAAACATTTAATTGATCAAAATTAGATTTCTGGGTAATCAAATCTTAAACATAACCATGTTAAAGTGTTTTGGAGACCCTAAGTTACAGAGTAATTTTTTTCATGTGTAACCGAAACTTTATACTCTTTGATCAATACCTCCCACTTCTTTCCCCCAGCTCCTGCCAACCACCATTCTACCCTCTGCTTCTATGAGTTGGACTATTCTAGATGCCTCCTGTAAGTGGACAGATATACACACACATACATACATATGTCATATATAAGCATTATATGTATGCTATATGCAGGCATCCTCTGTGTCTGGCTCATTTCACTTCCACAGTGTCCTCCAGGTTTACCCATGTTGTCA
The DNA here is from genome assembly GCA_036010255.1 of Myotis pilosus. NCBI lineage: Eukaryota > Metazoa > Chordata > Mammalia > Chiroptera > Vespertilionidae > Myotis > Myotis pilosus. The sequence continues at coordinate 2,195,995 of JASKON010000002.1, forward strand.
CACATGGCAAGATTGCCTTCTTTTTAAAGGTTGAATAATACTCCGTTGTACCACATTTTCAAACTAGATTTTCTTTATTCGCCCATGAACATTGCTTGCTTCATGTCCTGGCTATCATGAATAATGCTTCAATGAACATGGGAGTGCAGATACCACTTCGAGATCTTGATTTCAATTCTTTTAGATCTATAGCCAGAAAGGGAATCGCTGGAGCACGAGGTAGTTGGATTTTTAAATTTTTCAGAAGCCCCCACACTGTTTTGCATGGCGGCCGCACCAATTTGCATTCCCAGCAGCAACGCACGAGGGTTCCTTTTCTCCGTATCTTCACCGATACTTAGTATTCCTGGACTTTTTGATAATGACGATCTTAGCAGGTGTGAGATGACACATTATTGTGGTTTTAATTTGCATTTTCCAGGTGATTGGTGACGTTGAACATCTTTGCCTTCTTGGGAGAAATTCCGTTCCTTTGCCCATTTTAAAATCAGGCTATTTATTTATTTAGCGAGAAAACTGTCTGAGTTGCTTATATATTTTGGAAATGATCCCTTCTCAGACAGACGGTTTGCCAATATTTCCTCCCATCCTGTGGGCTGCCTTTTCATTGTGTTGGTCTTCTCCATTGCAAAGCAGCTTTTTAGTTTGCTACAATCCCACTTCTTTGTTTTTGCTCTGGCTGCCCATGGTCCTGGCTAGATGAAGAAAATTGCTATCAAGGCCAACGTGAAGAAGCGTTTCCCTTTCTTTCTTTTTCTTTTTCTGGGAGTTTAATGGTTTCAGGTCTTATGTGTAAGTCTTTAATCCATCTTGAGTTGGTTTTTGCCTGTGGTCTATGATACAGTTTCTTTCTTTGGCAGGTGGATAGCCCGTTCTCCCAACACCATGTATCGTTTCCTCCCTGTGTATTCTCAGCAACCTTGTCAAAGAACAGTCGACTGTCTATGCTCGAGTTCATCTCTGGGCTCTCTATTCTGTGCCATCGGTCTATCGGCCTGCTTTTATGCCAGTGCTAGCTATCCTCTTTTGATTACTATAGCTTTGTAATATAGTTTGAAATCGGAGGTGTGATGCCTCCAGCCTTGTTCTTCTCATTCAAAATTGCTTTGGCTATTCCGGGTCTTTTGTGATCCCATCTGAATTTTATGACTTTTTCCCCATTTGCCAGAAAATATACCATTGGGATTTGGATAGAAATTGCACTGGATCTGTAGATTGCTTTGAGTACTATGGGCATTTTAACAATATTAATTCTTCCTATCCAAGAACATGGGGCATCTTTCCATTTATTTGTGTCTGCTTTAATTTATTTCATCAATCCTTTATAGTTTTCAGTGTACAGATCTTTCACTGCCTTGGTTAACTTATTCCTAAGTATCAGAATTATTTTTTAAATTAATACATTAAATATAGCAGTAATGTCTTATATTTCTAAGTGCTGAGTATGCATAGTATAAAATTTAAAAATCTTTTTGGCGACGTTTGTGGTTCCAGTAGGAAGATATGAAATTTGCAGCAGCATTGCTTGTGATCTGATTACTGATTTTTAGTGGCTCCACCAGCATTCCGGGGCTGTGCTTTAAAAAGAAATGTCGAAGGGAGCAAATCAGCGTAGCTGCCCTCTCTCCCTTTCTGGAGAAATGGAAGGAGCCAGTGGGTACACACGGGTTGGGAGGGTTAATGTTGTGCCCAGATTTCAAGGTTCCCAAGACCCCACCAGGGAGCCAGCGAGTCCGATGCAAAAGCAAAGAGTCATTTATTTCAAACCTAGGTTTGGCTCCCCTGCCACACTCACCGATGCAAACAGTAAGCCCCGGTGGCCGAGAGAGAGCGAGGCCTGATGGGACCGGGGGTTATATAGGGGGGTGGAGTGAGGGCAGGAGAGGGGACTGTGGGCCCCGCTGATTGGCCAGGCGCGAGTGGGTACAGGATGTGGTCATAGTGATGGCGTGCACTTCCCTTGATTATTATTGGTTAGTCCAGAGAAATCCTGGGTGTGTCTAGCAGTGGCTTTTTCCGGTGAAGCACATGGCACTGTCCCAAAATGGAGAACCCAAGGCAAGATGGAGGGCGCAGTCCTTGCCTGGCTCCCGCTGCCGCCGCTTGAACACGCCACAAGGCAGGGTGGCCCTCCTGCACAGCACCCGCAGCCGGCCTGCGGGCAGACCGGGACTCCCGCAGCGGCGGCCTGGGCGGCACAGGCCCAGCAAACGGGGTGCGGCCGGTGGAGCAGCCCAGCTCCGGGAGAGTAGCATCCGCTCAGAGCAGGCCTGGCCCACGGGGCCGGGGCACGGCAGCATGGCGGCCTCCCCGGGCTAGGGCACGCGCCCCACTTGGCTGCCGCCGCTGCACTGGGGGCCGCGGGTCCACGCGGCCAGCGCAGGCCCGGTCCGGGGGGCAGCGGGCGGGTGGCAGCCCGCGCTGGACTCCCGCGGCGTGCCGGGGGCTGATGCCCGAGGCCGCCAGCAGCACGGCCAGGCCAGGCCTCATGGGGCTCGGCGGCCCACGCAGGCCCCGCCCCCCCCCACCAGGCCCCAAGGGCCGCACGGACCCCCGGCCCCAGCGCGGGCAAGTGGGGAGCCGACCACGGGGAAAGGGCTCCCCCGTGGTCGGTCGCTGCCCGGCACCCCTCTGCCCGCCGCCAGCCACGCAGCCGCAGCCGGTCCGGACACTCAGAGCCGGAGGGCGCGGAGGGATCCCAGAGCCCAGCGGCCAGACTCCTCCTCCCGTATGCCCTTCAGTTAACAGTGCTGAGGTGTTATGCAATCAGGCTGATTTCCTTATGCCACCTGTCAGGTTCCAGGGGGTAGAGGGAGGTCAGATCCTCACTCATGGATGGGAGCTTGGCAGGCATATTATTTCCGGGTCCGTATTTTCTCATTCCCAAACTGGGCTGTGGTTGATAACACGAGGGACAGCTGCAGTGGGGACCACCCTGGGAAACTTGAAACTCACTTTTCCAGGTCCAGGACTGCCTTGCTTCCCTGTGACTGATTTATAGTATGTATTCCACTCCTAACTGAGGGTAAACGTAGTTCAGACTAACAGGTAACTCGCATTAGTACCTGTATTGTTTCTCTTTGGAAGAATGGGTTATGGAGAAGCCCAAGAATGGAAAACATTAGAAGCCAGATATCACAGAAACGGTTACCGCCTTACCTTCTGTGGGGGATGGAAAGTAGATGAGAAATGGGGAGTACCGGATAAGGCGACAAGGGCGACTCTATTCCTGTTTTATTTGGAAGGCCACAGAATAAGATCAACACCTTTAAACTGTGTGGTAGGAGAAGTGGAGGCTGGACTAAGCTTTCGGATAGTCCGGGTCCATATTTTGTTTCGATTAATGTTTGACCTGGGGCAGTTGCATAACCTTTGCCTATACTTCGGGGTCCCTAAAGCGGGGTTACTAACAGTTACTTGGAGCATCGTCAGGTACTCCAAAAGGCTGCGGGTTCAATGACCAGTCAGGGCACACACCCAAGGTTATGGGTTCGATCCCTGGTCCAGGTGCATACGGGAGGCAACGGATTGATGTTTCTCTCTCGCATCAATGTTTCTCTCTCTCCCTATCTGGCTTCCTCCCTTTTAAAATCAATAAAACCATACATTGGGTAAGGGCTAAAAAAAAAAAAATAATAGTAGGTACTTGCTTCATACCGCTGTTGAGAATTTTATGACACGGAAAAGCCTTAGCGTGGTGCCTGATTCACAGTGAGCGCTGAGTAAGTTGCACCTGCACTTGCAAGGTGACAGTCCACTTAGAGACCCTGTGCATGGGGAGGCCGGGGCGGGCGGCAGCAGCAGGGGCCTCCTCCCTGGGGCAGCGCCGGAGAAGGTGCACGTGGTGCAGCGGCAGGCCCAGTGCCCCCGCGGCCGGCGGAGCGGAGAACCCGCTGCAGGAGGCCGGGCAGGGGGAGGGCGCGCGCTGACCCAGGACCGTCAGGCTCGCGGCGCTCGGCGGCCCCCAGGTGCACGCCCGGCACGAAGCACGCGGGTGGGAGCCAAAGCGTTCGCCTGCCCTTGATAACACGCGGGTCACGCCGCCCGCGGGTGCGGGCACGGCTCTCAGCGGCGGACGTGCCCGGCTCCCTCAAAGGCATCGCTGCCCCGGGAAGGAGGTGCCCTCCCCGTCCCCGTTCCGCAGGGCCCTGGCAAGGTCAGGCGGCCGGCCAGGGCGGGTCCGACCTGCCCCCGCGCCCCTGCGCCAGGGGAGGGCCCGGGAGGCCGCGTACCGCCCCTCGAGGCCGGGGGTGTGGGGGGAGGGGGCCCCGGACGCGGGCGGGAGCGGCCGGGCGCCCAGCGGGAACGTTCCGGAACCTCCGTGCGCTTCCGGGGGCGGGGACAGCCCGGATCCGCCGCCGCCCCGCCCCGCCCGGAGGAGGGGAGCGTGGCTGCGGAGATGGTTCCTTCGGGCGGGAGTCGTGGGCGAGGGGCGCGCGCGCGGGGAGAGCCCGCAGCGCACGCGCACTCGGGGCGCATGCCCGCCACCCAGGATGAGACGGAGGGCATGGAAAGTTCCAGCGGCTTCCAGAGCCGGAGGGAGCAGGCGCGGCGGCGGCGGCGGCGGCGACAAGACCTGAGGGGCGTGCGGCCTCCGTGGGCCGCGCCGGCCGAGCCCACTGTGCGGTCCCGGAGCCACGGCGTCGGACCCGCGGGCCCCGTGGGACCGCTTGCCTCGGGGAGCGCGGCTTCCCAGGGGCGGCGGCCGCTTTAAGAGGGGGCGTGGCGTGCGTGGGGGGCGTGGCCTGCGCCTTCAGGGGCGCGCGGTGTGCGCAGCCGCCGAGCCTTTAAACCCGGGCTCGCGCGGCCGGAGCGTGCGTTCCCGCTGCCGCCTCCCGCCCGCCGCTCGCCGCCTCGCGCCGCCCGCCCTCTCCAGCGCCGGGAGCCGGCGGTCCAGCCGCGCGTCGGCCATGCCCCGCTACGAGCTGGCCCTGATCCTCAAAGTCATGCAGCGGGTAAGTGACCTTCCCCTCAGCACCCGCCTGCCCGTGCGGGCGCCTCAAGGCCGCCGGGCCGCCGCCCCTCGCCCTTCCCGCGGGGCCGGGAGGAGGCCGGGGCCGGGGCCGGGGCGCGGGCGGGGGCGGGCGTCCGCAGCGAGGGCTCGTGGGCCGGCCGGCTCGGCGAGGCCGCGTGCGCGCGGGAGGCGGGGGTGTGCCTGCGGGCGCGCGGCGCGGGAGGGTGTGCCCGCTCACGGCCGGCCGGCTGGCGGGAGGCGGGGGGCGGGCGGCCGGGGCCGGGGCCGGGCGGGCCGCGGGGTCCAGTGGAAGGTCCGCGGGAGGACACGCGCGAGCGCCCGGCCCCGCTCCCGTCGTCGATCGCGAAGCTGCCTTGTGCCCGCCGCCGCCTCCGCTCCGCCTCCGCCGGCCGAACCGTCCGCGCCCGTAGAACGGTCTCCAGCGTGTGGTGCCGCCCGGACCTCGGCCGCCCGCCGCCGCGCTCCCGCTCCCGGCTTCTCTTTCCGACTCAGCGACGGCGGTCCCGGCGCCTTTAGCCCCGGTTCAGGCGGCCGCTGCGCCTCCCGCGGGGACGGGGCTGGAGGCAGGGCTTGCAGGTTCGCCGGCGAGGACCGACCTGCCGCCGTCCCGCAGGAGGCAGCTCGTCCCCGTGCCGGGCAGGGACTCCGCCGGCGCCGAAACGCTCTGCGAGACGCGGGTAACGTGGCGCGTGGCTTGTGTGTGCTCTCTTCCAGGGACAATAAAAATAAAAATAAAAACAGAAACAGAAATACTACCGCTACGTCTGAACGGCCGGAGCCGGGCTCCCCCGCGCCGGGGATCTGGCGCCTTCAGGCGTGGGTCCTGCTCTGCGTCACTTGTGAGAAGTAGCTGTTTGGAAGTTTGGGGTGAAATGGATCCCGGAGCCCGGTCCCGGCGCCAAGAACGGGACCGAGCCCCGAGCCCCGAGCCCCGGGCGGCTGCACCCCGCCAGGGAGGACAGGAAGGGCCCGCTGCCTCCTGGTCGGGTCTGGCTCCCCAAGCTGGCTGTCCCTGAATGTGGGGAAGACACGATGGTGGCGGGGAGCACCACCCCCCCCCCCAAGAGCTACCGCATAGAGAACAGGGGCAGTGAAAAGGACACATCTAAACGCATGGAAATTGTTTAAGCCCCCTCGTGTTTTTCCTGTGCTTTTTAGGAGACACCGCAGAACCTGGGAAATGCAGTTACTGAAGTTTCCTTTGTTTACCTGGTTTTGGGGGGAAAGGTCGTCCCTGAAGAGTCCGGGTGTAGGCACCCGTGTCCCATCCACCTTGGGAGTGAGGACTCGGACTCTGCCTTGAGCGAGGCCGACTGTGTATTAAAGGATCCCTCACCAGACTCCGCGTGGGGGGTGATGCCCTGCTCTAGGTCAGCCTGTACACAGCACAGTTGGTTTACAATAGCGATTCCTGCTCTCCTGGACGCCCCCACGGGGGTGGGGGGTGGGGTGCAGGGGTGAAAAGCCTTGATGCACCACATGGGGAGCTCCTCCCGGGCGGAGGAGGCCAGGACTACAGATAGGACATTGTAACAGGGCGAGCTCTGGCGAGGAGTTCTTGGCCTAAATAAAGATTAAACAACAAAACTCATTTTCCCTTCACAAAACTCCTTTTTAAGTTGGTGGTAAATGTTTGACACACACAAAGACTCGCTGCTTTTGAACAATTTTGCTTTTCAATTTAGGAAAATAGGATTCTGAAATTGGATCAATACTGGGAGGAGAACGGATGGAAAAGTGAACCCTGCGGTGCACTCACTGCAGGTGCCGCTGTGAGCGGGGCGCCTGGGGAGGCCGGAGGCCCGGGCTCACTCGGTGGCACTTGGCCGTCCCCCTGGGAAGCCTGGGTAGCCCCTCCATTCGAAGCTGGTATGTTCCATATTTTTAGATTCTGAAGTCTACACCTCTTCACAGTATCACCCTTCAAGGTGATGGCTTATTCCCACCACCTTCCCCAGACCGTTTCTGTCTGGGAATCGAGGAAACCTGCGATGTGGAAGTTGGGAGACTGGAGTGTTTCTGGTCCTTCTCTGGTGCTCTGTGCCGAAGAGCATCCCGGCCCCTGGAGTGTAGACTCCTCCCTGCCCATTTTTCCTTTCCCTGGACCTGGACCGGACTCCTCCACAGTGCGCACCTGCTAGCGGTTTACATGTAAGCTGGTTGCGGTGCGAGGCGCTCCCACAGCCCGCGGATTGGAGACTGGCCGTGTGTGCAGGCACTGGGGTCCCGTGGCCGGGCCAGGCGGAGCACAGACGATCCTTGTGGCTGCAGCGGTGCCGGCCACTGAGAAGCCCAGGGCAGTCTTTCCTCGGCCTCTGCTGCTGCCCTTCCTCCACCTCCTGCGCTTGTGGATGTAGAGACCAGTCCCCCTGAGGAGAGCTGTACTTGCAGGTGCCATTGAGCTTAACTTTCATCATGACGTGTGGATGTACACATGTCCTTTCTATTTCCCCCAACTTTTAATTCAGCGCGAAGAGTAAGTAAAGTGGGGTTAAATTCTGAAATTGAACACAGTGAAGTACGAGGTGCTGGGAGGGCGGTGGCCTTTCGAGGGAAAGACTGCAGCCATTTGGAAAGATGGTTGCTTAGGCCATGTTTATAGAGGAGTCTCCAGAAAAAAACACTGAAAGTGGTGTTCTAGCTGTACCAGCGTCACAGCCTCCCTTACCCCCGGAGCCTTCCCCTGTGGGGAGGGCACAGTGAGGGCAGGCACAGGTTGCAGCTCCCAGGAGGCCCAGTCCAGCGGCGAGACCCTTTCTAACCGCAGCAGGGGAGGCGCGTGCCCTCTCCACCCGTCCTGGCGTGGGGGCCTCAGCAGACGGGGAGGGTCACGCATTGGTTGGGCTGCTGGGGGCTGAGGAAAGGACTGACGCCCATAGACGTCACTTTGAAAGTAGCTTTAAAGGTTGGTATTTAATTTGTGTAAAAGATGAATTGCCCCTACTGTGCAGAGAACTTAGGAAAGCTGTGTAAACTGGAGGCAGTTCTCGGGCTTGGGATGGGCTCCGGAGAGGGCTTGTGAGGTGCAGACGCGTCCCTGCAGAGCACTTCGTCTCCGGCTGCCGGAGGAGCTCTAATGATCCTGTCTGTGCCGTTTGCCCAGAGCTGGCGTTTGTAGGGTCGTGAAAGCCCTGGGAACATGCTCTCTCCTGGCCTTCCCGAGCTACTCAGGCATTTTTACAGGAAGAATTACAGGTTAGTGGTTGAAGGAATAACTAGCTTAGTTGCCAAATGAATGCATGTGTATACAGTGAAACAGCTTTCTATACGCTCTGGTACATGTTTTCCTAGTAGGAAAACAAGAGCAGCTACCTACTTTGGCAATCTTAAGTTCTTTTTTCTTTAAAACATTTCACAAGTTAGGGTTCATACCCCTCATTTTTAATTTTACTGAAAAGCAGGTTATATTTTAAATTTTAAGATAACTCATTGAAATAGTTCTTCGTAGGCAAAGAATTTTATGATATAATCTGAGTTTAACTTACCACCTGGGTTTTATGTGTTTAAAAATTGAGGTGTAGTGATAGTCCAGTTCCCAAAATGTAGCAAGCAGTACGCTTTCTGATTGTGGGCAAGAGTCCCTTCTATTTCTCTTCACTCAAGCCTTTTTGATGAGGAAAGCTGGCAGAAGTTTTGTATTTGTCCTAGAGTTATATCCAGGCCAGGGTCTTCTGAAGGTAACGACTACAAAATGTTGGCATTTTAGACACCTTTTAGACACCTGCTGAGGGTGCTAATGAGCTCAGATGTGGGACTGACCAGCCCCACTCATTGGAGCCCTAGCTCATTGGAGCTTGGCTGCTTGGCAACATGTGATGACTAGGAAATGGACACATTTCTGCCCGGGTGGTGGCAGACAAACATTCAAATGGAAACACCTTTGTTCTATCTGTCAGATGGCTGAGTTGGTCTTTTTTCCCCCCTCTTATGGGCCCCCCTCAAATAGCTTAGCTTGTCTCTTTACTAATTACCCTTTGTGTTTTGTCTGCTTGAAACTGGACAACTTGAAATGCTTGCCCAGTAATGAGAGACGAGCCTGGCGCATTGAGTGTCCTTGGGATTAAAGTGTTCTTGGGTTACAGCTCATTGCCGGCCAGTGATTGAAGAAGGCGCCCTTCCTGCCCCTGAGCTCGCTAAGGTCCGAGGAGTGGCGGGGGGTAAGGAGCCTTCCTCGCCAGACACGGTCTGTGTTTCTGAAGAAAGCCTGTCAGAAGGGACAGTCCACCCTGTGTCTTCTTGTTCATGCCTCACATTCAACACTGACGTTCGTAGGTGTTAAGTCTAGTATTGACATGCAGACGATTAAAATCACTTTCGAGAAGACAGTTTGGAAGAAATGAGGGACAGATTCTAAAGATTTTCCATCTAGTGCCTGCACTGTAATTGTACAGGTGTGATTTTCCTGTTCAAGATAAAGAATACCTCTTTTTAGTGGAAGGCAGTATTCTTAAGCACCAGGGATTATTATCAACACATAATTATCTCTTAGGGGAATAAAAATTAAGAAATTAATAAAAAAATTTTTTTTTAAGTCCTCATTCGAGGATATGTTTCATATAGATTGTAGAGAGGGGGTTGGGGGAGAAACATTGATATGAGAAACATCCATGTGAGCCCTGACCGGAAGTGAACCTGCAGCCTTTTGGTGTAAGGGACAGTGCTCCAACCGCCTGAGCCACCTGGCCAGGGCAGGAATTAGTCAAATATAAGAAAATCATGCAAATTTAATGAATGTCTGGTAAGTTGTTAATTTACCTAAAGGAAAAATACCTCAGAAGTTTGGAAAGGGATAATTACTCCAGTTCTCTTATCCTCGTTGCTCTAACTTAGAGTAGGAGTTGGCAAACTGGCTCACACGCCAGATCTCATTGTTACCTGTAGTTTTACGGCCTGTGAGCTGAGAAAGGATTTTACATTTTCAAGTAGTTGGGGTCGGGGGAGAGGAGGAATAAAAAAAAGTATTTTATGACATGAACATGATGTGAAATTCAAATGTCAGAGTTCATGAACACAGGTGTCTTGGAACATCACCCTGTTCATTTGTTTGTATTTACTCTCTGGTCCTTTATGGAAATTTGCTGACCCTAGTTCAGAGTATAAGACAATTTCCCAGGTTCAGCATGTCTCTTAGCTTTTAGGGTTCTGTTTCTGACATTTCTGCCTTCATTCCTTTCTTTTCCTCCTCTGTATGTACTATGCCTTTGACCTCCATATGGATGACTTGCCTTTGTTGGTAACAAGCTAAGAATTCTGGCATTTTGTACTTGAACTGTGCTGGTCAGAGCCTCCTGGATGTCCTGTTGGCACTGCAAACTCAGTGTGGTTCAGATTTAATGAGTTGTCTACCCTGAGCTTGTCTTCTTGTTCTTGGGTTCTCTGTCCCCTGTAGCTGAACAGCCTTGGTGTCCTCCACCTCAGTCCCATCTTGTCTCCCCTCTGCCCTAGATGGCCACTCCCAGTTCCTGCTTGAGTCCTGCAGTTTCTTACTCAGCTGGTCTCTAACCTGCTCAGGGGTTCATTGTAAATATGCTCTAAGTGCAAGAAGGTATGTTGTTGAGCTACTTGAAAAGAATCCAGTGGAAATGCATTTTAAACAAGGAGATAATGCAGAGCATTGTATGGATTATGTCATTGCTTTCGCACAGCCGCTGATAGTGTCCCTAATGCTAAGTCACAGCACCTCTCTTTTTAAAAAAGAGACATTCAGACCAATCCCGGCATCCAAGGCTGTCTGAGAGGACGCCAGCCTTTCTTTCTTTTTTTTGTTTTGTTTTAAACTCCTGCTCCCCTTCTAAAGTTCTGCCATCTCCACACCAAGTAAACCAGGCCGCCCAGAGCCCGTCACCTCCCTTCACGCTCATTTTCTCGGGTGCTCGTGTCTCTGCTTTTCTTGGAATGCCCGCCCTTTCCACGTTGCCCCGTCATCCGCGAACGCCTGCCTCGTTCATTTTAAACAGCCGTCTAGGGAGACCTGCGCTGTGAGGACGCTCATCTTCCTCTGGGTTTGCATGGGGCTTTCTGTTGTCACCTGATCGCCTCTTTGTATCATTTAATTGGTGAGTGTTCTTCCTCCTTGGTTAGATGACAGATTCCTGAGGGTCAGGACTGTTTCCTTTCTGTCCTCTGCTCGCTCAGCTGCCTCACCAGGGTGCTGACACTGCTCTGTGTGAGCTGGTTCTTGGGTCTGAGAGGGCATCTGACCTCTGCTAGGCAGTTGCTTTCCAGTCGGAGTACTGGGCTTGCACTGGGTGAGCTGAATGCTTGCCAGACATTACATTGGCTTCTAATACTATTTCCTGGCAGGTAACCTTGTTTCCACAATAATAATTTAATTATGTCAATTGTTAAAATGAGAGCAAATTACCCTCCCCCCATCCGCCTCCCCTGAAAACCGAGTTGGATTCGTTGGAAAGATTTGATAAAGGTGAGTCACTAAAATAATGGCTGTAGAATTTAGATGTGGCTGCAAATAAGTAAAAGTTGGAGAGGAAAAATAAAAATAGTCCAAGACTCTATGTAGATTGCTTTACAAGGATTTCTTACTAAAAATGGAAGTTGGCCATGATGCATTTATAGATGTGGTGTAGACCAAGCAGAGGGAATGTTACTCTGCAAGGAACTTCCTCATCGCTCCTATTTGCCAAGTGCTTTGGCTCATAGTAAGATGGGCAGATGAATGCACATTTATGTGTTAAGCTTATGTAAAATGTTTAAGGTATGTATGCACGGTTTTTTATTGTGCACTTGAGCTTTACTCTCTTTTTTCCTGTGACTTTGGATAGGATTGTTTTGGGTATGAAAGCTGCTGCAGTGAGTGCTCCGAATTGCGTTATCTAAGTGATCGGAGGAACACGAGGTCCCGAGGGCAGATGCCGGCCATCCTAGAAAGAGCTTCCGAGATGGATCTCACCCGCTTTTGGGTCCTGGCGCCTGCCTCCTAGGGATGTCACCTGTTGGTAATGACATTGGAGGGAGTAGGTGTTCAGTATGTCGTTAAAGTTTGCTTTGGGATCTCACGCAAGTTTTTGAACTTTATTGCTTAGTTTTCCATTTACACTTGATTGACAAAGAGACTCCTGAAGATAAATTTCTTTTATGTAAGTTATTTTACCAGAATCTGAGACTGAGTCAAACCCAGAATATAGTACTTCCTCAATACATATTTGAATTAGAGTCTTAAGCCACTCTACATAAGAGCTTGCATGCTAAGTAAGCAAGGGCTAGCTTTGCGTATTTGCTATAGAGTGTGAGGGAGCCTATGAACTCTGCCAACGTAGAACACCGTTGTCAGACAGATGAGTCATTTACGCAGCAGCCACTGGCCTTTGCAGCACTGTGCCTGGGCCTCCTCTTCCAGGCTTTTGTTCATCTGCCCCGCTTTATTTTATTGACTTCAGAGAGGGAGAGAGAGAGAGAGAAACATCAATGATGAGAGAATCAATTGATCGGCTGCCTCCTGCACACCCCCTACTGTAGACTGAGCCCACAACCCAGTCATGTGCCCTTGACCGGAATCAAACCTGGAACTCTTCAGTCCGCAGGCCAATGCTCTATCCATTGAGCCAAGCCAGCGAGGGCACCTGCCCCACTTTCTATAGCCAGTACTTACAAGACTTACATGTGTTTTTTAGGTGAGGAGGTTGGGGACAGTGAAGCATAGAGAAAATCTAAAGAACTAAGTTATGTACTTTAGATAGGCTAAGTGCTAAGGTGATCAGAGGCAGGTATGGGAGAAAATCAGTATTTTAAACAGTATTCGGTAAACGTTTGATTCCAGTTGTCCTACTAACACTATAAGGACGACCGCTTTTCAGTAGCATCAACAGATGGAGTAGCTGGTAGAACCTGGCTGATTTCTGTTGCTACGTGGTATTTTCAGTTAATATTTTACTTTTCATTTTTGATACAGTATTATAAAACTACATTTTTCCTTTTGGTGATTTTAAGAAATTTGTTTCATTCCTATTGATTCAGGTTTTATTTTTATAAAGGATTTAAAACAGTATTTTACATTATAACACATGTTGCTGAATGTATATATTTCATTAACATACTTAATTGATTTTTTAAGTAATTATAAGCCAGGAGTACCTGTGATCCAACAAGTTTCAAATAAGACCTTTTCCAAGAGAATATGCATTTTTAATATATATACTTCACTGTCATTTTTTTTAATCCAATTTTATTTCCAATTTGTGACTTTTTTGCACCTGATTATTTTACTCTGCAGCTGTATAATGGGATGTTGGGTGGCAGAGGGTACTGGGACCATGTGAAGCAGACTGAGAAATGTGTGTGTGAGTGTGTAAAAGATGAAGACACAAGCGTGTAGCCAAGAAGAATAGTAATGCTTTTAACTTTTAAACCATCTCATTCTACTTGGGAGCTGGCATGGTGCAATGTAAATGTGTTCATGAGTTAATAAAAGCTGTTCAACAAAGCTGCCTGAGGAATAGGTTGTGTTAATTCTTTTTAACTATCAGGTTTTAAACTGGGTAAGTATGAATGGTTGTCCTCAGCCTTAGATCACTTGGTCATGGTTTGCGATGTGTTAATTCAAGGTGGGAAGTGTTGGGTGGGCCAGTGGCTGGGGGAAACGGGTGTGTGGGCGCTGGTGCTTACCACTCCAGTCTGTCACTTCCATGGGAATGTGGTCCTGGTTTTGTAGCTCCTCCTTTTCTATCCTATTCCTAACCATAACTCCAGGTTTTACAGGAAATTGATTTTTAAGATATTGGCAACTAACTAAAAGACATTTAAACACCATGGACCAAATGTAATATATTTGTTTAGATAGAGCTAAGTTCTGATTTAGATAATAGGTTTTGGTTCTTTAAAGATGCCCTTAACTGTCTTCGACCTCTGGCAGTGTGACTTGGTGTCAGCTGTCGGACTGTCACTTTTTCTCTGGGTGTCCAGGTGATTCTGGGCAAAGACGGCTTTGGCTGGAAAGTGGTGTTTTATTTTGCTCGGGGTGTATCTATGAAGTTCACATCAGAGTGTATGACCCATGGTCTTGGAAAAGTATGACCATGGAAAAAGCTAGGTGCTCTTCTTTACAGGCTATGGTACAAAGGGATGACAAAATGCTTTTGTTTTGTTTTTTTAAATACATTTTTATTGATTTCAGAGAGGGAGGGGGAGGGGGAGAGAGAGAGAGAGAGAGAAAGAGAGAAACATCAATGATGAGAATCATTGATCGGCTGCCTCCTGCACACCCCCTACTGGGGATTGAGCCCGCAACCCCCAGTGTGTGCCCTGACAGGAATAGAACCCAGGACCTTACAGTCCACAGGCCGATGCTGTATCCACTGAGCCAAACACGCCAGGGCAAATGCTTTTTATTTTGACCAGGCTTCACGTTTTCATAGAATGGAAGCCAAGTTTTCCATTTTGTCTTTTTCACTTTTCCACTCTAGATATGTAACAGCAGATCACAGATAAACACACAGGTCCACTTGTTCATCCACCTTCAAGTCCAGGGACAATTAGTCACCTAGTCCCTTTACCGTTTTTCTGAGGTTACAGGTCCCTAGTTCCTACCCACTTTGGGAAAACTTTGTAGAGGTTGGTGTGGATGAGAGCTTCCAAATGAAATTGCAAGAGAAGGTGTGGCCCCAACAACAATATCTTGACCTAGAACGCTCAGTGCTCATCAACTGGCATTTGTCTGCGTCTACCCCAGAATGAATCCCTGGTTTTGTCTTTGTTTGGAGTTAAGTTTTTAAAGCACTCTTCTCGACCCTCCCCTGGCTGTTAAAACACTTTAAGTTTGTCAGGTGAGGAATTCCAGGTACAGCTGTGAGGGGGGCGGGGGCGGGGCTGCTGGTTGTGGGGAGGCGGGTAGGCCAGACATCTGCCTGCTTTCAGTTTGTGTTCAGATGCCCTATGTGCAAATTATGAATATAAAACATCATTCAGTACTGGTTTAGGTTCATGTTCAAAGGTGAGTTTCTGTTGAGTGGAAAGCTAAGTTTGGGGATAGGATCTTTGCCAGGCCAATGGTACAGAGAAGATGTACTTCAGTGTCCTGAAAAATTACTTGAACCCGTTGAGGAAATACATGACCCAGTAGTAGACGGTTTTGTTTTTCTTCCGCTCGTGCACTATTCCCTTCTGTTCTGTTAGCATTTTCATGTGAAAGCCGTGTCAGGTATGCTGCCTTGCTAACCTTTGGTACCAAGTTTCCATCAGGGACGGTCTTAAGTCTGCAGACACTGGTGGCGCTGTTGGCCTCAGGAATGTGTTCTCACCTGTGAACTGACAGCCAGGAGCTTTTGCAAATTCAGGTTAAGAAGATTAACATGAAGAAAAGAAATTCCTCTTAATACCATTTCTTTATTAAATATTTTATCTGATTAGGATGGAATAATTGGAAGCTGTAATTTCAAGGTCTTCTACCTTTGACATCCAATGGAAGTGGTTCTGATCCTTGGGAAAATTAGAAAGTTTAAAAATATTCCAACCAAAAGTGTTTGCCTGAGGAAATATCCCAATTCTAGGATCTTTTATTATGACTTGGCCTCCTTGGAGAGTTAGAGTTGGTCCACCAGGAAAACTCTTGTGTTTACATTTTCTGGCCTCAGTCACATGGAAAAGTCAAAATTGGTATCTGGTTTAGGAATGGTTTTTCTAGGGACGTGAAGTTGGAAGCCAGTAGGATGAAGGTGAACCACAAATGGGCCTGGTGGGATGTTCTCCCTCTGTAACCTTATGGTCTAAACCTGGTTCTCAGGGGCTGAGTGTTCTGCTGGCTGAATTGGGGTTAGAGAGAGTGGTCTCCCTTGTATAGAAGAAAAAACAACAGGGTGTCACAGCAGCCCAGGAAGCGCTCAGCAGGGCTCCACGGGCCGCCTCCACCCGGCAGCTGCCCGCTGGTGACAGCGTCTGCAGAGGAGCCACTGCGATGGAGGAGGTCTCACAGGACTGAGTGCCTACCAGGGCCAGCTTGAGTGTGTGTTAGGGACTGCGGGGTGACCAGACAGCCCCAGTTTGGGGGGAGGCTACATTCTAGGAAGGAGACAAACCAAATGCTACGAAGAGAAACAGCCCGCTGAAGGGGCAGAAAGGGCAGATTTCCTTTTCATTGGCGTGCTCGGGCGAGGGGAGGGCGCAGGGTGCTGGGCTGGGAGCCGGACCCCCCATGCGGTCAGCAGGCATGGCTCTAAGCCTTGGGCCAGCCTTCCCGGAAGAGCCCAGCAGTGGGAGGGTTCAGTGCTGTTTGCCCCTCGGCCTTTGCTTTTGGTGAAGCCTCACCTGAGGCTATTGTTGCCATTGCCTTTCAGAGAGTGGAAGGGAGGGAGGAATGGGGAGAGAGAGATGTCGATGTGAGAGAACACATCCTCTGGTTGCCTCCTGCACACCCTAACCCGGGGCGGGGAGCAAACCTGTGCCCTTGACCAGGAATTGATCCCGAGACCCTTCACCCAGTGTAAACAGTTAATCAACTTTACCAATCTTTCTTCACCTCCACTCCCCTCCCCATTTTTTGCTGGATTATTTTATACATTTTTAACTTTACCTATTACTTATTTTTAGTGTCCAATCTCTTTTAGTGCAGAAAGGGTGCAGTGAAAACGTATCCACGTGCCCAGCCCTTGGGGGGGCCCGGAGCAGTCAGTCCCTCCGCAGGTTCTTGAGCCCTTCCTCTGGGCGGAGGCTGCGCCTCTGCTCCCCCCACGGGCAGCCACACTGGGGGAGCCTCCGGTGGGGAGGGTGGGCACTCACCTGGCAGGCTCTGTCCCAGCGCATCTAGGCCTGGGACACAAGGCACCACCCCCTCGTCGTCCTCCTCAACTTTGCTTTTTATTTATTATTTTTAAAAATATATTGATTTTTTATAGAGCGGAAGGGAGAGGGATAGAGAGTTAGAAACATTGATGAGAGAGAAACATCAATTAGCTGCCTCCTGCACACTCCCTACTGGGGATGTGCCTGCAACCAAGGTACATGATCTTGTCTGGAATCGAACCTGGGACCCTTCAGTCTGCAGGCCGATGCTCTATCCACTGAGCCAAACCTGTTAGGGCTCAACTTTGTTTTTTAAATGTAAACCTTCGGAGGATTTGCAAGAATGGTTCAGTGAACGCCTGTAAACTTTTTGCCTGGATCACTATTTGTTAGAATTATCCATATTTTAGCTGCACCATTTGAAAAGTGTAGGCATGTTAACATGCCTTTCTTAGGAATAAGGGCTTTCTTAACCAAAACAACCATCGCACAGAAATTGGACATTGATTCAGTATTATTTTTAAATGTTCACTGTACGGTCAAGTTGATCGTTATTTCAGTAATAGCCTGTAGTTTTAAAAGCCAGTTTTCACTGAAGGCTTGTGCATCTAGTTGTTTGGCCTCCTTGGTCTAGAACAGTCTCAGGCCTTTGTCATTCACGACCGTGGCCCTCTGAAGAGGACACCCACGGGCTGCAGAACCCCTCAGTTTGGGTTTGACTGGTTGCTTTCTCATCGATGGAACATTGGGCAGGAGTACTTCATAGCGTGTCAGTTTGTCCCACTGTTGATGTCAGGCAGTCATTTCATTTAGGTTTTACCCATCAGATTGTTCCATGTAAATGTACTTTTTCCTTTTGTAATGAGTAGGTGGTTTATGGAGTGATAAATTTGAGATAAGATTCTTTCCTCCAACTGACTTCCACTGGCTTTAGCATCTGTTGAGGATTCTGAAGCAGTTATTAGTGCATTACTGTAAAGCAAATGCAGATATAAAATTTCACCTGTAAATAGTTCATATGTGTCTAAAAGATAAGGCCTTTTGACAAAGACAGCCATAGTGCCTTTATGCAGCCCTTAATGCCTAGTCCAAGTTCAGATTCCCTGATTGTCGCCATTGTTTCTCCATGGTTTAATGGAATCTGAGCCCAAACAAGGTCAAGACCAGTGGTGGGCAAACTGCGGCTCGTGAGCCACAGGGGGCTCTTTGGCCCCTTGAGTGTGGCTCTTCCTAAGCCTTATGAGTACCCAGTTAAGTTAATAACAATGTACCTACCTATATAGTTTAAGTTTAAAAAATTTGGCTCTCAAAAGAAATTTCAATCGTTGTACTGTTGATATTTGGCTCTGTTGATTAATGAGTTTGCTGACCACTGGTCTAGACCAATGGCTTCTTAAGTGTTTTACTCTGGCAGTCATGTGCCAGGTAACGACGTCTCGGTCGATGACAGACTGTATACATGGCAGTGGTACACTGGACAGCCCAGGTGTGTAGTGGGCAGTGCCAGCTAGGAGTGTCTGTGGTGATTGCACAAAGACACAGTGCCTTTCTCAGAATCTCTCCTGCCTTTAAGCGGCATATGACTGGAATGGCGCCCCCTCCCTTCTCATTTTCTGAGTTTGGTTAGTTGTTTGCTGGTGATTTACTGTTCTGGGTATTTCCTATAATAGTAGAAGAACTTGATTAGATTCAGGTTGCTTTGTTTTGCAAGAGTTCATGAGTGTTCCTGGGTGCAACCTCCCATCAGGGTGCGGATGTCCACCTTTAAGAGAGAAGGTTCGTTCTCGGTGGTGCGGGCACTTCACCCATCCCTGCTGAAGTCCCCCTCAGCCTTTCACGGAAGGGCTCGGCACCTGTTGTAACCATTGCCTGGGTTTAGCATCTGGTAGGGTGCAAAGGGTGATTTCTAATTGCAGCATTCCTTCTGTATTGATTGGCCAGTTTTTCTGACTTGTGTTTATTTCAACTTTTTAATGTGTATCTTTCTGGAAAGTGCTGAAAGGATGTTCCTCATCTTTCCTTCACAGAGCATGTTTCTGGATTCCCTTAGTGACCCTGTAGTATGTCCTCAATTTTATCATCTGTAAATGGGTATTAATTACCATGCCTACGTCCTGGGTGTTTGTGAGGCTGAGATGAGCTGATACATTTAGTGTAAAAACGGTGCCTGGCTCTAATGTTGGTAAATACAGTTATTAAAGTAACTTTCTGTCTCGTGGGGGACATTTAACTTCACTCTCGTGGAGAGGTGGAGAAGGGAGGGTTCTTCCTAGGCGACGCCAGCAGAGCGCGGGGACTGTCTGGAGGGAGCACCGACCTGTCCTGACCGTGGAACTGACCATGGACAGAATGCACTGCACGAGGAGGCCTGCGCTGTCCCTGCACTGAGGTGGACGTGACACTCGCAGTGGTGACATTGGAGCACGTTCAGAAGTGGACAACGAAGGGAAGTGGGCCTGCCTGGCGGGGTGGTCGGGATGGATGATGGCATCAGGCCGGACTTGACTGCATCTCTGCCCAGGAGATGTTTATCTGAACAAGGACCGTGACCTGCCTCGTAGGCTCCACACGCCCTTCCCAGGGCTGTTGGACGTGCTGAGCCCTCGGTGGGGGAAGATGCTCTCTTCCTGGGCCTGCAGCCTGCCCCCTCTTACTGTTGACTGAGAAGCCCACTGTGCGTGGTAGTGGAGGATGTTGGAAGTTTAACACTGTCCGTCAGGTACTTCGTCGTTAGCATTTGATTCACCTATATTGCACAAGCATTTGAGCACCGGCGGTGTGCACGCACGAGTGTTCCTGACGCAGCCGCATCGGTGAACAACACAGACAAGAACCTGCCCTCGGGGAGTTCGCATTCTGGTGGTGAGGAGACAGCACAGTGAGTTTTCCAGTAAGTTAGATGGTGTTGAGTGCTATGGAAAAACAAAGCAGGAGAAGGAGGAATTGGGACGGTTAGGAAAGGTACTTTTGAGCAAAGATTTAAATGAGAGGAGCAAGTCTGGTAAATCTGGGAGTGGACTTTGCATAGGAAACAAACAGCCTGTGTCAAGGCCCTGAGGTGTGTTTGGTACTGTGTCCACGGTGACAGGTGTCAATTAATGCTGGTAGTGGGCCAGGGCCAAGCCTTTGGGTGCAGGTTAAGAGGCTGGGCAGTTAGAACTGGATGAGGTGGGATGTGATTGGACCAGTGTGCTAGCAATTGAGCAGATAAGTGGTCTGATTCTGGATATTTTTGGGGTAGAGTCAACAGGCTAAGGATTGATGTGTGTGGGTGAGAGAAGGTGAGCAAGCTGTTCAAGGACGATTGATACTTTGGCTGGAGCAACAGTGAGGATGGAGTTGCCATTCTCTGAGATGAGGCGGACGGAGAGTAGAACAGGTTTAAGGGGTGGGGGCGAAATTATTTCTACTCCCAAATGAAAGGATAGGTGGTCGCAAATACTCCATGCAGTAAGAACAGTGGTCCGTAGGTTTTACTATGAGAACTCTTTGGTCTTTGGACCACACGCGCCAGTTCTTTAACCTCGTGTCTTAAGGACGCGGGAGTGGGCAGTGAAGGAGGACTGGCTTGGGTGGGTTCACAGAGCTCATGGTAACAGCCAGGAGTCGAAGAGACTTTGGGACTTGTTTTTTCACTGAGAGAGAATGAAGGCCGAAGTCTTGGGCTTGAATAGTGAGAACCTGGAGACGCCTGGTCTTAGAGCTGACTCATCAAGGTTCTCCGGTCTTCGGATTTACTTACCTAGGAAGCCTGGACCGGGACTTCTTTTTATTTTGAGTCTCTTTACTTTCCTGCGTTCACACATCCATCTCCACATGATCACACACAAGCGCCCTTGTTCAGTTTTGCCCTGTGTGCTGTTGGTAGTCTACTTAGTTAACTGTGCTTTTCATTGAAGGTAGGCTTGTGTGGTGACGGTGGGCAGAAGCGATTTAGACAGACGCAGTGCCACTGCTGTCGTGAACAGACACCTGCACCCTGGCTTCATGGGTTCAGTCTTCTCATCTGTAAAATGATCAGCATAACATACTATGCCCTGATGTTATGAGGACTAAGGTGATGCTCACAGCACTAGGCCCAGTGCCTGCAAGGTGTCAGCTTAGGTCAGGAAGTCTCAGGTTTTAATTTCTCATGTCCATTATCTATAACATCTTTGATAACCGCTTTTTCATGAGTGAATAGTGCTGATCCTCTTGAATTCTTCCCATTAAGAGTTAATGTAGCTGTTCAGTTGTTGGGATCATGTGATATGCTGTCAGGGTGCTGTTGCTCTGATATTTCATCTCAAAAAAATAGGTTATTGGAGTTTGCTCCACATTCGTGATCCATTATCATCCACAAGGAGCTTCAAAGTTGGCCCCATATACGGCCCTCTGGGCTTCTTTCTCTGAGACTTCTTTAAAAAACAACAACAAGCCAGCACTGGCAGCCAGACTTCCAGCCGATAGAAGCAGGTTGAATGAAATGTCTTGGCAAATGTGTATATGTGTATGAAATGATAAATGTGGTGGTTTATGAACTTTTGTAGGTGAATATTTTATTTGAAGAAATGATTTACTGGGGATGTGGGGACTAGAAATCCTCAGATTCAGTTTGACGTTCCCGAGTTCCCGAGGGGTTGCTTAGGTTTCTTGGGTTCCTTAACAAGGGAAGAGCGGAGGCGGTAGGTGTAACAAATGTTTTTCCAAGAGATGTAAGGGCAGAGTCTTCAGATGTTTGAGGGACTTACATCATGCGGTTCGTGTTGTCCTCAGCTGCGTTTGTGATTTGAATTGGCTGGACTGGTACCAGTTGCATGAGGGGCGCTCATTTTGCTTTAGTGTCACTCGTGACCCACGCCATGTCACAGTGAGCCGAGTGAGGAGAGCCTCGTTGAGCATGTACATGCGCGTCCCATGCACCATTAATCTGCTTCACCAGCAGAACTTGCTTTTCTGGGGCCTCAAATCAAGATGACAAAAGGGAAGCAAAGGGTCTGTAAGAATTCTGTATCAGTTTAATTTTTTTTTGGTGTTTTACTTGAATAAGTTGACTTAAATGGGAACTAATAGTTGATGAGTGGTTGGGAGCCTCTTCAAAATATTTGTGAGAGAACTGTATATTTCATATATTATTTTATCTAGTTCTTTTTTTATCTGTAATGAGGATCCTAGCATGCCTGGTGTGCGGTTGACAGTTTAATTTGAAAGAAGCTGATGATCATCACTAATAGTTTTTACAAGTGGAAGGTAAAGTGACATTCATTGAGCACCTGCCTGTGGCCCTGGGCAGTATTCTGTGCTGTCTGCATGTTAGTTATTCCTTATTAAACCATCAGGAGCGAGGTAGTGGTTTTATTTCACAGGTGAGACGGTTGAGGCTCATAAAGTCAGGAAATGACAGAGCGCGGACCCCTGCCCAGGGCTCACCTGCCCTCTCGCCCAGGCCGCTACTCATGTCAGCTTTCAGAGGTGCTCACAGCCCTTCAAGGAGTCGCCGGTGAAGTGGGGATTGTCATTGGATCAGAGGATGAACAGGACTCGGCAAGCCTGTTTTCCACGGCGCTGGGCTGGACCTGCTCACATTGTCTCCGGGTGTGTGCTTTTTAAACTCACCTCCAAACTAAAAGTGTTGCTTGGTCACTTTTAGGGTCACTGGACTCTAGCCTTTGCCAGCCCATGTGCCTCAATGAATTTTTTATGACTTGGAGCCTGATGGCTCTTGTTCTCTGTTTGGTTTTAAGACAGTGGCTTTCTCTGTAGAGGGTGGACATCCGGCCTGGATTTTACAGATTGTCCTAGAATAGTACCCTAGTTCGGAGGAGAAATTAAATGGTTGACCTCGATATTAGAAGGAAGATGTTGGATTTGGTCGTTATTACTGATTATAAGTTGAAGGAATTCAATAGCTGATTTAAATTTGGTCTTACCTGTTTTTCTCTTTCTAGCTGTTCAAACATAGCAAATATGTGTATTTCTTTGGATTCCTCTCTGGGAAGGAGGCCCCTGGGGGTGAGGAGGAGTCTGCTGGTTCAGAACACCCCTGTGTTCAAGATTTGGCTCAGTTTGTTCTGTCCGTTGCCGCTAGGGGACCATTTCTTTATACTTTCTACAAATACCACTCTCGCTAGAGAAATAATTGTTTTCTTAAAAATGTACTACCAATGAGCCAACCCACATACTTAGTACGGTACCTACTGTCCCACATTTCTCACTTGAGGTTTACTTGAACTGTGAACCAGCTTAGTCCAAGAAATTCAAAACAAAACAAATATAAAAGCTTCATTTTTAGCTGAAGAAAAAATTTTTCCATGTGCATTCTTTTTAAAAATAAAGGAATGCTGGATAGTGTTCATTGTAGAGTTGGCCCTCTGCAGCCACAGGTTTTGCATTTGCAGATTGAACCAAAAGCAAATCAAAAATATTTTGGGGAGAAAAACATGCCAGAAAGTTCCAAAAGCAAAACTTGGGCCAGCCACACTAGGCTGAACCCACGAGGAAGAAGTGACATGGAGGCGCTCCCTGCCGAGCCACATGCAAATATGGGTTATATGCAAACAGGTTTGGGTATCCCAGGGGCCTAGAACCAATCCCCCTCCACCCCCACACCCAGGGGCAGCTGTTCTGTTGTAGAAATAAATGTTTGCTGTTTTAAAGGGAGAGAAAAAACGTGTAGAACTGGTACTGTATATTTTATTTGGAGTCACTTTTAAGGATTGCACAATTTTCTCCTAAAGTTCTGAAGTTCAGAATGTGAAATATTAAGGATTCTCTATTTTTCAACTAAATTGACCTATTTTTGGTTTTGTTTTTCCTTTTTCAGTCTTTACCAGGTGCTGGTCTCTGGATGGTTTTTGCTTAAATTGGAAAAACCTTAAACCTGCCCCAGACCTGCATGGCACCCGGCGGGGACTGGCGGCAATGGCGTGGGAAGCGTTTGAGGAAGCCTAGGTGGAAAGTAGACTCGGGGTTAGCTCTGTTCCCCACTCCCTCCGCCTGTTCTAGAGCAGTTAGAGGGGAGACCTCGCGTGGCGTGGAGTCAGCACTCGGCAGGGAGCAGCACAGCTCAGGCATGCGACTGGACGAGTGGGACCTGCGCCGAAGACAGTGTTGACAGCAGTGCCGCATGGCGACGGGAAGGGTGCGCTTGTGGCGTTTCTAATAAAAAGCCGCTGCCACAACACACATCCGCCCCCCCCCCCCAAAAAAAAAAACCCCACTCTGGGTGTTTGTCCCTTCCTGGAAACACAGGGTCTACTGCTGCCACTGAGAAGAGCGACACCCGAAAGGCCCTCTGACCAGTGAGCTGGGCTCCTCTGTGTTGAAACAAGAGGCCAAGGGCACGGCCTGCATGTCGGGGGCAGGGAGAGCTCTGGAAGGGAGGGTCTCACCTGCCACAGTTCTCATTCTACGTGAGGACCTGACCCTGTTAAATAACTCCTGTTTATTGGTCATCTGATTAGACTCTATTAAAAATTAGATGGTTCTTCTAAAAACTATCCAAATATTTTTTAAAAACCAGAAAGTTTTTTGTTGAGGGGAAAGTGGACACGGAAATCTGACTGCCTTCAGGATTTGGCAAGTATGACATGATGGAAACCCCACTTCTGCTGTACCCAAGGCTGTGGGCTATGGCACTGGCTCCATGCCAGTCATTATTGACACTGGCTTCTAGGAGGAAGGGTTTGACCACTTTTCCTTGTACAGTTATTGCCGTGCTTTATCTTAAAAAGGTATCAAGATGGCATGAAGACGTTTGCTATCTGGGCAGCTGTATGAATGAGGCCCTTCCCAGCGTGCGAGCTGTGGGCTGCAGTGTTGAGTACTGTGGTCCATGGTGAATAGTTTGGAAAGAGGTAGCTTTAGTGTCATTTCTAGGACTTGAGTTTGCTACTTAATTTAAAAGAAAAATGCCTAGATTCATAAAGAATGTGCTTTGCCAAGCATAGAAGAACATTTCACTCTGAAGTTGCTGCTGCATGTGGAAGGCAGGCTTGTTTATTTTATTTTACTTATTTTTTTGAAGGCAGGGTTTGAATAACAATGTTCTTCATGTTGATCTGTGGGCTACAATCATAGTTAACTTTGAAGATTCAGAATTTATCTCTTTTCCAGGAGAAAAACCATCAATGCATAAACTTGATTTTAAGTACTTCTAAATATGTTTTGCAGAGTGATTTTCTTAATCCAGATTGGAAAATACCTGTCTCACTGACTGAAGATGATTGACAGATGTCTGTTTTGTTGAGATTTGGAAATATAATAAAAATTGAATTATTTTTCAGTCTTCCAGGAAACTTTCTTCTCTTCCTTTTCTCCTTGCTTTCTATACCTTTCAACAGGAAAGTATTAAAAGAAAAAAAAAAATTAAACAAAATCAAGCCTTTGTCGGTGCTTTTATCTGCTCAGAGATTCTCTTGGAAATAATTGTCTGATGAAGAGGAAGGAAAGGAAACGAGCTTCTTGAACTTTTTAAATCATTCAGTGTCTGCTATCGGAAGAGTGGAATTTGGGGTTATTTTTTGAGTTGTATATTCCTACTTTGTGTGTGTGTGTGTCAAGTGCCTCTTTTCCCTTTAGGGCAGGAGTCGCCTCACAGCTTCTAGGTTCCTGTGTGATCGTACAGATGGACATTTGTAGTAGGAACCTAGGAACATTTTAGAGCATTAGATTTGCACAGACTAAGCAGTACTTCTGTTCTGTTTGGGGTAGATGACAGCACCTGGGAAGAACCACCTGTCTGTTCTCTCCAGGGACTTGCTTAGCTATCACATTTCTCCTGGGATTTATAGTATTTGAAGATTCTTTGATGCTCTTTATGAATAATTAGTGGTTTTCCCCTTTTTAAGGTGCTTTAAGATCTTGGCGCCTGTTCCAGTCTGAGACACCATAGTAAGAACGAAAGGGCAATGTCGCGGCCAACAGTTCTTAGTTGCTAGAGAAGTTAGGCCATTTAATTGTGAGGTCAATTAATTTTTATTCTTAGTTCAAAATGATAATTTTTTTCACTGAATTTTAAGTATCAGCTGTGACAGTATAGGTTGCTCTTTCCTGTGGAAATGAAATATATTTTCAGTTTTTTTTCTTTTTATAAAGAATGTCTTGTTGCGCCGTTTTGCTAGACTGAACATTTCCTCGTCGCGTGGTGAGCGCTTCCTCTAATTCAACCTTTGTCTTTTGTCTTTGCTGCCTTGCAGGGCTGGCACAGTAGGCTTCACTAGACTTAGCTGCAACTCAGAATTCTCCTCCCGCACCTGGGCAAATGCTGACGGTCTGTGAGAGTGGATTAAGAGTACGCGCTAAGTTCTCAATCCCAATTAAGAAGCGGAGGAAAATTTAAACTGTCTCCTTCCGAGTTTATCACACCACCACCATCAAGACAGCAAACCAAAGGACAAAGACTGCCTGCTCTGTGGCTCTGTAGTCCAGCTCCCGTACGACTTACAGCCTGGCTGGGTTACTAATGCGTAAATAACAAGCCGGACACTTGCGTTGTTGGACACCGTTATTCACAAAGTGACCAACATGCGGGCTGTGCTGGAGACGGCAGACATTGCCGTAGTGGCCCTCTACTTTGTCCTGGTCCTGGGCATTGGCTTCTTTGCCATGTGGAAGTCTAACAGGAGCACCGTGAGCGGATACTTCCTGGCCGGGCGCTCGATGACCTGGGTAGCGATTGGGGCCTCTCTGTTTGTGAGCAACATTGGGAGTGAGCACTTCATTGGGCTGGCGGGATCTGGAGCGGCCAGTGGATTTGCAGTTGGTGCGTGGGAGTTCAATGCCTTACTGCTGCTGCAGCTCCTGGGATGGGTTTTCGTCCCGATTTACATCCGGTCGGGGGTGTACACCATGCCTGAGTACTTGTCCAAGCGCTTTGGTGGCCATAGGATTCAGGTCTATTTTGCAGCCTTGTCTCTGATCCTCTATATCTTCACCAAGCTCTCAGTGGATCTGTATTCAGGCGCCCTCTTTATCCAAGAGTCTTTGGGTTGGAACCTTTATGTGTCTGTCATCCTGCTCATTGGCATGACTGCCTTGCTGACTGTCACCGGAGGCCTTGTTGCGGTGATCTACACAGACACTCTCCAGGCGCTGCTCATGATCGTGGGGGCCCTCACGCTTATGGTTTTTAGCATGATAGAGGTTGGCGGGTTTGAGGAAGTTAAGAGGAGGTACATGTTGGCCTCACCCAATGTCACTTCCATCTTGTTGACATACAACCTTTCCAACACCAATTCTTGTAAAGTCCACCCTAAGAAAAATGCACTGAAAATGTTGCGGAGTGCGACAGATGAAGATGTGCCTTGGCCTGGATTCCTTCTCGGGCAGACCCCAGCCTCCGTGTGGTACTGGTGCGCCGACCAGGTCATCGTGCAGAGGGTATTGGCAGCTAAAAACATTTCACACGCCAAAGGCTCCACTCTGATGGCTGGCTTCTTGAAGCTTCTGCCCATGTTCATCATCGTGGTCCCGGGCATGATCTCCAGGATACTGTTCGTGGATGACATAGCTTGCATCAACCCGGAGCACTGCATGCAGGTGTGCGGCAGCAGAGCCGGCTGCTCTAACATCGCGTACCCGCGCCTGGTCATGAAGCTGGTCCCCGTGGGCCTCCGGGGCCTGATGATGGCGGTGATGATCGCGGCTCTGATGAGTGACTTGGACTCGATCTTTAACAGCGCCAGCACCATATTCACCCTGGATGTGTACAAACTCATCCGCAAGAACGCCAGCTCCCGGGAACTCATGATCGTGGGGAGGGTATTTGTGGCTTTCATGGTGGTGATCAGCATCGCGTGGGTGCCAATCATCGTGGAGATGCAAGGAGGCCAGATGTACCTTTACATTCAGGAGGTGGCAGATTACCTGACGCCCCCCGTGGCGGCCCTGTTCCTTCTGGCAATTTTCTGGAAGCGCTGCAATGAGCAAGGGGCTTTCTATGGTGGAGTGGCTGGCTTTGTTCTCGGAGCAGTGCGCTTAATACTAGCCTTCACCTACCGGGTCCCGGAATGTGACCAGCCCGATAACAGGCCTGGCTTCATCAAAGACATTCATTACATGTACGTGGCCACCGCGTTGTTTTGGGTCACTGGACTCATTACTGTAATTGTTAGCCTTCTCACGGCACCCCCCACGAAGGAGCAAATTCGTACCACCACCTTTTGGTCTAAGAAGAGTGTGGTGGTGGAGGAGAGCTGCTCCCCAAAAGACGAACCATACAAAATGCAGGAGAAGAGCATCCTGAGATGCAGTGAGAACAGTGAGCCCATCAACCATGTTATTCCCAATGGGAAGTCTGAAGACAGCATTAAGGGCCTTCAGCCTGAAGATGTTAACCTCTTGGGGACCTGCAGGGAGGAGGGCAACCCCGCGGCTTCCTTAGGTCATTCAGAGGCAGAAACACCAGTAGACGCTTATTCCAATGGGCAGGCAGCACTCATGGGTGAAAAAGAGAGAAAGAAAGAAGCAGAGGATGGAGGCCGCTGCTGCAAGTTAATAGATTGGTTCTGTGGCTTTAAAAGTAAGAGCCTCAGCAAGAGGAGTCTCAGAGACCTGATGGAGGAGGAGGCGGTCTGTTTACAGATGCTGGAAGAGCCTCCACATATTAAACTAATACTGGATATTGGACTTTTTGCTGTGTGTTCACTTGGAATTTTCATGTTTGTTTATTTTTCCTTATGAACTTTTAAGGATATGGTGAGACAGTAACTTAAGAAAATACTGGTCTTTGGGAAAAAAAACTTACATAACTGTTGCATCTTTCAGGCATTGTTTACGCTGTAGGTTTTAGCCAAATTTTACTCAGCAGAACATCATCTATTTGCAAGACTTTATTTTCCCAGAGACGGCTGAAAGTAAACTTTCAACGTAAATGAAGCAAAGCTTGTTTAATAGACTGAATTGTGCAAATATGGTTTAAAATTTTTCATACCAAAGTAAGACCAATTATTCTCACAGAACACGTAGAGCAGATATAAGCTGTCACGAGAAAGTGAACTGTCTGCACTGCCAGGTCCTGGTAGATTTTAGCCTGAAGTAAAAGACTTGCTCATTTCAGAGTTTTTTCCTGTCTCTGTAATCCCTCCTACCATTTAAAAAAAAAATTTGCACTTGTAGAGATTGTATAATCAATTCTGTACTGAAAATATAACTTACGTGCTAGTGAGGTACTTGTTCCAGGACAAGTTAGTTAGTGGCCGGGTTCATTTGGTTGGCATGAGCCTGTGGATTCTGATTGCCAAAAGAGAGGAAGACCATCTTTCTGTAGCTGTTCTTGTGCCACCACTGTATGCCGTGCTGGGGGAAGGTTGTTCAGTTCCTTTTTTCCCCACTTTGACTTTTAGTGAACCATGCTCAAATGACCACCAAGCCTGTCTGTATGAAGTTCTAGGCCATCACTGTATTTTTAAGTGGTTATGGGGGGAGATGAAGTAAACATTGCTGATGACCTCCACACTCATTGGCCAAATTAAGGTTGTTCATATTGTTTGGGAGTTTTGCAGCCCCTAAGCCGTGTTGGACCAGCTTCCGCCAAGCAGGCGATTGCTTGTACTCCACTAACTCCCTAGGCACGTGCTTGGCATTTGGTGACGCTCTTGCGTAGCCAGATGGCTTCCCAAGTAGATCCAGTTGGAAGATATGTTCAGAAATTGAAGAAAAATCGACACTGCCTTAGTGCTGGGTTGCCCTGCTTGATCAGATCATGCTAAATGGAGGTTGTTTAGGCTTTAGAGGGAGAATTTAATTCTGAGATTATATTTATTCTTGATCAGTGTTTTTCTTGATACACCTTTTCAAAAGACTTACCGTCCGTACCCGGCCTATTTATTTTTGCTTAAAAAGTTAAGTGACTTAGAGCATGAAGATGTTTGAATGCAAACGGGGCACTCAGTGCATGTTTTGCCGTGGGTAGATTGTCAGTATTGTCCTTACAGAATGGACAGCATGTGTGAGAGGTGCTGTGAGCAGGAGCTCCTGGTTTAGTAGCATGCCTCCCCGGAGGGTTACAGGACCTGTGTGATCATAGGACCCTTTATCTTGACATGGCTTGGTTCACAGTTGCAACCTCCATAGATGGGATTCGGCGTTCACGGGCTGATGGCCCCTCACGAGGGCAAGGTGCACAGAAGGTGGTAGAGGGAAGCTCCGCAGATTCTGGAGTTCGGTGTCTGTGTAGCACCATCCCCTCCCAAACTCCATGACAGATGAAGGACACTGCCTCTGTATCTACTTTCTTTGACTTTTCTGTACTCTGATACTTTTTAAATCGCATGATTTTATTAAGCTTATATTCAGGCAAAATTATTACTTTTTTAGGTACTTTTGTAGGTTTTGAATCAAAACTCAGTCCTAATGACATTAACTATTTTGTATTCTATAAATCAGCTTCATTAATGATGGACTTGATTAGTCCAAAGTTGATTTAGAAATGATCGGGGAGCTTAATGTCTTCCCACCAGCAGGAGGCTTTCTGATGGACTGGGGCTGTAGCCGAGAAAACACTTCTTATGTGAATAGCATGGTTGTTGAGAGTATACAGTGCCTTGTAGAATTTTTTCTCAATTTCACTCTTAAGGTTTATAAGTTGGGGGCCAAATAAATAGGGACCATCCTTTTCCTGTTTGGAGGCTGAGGCTGTGACACGTCCAAGGTTATTACAAACTCCACTGGGAAGAACAACCAGGTGTCCACTCTGGACTCACGGTTTGTTTATGGTTCGTCCTTTTCTCAAAGAATGTTCCTCCTCTGAGATAACCTTCCGCATTTGGGAAATAGCAGGCTCTCCGATTTTTCAAAATGCCATTCAGTTGGAGGAATTAGCATTTTCTTTGATGACATTGCTGGTTGGTCACTCAGCAGTGAGGATCGCCGTACTGGCTGGGCAGCCTTCTTACCCTTTGTACTTACAGCACAAATGAGTAGGTGGTGTTTATGTAGACTCCCCCTTTATTTTATGTTGTGTCCTCACTTTTGGAGTATTAGGGTCCCCCTGCCTTCTCTGCTGTTGTCTTAGTTTAATAGTGAAATGCATCATCTTGTGTCTGTTCGTGTGTGTATATAGCAATAGGTCAAGTTTAGAGTACTAAAGCCTGTAAATAAGGAATGACTATTAGCATATGCATTAGGCTGTTTATTCTTTGCTGTGTAAACATCACTTTGTTTAGACTGAAGTCCCTGAAGCTTGTCCTTGTTGCTTCCCAGCAGTAGATAACGTGCTTGAAAGGATGTGGATTGCTGAGGGCAGCTTCATTTCAGGGGTTCATTTTTCAGTCTAAGGTCATTAGAATGATTGTTCATGGAATGATACGTGGTCTGTCTTAAGCTAGCAAAAATGTTCATTCTTCACACTAATGAAATGAGTCCTAAATGGTATTGATCTCTCTATATAGACATGTATATATTTTTATATTGGTTCAAGCTAAGGTTCAGAATTGACCAAGAGGAATAGTGACTAAAATAGCTGAGAGTCAAAATGAGGTGAGGACACTGGTCTTCACAGGGGAGAAGGTCCAGTCTGACCTACGGTGAATGGCAGCCCCAGTCCTTAGATTTGTCCTTTGGGCCTCTTCGTCTCAAGGTCTGATGAGAGAGCGTATCACTCTGGTTGGCAGAATAATTTGCGGCTCTGTTGTGGGACCTCTGATTCCTCTATTCATCTAAGAGCGTTTTGTCCTGCCACCCAAGGGAGCCAGCAGCTTTTGAAACACCTGAGCCCGTTTCCGGCTCTTCTTTCCTGTGAGGTTGTCCCGCCGTCTCTAAGTTAGAGAGGCACCCAGTGGAGCAGCGGGCTGTGTCCTGGGCCAGATCCCACAGATCCGACCTCCCAGCACTTCCTGTTCACTGGCTGTGAGAGGGTCACAGTAGCCATAGCTTTTAGAGATGGCACCTCCCGTAATGAGCAGGGACCCACCACTTTGTGAAATCCACATTTTGAGGGCTGAGTGGAAAGCTTAACAGCGCTCTAACCTGAGGCTGAGTGGGGAGGGGAAGCTGAGTGTGTCCTGGGCTGTGGGTGTCAAGTCTGCCTGCTTTCAGGCACTCCAGTGCCCTCTCCCTATTCTGGGCGTGGGGATCTTACCCCCCGTCCCCCCCCAATAACATTTAATGTAGGCGATGGGTTAGTGGCATTCTTTACCACCCTATAGAGTGGCCATATTACCAGCCATTGGAAGATCAGGCCATCAGTGTTCCCACTGGGCGTGTCCGCTCACTGCTTTCCTTGTCCTTTACTCTGCGTTTCCATCTGAGATGCGGCGACGGGAAAGGACCACCTGGGCGCCAGGCAGCGGCGTCTCCCCATGCCCAGGCTTGGGTTGAGGGACGTATACAGACCCTTCCGGTTCCGTCATGTGGCTGCAGAGACTTGCAGACAGGCTTCCTAGGAACAGGAACACTGTTTAGTGCGAGGCGGAGAAGCTCCTGGGAGACACAGCGTTAACAAATCGGGAAAGGACAGACATGAGCTTAAAAGTGTGTAGAATCACATTCCTGGAATTCCCAGCATCTTGACTCTCAGCTGGTTTACCACCCCCCCCCCCCCATATAGGTTAGGGCATCAGTGAATAAGATTAAGATGCAGCCTGTTAAACCCTGGTTTGATGTTTGATATTGTGAAGTAGGAGTTTATGAACATATTTGAGGTTAAAATGACTAATATTTGAATGGTTTTAGGCTTCAGTATTCATAAGGTTTCTTATTAGCCGAATGTTAAATGTTTCATTTCAATGTTGAAGACTTGACTGGTGAGGGTGTGTGTGTCTGTGAGAATAGCCACCTGTCATCCAGAGAGACTGTCTTCTCCCTGAGTCTCTCCCTTCAGACTGCTTTCATTCTTCCCCTGGGCTAGGCCTTTTGTCCCCTTAGCTCATCTCCAGGCTAATTGCTATGGTGTGCAAAAGCGCTGCTCTTGCACCAGTGTGAACACTTGTATCCAAATAATGATCCGTTAACTATAGATGTGTCTAAAAAATACCACATTTCTATTAGCTTAAACTGTTAATTCTCAAGAATGATTTTCTCAGAGTGTGTGTTCACTAATAAGAAAAGCCCTAATTCAGTATTTTATTCTCAAAACTTCTTTTTTAAAAATTAGGGAGACAGCAGTAATTAATTCATGAGACCTTTTGAAAAGACTGTGCCACAGTGCAGAGAGGAATGGTGTTTTGATGTCAAAAAACCTTGTTACACTAATTAAGGTAAAAAGTTGGAGTAGTCAGTTGGCATCTAGAGAAACCCCTTTGTACTAGTTAGGTATGAAGTTGGACTACACGAGAAGTAATCTTGGTTCCTACACTTGGTTAGACTTTTGACTCAACCCCTTTTCCTCCATTAAAGTCCCATCTCTTCATCGGCATGCTGTTGGTCTTACTCGGCTACCTTTACTCCTAGAACAGCATTTAGCTAAGGCCCCAAATAACTCACAGGCGTGGCCAGTGCTGTGCCCACACTGTCCACTTACTCCTCGCATACATGTTTTTATTTAAGCTTCTCCCTCCACAGCTGGGAACAAGGCTTTCAGCTGCTCATTGACTTCGAAAGGCACGTTGTGTCATCTGTGTTTTGTTTCCATCTCCAATCCTTTATGAAGGATAGATTGAGTTTTCTGTTTGGGGTTAGACATTCCATTTATGTGGTAACCGACAGCCTTAACCATTGGCATGTAGTCTTTGATTCAGAAGTAAACAGTGTGGTGTATCTGTATCATTACTCATGTCACGCACATGACTTTCTAAGAAGCTGTTGACTTAACCCATGAGCCTCACTCTGTAAGGACTTTTGCAGTTGGTTGTGGTTACCGGGATGTACAGCGTGTTTGAAGGAAGATGCTGGAGTAAATAACGCAGCTGAAGAGCAAGTCAAGGCAACGCGCCGTGGCCTCAGCTTCGTCCAGTGGAGTGGCGGTGGCTCTGCCCTCCTCAGAAAAGCGCTCTAACTGTTGCCATGACCGCCCCCCCTCCCCCCGCCCCCAGTTCAAGACATTTTGCAGTCAGAACTCTGTAAATAAGGGAAATACATATTTCAGTGACTTTGGCAATAGCACAAGTTGAAGTAGATGACCACAGCCTTATTGTAGACTGACTTATCTCGGTGAATTCACCCTGTGCCCTCGTGCTGTGGAGAAAGGAATGTTTCCTTTTTGTGAATGGCCTCTGGGCTAACTGGTCTGGATAATTCTTCAGTATCAGTGTAGCCTAGACTTCTTTAAGTGGGATGTTTTTAGTAACTCATTTTTTGTTATTATAGTGGGAAACAAATTAAACTCATGGCTGTTACTGAAATCCCAAGTTGTCAAAGGCCAGTCTGTAGTGCGTCTGGAATCGAATCTGCTTCTGGGCTTTGTGTTGTGACTAGTGCCTGTGGTTGCCAGTGCTGACTGCCAGTTTACACCTTTTCTTTTCCTGATTGAAATGGGTTAGTTTCTCTTTTTAAATTTGGTTACAGCTTTAGTGAGGGAAATAAAAAAAAAAAGTACATTTATATTTACGTACCTTATATGCAGCCTTTATTTAGGTTCAAGGAAACCAGGTAGCTCCAATTGGTGTTGCAGCTTAAATGTTATTTATTGCACATGTTTATTTCCTTAATTAAAAAGTAAGGTTCTTATATTAATTTTGTGAGTATATCTTAACTTTATCATTATCCAGTATAGGTTTGATAGATGTATCTGAGAACCTGTATGTGACAGCAGTTCACATTCCATGATAGGGAAAAGGGCAGAGACCCATAGAAAGCACAAAATCCTGTCCACACGTGTGTTTCCACATGTAGAAAGCACAAGAGTAACGGTACTCAGTATCCCACAAGTGCCAGCCATAGAACCCGCCAGGGTTTGGGGTTAGGATGGGACCACAGTATTGAAAGCCCTCGACAATGACGTATGGCTTCCAAAGGATAAGCAGTTCAGTGTGATCACCTGAGAAAGTTTGTATTTTGGTGGAGGGAGAGCATACAAATGTCAGTAATGCTACAGTTTTATTTGAGGATCACCAGCTACAGTGGGGTCTGTGGGCTCTTTCCCACA
The DNA here is from genome assembly GCA_036010255.1 of Myotis pilosus. Lineage (NCBI taxonomy): Eukaryota > Metazoa > Chordata > Mammalia > Chiroptera > Vespertilionidae > Myotis > Myotis pilosus. Next base: position 2,230,701 of record JASKON010000002.1, read on the forward strand.
ATCTGGAAGCAAAGAAGCAAGGACAGACTTGGTTTTTGGTGGGTGGAACGGCTTGACAAACTTGTGCTGTAGAGCTATTGGAGGTTGGATGGTTTATTTGTTTTGATCTTAAAGCTTAAGGATATTTAATCTCCCATGAATACTGCCCTGAAAATGTGGAGAAATTCCCTATTTTAACAGGGCAACTCCCATTTGCCTTTCATCTTTCTGTAGGTTTATGTGGAAGGGGTGACGTTACCTTGACTTTCGCTCTGCTTGGGCACTTCATGGTAATAGAGCAGAATTCCACCCAGGTGTCCTAGCACCAGACTAATTCTGAGAGCTCCCAGATGAGCTCCTTGCTTTTCACGGTGGCTGTGAGGATCTGCGGGGTTCTCTTGCCTGTCCCATTCCCTGCTTCAAGACCAGATCAATGCAGTCAGTGAGTGAGTGAGCAAAAGAAGAAAACGGTGTGTTTGGTTCTGCTTGGCATTGTCCTTACCTTACTCTGACTTTCTCTACCTGAATAGTTCCTGTTTATCAGGAATGAATAAGGAGCCCGGCCGGCGTGGCTCAGTGGTTGAGGGTCGACCTATGAACCAGGAGGTCACAGTTCGATTCCCGGGGAAGGGCACATGCCTGGGTTGTGGGCTCCAGCCCCAGTGTAGGGTGTGCAGGAGGCAGCCAGTCCATGATTCTCTCATCATTGTTTCTCTCTCTCTCTCTCTCTCTCTCTCTCTTTCTCTTTCGCCCTCTCTCTCTCTCTCTATCTCTGAAGTCAATAAAAATACTTTTTGTAAAAAGAATGAACAAGGATATCTTTGTCTTTGGTTTTGCCTACATGTCAAAAGATAAAACTCAGAATGGGGAGAAGTAACTACCGTTGCTCCCACTCTATTTTGTATGTTTGTCTTCTTAGAGAGAGACTTGGTGAACTCTGATACCTGGAATGGGATTGAAGCTGGGGACACTAATGTGACAGGTGCGAGGAGGGTTCACCTGCCACCTGGAGGGAGAGCTTCTCCTCCCGCAGGAAGTAGCGGGCGTCCCTCCACTTTATCTAGAATAGGGGCCCTCAAACTACGGCCCGTGGGCCACATGCAAATACAAATATTGTATTTGTTCCCATTTTGTTTTTTTTACTTCAACATAAGATATGTGCAGTGTGCATAGGAATTTGTTCATAGTTTTTTTTTTAAACTATAGTCCGGCCCTCCAACGGTCTGAGGGACAGTGAACTGGCCCCCTGTTTAAAAAGTTTGAGGACCCCTGGTCTAGAAGGTAAAGCCTCAGGCTTCGGGCTGAGAGAGGGGAGCGCCAGAAAGGCAGGACAGGACAGGTCTGAGGAGCACCTTGGCCGGCAGCCGGTGGTCAGGCAAGGCAGCTAGGCCCTGGTCGTCTCTTGTAGTATGTGCTCTGCACATTACATGTTGCTTCTAAACGCAGGTGTGTGTGAGAACTTAATGCTGTGCAAGATTCTTTTGTCAGAATATCTTTTGTTTATAATTCCATGAAGATTGCTTTAATTAGTCTAGGTGAAGGAGGCCTCGCTGTGTAAATATGTATAATAGAAACTCCTGATTTCACTGTGAGATCTCTAACTTTTGAGTGGCAAACAGATCAACAAGTCTTTTGCTCATGGATTTTTCTGTGGGGTTATTACAATACAAAAGCTTTATTTTTTTTAATAATGACATGTTATGTTAGATGATGGTATGGAATCGTTCCCTGCTTCCCCACCAGTACTGCTTCCGTGTGTGGATTGCCAACAGAGTTCAGAAATAGAGCGGGATTTGCCATTCTTTGCTTGGACATCCTGTTTTCTGTTGCCCAGACACAGGTTGGCAATCACATGAACCGTGTTGGCTTCTCAGTGCTTTTTGTTTGTTTGATGAGGTGGATTTCAAACACAGTTGCTGTGCAAAGGTCAGTAGTCTTCTTCAAGAAGAAACCAACTCCTGTTTAGTGTCCAGTGAGATGCTTCCTCCATTTCTTCACTCTCAAGCCAGTGTCAGCGGAGCACTGCGGCTTTGTCTAATGACTTGGATATGTAAGTATTAACGCGTTTTTAGAAGACGTCCACATTGAAAATGTCTTCCCAGTGTCCTGCCTTTATGCTTCCTTCAGACTCCTGTTGAGAGACCCGCCTGCACACTGAGGTGTGTAGTGTGTATTGTGTACATGTATCAACTCATCACTTATTCATTGTAGACCAAATGGAATCATAAATGAATGTGCTGAATTATTGGTGAGTTTTTTGAATTGTAAATAGATTTCCAGTATACCCTTCATTGTCTACAGCTTTTGTTTTTTAAAGGTTTATAACTAGTTGGGTCCATCTCATATAATGTTTTAGTTACAAGCAGAAAGTAGAATTTGATTAAACCAGGTTATTTACATATTGAAAGGAATACAATTGAGATTGTAGATTTAGGATTGTTAACCATACATGACAGTTCTAGCTTGACAATTTTAACCTACTGTATACAATCTGATTTATAAAATTGTAGACATGTATGATCTTGGTTTCATGTGTTTTTAAAAGTATTATTGTTTAAAAAAAGAAAAAAAAAGCAGATCTGCTAAAGAGCTGTCAGTTCTCATCCCTGACTCTGTAGAATACACTGTTCTCTGTGTACTGTGTGTCATTTTGCCAGCTGCTGCGTTCGCCTTCAAAAGTATTTGGAAACTTAAGATGAACTACATTTCTTGCAAAGTATATTCCTTTCTGTGGTATTTTTGTCCTGTAACTGAAGTATAGTAATTATTTTATGGAAATGTTAGCACTTATGTACCAACTTTGAATAAAATGAAAAATTGACATTTCTGTGGCTGAGTGTTTTCAGTGTGAACATGTGTCAGTTTGCAGTGTGTGGTCTCAGAGTGGGGTTTGTACACTCTTCCTCTCCTTGGCTCTGCCTGGCTCCAGTGAGGGCCCGCTGCCGCTGACCGGTGTGAACGTGGGCTCACAGACACTGACTGAGAATTGAGGTACATGTAGCTCAGTGAGGAAATAAAAATATCCATCGTGTTCTTGACTTCTAGTTTTGAAATGATTTCAAGGTGTAGGAAAGTTGTAAGAATAGTGTGAAGAAGCCAGGAATCGTCATCAAGGTTCGCCAGTAGCTGATTTAATGTTTGACCACATTAGCTCTGGCATTTTCTCTCATCACACACGTTTCTGAACTGTGTAAGCCTAAGGTGCAAACATCATTCCCCTCCCCTGACTCAGTACATGGGGGGGGGGGGGGGTGGGTATTTCCTAAGATAAGGACAGTCACTCATCTAAATGCTATACAATTACCCAAATCTGGAAAGTAATAGTGGTACACTTTTAAAATATATTCAAACATTGCTTTTTCAATTATGTCCTTTTATAGCAAAGTTTTGTTGCTGTTTCAGAGGCCAGTCCGTTGCATTTATAGTGTTTGCACCTGTCTCCTGTAGCCTGGGTCAGTTTCTTGACCTTTCCTGTCTCTCAGGGAGGGAGATGTTTGACGTTTGGAGGACAGTCATTCTGCGACTGCCCCCCTCAGGTGGGATCTGTTTGCTTCCTCACGATTAGAGTCACTGGATTTGGGCAGGAAGACAACAGAAGCATTCCATCCTCGATGCTTCCCGTCGGGGGGCGTGCGACATGTCCCATTATGGTTGACAGCAGGTTGGATACGTGGTTTAGATCAGCATCGCCAACCTTTCGGACCTCATGGGCCACCAGTGGTTCGCGGACCCCCGGTTGGCAACCGCTGGTTTAGATGGTGTCTGCCCGGTTGTCTGCTGTCAACCTACTCTTGCCTTTTGGTAATAAGTAATTTGTGGGGAGATCATTGGAGACTGTAAGTGACTTGTTCCTCATTAAACTTGAATCCCTGCCTTCAGCATCCATTGGTAATTCTTGCTTAAGTTATTAGTATGATGGTGCAAAACTGATTTTTTAAGTTTTTTTTTGGATAATTTTGAGGCAGTTGATATCCCCTTTTGCACGTGGCCTCCAAGTTGAATGTAGACTCCAGGTGATGCTGTTGCTCTTAGAGACTGTGGGGAGGAGAAACAGATCGGGCAGAAGGAGGCGGCCACACCCTGACTTTCCTCCCAGTTCTGCTTTGAGGGCTCATTGTCATAGCCAGTGGCGGATTCTCCGTGAAGGCCTCGTGTCTCTGCATGGCGCTTGCTGACTCCGGTTCCAGAAGTTGTCATCGCCTCCACAGTCTGGGTTTATTGTTGTGATATTCCCTGCACACTCTAGAAGGTGAACGTCCACGGTTTTATTTTTATTTTTTTATTCTGGCCCAAGAGTCTTGATTTAGATGTTTGGAGGCACCTTTATGAGTCTCCACCATGTCTTTTTTTTTTTCTGTTTCTGTCTTTCACCTGTTTACTCCTGGTTCCTTAGCTTGCAGCTGGTGTTGATGAAAAGGCTGTGCTTTAGTTGCCATATGCATCTCTGCCTTGCCCCCCCCCCCCCCCCCAGATGTTGCTGTTTTCCTCCGCAACAGTTCTTGTTTGTCCTCAGACCTCATGGCTTGGCTTCGCCCTGCCTTCCTTGCTGGTTGAGTGAAGTGCAGTTAGAGCTCTCACCTCTCACGTCTCCCTTTCCTTGTCGGCTTATGTCTCCATCAGACCGTTATGGTGCTTGTCTGCCTTTGCGTCTCAGCCTGTGGTGAGGTGAGGTGGATGCAGCCTGGAGGGGCCTGGTGGGGGAAGGAGGTGTGCTCCTAAGCAGTCACACTGCAGCACGTGTGGAATGGAAGGGACCCATTGGGGTTGCAGAGCAGGGGACACTAGGAAGGGGCTGCATCTGGAAGGGTGGTGGGTGGGTCCCTGTAACCTCTGCTTTTATACCTCCTCCTCCCTGCTCTTCAGAGCAGTGCAGCACCTTCTGTGCCTCCTCCACCACTGAATGAAGATTTGGCCCAGCCGGCGGACACGCCTTTGGTCTGTTGTGCAGCTCGCATGCCAGTCAGACTCTCTTCAAAGCCCACGTTTCTGATTCTGTCGGTGCCTTTTTAGATGAGTCAACTAACTGATATTTTCGCCAATCCCATACACAGATGTTTAGAAGCCTCACCAGATCTGAGTAGAATTTTCTCATAACCCTTTGGTCATAAGAGAGTCAGATCCTTCCCTGGTCTCCCTGTCACTCACTCTGTGTCCTCTTCCCTCTCTGAGGAGGTTGAAACATCAGGCGAAGGCAGGGGACTGAATTGTGCATGAAGGAGAGCCCTCAGCAAGACAGGTGGCTAGGATGGCCACCTGATTCCTGCTCTCCCTATCAGTTTCATGAGCTTTGGCATTTCATTTACTCGCTGCCATAGTAACAGGCCTCCTGCCAATCTTTCTGTTCCCATCTCCTTGTATTCATCTGTATGCGCATCTGGAGGGGGTGGGGAGGGTAGGAATGGAAATCTCCGAGGAACAGATTGTGGGTTTTGGAATGTCTTCCGAGGAGGCAGCACGGGCATCTTGGGTCTGCCGCTGCCTGCTCTGGAAGTGGTATCGGCAAGCAGTCACCTGTTGGGGTTGTCATTTCACTTTCACATTCAAGGGGGGGCTCTTCGTTCTGTGAGCAAAGGGGAGCTTTATGACCTTAAATTAGAGCCGGCGGAGATTGTTGCTGAAAATCCTTTATACTCATTACCTTTGGGGTGATGCGAAGCCAAGCACCTTCCTTCCGGGATGTGGTTCTCACCTTTGTGTGCACTGGGCGCTTGAAACAACCCTGTTGCCCAAGATTTTTTAAATCCAGGCCAACTGCGTAGGAATCTCCGAGGGTGAGACGCAGACACCTGATTTTTGCAGCTTCGATGATTCGGTGTGGGCCGGAGGAAGGCCTTGGCGATGCCCCCTTTGTCCTCGGACTTGCCAAGTCATGAGAGGAACCGGCCCCCAGATGTGACCGAAAACGACCTCCAATGACATTCCTAAGCTGGAGCCCTCGGACACAGGTGGATTAAGTATGATCGCCCTACACAGAGGGCTGGTAATCTAGACGCATAGTAAGTGGCCGCTGGTGGCTTCATACAAACGCAGTCAGGACTTCCTTCCTGCTCGGGGCTAGTTCTGGAAGTCTCTTTGCTGCTAGCCTTTGGTGTAGTGCAGGCGTCACTGAGCTCGTGGGGCCGTGGCCCTCAGGTGCCCCTGCGCTGGAGAGCGGCAAGCCCGCTCGTGCTCTTCAGGCATCGCCTGCCTCACAGCGGGAGCCACGGCCTGCGTCTGCTGCCTTTGGCCTGCACCCTCAGCCGGCGGGTACCTCGGCCATGGCGTTGATCTGCGCTGACTCACAGCCATGGGCTCCTGCCCCTCAGGACTCTCTCCTCCCATTCTGCTCTGGGCTCCTGATTTCCATCACTGCCCTCGAAGAGCACATTTTAAGGTCAGGTGTCCGAGGCCTCCAGACGCTCAGTCCTGGCCACGTGGCCTCTGAATGAGCAAGTCCCTCTCACGTCCTCCTCACCCTGTTCCGCTGGCCTGCCTGACTCCAGGGCAGGGGCGTCCAGCCCTGACTCACAGACGCCCGTTTTCCCAATTCCCGAGAGATGGGGCCGCCGCGGGACAGCTCCTGATGCCAGAAGCTCGGCCGTGAGGCTCAGTGGGCACAGCCAGCGAGGGGGTGCGCCGCGCTGAGCGGAGATCCGGGCCCTAACACAGTTCACGTTATGGCATCTGTTGTAAGAGCAGTTGGCATAGACGGGGGTGAGGGGTGGGGGGTTGGGGGTGGCGGGGGGCAGTCCTCCTTAAAACAAGACTCAATCTGCCCTAAAGCAAGGGTGTTTCTAAAGCACCTTCTCATTGCTCATTGCAAAATAAATCAGGTAAAGTGTTAAAAAAGAATACTTAACCTTATTACCTAGAGAAAGCTGATACCGTTTTGCTGTATATTCATCCAGACTTTCTTTTGGTGTGTGCACATCATTAACTTTTTTCTTGGAAAAGAGCTATAGGTTGACTCCACATGCTGATTTCTTTATTATAGAAGTATTTTCATGTCAGTATTCAAGGCTCAACGCCCTGTGTTTTAGTGGCTGCATAGGACTTGTCCAGTCAGTGAAAATAATGCATTGAACCGTCTTCTGTTAATGAGCAACTAACTGTGTTTCCATTTATTCACTGTCCTAGTAACATTGCAGTGAATGTTTCCATAGTTAGATCCTGGGCCTGGGAGGTGACTGCATTCAGAGTACTTTCCTAGGAGTGACTGGGATTGAAGGTGCATTTTAAACTAATCTTTACTGGTAAATTGCCCTCTAGAAAGTGTACGTTTTTACCAGTGTAGGTGAGTGAAGAACCTGAAATTGTAATGTTCTAGTCAAAATATTGCCTTGAGCAGAAAAACCCATGGCTTCTCCCTATACAAGGCACAGCGAGCGCCCTGCGACTCCACCCCAAACAACTTCCATCTGCTCTCCTTCCCGTCTTAGTCCTGCGGTCAGCCCGGCCCTAGCAGACCCCTGTACCTCCCCGAGCGGGGGGTGCCCACCATCAGGGTCTCGGGTCGGGCTGGTCCGCGGTCCCTGATCCCGTCGGGACGGCTACCCTGAGTCCCGGGAGCAGGGCTGCCTCGGGCTCCAGCGGCGCCTGCTCAGCCCCCTTTTCCTGCTGACGGACTGCTCTGCTCTCATGGCGGCGTCAAACATTCTTAACAGCAGGGCCTGGGTTCATGGCCCCACGGCTCCCCTGTGGCGGTGGATCCCACAGTGAGCAGCTGGGAAGGCCTTGTCCTGAGGAAGCACGTTGAGAGGCGTGTTTCCGGGTGAACCTTCGGTGGAGCCTGAAGAAATGATTCCTCCCGGTGATGGTTTCAGGCCCGCCCTGGCCTCATGCCGCAGCGTTGGCTCTGCTCTTGAGGGACATCCGTCGTCACTCGAGCTCCCATTGGCAGTGTCAGGAGGGGCAGCCTCCTCTCCTATAGCATCCCCCTCCCCCCAAACTTGTCGTCATGCGCTCCTCACTGCCGTGCAGTTTGTAGTTAAAAAGCCAATTTCATGTCAGAACGACTTGGGGAGGGTGAGTGTGGCAGGGCAGCCCTGCAAGTTAGTCTTGGCAGGGACTTCAGGTAGAAGCCAGCAGGGCCCACCTCCTGCCCATTGAAGAGATGGCCTAGTGGTCTCGTTATAGGAAGGCTCGTGTCTCTGTGGTTCGACCCTTTGATTCCCCTTTAACCCTTGGGAGCCAACACAATACTTTTTTGCATAGTAACCCTGCAGATAGTTGGAGTTAGCTACTGGGTTTCCTCCCAGTCTTCTTTTGTAGACTGAATACCAGTAGTTTCAGTAATGAATGAGATCAAAAATTGGTTTTAATTTTGTCTAGGATGAATTTTCTTTTTTTGTTAATCCTCCCCTGAGGATATTTGTTTTAACATTGATTTTTAGGGAGAGGGGGGGATAGACACAGAGAGAAACATCAATGTGAGAGAGTGTGAGAGACACATTGATTGGTTGCCTCCCACACGTGTCCTGACGGGTTGGGGATTGACCCTGCAACCGAGGTATACGCCCTTGATGGGAATCGAACCTGGGACCCCTCAGTCCATGGGCTGATGCTCTATCCACTGAGTCAGACTGGCTAGGGCTAAACATTTACTTCAGTGAGGAAAGTTGCAGATGGCGGCCTGGATTGGTTGGATCACAAGCTTGTTGGGCGGACTAGTGAGTTTGTAGACCCCCTTCCGAATGCTGTGGAGATGTGAACAGTCGGCTGGAGTTCGCTAGGTTGGTGCCCTGCGTTCTGCCTGGGGACCCATCCCGGGGGAGTTGACTGTCTGTGACTCAGTGGCCCAGGCCATGGTGTTACTCGGGTATATTTAGATGGCGTGGACGGAGGGCTGGCCAGCTCCCTTTGAGCCGTTGCAGTGCAGAGCAGAAGCTGGCCAGGTGGTCGCCAGGAGAGGCTCTGTTGGCCACGTGGTCTCCGGACTTGTAAGCGGGCTCATGGCCGTGGGGCTGCCTGCACAGAGCGCCCCTCCCGTAAGGCTCTGTCTGCACAGACAGGTGTGAGCCGCACTTGGCCGCGGCCCTGGCTTGCTGACCCCACCTTTACAGTGACGAGGTCAGGTACATGGAAGAAGCTGAGTCCCTAATGGCAAGAGGTCTTCTTACCCCACCTTCATCTTCCTTTTTAAACTTTTGGGTCATGTGAAGTGACAGTGAAATGAGTGTGTCTATTCAAGTAGTTTACAGTTTGACCTTGACATACCAAAGTCAAAAAAAACGTGTCTTGATATTTTCCTAAGTGACATTCTTATTGGGTAGCTTTCCCCTTTTTTAGACAGAAAATATTTTATCTCACAAGCTCTTCCTTATTTTATACTATAAGTAGTTGAGTTGGAATTTAAAAACACAAGAGGTAATGAGATACATTCCTTTTTAATAGCGCAAACTAAAACCAAAGTGTGTGATTCGGGTAGCTGATCAGAAGACTAGTAATAATAAACCAAAGTTTGTTTTGTTCTTGTAACTAACTCTTATTTTCTATTTGGATAGAGTGTTTGCCCACCTCATCACAAGGTAATTGATGTGCTTCCAGGTCAAGAAATAGCATTTTTAGTGAAATGAAACATTGCACTGCTGTTAGCAGTGAGGCCCCTGCAACACTGAGCATGTCTGTGTGGCGAGATGTGAGGGGGTTACTCCACAGGGAAGTGCGTGCGCAGGCGCAGGAGTAGTGTGCGTTTCCTTGGCTTCCTGGATGCGCTCACATGGCCCGCAGTTGTCATTCGATGCCGACTGAGCTCGGGAGGTGCGTTTTCCTAGGTTCCCCTCTGCACCCCTCGGTGTGCCTGGGAGGGGTGTCCCTTCCCTCCCCGGGGTCCTCGGGCCTCCTCCCGACTTTGCTCGGCACTGTGCTCCCGCCCTCCCTCCATCAGGCCCTCCTGCAGGTCCGCTGCCCTGACCCCAAGCAGGCATCTCAGAGTCCCTCACCCCCCCGTGTGTGTGTGTGTGTGTGTGTGTGTGTGTGTGTGTGTGTGTGTAGATTAAATATGGAACAATGGAACGCCGGGCCGGTTGGGGCATGTGGCAGGGACAGTAAACACAGCTGCCACATGGTTGTCGTTGAAAGCCCTTCCGCCTTCCATTTCATCCGCTCACTCCTGACTCGCCCAGGACTCCTCTCTCCTAACGCCCGGCTCACGTTCAGCTGCCCCTCAGGTTCTGCGCTTCCATGATGTGAGCCCTGTACCACGGGACCTCTCAGCCGACCCGCTGGCCCCGTCTTCCCAAGTGACCGACCGTCAGCCGCCCTGCTGCGGCCTCTCCGCCGCTGCCTGTCGTGGTGCGCGGAGGCCCGTCTTCCCTTAGCCCTCCGGGCCTTTTCCACTTGCCTTGGTGACTCCGAGTCCTCTAGCCCCCACGTCTGTGCTCCGAGCTTCTGTGTTGAGCTTTTCTCCTCCTCCCGCCCCCTCAGGGACCCCCTGCTCCTGCGCGTTGGAGGCCTTGCCACAGCGGGGTTCCCGGGGTGTAACTGACCCACACCCCGCCTGTTCACAGCCCAGGCTACGCCCCAAGGTCCCCCCGAGGAGCTGCGGCATCGCAGGCTCGGTGTGTCCTGACCCTCAGCTGCTGTCCTCGCAGCTCCCTCGGGCTCCCTGTGGCCGTGACAGCAACACCCTCTCCGCCTCCGTCCTCTGGTGCCCTCTTTGCCACCCCTGCCCTCCTCGACCCATTTGACATGAGCTGGGGTTACCTGTACAGCATCTGCCAGACATTCCTGTGTGCACCTGTGCAGAGAGACCTGGAAGGGCTTCATCCCAGGCAGAAAGTCTTTTATCCCTGGACGATGGGATGATGGCGTGGGAAGGTTTTTGGTGACGGGCATTTATTATTTATATACTTGTACCCACTGTAATCTTACTCTCAACCCTGCTTTCCTGACCTCCGTCCGTGGAACGCCTGGCTCCTTCCTCGTGCGCCTCGCCCTCCGCCCCTCACCTGCGTGCGAGCTGGTCACTCATCCTCCGCGCCTCCCACTGTCAGGAGTGACCCGCCTCCCAGCCGCCGTGCTCCCCGCCCGCGCTGCCCGTGTCGCCGCCCTGCCGCTGCCCTGCCGGGTGTGTGCCCACCCCTCTCTTAGAGGTGCGCTCCGGGGGCAGAGGTGGGTCTCCGTCTTCCCCCTTGGGTTGCGGTCTCCGCGTTCCTTCCCGCGGCTCTGGTTTTGGTGGATGGGCTGTGTCCTGCCAAGAGGATGCGCTTCCCTGGAGCTGGAGTTTGGAGCCGTTGGACCCAGGCCCGACCGTGACCGACCGGCGCTGCTCCATCCCGGCCCCGGCGCTCGGAAGAGCCCCCGTGAGCTGCCTCCCGACCCGGAGCTGCTCTGGTCCCTGGACTCCGAGGCGGCCGCTGCAGATTCCCTTCGCATCTGTGAGCTCTCGCTTTCTTCACAGTGAATGTTCGTCTGTCTCTGTCTCCGCCAGCGTTTCTGTTGCTTCGACCTCAAGGTTTCTCCCAGCAGAGCTGTTCGCATTAGAGCCGACTAGACTTGGTCATTCCAGTTCTTACACTGAGTCTGATGTGTTTTTTCCTTCTTTTTAAAAACAAAACGAAACAACAGCCCGAGACTGCTGCTGCGCTGAAGCGGACGATAGAGGCCCTGATGGACCGGGGGGCGATCGTGAGGAACTTGGAGAACCTGGGGGAGCGGATGCTTCCTTATCGGATCTCTGCCCACAGCCAGCGGCACCACAGAGGCGGGTGAGTTCCTCCCTGGGCCCGCCCCGGAAGGTGCTGCTCAGTTCCCCTTAGAAATGACCAGTCCCGCGCCCGGCGGTGGGCAGCTGTGTCGCCAAGCAGTGGGTGCTGCAGGTGGGTGGGGTGCTGCCGCCCATCTCTGGGATCGGTACAAACAGGTGGTGCTGGGAGCAACGGGTTTACAAGCTTTCGACTATGGGAGATGTTTCATTGTCACCCAAAGTCTCGCTTTCCCAGGGCATTTCTTTCACTTTGGCCTTGAAAAGACCTTGTGAGCAGCGTGTCATGCACATGCTCAGTGCGTCCTTCGTGAACGTGCAGGCTGCAGACAACAAGCCAGAGGTGCTGCCCCAGCGCCTAACCCACGGCATCTGCTCAGCCACGAATCGCAACTTCTTGTAATGGACTGTTTCTGTCACGTAGTATAGGGCGTCCCCCAAAATGCAGGCACAGTTGAACAGCGGAGAGCTCCAGTTTGGAAATGAGATGTATGTTAATAAACACGGCCTTTTTAATTACGCAGAGTGTGTGTAGACTTTTTTTGGGACACCCTATATATAACCACTTCCTCAAATGTGCCAAGGATTTGAGTCTATGGTAAAATAACGGTCCTGTGTAGAAATTCTGAGCCCAGTTGGTTGAGTTGGTACGAAGCTTCTCTAAGCCCCAGTTTCTGGTGGAGGGAGGCCATCTCGAGTCGCTGGGTTCCCTGGAGTAGGGGTGGAGAAGGTGGAGGCAGTCGCTCATGCGATGGAGGGTCCCGGAGAAGGCTGGGTCTCCCTCCACTCGACTGCCCAGTCCAGGGGTAGGCGGGCAGGGCTGCTCATGGCGGCTGCAGTTAACCCTGCTGAGCCAGGGGCCCGGCACGCTCCCCGGCGGCTGCACCTGTGTGTGCTGCGCTCTGCTTCTCGAGGCATCTCTGCAGAGTGCCTGAGGCGTTGCTAGGCAACGAGCGTGCACAGTGGCTGTTCCTCTTGCACCGTCATAGTAACAGTGAGGATGGAGGTTGTGCGTGTAGCATTAAAAACACCTTAACTGTACAGGGGTTTGGTTTAATGGCAAGGCTGTGTGTGGGTCCTTTGGCCTTTTTGTTGAAGAGGAGTACATAAATGTGGCGGAGAATGGCGAGCCAGGTTCGGGGGAGTCGGCCCCTCGTGTGCTTTCAGGGGGCGCAGCCGGCCCTCTCCACTGCCCTTTTCTGGGGGAGGACGTGGGGAGGATTTCACAGGGAGGGTCGGTGTGACCCCCTGGAGCGGCGCCTCTCCCGGGTGGGTGGTGCTGCTGCCGTCCGAGCACCGCACCTCGGGCAGCCTGTGTCCATGCGGCGCTGGGCGGGCTGGTGCTGCCTCCCTCGTGGGTGGGACAGATTCCGATCCTGGAAAACCCCTGGGCCTGAGCCAGAACCGAGAAGACAGCATCGCCGTCCCTGGTCCTGCGCGGCCACGAGCTCCTGCTGCAGCCCCTCGCTCGGTTCACTTGAGGATTGACCCCGTTCTCCTTCCGCTCAGCCCACAGCAGAGGAGCAGCAGCATTCTCGGCGTGTGTGCTGTACCCAGACACGGGGGATGGGGGGCAGAGGAGCCTCGGCTGATGCTTGTTTTCTGGGGTACATCGGTGCCTGGTATTTTTGTTGAACGTGTGGTCTGTGAAGCGCTGGTTACACAGGCCGGTGAGGTGCGGTGTCTGCGTCAGGGAGGGTGGGAGCTCGCACGGCCTCACCTTCCCGGAGCCGCTGCGCAGTCAGCAGCTCTTCCTGAGCTGCCCTGGCGGCCGCGTCCCCGTCATTCTGGCGGGGCCTGACTCAGCCCGGAGGCTGCTGTGCTGGAGCTGGTGTTTCGTGGCTAATGCATGAGACCCGGTGCCCCCCGAGACTCGAGACTCACGCTGTGTTGTGGAGCTGCTGGTGTTGCGTTTGTCACTTTTACATGTTGCGGAAGAAGGGGTGTGTCCTTGCGGAGTCCTGGGTCTCAGGATGGCTCCTGTGATGGTCATGGCTGCCAATCGCCAGTCTTCAGTTGCGTTGGGCACTTACCTACACGCGGCCAACCTGGGCACCGCCGGCCGTGAAGGCAGGACCTGCACAGGTTCGCCTGCCCGGCTCACAGCCAGGCGTCTGCAGGGACGTCCCGTCATGTGGGGTGACTGCCTCTGCCGTTCCCCACCCTCCCCTCCTTCCCGCATCACACCGCTGCCGCACACGTGCCACGTGGGCCTGAAAGGAAAGCAGTGGAAAGGGCTTAGGAGGAGAGATCCCACAGTTAGGCTCAGCCACGGAGGGTGACAGCGGCCACTTGCTTGTTATTGCATCAGGTCCACGCATGCAGTTTATGGCAAAAAATAAACATGCAGTCGTTATAGTCCAGATATGAACTTGGTCAGGCAGCGTTAGGAACAGGCAGCGTTCCAGGAAATGTGTCTGTAAGTCTGTTGTTTGTCCTGGGAACTGTTTCCCATTGGAACAACCTGATGGCCACCTTCTCAGGAGGATCACAGAAACGTGTGTAACCGTCTCGGGGTGACAGCGCACATTTTAAATGTCGCCGAGGGAGCCTGGGCCAGGCCTCCTCTATCAGGGACGGTGGCATCTGGGGCATCATCTTAATAAAAACTGATGAGACTGCTTTCCAGGGAAGTCACTTCCCACCTCAGCTGTCCCCCTGGCCGTGTGCGTTTAGGAACAGGGAGCAGTTGCCGATTGGGCCAGGCTGGGGTGCGGGAGGAGGGTGGGCCAGGCCGGGGTGCGGGGGGAGGGTGGGCCAGGCTTGGGGTGCGGGGGGAGGGTGGGCCAGGCCAGGGTGCGGGGGGAGGGTGGGCCAGGCTGGGGTGTGGCGGGGAGGGTTGAGTCTTCTGCCCCTGCTGTCCAGGTGGAGGCCGGAGGCCGTGTCTGGAGACCATGGAGCAGGCCTCGGAGCAGGTTCTTCGAAGGCCAGGGTTCACTCCCGCTCTGCATTTGCTTCAGCCTCATGGCGGCCCCTAGATGTTCTCTCCTGTGAACCTTTGTGTGCTCCCTGGCACCTCGTGCCCCCAGGCAAGGGGGTGCGGAGTGAGACAGGCCGGCGCCACGGGCAGGAGGGGCAGTGAGAGCGGGTGCTCATCAGTCCTGCAGGGTCTTACCGCAGAAGCACCTCAGTGCCTCCCGCTGCGTGTGCTGGTTCAGCTCTCCCTCCACGGGCTGGGGCTGGGCCGAGACCCCCGAGAGCTGGGGCTGGGAGGGAACAGCCACGCCGTGGCCACCCCCGGGCCGGCCTGCGTTGTCTGTAAGGTGCCCGCTTGGCCTTGCCTACGGCTGCAGCGACACGGACTCGGACACAAGCCCCGGGAGGCTCTCTCCCCTGGCTGTCCCTCTCTCTGCTTTAAGACGTGAATCGGTGTGAACAGCAGAGACTTGCGCACACGGAGAGCTGCCCTTCTGTTTACGGTGCGCAGCGATAAAAATAACTGGCTGTGGGGAATCAGTGGAATTTTACTGACTCGCTCCCCACATGTGTCTGCAGCCCGCTCCCGGAGAGCTGGCACCAGCCCCGCGGAGATGGACGCCCTGCTGTGGTCTTCCCAGCGGCCAGCGCTCCCATGTTCTTGTGCAGTTCCATGTGTACCCAGGTCCCCGTGCATTTCCATGTTCTGCATTCCCATGTGTTCCCATGTCCCCGTGCATTTCCATGTTCTGCAATCCCATGTGTTCCCATGTCCCCGTGCATTTCCATGTTCTGCATTCCCATGTGTTCCCATGTCCCCGTGCATTTCCATGTTCTGCAATCCCCTGTGTTCCCATGTCCCCGTGCATTTCCATGTTCTGCATTCCCATGTGTTCCCATGTTCCCGTGCATTCCCATGTTCTTCTGCATTCCCTTGTGTTCCCATGTCTTGTGTGTTCCCATGTCCCATGCCTGCCGGCAGCGTAGTCCGCCCACAGCCTGCCCGGCCTGTGTGCAGTTCTCCGTGGCTGGCAGGGAGGCTGCAGCGGCCTGGGCTGCCTTAGTGGCGGGCCCAGGTGTGTCCGAGCCTCAGGTGGCCGTGGCTTTCTGTGTGTGAGCGGCGGGTGGGAAAGGAGCCGCTTTTCCAAGCAGAAGCCTGGGTCGGGGGGGCTCACCGCCCGGGGGAGCTGGCTTCAGTGGGTCCGACCACACAGCCCAGGACTGGCATCCAGACAGTCTGTGTTCTGTCTCCAAAAGGCTCCAAGATGCTTTGGCTCCAAACCCCACCCCTCCCCCTCCCATCCCCCTCCCACCTCGAGCCACGGAGAGTTCAGTGGAAATTTCCACTTGTCGGCTGGGGGCAGGGAGGCTGTGAGTGAGTGTGTGACTGTTTGACAGACAAAGAACCCAGCTCCCATTCAGGCAGGCGCTGGCTTTGGAAACCCGTGAACGCAGCGCTGAGACAGTGACATGAAAAAGCCACCACAGCCAACGTCGGAGCTTTGCGGGAAGACGCCCTCCCTCAGCTCGGGGCGGGGGCAGGAGGGCTGGTGTCCGGCCCGGGGCGGGGTGAGGGCCCAGGGAAGGGGCAGAAAGCACCCAGCGGCCGGCTCCGGGAAGCCGCCCAGGGCGAGTGTTCTCGGTGGCCCTTTCCACTCCGGGCACATCGGTCCCGGGGAAGCCGTTTCTCGGGTCGGGGGATCGGTAGTGAGTATTGAGAAATACGAAGGTGGGTAGGTTGTCATGGTGACCCGAGGGACAGGGCCTGTCCTGCCGGCGGTGGGCACGGGCATCTGGGGTGAGAAACGCACTGGTGTCCGGAGCCCCTGTCCTCCCCCCAGCACAGCCTCCTTCCTTCCGCTGATGCCGAGGTGCTGCGGGCCGAGCTCAGTGCTTCTCCACAGCAGCGGGCCCGGCGGGAACCGCACATGGACAGCGCCCTTCAGTGCGCCGCCGGCGCGGCCAGGGCTTGTATGGCCCTGCTACCCCGCACCATGCCCTGCCAGCGCCTCGCCAGTGCCGCCGAGCAGTGGTGAGGGGCTGGGGATGGACAGCAGTAGGTCTTAGGTGCCGCGCTGGCCAAGGGGAGAAGGGACACGAGCTGTTGGGAGAACGTTATTTATCACCTTGTTTCTCTTGGAGCACCAGCTTCAGGGGGGTGGGCAGTGCAGGTCTGTCATAATTGTAGACTGTTTTCCCTGGAGCGAGGGCTTGTGCGAGGACGGAGGTAGGGACGGGTCCATGTGGGCTGTGACTGTGGGTTCTGTGTTGCGATCTGCCTCTCGGTGAGGCGGTGAAGCACGTGGTGTTTCCTGTGGTTGCTGAACCCGGGATCCTCCCCTTCCAGGGGGAGGAAGCGGGGCAAAGGGCTCTCCGCAGCCTCTGGAAACACCAGGCCCCTTTGGGCCCCTTGAGCAGCACCTCCTCTGCATTTCAGAGTGGCTTCTCCATGGCAACCCTCGGCAGCGCCCGGGAGCGGGTGTCAGGGGAGTTTCAAGGTCATTGCTTCACCCTGACTCCTACGGATCTGGATCTGTGCTGCCTTGGGAAGGCAGCAGAAGCTGCTGGACCCCCACCCGCAAGGAGTCCTTTCCAGGCCTCACTCTCCTGTGTGAGAAGGGAAATGCAGGCCGGCTGCAGTGGGAGGCCAGGTGGGGGCCTCGGTGTCCGCCAACCCAGCTCCGGGGCTCCTCTCCCAGCGTCTCAGGTTCCAGGAGGCTGGGCCCCCTGCACGTGCCTCCATCTTAGTGCCGTCTGAGGTTTGCTCATAGGAGGTGCGAGCTGACCAGGTCCGTTTGTCCCCGATAAACATGTGACAACAGAGCATGCCCGCCGGCGGCAGCAGGGACGGGCCGCCTCTCCTGCGTGGGAAAGCCCTGTGGGCCACTGAGGCAGGCGGAGACGGACCCGGCCGACGGGTTGTCCTGGACCGTTTGTCCTGGACGTCTGCCTGCTTCTCTCCTGGTGGGGAGGGCGGGGGGCGGGGCGCCCGTGCGGGTGGGACGGGACCTCCTCCCGGCTCTGTCGGCGGCCGCTCCTGGCTGTGGAAATTTCCATGGCGTGATAAGGCCATGGCCGTTCCTGCATTTGCCCGTTGAGCCCCGGGCACCGAGGAGCCGGTGGCCGCGGGCAGTGACTGTCCGGCTCTGGTGCGGGCACAGGCTCCTGTGCGTGTGGCCCTGGCCCTGTTTGGTTTGGCTGCTGGCGGAGGGCCATGCCTGGTGGGGAGGCAGGGAGGTTCAGAAAGAGAAGGCTGCAGGGCTGTGCAGTAACAGGAGCTCCCGAAGCCAAGCCTAGGATCCCAGGCCTTTTTCTGGGGCTTCTCTTTATTCCTGAGAAACCTCCAGAAGGCGGCTGCTAGGCACGAGCCGGGTCGGCAGTGGGCCTGCCTCTCACTCTGGCCGGGGGCAGACAGTCCCTCAGCAGCACGAGGGTTGCACGGCAGTGTCTGTGGGGTCCTGTCCAGCCTTTACTTCCTGTAATGCTGTGACCCACGGGCCCATGGCTGCCTGCAGCTTCCTGTGTCCCCGAGCCAAAGCCCGGCTCGGCGGGCACCCTGGCCATGGCTACTTACAGCCGAGTGACAGCTGAAGGGGGCAGCGGCAGGGAAGACGTGGGAACTGCTGGAGCCGCAGCGTCGGGGGGAGAGGCCGCGGGACCCAACCAGCCCCCCAGCACTCCGCCTTCCCCTCCCTCAGCCCCTCCCTCGAGCTGATGAGGAGGTACAGGCACTGTGAACATGGAAGCCCTGAGTGCTCGCTGCCCTTCACTCCCTGTCTCAGAGTTCGGGCTCCTTGGCTTCTGGCTTCCCTCCTTGGCCTCCTCCTGCTTCTCACATGGGTTGAGGCACTGGGTGAGGTCCGCAGTGTGGTGAGGCCACGTGTGGGAGCGCAGTTCCGGGGGGCTGGCCGAGAACGGACTTATGGGCTGAGTTGGTTGTTGGCAACTGTGGACACACTTTCTCTTAGAAACCTGTACCCTCCGAAGCTCGCCCGCCAGCAGTGCCTCCGGTGGAGCTGGTGGGGGAAAGGGCTGCCGCTTCCGCTGCCATTCGGACAACTTGAATACTTGACCGAACAGAAGGGGGGCTGACCACAGGGAGCAGCAGGCCTGTGGGCTTCCTGGAGGGAGAGGCTTGGAGCACCGAGGGCTGGCCGTGGGCACAGCCTGGCTGCATTGGGCCCTTGCTAAGCACTCCCCCCAGGCGGCCTGTGTCCTGTGGTGTTCACCAGTGCACTGCCTCAGACGTGTGCCTCCGATGATCCACACAAAGGAGGGAGGCTCTTCTAGAAACAGACAGACGGCAGGGAAGGCAGGAGCGCAGGGAGGAAGCGTGCACGCCCAGAGAAGGCTGCCTGCTGTGAGTAAGTGCACGGCAGCGTGGCAGCCGGAGGCCATAGCTGTCCTGGTGGTTGGAAAGGACATGTGCATGAGACCGAGTGTGGGAATATGTGGCTAAAACAGGGAGCAGGGGGCCTGGGCTGTGAGCGAGGGAGTTCCCTGACCTGCCACCAGGCGGCCGTCATTATTTGGCGACGGGGAGTGGGGCAGTGGCTGGGGTTGACGAGGAGAAGAGAGTTCAAGGTTGATCCCACTTTTTATCTCAGTGCCTTCCTCAGGGCAGGTGTCAATAATTAAATGTTGGTGATTGCGACCCCGCTGCCTGCCATTGAAGTAGAAATAGCCAGTGGAAGGGAGCCGTGGAAGTCGGGCGGGTGGCGTCTGATGTTCAGAGCAAGCTCCGGTGGCCGGCTCGCCAGCAAGCCTTGCGCAAGGCGCTGCTTCAGGACGCGCAGGCCAGGGTGGCATTCACACCAAGAAACTCGGAGTCTTCATCAGCTTGATCGCTCCCTTGTCACCGCCCGTCACCACCACAGCCTGCCATGCAGCTTCTGCGCACCACCCCTCAGTCGTTACGGAAATAGAACGACAGTTTGAAAGGTGTGGAATATGCCCGCACCATGAAGTCAGCCCGGTCCAGGGTAGGCGGGCCGGCCGCCCTGTAGCTTCCTCCTGCCTCTGGTGACTCTCCTGCCACTTCTCACGCGTCCCTAGCAACCACCAGGCTGCCTTGTCCAGCAGCTTGGTTCCTGTTTTCTAGAATCTGACACTAGTTTCCTTTACTCAGTAGAATCACTGTGAGATTTCTCAGGAGTGCGGATCAGTAGGTCCTTCTTACTCCTGAGGAGCAGGCCGTTTATGGACACACCCGTTGCTTATTGGTTTCCATGTGGATGGACGCTTCTGTGGTTTCCAGTTTGGGGTAGTTAGAAGTGAAGCTGCTGTGGACATTCACGTCCGAGTTGTTGTGTGGACACGCACTTTAACCTTTCCTGGGTCAGTACCTAGGAATGGGGTGGCTCAATCCTAATGGCGGGGCTCTGTTTAACGTTTCAAGAAAGTGCCAAGCTGTTTCCCAAAGTGGTTGTATCATCTTGCGTTCCCGCTTGCAGGTGTGAGAGTGCGTGCAGTTCCTCTGTTCCCACAGGCACTGGGTGAGGTCAGTCCTGTTTGTTGTAGCCACTGAAGGGTGTGTCGGGCTTTGGCTTGTGCCTCTGCAGTGGCTGATGGTGGTAGCATCTTTCCGTGTGCTGCTTCACCCGTGTACATCTTGGGTGAAATGTCACTTTGTATCTTATACCCAGTACAGTTTTTTTTAATTAGAAATTTTAAGGTCTTTTTATTCTAGAAACAAGTCCTTTATTAAACATATGATTTACAGATCCCAGTCTGTGGCTTATCTTTTTGTTATCAGCATCTCTCAGAGAGCAGTTAAAAGAAAAAAGGCCGAGAGCAGTGTTAATGTTGCTGACGTGTCACTGATCACTTGTTTCTTGTATGGGCTGTGCATCTGGTGTGGTGTCTAAGGAATCTTTGCCTACAGCAAGGTCACTAAGGGCTTTTCTTGGGCCCCTTTTACTTTCCTCGCTTCATGTTGTATGAGTAGCTCCTGTTCCGTTTTGAGTGACCCGTGGCCCCTCCTCATCAGTGTTGAAGGCTGATTGTTCTGCATGTGGACAGTGGGTTGTTGTGGCCACGCTTGTCCGCTGCGCTGCCTTCCCACCTCTTGTCTGAAACCAGTTGCACATACCTGTATGGGTCCGCCGTGGACTCTTCATCCTGTCCTATTGGTGTGTGTACCTGTGTGTGAACACGTGCTGCCTCGGTTACCAGCGCTTTAGAATAAGTCTTGAAATCAGATAGTGTTAGGTTTTGCACTAATTCTTTATTAAAGTTAGTTTGGCTGTTTTAGGTTCTTTGAATTTCCATATGAACTTTAGAATCAGTTTGTCAGTTTCTAACAAAAGAATCTGCTATGGTTTTGATTGGGATTCTTTTGAATCTGTAGATCAGTTTGGGAGATGCTGGGGTCCAGCCCCAGCAGGTCCAGGGGTCCCCAAAGGTGTGGATGGAGTCGGCGAAGAAGGAATGACACGGAGACAGCGTTCAGTTGATCAGCAGCCTTGCCAGGATCTCTAGCCATAATCTCCAGCCAAGTTCTGTGTCCATGTTCTCTTGCTAGGTTCTCCAGCCACGTTCTCCAGGTTCTCCAGCCAGGTTCTGTAGCCATGTTCTCTCGCTAGGTTCTCCAGCCAGGTTCTGTAGCCATGTTCTCTCGCTAGGTTCTCCAGCCAGGTTCGGTTTAGATTCTCCAGCCAGGTTCGGTCGTCAGGTTCTGTAGCTGGGTTCTCTCGCTAGGTTCTCCAGCCAGGTTCGGTCGTCAGGTTCTGTAGCTGGGTTCTCTCGCTAGGTTCTCCAGCCAGGTTCGGTCGTCAGGTTCTGTAGCTGGGTTCTCTCGCTAGGTTCTCCAGCCAGGTTTGGTTTAGGTTCTCCAGCCAGGTTCAGTCGCCAGGTTCTGTAGCCGGGTTCTTCAGCCAGGTTCTGTCTAGGTTCTCCAACCAAGTTCTGTAGCCAGGTTCTGTCCAGGATCTTTTGCCATGTTCTCTCCAACGAAGTTCTTCTGTCTCTAGGTTCTGTGTAGGTTCTGTCTTCTAAGTTCTGTCTCTAGGATCTTCATCTAAGTTCTGTGTCCTGTTGTCTTGTTACATCTGTATTTATACCAGTTGATTCCAATCCTATCAATCTCTATTCCAAAGGTTAGGGCGTTTCTTATCTCCATTCCAGGGAGTAAAGATTATGTAGCTTAAGCATGATTGTTCGTAGGTAAAGTGATTAACTGCCCGCCTGGCACTTAGTTAAGAGGTTTTATTCCCTCCCTAACTTCAGGGGAAAATCCCTACCTGGGTAAACAACCTTTCTCAGAGAGGTAACCTTGGTTAAAACACAGCGCCAAGAAGGTGAGCAAATATATTAAGAACAGTATGCCATATATGCCAGGTCCCTTGAAACAGCAAGGATGGACTGGCTCCCGGCAGGGAGAATTGGCATCTAAATAAATTGGAATTTTCCTACCCATGGACAAGGTGCACTTCTCCATTATGTAGGTTCCCTTTCATTTCTTTTCACAGCTGCTTGTAGTTTCTAGTGTACAGGTCTTGCTCATCTTTTGTCAGATTAATGCCTAAGTGTTTTATATTTAATTTCAAGGTCTGATTATTTGTTGCTAGTATATAGAAATATCATTGATTTTATTTTTTGTATATTAATATCATGTCTTATAAGCTTACTGAGCTCAGTTATTAGTTCATGATTGGGTTTATAAAAAATCTGAAGAAACTTACAAAAAAATTTACATCTTTTTGTAAATTTCTTCAGATTTTTTATAAACCCAATCATGACATCTGCAAATGAAGACCGTCTTGCTTCTTGTTTACCAGGCTGGATGCCTTTTACTTACTCTTTTCTTGCCTTCTCTCGCAGACAAGACCTTCAGTACAATGTTGAAGTGGTGAGAGCAGACTTCCGGGTCTATTCTCCGTCTGGGGAGGAAGCGTTCAGATGGGCACCAGTTGGTGTGTTGTTCGTTGTCCGTTTTTCAAGGATGCTCTTCATGAGGTTGCAGAAGGTCCCTTCTGTAGTTGGCTGAGTCCTTATCAGGAGTGGGTGAGGGGTTTTGTTAAATGCCCATCAATAGGACAGAATTCAGCGTGGTCTTGCGGCAGCCAGCACAGGGGCGTGCGCCCTCGAAAGCAGGGGCCCTGCCACGCTGTGAACTGTGTCTGAGCATCTGTGCTGTCCCTCGACTTACCGCTGGTGTTGTGTATCCATCAGCAAGAAGGGCCCTGAGGCACCAGGAAGGCCCGAGAGAGCTCGTGTGGGAGCCACAGTCAGCGTAACACTGGGTGTAATGAAGAGTCTGACTGTGGGAATGAAATGAATACATCGTATGTGCATTACATTTGGGGTCTGGGTCTGGGAATGCTAATTTTTTTTTCCTATAAATTGATGATAATTGCTCCTTCACTTGGCTCCATTTCGGCTTCCAAAAGATTTCCTAGGCCTGGTCTACGGTGGGAAAGCAAGGAAAACCTGTATTTTCATTTCTGTTATCTCAAGGGATCTTTAAATTTCATTTCTTTTTTAATTTCTTCTTTGACCCATTGGTTCTTCAGTGACATGTTGTTTAATCTCCACATATTTATGAATTGTCCAGATATCCTTGTGTAATTTCTAGTTTCATACCATTGTAGTCAGAAAAGATGCTTGACATTATTTTAATCTTTTAAATTTAATTAAGACTTGTTTTGTGCTGTAGCCGGTTTGGCTCAGTGGATAAAGCGTTGGCCTGCGGACTGAAAGGTCCTGGGTTCAATTCTGGTCAAGGACACATGCCTGGGTTGCAGGCTTGATTCCCAGTAGGGGGCGTGCAGGAGGCAGCTGATCAGTGATTGATCTCTCATCATTGATGTTCCAATCTCTCTCTCCCTCTCCCTTCCTCTCTGAAATTAAAATTTTTTAAAAAAAGACTTGTTTTGTGCCTTAACATATGATGTATCCTGAAAAATACTCCACGTATACTTAACTACAATGTGTGTTTTGTTGGTTTTGGATGTTATGTCCTTTGTATATGTTAAGTCCATTTGGTATCATGTGTCATTTAAGGCAGATGTTTCCTTATTGGTTTTTTTGGTCTGAATGTTCAATACATTGATGTAAATGGGGTATTAAAATCCCTTACTATTGTATTACTGTCTATTTCTACCTTTAGGTCTTTGAATGTTTACTTTATATATTTAGGTGCTCCTATGTTGGGTGCATAAATGTTCACAAGTGTTATATCCTCTTGGTGGATTAACCCCTTTATTATGTAACTAGAGGCCCTGTGCACGAAATTCGTGCACTCAGCATTGGGGGGGGGGTAGTCCCTCAGCCTGGCCTGTGCCTTCTCACAGTCTGGGAGCCCTCAGGGGATGTCCAGCTGATGGCTTAGGCCCGCTTCCCATGAGCCTAAGCCAGTGGTCGGCAAACTGCGGCTCGGCAAACCATGGCTCGTGAGCCACATGCGGCTCTTTGGCCCTTTGAGTGTGGCTCTTCCACAAAATACCGGCTCTTCCACAAAATACTAACTTCTGTGCATGGGCCACGAAGTTTCAATCGCACTGTACGTGCGCGCCCACATGTGGTATTTTGTGGAAGAGCCACACTCAAGGGGCCAAAGAGCCGCATGTGGTTCGTGAGCCGCAGTTTGCTGACCACTGGCCTAAGCCATCCTTAGTGCTGCCACGGAGGCAGGAGAGGCTCCTGCCACCACCGCTGCGCTCAGCAGCCACGAGCCTGGCTTCTGCGTGAGCAGTGCTCCCCCTGTGGGAGCACACTGACCACCAGGGGGCAGCTCCTGCCTTGAGCATCTGCCCCCTGGTGGTCAGTACGCATCATAGCGACCGGTCATTCTGCTGTTCGGTCGATTTGCATATTAGCCTTTTATTATATAGGATGCCCTTCTCTGTCTCTTATTACTCTCTTGAATATAAGTATAGCTGTCTTCGCTTTTTTGTTTGTTTCCATTTGCATGGAATACCTTTTCCCTTCCATCACTTCCAGTCTGTGTGTCCCTACATCTAAAGGGAGTTTCATGTAGGCAGCATATAAATGGGTTTTATTGTTTTATCCACTCAGCTACTCTGTCTTTGACTGAAGAACTTAGTCCATTGACATTTAAAGTAATTACTGATGGGTATGCACTGATGGTCGTTTTGGTAATTGTTTGCAGGCTGTTTTGTAGTTTCCCTGTGCCTTCTTCTCTTGCTCTCTCCCTTTGTAGTTGTTAGTGGTTTACTGACATCCCTCCTCTTCTCTTCTGTGTACTGACTGTAGGGTTTGCTTGGTGGTTATAGTGAGACTTGCATGTTACAACTTACATCCATAACTGTCTATTTTTAGGTTGATAACAGCTTGTTGGATCCCATTCTACAGCTCAGCATTTTTACTCTCTCCCACATTTTATGTCACGTTTTACATCTTTTACCTTGTATATCCCGTAACTAGTTATCATAATCATAGTTATTTTTACTGTTTCTGTCTTTAACCTTCTTTAGCTCTATAAGTGATAAATCTACTACCTTTATTATATACCCACCTTTCCAGTGAGATTTATTATTTCATGTGTTTTCTTGTTACTAATTAGCACTCTTACTTTTCAGCCAAAAGAAGTACCTTTCTTGTAAGGCTGGTTTAGTAATGATGAACTCCTTTCGTTTTTGCTTATCTGGAAAACTATTTCTCCTACAGTTCTGAATGGCAACTTTGCCATAAAGTATTCTTTTTCTTTTGTTTTTTTTTAAAAATCCTCAACTGAGGATATTTTACTGATTTATTTGTTGTTTTTTATTTTTTATTTTGAGAGAGAGAGATATGAGAGAAACATCAATCGGTTGCCTCCTGTTCATGCCCTAGCCAGGGATCAAACCCACAACCTAGGTATGTCCACTGACCAGGAATCAAACCAGCAACCTTTCAGTGCATGGATGACTCCCCAACCAGCTGAGCCACACTGGCCAGTGATGCCGTGGAGTATTCTTGGTTGGAAGTTTTTCTGCATTTTGCCTATATTGTGGCACTCAATTCTGGCTGCAGAATTTCTGCTGAAAAATCTGCTGGTGGTCTTATGGGAGTTCCCTTGTATGTGGTTGTTTTTCCCTCGCTGCCTTAATATTCTCCCCTTGCCTTTAACTCTTGTCGTTTTAACTGTAACGTGTCTCGGTGTGGGTCTCTGTGGGTTCTTATTTGGAACTCGCTGGGCTCCCTGGATGTGGATGTTCGTTTCCTTCCCCACGATGGGGAAGTCATTTTTCAAGTAATTCTTTTGTTCTTGGTCCGTTTGCGAATGTGCACTGGTTTTAGGCAAGGCCCAGGCCTGTCTTGTGAAGTGTAGCTGATGGTCCCACTGTGACTCAGTGCATTAAGTTACTTGTAAAATCCTTCGGAAAATTAGACGACTACCTAATAGATGTGTTCGCAAAATACACCAGCTAATGGTTTGTTGAGAAGTTCCGTCTTGTTGAACAGCATGTTCTGTTAGCACCCTAACTTAACCATACTCTCTAGTGTTTCCCACCACATGTAACGTCACAGGCTTTGCACCCCTGTGCGGCGGCCAGCAGAGGCGTGCGCACTCCAGCGCGGGGCGGCCCTGCCACGCTGTGACTGTGAGCGTCTGTGCTAGAGTTTGTTTGGATTCAGATTTTCACAACAGGGTACTGGGAAAGGACACGGGAAGGGAGGCCGGGCATGCCAGCCCTGGGGTAGCTGGTCAGCTGAAGGATGCGTGTGTGTAGCTGATGCCTGGCGAACTGGCCGTATGCATCTGAGTGTAGGTGATGTCTTTGTCTGCGTGGGGCAGAATGAAGGCATCGACCGGAGTGGGAGGGTAGGAGTTCAGAGGCAGTTCACGCATTTCTCTCTCATTGCAGGTATTTCTTGGTGGATTTTTATGCACCAACAACAATTGTGGAAAGCATGCTGGACCACTTGTCTCGAGACATTGATGTCATCAGACCTAATATTGTGAAACACCCTCTGACCCAGGAAGTAAAGGCGTGTGAGGGGATTGTCCCGGTCCCACTTGAAGAAAAACTGTACTCCACCAAGAGGAGGAAGTGAGGTGCTCCGGAGTTCAGCTTTCTGTTCAGTCCTCTCACTGCTGAGCATCGCGGATGAGTCATTCACAGCCTGACCTTTACATAAGTGTGTCGGGTGCCATGGGAGGGTCTGGGGGTGTTGGCTCTCGGTCCTCTTTGCGGGGAAAGGTGGGGGCTGGCTGGCTGGGAGCCGCTGTGTATCTGCTGGTCCCACTGTCCCAGTCACATACATCGTTCTTGATTTTCTTAAAGTAAATGTAATTTTTTTGCCCTATAACACCTAACACCATTTTGGAGAACAAAACTTATAAAACTATCTTGGATTGTGAGGTAATCATTCATACTGTATAACCGAGGAAAATAAAATATTCAGAGTGTAAAATCCTGTGGTGTTGTGTGAGTAACTTTTGATCAGAGTAATAAACAGGGTCATGTGGCGGTGTGGGCGAGGCTTTTTCTCTGCCTCCCGTTAACTGTGGGGACACTGAGGGCAGGGAGCCAGCGCCAGCCGGGGACCCGCCTCCTGTTAACCCTGGGGACACCGGGGCCAGCACCAGCCCGGGCGCCCACTCCCTGCGGCTGCAGGCGGCCTGGGTCACCTGTCGCTCTGCTCACTCTTTAGGGCAGTGATGGCGAACCTTCTGAGCTCGGCGTGTCAGCATTTTGAAAAACCCTAACTTAGCTCTGGTGCCGTGTCACATATAGAAATGTTTTGATATTTGTAACCGTAGTAAAACAAAGACTTATATTTTTGATACTTATTTTATATATTTAAATGCCATTTAACAGAAAAATCAACCAAAAAAATGAGTTCGCGTGTCACCTCTGACACGCGTGTCGTAGGTTCGCCATCACTGCTTTAGGGCCGGATCAGCTTCACTCCTGCAGAGGCAGACGCTGCAGCTCTGGAGAGCAGGCCGGGAGAGGGTCTTAGCACTGCGGGCGGAACAGGGGAGAGAGGGAGGTCATCGGGAGATAGCGGCTTCCTGTTTCCTGAGGAGTTTCCTGGCCACCATGGTTTGGTCCTGCACGCGTTCACCCAGCGCTGCCTCCTCTGTGAGAGGAGCAGGCAGACAGGACATGGGTGCGGGGGCGGGGGGGGAGCGGGTTGGGGGTGTTGCTGATGGGCCAGGAGGATGTGTGTGTGTGTTGGGGGTGTTGCTGATGGGCCTGGAGGATGTGGGTGGGATGGTTGCTGATGGGGCAGGAGGATGTGGGTGGGATGGTCGCTGATGGGGCAGGAGGACGTAGGTGGGGGGTTTGCTGATGGGGCAGGAGGACGTAGGTGGGGGGTTTGTTGATGGGGCAGGAGGACGTAGGTGGGAGGGTTGCTGATGGGCCAGGAGGACGTAGGTGGGAGGGTTGCTGATGGGGCAGGAGGATGTGGGTGGGATGGTTGCTGATGGGGCAGGATGTGGGTGGGATGGTTGCTGATGGGGCAGGACGACATAGGTGGGGGGGGTTTGCTGATGGGGCAAGGGGAGCAGGCAGCAGGAGCTGGGCATGGCGCACCGCTGACCTCACCATCCGCCTCACCGTTGGGCTCTGGCCTTGGGAGCACGCGGGCTGGGGGCTTGGTTACGGCTGAGGAACCGATAATCCGATGAGTTTACAGCAACCCCCTCCCGGCTGCTTGGTATCAGGGGTTTCACAACACTCTCCACGTCAGTACAGTTTCATTGCCCTTGAGACGTCAGCAAAGGGGTCTTCACAGCCCACAGCCACAGGCAACTGTCAAAGGCCCGACTCCAGCAGGTTAGCAGTCATGACCGACCGGAAATGGTTTGCCTCTTCCATTTCCTCTTAGCAGATAGATCTCAGTAGCAAGAAGAAGTAAGTTATTAAATGTGGACAACAGGATGAGAAGGACATCTCCATCCGCTCGCGCTCCCTTGTCCCTCCTCGTTGCGAGGCGCTGGTGGTTCCGGCCGTTTTGGTGGGGCGGACACTGTAATAGGGCCCGTCCCCCGTGCGCACGGTCCCGCTCCGCCTCTGCCGTAAACCTGCTCGTTGGTTGATAAACTAGAAACATTCGACTTTTCCAAAAATCCAAGCATACATGGAAGTATAGAAGATACCAGAACAAAGTTGAAGGTCTTACCCCTGGATTGAGCAGACATGGTACCTTTTGCTGTTTTCTTTCAGATTTTAAAAAAATCCTCACCTGAGGATATGTTTTTATTGGTTTTCAGAGAGAGGAAGGAAAGAGAAACGTCGATGTGAGAAACGTTCATCGGCTGCCTCCCGTTCACACGCCGACCAGGGATTGAACCCGCACCCAGGTATGTGCCCTGTCGGAATCGAACAGCCCAAAATCGTGGAGTCACCCCGGACTCCTCACTTTCACCCCCATCCCCCATCCAGGCCCCTCTTCGAATCTTGTTTCCTGAGAAGTGTCCTGCTGGGTGTGTTTTATTTCCTTTTTTGTTAACTATCATTGCTGGTTTTTGAAAACAATGACCACGTGTGAGCAAAACAACAAAAGAAACAACCTGAAGGGTCGTCACGCTCATGTGTCCCCTGCATGGGGAGCTAGGCTGGCTTTTGTAGGAGAGAGTGGGCGCCCTGAGGGGGTGGGCCTGGCAGGTGACTTCAGTGTTGGCTGCGGGGAAGGGGGGGTCTTATGCTCTTCCTGGCCCAGGGGAGGCCCCGAGGCTCAGCGAAGCAGAGCTGATAGAATTAAGGAGCCGATGAAGGAAGGCGGCAGCACTTTGGATTACTTAGCCTAAGCGAAATCGCGGCTTAAAAACGCCCTAAGTAAGTAAAGAGGCTTTCAGGTGAAGACACTGATGGATTGTGCACCCTTTTCACAGAAAAGGAGGAAAAACAGCCTTAGACTGATGAAGAGCTTCCGGAAGTGATCCTTGCCGGGGCCGACCTGGGCTCGCTCAGTCCTGGGAGCGCTAAACACACAAACACCATCTGTCCTAGGAAGTCCAGGGAGACTTTCCGGAAGGTTCCGTGACGTTCCCATCCCCTGAGGTCTTGATGAAGCTGTAAACTGACCACCTTCACTCCTGACCAGCCTCTCCCGGAGCTGAGTGTCTGGATCTTGGCCGGACCGGCCTGGGAGCGGCGGCCATCTGGCGGGAGGCCCGCCCGGGCCCTCGCTGCCCTGCGAGCCCTGCCTGGCGGCCAGAGCCTAATGGAGTGTGAGTGATGCCCTTCTGGTCTCTCTTCTCTGCTTAAGTGCGAGGAGCGAGCGTGCAGATTCTGAGATAACCAGTTTAGAATTTCTCTTTTCAGGGATTTGTCCAGAAAAACGATCCAAATGTGGAAATAAGGCGGAGGGGGGCGGGGTCGGGGGGCGGGAGGGTGTCCTCGGGGTGGACCATTGGCTGGTCGCTAAACCCAGACCCAGGAGAGCTGCAGCTGCCTGTGGATTTCTGTTCCTTAGAAAAACAACCACGAAGGCTGGGCTCTCGGTCCCAGGCAGGCCATTGGCCGCTTCCTGTCTAACACACGGTCCAGCGGTCGCGCTCATTTTTAAATGCCAGCGAAGTCCGCATGCGCTCTTTGAACCACCTTCCC
This sequence comes from Myotis pilosus, assembly GCA_036010255.1. Lineage (NCBI taxonomy): Eukaryota > Metazoa > Chordata > Mammalia > Chiroptera > Vespertilionidae > Myotis > Myotis pilosus. The sequence continues at coordinate 2,260,788 of JASKON010000002.1, forward strand.
TACCCTGCCGGCTGCTCCGTGCTGAGCTACATACATGTTGGACACATGCTCACTGCATTTGTGTGAGAGACGCGGTTTTGACTTTGGGAGTGAACACCGACGAGAGGAGGACGGGCCAGCGTCACGCACCCACCGAAGTCCTTTTCTCCCGCGATCGGGGTTCCCCGCGGGCTGCCGCCCGCCACGGAACGGGGTGGTGGGGCTTCTGAAGACAGTTGGACACGCTGTCCACTCTGCTCTTCTGTGTTGCTGGTCAGACCAGCCGAAGACATTCCGTAGCCCGGGGTGTTGTGGGAGCCCTGGTCACAGCCACTCGTCTCTGCTCTCTTAGGCCTGGAAAGAGGACGAGGAAAACCTCTCTCCTTGGAACCAGAAGGTTCCTTCATCCCTTGAGCAGGTGGAGCTTGTGACATGTTCTAAATTCTTGACTTTAAATCACATTTCTTACCGTTTTCTCACCCTAAACCAGGGCTGGGCAAACTTTTTGACCTGAGGGCCACAATGGGTTCTTACACTGGACCGGAGGCCGGAACAAAAGCATGGATGGAGTGTTTGTGTGAACTAATATAAATTCAAAGTAAACATCATTACATAAAAGGGTACGGTCTTTTTTTTTTTTTTTAGTTTTATTCATTTCAAACGGGCCGGATCTGGCCCGCGGGCTGTAGTTTGCCCACGGCTGGCTTAAACCCAACCCTAACCCTAACCCTTATATAGACAGAAGTCCCTGCCCCTGGCCCCTGATTGGTCTGTCCGTATGCAAATGTGGACTCTAAATCCTCACAGTTTGATTGGTCCAAAAGGACTGTCTTGATTGGTCAGAATGGAGCTGCTCTGATTGGCCGATGAAGATGTTGATGAGGATATAGCTCTGCAGCTCTGATTGGATGGGGGAAGCCTCAGTTCCATTTGCAACACAGAAGAGCAAAGTGAACAGCTGTCCACCTGTTTTCAGAAGCCCAGCTCCTCTAGAAGGGCTGCTCAGATGGGAGGCAGGCAGCCAGTCTCCTCCCCGGCAGTCCTGGTGGTCAGTGTCTGGCTCTGCTCGCCTTGGTGGACGAACCCCTGTGACAAAAGTAAAACTTAGGATTTGTTTGCTGGACTTTGATTTTGAATCCTAAAGCTGAGGGTGCTCAGACCAGAAAGTAGTCAACTCACAGAATTCACTGTGGCCCATTTAAAGCTCTCGAAGACCAGTTTCCCAGAAACACTTTTCCTTGAATAGCACCGCCCCCCCCCTACGCTGAGAAGGCTGGCCCTTCCTGCTGGGGCCTCTGGGTGCTCCCTGCAAGGCAGTCCCAGCCGGAGCTTAGACGCCATCTCCCTTCCTGGTCTACCAGCTACTGATTTTGTTTCCTTTGTTTTCAGGTGAAACAAAGGCAAGTTTCAAAGCCACCTTAGAAGCAGCTCCGAGGAGCAACCGGACTAATGAACGCTCCTCAAGATTCCTGGTGTGCGTGTCTTTTTAAAATATATTTTATTGATTTTTTACAGAGAGGAAGGGAGAGGGATAGAGAGTTAGAAACATCGATGAGAGAAACGTCGATCAGGTGCCTCCTACACACCTACACACCTCCTACTAGGGATGTGCCTGCTACCAAGGTCCATGCCCTTGACCGGAATTGAACCTGGGACCTTTCAGTCTTCAGGCCAACGCTCTATCCACTGAGCCAAACGGTCAGGGCAGTGGTGTGTAGTGTCTTTACTGAGATCTGCCCACATCTGTATTGCCAGAGTTGCTGCTTGCTGTTCAAAGGCCCCCTTTCCAGCCAGGCAGGACTGGGTCCCAGGGAGTCAACCTTCAGAGCGACCTGTTTACTCTTCTCTCTGCATTAACACATCCGAGACGGCCGGCCCTGAACTGGACGGAGAGCGCGTCAAATCTGGCTCCGTCTCAGACGTGTTCAATGCGCTCACTGCCTCTTGAGTCTGAAGACCTGCAGATCTGGGACGTCAGCTCTCCGTTGCCCAGTTTCCCCAGATCTTGGAGGCTGTTGACGTGGCCTACGGTGACTGTGGACTCATTCATCTCTTTGTTTTTGAAAAGTTTTGCCCTATGGATTTGGGAACAATGCCATTCAGGACTGCATGAGTCATGACTCGTGTTCTCGATGGAGTGTACCTATTATCATTATGAAATATTCCTTTCTGTGCTATTTAAAGTGATTGCTCTTCAGTTCTGCTCTTAGTAGCGCTTCCACCCCCGTGGTGTTTACTCTTGCCTGACGTTTTCCCACCTCTTCTCCAGTTTTATGTGTAGTTTTGTTAGGCTGTTTCACATGAAGAGCACGTAGCCAACAGTGCTTTCAAACCCTGTTTCAGAGTATATGTCATTCGTTGGAGGAATTGGGTCACATTTGTTGAGACGTCTCATATCTTCGGCCTTACATTTCCATTTGAGTCTTTTTTTTTTTTACTATTTATTACAGTTTCTCCTTGCCTCCTAGTGTTTACTATCCTTACTTTTCTCTGTTGGTCAAGTTGTTCTTTGTTTTTTTTTAATTCTCTCTATCCATCTTGTCCCCATCCTTTGGTAATGGGCAGTTCACCTGTGTATCTTGTTTTCTGATTTGATTTTCCTTAATTCAGAGCACCCCTGTGTCTTTCCTCAAGAATGGAACGGGGTAGTATGCGTATTTAAATCCTTACAAGTCCCACAGTCTCTTTCCCCGGCCTCCCACGGGCATGGTTTGGCCAAGCCGAGGAATCTCGGACCAGAGCCTTCTCTTGCCAAAGCCCTAAGCCAGCTCCAGCGCCTCAGCATTCCAGCTGTTTCCCGGGAGGAGTCTGGTGCCACTGGAATTCTCTCTCCTGTTTCAATAACTTGTTCTCATTCCCTGCTAGCTAGAGTTGGGAATTTCACTAGCTGTGTCCAGGTGTGATTCTTGTTTTGCCTTTAAATTATTATTAGTAATTTTGCTGGGTACTTAGAGTCCGCCTTCTGGTCCACAGATTGGTCTTTATTCGTTAAGGAGCATTTTCTTCTATTTGTTTTTCAAGCTTGTTTTTCTCTCCTCCTGGAACTGCCCTATTCAATGGCAGCATTCTCCAGGACACACTCTTCCTGGGTCTGTGCGCCCTCGCTCTTAGATTTTTATTCAGGATTTTCCTCCCATTGCATGTTTGCTCTGTGCTCTGATCATTGATCACTCGGATCCGTTTATTTACTGGTACCGTGCGAAAAGTTCAGGGCTGAGGGGTGGATATGAACCGTTAGCCATTGCATTTTTATGCTAATGGTTGGGGATGGTGTGCACCTGGAAGCAGTGGGATCCCAGCCCTTGGCGGGGAGACCACCCTGGCAAGGGGGCAGCCTCAGACGCTGTGACAATCCCAGACGCTGTTCAGTCTGACCGACCCCAGGAATGAAGCCAGTTTGTAGAGCAGCAGTTCTCCACCTGTGGGTCGCGACTCCTTTGGGGGTCGAACAACCCTTTCACAGGGGTCGCCTAAGACCATCCTGCATATCAGATATTTACATGACAATTCATAACAGTAGCAACATGACAGTTATGAAGTAGCAACGAAAATAATGTTATGGTTGGGTCACCACATGAGGAAGTGTATTTAAAGGGCCAGAAGGTTGAGAACCACTGTTCTGGAGGAAGTCGCAGGGCGGGCAGTTTGGAAGTGGCTTCTGTGACCCTCTAGCTTACTGTGTGGAGTCACTTCCGTCCCCTGTGCGCTCCGTTGACCGTCCTTCGTGCTGGCCGTGGCCCGCCCTTGCTCTGGGCAGTGCTACCCTTGGTCCCCGGCCGAGCTTCTGCCTGTGCTCAGGAGCGCGTTCACCTTCCCACCTGCGTGAGTCCCCGCGGGGCTGTCGGGCACCCAGGCCGGCGGCTTCCACGGGAGACATTTATGCCACAGCTGGGGGCTGCGAGTCCGCGATGAGGATGTCGGCAGGTTTGCTTTCTCCCGAGGCCTCTCTCCTGGGCTCTGTGCTCCCGGGCCTCCTCTCTGTGCGCACATTCCTGGTGGCTCTGTGCCCCGGTTTCCTCTCCTTTTAAGGACACCGTCGGGTTGGATTAGGGGCCACGCCAGTGACCTTGTTCCACCTTCACTCCTCTTGAAAGGCCACATCTCCACATACAGTCCCGTCCTCAGGCACCAAAAGGTCGGGCATCATCATTGAATTTGGGGAACACAGCTCAGTCCCTGACACACGTCTGGCACTCAGTGCGGCGTGGCCTGTGGTAGATGCTCAGTGAAGGTCAGGTGCTGCCTGAGTGAATGCCCATGCTTCACTCTTCTGCCGTTTGACGTGGAAGCCAGTTGTGTTGCATGGGACGCACCGAACGCTTTCTTAAGAGAAATTAAATGTCAACTATTTCTTCTTAAGTGTATATTTTATCCTTAGCCAGTCATATTTTGTGTATAAAACCCCTCTGTTTTGGGGTGAATACATGGTCTTTTCTTTCTTCCTCCCCCGCCCCCAAGCCCTTCTGCTGCACGGCAAGGACATGACCCCAGGCCGGAGTCAGGTTCAGCCCGTAGTCTTGGTGGCGAACCCTCTGGATTTCTCACAACAGCTTATGTGCGTCTGTCTACAGGGGTTTGAATCCGTGTTATTTCGTGCAGGATTTAGCTGCCTTGGGACTCTAATTCCTCTCTTTATTTCTTAGCACACTTCCTGTTTCATCATATTTATTTCCGTGCCCCGCCCCAAGTTCTGATAAATTTGAATTTTTCAAAAAGCACAGAGAGATGCACTGGACTGGTATTGCCAGTTATTTGCGGTGGCGCTTCTAACTCATGACAATGAAAGAGGGAACTGAGTTTTTCCCTTGGATGTTGTATTCTTCTGCATCCATCATCTTTGCATGTTGCTTTCGGTCCCCGCATTGAGTTTTTGATTTCTGCAGCAGCAGTTTCGGCTAGCTGTCCAGCGGTGTGTGCATCCACAGCGAGTGCGTGGCCGAGCGTACGGAATGAAGGCGTCCCTTATTCAAATGCTAAATGCCTGCCTAGCGAGGTCCGCGCGTGGAACGGAGGGGAGATCTGAAGCTGGACGCTGAGATGCGCGGCATCCACATGGCAGCTTCCTGTGACCTGGAGGGTCCCTGCATTTCAGAGCCCGCAGTGCCGCCTTGTCAGGCAGTGTGATTCTCTTCTGGGCATGGTCTCCGGAGCCCAGAGAAGGTCACGTGCTGGCCGTTCGGAGCCGCTTGCTGTGACCTGCACTGTCCACACTCTGGCTCTCTCCTGGCTCGCGAGCGTGGCCGTCGCTGAGCCACTCTTCCTCGAGCCCGAGCCACCAGGGGCTCCCCGAGGGCGCAGATGCACTGCTCCTCCTCGGCCTGCGTGATGTGATCGGCGCGTGGCTAATGGCATGTCTGCCCGCCTTGGCTCTGGGTCCTTCCTGTGCCTGGACCTCTTCGGAGGCTGATGAGGCCGGTGGCTCTTACCTTGGAATCAGGTTTAAGGGCATGAAATGAACACACTGGGTTCTGTGCAGGGCACAATGGACTAGGCTAATGGAGAAGTCTAGGAAACCCCAAGCAGGACAAACCCGAAGAAGCCCATGTCCAGCCGCATCTCAGATGTCTATCAAACATCTGAGAGCTAAAGAAAACAATGTGAGTAGGCAGAGGAAAGCGACGCGTTCCTTACGGGGACGTAATCGGATCAGCCGAAGTACCTCCGGAAAGAAACAACATTTCCAATGAACTTCCAACCCACGATACTATATCCAGTAAAAGTATCCTGCACGAACGAAGACGAAAGAAAGACATTTCACGTTAAAGAAAACCAGGAGACTTCATTGTCACCAGCTCTAGTGCGAGAGGAAATTCTTCAGGCAGATGGGAAACGACACCGGAAGGGAAGTTGGAACCTCACAAATAAGGAGCAACAGAAAGGATAAGTACCGGGTAAATAGAGTATTTTTCTCTCCCTGAGTTCTTTAAAATATGCTCGATGGTTAAAAACAGCAATGATAACACTGTCTAGTGGGGGTTTTCCATGTGTGTAACAAATATAACAACTTCAGCATAAAGGAGAGAGGGTAATGGAACTTACATGGTGGTAATATATCACTTGAAGTGGCAAATATTGAATTTACATAGACTATGAAAAGTTAAGTATGTATATTTTAATCCCTAGAACACTTAAAAATTACACAAAGATATATATAATAAAAATGCACTAGATAAGTTAAAATGCAAAACTAAAAAAATGTTTAAATAACTTAAAGCAGGAAAAGGAATAATCCAATAACTAAAAGTAGAAAGACAAATAGAAAAACACTTTCCCAAATAATAAAATGGTAGACGTAAATCCTAAATAGTAGTAATTACATTAAATGTAAATGGACTAAACACACTATTTAAAAGACAGGTTGTCAGAACAGATTTTTTTAAACAACTCAATTATATATGTTTATAAGAAACTCCTTTTCAAATATAATGACGTAGGTAGGTGAAAAGTAAAAGACGGAAAATCTGATTCATCAGAAGAAAGCTGGAGTAGCTGGAGTAACCTTCAAAGCACAGGAAGTTATCAGGAATAAAAATGAACAATCAGAGTGATAAAAGGGTCAATTCATCAAGAAGATATACAACCCCAAATGGCAACACACCAAATAAAAGAGCTTGAAAATGCATCAAGTAAAAACTAACAGAAGTAAAATAAGAAATAGACAAATCCACAGTAATAGTTGGAGACTTTGACATTCCTCTCTCAGAACTGATAGAACTCGCAGTCAGGAAACCAGCAATGGCGGAGTATAGAAAACTGAAAAACGACAAACAACTCTAATTGACATTTATAGAACAATCCACCCCAAAACAACAGAATGCACCTTCTCAAGTGTATATGGAACCTTCACCATTTAAACCAGATCCTGGGTCCTAATATGAATTTTTAACATCTTTGAAGAGTTTAAATCATACGAAATAGGTTCTTTCACTATAATGAAGGTAGAGTAGAATCGATAACAAGATGAATGGAAAAATTCAATCCCTTGGACGTTAAATAACACACTTCTAAATAATCCATGAGCCAAGGAGGAAGTCTCAGGGAAGCTAACAAATATTTTGAACTGAATGAATATCAACATGTAAAATTTGTAGGCTGCAGGTACAGTAGTACTCAGAGGGGAATTTATACAATTAAAATGCTCATTTTAGAAAAGAAAAAGTAAATCAATTGTCTGAGTTGCTACCTTAAGAAATGAGAAAAAGAAGAGCAAAATAAGCCCAAAACAAGCAAAAAAAAGGGTGTGTGAGTAATACTAGAAAATATAAATCAATGACATTGAAAATTTCAAAGACAATAGAGAAACATCAATGAAACCAAACCCTGTTTCTTTGAGAAGTTCAATAAAATTGATAATTATCTAGGGAGACAGATAGAGAAAGAGAGAGAACACGAATTACCAGCATTGGGAATGAAGATGGGTTATTGCTACAAACTAACTGCTCATGAACTCGGCAATTCAGATACAACGGACCAATTCTGCAAACAAACAAACAAAACCCACAAACTACCCAAACTCACTCCAGATGAAATATAGGTAGGTTGAGTAGCCCCATAACTACTTTAGAAATTAAATTTGAAATTACAAACCTTTTGTAAAAGAAATCTCCAGGCTCAGATGGTTTCACCAGCTACTTCTACCAAATATTTAAAGAAGGAACACAATGAATCCTACACAGTCTCTTCTAGAAAACAGAATCGAGGGAACACTTTCCAAATCATTTTCTGCCGCCAGCATTACCCTGATGCCCACACCGAAGATAGTACAATGAAAGTACAGAACAGTAGACCTCATGAGCACAGATGCGAATATCCTCAATAAAATCCAGCAAATATCCAGCAAGACACAAGCTGGCGAAGAGGTGTTCAGCACCCTTGACTATTAGAGGAATTCAGGTGGAGACCTGGTGAGATATAACTATGTACTTAGAATGCTGAAAAGAACAAATACAACACCAGGCACCCACGACAATGCAAAGCGATTGGAACTCCCGTGCACAGCCAGTTGGGGATGCCGAGTGTCACAGCCACTGTGGAGACCCCGCAGCAGTTCCTTACAGCATCTGACCCGGCCACCCCACTTCTAGGTATTTACCCAAGAGGGTGGAGAGCTTATGTTCACACTAAAGCTTGTACCTGAATGTTTACAGCAGTTCTAGTCATAATCTTCAAAACAATCTGTGTCCTTCGGTGGGTGAATGGGCACCTCGCTATGGAATACCACTCAACTGAGCAATAAAAAGGGATAAACTATTGCCTGGCTGGCGTGGCTCAGTGGTTGAGCTTTGACCTCTGAACCAGGAGGAATTCACAGTTTGATTCCTGGTCAGGGCACATGCCCAGGTTGCAGGCCCAATCCCCAGTGAGGGGCGTGCAGGAGGCAGCCAATCAATAATTCTCTCTCATCATTGATGTTCTATCTCTCCCTCTCCCTTCCTCTCTGTAATCAATAAAAAAAATTTTTAAAAAGAAGGGATGAACTGTGGACACACACGCGTTGGATGAATCTTGAAGGCATTGAGCAAACTCAAAGAAGCCCATCTTGGAAGTTCTATGTACTGTATGCTCCCATCCTGTCTAATAAAGAGGGAATATGCTAATTGACCTCACACCATCACAAAGATGGCAGCACCCACAGCCAATAAGGAGAGAATATGCTAATTGTCCGTCCCACCCTCAAAGATGGTGGTGCCCACAGCCAATAAGGAGGGAATATGCTAATTGACCTCCCCGCCCTCAAAGATGACAGCACCCAGTCTCCTCAGCCCCGCCTTCCTGCATGCCTGCCTCTGGAGTTCCCCAGGCCCCTCAGCCTCCCAGCTGCCCAGGGCTGCCCGAGGCTTGCGCTGCCAGCAGTGGCAGCAGCAGAGGTGTCATGGGGGCATCGCCTTCCCCTGATCGCCAGGTTGCCTCCTGTCCGAGGGCTCCCGGACTGTGAGAGGGGGCAGGCCGGGCTGAGGGACCCCCCTCCAGTGCATAAATTTTCATATCCCGGCCTCTAGTTTATAAAGAATAAAAACAAAACTAGTGACAGAGGCAAGTCAGCAGTTTCCAGGGATGAGAGGATTGTGAAGACAGTGTTGTGATTTCCTCACTCAAGTTCATGGACCACTTGGGAGAAGGTCTGTGGGCTCCAGGTTAGATCCCTATCCTGTGCTAGCTACTGTGTAGAAATTGCATCTTTTTTGTTTATCCTTCAGCCTCATAAGGTGGACTGGCATATAACAGGCACTCAATTATCTGGCGAATCAAAGAATGAATGAAAGAACAAATGAACATATAACAATGCACTGGGAGACTCTAAAGACTAAGAAAAATGGACACATTTTGTTTAATCCAATATACGGTCACTGTTGATCATTACGAACTAGACTCTTGCTAATGACCCTTTAGCGGTGCCTCGGTGGTTGGACCACTGACCAAGTTCTGTCTCGTGCTGTGGTGCCTGCTCTGTTTCTGAGCATCTCTGCCTTCATCCCGGAGCGCGGAGGCAATGGAATATGCAGACCCGTTCTCTGGAAGCATCCGCTGTCGTCACTGGAGATGGTACATGACTGACTGCCCAGAGAGTCCACATTGGAACCCGTGTTTGAGGCTTTCAGGCCCCGGGAGACAGGACTCAGTGGGTGCTGTGCTGGGATAGCAATGAGATGCTGCCGTGGGCTCACCCCTGGGGTGAGGGGCGGAGCGGGGCGCGCACAGCGAGGTACTCTGGGAAATTCACGGAGACCTGGAAACTGAAGTTGGCATTGGAACCGGAGAGCCCTCCTGAGCAGCCAGGAGCAGGCTGGCCGCTAACTCAGCCAGCAGAGGCCCGGAGGTTGTGTCGACCTGAGGAGATGCTCCACCAGAGGTCCTCAAACTTTTTAAACAGGGGGCCCGTTCCCTGTCCCTCAGACATTCCACACGTGCGCACTGCGGGCCCGGGACGAGTCGGCTGCTAAGCAGGACAGGCAGCGGCGGTAAAAACACCCGTGGGCTGGATAAATGTTTTCAGCGGGCCGCGTGTGGCCCGCGGGCCGCAGTTTGAGGACCCCTGGCCTACGCTGACTGACCCCGTGTACCAGCAAAGTCCTTGGTGGCCCCGAGAGCTTAGACCCGAATAAAGGATCGGAAAAGGCTAACGCCGGATTTCGTGATGGGACGTCCAACAGGCCCTGGATTGCAAGAGCCACCGTGATTGGACAGTAAGGAGGGAAGACCGCGGCCAGCAGGCTGCGAGCGGTGCCTTTGGCGGCCATCAGCCCTCCTCCCCCGAGGGGTGTCGGGGAGGCGGTATCCCCGCGGGGGAGGCCCCGCCCGGCCTGACTGCTGGGCATCTTCTTGCTGAGCTTCCTCAGGCCCGTGGCGGTTCCCCTGTAAGGAAGTGAGGACTGGCGGTCACTCCTGTGACATGCTCCCCTCACATCACTGCGCGTCCCGCTGCGGGCCCTGCCTTTCTGAGTACAGAACAGCGCGTCACTCCGTGCAGAGTCGCAGGGAAGCTTCTGAGGACATTTCTAACTGGCAGTTCAGCTGGCAGGGGAGACGGCCGGCATGGCTCAGGGGTTGTGTGTGGACCTATGAACCGGGAGGTCACGGTTCGATTCCCGGTCAGGGCACAGGCCCGGGTTGCGGGCTTCATCCCCGGTGTGGGGCGTGCAGGAGGCAGCCAATTAGTGATTCTCTCGTCATTGATGTTTCTATCTCTCCCTTACCTTCCTCTCTCTGAAATCATTTATACACATATCTGGGCTTGCAGGTTAAACTCACAGATGTGTATACCTCCCCGCAGTGAGGACAGCATGGACAGCCACGACCAGACCGGCGGTGGGCCCGGGCGACAGCGGCGATGTCATGACGGCCACTTGGCGACTGGCTCCTAAAGGGAAGGTGCCATTGACTGACACATCCGAACTCGGAGCCGCTGAGCTGTGAGTGCTGCCTCCGAGCCGGTAGCGGCGGCACTGCCGTCCGAGGCGGGTGACGTGGGAGCGGGTTCTGCTCTGAGGCATGTTCTCAGATGCCCTGTCCACCAGGGAATGTTCCAGGGCTACACTGAGCCCCGGCTCGATGACCCCCGGACCACACAGAGCTCACACTGAGCACAGAGAACGAGGGGAGGGGCACCCAGAAGGAAGCCGCCCTGTGTGAGGAGCGGGGGGCGTGGGGCTGGGATGCGGGCTCACGGGGCGGGCACAGGTGAATCGTGGTCTGAGCTGAGCCCTCTCCAACCTGCCAGTTTCTAACGAAGTCAGCATTGGCATTTCGCTGAGCGTCATCGCTAGGTCGCCAGTCCGCCCGGGGCCGAGGGGCCTCCCGGTGCGGGACTTCCAGCCCTGAGACCCGCAGTCCCAGCCCCCGGCGCCGTCAGTCGCTGATAGCAGCTTCTCACTCAGCGCCCTTTTACTTTAATGTTTGTAACGCCGTTTCCAGGCCTCGTGGGTGATCCTAAGCCTGCACCTGTGACTCACATGTTCTCTCACTTCCTTTCTCCTGCTCTCACAAGAGCAGGCCATGGGCACGGATGACTCAGTCTCACGCTCACTGCAGCTTCGCGCTCAGCAGCGCTGACTCGGCTCCCGCCTGCACTGCTGCGGGGCTGTGATGGTGGGTCAGGTGGCTGCGTGGGAGGCCGCTCCTGAACAGCCAGAGGACAGGGTGACTGTCCACAGACCCTTGGCACTCAGAGAAGGTGGTGACTCCTAACAGAGGCGAGATGGCAGGGAAGCGACTTCCTCCCTCCCTCCCTCCCTCCTTCCTTCCTTCCTTCCTTCCTTCCTTCCTTCCTTCCTCCCTCCCTCCCTCCCTCCCTCCCTCTCTCCCTCCCTCCCTCCCTCCCTCCCTCCTTCTCTCCCTCCCTCCCTCCCTCTCTCCCTCCCTCTCTCCCTCCCTCCCTCCCTCCCTCCCTCTCTCTCCCTCTCTCCCTCCCTCCCTCCCTCCCTCCCTCCCTCCCTCCCTCCCTCCCTCCCTCCCTCCCTCTCTCCCTCCTCCCTCCCTCCCTCCCTCCTCCCTCCCTCCCTCCCTCCCTCCCTCTCTCCCTCCCCTCCCTCCCTCCCTCCCTCCCTCTTTTTCTCCCTTCCTCCTTCCTCCCTCTTTTCCTCCCTTCCTCCTTCCTCCCATCCTTTCTTCTTTTTAAAGATATTTTTATTGATTCCAGAGAGGAAGGGAGAGGGAGATAGAAACATCAATGACGAGAGTCACTGGCCTGCTGCCTCCTGTAGGCCCCCCACTGGGGATCGAGCCCACCACCCGGGCCTGTGCCCTGACCGGGAATCGCACTGTGACCTGGTTCAGAGGTCCACGCTCAGCCACGGAACCACGGGCCGGGCGGAAGCTGCTTTCTTTTTGCAACGTTATTTTTCTCGGATAAACAACACGCACAGAGGTGTGGAGGAGGAGCGGTTTGCTTTGTCCTTGGAAGGCGTTGCGTGAAGGCAGCACAGCGCCGTCCTTCGCGCCCGGAGCCACGGAGCCACGCGCTGGGCCTTCTCTGCCGGCCCGAGGGCACCCTGCGCTCAGCTGCACAGGCTTTCCTGGCGTTAGAAACAGAAACCGTTCTCTCTAAGAAACAGGAGTGTTCTTGGCTTTCCCTCCAGGCCCGGGGCCCCCACGTGGGGAAGTCGTTCTCGTGGGCGCCTGCGAACGTGGTGATTAGCTGTCGTGGCCTACGGTTTCGTTCGTTTTCAGGAGCCCGCGGTGAACACAGGCCTGACCTCTGCCTTCGGGAGGGGATGCCGGGCACGCCTCACACAACCCATCACCCTCCAGAGCGCGGTGCGCCTTTCCTGCCCCCCTACTCCGTCCCGGACCCCTTCCCCCCCATCCGGGCTTGGCTCCGTCTCTAATGACTGACTGTACTGGACGCCATGGCCGGTCTTAGACATGCTGGGATCTGAACGAAGCCATCAGACTCTCCACTGATCACTCCACTAACTCCTCAACCTGTTGCAAAACTTTAGCTCAAATGGGCCAAGGAAATAGAGTGCGCGCACACATATGTGTGTGTGTGAGTGTGTGCGTATGTGCGCGTGCGTGTGTGCATGTGTGTGTGCGTGTGTGTACGTGTGCGCGTGTGTGTATGCACATGTGTGTGTGCATGTGTGTATGTGTGAGCAGAAGAGGAAGAGACCCCAAAAGCCTTAAAGTGGAGTGAAAGTTGGGGTCGGCATCTAAGCGAGGTTTGCTTCCCGGGCGGTGCTGTTTGAAAGCTCAATAGCTGGCGTCAAAAATAGATTTCTCTCCCTTTCCAAGTGTGGCAAACAGAGCCACACGCCTCGCCCAGACTCCTGCCTCTCACCCCCGAGGGTTTCTTGAGGAGGAACCAACAATCCCTTGGACGGGAACCCTGGACGGGCCGCCATCACTTTGCGATTTGGGCGGTTGCCGTGCCTGGCAGCCCCGGGTGGTTTGTCTAGGGTGATAGTCGGCGGTTGGTCGGACGCGAGAAAGCTGATCCCCTCGCTGGCGCAGGCTCTTCGTGGACAGGAGACAAGGTGAGTTGCTGCCTGCGCTGCCCCTTTGTTTCTGCGAAGGTCACGCAGCCGCCATCAGATGGGGTGTGCCCCCGGACACAGCAGGTCCCTTCCCCTCACCTCTGGGGCATCCACTTGAGGAAGAACTGAGCCATGTCTGCCTGTGCCCCGGGCCCCTTGAGGGCGAGATTTGAGGACGGCTGTGGGGAGGGCGATATTGGGGGACAGCTGTGGGGGGGAGATTGGGGGACGGCTTTGGGGGTGAGATTGGGGGACTGACTGCTGTTGGGGGAGATTGGGGGACAGCTGTGGGGGGTGAGATTGGGGGACTGACTGCTATGGGGGTGAGGTCAGGGGCTGACTGCTGTGGGGGTGAGATTGGGGGACTGACTGCTATGGGGGTGAGATTGGGGGACTGACTGCTATGGGGGTGAGATTGGGGGACTGACTGCTATGGGGGGTGAGATTGGGGATGGCTGTGGGGGGTGAGATTGGGGGACTGACTGCTGTGGGAGTGAGATTGGGGGACTGACTGCTGTGGGAGTGAGATTGGGGGACTGACTGCTGTGGGGGTGAGATTGGGGACGGCTGTGGGGAGAGAACAATCGCTCAGTTGTCAGGTTTCCTTCACTTTTCGCCCAGAGGCTGGCTGCCCGGAGCGCAGGGAGAGCTGAGCGGAGCCTCTCCAGCAGCGTTTCCTTGGCTCCCGGCTGCTCCTTCATGGAAAATTCCATCCCTGGACGCGGGGCTGGGATGTCACCACCGCTGAAACCCTAGCCGAGCCCCTGCCTGAGCTGCGATGGGAGCGAGCCAGGGAGAAGGGGAAGCGCATCCCACATAAAGGGAGGATTAAGCGAAGGCAGTGACCCGAGAGCAGCCGGCCACCAGCCCCAGGCAGTCGGAAAAGCTCCCCGAGTTTCCCGTCTATAGGAGAAGGAAAGCCCGTTTACATTGTTTTAAATGATCAAACGTATTTAGCCTTCACCTTGGTAACTGACCTGGGTGAGGCATTGGAGGGCTTATTCCAGCGTCTGTGCTTCTGCATCTTGTGGGAAGTTGTAGTGACACAAAGCTTTTTAGAATGTATTTCCTTCTGTCTCTCAGAACCATTCCCCATCCCCCGAGGGTATCAGCACGCCTGCGCGGCAGGGGCTGCTCTGCAGAGCAGGGGCTGCTCCACTGGGCATGCGCGTGGGTGGGCCTCCGTGACCGCAGCCCAGCTGCAGCCCCACCGCGTGTCGGAGCCGTGCAGCCCCGCGTGGCCTGTGTTCTCAGCCTCGTGTCCTCAGCCCGCAGCCCGGATGGGCCATCTGTCCAGACGCCGGGATTCACGTGCACGATGCAGTCAATGGCCCGGTGACATCTTCACTTTATCTTATACAAATAAACATATAATATAAATATGAGGCTTGAAAAATACGGTCTTAAAATCTGTCCCCCCGAGATGCTCCGGGACCTCAGAAGCTTAGCGTCACAGAAAGAAAAGGGAGAGACACCCACGTCCAATTTGGTTTTCATTCATAAAAAACACACGATGGCACAGATTCTTCCTTAAATGGGACGTGGGCCGTCCGTCCCTCTCTCTGAGGCCATGCTCTCCCGGGAGGGGGTGGAGCACGCTGAGCCCAGTGGCAGGAGTGGGAAGGGGAGTGGGAGAGGCGGGAACCAGGGACTGCGGGTTCGGGTTCAGTTACACCAGCGTCAGCGGAGACAGAGTTAAGGTGGGTTGTGAGCGGGGAGAGGTGGATGGGCAGGGAGGGGTCAGGACTCCCCTGTGACGAGGGAGAGGGTGGACGGCAGGCAGAACTGGCCCCGGGTTCGGGAGCTGCTGTTCCGGCCCCTCCCTCACCCCTCACATTGGGTCTCCCTTAGACTCGGACCCGTGACAGACACGTCATGTCGCCTTGCCCCTTCTCTGGCCCCAGGTGGGCAGCTGACCAGAGGCCTTAGGGGATGGAGTAGAAGGTGAGCCGGGCCCACCTGACATGGCCCTTTAAGGAACCCCGTGTGCTCATGAGGCCCGAGTGGGGGAGGCCCTGCTGGGTGTGACCGCTCACACGTCCTCAGACCTGATGCTGGCAGCCAGCTCCTGGGGGCTCAGCACTTCCTCCGGGGTCTGCTGTGCATTCATTCGCGTCTCCTCTTGTGCCACACGGACGGTTGTCGCTGTGTCGAGCTGGCTGTGGAGGAAGGCGGTAGCCCCGGTGGAAGGAGGTGATGGCCGACATGGCCTGACGAATAGCTCCGTAGACCAAAGAGGGCTGGAGGCGTAATTGCCGCTGTCAGCTACCTCTGTCTGCACCCGGACAATCAGTGACCTGTTCTCATTAATGGTCGGTCACCTTCCAAAAGGAAGGAAAGAGGCCGACATATCAGGAAGGGGGTAAAAACCCCGTGTCTTCGCTCCCCACCTCATTACCCTGATAATCACACAGGCTCTGCGCATTAGACGGGCAGCCTCCTCCGCGGCTGCCTCTGTCCCACAGGGACCTCAGCAGGAGGCTTCCCTGGGGATGGGCCCTTCCAGGGAGAGGCTGGGAGAAAGCCGGCGACAAGGGGGATTGGACCCCAGCCATGCGGGGGTGCCCATAGTTCTCAAGGCCGATTCTAGGCGGGGGCCGGCGCTGGCCTGCTAGGCTAAGGCTCAGGTAACAGCCCAGGGACCTCCAACTCCCGGGAAGATCGGCGCCTGATGAGCCCGGGAACAGGTGAAAGGGCCTGACTCCATCTGCCACAGGAATTGCTGGGGTCGGGCTCCATCGGGAGCTGGAAACAGCGAATGCGCTGCAGCCGGGATACAGCTAGTCCTGAGCTCAGCTGGGGCTGCGTATAAAACAGACCGACTCTCTGGGAACACAAACAAGGAGGGATCAGAGGTGGGGGTGCCGCTGCCCTGCGTGGGGAGGCGGGGCCGTACCTCCGTCCCTGTGGCCCGCGGTCCCTGCAGAGTTAGTAACAGTGCCTCCCTTCACTCTCAAAAAAAGTCGCAATTCGGACTAAGTTACGTGGTTGCTGTAGTTCAATGTCGATTTTAAGTTGCCTTTTAAGACCGTACTGCTGGCCGGCAGTCTAGGTTGAGCTGTGTCCCCACAGAGAGGCTAGTCCTGCCCCCGGGAGCTGGGACATGGCCGTGTTTAGAAGGAGCGCCTTGCAGACGATGAAGTTAATTTGAGGTCATCACGGTGGCCCCAGCCAGTGTGACTGTTGTCCTTAAAAGCCGGGGACACTCGGACCCAGATGTGCACACGCGGACGTCGCGCAATGATGGAGGCGGAGACTGGGGTGATGCTTCTACGAGCCAAGTGGCCGAAGATCGCTCAGTGAGGAGCCGGGAGCAGAGCCTTCCAGATCCTTCCAGATGCTTCCTCCCAGCCTCAGGAGGAACCAGCCCACGGACACCCTGACCTCGGACCTCGGCCTCCGCACCGTGAGTGATACGTTTCTATGGTTTGAAGCCTTGTCCACGGTGGGGTTCTGCTATGGCAGCTCCAGCCAACGACGTCATGTGGGTGCTGGTCCTGAGCGTCTGGACACTCACGGCCCCGTTTGCACGGTCCCAGGTTCCCAGGAAGGAGCCTTCGGGCGCAGGGGGTCGGGTGGGTCCATGACGGGGCCCCCTTCTCAGTTCCGGGAGAAGCGGGGGAGACAGGTGGTTCCTGGGCTCCGGGGGCCAGCAGTTTGGTGGGGAGGGGGGCCGTGCGCTGGCCTTGCACCTGACGGTGACCTGTGATCTGTGTCGCGTGGGGAGGATGAGGCCCCGAAGAGCAAGGGCCACGTGGATAATAGGAGGGGGTGCGGGGCGCACTGGGAGGAGCCAGGAGTGCCCAGGCTTCACACCAGGGAAACCCCAGCAGGAGCCCTTTCTCGGCCTCATCACCTCCTTCATCCCGGGTGGGGGGAGGGGGGCGCGCCCTGACTGTGGCCCAGGCCCCAGCTCGGGGGCGGGTTCCAGCAGCCCCGACCGTTGGGAGGCAAATGCCAATCCAGCAGCTGAGGGCCCAGGGCTGGGGAAGGGGGTGTGATCCACGGAGAACAAGGCCCCACTTCCTTCCCGAGAAGCCGCCTGGGGAACCCGCGGGGGGATGGGAGGCACGGAAAGTCCATCCCCGGTGGGAAGAGGGCCGTTCGGTCCGGTCTCCGGCCAGGGTTTCCAGGGGCCCGGCCGTGGGGAGGCCACACCGTGCGCTGGCTGCTGTGGCCCCGGGCGGGCGGGCGGGCGGGCGGGCCTGGCTGCTGTCCAGGGACATGCAGACATTCCAGAACCTTCTGCGCAGCACCTCTGTGAGGGCTGCTCCCTCGAGGCCCATGTCCCGCACCCTCGGACCGGTTCCAGGGCCAGCCCTGAGTGCCATCTTGAATTTGGGCTTCGTCCCCTAGACAGGGATCTGAGGAAATAATAAAATCAATAACCAATAGACTCAATCCAGCCTGGCTGGTGTGGCTCAGTGGTTGAGCATCGACCTCTGAACCAGGAGGTCCCGGTTCCATTCCCAGGCAGGGCACAGGCCCGGGTTGCGGGCTGGATCCCCAGTGTGGGGCGTGCAGGAGGCAGCCGATCCATGGTTCTCTCTCATCAGTGATGTTTCTCTCTCCCTCCCCCTTCCTCTCTGAAATCAATCGCAATAATAACAACCACCCAACCCCTCCTGCACACACATCTCTGAGCTCCAGCGCTGTGGCTCCTCGGGGGGCCCAGTCAGAATGGCGGGGGTTTCTCAGCCGGGGCCCAGGCGGATGGTCAGGTCGCTGCTGGTCTTCTCGGGGTGACCGCAGCTCTCGGGCTCTGCGGGGTCCGGGGCAGGCAGCGCTGGGCGCGGCGGCGTGGGCCTGGCATTCATTATGTAAGCGGACAGGTCTGTGTTTCAAAATGAAAAATAATCGTCATTAAAGTTCCTCCCGGCTCCTTGGGTCCAAACCACTCTTGCAAAACCACCTTCAGATGAGCTGTAAGTGTCAGCAAATCAGAAACATGTGGGTTTAATTTCCCTTGAAATCCACCAGGGGAGCAGGGAGGCAGCTGCCCCTGGCAGCGGCTTCTTCGGGTTTGCCAAACCCCAAGTATGTCACACTGTGTGCGAGGCCCGGTGCCGGTCCGGCAGCCCCGGGGCCGGCCCAGCGCTGGCTTCCCCGCTGGGCCATCTAGGTTTTCTCTGACCAGAGGCCGTCTTCTCGGTCCCTTCTATCGCCAGAGGGATGCTCTGACCACCGCCCTCAGCTTCCCAGGACCGGGGAGAGGGACCAAGACGGTGGGGAGATGTCAGGGGAGCTCCGGCCCACCTGGGCGAACGGGCCCTCTGTCGGCCCTCACTGTGCCTTTCACACCCAGACCCACTGTGAGAGACGTCTCCCCAGCTTGACTGCCAGGTGGGAAAATATTTTGCTTTACGGTGGGTGAGTGTCAGGTTCTGAAGGTGTGAGGTTTCGTGGTCACCCAATGCTCAGGCTATAATGTGAAACATGTCCCTCTGCAGACCACAGCCCCTCCCCCTTCAGGCTCTGAGGTAGGTGAGGCCCCCAGACCCGCTGGGGAATAAAGGGGCAATTTCACTAAAGCAGAGAAGCCTCCCAGGCTAGGAGCTGGGACACTCCCGTCCCCCAGAGCTGTCCTGGCCGGCCGGCCCCGGTGTCGGTGACATCACAGAGCAGCACACACCTGCCTGTAGAGCTGGTGGCTTTCTTCCCGGGTCCCTTTGTTTCCAGCTGCAAAGGAGTCTGATTGCACTAGAGCAGTGGTCCTCAACCTTCTGGCCCTTTAAATACAGTTCCTCATGTTGTGGTGACCCCCAACCATAAAATTATTTTCATTGCTACTTCATCACTGTAATGTTGCTACTGTTATGAATCGTCATGTAAATATCTGATATGCAGGATGGTCTTAGGCGACCCCTGTGAAAGGGTCGTTCGACCGCCAAAGGGGTTGCAACCCACAGGTTGAGAACCGCTGCACTAGATGTACTTAGGCCACCTTTAAAAATATGAATTCAAATTGGAATCACCTAAAAAAATATACAGATGCCTAGCCCTATGCCAGATCAATGAAATAGAATCCCCCTGGGGACGGGGCCTGGGCACTGGCATTTTAACTATCTTCTCAGGTCCGGCTGGCATGGCTCCGTGGTTGATGTCAACCTATGAACCAGGAGGTCAGGGTTCAATTCCCATCAGGGCACATGCCCAGGTTGCAGGCTCAATCCCCAGTGTGGGGCGTGCAGGAAGCAGCCGATCCATGATTCTCTCTCATCATTGATGTTTCTATCTCCCTCTTCCTCTCCCTTCCTCTCTCTGAAATCAATAAAAATGTATTTAAAATATCTATACTAATAAAAGGGTAATATGCTAATTAGCCCAGATAGACTGGACGTCTTCTGGATGTCCTTCCAGACAAAGCCATGGTGGCAGGGGCCGAGGCAGGGGTGGTTAGGGGTGATGAGGCAGGCAGGGGAGAGCGGTTAGGGATGATCAGGCAGGCAGGCGGTTGAGCGGTTAGGAGCCAGTGGTCCTGGATTGAGAGAGGGATGTCCAACTGCCAGTTTAGGTCCAATCCCTGCGGCATCCTGGAGTGGAGAGGGTTCAGGCCAGGCTGAGGGATGCCCCCCTCTCCCTGCATGCACTGGGCCTCTAGTGTGTGTGTGTGTGTGTGTGTGTGTGTATATACACTAATCTTCTCCGGTGGGTGCCTCCAAGGTGCAGCCAGAGCTGCGGGCTGCTGAACGGAGACCCGGCTCTGTCTCCTGGCTGTTCCGGGACTAGGCAGTGCTGGGCGCTGCCGGGCTCTGCAGGCGGGGCGGCAGCATTCCTGGGGTAGCAGGTATTCCTGGGGGAGGGGTGGCTGCTGCAGGCCCACCTGTCAGGACCCGGCCCCTTCGGCTCTCTGTCGGGCTTCGTTTCTGTCGCCTGCAGAGGACCGTCCCCCCGGACCCTGCTGCTGGCCCTGGGCGGGGTCGTGCTAATTTCTGCAGAGATTGGAGACAAGGACCAGGACCTTGGGCCGGGGGGGACCGGGCCGGGCCAGCTCCATGCTGTCCTCGTGTCTCCAGCCCTGCCTGACCCAGGCCTCCACGCACCTGACCTCAAAGCTCTCTTCACCCCAGATGAGCTCCTGGGTGCCCCGTTCATCAGTCTCAGCTGCTCCCCACGTACCCTGTGCACACAGGCGCATGCGTGTGAGCATTCTTAGAGCAATGCGAATTGGAATTTAATCACCGAATAGTAGTAATTTCTGAATGTATAAAACTGGGCTGCTTACAGGTTTTGAAAATATGTTCCTGCTGCATTGTGTGTTTAAAGCTTCTACAATAAGCACGTGCTACTTGCAATAAGGCGTTAAGATGCACCTGAAGTTAGTTAGGGCTCTAACAGCTGATGCACTTAATGTAGCCGCGTAGAGCCGTTAACTGGGGGCTTCCTGCCTCCCGAGGTATTGACCTGTGTCCAGTCAGGGGAGGCCGGAGAGGGTGGGGACTGTGTGTGTGTGTGTGTGTGTGTGTGTGGGCGGGGGCACATGCCATAGGCATGAACCGCCGTGTAGAACTGCGGTTTCTAGTTCAGGGAGAAATGGTTTTCAGTAGGAGACGCCTCGCCTCTCGTAACATCCTGTCCTTCTAGAGTCTCAGATCTATCCGCGGTTAACAGGTAACCGTGTGTGTCCACCCACCGTTTCTTCCCCAGCTGGCCCGGGGCATGGCTGGCAGCGCGCTGTGAGTTAGATGGACGGGCGTTGGTCTGGAGCACTTGTTATCTCTCTCCATCGCTGTCTCTGGGAGACGGAAGGGCCTGGGGACAGTGCGTCCGCTGGGGCTGGGTGACCTGTTCCCTCTGGAGTTCCGGCTCCCTGGGCTCTGTGCCCTGTGGTGGCGGGGGCGGTGGGGCGGGTGGAGGGAGGGGACTGGGCTTTGGGACCCAGGCTGACCACACAGGGAGCTGGATCTTAGACCAGCGATTCACTGGGGGCTCCCCTGGTTTTCATACTGAAGCGTTGCTGGGAGTGGCCGGGGTCTTCTCGTCCAGGGTGGGGACAGGATGTTGGGGTGACGGTTGCTGTGACAGAAGCAGCGTCAGGGTCCCCCTAGAAAATGGCTCAGTGTCCTCGTTCCCCTTAGATTCGGTGCCCAGAGCCCCCCCTGTGGCGGAGGCCACGGCTCCGCGCTGCACGCAGGAGGGTGCTGTCCTGCTGGGCCTGTCGGCTCCGGGACCCGGGGCGGGGGGTTCAGGGCCGCCTGCGGGGGCCTCTCCATGCTGAGGGCACCCGCGGGTTTTCCTCTGGGGCCACTGGCACAGCGGATGCCGCTCTGAGCGCGGATGTCCCAGAGCCTGTGGCAGGGACAGCACGTCACAACCTAAGAAGGCTCTCCCGTGCCCGGGAGCCCCGAACCCTGTCCTCCCCCCGCCTAGTACCCCCCCCCACCCCGCCTGTAGGGCTGCAGTGGCTTAAAGCAACTTCAAAACCGACTCCAAAGTGCCTTCAACGCTCTAAGGGTCTCCCCCCGAGCCTCTCCCCCGGAGCACAAACCACTTATCACTCGGCTTCCCCTGAGGAACACCAGCCACACTCGGCACACACACAGCACGTGCAGGGGTGAGCTCTCCCGACAGCACCCGGGCAGGTGGGGGCGAGGAGGGGGACCTGGCCAGAGCCTTCGCCGGAGCCCCATGTTGGGGGTCGTGGAGCAGGAGCCCCGCCGCCTGGCTCCCAGCGCGATGTCCTCCGGGAGCCTCAGCAGATGTTCACTTCCTCCCACTCTCCATCCGGGTTCTGGTGGCTCTCTGGTCCCTCTGCCTGTGGGACAGGCCACGGCCGAGCCTCTGGGGCTGCCCCCCCCCCCCACCGGTCGGCAAGCCCCGCTCCCCCCACGCCCGTGCCCAGGGAGCCGGGGACTAGGGCGCCTCGCTTGCTCAGACAGCTCCAACTCAGTCCGAACTCAGGTGTTTGCATTATGAGCTCCATTCAAGTTTCTAAACATCCTTATTGTGGAAAGTATGACACAGGCCCTCCTTCCCCCATTAACCTCTTCCCGCCGCTCCCCGCCCCTAGGCCCCCCCACCCCACCCCATTGCCTGTGTCCATGGGTCACGCATATGTGCACACAAGTTCATTGGTTGATCTCCCCCCGCCCGCCCTCCCCTGCCTCCCCTCCGAGGTCCCACAGTCCCCATCCACGTGGCTCTATTGAGGGAAATTCATGGAACAAAATGAAGCGCGTGGAAAGGAACGTTCTGGTGGCACCTGGTACCTGCACAGTGTCACGCAGCCACCATGTCTGTGTGGTTCTAAGACGCTCCCCACTCCCCAGAGTGTTCCCCGCCCTGCCCTGTCCCCCCCACCCGGCCCCGCAGCCACCACCGGCCTCCATGTCCCGGACCCGTCCCGCTGGATGGACGGAAATGGCATCGGATCATCTGCGGCCTCGGGGGCTGCTCCTCTCACTTGGCACAACGTTTCCAGGTCCGTTCGCGCCGAAGCAGGTGTCACTCGCTCCTCCGCGGCTGAGTAACTTCCCACCGCGCGGAGGCCCCGTCGGTGTGTCCATCACCCCTGACGGCCGCTCTGGCTGTCTGAGCCTTTGGCTACGGTGACTAGCGCTGCCATGAGCATCACGTGCAAGTGTCTCATCCAAGTACCTGTTTCCAGCTCTTCCCGGCGTATCCCTCCGAGTGGAGAGCTGGGTTGTGCGATAATTCTCCATTTAACGCTTTGAGGAACCATTTAGCACCAAAACAACGACAACACACACACACACACACACACACACACACCCCAAGGAATCTGAGCCCCAAAGAACTGTCCGAGCTCCCACGGACCAGTAGTGACAGAGCCACCTCTGGGCCAGGAGCGGGGATGGGTCACCCGGGACCCGGCCACAGGGAACACCCGTCACTCCCTCGCCAAGTGCCACCGAGGCCCAAGCCGCCCGCGGGGCAGGTGCCACAGGGACCCTCAGGAAGCAGTTTCCCAAGCCAGAAACTGCCGGAGAAAACAGGACGGCGTCTGTTAGACCATCAGCCAGCGCCAGGCCTCCCACATTCATGCCACTGAGCCCAGTCTGTCCGCACGGAGCTGTTCCCGGCGCCTCGCCACACGTTTTGGGATCCGTGTCGGGGGGATCCGTGTCGGGATCCGTGTGGGGATCCATGTGGGGGGATCCATGTTGGGGGGATCCGTGTGGGGGGGATCCATGTGGGGGATCCATGTTGGGGGATCCGTGTGGGGGATCTGTGTGGGGGATCCGTGTGGGGATCCATGTGGGGGGATCCATGTTGGGGGATCCGTGTGGGGGATCCGTGTGGGGGGATCTGTGTGGGGGATCCGTGTTGGGTGGGATCCATGTCGGGGGATCAGTGTGGGGGATCCGTGTGGGGGATCCGTGTGTGGGGGATCCATGTGTGTGGGGCGGGATCCGTGTGGGGCGGGATCCGTGGGGGGGGTCCATGGGGGGTGGGATCCGTGTGGGGCGGGATCCATGTGTGTGGGGCGGGATCCGTGTGGGGCGGGATCCGTGTGTGGGGGATCCGTGTGGGGCGGGATCCGTGTGGGGTGGGATCCGTTGGGGGGGATCCGTGTGGGGGGATCCATGTGGGGCGGGATATGTGTGGGGGGATCCGTGTGGGGGGGATCAGTGGGGGTGCATCCGTGTGGAACAGGATCTGTCTGTGTGTCCCTCAGACACGGGTCCACTCTCCATCTCTCACTCTTTCACTGTCCGAATCTCTCCGTGGGCCCCGAGGGAGGAGGCCCGATTTGGTTCTGAAGTTCTGCCTGGACTGGGCATCTGTGAGAGTCTGCCGACTCCCAGGGTTACCTGCCGGGCCAGGGGCAGAGGGTGGCCTGCTGGCTGCCGCCCAGGGGAGCGCAGATGGGGAGGGAGCAGGACTGAGCTGGAATCTGATTTTCCTGTGTTTCCCAGGGAAGTTGGCTGTGCAGCAGCAAATTCTAATGTCCACCCCGGACTTCCCGGCTCAGTGGGCACCTTCTGTGCGGGAAGGTGACAGACAAAGGCCGGACCAGCTGGGTTTGAAGACAGACCTGGGCTCCTCCCTGACCCCTCCCTGCCCGGCTGGCTTCATTAGCAGGAACACTCAGGGCCCCCAGGCTAATCTAATCTGCGTCCCACGTGGGGGACAGGCACCCTGGCTCCGCCAATGAGACGCTGGGCGGCGCGGTGGAAAATTCCACTCTGGCAGCAGCTGCGGCAGCCCCTGGCGGCGTCCGCTCTGCATCCCGCACCCGGGCCATCAAATCCACCCAAACCCAGCTCTGGTGCTCCTGCTGCCGGCCGGTTTCCCAGGTTCTCGCCACCTGCGGAGAGAAAAGCAAACCAGAGAAAAGCTGGCGATACCTGTATGATTATGGGGGTGGGGGCTGGGGGACAGCTCCAGCGACATTCCCCCCAGGAGCCTTGACTTTGGGGTGTGTTGTAAACCACCTTCCTGGCTCCTACCCTGGGCTTGGCCACTCTAGGTGTCCAGAGAATGAATGACTTGGGTACCTATTAGACCCCCCCCCCCCTCAACTGGAGCCCTCTTAGCTGGGCTGCGGGGTCCTACAGGGCGCAGGGTTAGCTGCTACATCGCCCAGGTGCAGGGGGGACCCCGACCAGCACCCCAACCCAAGGCAATAAGAGCGGTGCCTCAGTGCAGAGATGCACGGAACATTCTGGGCGCATCCGGAGGGCGTATGGATTGGGGCGGGGTGTGGAGGAGGGGCGCGGGTGAAGGAGGAAGGGTGCGGGGAGGAGGGGACTCTAGTGAGGGAGGAGAGGTGCGGGGAGGAGGGGCCGCGGGTGAGGAAGGAGGGGAGGTAGGAGCTAGCCAGGCCCAGGAGCCTGGGTCCCTGCCAGTGCTGGGCGGGCGCTGGTTTCCACGAAGCTGGGCTGTGTTACCAGATCCTTATCTTTCCGAGCCCACGTGAAAAATGGCAATAAATCCCCATTATTTCAGGGGATCCAGGCCCGTTTCTGCTCCTCGGATATGAAAGAGCCCAGTGAATGTGCGCCAAGGCTGAGAGCGCAGCCTGCCCGGGAGGCTCATGCCCGGGAGGTCCATGCCCGGGAGGCCCATGCCCAGGAGGTTCAAGCCCAGGGGGCTTATGCCCGGGAGGCCCATGCCTGGGAGGTCCATGCCCGGGAGGCTCATGCCCGGGAGGCCCATGCCCAGGAGGTCCATGCCCAGGAGGCCCATGCCCGGGAGGCTCATGCCCGGGAGGTTCATGCCCAGGGGGCTCATGCCCGGGAGGTTCATGCCCAGGGGGCTCATGCCCAGGAGTTCCATGCCCGGGAGGCTCATGCCCAGGAGGCCCATGCCCGGGAGGCCCATGCCCGGGAGGCCCATGCCCGGGAGGCTCATGCCCGGGAGGTCCATGCCCGGGAGTTCCATGCCCGGGAGGTTCATGCCCGGGAGGCTCATGCCCGGGAGGTTCATGCCCAGGGGGCTCATGCCCGGGAGGTCCATGCCCGGGAGGCCCATGCCCAGGAGGTTCAAGCCCAGGGGGCTCATGCCCGGGAGGCCCATGCCTGGGAGGTCCATGCCTGGGAGGCTCATGCCCGGGAGGCCCATGCCCAGGAGGTCCATGCCCAGGAGGCCCATGCCCGGGAGGCTCATGCCCGGGAGGTTCATGCCCAGGGGGCTCATGCCCGGGAGGTTCATGCCCAGGGGGCTCATGCCCAGGAGTTCCATGCCCGGGAGGCTCATGCCCAGGAGGCCCATGCCCGGGAGGCCCATGCCCGGGAGGCCCATGCCCGGGAGGCTCATGCCCGGGAGGTCCATGCCTGGGAGTTCCATGCCCGGGAGGTTCATGCCCGGGAGGCTCATGCCCGGGAGGCTCATGTCCGGGAGGTTCATGCCCAGGGGGCTCATGCCCGGGAGTTCCATGCCCGGGAGGCTCATGCCCAGGAGGCCCATGCCCGGGAGGCCCATGCCCGGGAGGCCCATGCCCGGGAGTTCCATGCCCAGGAGGTTCATGCCCGCGAGGCTCATGCCCGGGAGGCTCATGCCCGGGAGGTTCATGCCCAGGGGGCTCATGCCCAGGAGTTCCATGCCCAGGAGGCTCATGCCCAGGAGGCCCATGCCCGGGAGGCCCATGCCCGGGAGGTTCATGCCCGGGACGCTCATGCCCGGGAGGTTCATGCCCAGGAGGCTCATGCCTGGGAGGTTCATGCCTGGGAGGTCCATGCCCGGGGGGCTCATGCCCAGGGCAACCACGTGGTGCGGAGCTATCTGCTGGGGGAGAGAAGGAGGGAAATGCAGGGTCTCCTTTGAAAGGAGAGGGCAAAGCTTCCGGAAGCACCTGGGAACTGAAGGGAGGGAGGGTGGCATCCCCAGCCCCAGGCCTGAGCTGAGGGAGCCTCCTGAGCTCAGGGCCAGGGGACACCGGAGGCCTCGGTGCCTCGTGACCCGCTGAAGGGCTGGGAAAGGCGCCTAAAGCCTCGGAACCTTAGCAACATCTCCCAGCTTTCCTAAGTCTTCGGTTTCACGTCAGTAAAATCACGAGGGTAACAGTTCCTGCGACTGAAATAGGGAGCTGCTGGTAAACGGTACAGACAGGCAGCAGTGTGTTCTTCCCCGTATCACGGACAAGACTTCATCTGGGTCTTTGCAGTGGAATTAACTTTGAGAAAAGCCTATGGCGAAGTTACTCAATCAGCACACGCAGTCAGTGCTAACCAGCTGAGCACCTACTGTGTGCCAGGCACTGCGAGACTCAGACTGAATCAAACACAATAGCCCCTGCTCCAGGGGAGCCCCCATCGCCATGGGGGACGGATGATAAAATAGGAAGCCACAGGTTCCAGGTGGAGAGTGAGCTGGAGAAAACGAAGGCAGGACGGGGCGTGGCTCTGAGGAGTGAGGAGAGGCCTGAGGAGAAGGGGACCTCTGAGCCCAGCTCACATGGAGGTTTTGGGGGGAAGAACATTCCTGGTGTGGGCGCCAGCCAGGAGGATGGGCCTGCGGAGGGACTGTGGCCCTCCCTGGAGGTGGGGGTGAGGGGGTGGGCAGGCAGGAGTGATGGGGATGAGGTCAAGGTCCGGTGGCAGGTGGAGGTGGGGCAGGGGTCGGCGGGGCTGGTAGGCCTTGAGGGTGGCCGTGAGGACTGGCGTTCCCGGTGGCATTGGGTGGCACCGCTGAGGACCCACTTGGGTCTTACTCAGCCGCCCTGCGGCTCCTTGGAGCTGGGACGCTGGCGGCACCCAGCAGCTCTCACTGAAGCCTCGCTGTGCTCACGTGTGCGCTGGGGGCTCTGGAGCCCATGAGGACACAGAACACAGACCACGCTCCCAGGGGCCTCAGTCTCTTTGGGAACAAAGTTTACGCAAAAGCAGTTAGTGACCAAGGCCAGACCTTTCCTAACCCTTACTAAACTGCGAGGGGCCCTGCAGGCGGGACCGGGGAGTGCTGGGAGCCCAAGTTCCCCCCCCCACACACCCTCCCACCCCCGGCCACACAGGATGGTGCTCAGTGACTTTCAGGGACTGAGGGAGGACCTGACCTTGAGAAGCAGAGCTGTAGGGCTGACTACGTCTCCTCTCGGGCCGGCAGCGTCCCCCTGGGCCAGGCTGCAGTGGACGGTCCCCCGGGGACAGGTGACCGCAGGCCTCGGAGGAGTCCCAGCCACAATGGCTGCTACACGGAGCGTGGCCCCGGAATGACAGCATGAGCCAGGTGCGCAGCCTCCGCCTCATCCCACTGGGCCCCGGGCTCTGGGCCCAGGGCCTGTGCAGCTGCATCTGGGAGAGGCCAGGACCCTCTCCTGGCCCCTGGCCCTCCGTGCTTGGCAGTCCTTCCCGAGGCCTCTTGCCAGGCCCGGAGGTGAGCAGGGGCAGCGACATTTGATGAAGTCGGTTCAGAATCCCCAGGGGCTGTGTCACTCAGCGCCCTTTGCAGAAAGCCTGGCCAGTGGCCCAGCAGCCGCCTTCTCCCCTGGGGCCAGGGCTCCACGGGACCCATCACTGCCTCTCCCCGTGTGGGCCTCCAGCTCCAGGAGGCCCTGGGCTTTGGGACAGGCCTGAACAAGTCCCTGAACGGCCGGGACTCGGCCCTGCACTGCCTAGGCTCCGAAACCAAGGCAACCCACTGTGCTCACTCCTCGCCTGGCCCAGCCGGGGGGCCAGGCCGCTCTGCGGGCCGGAGACGGGGAGCGGGGCCGTGGCCCTCCCCTCCCTGCTCAGAGCTGCGTGTTGAATAGTTTGACTAGGTTCCTGTATCAGCCCTGCAGGAAGCTGACAGCTACACAGGGAAAGGGTCTTTTCCAGCTGCTCCGTTCTGGTCCCTCAGGCCTCACCCCAAAAGGTAGCCGCAGTTACTCACTTGTTTCTCTTCCTAGAGACTGATTTCCTTTTGTTGGCACGTACGAGCGAATTGAATATGCCTTTCCCCCCGGCTCCCCACTCTTGTTCCACTTGCGTGACGGCACACCACACGCGCCCGTACCTCGTGGTTCTCAGCTGACAGCGCCTGGGAGGGCTGGCCCTCATGGCACGCGGGGGCGTCACCAGTCTTCACTGGTGCTCCCTGGACAGACCTGGGCAGCAACCCCCTGTGGGGGACAGAAGCTGTTTGCAGTCTTTTGCTTTCTTTTTATTGATTCCAGAGAGGAAGGGAGAGAGAGAGAGAGAGAGAAACATCCATGATGAGAGAATCATGGATCGGCTGCCTCCTGCAAGTCCCCCACTGGGCATCGAGCCCACAACCCGGGCATGTGCCCTTGACCGGAATTGAACCTGGGACCTTTCAGTTCGCAGGCCGACGCTCTATCCACTGAGCCAAACCGGCCAGGGCTGCAGTCTTTTGCTTTCAAACAGCGTTGCTGTGAATGGCTCCCTGACGCACGTGGTGATGTTTACGCAGAAGGTGATGTCCTGGGAGTGGGACCGCTGAGGCAAAGGGCAGATGCGTCCCTGACGGGACAGATGTCACCAGGTGCCCTCTGCAGGGGGCGGGCACCTACGCTCCCAGTGGCAACGGAGGAGCAGTTCCGTGTCTCTAAGGCTCACTGACAGTTCGTTTTCAAACTTTTGCTGGTAACATTTTTCAAAACCAGCAGGGTTTTAATTTGTATATTTCTTATGATTGACACAGCATATTTTTCCGTATGTCTAAGAACCAATACTTGGTTATAGTTTAAAGGTGTCTGTCTATTACGAAGTCGTTGGCTTTGAAAAATCAAGAAGGAATTGTGAAATGCTAACGAATTCTGTTTGCTAAAATATCTGTTAACACTTTTTATTGCTAGTAATGTGTGCAAAACCTAAGGGTACACAAACAGCACAAATCTGAAGGGTACAAGTACATATGTCTGTGTGTACCTGTGTATACACACGCAATATATATAAGAATATGCACACGTAAAAAGTGTTATTAAAAGGCTAATAGATGAGAAAATGGAATGGAAAAATACATGATTAATCCTCAGAAAGGCAGAAAATGAGGAACCAGGGAATAGAACAGATGGAACAGATAGAAAATAAATAGCAACATGGTAGGATTTCCTGCAACTCTATTGGTAATTACATGAAATATAAACACAAAACACTCCAATTAAGAGAGTGAAGGAGACAGACTGGACACAGAAATTGAGACCCAAGTGTATACTGTTTGCAATGAGCACACCTCAAAAGCAAGGACAAAGTTAGGACGAGAATAAAAGGCTGAAAAAGTTAAACCCTGCAATACCAGCCAAAATACATCTGGGCAGCTGTCTTAGTATCAAACGACACTCTAAGGCCACAACTCTTACTAGAGAGTGGAGGAGGTGTTTTGTTATGAGAACAGGTTATTAACTCAACAAGAAAACCCAGGAATCTGACATTTGTATGCACCTAATCACATCGTTTCAAACTAGAAAGTAACGGAATTGAAGGAAGAGATAAGCCAATAGTCACAGCTGAGAACTAATCATGTGTTTTCCTTCGGTTTTCTCATTATTAGATTTTTAATTATACTTGTGTGTGAGTGGTTGCCCTAAGATTTCAGATGCGTTCCTGACATACCCTTTGACCTCAGATTGGTACAGTTCTTCTACCTCCTAAATGACGGTGCAGCAACCTTACAACTTAGCTTGAGGTCACGCCACCCACACTTGGGGACGCTGCTGTATAATGTTGCCTTGATTCATGGGATGAAGCTCAGAAGACATTATTATTGTTTGGGCTTCACACAGAAAACGTTCCTTTCTCTTTCCCACATAGCTCTTTGCGGGGCAGCTTGCTCCTCCTTGATGTCTGTGCTCCCATCTGGGAACATTTCCCGTTTCTTGAAGAAATGTGTTTTAGGGTTTCATGTGGCGCTTCTCCACGGGATGTGTTAGCTCAGGTTTGTTTGTTTGTTTTTCCTGAAAATTTTCATGTTGCCTTCATATCTGAAGGACCTTGGGGGAGGTACAGAGTTCTTGTTGGATAGTTTTTTTCTTCCAGCCGTTTAAATATGTCATTGCACTGTCTTGTGGCTTTCACGGTTTCTCTTTGTCTTTGATGGTCAGTTGTTCAACTCAGATGTGTCTTGGTGCATTTTTCTTCTTGTTTATCTCCTTTGGGTTCACTGAGACTTTGGGTCAATGCGTTGATGTCTTTCATCAGTATTACACAGTTCTCGGCCATTATCTCTTTAAATATTGCTTCTGCCCTTAAGTGTTTATCCTCTCTTTCTTGACTCCAATTATACATATATTAGACCTTTGACTATGTCCCATGTCTCTTCTGAAGCCAATCCTAACATGTTATGCCTCTATTACAGCACTGTCCAACATAAATATAATACACGCTCATATGTAATTTAAAATTCTCCAGTGGCTGTATTTAAAGAGTAAGAAAAGCAGGTAAAATTATCTGAAATAATATCTTATTTAACTAAAAAATAAAATATCATCATTATCCACATTATCAATGTGATCAATAACAATTATTAATGTAATATGCTTCTTTTGCTTTATAAGTTTTCAGTCTAGTGTGTATTTCACACTCACAGCACATCTCTGTTGAGATGAGCCATGTTTTGTTTTTTAAATATATTTTTATTGATTTCAGAGAGGAAAGGAGAGGGAGAGAGAGAAAAACATCAATGATGAGAGAGTATTATTGATTGGCTGACTCCTGCACGGCTCACACTGGGGATCAAGCCTGCAACCTGGGCCTGTGCCCTGACCAAGAATCGAATCGTGACCTCCTGGTTCATAGGTCGATGCTCTATCACTGAGCCACGCCGGCCGGACAAGATGAGCCACATTTGAGCCCTCGGTTTTCACAGCGGCTGGTGGCTACCGCACCAGAGCACTCCGTTGCAGAGCCCCACCTTCCCATCCATGCTCTCAAGTGTATTTGAAAAATGATTTTGTTAAAAAATACATTTTATTGATTTTTACAGAGAGGAAGGGAGAGGGATAGAGAGTTAGAAACATCGATGAGAGAGAAACATCGATCAGCTGCCTCCTGCACACCTCCAATTGGGGATGTGCCTGCAACCAAGGTACATGCCCTTGACCGGAATTGAACTCAGGACCCTCAGTCCGCAGGCCGACGCTCTATCCCCTGAGCCACACCGGTCAGGGCTGAAAAATCATTTTCATAGCATCGGGCAAATTGGTGTATATGATTTGTTTAGTTTCCATGGTTTCTCTGGTTGTTTGAATTCATTTAATCTCATTTTATATATTTGCTCTTTTTTTCTTCCTCTTGATTTTATTAGCCATAAGTTTATACATTTTATTGTTATTTTGTTTTTTTAGAGAACAACTTTTAAATATATTAATCAGTTGTATAGTCTTCTGTTTCATAACCATTATATGCTAACGTTATGTTTATTCATTCATTCCCTCCGCCATCCTGTTCATTTGATGTTTTCTAACTTATTGATGCTGCTCCTTTGTCCACCGTGATCTCCTCTCTTAGTGGAAGTGTGGAAGGCTCGGCATGCCCACCCTCCACCGCGTTAGCTGGGGGGCAGCAGGTCCCGGCGGCGGCATCGCCCCTGGCCCCCGCTCTGTGATCCTGTGACCTCCCTTTGTATTTTTTGTCGACTCAGCAGTTGTTTGGAAAAGTGTTTGAAATTTTCCAGCTGGTAAAGCTCTTTGTTTTCGGATTTTTGACATTAATTCCTACATTGTCATTCAAGAATGCTTTCTCTTCTGTTTTTGTCGTGTGGAAATTCTGAGGTTTGTTCTGTGGTCACTGGAGACGTTCTTTGTTTTCCTTCTCGTGTCAGTTAGTTCTCCATTAGGCGACCAGCTCCCCCCTTGCCTGTAGAGCTAGAGATGTGCTTCTCCCTGTGTTAGCATTCTATGGTGTCACCACCATGTGTCTAAGGTACGTACTTTTAAAAAATATGTAAATATCTTTTATTTATGTCAGAGAGGAAGGGAGAGGGAGATAGAAACCTTAATGATGAGGGAGAATCCATCTTGCAGTGAGCTCACCTTCAATGCAAGGACAAAGTGAGGATGAGAGCAAAAGGGGATGGAGCCCACAACACGGGCCTGTGCCCGGACCAGGAATCGAACCGTGACCTCCTGGTTCACAGGTTAATGTGCAACCACTGAGCCGCGCCAGCCGGGCGGTACGCACTTATTTTAATTACCATTCTCAGATTTTGTACACTTCTTTGACGGGGTTCTTATCTGACCTCAGTATGGAAGACTTCTTAGCCATTACCTCCTGACTATTGTCCAGGTATCTAAATCTTGAGGGTTTGCAGAGTCTTTCATTTCTGCATTGGAATTCCTCTGGGGTGCATGTTGGTGATTCCATTCGATGTGTATGCTTCCTCACCTCTCTCTCGGGTTCCATCTCCCTGCCTGTGAGCATGCTGGGTAATTTCCTCTAGTCTTCCTGCTCACCAATCCTCTCCTCATCTGCTACAACTCCATCACTGCGTTTTCCTACAGGAAGTTTAACTTTCCTTTCTCAAACTGTTACGTGGTTCTTTGGCAATATCCCCGTTTTACTTTCCTTCTCACAGTTTATGAACATATATTTTTGAGCACACTAAGTATCTCTTTTTTATGGTCCTATTATCTCTGGAATTTCCACGTGTAACTTTCCCCATTTCTTGTGGCTGTAACTTCCCTTGTGGCCATTGTTCCCGCGTGCCCTTCGCTGTTTCTTCTCTGCGTCTCGTGTTTTTGGGATGAGCCTCACTGGAGTGAGCTCCCTGGGTGCGGGGACCACATGCGTTTGTTTTACAGCCAAACTATTTCTCACATCGCCATCTCGGCCCGCGGCCCCTGGGCGGGAGGCCGTGTGAATCTCACTCGCTGATCATGCCGGCCTGGTTTCTGATTTCTAGTATTTACCTTTTTCTCCCCCAAAGTCCACAGCGATGACAGGCTTCCTTGTCAGTTCTCAGACTGGTGGGTAGAATGTTTCTGTTCTTGTTTCTGTGAATCTTGAGAAGAAGATACCTATAGAGAACGGCTGCCGGTGGCTAATTGGGCTCACGTTTTTAAAAGGCAGAGCCTGGCAGCCATTTCTACACGGGGCCTCTCATTCAAACCACTTCAGGGCGAATCCTGCCCTAAGCAGCCTGCCTCCCACACAACTGAATTTTTGGGATTGTATTTCAACCAATAGGACTGAGGCTTTCCCTGGCCAATCAGAGCAGCTTCATTCAGACCAATCAGGATAGTGCCTTTTGGACCAATCAAATGTCAAGGATTTGGAGTCTTCATTTGCATACGGATGGACCTACTGGGGACCAGAGGCTGGCCTCTGTCTGTATCAGCCAGCTTCCCTGAGGTTTGGGGAGCACACTTTTCCTTCCCACTGAAGACTGTTTCCTGGGGCCGGAGCTGAGACACGGGATGGAACTGTTTCCCTGGAGCCGAGCAGACCCACACACAGCAGCGCTGCGTAGCCTGCGAGGCCTGGCCCCGGCTGCCGTGGACCATCGGTTGACATTTCTTGTTCCGGGTCTGGAGCGGCATTTTGTGAGGCTCCGGCGGTGTTTAGGTCAGCTCTCCCTCGCTGTGCACGAGTCAGGTCTGGACGCCCTTTGCCCCGTGAGCTCCCAGCCCACATCTAGCCCTAATTTTCCACAAGTCCCTCGTTGGCCAGTCCCCGTCCCCCCTCAGAGAATGGCTGGGAAACATTTTTTTCTCATGTTTTATCTAGAATTTTTATTTCTCTAAAGTGGCAATTATTTACCAATATAGTGACCACAATTCTACAAATAAGATTTTAAGAGACCATTTAAAAAAAAAATTTTTTTTTTATTGATTTCAGAGAGGAAGTGAGAGGGAGAGAGAAACATCAATGATGAGAGAGAATCACTGATCGGCTGCCTCCTGCACGCCTCCTACTGGGGATGGAGCCCACAACCCGGGCATGTGCCCTGACCCGGAATCCAACCATGACCTCCTGGTTCATGGGTCGACACTCAACCACTGAGCCATGCCAGCCGGGCAAGAGAACATTATTATTATTATTATTTTAAATAATAAGTCAGATGACTTTATTCTAGAGCAAAATTCAAAAACTTCCTGAATTTTAAGGTCACCTGGACACTAAAGAAATTGTGCTGGAGAAGCTCTGGCCAGTTTCCTTCCCCCTGGAGGTCACTGTTGGTTCTGTTTGCTCATTGAGGTGCTGCTGTGGGGACGTGGGAGAGCTCTGCGCCGAGGTGACCGTGACCGCTGGAGTGGAGCTCGCTCTGTGGGCAGGCCCCCGACGTGGCAATGAGCGCCCCAAACCGAGAGCGCCGGCCGCACGGTGGCCGCGCCTCTTGTTCACCGGGGCCTGCGTCACTGGTGACGAAGTGAAACACTGCAGAAGGCTTCGAGGTGGAAAGCAAGAGCCCAAGTCTCCCTTTCCCGCCCCTCCCTCCCTTCCGCCCCCCGCCCCCCGTCCCCCTGCCAGCAGCTCGCAGATCTCCCCAGAAACATCCCATACACAAAGAGAAGGTTTAGTTCTCCTTGCGGCACAGGTGGGATTGTAGTAGACAGTCAGACCTCGGTTCCCGAACACCACACACCTCCAACAATTCTGTTTTTGACCCAGCTGGTTACAGAAAACATGTCTCGCTTGTCGACCGAAGCTTTAGTTTTCGACCCGACAGCCCTTTCATGCTGATGCCTCCGCGTGATGAGAAGCATCTCTAGGCAACAAACGAGGGAGAGAAGCGTTTGTTGCTGGGAAATCCATGGTGACCACAATTTTAAAACATAAAGAGGCTGTCAAGAGCGCTCACGCTGTGAAGGGCGTGAAAGCGCTCACAGGACAAGTCAGGCAACCGAAAGGGGATCGAGCCCACAACCTGGGCAGGAAACCTGCTGCTGATGGGACGGGAGGGGTTAGCGGTGACAGCTTCTCCGAGGCAGCGATGTATGAGTCAGCCGTGTAAGGTCGGTAGGGGCTGGTTCCATACGTTTGAGAAAAGTGTGGTTATTTGTAAATCACACAGGGCGTTGGGCATGTCCTGTATAGAAGAAAGGCTAAAACGGGGACCATCTTGGGGTCAGGAGCAGATTAATTCAATTTACATTATTCTAATGGGGAAAATGATTGGGTTTTCGAACAAATCGCTTCTCGAACAGCCTTCTGGAATGAATTAAGTCGGAGAAATGAAGTCCCACTGTACTTGTTCTTGATGCCTTTGGATCCGTTTTCCCGTCAGCAGGTGTAGTTTTACTGCCTGGGTTCAGCAGCCCTAGTGGGTTTACTGCCTGTGTTTCCGCTCTTCCCTACAGCATGTTAGGGGGACCCTCGTGTGAGTGTGAGCAGATCTATTTCCTACAACCCGTTAGGGAACGCATTGCACAGACACACTCGTGTGAGTGTGAGCAGATCTATTTCCTACAGCCCCTTAGGGAGTGCACTGTGCAGACACCCTCGTGTGAGTGTGAGCAGATCCATTGCACAGACACCCTCGTGTGAGTGTGAGCAGCTCTGTGGGAAATGCGGGCGCAGGCTCTGTGCACTGAGCCCTGTGGGAGACAGGGTGGGACTGCTCCCCACAACCCGGCGGCACTTTGTCCTGTGAGCAGCAGTGAGAGCAGCTCGGTGAGCAGGGCTGCAGGGGCCGGCAGTGCGTCTCTCCTGCTCGCATCCCCAGGACGTGCGAGGATGTCCCCGTCAGACACCTGCCGGGACAGAGACCTGGGGATGGGTGTGAAGATTCGATGTGCAAGGCTTTTGAGGAAAGTAGTTGCTTGAATGGCTTTTAAACTCCAAATGACGGCAGCTGGGAGGACAATAAAGGGCAGTGAGTGAGAAATGACGCACGGGGTGCTTCCGCATGGTTTTGGTGACCACATGAGGAGGGGGACGCGCCTTCGCCACAAGGCCATCCAAAGGCCACCAGCCTTGGTAACTCCCAGCCTGGCCGTGTGGCGAGCAGGGCTGGGCTGAGGCTCTGGAGCAGCGGTCGCCGACGGGTGGTCTGTGGCTGCTGGGGTCCGTGAGGCCCGGAGGCTGGCGGCTGCTGCTCTGGAGCGCACGGCGCCACCGAGGCCTCCGCAGAGGTGTCCTCAGGATGCGCTTCTGGGTGTGGAGTCTCCACATCGAAGCGCAGGCACCTTCTCAGTCTTCTTGCTCCGTTTTGGGCGAGTTGACCCCCAGGAAGGCCCTGGGCTTCTGCCGCCCCGAGTGGGGCCTGGCAGTGCCGGCCGCTCCCCTTCCCCACGCGGCACCTCCTCGCCGTTTCAGAAGGGAAAGCGGC
The DNA here is from genome assembly GCA_036010255.1 of Myotis pilosus. Lineage (NCBI taxonomy): Eukaryota > Metazoa > Chordata > Mammalia > Chiroptera > Vespertilionidae > Myotis > Myotis pilosus. The sequence continues at coordinate 2,297,852 of JASKON010000002.1, forward strand.
CACGCGGACAGCACCCGGCCCCTCCGCTCTGTGGTCTCCGGCAGAAAGGAAGGCGCCTGGGTTCTCAGACCCGCTGCTCACCAGCAGGCGGGCGTTGTTGTGTTTTTGCCGTGAGCTCTGTGCGGCTCACCTGTGTGCTCATTTCTAAACGTGGGTCGGTACGAGCTCAGGAGGAGACAGCGGTGGCCAACCGGGTCCTGTAGGTTGTGACGCATCTCCCCATCCTTCCGGGACGTGTTGATGATTTTGTGGAGAAAGAGGTTTGACATGGAGTCAAGTCCGTCTTTGCCCTCCCCGTTCTGCGGCCCCGCTGAGGCCCCAACCCCGCTGGGACCAGCCGTGACCTTGAGGGTGTCCTGAGGCCCAGGGGCTGGGAGTGCTGGGGGAGGGTTGAGGACGGGGGTGCCTGCCGCAGGCCCCGTCAGCGGGGTCTGGTCACGGGCAGCTGTCCTCCCCTAGAATCTGGGGAGATGGGTGCCCCGGGCAAGGTTTGCTTTTGAAGTTTCTTGCTGTAGCCACCGCCCCCTCCCCAATCTGGCCACATGCCCAGTGGCCTGGGATCGAGGCTGCAGTAACCCCCTGGCCACAGCCACGGCCACGGCCACGGGAGCGGATTGTTTTCAGATCCCAGTGGCCCCTGCGAGACTGAGCCTCCCACTGTGTCCTTGGTGGCTGCAGGGCCGGTGGGCGCACGAGGCCTCCCTGGACCTAAATGTCATGTGGGCGCTGGGACCTGGGCTTTGTCCTCATTCAGAGTCCGTGCCCTTTAGTCCTCGGTCCTCGAGTGGCGTGGCAGCAAGGCCAGCCTTTCGTTGGTGGTGGGGTCGCTATTAAAGTACCTGATTCCTGCAGCCTCTGGGACCTTAGAGCAGAGGGGGACTGGGTGCTGCTGATGTCCTTGAGCCACGTGTTCAGTGGCCGAAGCGCCCCTCCAGGGTTTTATGACAGAACCCGACTGCTGCTGCTGCTGCTGCTCCCATCGGGGTTGCTGTGACCTGCGGCCAGAGCCGCCCAGTGGATGGAGCAGCTGTGATCCCGGGACCCAGAGGCCCAGGGCGTCGGAGCACAGCCCGGAGCATCTGGGAACACACAGCCCGGAGCGAGTGGTGTCGGGGAACGCACAGTGGCTTCTGCAGAGCCTCCCTGGGCTGGATCCCCTCTCGCTCCTGCAGTGAGCGGCCTGCCCTCTGCCCAGCTCTCCCTCTCATTCCTCCTGGCGCCCACTCCCCGGGAAGGTCTACAACCACCCCCCCTCATCTCCCCTTCAGGCTCCCGCCCACCGGGAAGGATGGGTCTGTTTGTGGATGGGGGCATGCGCAGGAGTGGGGTGCTCCCTGCGGAGGTGGAGGTGCATTTGGAGAAGACAGTGTGGCCTGGCTGGCCTGGTTTGTAGCGCTCCGTCTGGGAAGCTGAGGCCGCCTGGCATCGCCCCGGCCTAGGAGCCGGCAGTGGCTTGGGATTGTTCGTGGCCATTGGTGGCGGCCGGTGGCCCTGTCTTCCCCTTTGCCTCCAAGATGGTGACATCAGCCCAAGAGGCAGCACCTGGGGACCGAGGAGCCTGTCTGCCCATGGCTCTCTCTCGGGGAGGACGCTCCCTGCGCCCCGCCCGCCGGCCCGTCTCTTGTCTGTGCCACAGGCTCACCCTGAGGCCTCCGAGGGCAGGCTCCTCCGGGCCTGTCCGGGTGCAGCCGTGTGGGAGCGGTGGGCCTGTGAGGGGGACGGAGACTGGACGCTGTGACGAGGGCGCCGTCTGTGAACAGGGCTCGCTCTGTGCCCGGGACTTGGTCCACACTGTTTCCAACCTCAGCCCCAGGGGCCTGTATTATGGCCGCGTTCCAGAGGAGGCGTAGCCTGTGCCTAGGGGTTAGGATTTGGGGAAATAATTAAACAACCTTTTTCTAAAATGCCGTGGAAATAGTGTGTGCAAGCGGGCAGCTCCCGGGTATAGCTTCCCGGCTGGTGGGTGGAGATCAGCAAAGCGCAGTGTGGAGCCTCCCGCCTCCCGGGGGCCCAGGCTCCTGGGGCAGGCTCCCCACTGCTCCCTGGATGCACCCCCATGCTGCTTGCCGGGGACGGAGGAAGCCACAGGCAGCAGAGGCCGGCCGGCCACCCCGAGGGGCCGGTTGTCAGGTGGCAGACGGCATCCACGGGAGGACGGGGACAAGGCCTTCCCGGTGGACAGCCTTCCCGCCCCCAGCCCAGCCCAGCCCACTGCGCCACCCACCCGGCGAATGACTCCCTGGCCTCGGCCGGCAGCGGAAAGAAATGCTGAACCAGGTCCGCTGCTGGCGGGCGCCGCCGGAGGAGAGCGCGGCCGCTGCCCACAGTGGAAAGTTACCGGCTCCACGCAACACCCGATGTCCCAGGTTGTTCTGAAGGAGACACCGCTGTGCTCCGTGCAGTTCTGAGGTCCGTTTGCTGATATTGAGAAACCTTTTCACTGATGAGAAGGGCTTTAGGAGGTCGCACGCACTCACACATACACACACTCACACAGACATACACACACACTCACACACACACAGACACACACACAGACACACACACACACACACATACACACACACTCAGACATATACACACACATACACACACAGAGACATACACATACACACATAGACATGCACACACTCACACAGACATACACACATTCACAGACATACGCAGACATACACACACACACACACACAAACTCACACACACATACACTCACACACTCACGCAGACATACACACTCATGCAGACATATACACACATACTCACACTCAGACATGCACACAATCACAGACATACACACACAGAGACACACACACAGACATACACACACTCATACAGACGCGCACACACTCACACAGACACACATACACAACTCACACAGACATACACACATTCACACACAGACATACGCAGACATACACATGCAGACATACACTCTCTCACACACACACACACACACACACACACACACACACACTCACACAGACACACACACAGAGACACACACAACTCACACACACACTCACACAGACACACACACAGAGACACAAACACTCACACTCACACAGACACACACACACACATACAGAGACGCACCCCGAAGCCCCCTGCCCCCCAGGCTCACGCTACGGGCCTGGGAGGGCAGGCACCCCAGGAGGCACCCAGCACCCCGAAACTCTCTCCCAACTGTGGAGCTGAGTGGGCCTCTTCGTCGTCCATTGAGACATTTTTTAAAAGTTTATTTGTCCTTTCCCCTCAGAACTGTCATGACTAACTTTCCACTCATCATCAAAATAGCCTTTGGCCACTAACTGCCCTTCTCGGTTAAAATAAACAAAGCAGCGAGCCCTGCGGCCGGTGTCTGGGATGCGCTCGGCTGTAAACAAGAGAGTTTTCTTCACGGGCTGAGGGCCTCCCATGAGAACTCCCCCAATCCCATTTCTCAGGCCAGGTTCCCACGCCCCCAGACAAGGGCATGGAGTCAGGGCACGTGGGCTGGCTGCCGTGTGACCTTGAGGGGTCACTTCCCCTCTGTGGGCTGCAGTTTCCTCAGCCATAAAAGGAGGACCCCAGGGTCCCCCCTCACCCCAAGGCTAATTGAGTCTGAGTGGCCTCGGCCGTGCCCGGGCACAGGGCTCCCTGTGGGCACAGGACCCCGCAGGTGCTGGGCCCCCACACAAGGGCCTCCGCACGGTGAGGCTCGCTGTCCCCATCTTGGAATCCTCAGGGACTCTGGAACCCGGGGACTGCAGACCCATGTTGCTCTCACAGTCAAGGCAGCCGGGCCGGTCTGGGCAGTGGAAGCTTCCAGAAATTCTCCCCCGGAGGCTCCACGTGCGGCTGAGATTGAGAATCACGAGGCTGAGCCGAGTCGGGACACGTGACGAGATGTCACGGAGAGCGGGAGGGGGAGGGGGCAGTGGCCGACTGGGCGGCAGGGAGAGGGCGGCGGGTCTGGGGGCCACAGAGGTGCCGCTCGAGGCTTACGCTTGGCTTCTGGAGGCAGGGAAGTGCTCTCCATGACCTGTGAGGAGGCCCAGTGTGGGTGCACTGGGGAGCCTGGGCCGTAACCTGTGAGGAGGCACAGGGTGGGTGCACTGGGGGGCCTGGGCCGTAACCTGTGAGGGGGCACAGGGTGGGTGCACTGTGTGGGGTGGCTGGGGGCTGGGCTTCCATCAGCCCCTGGAGTACGCGGTGGCAGAGCAGAGGAGGGCCTAAGCGAGGGGCGGACTGTCAACAAGCGGAGCGCCTGCTCTGAGCTGGGCCCTGTGTGCCCGGCTGGGCATCGGGGGGAGTGGGTGGAAGGGAGCAGAGCGCCTCAATGCTGAGAGACTCATGGAGTTTCAACTGGAGGGTCTAGAACTGGGAGCCACCTGGACACGGAGCAGCCACCACCCTGCGGGGACACGGAGCAGCCACCACCCTGCGGGGACATGGAGCAGCCACCACCCTGCGGGGACACAGAGCAGCCACCGCCGCGGGGGAACACGGAGCAGCCATGTAGCCAGGACACGCAGCAGTGCCATGTCCAGTGTTGAGCCCTGGGAATGCTCAGGAACCTCCCAGGGACTGGCGTGTCCGTGGGAATCGTGCCCCAGAGATGGAGACGCGAGCCACAAACACAGGCGCACAGGCCACCGTCAGGGAAATGCGGCCTGTTTTCCTAAACTCTGAGATCGACGTGGGGACATGTCCCTCGGTTCAGCCGGTAGCATAAATGTTTCCTCAAAGCCGACCCAGGCCGGCTGGGCCCGGGGAGAACCAGGTACACAAGCCGCGTGGTTCCTCCCTGGAGCCGCCTGCCCGGGACCAGCAGGAAGGCAAAGGGGTTGGCGGGGGCGGGGCGGGGGGAGCCTGGGCCCGGCCGCCTGGACACCTGCAGGACAGATGCCTCCTGAGGGCAGAGGAGGGGCTGCCAGGCAAGCCCATGTCCAGCCTTCAGGGACCGTCGGGGAGCAGGCTGCCATCACCCCCCTCCTGCCCCCCAAAGTCGAAGGTGGCTGGGCGGCGGGCAAGGTTGGCCAAGGTCGTCTGACTCAGGACACCCTCAGACCTGCCTGAGCAAGTCTACGCTCTCGCCCTCCAGGAGCAGTGGGGGCAGGACGCAGCCTCTCTCCTGGGCACATTTCCATCCACCTGGGCCTCACAGAACCTCGCCCGCCAGCCCTGTGGTCCAGGGGATGGGTGCCGGGAGCCCCATGGGCCTCTCCCAGGGAAGCATGGCCTTGAGCGCACCCAGGTGGGTAGGCCTGTCCCTGTGGTGGGGGTCACCCTGGTCTGCCTCCAGCAGCAGATCAGGCCACCACAGGGAGGCCCCGGGCAGCCGGGCCGTGGATGTGACTCCCAGCACACAGGCTGCTGTGGCTGTCCACGGACGATCTGAGATCGCAGGTCCTCTTGGACCGAGAGCCGCCCTGCAGCGGTGTGGCTGAAGGGAACGTGGCCCGGGGTGAAATGGCCTGGACGGTCCGTCCCTGGCTGGGGTTGGTGTGACTATGACTGGCAGGTGTGGTGCCCTGGGGCCTGCATCCTGTGCCCGAGGTTCCTCCAGCACCTGGAGTGGGATTTCCTGCCCTCTGCAAACACCTGGACGTGCCGAGGTCCGTCTCTCTCGACCTCAGGCCCACGGCGTCACATACTTCAATATTCTGGGTCCGAGGAAGTGGGCATCGCTCAGACTCTGTGTGACGGACCAGGTCAGGGCACATGAGCATCGTCATGGGAAACATCAGAGTACGAGCTCGGGCTGCCGTGCAGTCCCACAGGCCGGCGGCTTGAACACGACATGGCTGTCTCCCAGCCTGGAGGCGGGAAGTCTGCGATGAAGGTGTGTTCGTGAGCATCCACGGCAGCTCTATTCAGCCCAAAGGGGGAGACACTCAAAGTGTTTCAACTGATGATGGACAGACAACGTGTGGTCCATCCACACAGGGGATTGTTACTCAGCCGTGAGAAGGAGTGGAACCCTGAGCCGCGCTACAACACGGATGACCCTTGAAGACACGCAGAGTGAAGGAAGCCACATGCAAACAGTCATGTAGCGTGTGACCCTGTTTATGTAAAACTAGAGCCCGGTGCATGATAGTCGTGCATGGGGGGTGGGTCCCTCAGCCCAACCTGCACCCTCTCCAATCCAGGAGCCCTGACAGCTTAGGCCCACTCCCCGTGGTTCTCTGCTCTCTGCAGGGCCTGGCCGCTCGGCCCAGAGGCTCTCCGTGGCTGGGGCGGGATGTTTGCCTCATTGCTGGACGTGGGGACTGGCCGCCTGCCTGCAAGCGCTTCGTATGGGAAGGGCCTCCCCAGGAAGCGCGGGTGTTGGACAGACAACATCCACAGATGCCAGGGTCCCTCCCCGAGCCCCACAGCGCACCCCCATCCTCTCCTACTTACAGTTAACGCACGCCCCTCGAGACAATGTTTTATTTGCTCTTTCCCCGAAGACCGTCTTGCTGACACCCACCCAGTTACTGTGTCCAGGGCGACCCGGGCCCAGGGGTGCGTCTGCTGGTTCTTCAGCGCTGAGTGGCTCCTCCTGGCCCAGCAAGTCCTGACCCGGAGGAGCCGGGTTTTATAAAGCATCAGGTGCAGGGTGATACTTCAGCAAAGACGGAGGACCAGCGGGAGGTGTTCCCAGGACACGTCCGGCCCTTTGCCGTGCTCTTCACAGCGTCCCCCGTGGGCTGGCCGCGTGGGCAGGCTGCCTGTGGAGCAGGCAGGGCACCGAGGACACGGTGCACGCCTGGCATTGCTCTCACTCGGCGCCGCTGCCCGCGAACTCGGACTGTGCCGCACCAGGGCTCATCCTCCACCACTGACATGCGAAGGAGGGTCCTTCACTTCAGGTGACAGTTCCATTTCGTAGCCACTGTGTCTGTCAGGAATGTGTGTGTGCCTCCCGCACGCCATTCATTGCAGCCAGATCTCAAAGCACCGTAATTTAAGTGTGTGAAATTGTTTAGCGTGAAAACATTTGAATAATGTCGACGGACTGGAAGCCAGTTCTGTGAGTCGGTGTGGCGGGCCTGCAAGGCCGGGTAAGATGCAGTGTCCGACGGGCTCATGCGGTGGGCAGAACGGACAGGAGTGGGATAACTGTAATCATGTACCCCCGGGCGACGACCGGAGGCTCCCCAGCATCTCGGGGAATACTACGGAAGGAGGAGAGCGATGCCGTTGGCCCATGAGAGGCGGGGATGCTGGGCTTCCCAGCACAGCCTCTTGATGCTCTTCTTTTTAATTTTTTTTTTATATTTTACTGATTTTTACAGAGAGGAAGGGAGAGGGATAGAGAGTGAGAAACATCGATGAGAGAGAAACATCGATCAGCTGCCTCCTGCACGCCCCCTACTGGGGATGTGCCCGCAACCAGGGTACATGCCCTTGACCAGGATCAAACCTGGGACTCTTCAGTCCGCAGGCCGATGCTCTATCCACTGAGCCAAACCGGCCAGGGCTCGATGGTCTTTATCACTTTCATATTTCTCTCTCCCTCTCTCCCTCTCTCCCTCTCTCCCTCTCTCCCTCTCTCCCTCTCTCCCTCTCTCCCTCTCTCCCTCTCTCCCTCTCTCCCTCTCTCCCTCCCTCCCCGCTCCCGTCCATTCTCTCTAAAAATCAATGGGAAAATACCCTCAGGTGAGGATTAGCAAACAAGCAAACAAAAACAACAAAATAACAGACAGGTCACACAGAAAACAGACAGGAAGCTGGTAAAGGAAATTACTCCAGGTGGGTAATGAATGTAAATATGAATGGTCTAACCCAGGGCTCCTCAAACTTTTTAAACAGGGGCCAGTTCACTGTCCCTCAGACCGTTGGGGGGCCGGACTGTAGTTTAAAAAAATACTAGTCGGCTGCTAAGCAACAGGCAGCGGCGGCAGAAACACCCGGCGGCCGGGTGAATGTTTTCGTCGGCCGCACGTGGCCCGCGGGCCGCAGTTTGAGGACCCCTGGTCTAAACCACCACGATTTAAAAGGCAGAGAGTGTCAGACGCGGTAACGATGGAGATTATACGATGTGCTGCCTGCAGGAAAGTTTCTTTTTATACAAAGACAAAGGTGGGTTAACAGTGAAAGGACAGATGCAGCTGCACCAGGTGAACACTGATCCAGTGAGAGCCGAACTGACTATATTGATAGCAGACAACGCAGGCCCTGCTGGGTAGCTCAGTTGGCTAGAGCACCATCCTCACACTCCAGGGTTGTGCGTGTGATCCCTGGCTGGGACAATTACGAGAATCAACCAGTGAATGCACGAGTAAGTGGAAAACGAATTGATGTTTTTCTCTATCCCTATCTCTCTCTAAAATCAATAAATTAAAAAAAATTTTTAAAAACCCAGACAACATAGACTTTGAATAAGGAATATTATTCGTGTTATCAAGAAGCCATAACAGCCATAACCGGTTTGGCTCAGTGGATAGAGCGTCGGCCTGCGGACTGAAAGGTCCCAGGTTTGATTCCAGTCAAGGGCATGTACCTTGGTTGCGGACACATCCCCAGTAGGGGGTGTGCAGGAGGCAGCTGATCGATGTGTCTCTCTCATCGATGTTTCTAACTCTCTATCCCTCTCTCCTCCTCTCTGTAAAAAATCAATAAAATGTAAAAAAAAAAAAGATATAACAATTCTAAATGCATATTCATCAGGATTCAAACGATCTGAAGCAAAAATTTAACAAAACCGAAATGACAAATTCACAATGACAAGACATCAGCCCTCTTTCCTTTGGAATTGCTAGAAGAAAATCAGTTAGCCTGTGGAACTGGAACAATATAGCGACAACGTGACCTCATTGACATTTATTAGAAAACACCTGTTATGACAGCAGAATACTCACTGTTAGAATTCGCATGTGGAACACTTATTAAGACAGATCATAAGCCAGGTCACAAACTACATCTCAATAAGGTGAGAGGTGAAATCACATGAAGTAGGGGGCATTAAATGAGGAATCTGTGATGGCGATCGCCCCGGGGAACGCAGGGCCCGAGGCCAGCTTTGGGGACCAGCAGGTCGGTGGGACCCTGAGGAGCGTCTGGAGGAGGCCCCTGAGGAGAAATGAGAGGACCCCAAGGGGAACAGGAAAGAGGACACAGAGGCCCCGCGCCCAGAGACGCCCAAGGAAACAGCATCGTCACATGGAGCCGTGCCCGGTAAGAGGGGTGGAGACAAACCCCTTGGGTTAGAGGCTCGGTGCTCAGTGGTGACCCTGGACAGGGGCGGCGGGTGGGACATGAGGAAGGGGAGCCGAGTCTGTCCCTGGCCCAGGCACCTCGCTCCCCCTGGGGAAAGCCAGGAGCGTAGCAACGAGGCCGAGGCTGGAGGGAAAGCCAGGTCATTGGAGGGGACTTTTTGTTTTTAGTTTGTTTATTTGTTGTTTTAAAAATAAGGGAGATTTGAATATGTTTGTAGACGGAAGCGAGGAGCTGGTAGGTTGCAGAGGAGATGGAAGGAATGGAGTTATGAATGTAGGTATGGATTCCTCTGGAATGCAGAGATGAGCGAGGACAACGTAAATGCAGATACGTTTGCCAGCGGGGCTGGAGATGGGTCCAGGGCACCACCCTCGCTGCCCCTTCTGCCTTCACGCGGTGGCTCACACACTGTGCCCGAGCCCTGACTCCTGGGCTCCAGACCCAACTCTACGTCCCCTCCAGCATCTCCGCGTAGAGACGCCATCCCTCCGCACGCGCGTATGGAAACAAACCTGCATTCCCTCTGCCCTTTCTTGCCTCTGTCCCCTGTGGCCCAGGCGGCTGGAACCCGAGTCAGCCTGGTGTACTGCACAGCCCCGTCTTAGGCCCGGTCAGCAGTTGGGCTCCACTTGGCAAACCTGCAGGGCACGCAGGGTGGGCTGGTGGTGTGGAGGGGGCGGGGTGGGAGGGGATCACAGAGAGTGAGTTGAGGTGATGACAAATCCAAACCAGCCGGGCTACCCCGACATGTAAGCGATTCACCCCAACATGCCAGCGATTCACCCCAACTTATCAGCGGTTCACCCCAACTTATCAGCGATTCACCCCAACATGTCAGTGATTCACCCCAACTTATCAGCGATTCACCCCAACATGTCAGTGATTCATGGAGGCGAGTGGGGGGAAACTCGAGGGAAGGCTGCAGGATGGAGCTTTCTGAGATGAGAGGAGATGGGGCGTTTGGCGGTGGGAGGCAGGTCCCCGAGAAAGCTCTGAGCCGAAGCAATGCTGGCAGCAAGCCCCTTCCGCGGTGTCCCTTCCACCCGGAACACGAGCACCGAGGGGGTCGTTTGAGGCCCCACCTGGTGCAGACGTCCCAGCTCCAGGCCTTCGGCATTCCTCCAGACCCGGCCTGGGACGGTGGCCTTCCTCCGAGTGTCCCCTCTCCCCCCCTCCCATCCCCCCCCTGTGGCCCATCGCTGGCTCTAGATGAGCTATTCCGCCCCCACAGTGTCCCCCTGCTCTGGCCCCAGGCGTGCGTCCCCCTTTCTCTTTCCCTCTTGTCAACCGCTGTCCACATTCTTGTGCCTTCTGCTTCTAGTCGCTCAGAAACCTGGTTTCTATAAGCTTTTCTCGGAGCTCTCTTGCTCCTGGCAGAGGAGACCTGGGGAGGCCGGTAGCAGCGATGCGCATGCAGATGAAACACACATGTAACCGTGCAGACAAGCAGGTCCAGCCGGGGAAATGCCTCCCTCGCAAGTGTAGGTTGACATGCCGGCCGAGGGGTCGACGCTGCTCCCTGCCCTGAGCTGCCGCGGTGGCTGCTCTCAGCCGGCTCTCCAGGCCCCACGGAGGAGATGGAATGAGGGTGAACGATGCCGTGTTTGGGCCTGGAGACCACCCAGTCCATGTGTCGGATGCGGAGGCTGGAGTCACCCCGCTGGGCAGCGACCCTGCTCCTGCCCCCCGCGCCCCCCCCCCCCCATGACTCTGGCTTTCCTCGGTGCTGGGGCGCGGGAGCCGCAGACCAGCGCCCCGTCTCAATCACCTTGGCCGGCCCCCACCTGCAGCTGGGGGGCCAGTGTGCTCCTGGCCCTGTGACCTCGCTCTGTGCCGTCACCTTTTTCAGGCCAGACCTCCCTGTGGCGCCGGACGCTGCTGCTTCTGCCGTAGAAGAGCCTGGAAGCAGGATCTCTCAGGTGCGCACAGGGGCATGGCCACTATCTTCGGCCTCGGCCGGTGGCAGCAGAGTCTGCGGCAGGTGGCCGAGCTCTGTCACTGTCCGTCGCCAGCCTCTGCCGTGGCCGCTTTGCTCACGTGCCCCCAGGTCCTCACATCCGAGAAACACCGAGACCCGTGGGCGCCGGTATCGATGAGGCTCTCCCCGGCCCAGGGACCAGGAGCCGCGGCCCCGGCCGTTGTGGGAGCAGGAGAAAGAGCTGTGATGTGGGGGTGGCAGGTCGCAGGGCGCAGCGTGGCTGCTGCTGAGTCTGCCGGGACCCAGGACAGAGCGGGCGGGGACAGTGCCCCAGGGCAGCCGGGGGTGGGGGGGTGCTGCCAGGAAAAGCCCTGGGCCGCACCCACAGACAGGTGACCCTGCGGGTGGGGCACGCCCTGGATTTGGGGGGCAGGGAGGCTGCACACAGTGTCCTGCTGCCTGTCCAAGGCCAGGACGTGACACAGGCAGAGAGAAGACGTGGGCTGGACCCTCGCTCCTGCCCGGGGTTTCCCGGGGTTCCCCCAGGGGTGAGAGGGCGCTGGGGAATGCAAAGGGGCACCTTGGTCAGTCACCATGCACCATGCTGCGGGCGCTGGCGTGAGCGGTGAGCAGGGCCTGGGACAGTGGGTCCTGGCCGGGAGTCGTCCTTCGGGGCTGGCTCGGGTGGGAAACGGGCAGAATGATGACCTGCCCACCATGCCGGGCAGACCCTGAACTTGGAGTCAAAGGTGGTGCCCAGCCCCTGCCCGGTAGGGCCCTGCCTGTGGGAACAGAGCTCTGGGCTCCTGAAGAGAAGGGGGGTGGCTGGGCCCCGCAGGCTGGCTCTCCCCTCTCCTGCCTAGTTGTTGGCTGGTCACCGTCTTGCCTTGGACCAGAGCAGTCATGTTTTGACAGTGCCTGGAGCCAAGCTTAGAAATAGAAACAGACCCGAGCCTGGCCCCGGGTCCGAGCCCCCCCGCAACCCCCCAACCCCGGCAGAGGTGGGAGCGAGCGGCCAGCGGCTGGCTCCGGGCCTCCCAGGGAGAGGGCTGCTGGATGCGGAGGAGATTTCAGGCTCCCTGGGGCAGGACGCTGGCCGTTGCACAATGGAGAATTATTCTGTGGTATTTATTTTATGGCTCCTAACCCTTGTTCTAAATCTTGCTGGTGTGTTTTCATTTAAAATGTATTAACCGAAACTTGGCATTGCGACTTGGCTCCGCGAAGCTCTACAACAGCTTAATCCAGATTTTATTGTACTGGGACTCGGGTGTCCGCAGGGCCGCAGGGGAGGCAGCTGGATTTGGGGGTGGGCTGAGAGCATAAGGGAAGTTGGGTCCTTACTATGAACTTAACCCTTTGGGTGCCCTTGTGGCCATTCACCGAGTGTCTGTGGTTGGACTTGACAGGTCGGCCTTCCTGTCACGGGGCTGGGGGCCTCGGGGCGGGTGGCGCTCGGCCGAGCCGGGGCCTGTGGCTGTCATCGCGAGGCCTGTCGGTGAGGCCCTCCCAGGCAGCGTGGAGAAAGCAGCCTCGCCCTGTCTGAGCCCCAGGACCCTCACCTCTAACCAACTCCTGGCCAGCCTGCCCTGGAGCGCGCATGGGCCCCTCGGCCTCAGGACAGCAGACCTCCCGACACGCCTGCCCCCACCTGCCCCAACACTGTGTTCCCTCCTGGAAACAGAGCCGCCGTCGGCTAAGCTGCCCTGAAACTCTCGCCCCTCGGTCACCGCGGGCCCATTGGCTCCACCTGCTCAGTCCACCTTTCCTCTGTGTGTTCTCTCCGCCTCCACGCCCACCCCGGCCCCAGCACCAGCGCTCTCACCTGGAGTGCCACTGGCCTGCTACCTGTCCCCCACATCTAGTTGGGAGCCTGTCCACCTGCGGCCGTCTCCCTCACAGCCACAGTGTTCTCCTTAAAGAAGAAACTAAATGCCTCACATCCTGCCCCAGCCCCCCCTCCCACACCCCACCCCCCACCCCATGGCTCCCACTGCACCCACGGGCTCCCTGTTTAAGCCATTCATGTCCTCGGGACTCTGCTCCCTCCCTTTACCTCCCGGTCTCCTCTCCCTCCCCGGTCTCCGCCTCTCTCTGGGCTCCGACTTCACCCGCGTCCCCCTCCGTGGGCCCCTGGCTGGCCCCTCGTCTTGTAGATGACTCCCGCCAAGGGCCTCTCCTGACCGTCCTCCAGGCTAAGTGCCCACTGCGTCTCTCAGGTGCCTGCGCGCCCTGTCAGGGCACCGGGTGTGCGCTTTTATGTTTATTGTACTGCGGGCTCGGCTCCTGTCCCTCCCACTGGCCTCTGGGTCCCTCTAGGGTTCGGGCTGTGTCTGGTTTGCTCGCCCCTGTAAATCCAGTGCCCAGACCCAGGCCTGGTATGTAGCCTGTGTCCAATAACTATTGGCTGAATCCACAAACGCTGCCTTCGCAGAGTCGATTGATCAGCAAACGTCTGCTGAGCTCTGTGTGTCCCTGCCAGGTCATCAGAGTGGATCCCACACTGACTGCATGCAGATGTCCTGGACGCTTGGGCGGAATCTGCTGAGTGAATGTGGAAAAGGTCATGACCTGGAGGCAGGTGGGGTAAGAGTGCCCGACACCAGGGGCTCCTGTTTCAGCTCGGCCTTTGCATTTGTACCCTCAAGTGTCAGGGGGCTGAGCCGGGCCAGTGACAGGAAATCCACAGCGAGTGTGTGCGGGCACCCAGCCGGGCTCCCTGCCTGGGTCCTGCTCTTGGTCCTCCTGTTCATCCATCGAGGTCTACATGTTTGGGGTTCCAGATCTTCTCCTGGGGCCCCCAACCACGCCCTCGAGGGGAGACAGGCCTGCCCTGGCCTCCCGTTCTTTCTAGACTCCTGGAGACCCCAGGGCAGTGTATGAAGTGCTTTGTCTCTAGCTGACGGTTGCCATTAAGAGACTCTAGGCTCCTTTTCCAGGAGATAAAATGTGCTTTGTTGTTCTTAGCTGTGCTGTGTTCATTGACGCATTTTCATGTCAGCCTGGAGAGTGTGTGTGTCAGGGAAACCTTTATTAATACGTTTGAAAACAGTAATTTATAGAAAACTAGAGAAAAGCAAAGAGTGGGGAGGGCTCTCTGCTCCGACGCCGCTGCTGCAGGGCAAAGGGACTCAACCAGGTGAGTTCAGGGCCATTTTCCTCCGTGTGTCCCAGGACACGCAGGATGGCCAGGGACAGGGCGGCGGTCTGTGAGCTGCTAAGGAGGGAAATGCCAATGTTCCCCAAAGAGGCACCCACGCCCTTGGTCATTACACTTTTCAGTGATGGCTCTTTAGGGCAAAGGCTTGACACGCGCATGAGGAACCTGCAGGCCGAACCCTGGGCTTACTGTACCCAGGACCCAGCTGGGGTGACAGAGTGAACTTTTCCCAGCAGGCGGAGCCCCCCGCTCCTCTCCACCCGCCCCCTCGTTTCTCCAGCACCTCGTCTTGATGTTGTGTTCTGAACATTGGGCGGGGATTTTCTCAAGAGGCCCCCTCGTTCGGCGGCCTGGCTTCAAAAGGGAGCTCAGCTTAATGCCGCGTGACCGTGTCCAAGGCCACACGGCGAGGAACCCGCAGGGCTGCTGCTAGAACCCCGGTCATCTGGGCCAGACCTCCCCCTCCCCCCGGCCCTTCCCGGTCCACATACCCGCGGTTCTCTGTGTTCAATGCTGAGATTTCTCCGTTTCTCTTCCTTTCTATCGCCTGCCCACCTCCTACCTCTTCCTGTGCTCCTACAGGTCAGTAAGAAATACAAATGGAGCAGCCATGTTTTTAGAGAATGTTCTAGCCCCTTGTCCCCCCCCCCCCCACACACACACACTCCACCCTGGTGCCCGTCACAGCAATACCAGGAGACTTCTGGCTGTGCGGCCACGCGTGGGAGGTCTGCACACCGAGGTTGGGAAGCGAAAGCATTCAGAGCTCACCCTGCTCACCGCATAGAAAACGACTCCCTTTCATTTTTTGTGCAAAACTGCGCCTGTGACGTGGAGCACCCTCTCCCCGTCCCAGAGGCCCGGGCCTCGCGAGCCCCTATTTTCTTTGGAGCCTCCAGCGCCTGCACACGCGGGTTTCATTACACTCCAGCGCGTCTGGGCCAGAAGGAGCGGCAGGAAGTCCGCTCGCTTCAGGGGGGATCAGACGGAGAAACGCTACCCCATCCCCAGCCAGACAATCTCAGGGTCAGGCCAGTGGTTTCAAAGCGCTTCGCCGCCCTCAGCCACGCGGTGGGCTGCACAAACAGGAAGGTGTGCCCGTGGCTCACGTGCACATCTGAGTTCACGGACACACGAGGTGCCGGGGTTACAGCCACAGAGCTGGGCCCTGAAATAACACTCCCTTTGTACTTCTTGTCCTGGGACTCGCGGTACCATAACACGTCTCCCCGCTCAGATGAACAGTGAGTTCCTGAGGGCCCAGTAACGTGAGATGGGATCGGGCCTGTGACCCGCCCTGCCACTCTTCTACCCTCGGGGTGGGAGGGGAACCTCCTCGGCCCCCATCTGCCCGCTGCATGGGCTTCGGGTGTGTGGGGAGCACACTGGTGCCACCCGCCCCCCGCTCTGGTGTCTGTGCGTCCCCACAAGGGAGCCGCAGTGGCTTCATGGCCGTGGCCGTGGCCGTGGCTGTGGCGCTGGATTCGGGAAGGAGCAGGGGAGACACCGCTGGCCTCTGGGACGGATGCCACCGGATGTGCCTGGTGCCGAGCTGCTCCCGGGACAGAAATTCCCCGCGTGGCCGAGACCGGGCCGTGGTGCAGCTCTAACCTCCTGCCAAGTGGCGGATGTGGCACGCGGGCCCTGGGGGACGGGAAGTGTGAGCCACTCGGTGGCCACAGGAATAGCTGGACAGTGGGGCGCATGGCGGTGCCCCAGGATTTTCCGCTGAGCTGTCAGGTTTCCTGGAATCCAGCACATTGATCACTGACTGGGCTCTGTCCCCACAAGAGATGGGCTATGGAAGCCCATTGGTTTAGGTACTAGAGCGGTACTCACTGTGCATGCCCTAGGGGTAAGGCGTGACCCCCACCCTCCCTGGGGGAGATGAGCCTGGGCCCAGAGGCCAGCTCAGTGCTTGAGGGCTGGGCCGGGGGTGCCCCTGGGACGGGAGGGCGATTCCCCAGCCAGACCTGGAGCTTCCCACTCCCTCCCCCGCCTTGTCTCGGGGCTTGGGTTGCTATTGGAGACTGTGTATGTGTGTGTCTCCTTCCCGCTAGATGACCATCCCATGAGGACAGCAGCCTCGATGTATTCATCCCTCTTGCTGGGGTCCAACCCCAGCGGGTCCAGGGGTCCCCAAAGGTGTGGACAGAGTCGGCGGAGAAGGAATGACACAGAGACAGCGTTCAGTTGATCAGCAGCCTTGCCAGGATCTCTAGCCACAATCTCCAGCCAAGTTCTGTGTCCATGTTCTCTTGCTAGGTTCTCCAGCCAGGTTCTCCAGGTTCTCCAGCCAGGTTCTGTAGCCATGTTCTCTCGCTAGGTTCTCCAGCCAGGTTCAGTTTAGGTTCTCCAGCCAGGTTCGGTCGCCAGGTTCTGTAGCCGGGTTCTTCAGCCAGGTTCTGTCTAGGTTCTCCAACCAAGTTCTGTAGCCAGGTTCTGTCCAGGATCTTTTGCCATGTTCTCTCCAGCGAAGTTCTTCTGTCTCTAGGTTCTGTGTAGGTTCTGTCTTCTGAGTTCTGTGTGTAGGTTCTGAGTCCTGTTGTCTTGTTACATCTGTATTTATACCAGTTGATTCCAATCCTATCAATCTCTATTCCAAAGGTTAGGGCGTTTCTTATCTCCATTCCAGGGAGTAAAGATTATGTAGCTTAAGCATGATTGTTTGTAGTTAAAGTGATTAATTGCCCGCCTGGCACTTAGTTAAGAGGTTTTATTCCCTCCCTAACTTCAGGGGAAAATCCCTACCTGGGGAAACAACCTTTCTCAGAGAGGTGACCTTGGTTAAAACACAGCGCCAAGAAGGTGAGCAAACATATTAAGAACAGTATGCCATATATGCCAGGTCCCTTGAAACAGCAAGGATGGACCGGCTCCCGGCAAATTCCCCCTTTTTTATTTTTTTAAAAGCAGGCATTAAAAAGAAAAATCCCAAATGCTCTCTTGTATCCATTTTAAGAGTAGGATTGGAACTTTCCGCTATTACCTGAGTCCTGATCTATCACCCCAGGGAGAGCTTGCCAATCCTGCACTTTCCCGGGGTGGAAGGGCTGCAGTGGGGTTAAGGATAAGGCTCCTTGGGCCTACCTTCTCCCATGCCATTACATTTACCTTTCCTTCCTCAGAAAAGCATGGGCATACTTCTTATATAAAACGTTCTGTCTGACTGGGAGTAACCTTAATTCCTCTGCTAGCAAGCATATGTGTTAAAAGATCAATACCGAGTCTTTTTTCTTTAGACTCAGTATGGCACATCTTCTTAATCTAAAGATCAATACAGAGTCTTCTTTCTTTGGACTCAGTATGGCACATCTTCTCAATCTAAGAATCAATACAGAGTCTTCTTTTTTGGACTCAGTATGGCACATCTTCTCAATCTAAGTTCTGTACTATCCACCTTCTTACCCTACTTATCCTCTATAGGGGGGTTTGCAGCACCCTGGTGGAGTCCTATCCGTCCCGAATGTGTGGGTTCTCAATGGGGGGGGGGCTTACCTATGGGAATCCTGTTCCAGGGGTTCCCAAAGGTGTGGACGGAGTCGGCAAAGACTATCCACCCTCTTCCTACGGTGGAGTCCTATCCGTCCCGAGTGCGGGGCGCTTACCTAGGGGTCCCTGTTCGGGCGCCATATGCCGGGGTCCAGCCCCAGCGGGTCCAGGGGTCCCCAAAGGTGTGGACGGAGTCAGCGAAGAAGGAATGACACGGAGGCAGCCTTCGGGTGATCATCATAGCCAGGTTCCTCTAGCCAAGTTCTGGTCAGGATCTCCAGAGAAGTTCTGCCACAGGTGGGGTCCAACCCCAGCAGGTCCAGGGGTCCCCAGAGGTGTGGACGGAGTCGGCGAAGAAGGAATGACATGGAGACAGCGTTCAGTTGATCAGCAGCCTTGCCAGGATCTCTAGCCACAATCCCCAGCCAAGCTCTGGTTAGGATCTCCAGCCAGGTTCTGTGTCCATGTTCTCACGCTAGGTTCTCCAGCCAGGTTCTATAGCCATGTTCCCTCGCTAGGTTCTCCAGCAGGTTCTGTCTGAGATCTCCAACCAAGTTCTGTAGCCAGGTTCTGTCCAGGATCTTTTGCCATGTTCTCTCTAGCGAAGTTCTTCTGTCTCTAGGTTCTGTGTTCTAAGTTCTGTCTCTAGGATCTTCATCTAAGTTCTGTGTCTGTCTTTTAAGTTCTGTGTTCTAAGGTCTGTCTCTGTCTTCTAAGTTCTGTGTGTCGGGTCTGTCTCTCGGTTCTGCCTCTCTAGGTTCTGTCCACTCCGCCTGGATAGCGCTCAGTGCATAGTAGGTGCTCAACAAAAATGTGCCCTGAGCAAAGGGCTGTGGAGGCACTGAGAAGGGAGAGGTTTCCGGGGGCAAAGGTGGGGAGTGAGGGTAAGAGGGAGGAAGCCGCCTGAGGAGGAGGCGTGTGGGCCGACGTGCTTTGTGGGTGGGGAGAGGGGCCGCGGTGAGCACAGGCTCCCGTGGGGGACACCAGCTCCAATGGACCGTGGGGATGTGAGGCCGGTCCCTGTGCAGAGGAGGAGGGGCGGGAGCGGAACCCCCACTGGGAAGACGGGGCCACACCGGGAGAGGGTCCAGTGCAAAGTGACAAATAATGCCGCTCACCACCTGCTGGAGGGGTGGCCAGGCCCTCTCTGTGACAATTCAGGAAACCAAAGGAGATAAATCGTGTGTGTGTGTGTGTGTGTGTGTGTGTGTGTGTGCCTGTGTGTATGTTCACAGAGTGTTTTGCACCTGGCAGGTGACTAACAAATTAGTGTCCTTGGATACCATGCCGGGGAGTTGATTCTGTAGTTATGAGCGTGCCCAGGAGACATTTAACCGTCATCTTCCTGGTGTTTCTATTAGCTGATGTGTGAGAGGTGTCTTTTCTGTTCGCTTGTGTGTGGACCGTCTGTGTCGCCCACGAGGACTGGGCTTCCTGAGCCCTCGGAGAGCCAGTTCCGCTCCATTGCATTTCCAGAGCCGAACACGGTGTCTGGCCCCGTTACATACTCAGTCAAATATTTGCCAATGACTTAGCAGTGAGTGAATGGGTTCATCCTGACTCCCAGACAAGGGACATGTGGACAACATCAAGTTTGGATGGAGAGGTAGGCAAGAAGGCACCAAGGCACGGTCCAGGTGGAGATGCGGGGCCTCCTAAACCCAGGGGAAATGTCGGGAGTCAGGGTGCCAACGTGGGATCACATGGAGTCAAGTAAGTGTTAGTAACGAACGAGATCACCTGGTGAAGATACGAAAAGACAGGTCAGGACTGAAAACCAAGGGACACAATATGGACAGCGGCGGGGGAAAGAGCTGGAACTAGACAGGGAGGGAGGAGGACTGCAGAGGTGCCGGGGAGACCCACAGGGTGCTGTCCCAGACCCTGGGCGCGGGGAGCTCCAGAAAGGGCTTTGTCGGCCAATGATGGACCCTATGGCACGGTCGTCTCATGGTCAAACGTCGATGGAGAGAGGCTGCTGTGCTGGAGCCTGTGCTGGGTTGGCTGCCAAGAACCGATCGTTAATTTTGCAGGAGTTTTGTGAGCTGTTATTAAAAGTTAAAAATTAAAATTTTAAAACTTACAATTGAATACATTGTATTAAAACAAAGGTAATAAATGTTCAAAACTCTTCACTTCCTAATTATTTAATTACAATTTACTGTTATCTATCATCTTCTATCTATAAACACAATAAACATAGGAACTGTGATACAATAGACTCGGGAACTGTGATACAATAGACACGGGAACTGTGATACAATAGCCACGGGAACTGTGGTACAATAGACATGGGAACTGTGATACAATAGACACGGGAACTGTGGTACAATAGACACGGGAACTGTGATACAATGGACACGGGAACTGTGATACAATAGACACGGGAACTGTGGTACAATAGACACGGGAACTGTGGTACAATAGACACGGGAACTGTGATACAATAGACACGGGAACTGTGATACAATGGACACGGGAACTGTGATACAATAGACACGGGAACTGTGATACAATAGACACGGGAACTGTGGTACATTAGACACGGGAACTGTGATACAATAGACACGGGAACTGTGATACAATGGATACGGGAACTGTGATACAATGGACACGGGAACTGTGATACAATAGACACGGGAACTGTGATACAATAGACACGGGAACTGTGGTACATTAGACACGGGAACTGTGATACAATAGACACGGGAACTGTGATACAGTGGACATGGGAACTGTGGTACAATAGACACGGGAACTGTGATACAATAGACACGGGAACTGTGATACAATAGACACGGGAACTGTGATACAGTGGACATGGGAACTGTGGTACAATAGACACGGGAACTGTGATACAATAGACACGGGAACTGTGATACAATAGACACGGGAACTGTGATACAATGGACACGGGAACTGTGATACAGTGGACATGGGAACTGTGGTAGAATAGACACGGGAACTGTGATACAGTGGACATGGGAACTGTGGTACAATAGATGGGAACTATGATACAATGGATACGGGAACTGTGATACAATGAACATGGGAACTGTGATATAATGGACATGGGAACCGTGGTTTAAATGCTACATAATGATGTGCTTCTCTTCTCAATCCTGTATCCAGTGATGCCATGTTGCTAGCTTGAACTTGGCCATGATCGAGTATTTACACTATGGCAATTGGCAGCTCTCATCTTTCCTGAGAGATGGTTGTGAAACTTTCAGATATGTCACTGCTTTAAGGGAAAGGAATGGATCCAGTGTGAGTTTCATTAGGAATGGTGAGAGTGGGAGTAAGAGGCCACCAGAGATGGCGGCGGAGGGTGGAGACAGGCGGAGCTCGAATGAAGCGGGACCCGAGGTGGCGGTGGGTTGGGCTCCAGAGCCGGCTTATGGAGAGGGCCTGCTGTCCACGGACTCGGCAGAGCCTCCATTCATATGTGAGTCAAAGTAACCTGGCCTCCTCAGCATACACTCAGGCCAGCTCGGTCCTCCGCTCCACTCCTGCCCTGGACGGAATTACCTGGAGCATGTGTTTTTGTAAGCGCGCTGCCACCATCCCCACGATCCTGGCTTCAGGGGTTGGTCTTGCATGAACCCCCCTCCTCAGCCAATTGCAAGGCAGGCGATTGTTTGGTTGGTGGCAGCACCTCAGGGCAGTGGGGAAGCTGGAGGCTTCAAGTGGGCACTTCCATGGAATACCTGCAGGTCCAGCTCAGATGCCACCATTGCATAGGTTAAGTCAACACCTAGAACAAATCGTAGAAGGGAACGTAGTCCCTCTCACCCTGTTTAAGTCCTGCTTTTGATTTCTAATAAACAGACAAAACTCACATTTTAAAAATACATTAAGCATCATCGAACTCTCTCTCAATGTGTCACACACACGCAGAACCAGGGGACCAAAGCTGCATGGCTCAGCCCGTGTGCGCCTCCCTGTTCAGTGAACCGGTCAAAGGCAAGCAGGCCCGCTAACTGGCAGGGCGAGGAGAGAGCTGAGGCCCCCATCACTGAACGCCCACGTCACCAGCTGCTCCCCTCACCCACCCTCCTCTGGACGCCAGCGGCATGCCCTGGTTTGTTTTCTACTCTTTCCACTTAGAATCTTCGGCATGACCCACCCCAGGTTTCACAATCACCCGTGGAACGTCCTTGCCGGTGACCACTGACTGTGCCAGTGTGTTCCCAGGGCGCGGCCGCCTCAGCCACCTCCTTGCAGCTGGGTGCCGGGCTGCTCCCAGGGGGTCGTTTTGATAGACGGCAGGATGTGGAGCATCTTTTTAAAAATATGTCTGTTTCCTTGGAATTAATTCCTGGGACATGTTTCCCCAAGAGGCCCCGCCAGGTCAAAGAGCAGAATACTTCTTATGACGTGTCACATCTTGCAAAATTGCTCTTTACTAAATCCTTTCCCAGTTTATGGTGCCACCAGCGAAGCTCGGTGTGCCTGCTCCCCCGAGCCCTGCCGACAAACCAGTTAGTCATTTTTATTCCTTTCTCCCGGTGTTCGGCCTGCAGCGCAGCTCCACGGAGCCAGGAGGACGGAATCGCGACATCATCTCCCCTCACTGAAGCCTGCTGCGCCCCTACGTGGGAGGTTTGACCGTAGATCGTAAAGACGTAAGAAAGATTTTTATCATTCAAGTACAAAAATGAAAAGAAAAAATATGGAGGGAACCTGGGTGGCCTGAGGGTTAGGGACAAGAGGGAGAACAGATAGATGAGGCGACCCCTAAGGGAAGAGAGGAGATGTCTGTAAACTAGAACAGGGGGAACCGTGTGTTCTCGCTGGAAGTGCAGGAATTCCTGAGTCTGGGGAATAAACCCGTAGGGGAAGCTGTGTGTCTGTTCTTGCTGTTAAATATGCTAAACACCATCTGTGGGAGACCGGCTTTCCCTCCGGTGGGCAGGAGGTCTGGCTTCTCTCTCAATAGCCACAGCGCAGAGTGAGCGCCATGGGGACGCCAGGGAGCCGGCTAACCAAGAGCGCTGGTCAGTTACGGTATTTACCCAGCAGTCCCTGTGGCTGGCGAGGGTGTGTCCAGCTTTCCTGACAGACAATGGACAGCACAGCACATCCCTTTAAGGAGACGGCTGCATTTACACTTGATTCTGTTTGTTTGTTTGTTTGTTTTAGGAAGGGAGCAGGAGAGAGAGAGAGAAACATCAATGATGAGAGAGAATCATGGATCGGCTGCCTCCTGCACGCCTCACACTAGGGGTCATGCCTGCAACCTAACATCATCTGGCCTTCTCCCTCTCATTCTCTCTCTCCCTCTCCCTCCCTCTCTCACTAAAAATCAAGAAAAACATATTTTTACAAAAACTCCCAGAACAACGCCTGCCCCGCGCTCGATGTTACTACACCCACTGGAGGCCCGGCAGCCGGGAGGGGAGCGCGGGCGGTGAGCTGGGCGCTGGTGTGCGAGGCCGGCCAGTGGGTCCGCAGGCCCCGGAACCCGCAGCCTGAAGCGCTCTCCCCGCAGGCCCTCCTGCTCCCGGGCCTGACGGATCCCCAGCAGACGGCTCACTGTGTGGCTGATTTCTGTGGAGGAGCCGCTGAGCGAGCCGCAGGCCTCAGGCAGCTGTTTAGAAAGGGCCTGCCCGTCATTCATGTCAGAGCCCCCTCAGCAGCAGCCCCGCCTGGGAGGCATGCGCGCCCCTGGGGGACAGCGCGGGGTCAGGCTGAGCAGCACACACACCGTATGCGCCCCTCTGCTCCCGGCTCCGGCTGAGGCAGAATGGCTGTCTGTCTGCAGGACCAGCCCAAGAGGAGCTGGGAGCGGGCAGGGTGGGCAGGGAGCGGGCAGGGTGGGTAGAGAGCGGGCAGGGTGGGCAGGGAGTGGGCAGGGTGGGCAGGGAGAGGGCAGGGTGAGCTGGGAGCGGGCAGGGTGGGCAGGGAGCGGGCAGGGTGGGTAGAGAGCGGGCAGGGTGGGCAGGGAGCGGGCAGGGTGGGCAGGGAGCGGGCAGGGTGAGCTGGGAGCGGGCAGGGTGGGCAGGGAGCGGGCAGGGTGAGCTGGGAGCGGGCAGGGTGAGCAGGGTGAGGGCAGGGTGAGCAGGCTGCTCCCGGTGGGCGAATGGTTCTATCACAGCGGTTCTCAACCTTCCTAATGCCGCGACCCTTTAATACAGTTCCTCATGCTGTGAACATCATTAAAGCATAGTGATTAATCACAAAAACAATATGTAATTATAGATGTGTTTTCCGATGGTCTTAGGCGACCCCTGTGAAAGGGTCGTTCGACCCCCAAAGGGGCCGTGACCCACAGGTTGAGAACCGCCGTTCTATCAGTTGCTGGGGGAGGAGGGAGATGGGCTGCGGGGCTTGCAAAACAGCACCTCTTGGCAAAAGTCCTTTGAAAAACAGGAGATTCCTGGAAAGCGATCCTGCTGACGGCGAGCGCTCGGCTGCCAAACGCCGCAGGCTGGTCCGGCCCCGGCCCCGCGGCAGCTCCTGCCCTTCCTGGAAGCGATCCGCTTCCACAGCCCCCAGCCCCGTGTCTGCACTTGGAAAACTGGCTCCGCTTCCCACAGGGCAGGCTCCTCGCTGCCTGAGCACCGCCGGCTCCTACCCGAACCTGGTCCTCGTCGGGGCTGTGTCCCCTCTGCTGGCCCCCTACCCCCAGCCCCCCGCCAGGCGGAGCCCAGCTGCACCTTCTGGAGCCGTTCTGGTCGGGTGGGGGCCCCCCTCCCGCAGCAGCACCCGCAGGCCCCGCGGGCAGGCGCCATGTCTCCAGGGAGAGGCTGCGTCTTTTTCCCTTTCGAGCAGGGTCCCTGAAATGCTTGCCCATCCCCTGTGACGGCCCAGACAGCCCTCTCCACGCGGCTGCACGAAGCGCCCTCAGCTCTGCCAGGCCTTGGCGCGTCTCCATGTGGGGCCTGCGTGGGCGCTGTCCTGGGGGACCCTGGGCCTGGTGCCTGGTTCCCTGTGGTAACTAGAGTGCCCCCGGCTCCTCGCCGTGCCTGCTGCCCGGGGCGGCGTATGTGTGCATGCGTGCATGTGTGCTTGTGAGAATCTGCACTCAGCCCACGTGCCTGCTGCCTGGGGCGGCGTGTGTGTGCATGTGTGCACGTGTGCATGTACGCATGTGTGCATGTGAGAATCTGCACTCAGCCCACGTGCCTGCTGCCCGGGGCGGCGTATGTGTGCATGTGTGCACGTGTGCATGTACGCATGTGTGCATGTGAGAATCTGCACTCAGCCCACGTGCCTGGTGCTCTCCCGTGACCCACGGAGGTGGGCGTCCAAACAGCGAGGACAGAGGCCCAGCCGCTCACTTCCTCCTCTTCCTCCCCGTGGCCTTCCCCGCGAAGCACGGGCCTTGTCGGGCTTCCCCCTCTTCGGCCACTGCAGCTCTCGGGAGCGGCTGGCCGTCCGGCAGCGGGCGAGCTGGGCTGTGACCACCGTAGACGGCTGTGTCCCCTCCGAAGTCCCATGTTGAACCGTCAGGACCTGAGCCGTGACCGTGTAGGACAGTGGTCGGCAGCTGATTCCTCATCGTCTGGCTCCCCGTGCACCTTCCAATGGCATCTCCACCTGGTGCTGTTCTGAGTGTCCCTGCCCTGACCTCCTCTCACAGGGACCCCATCCGACTGGATGAGGACACCCCAATGGCCTCACCGCCTTCATTTCCATTGTCAAGGCCCCGTCTCCTACACCAGTGGTTGGCAAACTGCAGCTCGCGAGCAACATGCGGCTCTTTGGCCTCTTGAGTGTGGCTCTTCCACAATATACCGACTTCTGAGCATGGGCCACGAAGTTTCAATCGCACTGTACGTGCACGCCCGCACGGGGAGCCAGGACAGAGGCCTCGGGACAACCCGCCCGTCCACACCCGGATCGTGAACTCCGTGTTCCAGACGATGAGGAATCAGCTGCCCTGACTCCATGCGGCACAGGGCAGCCCTGCAAGACTAGGACAGCGACACGCGTCCGTCAGCACGAACAGGCCTGCGCCGTCCGGAACCATCACCCCCTGTGGGTCTGCAGGCAACACCGAAATGGAGCGCCCTTCCCAGCCCCGGGGGTGGGGGCGTTAGGAGGGGAATTCTGGAAAGGAAACACATACCGGGCAGTTATGGTTCATGCAACCTGCTCTCCGTGTGCCCGTGGGACCTGCGGGGACAGGGACTGGGATCAGGGGAGGCTTGGGCCTGGGGTGCTGCCGTGAGGGGAGCTGCACTTGCCGATGCAGAACCAGGATCCCGGCCACACGCAGGAGAGCCCCGGGCAGCAGTAAAGCAGGCGGGTTTTCTGTAGCATCTGCGAGTTTCCGGGCTGAGACGGGCTTGGGGCTCCATTCCGGAGGCGTGTGTGTGGGGAGGTGTGTGTGTTGGGGGGGTAGAGTCGGGGCCAGGAGGGAGGTGGACCCTTGCCGGGGTTTATTTCCTCATCTGTGGCCCCCCTGAAGTTCATCCTGGAGCTGTTCTGTGAGTGACCGGCCTGTGGCCCTTGTATCATTTGCAAAGATTGAGGCGATTTATTTTTAAATGTATTTTTATTGATTTCAGAGAGGAAGGGAGAGGGAGAGAGAGAGAAACATCCATGATGAGAGAGAATCATGGATTGGCTGCTTCCTGCACGCCCCCACTGGGGATCGAGCCCACAGCCCGGCCTGTGCCCTGACCGGGAATGGAACGTGACCTCCTGGTTCATAGACCGACGCTCAACCACTGAGCCACATGGGCAGGTGAGGCGATTTATTTTCACTGGAACCTCTAGATGCATTTCCGGCCATGATATTCCCCAGATCACCCGCTGGGCGGACTGGAAGCGAAATAAGAAAACGCGTTTCAGGAAACCCAAAGATCTGAGTTTTAGACAGGCCCCTCCCCGAGTCCTACATGTGTTACCACACAGGTGAAGGGCGGGGCCACTTGGATCCACAGACACGGTCAGTCCTAGAGGCCTTCTGGTCTGAAAGGTGTCCTTGAACTTGCTCCCAGGTTTCACCCTCACTTCCTGGTGAGCCGTACTCGCCGAGTGTAGAACACAGCCGAGGACTCCAGGGCCGCCTTGGGCGTCACTGAGGGGTTCATGGTGACACCCACACAGGTGCCACCCAGAGCATGGGTCCTTATTGGGGGCGGAGGGGTGCACTTTGGAAGACGCTATCCTAAGGCAGCCCTGCGGACAGGGGTCTGGAGCTGGCTTCCACGCGGTGAGGTGGATCTGCAGAGACCCACGAGGCCCCTCTCCTGTCTCCCCTCCTGTGTGAGACTAGCGGCCGAGCTCGGCGGGTGGCGGCTGGGTGAAGGCTGCTGTCTTGGCCACGAGCAGACAAGCGGACAGTCTCTGGAAGACCTGGCCCCTGGCCTGGGCCTCGTCAGGGCCCCGTGGTTTGCGAACAGCGGCCACAGATTTCCAAGGCCGCGAGGAGATCTGCTGGTGGCACCCGCCCTGTACGTCAGCAGCTCAGTCTCAGGCTGATCACACACAGACACATTCTCTTCCCCAACATTGCTTCTCCTTCCCTTCTCCTTGTTTCGTCAATGACCCCGCCATCCCCCCGCCCCCTGGTCAGAAATCTGGGCTATGTTTCCTTCTCCCCTCACTGCCGTCCGTCCGTCCTGCCTGCCCACAAGCTCAGCCCTCGCATCTCCTCTGCTCCCTCCTGCCTCTCTCCTCCAGACACCCCGCAGCGCCTGGCCGGCGTCCGTACCCTGATTTCTCCTCCCGACCTGTGGGCCTCACGTGCGGTGAATGCTGACATCTGGGAGGCCGTTAGAATGCAGGTCCCTGTCCATCCCCAGGCTTCCCATGTGGGTGTGGGGCCCAGGGATTCTGATGGGGGAGGGGACCCCACCTGAGCCGTTCCCGTCTCCCTGCTTGGCCCTCATGGTCAGGGACGTCGTCGTCGTCGTCGCAGCATCGCGGCCACGGAGCCTGTTCTTGCTCAGAGCCAACTGGGCTGCCGTGGCTGGGAGAACAGCGGCTGAGCCAGGCTTCCGGAGCCTTCTGGACGCACGTGACCGCATGCGGGGTGTCCAGCGTCCTTCCCCACTTGCCCACTAACTGGCTAGTGTAGCTCAGTGGATTTCGACTTTATTGAAGAGACCAAGTCCATTGTAATAACTACGTAAATAGTGCCGAGTCAGTGTTCTCTCTGACAAGTGGTAGTGGGGGACTGGAGTTTTTGGGAAACAATAGCAGTGGCCTTTTCCGATGTTATGTGAGCACTGCCCGGCCCGGCTCCTGTGGCTGCGGTCACCTGGCATGGCTGGGGGCTGGTCTAACCTGGCTCCGGGTTTAGGCTCACACACCCCATGGGGAGCACAGTCCTGGACTCACAGCGTGGCCCCGCGCTCTCTGGGCCTGTGACCTTTGGCCTGTGACCTATGACCTGACCTTTTGGAGGCTGTACAATAAGGACAGTAGCGTCCACCTGGGGGTGGGGTGGGAATAAAGACACTGTGTGTGAGGAGCTGCTAGACGGTGAGTAGCGGTGAGCGAGAGGAGGAGAGAGGCGGCGAGCAGCCCTCAGAGCTGGGGATGCGGCCAGCCTGAGTCCCTCTCCCTTCCACTCTCTCTGAAAATCAATGGGAAAATATCCTCGGGTGGGAATTAACCAGAAAAATAAATAAATAAAGGGAGATGGTTCCACCTGCCCAGCCTGTCCCTGGGACTGGCCCGAAGAAGGGAGGACAGGCGGGATGTTGGCACCGGAAAGCCGTACCGAGGTCAGCGGGCTGCTCGTCTGCAGCAAGCCGAGGCCCAGAGCTGCCTCCGGGCTGAGCACTGGACGAGGGCTGCTCTCTCTCTCTCTCTTTTTTTTTACAGAGAGGAAGAGAAAGGGATAGAGAGTTAGAAACATCGATGAGAGAGAAACATCGATCAGCTGCCCACTGCACACCCCCTACTGGGGATGTGCCGGCAACCAAGGTACATGCCCCCGACCGGAATTGAACCTGGGGCCCTTCAGTCCGCAGGCCGACGCTCCATCCACTGAGCCACACCGGTTAGGACAAGGGCTGCTCTCTTGGTTTAACTTCCATCGCTTGTGGTCAACCCCCCTCGAGAGCGGGAGGTCTTTACAGCCAGAGGTGCTCTCTCTCGTCTCTTGCTGTTTAACACGGTGGTTATGTCTGACACCAGCGTTCCCCACTTCGGGGCTGCCTTTGCCAAGTGATGCCCGATGTTCCTGTTACTGTTGCCGCCCGGGGCCACAGCTCTGTGGAGATCTGAGCCGAGCAGTTATTTCAGTCTGTCCTCTCTCCATGCATCCTCACACCCCGTGTCTTTAGGGAATGTTGGCTGGGCTGCCATAACCCAGTGCCGAAGGTCGGGCAGCAGAAAATCCAGAGATGAATCCCTCCCAGCTCTGGAGGCTGGACGTCAAAGGTCGAGGTGTCGGCAGGGCTGGTTCCTCCTGAGGCTGTGAGGACGGTGGGTCCCCTCCCCCCGTGTGCCCCGTGTCTCTCTCCTTGGCTGGCAGATGGCCGTCTGCTCCCTGTGTCCTTTAGACTGTCCTCCACGTGCGCCTCTGTGTCCAAGTTTCCCCTTTCAGTGAGTCACAGTGATCAGAGCCCGCCCTGAGGGCCTAACCCTAACTTGGTTATTTCTATAAAGACCCTATTTCCCAATGAGACCACTTTCTGAGGCCCTGCAGGTTAGGATTGGGGTGGGGGACACAGTTCACCCATCACAGGCGTTCATCACAGACTCCCCCTGCCTGCGTTCTTCTTTGAAGGTTGACATAATGCTCCGACGTTAAACAAATGGAAAGGGATTTATAACCAAAAGGTATGTGTGTCCACGGCTGAACCTGGCGGGGTGAGGTAGAGACACAGAGCCCGAGCCAGGTGCCTGGGCCTCCCTGGGCAGATGCTGATGCAGGTGCCACAGGTGAGCTGGGCCGGTGGCTCCGACCCCTGGGGGCAGGGCCGCTGATGACCGTGCCCCAGCCGGTGACACCCCTCAGTCAGCAAAGCACAGTCTCCCCTTGATTTACATGGGAGTCTCATTCTTTTTATTTTTTAAATTTATTTTTAAAAATATATTTTTATTGACTTCAGAGAGGAAGGGAGAGGGAATGAGGGGTAGAAACATCAATGAGAGAGAGAATCATGGATCGGCTGCCTCCTGCACACCCCACACTGGGAATTGAGCCTGCAACCCGGGCCTGTGCCCTGACCAGGAATTCAACCGTGACCTCCTGGTTCATAGGCCGACGCTCAACCACTGAGCCACGCCGGCCGGGCGATCCTTCTGGGAAAACCCAGCCTGTGTTAAGCCTTCCAAGAAACGCTTGGTGTTTACATGTGAGACAGAACAGAGTGGACCTGCATGGGGCCGGGGGGACATGTGGAAACCAGGCAGGATGTGGGATGACCCACGGCTGGGACTGTCCCGGGCCCGGCATGGCGTTTAGCGTTCCTAGCTTCCATCCTGTTAATATCGGTAGGTACCCCTGCCGTGGAGGCAAAAACACCACATGCTCCTACAGCGGTTCTGACCACTGGGGCCGGGGGAGAAGAGAGGAGAAGGCCGGAGGCAGCGCGCCCACCTTCCAGGCAGGCCCAGCATCAGATGAGGAGGGCAGGACAGGAGGCAGCCAACAGGGCTCTCCCGTCAATCACCTCTGAGGCCTGTGAGTGGCTTACAGGGCCCTGTCTCTCATGGTGTTTCCAGGCTGGCACAGTGCCAGGCTCGCAGCAGGCAGCAGGAGGGTTGGGTGCGGTTGCAGTATCTCATCCGGGACTAGGTGAGTGGGAGTGAGGAGGTTCATTCTTTGTTCTGATCAGGTATTGATCAGGTATTGATCAGGTATTGAACTATGAGTCGCCATCATGCTAATTCCTGGGAAAACCCACAGCAAGAGCCACCCCTGACTGCAAAGAGTGAAGAGTCCACTGAGGGGGAGACCGTGAGCAGGGTCATTCAGGCAGGCGAGCAAAGCGTCAGCCCTGGGGCACAGGAGCAGAGGCCACGCCCCCAGGCTATGGGGGTGTCATGGGGAATTCTGATCAAATCCCAGGGGTGACGGAGGGGGGCCCCTAGAGAGTGACGTGCCTTCCTTCTCTGTGGGGACAGAAGGTGATGGGGAAATGGAAGGGGAGCCCCAGGTTCGCAGACAAAAGGCTGGCCGGAGGATAGGGAGCTGGGGTGTCCACTGCTACCTCAGTGTAGGTCCTGGTCCCCCCAAACTTCAGCCGAAACCTGGAGCATCCAGTGTCCTCACCCTCGATACACCCCCTTTTCTCTCTTCTTTTCACCCCTTCTTAGCTCCGTCTTCTGGGTGTAAACGAGAACAGATGTCAAGGTCAGCAGATCCTGGGGCTCAGTCTGGCTTGGGCTTTGGAGAAGCTGAACCTCTTGGGAGTGGCCACAGGCCCCTGATCCCCTCGATGGACCCCGAGGCCCGTCTCCCCTGAGCCTCTTCCTGGGCAGGTGCTGGTGCGACGTGCTGTGCTCTCTGCTGTCTCCCCCCTTCCCCGTCCTCCCTGCCCCCCCCATCTGTCCTCTCCCAGCCGGCCAGCTGTACTCGCCTCGCTGTCATGGATGGGGGTTTCATCCCCATCTAGTCTTGCAGCAGGAGCCCTGGGTCCCGGCTGGAACGGGGATGGAGACACGCTTAAATGCACCCCTCATGTCAGCAAGAAGGTCAGAACTGAACAGAGGCTTCTGAGTGGGGCTCGGGCCGCCATAGAACCCCTTTGTGCTGGCGGGAAGGAGGCTTTGATGACGGGAACAAATGGGAAAAACCTGGTCCCTGCTCACCCCCTGTGGGCCCGAAGGCGGCGTAAACGCTTCCAGCCGTCCTTGCTCGCGAGGCAGGAGGCCACGTGCTGTCTGGAGCCAGAGGCTGCCAGGAGCAATAAAACCCCTCCGTGAGGTCTTTCCATCTGCTTAGTTTCTTCTGCTGAAAAGGGAGAAAAAAACACGAATAAATGATCCAAAGAAATGCCACATGCAATTACCTGCAGCGGGAGAAACATACCCAAGGCCTGGCTGCACTGGGCGCGTTCCCGTGTGACGGACCTGCGGGGGGCGGTTGGGGGGGCCCTCCCCGGCTGGGGATCTCCCACCTCCAGCGCTTCCAGCTCGGGTTGCTCAACCTCAGCGCCCCTGGGACTTGGCTCCGGCATCCAGGCCAGGCCCTGTCTAGGGGTGCCCGTCTTCCTAGCACCTCCTCTCTCGCCGCTACCACATTGTCCGCAGCTGAAATCCGCGGAGAGGGAGCATCTGAGGAGCCTGAAGCCGAGGCTCATGGAGGCCTGTCCCGAGGAGTGTGTGGGTGCCGGCAGCGGGAGCTCACGCTGTACCCACACCGGCCCTCCGGCCCCTTCAGCTCCAATTGCTCGAAGCAGCTCCCCGTCTCCCAGGGGCTCCTCTGGGACCAGTGAGAGAAACTGCAAATGGCCCCAGTTGGCCAACACCCAGAGATGCCATGCCCTGGGGTTGATCCTGACCAACAGCTTCTAAGTGAAGAAAGGTGATTTGGACCTTCTGCTTTAACAGCCGGTTCGAGGAGGGCGAGTGTTGGCTCGTGGGAGCCTCCAGCTGACCTTGGGAGCCTCCAGCAGCCAGGAAAGTTGGTCATTCAACAAGCTCTGGGAAAACCACCTCCTTTGCACACTCCCCTGCGGAGCCCTGAGCCCCCGCCTTGTTGCTGGGTCTCCCATGGCAGGAGCAGGAGGCGGGGAGTGCTCAGGGGTGATTGATCGGTTCCTGTGTTGACATCTTTCTCCCCACCGCCCCCCCACGCCGGTGACCACACTTCTCAGAAGCTGCCAGGGCCGTGCGCCACCAGCAACCTCAACTTTTCTAGACCTTTCCGTGCCCTTTCCCCTCGTGCTCTCTCACCTCCGGAGGGAGGAGGATGCGTGTCTTCTCTCTGCCCATCTCATCACAGCTGCTCCTTCCTCCCGTGGACTTTCTCCAACAACTGATCCCACGGCTTACGTTTGCCCGTCTCTGCTGCCCCCTTCATCCTGGCCCGCAGATAGCCCCGTCTTCCCTGCACCCTGCAAGCCTAGCTTGTCTAAACGCGGGGTTTTCTTCTTTTCAGGAAACCAGTTCATCCTCCCACCCGGAGGACGAGGACGTTCTCCCCAGGACCCGGGACGGGCCTGGGAGTCAGTTTGATCCACCGGCCTCCTCGCATGTCGCGCGCATGCAGCCCTTTTCCGTGACCCTGTGACTGCCCCAGCGCAGGCCCTGCCTGTCTCTCCCTGGGATACAGGCGACGACGGCTGTTGGTTGGCTGTTCACTGAGGCCAGGCACTGCGCCGCGCCCTGTCTACGTGCCTCTCGCTCTTCACGTCAACCTTCCGAAGTACCTTCTACTATGATCCTCTCTTCTCCACATGGGGAAACTGAGGCTGAGGTCATTAGGTAGCTGATCCCGGGTCAGTACAGCTGACAAGTGACAGAGCCAGGACATGCAGGCAGGCGTGCCGGACACCCCTCCCCCCTCTCCCCGCCCCCAACCCTCCCCCCTGCTTGAGTCTTGAGCTGTCACACGGCCCTCCCTGCTGTTCGCCTCTGAATGGGTCTCAGGCACGGCCCTTCCTGTGCCTCCTCCAGGCTCCCTTCTCCCCCCCCCCGCCTCCCCCCCCCGTGCCAGGTCACCCCCCGATGTGCCGACGGGACTGCCTCTCTCACCCAGATTTCTCACTGGCTCTCCATTCCTGCAGGATCAAGGCCGAATGCCCAAGCTTGGCTCCCAACCTTCACGGAGGACCCCACCTCTCCTGTCTCCTCTCCTGTGAGGCTCTGTCCATTGAAACCGCTCTCCTCCAGAGTCCAGTGCACGTGTGGCCTCTGCCATGGACTGCTTTCTGACCATACTCACTGGACCGGATGTCTTCTGTGTCAACTCCCATTGCAATTCTTTCCCACCAGGCCCCTCTGCCGGGGCCTGTGCTCTGGACTGACATAGGATCATGTGCATTCCTGTCTTGGTTATATTCTTGAGGTCGGAGACGTGTCTGTTTATTTCTGTAGCCGTTACAGCACCTGCCCAACGTCTCACACAAAGGAAGCAGCTGGACCCATGAGCTTACTTCTCACTCGTGTCAAGTTCCGCTGATGGCAGAGGAGAGAGGGGAGCTTGGCCCCACAGTCATCCAGGGGCCCCCACACACGGAGACATGGCACCTTCCACGTCCGGCTCCCGAGATTGCTCTGGGCATTGGCCCCAGATGCAGGTGTGGGAACAGAGAGCAGGGGGGAGGGTGGCATGTGGTTCCATGGGCTCGAAGTGGCACATGCCATCGGCTGGAGTGTGGTCTCCTGCTCACGTGAGCCACAAGAAAACGTGTCAGTGTGGGCCAAGAAGGAGAAGAGATGGGTTGGGTGACTGGCTAACCGGTCTGTACTTGGGGAGTGAATAATCGCCCTTTATTATCAGGGAAGTGGGCTGAGTTAACAGTGGTCTCCAGAGCAGGGGACACCCCCCCCCCCCGGTGTGTACATGATTGATGACCTGTTAGCATGTAGAAGGGGATATTAGAACATCCTTTTTTAAAAAAAATTTATATATGTACTAGAGGCCCGGCGCACAAAATTCATGCACGTGAGTGGGGGGCATCCCTCAGCCCAGCCTGTGCCCTCTTGCAGTGCAGGAGCCCCTCAGGGGACGTCCGACTGATGGCTTAGGCAGTTGGACATCCTCAGCGCTGCCGCGGAGGCAGAAGAGGCTCCCGCCACCGCCACTGTGCTCACCAGCTGTGAGCCGGCTTCTGGCTGAGTGGTGCTCTCCCTGTGGGAGTACGCTGACCACCAGGGGGCAGCTCTGCATTGAGCATCTGCTCCCTGGTGGTCAGTGCATGTCATAGTGGCTGGTCATTCGGCATTTGGTTGATTTGCATATTAGCCTTTTATTAGATAGGATATTTATTGCTGACAGTATTACAGATGTCTCCCATTTCCCCCCTTCCCCCCTCCACCCAACCCCTCCCTCCCCGGGCCTTCACCACCCTATTGTCTGTGTCCACGGAGAACATCGTTTTAAGAACCTAAAATAATAAGACCTCTAATGTTGCTGACATTCGTGTGGGAAATAACACTGGTCCCTCCGTGTGGTCTTTAGGCCAGCGTCTCACGTTACCTGGGGGAGCCGAGGGTGTCCCCAGAGGGCAGGGGGCATTCATTCGTTCCAGTTCAGGCAAACGAGTTGTGTCAGCTCGGTTAAGTGGGCTTACGGTGCCTATGACCTTGTTCTAACAACACCAGCCCCCGCGAAGTGGGCCTGGGGCTGGGAACGAAGCTGCAGGGAAAGTGCCGGTTCAGACCCGACTGATCCGAGGGCAGCGAAGCCTCGGGAAGCAGCCGGCGCCACGCTCGCTGCGAGCTCTACCCCAAGCCGAGGCCACACAGCGAGGACCCAACGGGTTCTGGCAGCGAGGCACCAAGACAAACAGCGAAACGGCCACAAACACGGCTTCAAGGGTGATTGACGTGGCCGGCCCTTCACTCTGCAGCTCCGGCTGCGAGGCCGTTGTAACCCAGGCCCCGACTCACGCTGCGGAGGAGCCAGCGCCGCTTGCAAAACATTTAAAAACGTGTTATCCAGGGCAGGGAGGCGACTCTAGAATCTGGGGAATGCTCGCAGCTATTCAGGACTCGGCCCAGCACGTTACAAAAGTCGCAATAAATTGGAGGAGACGTTGAGAAGCCCCCGGCGGGCCTGTTTCTTCCTTAATTGTCAGCATCTTAATGACCAGTAAACAGGAAGCCGCTCCGTCCTGCGGCCGAAACACTTGTCATTCCTGGCGGTGATGACAGCTGGGGGCGCTGCTCGGACCGCAGACTGTCCTGGATGACAGCGCATTCCTTTGTCAGCAAATACCGCCCGGCTCGCCCTGGAGACCGACGGGGATGGAGGGAGCGAGAGCAGGAGCAGCGGGACCGCGTGGGAGGCCACTCCGCACATGGCTCTGCCCCGTGGAATGTGCTGAGTCCACGCAGCGGGGAGGGCGTCCAGGCCCAGGCCTCGGAAGGAAAGGCGGCTGGAGAAGACATTCCTGATGCAAAGTGACTTCTCTGACAAAAACAATGCTTCCCGAGAAGGTATTGGCGCGGCAGCCAAATCGGCCAAAATAGAGGAGAAACCTCCAGGTGACCCTGCAGGGTAGACCCCGCCCCAGGTGACTCACAGGCTCCTCTCTCCACCGGGAGCTGTCACTGGGGAGGGGGTGTCTGGAGGGGGGCGGGCGAGTGTTAGAGGATGACATTGATGAGGCTCACTTTCTGGAGAGTGTCACGCTGAGTGAAATAAGCCAGTCAGAAAGACAAGTGTCACATGACCTCACTCATACGTGGGATCTAATGAACCAAATAAACTCATGAACAAAAATAGACCCAGAGTCATAGAAGCTGAACAGACTGAACCTCAGAGGGAAGGTGGAGATGGGGGGTGGAGGGGTGGGACGAGATAACCAATGAACTTGTGTGCATGTATGCATGACCCATGGACACGTGCAATGGGGTTGTGAGGGCCTAGAGGGGGATAGGAGCGGCTGAAAGAGGTTAATGGGGGGAAAAGGAGGACCTGTGTCATACTTTCCACAATAAAGGTTTTTTTTAAGGGTATGAATAAAGCAAAAAGCTTTCAAATATACAAGACTCTTTAGAGCAGTGGCTCTCAACCTTCCTAATGCCGCGACCCTTTCATACAGTTCCTCATGTTGTGGGGACCCCCAACCATAAAATTATTCTCGTTGCTACCTCATCACTGTAATGTTGCTACTGTTAGGAATCGTCATGTAAATATCTGATATGCAGGATGTGTTTTCATTGTTACAAATTGAACATAATTAAAGCATAGTGATTAATCACAAAAACGATATGTAATTATATATGTGTTTTCCGATGGTCTTAGGCGGCCCCTGTGAAAGGGTCCTTCGACCCCCAAAGGGGTCGCGACCCACAGGTTGAGAACCGCTGCTTTAGAGTACTCTGTAATGGAAGGGAAGCCATTGTGAACATATTTCTTACCACACAGGCTTACTGAGTGTGGGATTTTTTGGTAAAATGTTTAAAAGGGATCTAACTTAGAGCTGAGGCATCCGCTGCCGTCGGTGCGTGTGGCAAACTCAGTGTCCATGGCAGGTGGCTGTCGGTGGTGAGCTGGCTGCTGATGGCTTTGAAGTCGTGCGTAAACATGAACTGTAAAGGGAAAGATGATCTTTGAACTTTGAGTCAGAAAGCTACTAATCCTCAAAGTGCGTCACGCCGTGGAGACGCAGTCTGAAAACAGGTGTTTGGAAATATTCCACTTTGGTGCGGCATTGTTGTTGGAAATGACCTGTTACCTATAAAAAGTCGTATGGAAACTTAGCCATCTGTTCAAAATCTTCCGAGGAAGTACTTCTGAGAGTTCCGAAC
This sequence comes from Myotis pilosus, assembly GCA_036010255.1. Lineage (NCBI taxonomy): Eukaryota > Metazoa > Chordata > Mammalia > Chiroptera > Vespertilionidae > Myotis > Myotis pilosus. The sequence continues at coordinate 2,334,952 of JASKON010000002.1, forward strand.
CTATTGTTAAATATGTTGACGTCAATGTCCTCCAGCTTGTGAGAGAATTCTGTTAAATTAGGGGGAAAGAGAAACTTACTAGGGCAATTTCAAGACAATGGTCAAGGTCGCTCCGAAAGGGAGACCCGGGCCATTAACACTGAAGCTCTGGCGACGCTCGCGTCTCTCACACGGGCAGTGACTTTTTAGCTACGACAGCCAGTAAAATCGCATCCCTAGAACCAGATTTTTGTTGTTTCACAAAGCATAAAGCTCAGACTTGCGAAGTGACGAGGTGTATGAAGCGCCTCTCTCATCCATAGCACACGTTTAAGTCCCTCTTCCTTATCAGTGCATAGTCTGAGGAAGAGAAGCGACAGTGCTGAACCCATCCTATCTAATAAAAGAGAAACATGGTAATTGGCGTACAACCGCTACCCTTCCCATTGGCTAATCAGCGAGATATGCAAATTAACTGCCAGCCAAGATGGCGGCCGGCAGCCAGGCAGCTTGAAACTAACATGAGGCTTGCTTGCTTCAGTGACGGAGGAAACCAACGTACCCCGCCTGCCTTGCAGGCTTCTGAGCCTGCAGTTTGAAACATTTTAATAAATATAGAAGCTAAAAAAAAAACCCAGAAACCAGCTTTCAGCGAGCTGGGATCTCAGAGCTGGAGTTATACATTTTTTCGATGATAGAACTGAAACAAACCAGATACCTACTTTCAGCAGCGGAGGCCTAAGAGCTGGAGCCTCAGAGCTAAGCTGGCCCAGAATTTAAAAAAAGAAAAGAAAAAAAGGAGCGGTTGGGAGCTTCTGTCACCTGCCAGCCTGCAAACAGCCCTCAGCTCTTCACCCATACTGGCCAGGCACCCCAGTGGGGACCCCCACCCTGAAGGGTGTGTGACCAGCTGCAAACAGCCATCATCCCCTCACCCAGGCTGGCCAGGCATCCCAGTGGGGACCCCCACCCTGAATGGTGTGTGACCAGCTGCAAACAGCCATTATCCCCTCACCCAGGCTGGCCAGGCACCCCAGTGGGGACCCCCACCCTGATCCAGGACACCCTTCAGGGCAAACCAGCCAGCCCCACCCATGCACCAGGCCTCTATCCTATATAGTAAAAGGGTAATATGTCTCCCAGCACCGGGATCAGCGGAGCCGAGAGGCCTCCCGGCACCAGGATCAGCGTGACAGGGGGCAGCGCCCAAACCCCCCAATCACCCTGCGGCTCTGTGTGTGACAGGGGGTGGGGTCACAACCTCCCTATCCACCCTGCTCTGTTCGTGACAGGGGAAGGCACCCCAACCTCCTGATCAGCCCTGCTCTGTGTGTGACAGGGTAGAGCCATAACCTCCCCATCGGCCCTGCCCTGAGTGTGAGAGTGGCAGTGCCCCAACCCCCTGATCAGCCCTGCTCTGTGTGTGACAGGGGGTGATGCCCCAACTCCCCTATCAGCCCTACTCTCTGAGTGACAGGGGGGAGCTCCCCAACCCCCTGATCGACCCTGCTCTGTGAGTGACAGGGTAAGGAGCCCCAACCCCCCTGATGGGCCCTGCTCTGTGTGTGACAGGGGGCAGCGCCCCAACCCCCAGATTGGCCCTGCTCTGTGTGTGACAGGGGATGGCACCGCAACCTCCCCATTGACCCTGCCTTGAGTGTGACAGGGGGTGGTGCCCCAACCCCCCAATCAGCCCTACCCTGAGCGTGACTGAGGGTGGCATCGCAACCTCCCGATCCGCCCTGCTCTGTGCATGACAGGGGGCAGCGCCCCAACTCCCCAATCGGCCCTGCTCTGAGCCTGACCAGGGGCTGCTCCTAGGGATTGGGCCTGCCCTCTGCCACCCGGGAGCAGGCCTAAGCCAGCAGGGCGTTATCTCCCGAGGGGTCCCAGACTGCGAGAGGGCACAGGCCAGGCTGAGGGACCCCCCCCTTCCCCCCGAGTGCACAAATTTTTGTGCACCGGGCCTCTAGTCACTGAATATGAGACTCTTCCGAGCTGTGACCCTCACCACCAGGTGGCTGCAGGGTCTGGAGCAAAAACAACCTTTCTCAGCAGCCTCCCTCTTCTAGCGGCACATGTGCGGGAACTTTAGCTTCAACGCTCCATTGCCCACCTGCCCCGCCCCACGGCCCTCTCTGCCCCGCCCCATGCCCACACCCTTTGGACTAAGACCCGTGCTGTAGCTGGGCATTGCTCAAACCCTTCATCCCCTAGGATTGTTTCCAGCAGGGACTGTCAGAGGAGTTTGCTTCTCTGTCCCCGCCAGCGGCCTGGTGTTTGGTTGTTTCATTTATTGATGGTCCTTCCTCCAGGAGAGCGAGCAGGGGGACAAGGGAGTGGGGGGAGACTTCACCTGGGCTCACTTGTGCGGTTCTGATGAGTCAACACAACAGTGTGGGCTCACATGAGCGTCCAGGCCAGCAGAGCATTTTAGTGAGTTCATTGGAGCCAAACTGAGAGCAGTTGTCAGGAAGGGAAATCTCAGCGGATTGAGAAAATGCTCCAGAGAAGGGCAGTGTCACAGCAGATTTTACCCCCGAGAATAAAGGAGGAGATGGGGGGGGGCGGTTAAATGAAACCCACCCGTGGTAGATTAGGAGGTGGGGAAAGCAAAGCAGGGAGACCTCTAGGCCAGCGGTAGGCAAACTGCGGCTCTCGAGCCACATGCGGCTCTTTGGCCCCTGGAGTGTGACCACGAAGTTTCCATCGCACTGTAGTGCTCCCCTGCACGTGGTATTTTGTGGAAGCGCCACACTCAAGGGGCCACAGTTTGCCGACCACGGCTCTAGGATAAAACGCAAAAGGGAGAGGCACATACTTCCTCTCCACTTGTGGGTGCAGACAGTTAGGAATGCACAGTGCAGCCATGGAGATGGAATATTCTGGAACAACATGACCCGAGGGGCCCTGTGGCCTCTGCTCTGGTGGAGGGGGAGCCCTGAGTGTCTGGGAGAATGACTCTGCCCTTCAAAAGGCATGTGATCGTAGCTGCAAAAAGACAGCAGACGGCTCAGGCAAGGTGAAGATGGACCTTTGGCAGAAAGGCCGAAGGCCTCGCACGTGACCCCGCCATGACCCCGCCATGACCGCTCATAGCTGGGATGTCTGTGTTCAGACCGTCCTGGTGGAGACCCTCTGCCTCCGAGTTTATAGGACCCGCCATGCGGGGTCCCCCTGGAGCTCGTCGGGGTTAGTGTATGACCCCGTCGTCCTCCCCAGCAGCTTCCCCACCCCGTGCGCCCCTGCGTCACCACTAACACCTGGGCGAGGCCGCGGAGAAACGCCTGCCTCCGTGTCTCCCACGGCAGCTCTCCTCCCGGGGGTGGCTTCCTCGCGGCCTCAGGCCTTCTGGGAATGCCTCACGTTTTAACAGCATCCTCTCCAGCAGGGTCAGCGGCCTGTCTAGGAGTGGGGTGACCGTGTGACAGGACACCCGCAGCCAGGCCCCTCTTATTTCCACTTCCTCGCTGGGAAAAGTAGTCACCTTACACCTGGGCTGTTTAACCTGGGCATCTGTATGAGCTGGTACAAGAGGCATCACTCAGTGAGGGAAACGCATTCTGCTCTTGCAATACAGCAAACACAGTGTTTCTCACTAGCACCCTCCCTGCCTCCCCCAGTCCAGATTCTGCCAGACTTTTCCCTCTCGGACTCAGACTGGATCGTGCCATTCACGGAGAAGCCGATGGTACCAGGGCTCAACACATGTTTTACAATGAACGGGTCAGAGAATTTTGTACAGCTCTCAGCATTCTTTTTTTTCCTTCTTTTTAAAATCCTCACCTGAGGATATTTTTCCATTGATTTTCAGAGAGAATGGGACAGAGAGAAACAGCGCTGTGAGAGGAACACATCGATGGGTTGCCTTCAGCGTGCACCCTGACCAGGGCCCGGGCCGGGGAGGAGCCTGCAGCCAAAGTACGTGCCCTTGACCGGAATTGAATCCACAGGCCGGTGCTCTATCCACTGAGCCACACCGGCCAGGGCTAGTTCCCAGCATTCTTAGCGGGAGAGGCCGCTCTGCTTCTGTGCAATGTTAGGGCAGACGAGCGGGCTGGTCCTCGATTCAGCCAGTCGGTAACGGGTCTGCACCCTCGGCCTTTAGCACAAGGTGCTGCCTGGAGCCTGCGGCTCCCACTGGCGTTTGGGCTTCCCTGCGACCAAAGGCCCCCATGGGCACAGTTGGTCCCTGCTGAGCCCAGGACCCAGCCTGGGGAGGCTGCCCTGGGGACCATCGCTCGGCTTCGGGAGTGCCTAGCTCACCGCCAGCTTCTCGCCCCCGGGCAGCCGTCCGTCTCCTCTTCTTGGCTTACACTACAAACTCTTGAAATTATAAAGCAACCAGTAACTGTGAGTGTGTGTGTGTGTGTGCGTGTGCTGTGCGTGTGTGCATGTGTGTGCGCACGTGTGTGCTGTGCGTTTGTATGTGCATGTCTGTGTGTGTGCATGTGTGTGCATGTGTGTGCTGTGAGTGAGTGTGTGCGCGTGTGTGTGTGTGTGTGAGTCCTCTGGCGCTGAGGAGGCAGGCAGATGGTGGTGTGCATGGAGGTGCGGACGCTCAGCTCCCAGGGGACTGTGAGTCGGGAAGACGCCAGGAGCCCGTACAAAGTGTCCACATTCTTGAGTCGGGGAATTCTGGAAGCATCGCGCACACCGCCCCCTGAGGTTTGTGAAAAATAGAGTTAGGCAGAAAGGTTAAATGTAAAAAGAGTCTGCACACTTTGGCAGTTTCTTGCAAAAGTAAACACACGCTTGCCATCTGATCCGGCCTCCGGCTCCTCCGAATTTACCCAAAGGAGCTGAGGACCGGCGCCCACGCATGAGCCTGCGCCCCGATGCTTATAGCAGCGTCTTGGTTGCTGCCCAAACGCGGCCGCGGCCAAGAGGTCCTCCAGGAGGTGCTGGCTGGGTGAGCTGTGGCCACCGAAACTCTGGCACGGTGTTCGTGATAGACGGGCAGGGGCTGCCAAGCCATGAAAAGACATGGAAGACCCTTCAAGGCATATGACTGTGAAAGGAGCCAATTTGAAAAGGCTGCCTGGGGTGTGAGTCCAGCTATAGGAGGTTCTGAAAAGGCAAAACTGGAGACGGTGAAAGGATCGGTGGTTGCCAGGAGCTGGGGGAGGAGGGGGAATGAAGAGGCAGAGCATGCGGTTCAGGCAGTGAACCGATTCTGTGTGGTGCTGCCTGGTGGGTACGTGTCAGTGTACACTGTCCAGCACGGAGGAGGCATCACACCCAGAGGGGCCCCAGTGCACAGCGTGGGCTCTGCATGTCGGGGCCGTGTGTCGGGGCCGCGTGTTGGTGTGGGCGGCGATGGTGACCACGGGCCACGCGGGACCCGGGAGGCTGTGCGTGTGTGCGGGCAGCGGGCACAGGGGAACTCTGAACATTCCACTCAATTTTGATAGGAACCTGAAATTGCTAAAAATCAACTTTATTAACTTAAAAGATTAAAATAAGAGCCCACAGAATGGAATGAGTTCAGATCTCAGCTGCTTCTTTGAAGTAACCATTGCCCCCTGAGAAAAACCAGCCAGCTGACCTGACGCCAGGACCTTGGCAACATCCCCACCCAGCGCCCGCCCGCCCGCCTGCCCGCCCGCCTGCCCGCCTGCCCGCCTGCCCGCCTGGGGAGCTCAGCGTGAGGTGAGGACCGTGGCCTGCAGCCTGGGATATGCCCTCCGCAGGAGGCGAGGCGGCCGAAGGCGGGGAGGCCAGTGGCAACTCCTGCCCACCTGGGCGAGCAGGGGGGACCTTCCAGCAAGGGTGGTGTGGGGGGCAGACACCTGCACCTCGGGAGTGTCAGAGGGGGCAGGAGAGGCCGGAGGACAGGAAGATCCCACCTCTGTCCTCTCTGGATTCTATTTTGTAAATAGATTTTTATAGATTTCAGAGAGGAAGGGAGAGGGAGAGAGACACAGAACCATCAGTGAAGAGAGGGAATCATGGACCGGCTGCCTCCTGCACACCCGCTCCTGGGGATGGAGCCCGCAACCCGGGCCTGTGCCCTGACCTGGAATTGAACCCTCACCTCCTGGTTCATAGGTCGGCTGGGCCGGCCTCTCTTGATTCTTAGCAAAAAGCTAAGACACACACTGCCCAGACACACACCGGCACGTACAGGAACCAAAGCACAGGTGTAGACAGGCTTCCGTGTGCACACGTGTCCAGCAGACACTTGCACAATCACGTGCACCCATTCGGAGCTGGTGTCTGTAATAGACATGTAGAGACAGACAGGCGTCCAAGGCAGTGTTTGGTCTGGGTATGAGCAGTGGCTGCTGATAAGCAGTCCCCCTCCATAGCCTGGGGAGGTCATTGTCCTAACACAGGTCCCCTGGGACGCAGCAGCTTCCAGAACAATCAGTTCCCTCCTCCCTCCCAAGGCTGCACGGGGAGCTGTCTGTCCCTGAGTCTCTCGTGTGCGTGCATGTTCATCACAGCTGCCTGCAGCCGTCTCCCCGCCCGCTCAGCACAGCTGCAGGGCCCCGGCAGGTGGTCACTTAACGCTGTCGGTTGATGACCCTCCGTTCCCCCTATGACACTGGAGTTCCCTGTGGCAAGTAAGTGCCCCCTGAGGGGGTGGACGGCAGGAGCTGCAGAGGCTGGATCTGGCCGCCTAGGAGTCTGTTTCTCTGGGACTGGGCGCCCCGCTGGGGGTTGCGCAAGTCGCCTGGAGAGATGAGCAGTGGGGCGGCCCTGAGTCCGGGACACTTGTGCCCCCAGGCTGCTCCCGAGAGAGGAGCTGTAAGTGGGAACAGGCCCCACTGCACATGGCAGATGGGATCGGGCCAAATGTGGAAAATGCTCAACAGAGAGCTCTAGCCAAACACAAAATTAACCAAAGCAACACCTTTCACGTTGACCGAGGACGTAGACACTGTTTTGAGAAACGTCTGTGCCCACAGGCAGTGTGTAAACACTCGATCGAAAACTCCTGTCGCGTTAAGTAGGGAGGCTTTCAGTGCATTCATTCTTTTAAAACTCTATTCTTTCTTCTTTTAAAATATGTTTTTATTGATTTCAGAGAAGAAGGGAGAGGAAGAGGGAGATAGAAACATCAATGATGAGAGAGAACCATGGATCGGCTGCCTCCTGCACAACCCCACTGGGGATCCAGCCCACAACCCACGCGTGTGCCCTGCCCGGGAATCGAACCCTGACCTCCTGGTTCATAGGTCGCCGCTCAGCCACTGAGTCCCAACGGCCAGGCATAGGCTCTCTGTTCTTGAACATAATGGAACTGTTTTCTTCTAAGGTTGTACTGAACTGCTTTGTGCGGTCGGAACAAAGGCTCCCGCTGATGTCCACCCCCCCGCCCCCCCCCCTCGGGGCCTGGGACTGTGCCACCTTCTGTGGCAAAAAGGGCTGTGAGATGTGGTTGAGGGAGGGGCTCCGAGGTGGGGAGGCGACCCTGAGTCGCTCAGGGACCCAAATGCCATTACAAAGGCCCTTGGAAGAAGGAGGCAGCAGGTCTGAAGTGTGAGGGGAGCTGGGACAGGAGAGCAGCTGGTGGGAGGAGGAGGAGGGGCTGCCACCCAGGTGGGCGCCAGCCAGGCGCGGGCAGGCCGGAGCGTGGGCGCTCTTCTGGGCCCCAAGGAGAAGTGCAGCCTTGCCAACACAGACCCCGGGGCTGTACGATAACAAATGTGTTTTCAGCAACAGAGTTTGTGTTCCGTTGTCTCTGCAGCAGTAAGCAGCTGATACACCCATTGTGTCGGTGGGCTCCTGCCCGCCGGGGGGAAAGGGACCGATTTGTTGACAAGTATGCCCACTGCTCCCGTGGCCTCCACATGGGCTCCTCGCTGCCGCCTCGCTCAGGCGAGCTCGGAGCATGGAGCACTCACGTTTCTCACCGTGCCGGTGGAAAGTCCACGCCAAAAGGGTTACATCTGACCACCTCATGACAAGCTCCTTCACCCATTGTTGTTGAGGATTATCTGCCTGTCGGGGTTCCCAGGGCTGCCAAAACCAAGTACCCCAGACAGGAGAGCTTAGACAGCGGACCTGCATTGCCTAGGAGGCTGGAGGCTGGACATCCGAGAGCGGGGGTCCAGGAGGCAGGTCTGCTTTCTCCTGAGGCCTGTCCTGGGCCTGCACGTGGCTGCTTTCTCACTGTGCCCTCACGCGGTCTTTTCTGTGCACACAGCCCCTGGGGTCTCCTTGCCTCCAAATTTCCTCTTTTTATAAGGACGCCAGCCAGAATGAGGTAGGGCCCAGCCTAAAATTACCTAAAACATAATTTTAACCGAATTGCCTCAGGGGTACTGAGGGTTAAGTTTTCAGCATATGAATTTCGGGGGGACACATTTTGGCCCATAACGTCTACACTAAGTCCGTGTGGGAGAGGGTCTGTGCCAGCCAGCGGACAGACCTGTGCCTACTACTTAAGTGACACGTCAGGACTGCTCCCTGTAGGTCCATGCTTACACTCCATGCACCCCAGTGTGAATTAATTGAAACTATACCACTTTGTCACCTCCTGGCTCACAAGGGATCATTAAACAATCCCAGAAAAATCATATGGAGTCAGGAATGGGCGATGTGGGGAAGGATGGTATAGATGCAATTAGATCCCTACCTCACACCATACATTCCACACATACACCAGATGGATTACAGACCTAAATGTGAAAAATATACTTAAAAGACTATTGGATAATATAATGGAGTAGAAAAAATAGAAAATTTTTTATAAAGCCCAAACAATAAAGAGAAATTATATATATATATATATATATATATATATATATATATATATAGTATATAGTATATAGTATATATTCGACTACCTCAAATTTTAAATTCTACAAAAAAAACCTTTTACTTCTGTACAGTGGACATTTCTCTTGGCAAAAGATTGGAAAACATAGGGAGACACATGTTATAAACCAGAAATTAGTATGCAAAACACATAATAAAGAAAAATAAAAGTAGAAAAAATGAATTGCCTGAAGAGGAAATGTGAATGCCAACAAGCAAGCAAACAGGGATATACTCAGAGAAGGCAAATAAGAAGCACAAAGAGCAACTCCTCACCCACAGTATTTATAAATCTAGTCGTCAGGCTATCTCCGCTGCTGGCAAGTTGTAGGAGAAATGACACTCTCATAAAAAGTTGCTGGAAATGTGAAGTGGTAAAGGCATCTTGGTGTCTATGAAAGTGGAAAATGTGTCTAAAATGTGTCCTGGAAATTATGCATTAAGATATTCGCTAGGCAGCCTCCTGTGTGGTTCCATATGGGTCCTATGCACACTCCTGTGTGGTCCATGAGGGTCCTATGCACACTCCTGTGTGGTTCCATATGGGTCCTATGCACACTCCTGTGTGGTCCATGAGGGTCCTATGCACATTCCTGTGTGGTCTGTGAGGGTCCTATGCACACTCCTGTGGCCTGTGAGGGTCCTATGCACACTCCTGTGGTCTGTGCACACTCCTGTGTGGTCTGTGAGGGTCCTATATGAGTGTCTGCTACTGCATTGTTTGTAGCAGCAGGAAGAAGGGAATGACAGAAATCCTTCAGCACAGAAATAAGTAAAACGTGGTATTCTCCAATGATGAAATACCATACAGCAATTAAAAAGTAGAAATAAAGTTGATATAATCAGTGATAATAGGTCTTAAACACATAAGGTAGCGTGTCCAAAGCAAGAAACAGATTGATGGGTTACAGACATTATTTTTAAAATAAAACCATACAGGGTGTGTGTGTGTGTGTGTGTGTGTGTGTGTGTGTGTGTGTGTGTGTTTGTGTGTGCATTTTAGTGAAGGCATATGTTCCTAGAAAAGGGTTTTAAGAAATGGAATGATACCCGATCACTTCAGCCTCCAGGGAGGTGTGGAGAGGAGTGGGTGAGGGTTCGCGGTTTGGGGGGCATTAGCTAATATCTCTCCTCGACTCACCCTTCCCTCCCTCCCTCCCTCCCTCCTTCCCTCTCTTTCTTTCTCCCTCCTCCCTTGCCTGATTTCCTTCTTTCCTCTCTCCCTTTCTTCTCCCTAAAAAATGGACAAGAAGCAGATATGACAAAAAAGTTAGCATTGATTCTAAGTGATGGGACTGTGGACGTGTGAGTTCTTCCTTCCTTTTACTGTAACCTCTCACTCTCAGAAAGCAGAAACCACGCCAAACAAAGCACCCAGTGTGTGTACACATGAACCCTAAACCAGCGGTTCTCAACCTGTGGGTCGCGACCCCTTTGGTGGTCAAACGAGCCTTTCACAGGGGTCGCCTAAGACCATCCTGCAGATCAGATATTCACATGACGATTCATAACAGTAGCAACATGACAGTGATGAAGTAGCAACGAGAATAATTTTGTGGTTGGGTCACCACATGAGCAACTGTATTTAAAGGGCCAGAAGGCTGAGAACCACTGCCCTAAACTGTGAGACTCTGCCGGGGAAGGAAAGGGCCTGAGCCAGTGAAGGGAGGTGGGACTGAGCCCGCCGGCCCCGGAGCGGCCCGCTTCCTGGGAGCACGGACGGGCGGCCCAATGGCGGGAGCCCGGCGTCTGGTCAGAAGGAGCCACGGTCCTCGCTGGGTGGGAAACCTTAGCGCTCCCTCCTGAAACGCTGGGTCAGGGCTGTCCTCCTCCCGGTCAGTGACCGGCCGCCCGGCCAGGAGCAGGTAGTTCCATTTTCCTGCAGCTCAGGCTAATGAGGCACGTTCTTCCTGATTTGGGGGAACAAACATGTTCCCACAGACGCCTCTTCGTGGTTCCATTTCTTTCTGTTTTTCTGGAGAAACAGCGAATAGATCTAGTACCTGTCCATGGGAATGTTCTTCAAAATGTGAAGACAGCCGGGCCCGGTGCGGCTCGGTGGTTGGGTTGACCTATGAACCAGGAGGCCATGGTTTGATTCCCAGCCAAGGGCACAGGCCCCGGTTGCAGGTTCGATCCCCAGTGTGGAGCATGCAGGAGGCAGCCGGTCCATGATTCTCTCTCATCATGGATGTCTCTCTCTCCCTTCCTCTCTGAAATCAATAAAATTATATACATTTCTTAAATGTGAAGACAACCATCCTGCACGTATGCGTTTCTGACTAACAGTGCAGCGGGCTGTGTGTGCAGACATGGGAACCTCGCGTAGGGACACCGCCCGCCATAAACTAGCAACGGGCTGTGAAACTGCATGAAAATTCCTCTCTGATAATACAGAACAAACTAACCACAGAGAGCTCCTCCCCTTCCCGGCTGAGAGCTGGAGGCACAGGAGGCCCGGGAGGCAGAGGTTCATAATTGATGAGCAGTCTTATCAGACCCGACGGATGCAGAGGGGAACTGGACGCCTGGCTAAGGACTGAGCTGGGCAGGCAGAGGAAGCCGCCTCGCTCCTCAGCAAGGCCGCTCATGCATCATGAGAGCAGCCAGGCCCAGCAGAGGCCTCCACATGTGGCTGGTGGAGATCAGGTGCCTGCAGGGGAGTCTGAACGGCCAGGACCTGTGAGACGCTTCCCCGCTCCCTGATGCCTACTGGTTGGTCTCTGTTTCACCTGCGTGAAGGGGACCCGGGAGGCTGTTGGCACTCGCTGGGCAGGGCGAGTAGCTCCAGTTCCCGGGAGGCTGTGCCTCGCTGTGGGTGAGAGGAACGGGAGGCGAGCAAACTGAAGCTCGAGCTCCTACTGTTAGAGGAACAAGGATTCGAACCCAGCTTCCTGGAACTCGAAGGCCCTTCACTGGGTTTTGTGTAAACCTCCCCACTCTTAGAGAGGCAGCGGAGGCATCAGTAGCAATCCTAAAAATTCCTAATGACCGGACTAACCAATCAAAATGCACCACTCGCCCTAAGGGTGTGGCTCAGTGGATAGAGCGTCAGCCTGTGGACTAAAGGGTCCCAGGTTAGATTCCAGTCAAGGGCATGTACCTGGGTTGCGGGCACATCCCCAGTAGGGGGTGTGCAGGAGGCGGCTGATAGATGTTTCTCTCTCATCAATGTTTCTAACTCTATCCCTCTCCCTTCCTCTCTGTAAAAAAATCAATAAAATGTATTTTTTTAAAAAACAAAATGCACTAAGCTATGCTGTATGGGTACGGCCTGGAGAGACACCCCGCCCACAGCTCTGACCAATCCGGCTCTGGGAGACACTTGGCAGGTGAGACGGAAGTGCTTCCATAAAGGTAAGTGTGTCCTTGCTGTCTTCTTAGACTCAGTGGCGTTATTTCACAGTAGAGCTTCATGAAATCAGATTCTTTGCATTAAGCCACTTCTTTTTAAAACCTAAATGCAAAAGAGAATAAAGGGGAAAAGATGGGGGGGAGGGATGGCTTAACTTCTCTGCATTTTGGGGTGACCGACAAAGTTTGCTCCTGCTCAGAGGACTTCGGGTGTCCCCAGTTAGAGGTGTGCAGCCCGGCTGGTGTGGCTCAGTGGCTGAGCTTCGACCTAGGAGCCAGGAGGTCACAGTTCGATTCCCCAACAGGGCACAGGCCCGGGTTGTGGGCTTGATCCCCGGTGTGGGGCCTGCAGGAGGCAGCCGATCCATGGTTCTCTCTCACCATTGATGTTTCTATCTCTGTCCCTCTCCTTTCCTCTCTGAAATCAATAAAATACTTTTTTTAAAAAAGAGAGAGGTGTGCAGGCATCCTTTAACCCTCTCCAGGCGGGTCCCACCGTGGTTGTCTTTGGACCCCCCCATGCCACCTCTGCCCTCCCACCTCCAAACCGTGTCTCCTATGGCTCCCAGGTGCAGCCTCTTCCTCCCACCCTCCGCTGCCCCCGTGTCAGGGGGACCCATTTTCTCATCCCGACAGCCCCCAGGTGGGGAGTGCATCTCCAGACGGCAGTTCCCAGACAGCGCCCCCCACCCCCACCCCGGGTGCTGCTACCTAGGAAGGAAACTGCGATTTCACAACCCTCCCCGCTGCCCCCACCCAGCGGCTGTATGTTTATTTGGTTTTTGACTTGAGTGGGTTTGTTTGGAGGATTTCACAACAGCCTGGCGTTCCTGGAGATGCGATGAGGAAGATTGAAGAGGGGATGACAACCTCGGGCCGTGCCGCGTCTCGGGGGCCCGCGGGCCTTTCCGCCCCGTTGTGCAAACTCGGCCCAGTGGGACGGGCAGGGGGACGCAGGGACGCATTTTTCTGCATTTTTCTGCTTGTCAGAGCCGTGGCGTTGCACGGCGCGAGGGACCACACAATTACATTCCTCCGCTCCACGCTGGGACAAGCTAACGGGAAAGCTGTCGCCAGTTCGCATCACCTGCTCCCCGACGGCTGAGGAAAGGGCGCGGGCCTAGGCCCCGCATGTGGAAGACCGGCTCCGTGTGTGTGGGGGGGGACCTTGTGCTTTTTTTTTTTAAATCCTCACCCAGGGATATTTTTTTCCATTTATTTTTAGAGAGAGTGAAAGGGAGAGGGAGAGAGAGAGAGAAACACCGATCTGAGACACATCCATTGGTGGCCTCCCGCTCGCCCCCGACCAGGGCCAGGAGCCTGCAATCGAGGTATGTGCCCTTGACCAGAATCGAACCCGGGGCCCTTCAGTCCGCAGGCCGACGCTCTGTCCACGGAGCCGGGCCGGCCGGGGTTGTGCTGTCTTTCGAGTCAACCACACCGTTGCCTGCACTAAGCTGGGAGACGGCCTAGCTCCTGGGTCCTTGGGCTGCCAGCCCTTACGTGCACCTTCTAGGCTGAGGAGAGAGGACGGCACAGCAGGCAGGAAGGTTCTGGAAGGGGACTGTGGCTGACAGGACCCCCGTCCGCCCCGGCTTGGCCCCCCGAGGCCCAGGTGCACGTGGCCCGGCTGCTTTCTCAGGCAGGCCCTGGTCCGAGGCCCCCTGGAGATGTTCACTCTCTAAATTGCAGGCGTCGTAATTAGAAAAGCTTAGTGGAAATGTTTTCAATAGTTTCAATCTGAAAACATGCCCATTTATTTTAAACAACCCCACGGGGACGGAGGATGGGGCAGGCCAGGCCGGCCCGGAGGCAGCTGCCCACCGCAGGCCACAGGCCACAGGCCCAGGCGGGCGGGTGCCAACGGCGGGCTATTGGCCGCCCTGTCTGAGCCAGAACCTGGAGTCTCTGTCCTGTGGCCGTGGTGGAAATTATTCCAGCAGGGGCCCTGGTGGCACTCGGACAGCGATTTGTTTTCTCAAAGGCCAGATTGGGAAATCGTGTGGCTCCATCTGTGTTTGCCTTCTCAGGACGAGCACAGCCTTTCCTTTAAAATACTCCACCTGAGCTGGGAGGGCCCGGGGGACGGGGCCCGTGGTTTTAGTGGCAGAGGCTCGAAGACCCCAAGGACCGCGCAGGAGTCGGTGGGCACGCTCCAGCCTCCAGGGACCCCGCGGCCAGAAACTGCAGCCAGACAGGGCGCGGAGAAGTAGAGCAGAGGGCTTGTGCGGAGGGCCCCACAGAGAGTTGGAAGTGATGGGAACAGAAGAGAGAAGGCATGTTGATGAGAAACATGAGGGCGAGCTGGCGCGGATTCTGCTGTATAATAGAAAATTTGTTTCGAGTTTTCTGCCAGCAGATGCAGGGCCTGGGGAGTGAGGAATTGCATTTTATTCCAGGTTCAAATTTAAGTTTGGAAAGGACATTTTGGAAGGTATGCCTCATTTCACAGGAGCTAAGCAGCACTCTGAACACTCGCCCGCAAGGCGGCCAAGAGAGAGCTGGCTCAGTGAACGGGTTATCCGTCGGCTCCGAGAAATTGTTCTCTTGGTTTTCAGTTTTAATACATGTTCAGTGGAGGGCGGGGTGGGCTACAGGGGCCAATGGGGGGGGGGAACATCTGTAATACTTTCAACGATAAATTAGAAATGAATGTCTATACGTATCTGGCCCTTTTTTGTTCACTGGCCGATGCCTTTGAATATTCTTGCCTATGAATCTTTGCGTGTTCTGTTACCCTCTGGCTCTAACTGCTCATCTCTTAAAAAGCAGGAGTTTCCACCCGGCCGGCGTGGCTCAGTGGTTGAGTGTTGACCTATGAACCAGGAGGTCACTGGTTTGATTCCTGGTCACAGGCACAGGCCCAGGTTGCAGACTCGATCCCCAGTGAGGGGCGCGCAGGAGGCAGCCGATCCATGATTCTCTCTCATCATTGATGTTTCCATCTCCCTCTCCCTCTGAAATCAATAAAAATACATTTCAAACAAACAAACAAAACAAAACAGGAGTTTCCATGAAGCCCTGCGTGTGATGCAGCCATTAAAGCTCCCAGTCAGCCCTGGCCGGTGTGGCTCAGTGGATAGAGGGTCGGCCTGCGGACCAAAGGGTCCTGGGTTCGATTCCGGTCAAGGGCTGGCACCTTGGTTGCAGGCTCCTCCCCAGCCTGGGCCCCGGTTGGGGCCCATACAAGAGGTAACCAATCGGTGTGTTTCTCTCACATGGATGTTTCTCTCCGACCTTTCCTCTTTTCCACTCTCCCTAAAAACCAATGGAAAAATATCCTCGGGTGAAGATTAACAAAACAAACAAACAAACAAAAGCTCACATTCCGCTCAATCCATTTACAGCTGTTAATTTTCCTTCGGGCCTTAAAGGAAAGAAACACAGAAGTCACATGACTGTTTTATTTCTGCCTCTAATTCAGTGGTTCTCAGCCTGTGGGTCGCCAATCTGTGGGTCGCGGCCCCTTTGGGGGTCGAACGACCCTTTCACAGGGGTCGCCTAAGCCCATCGGAAAACACATCTATAATTACATATTGTTTTTGTGATTACTCACTATGCTTTAATTATGTTCAATTTGTAACCATGAAAACACATCCTGCATATCAGATATTTACATGACGATTCATCACAGTAGCAACATGACAGTGATGAAGTAGCAGCGAGAATAACTTTATGGTTGGGGGTCAGCACAACATGAGGAACTGTATTAAAGGGTCGCGGCATTAGGAAGGTTGAGAACCACTGCCCTAAATGAAAGCATCTTCCCTTCTGTGCCGTTTTCTTAAAGGGAGACTTGGCTACTGTGAGCATCATCCCTGTAAGTGACATTCTATTCCTCCCTCCCCCATCCCAAACCGAAGGCTGGAAACGTGTTTATCCGGGTAGCGAAGAGTGCGGCCCTTTAAGAAGCAGCGGCGCCCTCGTAAAAACGTCAGGGGAAACGCTAGGACGACGGGGCCTTGGACACTGGCTTTCACGTATTCTCGGAGCGTTCGGAACCAGTTCCCAACATTAAAAATCAGATCAAAGTCCAGATCTGTGCAGGCGACCCCGGAGCAAAGAGGAGATCTGGACGTTCCCATCTCAGCGGGCATCAGCTGTTCCTTTAAGGAAGGCCTTGCCCAGAGGCGAGGCACCATGCCACCGCCTGTGTGCCCTCCTGGACGTGGCCGTGCCACCCTGCCATCGGAGGTGGGCGCTGCACACTCTCCCCTGGAGTCCAGTGACGTCAGTGACGCGCTCGTGACCAGCAGAGGGGAGGGGGGGCTGCTGGGGACGCGGGGCAGGCTGGCCGGAGGGAACCGCGGTGCCCTCGCCGCGCGTGTTTTCGGGACACGCCTCTCCGGTGCTTTCTCTTGGGCTCCGACCGCCATGCTGTGAGGAAGCCCCAGCCCCCCGAGAGGCCGGAGCCTGAAGGCAGACCCTCTGGCTGCCGGTGCCACCTAAGCCCGGGCCGGACTCCACCCGCCCGCTCGGGGGAAATGCCGCCGGGCCAGCGGTCAGCGATCTCCCACGGGCAGGCCACACAGGGTTCAGACCACGCGGCACCGGGCTGTTCAGTCCGGGCACTGACCTCTTCTCTTTCAAACTGTCACCAGAAAATGACAACCGCCAACACGACAAAGCTGCCCCGTGTGAGCGAACCAGGATTCTATCTGTTTGTGTTGTCAGGCAAGAAAAGATGTGTTTGTGGTGCGCTGCGGACTCAGCCGCTAGTGACTGTGCGCCAGGGGGTGAGGAAGGTGGAATCGCTGCTCTGGTGGCTGCCACTCCAGCCAAAGCTCCGGACGTCACGGCGTCACAGGCGAACTGCGCTGCTGGGCCCGTCCACGTTTTCAGGCACAGAATCCAGAGCACCACAAGGTCGGGGATGTGGTTCCCCGAGTTTTAGGGTTTGGCACGGAGTGAGGGTAACAGGTCAGGGAGTTCATGGTCACGGGGCTGCACCTCCCCTGGCACCTTCCCCTCGGACGCACTGTCTGCCGGCAGCTGCCCGTGCTGAGTGCTGCTCACGGCGACTAGTTCTCGAGAACCCGCACCCCGTCCTCGCCATGCCAGGCTTGTGACCCTGCGCTTGGTTCTGGGCGCGCCCAGTAGCGCCAGCTGCTGGCTATTTTGCTATTGTTTTGTGAGATGGCGGCGGGAAGGGGCTGGGGAGGGCCTCGCTTCCCCGGGGAGAGTGGGGGAGCCTCTCCCAGGAGGCGGGGGTGAGCGGGGTAGCAGGAGGGGTGGCAGGCGTCCCGGATGGCGGCGAGGGAGGGGGTGGCGCCTTCGGGAGCAGGCGGGGGCCTCCCGTGTGCCGGAAGCCGGTCCATCCTTGCTGCTTGACACAGTCACTGCAGGAAAGAAACATCTGCACAGCATATGTTTCAAGGGACCTGGCGTATATAGCATACTGTTCTTAATATGTTTGCTCCCCTTAGCGCTGTGTGTTTTAACCAAGGTCACCTCTCCGAGAAAGGTTGTTTCCCAGGTAGGAATTTTTCCCTGAAGTCAGGGAGGGGATGCCTCTCCTAGAAAGGTTGTTTCCCCAGGTAGGGATTTTTCCCTGAAGTCAGGGAGGGGATGAAACTCCTTAACTAAGTGCCAGGCGGGTAGTTAATCACTTTAACTACAAACAATCATGCTTAAGCTACATAATCTTTACTCCCTGGAATGGAGATAAGAACCGCCCTAACCTTTGTAATAGAAATTGACAGGATTAAAATCAACTGGTATAAATACGGATGTAACAAGACAATAAACGCCAGAACTTCTCTGGAGATCCAGACCAGAACTTGGCTGGAGATCCTGGCTAGGCTGCTGATCAACTGAACACTGTCTCCGTGTCATTCCTTCTTCGCCGACTCCGTCTACACCTTTGGGAACCCCTGGACCCGCTGGGGTTGGACCCCAGCACCCGTGGACAGGACCGCCTGGAAGTTCGCATGTGCGAGGCTGTCCTTTCCCCACGGGAGGGAGTGTCTCAGCCGGGCCTGCCTCCCATCCTCCTCCGTGGCCTTGTGCCGCCACCTCCCTCCCGCGTGGGAGTTAGCCCGGGGCTCAGTCCTTGGCCTGAAACCCAGCATTTCCTTTGGCCGAGGAGGGGCGGGGGGGGGGGGTCAGGCCTGAGCGAGTGGCTGAGACGTGGCGGCGAAGCCCTGTGGTCGACGTTGGCGTGAAGGGGACGTGCGATGCGTCCGTACAGTGGACTGTGGTCCAGCCGGGAGAGAGGGCCCGCCATCGTGGCAACGTGGGAGGTCCCTGAGGACATCCTGCCGAGAGGAGTAAGCCACAAGAGAAAGACGAGCTCCAGGGGGCCTCCCTCAGATGTGGGGTCCGAAAAAGCCAAACTCAAAACCAGAGAGTGGAGTGACGGTGACGGGCGGCGGGGGTTGGGGGTGTGGTTTAAGGGGACACGCAGGGAAATGGTGGAGCAGTGAGTCCCGGAGCTGGGCGGGACAGCAGAGAGAGTATGGACAGCAGCACTGTGCTATGAGGTGCAAGGCAGCTAAGACACTACACCTTTTAAAAATATGTATCTTTATTGATTTCAGAGAGAAAGGGAGAGGGAGAGAGAAGCATCAATGATGAGGGAGAATCATTGATCGGCTGCCTCCTGCACGCCCCCCACTGGGGACCGAGCCCACAACCCGGGCATGTGCCCTGACCGGGAACTGAACCAGTGACCTTCTGGTTTATAGGTCGACCCTCAACCATTGAGCCACACCAGCTGAGTGACACTACATCTTCAGTGTTCTCACCACAAAACAACTATGTGATGTGATAGAGGTGTCAGCTAACGCACTACAGTGGGCATCATATCACAATATAGAAATGTAGCAAATAGCATGTTCCACGCCTTAATCTTACACAGTGTTAAAGTCGATTACATCTCAATAAAAAATTAAATGGAAAACATCTTGGCCGTGAGAAATAGCCAGCGGGGAAGGGCAGCGGGCTCCGGGCAAGAGGGTTTTGTAATCAGAAAGGAGCCGGTGTGGGGGGCAGAGGCGCGAGAGGGTTCAGGCAGACAGTGGCCCTGGGGAGAGAGCGGCCTGAGGCGGGGGAGGGAGAGACGTCAGACACGGAGGAAATCATAAAGACGGGGTCCACCGTTGGTGCCAATGGGGACCCTCACTTTTCACATGCCAGCGTCGCTACAATGCTGGGGCTGAAGCTACCAGCCAGGAACAGGCAGGTCTGCAAAGTCGGGAGCCAGCGATGGGACGTGGCCGTGCTGGGTCGGTGGTGCTGCGTTCAGGAGCACGTGCTGGCTGCTCCGTGGTGTTTGAACAGCGAGGGGAGTGTGAGGGGCCGCGTGGAGCCAGCGCAGGGTCCGAATGTTGGCAGAAAGATGTGTCCGAAAGGGGAAAGCCACAGGGATCCGCCGCCAGGAGCGGGCTGAGGAGGCCCTTTCATGCAGAGACGTTACGGTGGAGGGCGCCGTGCGGCCAGGAGGCCAGCCAGGGCCGGTGGTGTGAGCTCGGAGACTCTCGGGTATCGGTTTATATTCAGAGGCGGCCACAGCCCAGGAGCTTCAGGACAAGCAAACTAAATGTGGCTCAATGGCCGGGACTGTTGGGCAGGACGTAAGCCGTCATTACTTGTGGCCACGCTGCCCCGGGGAACCTGCTCCAGAAAAGGAGGCCAGTGTGAGCCCCGCGTCCCCTGCACGTCCGCGGGGCAGGTAGAGAGGAGACGGGATCACAGCACTTTAAATGTGTATATACGTTTCTTTTTTTATTCATAAATGTATTTATATTAATATCAGAGAGGAAGGGAGAGGGAGAGAAAGAATCATCAATGATGAGAGAGAGTCATGGATCAGCTGCCTCCTGCACTCCCCCTACTGGGGATGGAGCCCACAACCCGGGCCATGTGCCCTGACAGGGAATCGAACCTTGACCTCCTGGTTCATAGGTCGGTGCTCAACCACCGAGCCATGCCGGCCGGGCTGTCCTACATAATAAAAGGCTAATATGCAAATTGTCCCCTCGGGAGTTCCACCGACCAGGAGTTTGACCACTCGCTATGACATGCACTGACCACCAGGGGGCTGCACAGAATGAAGGAAGGCCCCAGCCAGTAGCTGGCAGCCAGGGGAAGGAAGGCCCTGATTGGCCCTGATCGCCGGGCCTGGGACCCTATCCGTGCACGGATTTTGTGCACCGGGCCTCGACTATATATATATGTATTTCTTTGGGGAGAGAAAACATTATATCAGGGCAGAATCATGCTGACCCATTCATTAGAGGCTGAGAAGAAGGGGAGCAGCCTGTGGAGACCATGTGTCGATGCTGCCAGCACATGCTGACCTTCTGGGAAACCGGTGAGGGTGCCAAGCCATGGAGAGGGAACTGGTTTAGGGGCGGCAGGCACCATAAATGCGCCCCGTGGAGTCCTGCTACAGCTGGCACCGAGAGGGCGAGTCTCTAGGGTTGCTAAAATCTCCGAATTCTTTGCTCCAAAATCACAAACCAAGGGCGAGCGGTCCTAGGAGAGGCGTTGGACGAGGGTCCGTCAGCGCCGGAGGAACGCTGATCGCCGTCTGACAGTAACGAGGGGGATTTGACAGCCGGGATGGTGTCTGTGGTCGGAGCCCTCACAGCAGCCCTGCCGGACAGATGCAAAGCTTTCCCGCCTGCAGACGAGGGACAGGAGCCGGGACAGCCTCCGGGCTCTGTGCTTTGGGGACCATGGGGAATGGCCAGGGCTCCTCACAGAAGACGGGGAGGGCGGGGGCTGGACCAGCAGAAACGCATTTCCTCGCAGTTCCAGAGGCTGGAAGTCCAGGACCACGGTGCTGCCGGGCTCGTTCCCTCTGCGGCCGCTGTCCTTGGCCGTCTCCGCTGTGTCCTCGTGTGGCCCTCCACTGTGCCCACTCTTCCCGGCGTCTGTCTGTGTGCCCTAATCTCCTCTTATAAGCATCCCAGTCAGATAGGATTCGGGCCACCCCACCGGCCTCCTCCTAACTTCGTCTTCATCGGCCCCGTCACCAAATACAGTCACATTCTGATGCACTGGGGATTAGGGACTCAACATAGGAACTGGGGGGGGGGGGGGGGCAGGGGGACCGCACAATTCAGCCGGAAGCAGATAGTGAGCAGGGTGAGCTAAGGGGAAGGTGGGGTTCACATGGTCATGGAGTCCAGTTGGGCCTGAGCTATGAGGAAAGGCACCCCTCCCCTCCTTCCAACATGCCCTTCCTTCATCCTCAGTGGAGTCGTTGCTCTGCCCATTCCCGGCACCATTCCCTGCACCCCAGGGTCTGAAGTGCAGTGATCAGGACAAACCCGCCTGGCCCAGCCCAGCTCAGCTCAGCTCAGCCCACCCCGGGCCAGGTCGGGGCCTGCAGCCGGACCGGCACGGTTCCTCAGGGCACAGCAGAGGGGAGGGAGGAACGGGCTGAGGTGGGGAGTTCTCGTCGGGCTGACACCCATGCCACCCCCGGCACAGCGAGCCCTCTCTCCGTGTTGGACCGGCAGCAAAGTAAACAATTTGTAGCAAGTCCACAGGGCGTCACTGTGTCCAGCTCAGTGGCCTGGGCTTCAGAGAGGCCGTCTGTCCTAACGGCTATTTTAAATGCCTCGTTAGCTATAAAAAGTGATGCTAACATCTCCTTCCGAACCCCGACGGCCTCTTCCATGGAGAATTTAAAAAGCCCACACACCTATGAATACCCATAATGATCATCTGTGGCCCTGGCTTCTGGCCTGGGCCAGGCGGTGGGGTCTGTGGAACATTCTGGATTCCCAGTCCTGCGGGGAGGCTTGGAGCGAGGTGAGCTGCTCACCGGGAGGGAGGAGGAATGATGATGGGAATGAGGTTGTCCGCAGCGGCCTCCTGCCAACCCTCCCCAAGCAGAGCGCGTGCCCGATGCTGGGGGCGCCCTTCGCCTTAAAGCAGTGGTTCTCAACCTTCCTGATGCCGCGACCCTTTAATACAGATCCTCATGCTGTGGTGACCCCCAATTTCATTGTGACAAATTGAACATCATTAAAGCATAGTGATGAATCACAGAAACAATATGTAATTATGTATGTGTTTTCCGATGGTCTTAGGCAATCCCTGTGAAAGGGTCGTTGGACCCCAAAGGGGTCACGACCCACAGGTTGAGAACCGCTGCAAAAAGGGCGACATCGGTCTACCTGCAGTGTGCGTGGCACCCCTGCAGGGGGTGTAACCAGGCACCCCTCTCCCAGGGCCTCCCCAGGGCAGGGGGAAGCCCCAGATCGTGTACTGTCAACCATCCACAGGACCCCGAACGTTCCCGTGGAAACCACAGTTGTGCCTCGTCCGCGGGCCCGGCCGACCCCGTGGGCCTTTCTGGAGTCTGCTCCTGCGGTGCAGCATCGCCTGGGGTGGCTGGAGCCGGCTAGGGATGCGGTCCCGCCTCGCAGTGTGGCCCTGTCCCCCCAGGCGCCCACCCCGGGCCATGTGACTACAGGGACCCTGGGCCAGCCCCTTCCCCAGGAGCCAATTTCGGCAGGAAGAAGGGAAGACCCCGAGCTGTTCCTGGTGGTGACTGGGCGGGGGAATGCGGGGGGGAAGGGGGGGCGGCGGGGGTGACCAGCAGGAAGATATGCCGGAAGCAGCAGGGGGTGGAGGGCACCCCAGGACCAGGCTGCTCACTCCATGTGCAGTATTGCCTCCATCTGGCCTGGCTCGGATGGTCCATGACCCTGATGTTATCCAGCTGACGCGGGGTGCTGACAAAGACGTCTCCAGATGCCGGCGCTGGCTTCCAGCTCAGCTCCTGGCTCTCGGGAGCCACGGGAATGGATGCCCTGCCCGTCCACATTCCCCCCCTCCCGCCCCTGTGTGCAGACTCGGCCCTCTGGGCTCCAGTAACCGCAAGTCTGACCATGCAGTGCGGCCACACTCCCCGGTCACCTGCTCCTGGCTCGGCCATCAAGGATCCTCCCCCCGTGGGCCTGAGTGCTCTCAGCGGCCTGCTGGCATGGAGGCCTCAGGGGACGATGCCCCCTGCCCGTGGGGCCCAGCGAGTTCCAAGGACCGAGGGCCTGGGCGCCCTGCCTCCCACAGGCAGGGGTCTTCACGGGCTGTCTCCCATTGGTGCAGGGGGAATAAGGAGGCTTTTCCTGCCAGGAATGCCGTGTGGCTGGGAGTTGGCCCTGCTCTGCAGGGGCCCAGCAGGGTGCTCAGCACCTCTCATCTGTGTGGGGCAGAGGTGTGTGGGGCAGGGCCCACACAGGGGCCTTCAGAGAGGGAGGAGAGGAGAGAGAGAGAGAGAGAGAAACATCCATGATGAGCGAGGATCATGGATCCCTGCCTCCTGCACACCCCACACTGGGCGTGGAGCCCGAAACCTGAGAATGTGCCCTGAGGGGGAATTGAGCCCTGACCTCCTGGTCCATAGGTGGATGCTCAACCACGGAGCCCGCTGGTCGGGATGGAAAGCCCGCCTCTGTGTCCGTCAGCTCGGGCCTCGGCCATGTGGGCAGTGAGGCCTGGCGCTGCCCTGGGGTCTGTGCTCCGACCCTGCCGCACACCCCGGGCACAGAACGGAGAGGTGGCCGTGGCCTTGTCCCTTGGACTCCGGATTGAGAAGCATCCTGGTCGGGAAGGTCGGAGCCGCAGGCCTCGGCCAGTTTCTGACCAGACAAGTGGAGGGAATCAGACAGGGGCAGGGGGTGGCGCTTTGGAATGGCAAGGAGGGAGGGGAGATGACAAAACAAAAAAGCAGAACGTGTGTGTGCGTATGTGTGTGTGCGTGTGTGCACGTGTGTGTGCATGTGTGTGTGTGTGTGTGCCTGTGCGTGTGTGCGTATGTGTGTGCGCGTGTGTGCGTGCGTGCGCATGCGTGTGTGCGTGCGTATGTGTGCATGCGTGTGCATGCGTGTGCATGCGTGTGCGTGTGCGTGTGCGTGTGCGTGTGTGTGCGTGCGTGTGCATGCGCGTATGTGTGTGTGCATGCGTGTGTGCGTGCATGTGTGTGTGCCTGTGCGTGTGTGCGTATGTGTGTGCGTGTGTGCGCGTGTGTGCGTGTGTGTGTGCCTGTGCGTATGTGTGTGTGTGTGTGTGTGTGTGGTGCCCTGTGTCCCCTGGAGCCACTGAGCATCTGGAAGTTTACCTCTAGCCAGGCGTCCCCAGACGGGCAAGGTGTCGGCCCTGCAGCCACACGTGCCGATTGGAGACCCACCGCCATCGAGGTGGTGCCATTCCAGCCTCACGAGTGTGGCTCGCAGACCCCGTGCGTCCGCACACGCAGGTCAGTGCTGGCGGCGGCTCCACAGTTCTTCCTCCGGGGCCACCTCTCCCCTCCCCCACAGCTCCACAGCCCCCTCCCTCCCCAGGGAGACAGGGAGGGGGAAGCCTCCTGCTCAGGGCGTTCCCTCTTTTCATTTCCCTTCTTCTCAGTCCTCCTTTTTTTTTTGCTGCAAAAAGCTTTATTGTTTTCCTCTGGCCCACGGCCTGGAGTGGGCCCAGGTTGGTTAAAAGACATGCCTTGTTGTTGCAAGGAGCGGCCCAGGCAGGAGCCAGACACCAGGGGGTGCAGAGGGGCCCCTCGAAGGCCCCTGGGCTCCGCAGGCTCCTGGTGGTGCAGGAGGGGGAGCCTCTGGCAGACACACCGGCCCAGCCCTGCCCAGCCTGGAGCCGGCAGCCGGAGGAGGTGACCAGGTGCCGCCCATCTTCTCCATGAGTTTCACCTGCCCACGGGGAGGGCTCTCCAGGGAGTCACGGAGCTGAGGGTCTGTGCGGGCAGAGCCCAGGGCTGCAGGTCCACCAGGGCCCGGTCAGGTCTCCAGGGCCACGCGGCTTCCCTGAGTCGCCCCTCACCTGGGGCGGCCTCTGCACGTCCTGGAAGAGGGCACAGCCGCCCGCTGGGTGCGCATCTTCAACAGACGCCGAGTGCCCGGCCTCTCCTCGGCCAACGCCCTTCAGAGCCGCAGCTCCCGGTGGAGACGGAGCCCAGAGCCAGGCAGGTGCGGAGGCTGCAGGTGCCGCTGGCCAGGCGGCTGTCGGGCCTGCACCTCGATGAGATCATTCTGACGAATCTGGGAGCTCATGGTTGGTCGGCAATCGGGAGTTAAGGTAAAAACGGCGTTGGCTGGTCCCGGCTGGCGGGGCTCAGTGGTTGAGTGTCGACCTATGAACCAGGAGGTCACGGTTGGATTCCTGGTCAGGGCACATGCCCAGGTTGTGGGCTCCATCACCAGTAGGGGGCGTGCAGGAGGCAGCCGATCCAGGATTCTCTCTCATCATGGATGTTTCTCTCCCTCTCCCTTCCTCTCTGAGATCAATAACAATGTGTTTTAGGTGCCCGGTCTCCTGTCCCATTCTCTGAGTCTCTCGCTGCTCTCTGGCTCCATCCACCTGTGTTTCCATATTATGAGCTATTTCTTTCACGTGACCCTCTGGGCCTCTAACTCACCACTCAGCCATGATCATCCTCTTTTCCGTGTTTTTTCCAAGCGTTTGAAATAAAAATCATTTTCTTTCCGTTCCAGGAAGTCCTCTCCTCAGACCCTGAGCACGTCCTCCCGAGCACTCTCATCACCTGCTTGTTCCGGGGCCGTGGAGGCGGCTCCCGAGGAGGCCGCGGTGCTGGCAGGTGCTGGGGTGTGTGTGGGGGGGGAGGGGTGGAGGGAGTGGGGGAGGCGAGGAGGGGGCGGGGGGGGAGGGGGGAGCTGAGTCTTCCCAGTGTCGCAGGGATTCATGCAAAGTGAGTAGTTCAAGGCCACGTGCACCTGGGCCTCTGCGGTGGCACTCACTGCCTTCCGGCCCAGAAACAAGCCCCTCTCCCGGGGACCTGCTTCTGCCCCTCGGCCTGAGCTCTGAGCCGAGCAGGGTCGGGCAGGACCCCTCTCGCCCACGGAGACGGGGAGCGCTGACGGCGCCAGAGCAGCCTCCTGGTCCAGGCCCTCCCAGGCCTTGTCTGCCGGCGCTACGGCCGCCGGCTCGTCTCTGGCCGTGGCAGCCGAGGCTTCCCGGAGCCCAAGCTAAACACGGCTCGGCGGGCGCCCAGGTTGCTTCTCACGAGCCCCCCGAGAACTGCAGCCCGCGGCCAGGGGCCACCTGCCAATTATTGCAGCTCATCCTGCACCGCCCTGACTCCGCGGCCGGACAGAGAGGCCTGTCTGCCATGGGGTGGGGGGGGGGGGGAGGAGGAGGGGGGCTGGACCGCGGGGCCCTGAATGCCCCTGTGTGTGCCCAGCAGCTCCTGGCAGCGGTGCCCTCCTCACACCGTGAGGCTGGCATCCGAGGTGACCAGCCGGCCTCCTGCTCCGAGTCTGCGCCTGAGACCAGGGCTGTGGCCCTCAGGGCTGCTCCCGCTCCTGCTCAGCCCCTGCCCCCGCCCCTCCGCTCCGCACCCCCCCCCCCTCCCCGCCTCCAAGAACCCAGTGAAGAGCCTCGTGTCTATTTTCTCCAAAGAAGAAGAGCAAAGGAGGCCGGGCTGGAAGCGGGGGGGGGGGGGGCAGGTTGGGGGGAGGAGCAGGGGGGTTGGGTTGGGGGGAGGAGCAGGGAGGGGCGGGGCGGGGGGCGGGGGGCAGGGAGGGATGGGGGGGGGGTCTTCTGTGGCTTCTTCTGCTCTGACCGTGGCTTCACAGGATCCGTGGATCAGGCGGGGAGCAGTCACCCTCGTCCCCGCAGCACCCTCGTGGGGGCAGGGCCAGTCCAGCCAGGTCTTGCTCAAGGTGACCTTCAGTCTGTGGCTCCAGGCTCTCTCTCCTTAGCTCCTAGGGCCTCCCGCAATGATCGATCAGTTAGTCCATTCATTAGCTCCTCCGGCCTCCGATCGATCACTTCATCCACTCATCAGTCCATTCGTTCCGTAAGCCGGGCGGCCAGGCAGGGTGGCACTGGGAAAGGGTGTAGTAAATGCAGGTGCTGCTCTCCGAGTCGAGCAGGAGAGGCGACAGGGAGCCGGTGGCAACATGGTCATTGCAACGCTGTGGTGAGGGCTTGGGCGATGCCCAGGGAGCCACGCCAGCGCCCAGGATAAACCCCTCTGCCCTCAGCAGGGCGAGTTCCACTAAGACACTGCAGCCCCAGGCATGGTGCCCACGGGAGCAGGGCCTCACCCGGGCCCGGCGGGAGGTGCTGTCCGGGTTGTCCCTAACTTCCGGCAGTTCCCCAAGAGTGACCTCCGCTCCTGCCCGGCCCTGCAGCCCCTGGACGTGTTCCTCCCAGGGCACAGCAGGACAAGCCACTTGCCAGCGTGACTGCCCACATGGGTCACTGTGTGTGCCCGGCTGACACGGCATGAGCCCGGCTGACACGGCATGAGCCCGGCTGACACTGCGTGTGCCCGGCTGACACTGTGTGCCCGGCTGACACTGTGTGCCCGGCTGACATTGTGTGTGCCCGGCTGACACTGTGTGCCCGGCTGACACTGTGTGCCCGGCTGACACTGCTTGTGCCCGGCTGACACTGTGTGCCCGGCTGACACTGTGTGCCCGGCTGACACTGCGTGTGCCCGGCTGACACTGTGTGCCCGGCTGACACTGTGTGCCCGGCTGACACTGTGTGTGCCTGGCTGACACTGTGTGCCCGGCTGACACTGCGTGTGCCCGGCTGACACAGACCTCACTCCCAGGGGCTCCCTGTGGGTGGAGGGACTTGGAGGTGAGTGAGCACTGTGCCCAGAGTGGGACGTAGGGTTTTCCTGGGGGAGAGGATGGGAGGGGGTCTGCGGAGGAGCCTCGTGGATCGGGGCCATTCTCGCGAGGCCAGGGTGAGAGTGGGGCGGCCCCGCACGTTCCTGACCGAGTTCGCCGGCGTGTTACTGGGCTGCCGGCTGCGGCTCTAGGACAGGTGAACCTCGCGGTTGGCCCAGCGGTGGTGGCCGATGGGAGCCCGTGCTGGCGCCAGTCCCCCGGTGCTGCTGGGCGGGACCGCAGCCCACAGCTGAGGGCCAGGGGGACGGTGCCCGCTGCTCCCTCTTATTAGTATTGTTTTTTATTTTGTTAATCCTCACCCGAGGGTATTTTTCCACTGATTGCTAGAGAGAGTGGGAGAGAGGGACAGACAGAAACATCGATGTGAGAGAAACACATCGATTGGTTGCCTCCTGCACGCGCCCCCACTAGGACTGGGCTGGGAAGGAGGTACGTGTCCTTGACCGGAGTCAAACCCGGGACCCTTTGGTCCGCAGTCCGACGCTCTATCCACTGAGCCAAACCGGCCAGGGCCTGGCTGCTCCCTCTTAGATGGAAAACTCCATCCCCCGGAGCCACAGACACACAGGGTGCGGCTGTGACTTCCGCGGCTCCCAGTGCGTCTCCGACATGCCTGCCGTGGGAGATGCTGGGCCAGAAAACACGTCTAAAACTTCATACCTGGCCCGGCCAGTGTGGGTCAGTGGTTGAGCACGGACCTATGAACCAGGAGGTCACGGTTCCATTCCTGGTCAGGGCACAGGCCCGGGTTGTGGCTCGATCCCCAGTGTGGGGCGTGCAGGAGGCAGCCGACCCATGATTCTCTCTCATCATCGATGTTTCTCTCTCTCCCTCTCCCTTCCTCTCTGAAATAAATTTAAAAATACATTTAAAAAATAGTTCATTCCATTAAAAGGAAAGAAGGAAGTAGGCCTGAAGGCTTGCTCTGGGCTGGTGGCCGTGGAGCTGCGGTGAGGAGGCCCCTGTCATCCTGCACCCAGAGCAGACGCTGCTCTGCGCGGCCGTGGGAGCCAGGCCCTGACGGCGCTGTGGGGACACACTGTGGCCATTTTGGACACCGCACCCCCTGGTCTAGATGGTCTTTCTGTGGCCCTGGCAGATGGAACCTCTTGTAAACACCCTGCCTCATGGGGCTCGAGGACCATCAACTCCAAAATGGTCATCAGTTCTTCGGAGGGGACAGCAGGCTCCTGGCCACCCGTTTTCTGGACTCAGCTGTGCTCTGTCCTTCCGGTCACTCACCTGAAGCAAATCCTTTGTCTGCACAGCACAGCAGCACTGATGGTGGATATAATGGTGCTGATTATGGACACAATGTTGCTGATGATGGACACAATGTTGCTGATGATGGACACAATGTTGCTGGTGATGGATACAATGTTGCAGGTGGGTCCTAGGGCTGATTCATCTTGCGGGACTGAACTGTTTATGCCGGTTGATTGGAAACTCGTTTCTCCTCCCCCAGCTCCCAGCAACCACCGTTCCCTCTCTGATCCTCTGATTGGACTGTTTCGGGCAGCGCACACAACCAGATCACGCGGCATTTGTCTTTCTGTGACCGGCTTGTTCCACTCAGCAAAGTCCTCAAGGTCGATCCGTGTGGTCACAGGTCAGAATTTCCTTCTTTTTAAAAAGCTGAGTGGTTTCCATTATATCTGTGTACCCAGTGGAAATGGCGGGTGAGCATGTGGACACTTGAGTCTGAAGAGGAAGGGGCTGGAGGTTTAAATTTAAGTCACCTGTGTACCGTGGACTTTTAAGAGGCCAGCTCTATTGTGGAATCGTTTACCTGAAATCACATGTCCCCACTTTAAGTGTACAGTTCAATGAGTTTTCACAAATGTGTACACCCCGGTAACCGCCACCACAATTAAGGTAGAAAAAGCGTCAGTTACTCCAAAAAGTTCTCTCTCAACCCGCCTCCCCCACAGGAAACAGTTGATCTACTTCCCATCATTATAGATTTTGATTACTTTCGTCCTTCGTGGAATTTCTAGAAATGGAATTATAGAGTATAATCTCTTTTGTGTCTGACTTCTTAAAATTGATTTTAGAGAGGGAGGAAGGGAGAGAGAGAGAGAGAGAGAGAGGGAGAGAGAGAGAGAGAGGGAGAGAGACACATCGCTCAGTTGCCCCCTGTACATGCCTGCAACCTAGGTATGTGCCCTGACTGAGAATCAAACCTGCGACCCTCCAGTGCACAGGCCAATGTTCCAACCCACTGAGCCACATTGGCCAGGGCACGTGGGTGAGAGCCATCGCACTGTTCCATGTATCCTTAGTTTGTTCCTTTCTGTGGCCGAGGAAGAGTCCGTTGGGTCGCTGTACCACAGTTTTCGTACCCCTTTTACCCCTTCACCTGTTGAATGATATTAGGTTACTCCTAGTTTTTAGCTCTTACAAGTAACGCTGCTACGAACACTTATGCGTACGTCTTTGTGTGAACACACTTTTCCCAGTTGTCTTGGGTGGACGCCTCACAGTGGATAGCTGGGGCCCTGCAGTACCTTTCCAAGAAGCCGTTAGCTCGTGGCTGCACCATGTTCCACCCACGGCGGTGCGGGGAGCTTCCGGGTACCCCACAGCCTCGCCGTTGCTCGGTGTCAGTCTTGTAAAGACTTAGCGATTCTAGCAGGTGTGTAGTGTACCTTGTTGTGGTTGCAAGTCCCGTGTGCCTAATGAACTACGATGCTGAGCCATCGAGGAACATGGGACGAGCTTTGAAGACAGCTAAGTACGAATGGAAACAAAAAGTTATTATGAACGCCGTGAAAAAGAAAGCCTGGCATGGGCCTGTAACTGCAGCTCACTCCGTGGTCATCAAAGGCCACTTCCATCACCATCACGTGCGAGCTCTGCAGCGGGACCCCCTGAGCTGTGATGTAACAGCGTTGGAGGCGGGGCAGGGGGGGGCGGAGGGCGCAGGGCGCAGGGTCACCGGTGGGGACCGGGTCAGGAGACCGCATGCTGTCTCCTCGCAGGACCGGCTGGAGGCCGAGAGGCGGTGACCGAGGTGGCGATCCCCGCAGACGATGCCGCCCCCTCTGCCCCGCCGCCTGGCCCAGCAGCTGAGCTCCCCGAGGGTCGGGCTGCGGCTGCACCCTCAGTGGGGCCCTCGGAACAGCAGCACTGCAGCCTGAGGACGGCCTTCCCTTGGGGAGGAACTCGGGGCTTTGTCGGCGCTGGACACCCGGCTGATTAACATCCAATTTCAAGTCCACACGCAGGCGCGGCTCCCTGGGCAACCGACGTGTCCCTGTGTGGGCAGAGGAGCTCTGCGAGGGGGCTGCCATCGGATCCTCAAAGGGACCGTTGGCCCTGGCGTCCTGGCATCCTGGCATGCTGGCGTGCAGGCGTGCAGGCGTGCTGGAGTCCTGGCGTCCTGGTATCACTGATGTTCCTCTCTCTCTCTCCCTTTCCCTCTGAAATAAATACAAATATATATATTTTTAAATAAATGGAAAAAATCGGAATAAGCCATTAAGGAGCTGCTCTTGCCCAGGCTCTGGAACCTTCTCCTTGGCGAGGCCTGGTCCCGCCGGCCTCTCACTGCCCTGTCTTCTCGCCGATTTCCCTGTAAAATGAAAGCAGCAGCGATGCGTAGGGGCACTCACTCTGCTGCGTGCAGGTCTGCGCTCTGCGTTATCGCCATCGTCTCACTTCATTCTTATGACGAGGCGGGCACGCGGATTCCCTCCGACTCACAGACGACGGGTCCACAGACCAGGGTCGCTGAGTAACTGGGCCGCCCGGCCTGTCACCAGGATGTATCGCCTTCGGGTTCTGCCTCTACTTCCTGGTGCGCACCTGCACACCGCTCTGGTCTCCTCGCCTTCGCAGGGGGAGATTCCAGACGTGAAGTTCAACAGCCCGGCTGCTCTGGGAGGAGATTGGGCTCTGTTCCCGCTCCCACCAGCAGGTGGCGCCGTCTCCCCGGCGGATTTCCTGGCCTTTTGACCCTTTCGGTGGATTAGACCTCAAACCCTTCCTTTCTGGCTGGGTGGCCTTGTCTTGTCCGGCGAAGGCGATCCAGCAGGACAATGGTGCCCGAGGGGCTGGTGCAGAGTGCCCGTGACCCTGGCATTTGGGTGCATGGCACCCGGTGCATTAGCTACTACAACGTGTGGACGGTTACATCCTAGCCACCTTCCTCTTGCCCGCGCCCCTCTCCCCCCAAGTGGACTTCAGACCACAGTGTTCAGAACACCGTTTCGTGAGGAATCCAGCTGGTCGGCCAAGTTCCCTTTACGCAGCATGTACCTCCTGCAGCCACCTTTGGGATCAGATCCAAATCCTGGCTCTTCCTCCACCTGACCGACCCCCTGACCCCTCTGTGCCTGCGACGACTGCCCGGCGCTAATACAACAGAGGCCGGGAGACGCAGGTGGTCAGCACTGGCCAGGGTGGCTCTGGGTAAGTCTCACGCTGCCAGTGCACGGACTCCACACCATAGAGAAGGACCTCTGGGTAAAGAGTTTGCTCAGCTCTTTTGCGTCTTCGTGTGCTTTGCTGGACTTGTCCCCCCTCCTCCATGCAGCGCCTCCCTGTGGCCAGTTCCCATTCCGTCAGATGCTGTTGTTGCAAAGCCTTTGAAATTGACCAGGGAGGGAATTTCAGCAGCATCTGGCTTTCGGGGAGGTGGTGAGAACAGGGGCGCTTGCCTCCAATCTTCTGGCCTCCTCGTCGACCCCCACCCCCGACCCAGGGACAGCACGTCCGTCTCAGCGCTCTGGGGTCTCGCCCTCTGCCCGGCTGCCTCCGGGAGTGCTGTGGGCCGACTTCCTGGGGGGGCTCCCTGTGCGAGGCATTGTCCTGGCGGAGCTGGGTCACGGGGCCGAGAGGGAACCTGGCACTTCTGCGCAATGCCAACACTCCACGCGGCATGCCCCCCGGCACCAAGGTGAGTTCCCAGCAGCCGTGTTTAACTTTCCGCACAAGATTAGATTAAACATTAGGGCTCATAAGAGCCCGGCCGTCGAGACTGCACTTGGCAAGGGCGGCGAGGGTTCCGCACAAGCCGGAGGGCTCGCAGCCACAGCAGGACGGCCGGAGCCCGCTGCGTAGCCAGGGTCCCCGCGCGGCATCGGTAAGCACCTTCCCATCGAAAATGCGTTCTCGTCATTTTATTTGAGGAATTAAGTAACAGAGCTCTCTCCCTTTGCCAGGAAATTCTCAAAGGAGCGATTTTTAAGAATTCCTCTCTCTCTTTCTCCTTTTGCTGGTAGTGTTTTCCTTGGTTACTCAGTAATTCCATTTTGTAAGTTTTTCTTTTTAAATCCTCACCCGAGGATAGTTTACCACTGGTTTTTTGAGAGAGTGGGAGGGGGAAAGACAGAGAAACATTGGTGTGAGAGAAACACGTTGACTGGTTGCCTCCTGCATGCCCCCCAACCAGGGCCCGGGCCAGGGTTGTGCCCGCAACCGAGGTACGTGCCCTTGACCGGAATCGAACTTGGGACCCTTCGGTCCGCAGGCCGATGCTCTATCCACTGAGCCACACCGGCTTGGGCCATTTTGTGTTTTATGGGAGTTTCATGGAAATGGAATCATACCTTTTCCTGTCCTTTTTACGCACATGAAAGACACTGTTGCCTTCTGTAGGCCCAGGTGATGCCAGCGGTCCCCCACCTTTTAGGAAAAGAGGACTGTAGACTTGGGGGTCAGTGGGGTCACTTCCTCATGGTGTCAACAGCCCGTGTGGAGTGACACACACCTGGGCAGGCACTGCGGGGCACAGGAGGCCGCTGTGTGTCCTGAGATGGGGAATGACTTGTTGATGGCCACAGGCTCCAGCCGCGGTCCTGGTCTCCCTTCTGCCCAGCTCAGCTGAGCAGCCGCCAACGCTGGACGGGGGACGCTGCCGGCCTGTGTGGCCTCTGCCGGGACAGGGCGGGTGCTGGCCAGGTGACGGTGTCTTGTCCTGGCAGCCGGCATGCGAGCCCGGGGGCCTCGGACAGGAGACGGAAGCTCTGAGGCTGCGGCTCTTCCACCTGCCACAGGGCCAGGTCGGTCTCCGTCATCTCCAAGGCCCGTCGTGGTGGGGTTTCCAGTATGTTTTTATCGATTTCAGAAAGGAAGGGAGAGGGGACATCAATGATGAGAGAGAAGCATGGACTGGCTGCCTCCTGCACGCCCTCTCCTAGGGATCGAGCCCCCACCCCAGGCCTGTGCCCTGACCAGGAATCTACCTGAGACCTCCTGGTTCACGGTCAACACTCAGCCACTGAGCCGCCCTGGCTGGACCATCGTGGTGTTCCTGTTGTTGTTTTGGAGCAGAAATCCTTAGTAAAAATATCGGAAACACATAGGCCTGGCTGCACCCTGTGAAATTGCCAGTTTCGGCCATTTTAACCTGTGTCAGTGGCAGTTTCGCAGGGTTTAAGAGAACGTAAACAGTGGCTTAAGTCCACACCTGTTAGGCGTTCTCCTTCGAGGGGGAGTGTGCATTCCAGATACGGCCAGTGCCTCGGTCACGGAGCTGAGTGGGTGTCGGAACTGGCACCCTCCTTGCATGTTTGCGTGTGTCCATCAGGAAACGGCCTTCGCACGCGGCGCCTGGGCCCTTTCCTGGGCTCGCGGAGCAGACACCCGCGCGCTCAGTGCTCCCACGGGGTCCACCTGGGACTGGACGTTTCCAGCCTGGCCAGGCCGCTCTTGGGCACTTACCCCCGAGGCCTTTCCCTGCGGTTGGGTCTCATCAGAAAGCACCTCCGGGCCTGCTTGGTGGACAGCGTGTCCCCCAGGAGAGCTGACCAATGAGCAGGGTCCCCGGCGGGTGGGTGCGCGCTGCCACGCCCGCACCTTGAAACCCCTGGGGTGTCCGCACTGAGGTTTTTTGTTGCAGATTCTAGGGTGGGCTTTAGGGGGCCCAGGGGGCCCGGAAACTGAAGGGAGAGCTTCGTATGTACATAGGTACGCTTTCCGGGAGAAAAATAACATGAAATGCTTTTCTTTTTCAAGGGATCTGCAAACCCTCCTCCTGCCCTCTCTCTCCTTCCCCACCCGCAGGTACGTTGGGAAAAGAGGACTGTAGATCTGTAGATTGGGGGTCGGTGGGTGTGGCTGTGGATTCTGGTTGCTTGCACAGGACCCGGGAGGGGAGCACTCACTCACCACACCCTCAGGGGGCGCTAGGCAGACCCCCGCTGGGTCCTTAGGGGTTCTATGACCTGAGAGGACCTGCAGGTCCCTGCTCCTCACAGGCTCCTCCCTGGCCCAGGGCCTGGTCGGGCGTGTGCAGGAGGCAACCAACTGATGTGCTTCTCTCACCTTGATGTTTCTCTCTCCCTTCCACTCTCCCTAAAAATCAATGGAAAAATATCCTCAGGTGAGGATTAACCAAACAAACAAACAAACAAACAAAGAAGACATTGGCGTGCAGGGCAGAGAGGGCGTTGGGGCCCGGGAGGTGGTGTGGAGGAGGCTGTGTTGCATGGAAAGGCGTCATCAGGTGATGCTGGTGGCAGGGGGTTGGAGGGAGCAGTGAGGCAGAGAGAGAGCTGGTTTGAGAATAGGATGGCGTCTCGGGTTGTTTCTCTGCATCCTCGCCTGAAACACGTCTTTCAGATACGGATGTACTCGTCACCTCTTTGCTGCACTTGGGAGAGCACTGCCTGGACCGAGGGTCCGACACACATGCCAGACCCTGTCAGTGTCCCTTCGCAGCCTCCCTCCCATAATCCTCTAAAGCACGGGGACTCCGGGCCATCGCAGTAGCAGCTGAGGCTCGTGGAAAGCCTATTACAACAAGGCATTGTGCTAACTACTGTGAGGTTAAAGCAAGGTAATGCGAGAATGTTGGTGAACATTGGAAACGTGAGAAAAGTGTAAAGAAGAAAAGAAGTTTTAGGTATTCCACCCACTATTAACTTTTCAAACTATTTCCAGTCTTTTTTCCATTTTCACATGCATGCATACATTCAATTACATATATATTTTATTTGTTTGTTTTTGTTGATCTCAGAGAGAGGGAGGGCAGGGGAGAGAGAAAGAGAAAGACTGACCAGCTGCCTCCTGCACACAGTCCGACTGGGGATGGAACCCAAAACCTGGGTATGTGCCCTGACCGGGAATCGAACCCGCCACCTTCTGGTGTATGGGACGACGCTCCAACCAACCGAGCC
Organism: Myotis pilosus; assembly: GCA_036010255.1. Taxonomy (NCBI): domain Eukaryota; kingdom Metazoa; phylum Chordata; class Mammalia; order Chiroptera; family Vespertilionidae; genus Myotis; species Myotis pilosus. Next base: position 2,370,806 of record JASKON010000002.1, read on the forward strand.
ACGCCAGCCAGGGCTAGGTACATGTATAAGTTGGGGTCATGCTATGTACAGTGCTATGTCCCCCATTACACTTTTGGCAAATACCATGCATGCAACAGGTGCACACGAAAAGCTTAAAGAACCGAGTGTGCGTTCGGTCCATCACCAGCAGGCTGGGGAGGAATCGTATCGCTCCCCCTCGCGCGCCCCTCCGTCCGTCCCTTCCGCAGCCGCGTGCGGAAAGGACCCCTTCTCACTGTCCGTCCGTCTCCCCGTTGGCCTCGGCAGGAGCAGCATGCCCGCCCTGGCCAACCTGACGCAGACCCTGGAGGACGCCTTCCGGAGGGTCCTCGTGGGGTACATGGACGCGTGGCGCCGGAACACGACCGCCCAGCAGGAGGCCCTGCAGGCCCGGGTGGACGCCGAGAACTTCTACTACGTCATCCTGTACCTCATGGTGATGATCGGCATGTTCTCCTTCATCGTGGTGGCTATCCTGGTGAGCACGGTGAAGTCCAAGCGGCAGGAGCACTCCAACGACCCCTACCACCAGTACATCGTGGACGACTGGAAGCAAAAGTACAAGAGCCAGATCCTGAGCCTGGAGGAGGCCAGGGCCACCGTGCACCAGAACCTCGGCGCCGCGGGCTTCAAAACGTCCCCGTGAGCCTGGCCGGCGGGGCTCGGCGGAGAGAGCCTCGGCCTGCGGACCCAAGGGTCCCGGGTTCGATTCCGGTCCAGGGCACGTCCCTGGGTCGCAGGCTCCTCCCCGGCCCGGGCCCTGGTCGGGGCGCTTGCAGGAGGCAACCAGTCGATGTGTCTCTCTCACGTGGATGTTTCTCTCTGTCTCTCCATCTCCCTTCCACTCTCTCTAAACGTCAATGGGAAAATATCCTCGGGTGAGGATTAGCAAAAAACAAACAAAAAACCCCGTCTCCTTGACAAGCGAGAAAGACAGGGAGCCGACCCCAGATGCCCGCCCCGGAGCACCCCCAACTCTCTGCTCAGAAGACACCTCGCTGCTCGCTGTCTGCGGAGACGCTGCGGAGACCGCATGTCGCGTCCCCAAGGCAGGCGGCGTGTCCCATCGGTGCCTGGCACTTGCTCATGGGCGTGGTGTGCTGTGTGAGGGCCTCTTCCCTCCTCGATGGGAATGTCACTGTCGGTGTCAGTGGTGGAAATAGAGCCAGGTGGAGGCCGAGTGCCTGAGCAGTGGCAGGGGGTAGAAAGGAGAGATTTGCAAAGCGCTGTGTTTTCTTTCTCCTGTCACATGATTTTGTATGTGGCTGATTCAACTGGCAAATAGGATGTGTGACCCAGATGCCGAGGTTCGGAATCTACCCCGTCACTGGGCTGACGGGAGCATCATTGATGCACTCAGAGTGCGAGTCCCGATGAAGGCGGCAGGGCCGTGGGGTCACAGCAGGTGCATCCTTCTCCTGGCATTGAACTTGCTCAGAGACAGCCCACCACAGGGAGGGAGAACCGTGAAGAGCTACCCACGCAAACATTGCTAAACGGTCATTTACGGTCCCGCAGAAAATGAACTCGCTGAACGTCTACTTAGTGTGGAAAAAGCAATAAAGGCACGACATGGCTTTAGCAGCACCCTTTTCTTTTCACACAACTTCCTTTTCCTCTCTCTGCAGCCACTACCTGTACTTATGTTTGCAAAGACCAGGGGACAGAGAGCGTCTGAGCTGCTGGGGTCTGTCGCAAAGCTCGACAGCAATCGCTTCACATCACGGCGTGTGAGGCCGGGGGCACCCCGATCATCACACGCGTGTCAGACCATGTCACGTGCCGATGCCGAGATGCCGAGTCTGCCCTCTGCAGATTAGGGGCCTTCACTCATTCATTCCATGAGCGGCCTTTGCCATCTGTCCACTTGGGTCACGGGCCCGACCTCCGCAGAACAGAGGGGATGAGACCCCCTGAGCAGGAGGCACCCGCCCAGCAGGGAGGCAGTCAGACCCGGACACATCATGATGACAACTGAGGGTCACAGCAGAGATCCTCAGAGTGGGCGGAGCTAGAGCAGGGCCAGGGGCGGGCCTAAGGCCACAGTCCACTGTATCAGGAGCTGGGGTAGGAGCTCTGGGAGACATGCCTGGGGCGGCTGCATGGAGCTCCCTGCCTCCTGGCTCCCCTCCCCTCCCCCACCCCCACATATCCCCAAGGCAAGCAGGGCCTCACGTCTCAGGGCAGGAGACAAAACTCAGAACAGGAGCCCTCCTTCCCGGCCCGCTGGCTTGTGGGGTGTATTCCACCTGCGACAGGGTCTGTCTCTTCAGGGGGAGATAGAATCAGGGTATTGATTCTTGTAACGAGCTGCGATTTCGCTCCAGAGGCAGGAGAGTTAGCTCAGGGGACAGAGGCCCCGGGCTCCATCCCCGCCCTTCTAAGTCAGCCTGTGGACATGACCTGTGGCTGACACCTGCCCCTCCTGCTCCCCTCCCCATTTCCTGGGGCAATCAATAGTTGAGACAAATAAAAACTGGTCTCAGCCAGAGATAGCAGCTACATTGACCCACACGACAGTTTTTGTTTCATTTTTGTGTTTTTTAAAAAATACGTTTTTATTGATTTCAGAGAGGAAGGAAGAGGGAGAGAGATGGAAACATCAGTGATGACAGAGAATCATGGATCGGCTGCCTCCTTTACGCCCCACACTGGGGATGGAGCCCACAACCCGGGCCTGTGCCCTGACCGGGAATTGAACTGTGACCTCTTGGTTCATAGGTTGACCCTCAACTACTGAGCCACACCAGCCGGGCCTCTCCTCCTTCTGAGTGTGCACTCCCACTTTAAGGAGCCTGCCGTGCTCTGCTCGGTCCCAGCCTGAGTACTTTCTTGCGAGGTGATAAGGACCTGGGCACTGTGGCTGGGTTGAGGCCTCCCTTGGCCTCCCCGGGAGCCTCGGGCATCACTACCGGAGTGGTAACTCCAGTGTCAGAGAAAGCCACGCCTGTTCTGAGAGCAGATGTGGCGAGTGGCTTCCTCCTAGAAAGCTGGTGCACACAGACGTCCATGCCAACGTGCCCGCATCAGCCACCCGGCTGCAAGGCTGGGCCTCGGGTCTGGACCCGACAGGGACGCCAGGTCCCCCGCAGGCGGCTCGGTGCTCTCCGCGGACCCGGCGCTGGCCAGGCTCCTGGGAGCCCTCTGGTCACACGGAGACCTGAACAAACACGGGGAACGCGGGGTCTACAGGAACGCAGGGTGTGCAGCTGCGGAAACCCTCTGCCCCGTTTGCCACTCCGGCCCCAGTCCCACCAAACCCAGGCTTGCCACCTCAACCCGGAACTGCAGATGCCAGTTCACACAACTCCCCCGCCCCCTTGGCTTCAGGAGTGCCCTCCGCTTGGTCTTCCAGCTCTGGGAGCCCTGCGCCCACTTTCTCCCGAGTGTGAAGTGATTTGGGCAGGAAGCACGGCCGCCCTGAGGCCAGGTCCAGACGGGACTCAGGCCCCGCCTAGCAGGGCTGCTCTGAGCCTGGACAGATGGCCTGCGTCTCCTGGGGTCCGCTCGCCGCCTCTGTGAACCCTTTCCGGGCTTGTGATGGGACTCCCTTAGACAGGAGCCCCCAAGTGCTTAGAACAGAGCACTTTTTAAAAAATGCCCAAGATTTAAAAAATGTTTTTATGTTTACTTATTGATTGATTTTAGAAAGAGGAAGGGAGAGAGGGATAGTAACACCAATGAGAAGCAGGGTCGGCGCCTCCTGCACGCCCCCTGCTGGGGATGGAGCCCACGGCCGAGCAGGTGCCCCGCCCTGGAATAGAACCCGCGACCTCTCGGTGGTGCCCGGGACGATGCTCTAACCACTGCGCCCCGCGGGCGGAGCGAGCAGCTCTGTTACTTTCTCCGGCACAACCTGGGTTGGCGCGAGCCCCCGCCCCGGGCCGTCCTCCCCCGGGCGCGCCTCGCCCTCGAGCTTCCGCACGCACAGTGTCAGGGAGGCCGGGGCAGCGCGCCTGGTTCCGACCCAGCGCTGCCCGCTTCTCCACGCTCTCCAGCCCAGGCAGCTCCTCTCCCCTGCGTCCAGCCGGGCTCGGTCGCGGTGCGCAGGGGTCGGGGCTCAGGGCTCCAGCTCCGCACGCGGGGGTCGGGAACCCAGCCCCGGGCGCGCGCCGTCCCCAAGGAAACCGCGCGTTTGGTGGCGAAGATGGAAGCTGAGTTGGGAACCGCTGGGGAGCCTGGGGCCCGCCGTCGCGAGCACCAAGGACTGCGGCGCAGCTGAGGTGGAGCGGCCCCGCGGCGCCCCGCCCTCCGGCCTCCACCGTCCTCGGGCGCGGGGAAGGGCGGAACCGGAACAGACCCGGGGCAGCACCAGGGAGCCCGCCCAGGCGCCCCGGGCCCACTGCGCAGGCGCGGAGCGGTGCGCCCACGAAGGCGGCCCAGACCCACTGCGCAGGCGCGGAGCGGGGCATTTCGGGACGTGTAGTTTCCGCGCCGCATTGTGGGAGTCCTGGTTTGCAAGCCCACTCGGCGCGGCGGTCCCCGCGGCTCGGAGCTGTAAGTCATGACCTCTGAGTCTGCGGGGTCCTGACCGGAAGCCCGAGGGCTCTTTGGGGCGCGGGGTGTCCGGCTTTCTCCTGGATCCCCGCCGGTCGGCCCCGGGCCGCGCGGCGCCGGCTCCCCGCCCAGTGGGGACCGGAGGGTCCCGGCCCTCACCCGCCCGCCGCCCTGGCTCGGCCGGCCCGGCGCCGCGGAATCCAGGCACCGGGGGCGGCGTGCGTAGGCTGGCACGTGGCCCGGGGTTGGTGCCGGCCAGAGGTGCTGGTGTCCGAGGGGCTTGGGGACGAGTGCGTGTTCCGGACGCCCTGTTCAGTGGAAGGGCCGGGGGGTGAGGGGGCCGGGGTTGCTCCCGAAGTTTGGGGGTCGGAGAGGACCCTGGCCGGTCGCAGAGGCGCTGAGACCCAGGCCTCCGGCCCAGGGAACCCCGGCTGACCCGGGAGTGGGGCCCCGAGGTCGGCCAAGGGATGCCCCTCCCCCTCGCACCCCCTTCAGGGGCTGGGTGACGGGCTGGGTGGGAAGCGTGGAGACTGGAGGGAGGACGGCTTGGGACGTCGGGACCGAGGACACAGCCACGTGGTGGCTGGCAGGGGGTCGGACACCGGGCGGAGACCCCCTGGTCACCCCGGGGTCCGCCGGGTGTGCAGGAGGAAGTAGGTGGCGGGCAGTACTGTCCATGTCGCTTCAGGTGGCCTGGCCACAGTCTGCGAGTAGCTTTTCTGTCTTCCGAGGAATCCGGCCAAAGAGCAAATCAGGATATTTTTGCAGTACAGGAAATAGGACTGTTTCTCTCTAAGCCGTTATCTGTTCAAATGTTTTTATTGATTTTTTAGAGGAAGGTGGAGGGAGAGGTAGAAACATGGATGAGAGAGAATCATCCATCGGCTGCCTCCTGCCCGCGCCCCACCGGGGACCTTGATGGGAATGGAACCCGGCCCCGGGCCCACGCTCTATCCACTGAGCCACACCGGTTCGGGCTATTTTTTAGTTTTGAGCTAAGACCGAATAGTTCCAGGGGAGCTTAAAGTGCCTGCCTACTTAGGTCGACTCCACGCCTCAGCGTTGTCGCAGCTTGGCGTTTGCAGACAGCAGCTGCCTCCCGCTTCTCATTGCACCCGGTGTTTGTATGGAGTCAGAGCACACCGGCCGGATATTTTTAGCCTCCTCCGCTTTCACTTGCTGAAGTCCTGCGAGGCCGGCAGAGTGGGAGCATGTCACTGAGGGAGATGGGGGACCCCCCCCCCCAATGTGGATGGAGGCAGAGGGTGAGAGGAGCCACACTGATCTGCCTCTCCTCCCACCCTCCCCGCACCCAACACTATTTGCAGGTTGACCTGCGTTTCTCTCCTAAAGAGCGTGAGTTGAATCACTCCAGGCGTGAAGTCGAGGCAGGTGCCAGTATGTTTTTACTGTCTGGTTCCGTGATATCAGAGAGAATAGAATGGTGGCTTCTGAATTCCAGAGTTGCCCCATTGTTCTTTGGATTCTGATTTTTTTTTAGAAAATACATTTTTATTGAATTCAAGAGGGAGAGAGAGAGAGATGGAAACATCAATGGTGAGAGAATCATTGATTGGCTGCCTCCTGCACACCCACTACTGGGGATGGAGTCCACAACCTGGGCATGTGCCCCTGACTGGAATCAAACCCGGGACCCTGCAGTCTGCAGGCTGATGCTCTATCCACGGGGCCACACCGGCCAGGGCTGGGTTCTGATTTTTAAAATGAGGACACTGGCTCAGAGAGGTTCACGATGTGCCCCAGGTCACATGCCCTGCCTTGGGTGCCACCGGGAATAGAGTGCAGTGCAGATGCCCCCTCTCCTGGTGCTCGGGCGGTCTCTAGACCATGGCCGCTGTCTTGCAGGGACTACATTTTTCACAGGATGTCCCTTGGTTATGGTCTTCAGCTTGGCCTGTCCATTAGCGGAAGGAGAGGCCTTTATCATGACCGTCATGGTTGACGTTTATGTACCGTGGGCTGAGGGTGGTGCCCAGGGTTTCTCATCCAGTCCCAAAGGTGGACTTACAGCTGAGGGAGCCGAGGCTTGAGAGGGGCAGGTGCCGTGTCCACGGCCACACCAATAGTGAGCCCACCTAGTACAACAGATCCTCCAACGTCTGTCCTTCTGTCCAGTGTTGTTTCATTACAACATTGATGAGGTGTCGTAGGAACTTAACTCTTGTTTATATTCATTAGCCTCCTGTAAAGTGGGTTCCACTTTATGTCATTTCGCTTGAAGTTGCAGAACCAATTGCCTGTTGTGGGGGCCTCGTTGTACATGTTTGCCAGAGGGCCAGACAACAGGTTGTTCTTTTTAATCTACTTCCTCCTGTAAATATTTTGGACCTATTTGTTGTCCTTGACCTTGGGAATCAAGGTATGTCGTGGGGAACAGCCAAACTCACCTACCGTATTTGTACACAACTCAAAGGAGTTGTAAAAGTAAAATGTACACAACCCTCAAATATTTTATTTTCATTTACAACATGGCTAATCCCTGAGATTATTAGAGATTACTCGAAGTGGAAACTCTAGCAACACTTCTGTGCAGATCAGAATCTGCTGCTACTTAAAGACAAACGGGCCATTTACACAGGAAGGTCAGCGCTGACCTTCAATCACACGTAAACAGATTATGGGGTAAATTCCTCTTGTTAGCTTATCTGACTTTGCAAAAGTCATGGGGAAAACTTGGCTATCTTGTGCCAACGCCCAGCTTTTCAGGGTACTGTGACCTTGAATAGACGAGGTTTGAATTTTTTAGAGAGAGAGGGAGTGAGAGAGAAACATCAATGTGGGAGCAAAACATCAATCAGTTGCCTCCTGCACGCCCCTTCCTGCCCCCAGGGATTGAGCCAGAAACCCAGGCATGTGCCCTGACCAGGAATTGAACCGGCAACCCCTTCAGTGCCTAGTACGACACCCAACCGAGCCATAACGGCCAGGGCTGAACTTTCTGTATTTAGATGCTTTTGTAAGTGAAAAAGTTTTCTAGAAACATCTCTGAAGTTTGTCTTTTCTCCATTCTGAAGGCCTATGAGGCTTTCCGATGTTTCTCTTCATTTTAGTTGTGAGTATATTTAAGGAAAAGCACCTGTGCGGTTTTTGAGTGCAGAGCTCTCTGCCTCCATCAGGATAAGACTGTGGGGCTAGACTGGAGGGTTGAGTCCCAGCCCCCCTGCATGTGACCCCGGACGTGTTTCATAAACTCTGTCCCGGGCTCTGCAGTGGCGACGGTGAACTCCCCTCGGAGGGCTGGTGTGAAGGCTGAATGAGTGGGCGCATCACTGCCGCCAGCCTGGCTGGGCACCGCGGCGCGAAGCTGTACGTCTCCACGTTCCAGGAGCAGGAGGGGCCCTGGGCCCGGCCAGTCGACACCCCCTTTCTTCGCTTGCAGATGGGACCGAGGCCCCAAGAGGGAAGTCGCCCGAGTGTGTAGTGTCTGCATCCCGAGCTCAAGCCTTCTGACTCCTGGGGTATGTGTCACCATCTCAAAATAGTGACAGCGAGACCTCAGAGCCGTCCTGCGCTCTGCCATGTCCCTGCCTGTCACGCCCTGCCCCACTTCCCCGGGGCCCCGCACTCTAGGCGGGAATTCTAGGCCGGAATGGCTTTCTCAGACAGCGTTTCCCGTGTCATGTACTCCCTTCCCTTGATAGTTTTTAAAAGCCTAGATTCGCTTAATTAACACTCAGGGGACCCGAGAAAGCCTCTCACCCTCAGAGCAGCTCTGGTTCCGGGCAGGAGGGGTGGAGGAACCGACTTTGGACCTGGGCTTTGACGTCCCTAGCGAGTGGAGTGGGAGCACCTGTCCCCGTGGAGCAGCAGGGCCCCGCTGCTTGCGGCTGTGCTCCCGTTTCCAGCGGGTCAGCCAGATCTTTCCGCCCAACAAGCCGCGCCTGTCCCGGCTCTGACCCAGGTCACGGCTCCCCACCCGGCTCCGGGCCAGCTTGCTGGGGACACTGCCTCCTCTCTGCGGCGCTCGCTCTTTGCTCGTCATGGACAGCCCTCCCCCACCCCCCCGACGTGTTTCCTCTCTTCCCTCCAGACCAGCACGCCGGGCGCCCAGCTCCTCCCCGTGCGCTGGCCGGGGTCTGCGTCGACCAGGAGTGACGTCACCGTTGGTCCAGCATGAACTGGGAGGTGAGCGCACTTTTACACATGGGTGGCTCGGGGGTTTTCTTCCCCGATTGTAGGAATCCAGAAGCAGGAATCGTAGTTCATATTTGGCCTTAAGTTAAACATGCAGGTGTGCACGGGCTCGCCAGGCACGTGGAGGGGGCCAGGCCTCCTTGGAGGGGCCCACGGCCGGCCTCGGATCGGCCCCTTGTCTTGCAAAGCCCACGCCTTTAGAGTGACCCACGGTTTCACATTCCGGTTTCCTTACGGTGGATCGCGGTCACGGGAGCGTCTGCATACGAAGTCGCCCCAGCTCTGCGTGCTCTTCTTCCCTGTTCTTCACGTTTCTGTTGCCAACAAGTGGGTTTTTCTTTTCCAACTGAAACATGGAAATGCATGGGAGGCATCCACCTGGGTTGTCATGGATACCGTCTCTGTACAGAGTCACACTCGTCCGTGTCGTGTTGCAGTCAGTCATCTCCCGTGACATCAGGTGCAGCTGACCCTCCTGGGGAGTGAACACCTGAGCCCCGGGGGGCACGGGTCGGTGCTGGGAGCACAGGTTCAAGGCCGCACAGAGGCGCCTGCTAGCCAGCGGCCGTGGGAGAAGGGTGTGTTGAGTGTCATGTGAAATCCTGAAGCAGGTGGGGTTAGCTGGGGGTTGGTCACAGGACAGCCACTAAAATATATGTCCTTGTAGATCCTTTGAAAAGTAGGAAGTCAGATAGAGATCATGTGTCATCATCCCACCCAGAGAGCTACTACGAACAATGTTGGTGTCTTTTTTCATGTGTGTAAATGTGATATGTGTATTTTAAACTTAGGACCGTGTATTTTTTCAATTATAAGCATTTCCTTGTTCGAAACATCCCTGCGTTTCTATTTCGAGAAGATCTGGAAAGGTCTGGAAGCAGGATGGGGGAGTACAGACCCCTCCTTCCCAGCTCCTGGGGTGCGGGGTTGGGGGGCTTCAGGAGGCCGTGGGGCCTGTCCAGGGGTCCACTGTCTCAGAAGCCCGGGACCCCAGACGAGGCGATCAGGACTCGGGGGGCAGGGCCGCCCGCCCCTGTGCTCACCAGGCCTGTTCACCGCAGCTGTCTCACTCACCCCTAAGGTCTGCACATGTGGAGGGATTTGTTAGAAATCGAAGGAAGGGGGTTCACCCAGCTGAAGCTGAGCGCCCCAGAGGCAGGCCGGGCCCTAACCCTTCGCTTCAGCCCTGTCCCTGGTGTCCTTGACCCTGGCTGCCCTGCTCTGCCTTCTCGTTCCCGAAACTGCCGCCTCGTCTCTGGAACCGCTAAGGAGAGAGCAAGCAGGGACCCGCTCCCCCGGGTCTGTTTGTGGTGGTTCCGTCTCAGTGGGTTTCCTGGCTCTGCCCGCCGTCGGATCCGCATGCCGTAGCTGCTGCCGCGCAGCTGCGTGGCGGCTCTGGGGACCGTGGCTGGGACTGTGGTGGGGCCGTGGCCGGGGCCGGGGCTGGGACATGGGCAGGGATGCAGCAGGACTGCACGGCTCGTGCAGAGATTTCCAGAACTGGAGAGAGCGGCTTTCCCAGTATCTGTGAGGCTCAGCTGCCTAGAAATCCCAGGAACATACCGAGAGGCGTATTTATGGCAACAAACTGTTTTTTCCTCCCAGGAGGTAAAATAGGTGCCGTTTAATAGCTGGTTTAGAAGCGTGCAGCCGAGCCTCGTCTGTAAATGGACCTGCAGGATGGCAGCGGGAGGGGAGGGAGGTTAGCTGTGGTCTGAGGGAGGGAGGACCGGAAACCAGTAGTCGAAGCTGCTTGTGTTGGAGTAAAAGTTTCATTTTGTGAAGTGTTAGGACTTCGGTTCTCCTGCCAGAGTGACCTGTCCGCATGGCCAGTGTGCTTGCCCCTCCTGTGGGCGTGATTGGGGTCAGCAGCTGTCCAGTCACTCGGAGTTTGTGTTCTTGCTGTTTAGTTTGCTGAGAACAATTGAAATATTTGGTTCCTCATTTTGATTTCCAGTATATTCCTCCCCCATTAGGTCACAGCTTCCTCAGACTCCGCAGGCAGCCAGTGACCTCGCTTCAGAGGAAGTGGGCAGTGCAGGCGGGAGCGTCTCTGTTTGCAGCTTCCTGTGAATGGTGTGTTTGCAGCTTCCTGTGAATGGTGTGTTTGCAGCTTTGTGTGGTGTGTTTGCAGCTTCGCGTGAATGGTGTGTTTGCTCCGTGTGAATGGTGTGTTTGCTCCGTGTGAATGGTGTGTTTGCTTCGTGTGAATGGTGTGTTTGCTTCGTGTGAATGGTGTGTTTGCAGCTTCGTGTGAATGGTGTGTTTGCAGCTCCATGTGAATGGTGTGTTTGCAGCTTCGTGTGAATGGTGTGTTTGCTTCGTGTGAATGGTGTGTTTGCTTCGTGTGAATGGTGTGTTTGCAGCTTCGTGTGAATGGTGTGTTTGCAGCTTTGTGTGGTGTGTTTGCAGCTTCGCGTGAATGGTGTGTTTGCTCCGTGTGAATGGTGTGTTTGCAGCTTCGTGTGAATGGTGTGTTTGCAGCTTCGTGTGGATGGTGTGTTTGCAGCTCCGTGTGAATGGTGTGTTTGCAGCTTCGTGTGAATGGTGTGTTTGCAGCTTCGTGTGAATGGTGTGTTTGCAGCTTCGTGTGAATGGTGTGTTTGCTTCGTGTGAATGGTGTGTTTGCAGCTCCGTGTGAATGGTGTGTTTGCAGCTTCGTGTGGATGGTGTGTTTGCAGCTTCGTGTGGATGGTGTGTTTGCAGCTTCGTGTGGATGGTGTGTTTGCAGCTTCGTGTGGATGGTGTGTTTGCAGCTCCGTGTGAATGGTGTGTTTGCAGCTCCGTGTGAATGGTGTGTTTGCAGCTTCGTGTGAATGGTGTGTTTGCAGCGCCGTGTGAATGGTGTGTTTGCAGCTCCGTGTGAATGGTGTGTTTGCAGCTTCGTGTGAATGGTGTGTTTGCAGCTTCGTGTGAATGGTGTGTTTGCAGCTTCGTGTGAATGGTGTGTTTGCAGCTTCGTGTGGATGGTGTGTTTGCAGCTCCATGTGAATGGTGTGTTTGCTTCGTGTGAATGGTGTGTTTGCAGCTCTGTGTGAATGGTGTGTTTGCTTCGTGTGAATGGTGTGTTTGCTTCGTGTGAATGGTGTGTTTGCAGCTCCGTGTGAGCTGGCGTACAGGGTGTCCGTACTTCTGTATTTATTTTACCTTCTGCGCCAGTGCTCATGGGTGGGGGGAACCAAGAGGAAATGGGGGGGACTGGAGCTGGGGATCTAGAGGGAGGGGCTGGCCCAGCTTCCTGGGCAGGCGGAGAGGCAGACGCTCGGAACAGCCGGGTGCCGCCCGGCCACTCAGCCTGTGGCAGCGCAGAGCGGGCCCACCCGCCGCCTCCAGAGCAGGGTCCTGCGTCTGCAGCCCCAGGCGGGCCTGGCAGGAAGGGCGGCGCTGGGCTGGATTGTCAGCAACGTGGGGCCGGGGACCTCGTACGTGGTCGCACACGGTAAGTATGTGATGTCGCATGTTTAAAACAGCTTCTTCCTTCCCAGGTGCTGGATCATGTGCCCCTGCTGCTGTACATCTTGGCAGCGAAAACATTGATTCTCTGCCTGGCATTTGCCGGAGCCAAAGTATACCAAAGGAAGAGGTTGGAAGCCAGAGAGCGACAGCTGGAAGCGGAGAAGAAGTCGGAAAAGAAGGAGCGCTAAGGGAGCCACAGGTGCGGCTTGCGGGTGGGAGATGCAGGCGGGCGGCCCAGCCGTGTCCCTCGGGTCTAAGGTGGGTGCAGGCGGGGAGCGGGGGAAGGAGGGGCCGCCAGCTGTCAAGCGCTCGGGGAGACAGGAGATGGGGAGAGACCTGACCCTCATGCCTGTCCCGATGAGCCGGGAGCTCGGGGTTGGTCCCCGCCCAGCCTGTGGTTCTCCCTCGTTGAGGGCCGGGGCGCTTCAGGGTGGAGGGGTGGGGCCACAGGGCTCCGGGAATCAAGTGAAAGCTGCACCTTCTCCCCGGAGAAGCACACTCTAGAAACACCTGCAGGGGTGCGTAAAAGCGCAAGAGGGGGTGGGGAGGAGGCGGGTCACAGGCCCGAAGCCCACCTGCACCTCTGGTGAGGCCCTACTGTGGGTCCTCAGGGTGAAGTGTGGCTGCAGGGGTCCTCACCCAGCTCACGCTTGCCCCTGCTGCTGCCCGTCCTGCAGCGTCCAGATCTGGGCCTCGGAGCAGCCCGCGTGGCCGGGCCACAGCAGCTCCTGTGGTGGGAGCCGCCTTGTTAAAGAGATGCTCCATCCGCTGGACCTCGGGAGCCAGACCCCGTCGGGGAAGAAGGAGCGCGTCCAAGCGAAAGGTCAGGGCCGCTTGCACAGAACGCGGGCTGAGTTTTGTGGGGAACCGAGAAGGGGGAGGTCGGTCACACTTCTCCCTCCCTTGAACACCAGCAGCGGGCGGGGTTGCGGGTGGGGGGGTGGGCCTAATGGCTGAGCTGGGGGCTGGGGGTTTGGGAAGAAAGAAAATCGTGATACCGAAAGTATGGGCGGAAACCCTTTTCTGGAAAATGAAAAAAAGTAAGTACGTTTATAAGAGACTAGTGGCCCGGTGCACAAAATTCGTGCACATTAAAAGGGAATTAATTAGAGGAAATATTTTAATGTTGCTATTTGCTCTTTATAATAGAAGTGTCAGCGATGAACAAAAATTAGTAAAATGTATATGAAAATCTCCCTCCTGTCAGAGTCTGGGGTGCACTGTGGGACCCAGAGTCAAGTCCCCGCCCAGCAAAATTGCGTGAGACCCAGCCCCACCCCCATCAAGCCCTGCTAGGTTGGGGGGCATGGCCTCAGGTTCCCCCAGCACATCCTCAGGTCCCCCGGCCCAGCCGCAGGTCCCCCGGCCCAGCCTCAGGTCCCCTGGCCCCGGGCGTGAGGGCATGACAACCATTTGCATATTAGCTCTTTATTACATAGGATGAGCTCAGTGGTATCTGAGCCAGAGTGGCTGCACATGGGTGCTGTGCTGAGCGAGTGGGGCGTCCGCGCTGCTGATCAGACGGCTCCTGCTTTCCACCAGCCCTCCCCCCAGACGCTGCTGCTTCCCACCAGCCCTCTCCCCTGGACGCACCACACGGCACCACGTGGAGAGTGCACTTGGCCGAGGAGAAGAAACTCCCGCGGGTAACTCCCAGCTGCAGCGGAACTAAAGTGACGGGACCTGGCAGAGGCTTTCAGAACCTGTGTTTTCTCTAGTAAAGTAAACACCTGGACAAAGGCATCTCTGGTCTTTGGTATCGGCCGGTGTGTGTGTGTGTGTGTGTGTGTGTGTGTGTGTGTGTCCCTGTCTGCCTGTCTCCCTCACACACACACACACACACACACCCTGTGCTCTGAGGCAGGGAGTTCTGCAAACCCACAGCTGCTGTAGGCTCTCCCCCCCCCAACCCCCCCAGAGCTGGGCTGTAGAAGTGGCCACGCTGTGGGGAGGAAGCCTCAGCTGTGCGCCCTCACCCTCTGACCTCCGCCCTCTGATCTGCTGCCCTCCCCTGTTTTCTCCTCTTCCCAGGAACTTGGCCCTTGGTGCTTTCACTGAGGGAGGCAGAGGCTGTGCGCTCACGGGGTAGTGGTGGCGTGGCCTGCGGGGCTTACTGCCCAGCCATTCGGACAGTGAAGTGATGGTTAAGGGACCAAGTCTGAGACAGGAGTAGAGACGGGCCCTGGGTTTCTGGTGACCAGGGATCCGTCATTAGCCGTGAACGGCCACTTTGTGGGGTGGGGGTGAGGGTGAGGGTGAGGGTGGGGCTCCTCCTATTGCGTGTGAAGCGCTGTGGGTAGGTCTCCACTCCTCACAGCCGGGCCTCGCACCACCAGCCTCGCCCCCTGTGGAGGGAGCTCGTTCGTGCTCACTGCCCTGCCGCGTGCAGGGCTTGTCTGAAGGAGGTCACGTGTGTAAAACTGGCTGTGAAACAATGAGCTAGAAGGAGAGGAGCGCACGCCTGGGCGGTGGCAGCCCCACTGGCCAGCCTGGCTCCCTTCACCCAGTGGAGCCTGGACCTCGGGTGGGCAAGGCCAGGGCAGCGGCCTCCGGGGCAGCACTGCCGTCACCTCAGGCCGCGCTGGCCCACGGGAGGCCGTGGGATGCGGTTGTTGGGGATGCCCGGGCTCTGTCAGCCAACCTTGGGAGGACATCCATGGGGTCGCTGTCATCGTCACCCACCGTGCGTGGCTGCCCCGAAAGGGATGGGGCCGTACCGCCATCTCCCTGCCCGTCCGCCCGCCCGCCTGCGATGAACTCCCCAACTTCCTGCCGCTGGTGTCGAGGGCAGAGCTGGTGTCCTCTGCTCAGTGCCTGGCAGCGTGTCTGTAGGGTACAGGGAGGGTTTCCCTAGGAGCAGACAGGAAGGGAGCTCAGTGTTCGGTCTGAACGAGGACACGCTGAGCCCGGACTCGACGGGTAGGGGCACTGTGGATGGAGGCCCAGGCACCGCGGGCGGCCGGTGCCAGCATTTCAGAGCCCTCGCCCCTCAGGGCCTCAGGGAAGCAGTGACGCGCCCAGAGCCCGTAGTTAATCAGCTGAAACTCGAGTCCCATTTCGGTCCCGCTGACCCGCAGGCCCTCGGTGCCTTCCTGCCAGCAGGCCCGTGCAGGGCAGCACGTTCCTTCGGTCCAAGGCAGCTGTGTGTTCTCTTCACCCCTGCGGTTCACGTGGCGGGAGGCTCAGCGGACATCAGACCAGACAACTGGCAAAACTGCCCCCACAGAAATCGGTGTCTACACAGAGCAGCAGGAGGCGGAGGACCCTGAAAGACGGGTCTGCGGTGGGAAAATGAAGGCTTTCTCGGTGATAGGTGAGCAGGGTGCACCAGCAGGAGCTGCTCCTCCCAACACAAGTTCAGGGTCCCACTCCTCTCGGCCTGGCTTCAGGTGAGCAAAGTGGGCAGGGGTCCGGCCTCTGAGCAGAGGAGGAGAGGAGCACGGCTGGCTCCGTGGGTCATTTGGGACCGGACACGGGTGGGCGCACTACTTAACTGCGACTTCGTGGGGCCTGCACTCGCTCCTCCGTGTTTCTGAGACCTACACGCTGGGCACGGTCTTGAGCTCCGTTCACCGTGCTCACCAAGCCCCCTGAGCTGAGCTGCCCCCTCTGCCCCGGGCCCAGCCCTCAGAGCCGCCTCGACACGAGAGTCCAGACCCCTCAGCCACCAGGACGCTTTACTGAGCCGAAGCCCTTCGCCCACGCCCCCGGGAACCGCAGTCCTCGGGGCGTCCCTGCGCGGTCGCCGTGGGAGCACCCGTGGCTGCCGTGGTCCGGAGTCAAGCCCAGGGAGGCCGTGGGCCGCGCCCGTACCTGGGCCCAGCCTGGCCGCTCGGCGAGGACGCGCCCTTAAGAGAACTTGCCGAGGTAGTAGTTCTCCCACCTGCGCACCTTGTTGATGAGAGTCCTCCACTTGCTGGGGCCGATGCTCTCCATCCCTTTGCTGATGAGGTCGCTGAGGAGGAGGAACTGGTACGTGTAGAGGCTGTCGACGGACTTCAGGCAGAACTCCCTCCTGTGGTTGATGATGAACCACTTGAGCGCGGACCAGGCCAGGTCCAGCGGGTTCAGGTAGTTGTACGGGGGAGGCAGGCAGAGCAGCTCGTGCCCGCAGGCCTTGGCCACGGTGGGGCAGCAGGTGGTGCTCGTCAGGTTGACGACGGTCCGGGCGCGGGCCTGGGCCTGGACCTCTCCGTCCTCGTTGGGCCTGGCCTCTGGCCGCTGGGCGTCCTTGACCACGATGGTGCACTTCCCGTAGGTCTTCCTCACCACCTTGCAGAACTCGGCGAAGAAGCCGTCCTCCGGGCGGACGCTCAGCTCGTCTCTCAGGAACACCCGGTACCGCCACGGCACCCAGCCCTGGCTGCCCCCTGCGTGCACCACGCACCAGCTCGGACTCGGCACGCAGAGCTCACCCCTGAAGTCCTCCCCCGTGGCCAGGCTTTCGGGGATCTCCGTTTCCCCCAGGTACACCGTCGTGAACCCGTCAAACTGCAGCGCCCTCAGCGTCTTCAGGTACTGGAGGCATTGCTTCCTCTTGATGCTGTCAGACGGACTCCTGATGACGATGTTTCTGAAGAGAGGGTGTGCACAGCGGGGCATGGCGCGCCCCCGTCTCCATCTGTGAGTTCTGCCCGGAGCAGGGCGATGACCTCACAAGGGCCTTCCTGCTGGGCCTGCCCACGGACACGCCAGGGCGATGACCTCACAAGGGCCTTCCTGCTGGGCCTGCCCACGGACACACTGGGATGTGAGAACATCACGGGGCACGTTCAGAACAGTTCCCGCTGGCTGACACGATACGTCCCCATGGGAGATGTGTGTGGCTTCTGCCTGAGGCCGGCATGGTGGGCAGGTGTTCGTCTGCCAGGGCTGTCGTGACAGTGTCGCCGGCTGCTTGGCTTAGACAGGGTCACTTTCCCACAGTCCTGGGGGTGTCCCAGGTCAGGTGCTGGCGGGTCAGGGTTTGCCCGCCGCCTCTTCGTGGCCGGTAGATGGTGCCTCCTCCCCGTGTCCCCCAGGTCTTCCCTCTGCTGTGAGCGCAGGGAGAAGGCCACTTGCCCGGCCCTGGAGGTGGCGGCTGGAACCCGGGCCTGAGAGGAACTGATAGGGGACTCGGTGCCCGGCCAGCAGCCGCCCCTGCAGAAACGATGCAGAGGCCTGGCCAGCGCCTGGGTGGGACCGGGGTGGCCTGCTCGGCCGCAGCGCGGGGCCTGGACAGAAGCAAACCATTGCATGGGAGGCCAGAACCCCCCAGAACCTCGAGAGCCCTTCCTCTTCCTGTCCTGCCTCCTTGGATGGGAACCAGCCTCCTCCAGTCCCCTCCCACCTCAGAGTCCAGGGTGAGGAAGGACCGCCAGGGGGCAGTGTGGCCATGTCTCCACGTGACTTAAGGCAACACCTCAGCTCCTTCCCTGACCGAGCCAGAGCCCTGCAGCCCCAGAGGGCACCCGCCCCTTCCCAGGGAGGCCCTCCTCTCGGACTGCTTTCCTCGGGCACATTCTGCTCTTCGTTCTGTTCGCTGCCAGTGGCTCGTGTCCTACAGGGACACTGACATGCTTCCCTTGTCCCAAGATGCAGTGGCAGACACCCTAACAGCAGGTCTGGCTGCGGTTCTGCTGGGCGGTCGTCTGCCCGGCACAGATCGGATATTTGTGAACTGGGGTACCCGCAATAAAATGGAAGCAGTTGCCACGCGTGCGAATGGGCGTGTGCGTGTGCCAGTTGGGTCTCGCTCCGCTGACCTGGTTGCGTGGGAGGCGTCCCAGTCGTTTCTTTCAGCCACCACACTGGGCGCGGGCACTGTCGGGCCCCTGACCCCACTCCCGAGGCCAGCGCCACGGCAGGGCCCGGGGCCACCCTCCGCTCTGGCCATTGTGTGCGCAGCTCCGATCCTCTGGCCCCCTGCCCGGGCACTGGGCTCCTGCTGGGACGTGGGATGTCAAGGAGAGAGACCCACGGAGCCCGAGCGGTCGCCCTCCCCCTCCTCACCTTGCAGGGAAATAGCAGTGTATTCGTGGGAAGGTCACAGGAACTTTGGGATCTGATGGACCAAGCTTTGAACTTCCCGCCGGCTGTGTGACCATGTGCCGATCTCTTCGCCGCTCTGGGCCTCAGTTCCCTAATGCCACCCCACGGAGCCTGTGAGGGCATCAGCTTCACTGGCCAGCGTCCCAGCACTTGGTCGTGTTCGTACGTGTTTGCTTTCTTCCTATGGCACCATCATGGGCACCCACTAGCCCACCTGCTTTCATCCCCTTCCCCCAGCACCGCGGGTGGTTCAGGTGTGGGCCCGTCTGCCAAGGCACTCAGGTTCTCCCCAGGGAGGAAGCCACACCTGGCTGCCTGGGACAGAAGCAGCCTCAGGATGAATCTCAGGACTCCCGCGTGGACTTCAGGAACTCGGGCTGCAAGGGGGCCAGACCTGCTCCCCTGCGCCTCTCCCGGAGCAGAGCTGTCCTCTGTCCTCATGCACAAAGCCTCACCGACCCTTGTCTGGACACATCCAACCTGGCGGGAGCACAGCCTGGCTGCCCGCTGGGTCCCACTGACTTGCTTCTGCTGATCAAACTTCATAATATAATTCCATCACCATCAATATCAACCATCATCACCACCACCATCTACATCAACTTCCCCACCACCACCAGTATCAACTGTCACTACAATCCACCACCACTACCATCATCTACATCAACCATCATCACCACCACCACCACCAATATCAACCATCATCACCACCACCACCATCAGCATCACCCATCAGCACCACCATCCACATCAACCTTACCAACACCAACACCAGTATCAACTGTCACTACCATCACCACCACCACTACCATCATCTACATCAACCTCCCACCACCACCATCAATATCAACCGTCATCACCACCACCACTCAGCATCAACCATCAGCACCACCACCACCATCTACATCAACTTCCTCAACACTATCAGTATCAACTGTTACTACCATCACCACCACTATCATCTACATCAACCATCATCACCACCACCACCACCATCAGCAGAACCATCAGTTCCACCACCACCTCCCTACTACCACCAACACCAGTATCGGCTATAATCACCACGAACACCAACAACACAAGGCTTATCATTATTATTTATTTTACTTTTCAAAATATATTCACATGCATGACCTCATTAGCTCTTTCACACTTTCTAAGGCTTGAAGAACTGGCGTCATTACCCTCATTTTATCTGTAATGAAGCAGATTCACACCCACGTGGTGCCTAATGGAACCCAGACTAGAGTTGGGTCCTCCTGACTCCAAAACGAATGCTTTTGTTCAGTGGCCCCCACTGTTTCAATGAAAACGAAGAACTTTCCACCCACTTCTGATGTTAACGACTCTGGTTTTACATTCCAGTTGGGGCCTTCAGAATGACTGACCCTTTGGGACCATATATCCCAACCCCCACACATCCCAGGTGAGCCACTAGCCCCCAACGTTCTTGTAACCCCTAAAGTTGAAGTTTCATCCAGGCCTCTGGACTCCAAACTCAGCCTTCTCTCCGTGACCAAAGGCCACCTTCACGGGCCCCCAGGGGTCTCCCAGCTCTGAGAAGGTGGCTGCCCGAACCCTTCCCTGAAACACAAGCTTTCCTACTGAAGGGACAGTGTGGCCGGGAGCTCCTGCCCCTACGGTCTCGTCTCAAAGCTCCAGGCGGCCCGAGAAGGACACGGGATACTGGCTTTGGTCAACGCCACCCCTGGAAGTGCCCCGGGCCAGGGTGGCCTTCCAGCCCCGAACCCCTGGTCCAGGTAAGCCCAGAGCATCCCCCCCTCCCCTCCACCCCCCCCCCTTCCCCTCCAGGCAGGCCAGGCCTCTTCTGTGGTGACCTGGCTGCCCTGCCTGCCAAGGGGTGCCCTAGATCTCGGTGTGGGGCCCGCTGTCCCTGCGCCCTGGCCCCAGGCTGGCCTGGCGGGGCTGCAGGGCGGCTGTGTTGCTGATGGTCAGCGTGGAGCACTTGGCTGCCCTACTCGGGAGCCCTTTCTTTTTGAGTTCAGAGGTCAAGTTTAGGTAATAAATGTCCTCCAGGGACTTGTCGTTCTTCCTGAGGATGTTGCTGGCCAAGCGGAAGAGGAAGACCACCGCGTAGATGCCGAAGATGGTGAGGATGTACCAGGCGGCGCTGGTGCCGTCCGGGAGCCGCAGGGCCCTGGGGGGGCCGCTGCCGTTCCTGCCCTCCGCCGCGTCCCGCAGCAGGTGCACCAGGGTGTGGGCAGCGCCCGCCTGCGTCTGGTTGGGGGCTTCCCAGGCGGTCCACTCGGCCACTGAGAGACAGAGAGATCCAGGTGAGACCGGCATCCAGGGCCGGGGCTGCTTGGCCACCAGGCCAGTGCCGGGAGGTCGCCGCGTCGGTGGGAAGCCCGGGACTGCGAGGGAACCTCCTGCTCAATGGGCAGGAGCCTGACAGCACGTCCGCACAGTTTTCAGATCAAAGAGTTCAGAACCCCAAGCTGTGGGACAGGAGACGGAACATCATAAAGATGCCAATCGTCCCTGAAGTAACCTGCACAAGTAGCACCATCGCCATGAAAATGCCCGGAGAATTGCTTTGGGAGCTAGACAGACGGCACGTGGAGAAGTGAGCTGTCCAGGCGAACGGGAGAGAAGGTGGGGAAGCCGTGCTGGGCGGGAATCGGCCTCGCCGAACGTCAAGGCCAGCCAGGCAGGACCGCAGTTCGCCTTTCTCGGGAGAATGAGCCCTGTGCCTGCCCACAGCCCGCAGCGGCTCCTGAGCTGTGCAGAGGGTGTGCAGGGCGCTGGAGGGCCCGGCCGAACGCTCCCTAAACAGCCTCCCCGAAACACACGGCAGCTGGAGCCGTGGGAGGCAGGGCTCAGACGGAGACCAGTGGGCCCGAGCTGATGCCCCTGGAGGCAGCGCGGGGGTCTGTGGGTGATAAAGGGCCGTCTCTGCCCCACGAGGGAAGGGGGTCACTCGGGAGCAACGGGCCCTGGGCCCACGTCCCCCACGTCCTGTCCATCAGTGCAGAGAAGTCAGCGGTGACAGCACGAAAAGAAGCCATTCAGCCCTGACCGGTGTGGCTCAGTGGATAGAGCGTCGGCCTGCGGACTGAAGGGTCCCAGGTTCGATTCCGGTCAAGGGCATGTACCTTGGTTGCGGGCACATCCCCAGTGGGAGGTGTGCAGGAGGCAGCTGATCGATGTTTCTCTCTCATCGATGTTTCTAACTCTCTGTCTCTCTCCCTTCCTCTCTGTAAAAAATCAATTATATATATATATATATATATATATATATATATATATATATTTATTTAAAAAATAAGCCATTTAAAGAGCTAGAGAAAAGCAGGGTAGATGGTCCCTTTATCATCTCCGAGTGGGACATCCCTCCTAACCCTAACCTAAAACTCAGAAGGGGAGAAAAGCAGACAAAGGAAAACAAATGTTAATTCAGCTAATAGAAGAATGTTGTTTCTGCTTACTATTAAACCAAGAACAATGACAAATGAGAAAATTTACAATTTATACCCCTGAGTTTCTCTTCATAGCTTCTGGTTCTGGAAGAAAAAGCCCAAAATGCCAGTAGGAAAAAATATGCTAAGGATACAGACAATTAAGTGATAGAACATGCAAAAGGCTTCTCACTAATACTCACAACAAGAAAAATGCAAGTCAGAAGTACAAAAAAATAACGCTTTGTTGCCTATCGGCTGCAAATGCAGCTTCAGAACGCACTGTGGATGTGTCTGCGTGGCTGCTGTGAGGTGAAATGACACGCCCGGTCCGCAGGGCGTGACAGCACCATCACTCACCTCTGACCCGGCTCCCCCTGCGGGAACGCGTCCCGTGGCCCCGCGGGGGCCCGGTGGGAGCAGTGCGGGTGTGAGGTAGTCCCTGCTGCTGCCCGCAAACACCTTCAGACAGTGCAGTGCATTCTGGGACCCCGTGCAGTGGAGTACTATGCAGCCACGAAAATCAGTAAGAGCGTTTTTGGTATAAATATGAATAAAAAAGTAACCCAAGTGTGACATAATGTGCAATCATGCGTGTAAATGAAGGGGGATGTGTTATCTGCGTGAAGCTTTCGCATGTATATGTGAAATTTAATATATATGAAATGTAAATTATGTGAAATATAATATATATGAAATGTAAATATATGTGAAATGTAAATATATGTGAAATCTAATATATATGAAATGTAAATTATGTGAAATATAATATATATGAAATGTAAATATATATGAAATGTAAATATATGTGAAATCTAATATATATGAAATGTAAATTATGTGAAATATAATATATATGAAATGTAAATATATGTGAAATGTAAATATATGTGAAATCTAATATATATGAAATGTAAATTATGTGAAATATAATATATATGAAATGTAAATATATATGAAATGTAAATATATGTGAAATCTAATATATATGAAATGTAAATATCTCTAGGAGAATAGGCAGAGTTGGGACCCGCGGTGCCCACGGGAGGAATGGGGGGGAGATGGCTTTGCCCGGACGCCCTCTAGTACATCGTGTACTGTGTGCATTTATTTTCACAAAGAAATGGCTTTAAAGCCGCAGAGCCCCAGCAGGCGCTGTCCGGCCGGGAGCAGTTCCCTCCCAGGCCAGGAGATTAGCATCTAAACTGCTGTTTAACCCAAAACTGTTTTCGCTCCCAGGAGCCGTGAGCAGGAAGGATGCAGCGAGGAGCAGTGAGGAACGGGGGCCTCCCTGGAGCGTTCCTGGCCGAGTCCCGTGTCGGGCGCCTCGTGAGCACAGATGGAGTCAGACGTGTCACAGTGTGAGCCCGTGGCCCGCTGCTGGGGGCACCAAAGGCTCCATAATGCTTCTATGCGATGTTGTTGCTAATTCATTTCACTGACGCAAGATTCAGAGAGGCTGGTATTTTTTACGGGAGTTATTGTCAGAACGCGTGAATAACCTTAATACATGTATGTATGTACGTATGTATGTATTTTTTATTCTATCACCTTTTATCCCCTCTGTACTCTCTCCCCTTCACCCATCCCCCTTCCCCCCGCAACCACCGCACTATCGTCCCTGTCCACCAATTCCCTCTATTTTTTCTGTTTTGCTCAATCCCTTCACACCACCTCCCCGCCCCCCAGGCTGGCAGCTGCTCTCTGAGAGTCGGTCTCTATCTTGCTTGGTAGTTCAGTTCATTAAGTTCCACATGGACCAGTAACCTGAGTGCTTTCAGATGAAGGAGAAGCCAGTTAAAAATAAACTCTGCACACCAATTTGGCATCGCCCGAATGAGCAGACTTAAGTCGTGAGAAACACCACCACCCTCAGGAATTCCACACCACAGTTGGTGGAACGCTTGCGAACTTTAGAAGGGAAATGCCCATAATTATTTTAAAAAGCAGCTCAACCCGCCAGGAACATCATGAACTTAATTAGGGCAAGAGGACTTGTTTAAACACGGAACACGCGGATGAACTCATAGAACGTTCTGGAATTGTTACGGAATGATGCCATATGTGCAGACACATATAAAAACACCCAACTGAAAACTACAGACAGGAACTCACTTGGAAACGGGCTATTTCCCACATGAACAGAGCTCAGCCTGTTAATCAGCGAAGCCCGCGGCTCTCTCCTCCCTTTCCTGAGGACAGTACAGTGGGCTGGGTGGCTTCCGTGGGTAAACGTCCCACAGAAGAAACAAGCCTTCCCCCTGTGGCGTCCGCACGTGTGCGGACGTGAAATATACAAGTGACGCCAGGGCGGCCAAGCTGGCAGCGGGAGAACACTCACCCTCCATGCGGGAGCTCCTCTTCAGTGGGCGCCGTGCCCCTGAGGGCAGATGGCAGGGCGGCACCAGACAGAACTGCAGCAAGGAGCTGGGTGAGTTGCCGCTCATTCAGTTACTCAGAGATCTGGCTCTTGGGGACGGTCTGGAGCGAAGGAGCTGTTGGAGCCCATGCTGGTCCCAAGGGTTGTCCAGCCCTCCCGTCGCCTCCAGCCCTCCCATCCCCTGCAGCCCACGGGGCGGGCCTCTCCTGCCGCTGGCTCCCGCCCTATAGCCTGGCGGCTCCTGAACCCCCCAGTCTGCACCTGCAGCGGGCGGGGCAGGGGCAGGTGTGCCAAGGCCATGTCACGGGGCCAGGAGGCTCCAGGGGCCAGTCACCAACTTCCTCTGGGACTGTCCTGGCTCGGAAACAGGCCGGAGGCCATGGAGGACACAGCCCTACAGGGTCAGGGAGCAGTGGGCCCGGTCAGGCGGGAGGAGTGTCTGAGTCACAGACACTCCATGAAGTGGGCCTATTCTAGCTCTGGAAAGGGTCCCCGGCCCCGTTCCTCTGGACTCCCCACTAACAGGACCATGATGTGCCACACTTGTGAGGGGTTTGGGCTTTTATTTACTTATTTTTAATACTAGAGGCCTGTTGCACGAAGATTCGTGCAATAGGCCTTCTTTCCCCTGGCTGCCAGCACGAGTTTTCCTCTGGCACCCGGGACCCAGACCTTCACTCTGGCCACCGCCTTCCATCTTCGCCTGGACAGTCTTCGCTGCGGCTGGAGCCTTCAGTCTTTGCTCCTCGCTCTGGCGGGAGTCTTCAGTCTCCGGCCAGAGCTGCTCCTGTAGCTCCTTCCGCCCCCCACCCTCCCCCCTCATAGCTTGATTGCTGCTTCGCCTGCAGACCTCGCCGATGGTCTCCTGGGTTCCAGGGTGCCGCCTGGCCTGCAGCCCGGCTTTCTGATCATGATCACGGGCTGTAGGCAAGGCGGCTACTGGGTTCAAGGGTGCCGCCTTGCCTGCGGCCCGGTTTCCGATCACGATCACAGCCGCAGGGTCCCACCGCCCAGGGCCGCACACGGGGGTCCCGGCTGGGGCCGGGGCTTAGGCAGCACACGGGGGCCCGATTGGTGGCTCCCAGTGTCCCACCCTGCCTGCAGTATGCAAATTAGCCATTTTGTTGGTGGTTAATTTGCGTATTCCGCTGATTAGCCAATGGGAGGTGTAGCGAAGGTACAGTCAATTACCATGTTTGTCTATTATTAGATAGGCTATTTCTGAGAGGAAGAGAGAGGGAGGGAGAGAGAGAAACATCAATGATGAGAAGGAATCATTGATTGGCTGCCCCTTGCACGTGCCCCACTGGAGATCAAGCCCACAACCCGGGCCTGTGCCCTGACTGGGGATTGAACCAGGACCTCCTGGTTCATAGGTCGATGCTCAATCGCTGAGCCACACCAGCCAGGCTTAATGAATATATTCATTTTTATTCTCACCCGACGTTTTCCATTGACTCTTTAGAGAGAGTGGAAGGAAGAGAGAGGAGAGGGAGAGAGAAACATCGATGTGAGAGAGACACATCAATTGGTTGCTTCCTGCTCATGCCCCAACCGGGGCCAGGGATCGAACCTCCAGCCAAGGTATGTGCCCTTGACTGGGAATGGAGCCTGGGACCTTCAGTCCACAAGACAACACTCTAACCACTGAGCAACCATCCAGGCAGGGCAGGCTGTTGGCTTTTAAAGTGTAATTTGATCAAGTTCACATCAGTGGGACCTAGAGAAGTAAATTATAGCGCAGGCCCAGGGCCCAGCACTTCCCTCCAAGGCCCCACCCAGAGAAAGGAGACACATCCAGACCGTGCACGAGTGCCCACAGGGCGTGACTCCCAGCGGCTACAGTGGAGAAGCCCAGCGTCCACCAGCTGACGAAGGACACAGAACGCGTGGCTTATCCACACTATGCAACGTTATTTGGCAAGAAAAAGAAGTGATACATGTTACAAAATAGATGACCCTTGGAAACACTGCTAAGTGAAAGAAGTCAGCTACAAAGGCCAACATATCGTGTGCGTCCTTTGATAGGAAATGTCAAAAACAGACAAATCTGTAAAGACAGACAGTCTGTTTAGCGGTTGCCTAGGGCTGAGGAGGGGTTTGGGAGGGTGATGGTCTAGTGCTGGTTGCACAACTCTGTGAATGCACTAAAGCCACTGAACTGTATGCTGTGACTTTTATGGTTTGTGGATTATATTTTAATATATAAAAGGCTAAGTGACCGACCGTCTGTCCGTACGACTGACTGACCCGCCAGTACATATGACACACACTGGAAATTTAAAAATAAACATTGACTCGCACATGCATGATACATATAAAGCTCTCACTGGCACCAATCGCATGCGTGTGTTTTGATCTGTCATTGTGAATTTGGTTGACACTTTTATTATAGAGAAAGGTCGAATAGCAATACTAAAATATTTCTTCTAATTAATTTCCTTTCACTGTGCATGAATCTGTGCACTGAGCCACTAGTATTTTAATAATATAGGCATTGATGGAATACTATACTTTGTTAATGTTCTGTTTACGTTCCTGCTGTCTCCAGCCTGGAGGGTGGGACCGTGGCCTTGGGCTCTGCCATAGACTCGGGTGACACACTGTGTGCCCCTGGGCAAGGCCCTGCCCTCTGTGGTCCTCAGGTCCTCACCTGTGAGCGGGGGAGGCAGGGACCCGCCGCCTCCCGTCCCAGGAAGCAGGAAGGAAGCTGGTGGGGAGGCGAGCTCCCTGTGGGGGTGTCTGCACGGGAGCGCTGCCAACACAGGCGCCTGGGGACAGGGAGGGGAGCGGGCAGCTGCTGCCCACGGTGCGGCTTCAGAGGTGAGTCACCTGTGCAGTCGCAGGGGCAGCATCCAGCTCGGCTCCAGAAACCGGGGGCCCCAGGGAAGGTGGCCTTTGTCCCCCTGTACAGGGCACTCAGTCAGGGGAGGCCCTGTGTCAGGGCTTCCCACGGGGCTGCTGCCGGAGTCCCTGCAGGACAGCAGTGGGTGCCCACGGACAGGCCGGGATGCTCTCTCAGGCTCTGAGAGTGACGTGCCCGTGTCACACAGATCCAGGGGCCAGCGCCAAACCTGCTCTCCCCCACAGCCTGCACGTCCCCTTCAAGCCGGGCCAGGGTCCCCTGGACTCTCCGATCGCCTGCCCTGCAGGCGGAGCTGTGGACCGTCACTGCCCAGGCATATCCGTGACCTTGGAGCCCTCCTTGTTGGTCAATCATACTATGGTGTTAAAAGTCAGGACAATGGTCCCTGCCAGCGTGGTTCAGGGGTTAGCGCATCAAGCCACGCACTGAAGGGTCACGGGTTCTATTCCTGGTCAAGGGCACGTACCTGGGTTGCAAGTTCAATCCTCCTGCCCTGGTCCAGGTGTGTGTGGGAGACAACCAAATGACGAGTCTCTCTCTCTCTCTCTCTCTTTCTCTCTCTCAATCTCTCTCTCAATCTCTCTCCTTTTCCTTCTCCTTCTATTCCTCCCTTCCACTCTCTCTAAAAAGCAATGGAAAAAATACCATCAAGTAAGGATTTCTTAAAAAGCCAGGCTAATGGGTGTTGCTCAGTGGAGGGTGAGTGACCGGGCGGGGGGCGGGGCTGCTCACGCTGCTTCCTGGCTCTGCTCCGCCTGCGGCTCCCAGAACTGAGTGCTGAGCTGTGGTCACTCCGCCTCCCCTCGTCGCATCCTCCACGGGACCCTCCCCGCTGTCTCTCTAACTCCAGAGCCCCGGGGGGCGGAGGGAAGACAGGTCAGGGTTTATGCAGACAATACAAATGCTCTTCTTCAACGGGTGTTCTCTTCCGTCTAAGGTGCCCTGTCCCCGGAGGGGGTGGCGCAGCCCACGGTCACAGGCAGGGCAGCCGCCGGCCCCACGCAGAGTGGCCGTGCCACCCCCTCCCAGTGCTTACACAACAGGGAGGTGAGCAGCCTGTGCCCGGGCCAGGACGGCCTCCTCCGGGCGCACCTCCCGGGCCTCGGGCAGCCCAGACCGACCCGCCTGCCAGGCAGCCACACCAGCCGTCCGCCAGGCCAGGCCCGTGATATTGGGCTGAGCGGCCCGGCTCCGGTGCCGCTGGGGACGGCGCTGCAGGGCCAGGGCGGCGGCTTTCCTTTTGTGTGTTTGGTCCGCTGACGAGCAGGGAGCTTCGAGGACGTGGGAGCAAAGGGGGCGACGATGTGGGGTTGACTTCCCCCAAAAGAGGAAATAAAAGAGAAACGAGTGCTTCTGAACTTCCGGGTGTGAGCGCTGCATTGATGAAAACGTCAGTAAATACATGCCTGTAGCCCGGCCCATGTGGCTCAGTGGTTAAATATCAGCCTATGAATCAGGAGGTCACGGTTCAATTCCCGGTCAGGGCACAGGCCCGGGGTGCAGGCTCCATCCCCAGTGTGGGGTGTGCGGGAGGCAGCCGATCCATGATTCTCCCTCATCATTGATGTTTCTCTCTCTCTCTCCCTCTCCCTTCCTCTCTCTAAAACAAATAAATATATAAAATAACAAGTGCTTTGCAGCAAAAACAAAAGGCTATTAACAGACTCAAGAAGAAAATAAAGGGCGAACTGGGGGAACTCGTTTGCAACACACGTGACAAAACGACCAATTTCTTCATATCGCAAAGGCTTTTAACATTAGGAAACAGGGCAGCACCCCGGCAGGGAAACGGCCCAAATTCTGGAAAAACTAGTCACAGAAAAGGAAGCGCGGATGTTTTCAAAACATCAAAATATGCTCGTTCCCAGGCAGGCGCTCGGCATGCACATTCAGTTACACGCAGGACTCACTTCCCGCTTGCTGCCCAGGAAGGCCGCCGTGCGATGGGTCTGCCACGGCCTCCAGCACGGCCGGGACACACGGCGACGCCCATGGGGGTCAGCTCCTGTCGCCAGCATCAGCGAGGACAGTGACGTTGTTAAGGTGTCACAGCAGGCCGCCTCCTGACCGCTCCGGCTCCCGGCGCCCTGGGGTGTGTGTGGGAGCCGTTTCCGGGCACAGGTGCGGGCTTGTCACGGCCCCATCGTCACAGCTAAAGGCTGGAAGCCACCTAGTGTCCAAGGAGAGCGGCTGAAGCCAGTGCGGGACCCACACCGTGGGGGCCTCCTCCATCCAAAGGCCGGAGGCGGTGTCTGTGCACCCAGAGGAGCCAGCTTCGGGGTGTCGCTGAGCCGGGGGAAGCAGGTGCCGATCGGCGCGCGGCGCCGACCGTCCGCGTGGAAAAGCTGGGCGCCCCTGCGCGTGCAGAGAGCACCTCTGACCGCAGCCCCGACCCTCTCGCTCCTCGGAGCGCCCCTTTAATGGTCTGTTATTTTCTTCACAGGCACCTATCACCCCTAGAGCTGGTCCCCGCCCCGTTAGCATCTTCTGTAGGAAGTTGTCCTGTTGTTAGAGAAACAGCCTGCGGGACAAATGAGGTGGGAACTGCACCTGTGGCTGCCAGACTTTTAACGAAAACAAACAAAAGCCCCGGAAATTCCGTCATCACCCTCCCCTCCCGCAGGGGCCCTGGGCGTCCTGATGCGGGCAGCGCACCTGCCCCCCAGGGAGCCGCCCGGAGGCCCTGGAGGCGGATGCTGGGACTCGGATGGATGTGGATGCTCTGCCCCCTGGTGGCGAGGGGTTGCTATCATCACCGGGTCACCCCACGGAGCTGCTGGGGAGTGTGTGTGTGTGTGGGGGGGGGGGGGTCCAGCTGGAGGGCTTTCAATAGAGGGCGCTCCCGACACAGCCATGTTCGTATGATGGGGCCGCACGGGTTTTCTAGCATCACAAAGGCTAGTACCGAGATTTTACACGCACACACAAACGCTTTAAAAAAACACTGTGAAGTGCATAAATATGGGCCTAATGATGGTTATTGATTTTTAAAATCCAAACTCTGACTGTCTAGCCCAGCCGGGGGCAAACTACGGCCCGTTTGAAATGAGTAAAACTATTGAAAAAAAAGACCGTACCCTTTTCTGTCATGATGTTTACTTTGAATGTATATTAGTTCACACACACACTCCATCCATGCTTTTGTTCCGGCCTCCGGTCCAGGTTAAGAACCCATTGTGGCCCTCGAGTCAAAAAGTTTGCCCACCCCTGGGCTAGACCTAACCAATCAAACTCCCGCCCAGCCCTGGGGTGTGCTCATCGGCCGCCTGCCTGTCCGACTTCAGAGCGAGTCTCCGTGTTTCTCAGCCTCTTTCCCTGGGTCGCCTCTTGGGTCCTGCGCCTGTTGAACCCATTTTCCCCACTAACTGCTCTGCCAACACAGAGCGTGAGGTTTGTTTTCCTTCCCGACCCCGACGGCCCGGCCCTGCGGGGAAAGCCGAGGGACAGGAACCTGCGGTGACCGCAGGTGAGAAGAGCCACGGCTGGGCGGGTAGTAGCAACTTCCGTGCGGTGAGAACGGTAACACCGAGCTCCGAGCCTGGCGCCGCTCTTCACCGTCGGCCCGGAGCCCCTGCAGGGGGCTGTGTCCGCCCAGAACCTCAACACGCGCCTTGTTTGGGGAGCCGCTGCGGATGTGATCAGCGAAGGGCCCACAGATGAGAGCATTGGAGGAGGGGGGCCTGGAGCCAGGACTGCGCTCTGTGAGAGGAGGAAGGGCGCCCCAGAGGAGAAGGTGGACGCCGAGAGCGGAGGCTACAGCCACAGCCACGGACAGCTGGCGCTCAGACGCTGGAAGGGAAGGGAAGGGACCTCGCCCAGGACCCCAAGGAGGCTATGGCGCTGCCGACACCGAGATTTCCGACCTCTGGCTTCAAGAACTGGGCGAGAATAAATCGTGGCTGTTTCAAGACACTAATCCTGCGGTGAATGGCCATGGCCGCCACAGGAAGCAATAGAGTCCCTCGCTAAACCCTCACTCCAAAGCCGCGTGGGAAGAGCCATCTGGACCCCTGGGCTCTTTCCCGTGGGTCCCGGGGATTCTGAGAGCAGCACGTTCTCCCTGCTTCCTGCTGCCTCAGGCCTTTCGTGGCCAAGTTCGTCCTGAGCCCTCCCTTGTCCTGGGGGAGCCTTTCTGGCCTGGGGGTGAGCCCAGCCCCCGCCAGCTTGCCTCCTGCAGTGCATCTCTAACTAGACAACAGCGGGTTTCGGAAGATTGTCGAGTGTGAGAGACGCAGGGGTGGGCAAGCAGGCAGGGCAGTGGGGGACAGGGACCCATCCCCATTCACTGTGGGTGAGTGGTAGAACTAGGGCTAGGGTTAGGATTAGGGTTTAGAGATAGGGTTTTGGTTATAGTTTATGGTTAGGGTTTAGGGATAGGGTTGGGTTAGGGGTTAAGGTTAGGGTTAAGGTTAGGGCTAGATTAGGTCTAGTTTTAGGGTTAGGCTTAGGGGGTAGGGATAAGGTTAGGGTTAAGGTTAGGATTATGGTTATAGTTAGGGTTAGGTTTTAGGGCTAGGGTTAGAGTTAGGTTTATGGGTTAGGGTTAGGATTAGGGTTAGGGTTATTGGTTAGGGTTAGGGGTTAAGGAATAGGTTTAGGGTAAGGATTTTTGGTGAGAATTAGGGTTAAGGTAAGGGGTAGGGGGAGGGTAAGAGTTAGAGTTAGGGTTAGGGGTAGGGGTAGGGTTGTGGGTAGAGGTAGAGGTAGCTGTAGATGTAGTATACAGGTTAGGGTTAGGTTTAGGATTAAAGCAACTTTCCCACTGCTCCGCCCTGTGGCAAATTCAGAATTTATGATCTCCTACGAGGGGTTAGCCTCCTATTGTCATGCTCTGTATCCACCAATTCCTGAAAGGTCATCAGAAGGGATGAAATGACTCCACTGACACACTAATGGGGGCTTCGGAACCCAACCATAGTAGGATCCACGGTGACCCTAATGCTAACCCCAAACCTAACCCTGGCCCTAAACCTAACGCTTAACCATAACGCTAACCTTAACCTATCCCTAATCATACCCCTAACCCTAACCCTAACCCTATCCCTAACGCAACCATAGTAGGATCCATGGTGACCAAAATGCTAACCCCAAACCTAACCCTGGCCCTAAACCTAACCCTAACCCAAACCCTAACCCTATCCCTAACCCTATCCCTAAACCTGTCCTAACCTAACCTAACCTAACCTGTCACTAACCTATGCCTAAGCCTAACCTAACCTAACCTAACCTATGCCTAACCTAACACTAACCTGTCACTAACCTAACATTAACCCTGCCCTAACCTAGCCCTATCCTTAACCCTGTCCTAACCCTGTCCTAAACCTGTCCGTAACCTAACCTAACCCTGGCCTGTCACTAACCTGTGCCTAAGCCTAACCTGGCCTGGCCTATGCCTGGCCTAACACTAACCTGTCACTGGCCTAACACTAACCTGCCTAACCCTAACCTACTGCCGCATCCCTAACCTGTCCTAACCCTGTCCTAAACCTGTGCCTAACCTAACCTGGCCCGGTCCTGCCTAACCCTGTCCTTGGCCTAACCCTGTCCTGGCCTGGTCCTGGCCTGTCCCTGGCCTGTCCTGGCCTGGCCTGTCCTGGCCTGGCCTGGCCGTGTCCATGACCTGTCCCCAGGCCCTGAACCCTGTGCCTGGCCTGGCCTGGCCTGACTGTGCCTGGCCCTGCCTAACCTATGCCTGGCCTGGCCTGGCCTGTGCCTGGCCTAACCTAAACCTGTCCTGGCCTAACCCTGTCCTTAACCTGGCCCTGTCCTAACCTGTCCTGGCCTGTCCTGGCCTGTCCTAACCTGGCCTGGCCTGTCTTCTGGCCTGGCCTAACCCTAACCGTGTCCTGGCCCTGTGCCAGGCCCTGTCCTGGCCTGGCCTGGCCTGGCCTGGCCTGTATGCCTGGCCTGTCCCCAGGCCCTGTCCTGGCCTGGCCTGGCCTGGCCTGTGCCTGACCTAGGCCTGGCCTGTGCCTGGCCTGGCCTGGCCTGGCCTGTGCCTGGGCCTGGCCTGGCCTGGCCTGTACTGGCCTGGCCTGGCCTGGCCTGGCCTGGCCTGGCCTGTCCTGGCCTAGTCCTGGCCTGTCCCTGGCCTGTCCTGGCCTGGCCTGTCCTGGCCTAACCTGGCCTGTCCTAGCCTGTCCCCAGGCCCTGTCCCTGGCCTGACACAACCCTGGCCTAACCTGGCCTAACCTGGCCTAACCCTGGCCTGGCCTGGCCTGGCCCTGGCCTGCCCTACTGCCCTGCCCTAACCCTACTCCTACCCTTACCCCTACCCCTACCCCTACCCCTACCCCTACTCCTAGCCCTAACCCTAACCTTAACCCTAGCCCTAACCCTAAGCT
This sequence comes from Myotis pilosus, assembly GCA_036010255.1. Classification (NCBI taxonomy): domain Eukaryota; kingdom Metazoa; phylum Chordata; class Mammalia; order Chiroptera; family Vespertilionidae; genus Myotis; species Myotis pilosus. The sequence continues at coordinate 2,403,953 of JASKON010000002.1, forward strand.
TCTGCAGGGCCATCAGAAGGCATGAAATGACTCTACTGCGTCACTGATGGGTCCCAGTCCTGTTGGCCTCCGGTGACTGTGCTGTCGGACAGTCCTGAGCGTGGGCTGGGCCCTGAGCAGCGTCTGTTCACAGTGGCAGGTGTGGAAGGTGCAAGGGGAATTGGGGGGGGGGGTGGGCAAGATGGTTACAGAGTCCATGTCGTGTCCTGGGCGCAGCCGGGAGAAGGGACCCTCCTCCACAGCACATCCCGCTCCAGGGACTAGGGGCCTAATGAGCCCCGACCTCCCCTGTCCCGCGGGGAATGCGTGCGGGGCCATCCCCACAGCCCCCACCTGCTCCGGGTGGTCCTCGGCCTGGGCAGGCACTGAGGAGTGTGCCCCACGTGACCACCAGGGGGCAGCCGCGCCCAGAGTTCCTTCCTGCAGTGGAGCCCACAGACCTCCCAGGAGCTGGTGCCAGGCCCTGGCTTTGCTGACTCACAGACGCCCGCGCACCCGGGGGCCAGGGCTCACCCCTCCCCACTCCTCGCTGCACCTAGACTTGTTTGTCGTATCCAAGGAGTTTGCTTCCGTACAGTCACCCTCCGCGTCCATCCCCTCCCAGCTCCTCGCCCGTTTCTTTTGTCCTCGGGTCCCCCTGACCTTCGCTTATCTCCCGAAGTGTGACTTATCGCTCGCCCCTCACGGTGCCCGGGGAGCAGGCACTGCTGTGCATTTGGGATGGGGCGCACCCCAGGGAGCCAGGCGATGGTCTGCACGCCACACGGCCCTGCCTGCAGGCGCGAAGGGCAGGGGATGCACACGCTTGCTCTGCCTGGCACGGCTGCTGGGCACGGCTGCTCTAACTGTCACGGCTGCCGTCAAGCACCAGCCCACCCCAGGAGGATGCAGGTCAGCGCGGGGGGTGGGGCGTTTCACCCACAGTCCCGCAGTGGCTCCCCTCGGCTGGGGTCAGACCTCCTGCCCTCGGAGCCACCCCGGCACCAGCAGGGGTCGTTAGGCCCTTTTGAGAATGAACTGTCAGATACAAGGGAGAGCCTGTAAAAATGGTCAAGTTGAGTGAGTGAGTGCAAAAGAGTAAGTCGGGGACATCGCCGTCCCCGCCCTGCAGTGTCCGTGGTCTCTGCGCTGTGGCCACAGCGACGCGTCCCCTCTGAGCCGCCCTGTGCTCCGTCCCGCCTCGCCGGCCTCCAGGAGCCCCGGCCTGGTCAGCAGGACAAGAGCCGGAAGTTGGGGAGGCAGAGCTCCTGCTGACCTCCAGCTGGGTCGTTCAGCATCCGATGACCTTAGGTGTGTCCTTGAACCTCCCTGCGCCTGTGTCCTCAGCAGCTCCATGACAGGTCATGGTTGGAGCTAGCTCTTCAAGGTCAACAGACCAAAGGATTGCATATCTTTCCTGCAGTATTAAAGCCAGGCCAGGGGACACGGGGCAGGTGTGGTGTGAGGGTTGGCTAACGCTCCCCCGTCCGAGTCAGCGAGGTGCGCACACAGTAGGTCTGCTTCTCCAGGGCGGACTCCCTCGGCCAGTCCCAAGAATCTGAGGAGCAAACGGAGTCATGACACACTGACTCACAGTGACGGGGCGAGGGGCCTGGAAGGTGGGGGGTGGGGGGGGGTGAGCTGAGCGGCTGGCTCCCCCGGGACGGGCCTCTGCCTCCGGGAAAAGTCACCAGGGGAGTGACTGGTGATAAGGAGCCAGGCCCACGCCTGGAGCACCAAGGTCAGTGTGACCCCGTGACTCACAGGGGCCACGTACACCCTGGGTCCCCCCCATACCTGAGCTCCCACCCACCTTTCCTTTGATGTGGGCGGGTGTGTCTGTCTGCAGCCGGGACCCCAGGGGAGCCAGCAGGCAAATGGGCTTTGGGCCACGAACCCCCAGATGGTGGGCAAAATGCTGTGCATGAGTGTTTTCTTTCGAGGGGGTGGGGTGGGGAGGGGGGAGGGATCATTAGATTTTCAAAGGACGCTATGACCCAAGAAGCACTGTAGGCATCCACGCCGGGACCCTGCCAGCGGCCCTGAGGCCTGGCTGTCTGTCCCAGGAAGCAGGACGCAGCCGGGGATGGACTGTCCGTTTGAGGATGGCCCACGATGCTGTGTGTTACTTTTATAGTCTTTGTGGGTCGTGAACAATTGTTTTATTAAGTACGAGTTTATTAAGTACTAGTGGCTGGGTGCATGAAATTCATGCACATTAAAAGGGAATTAGAAAAAATATTTTAATATTGCTATTGCTTTATCTATAATAGAAGTGTCAGAGATGAAAGAAAATTAGTAAAATGTATATGAGAATCTCTCTCCTGTCAGAGTCTGGGGTGCGCTGCGGGACCCAGAGTCAAGTTCCCGCCCACCCGCGTGAGCCTTGAAATCACACTAGACCCAGACCCCGGCCGCCCCCCCACCCACCCACCCAATCAAGACCCACAGAGCGGGGGGCGCAGCCTCAGGTCCCCCGGCCTCGGTGTGAGGGCGGGAGGGCATGAGGGCGCAATGACCATTTGCGTATTAGCTCTTTATTATATGGGATTTAGGAATGCCCAAGCAGGTGAGCATGCAAGGGGTCCCAGAGTGCTAGCGCTGCCCGTGGCCATCACTGCCTGTGACCAAGGCTGCCTGTGGCTAATAATGCCCGTGGCCACGGCTGTCCATCTACATGCTGCCCGTGGCCAAGGCTGCCCGTAGCTAAAGCTGCCCATGGCCACGGCTGTCCATCTCCATGTACACGCTGCCGTGCCGCTGGAGCAGGAAGCTGAAACCCATGGCACATGGCTCTGGACTCTTAGGTCGGGCTAAGGAGGCTTCCTTCTCCTGCGGAAGAGAAGGGGGTATGTTCCCTGCACCCACTCAGCCCCTTCCCACCTCATCGGCGAGGGGAAGGAGGCGGGAGGAAAGCATCGGGGAGGGGGTGGGGGAGAGGGCACTCTGTGATTCCTGCGTTTCCCGTGGCTGCCGTACAGAGAAGCCACACCGTGCAGCCTGAAACCACTGAAACCTGTGGCCTCCCAGTTCCGGGGTCCAGAGGTTGGAGTCAAGGGGTCCTGGGCCACGCTTCCTTGTGACCTGCAGGGGCCTCCTCCTCGCCTCCTCCAGCTTCGGTGGTGGCGTCACCCAGGCGACCGTGGCTGTGGCTGTGGCTGCATCACCCCAGTCTCTGCTCTGTGGGCACATGGGGCTCTCCTGTGTGTCTGGGTCCAGACCTCCCTCTTCTTCGAGGACATCAGTCACCCAATGGCCTCATCTCCTTGATGCTATCGGCAAAGACCTGTTTCCCAATAACCACCCCTGCAGGGACCGGGGGCGTGAACGAATCTCTTGGGAGGACATGAGTCAGCCACGGTGGGCGCACACCTCGCAAGGCCCTGCCACCTCGGCCCCAGGCGGTGCCACTGGCCCACACCCTCTCCGCCCCTGGGCCTGTGGGGGTGGTGGGGCACCCTCCCTCCTGCCATGATCACCCAGCGCCTTCCTCCTGGTATGCATTCTGAAGTGGGGTTCGTTTTCTCCTGCATCTTAGTCCATGTTACTTAGAATATTGGTTCTGCTGCTTTAACGTAAACCAAAAGCATCTTAGGGAAGATGGGAGCTGGTTTCCTTTTCCTATGAAGTCTGAGCAGGCGGGCATCCGGAAAGGATGGGAGAACCTCCCGTGGCACTGCCCAAAGACTCTGCATCTGTGAACACGCCCTCCGGTCCCGGAGCCGAGCTGCCTCCCCTCTCCCCCGGCCCAGCCCCGGGAGGCGGGGAAGGGGCTTGGAGGGAGGACATGTCCTTCTCTTTTCAAGCATCCTCAGAAATTGCCCTCCTCAGTCCCACTTCTACCAGCCAGAACTTCATCACAGGACCTGGCTAGCTGCAAGGGAGTCTGGGAACTGTAGCTCTTACCCCCAGCGGCCAGGTCCTGGGGGACAGCTGACAGTCTCCGAAAGAACGAATGTGATTTTAGAGAAATAGTGCTACTAACCCACCCCTCGCCCTCATAACAGCAAAAAAAAAAAAAAAAGTGTCCATACATAGAGTACGAGACAGAAATGGGACCGTCCGGGGTTAGAGGAGTCGACCGTCCGGGGGCCTGTACAGTCCCCGCCCGGTCAGGACGGAGGCCTCGTCCCGGGCAGGTGTGCGTGGGGCCGCTCCACGGCCAGCGGGTTGGGGATGACGGAGCAGGCCCGGAAGCTCTCCAGGACGCGTGCCTGCAGGAGCGCCTTGTCCTGCTCCTGCCAGGCGTCGGACTCGATGTAGACGTTGAAGGGGTCGTGGGAGTGCTCCAGCTTCTGGGAGCGGATGTAGCTCAGCATGATGCCGAGCGTGAAGAAGCCGAAGAAGCCCAGCACCATGAGGATGTAGAGCGCCTCCATCTCGCCGGCGCTGGCGCCCGGGGAGCGGCGGGCCGGGCCGGACGCGTTGCCGCCCGGGTGGGCCGTCTCCCGCCAGAGCCCGGCCAAGAGCGGGGTCACGGCCGTGGCGTTCGGCAGCCTCATCCTGCGCTTCAGGTGCCGCCCGGAGAGCGAGGTCCCGGGAGACTCTGCAGAAGAAGAGGGCGACTTGACATCAAAATGCACGTCGTGGCCCAAACCCACGCACCACGCACACGGAGGCGGGCGATTTTAAAAAATATATTTTATTGATTTTTTACAGAGAGGAAGGGAGATGGACAGAGAGTTAGAAACATCGATGAGAGAGAAACATCGATCAGCTGCCTCCTGCACTCCCGCCACTGGGGATGTGCCCGCAACCAAGGTACATGCCCCTGACCGGAATCGAACCTGGGACCCTTCAGTCCGCAGGCCGACGCTCTATCCACTGAGCCAAACCGGTCAGGGCGACACAGGCCATTTTTAAAACCTCAGGGGCCGCCCGGCCGGCATGGCTCAGTGGTTGAGTGTTGATCTACGAGATCAGGGTCTGATGGCCGCTCAGGGCACAGGCCCGGGTTGTGGGCTCGATCCCCAGTGCGGGGCGTGCAGGAGGCGGCCGGTCCATGATTCTCTCTCATCACTGATGTTTCCATCTCCCTCTCCCTGGCTCTCTGAGATCAATTAGAAAAACACACACAAAATAAAGCTCAGGTGCCTTCCCACACGCCTCGGTCCATGCCACGTGCCGCCTCCGGGTCTGCACAATGGCCTGTCTTGATTGGTCAGTTGGTAAATTGATTCCCTTTTATTTCCATCCACCAGTCCCACCCGCTACCTCCACAGGCCACCACCAGAATGAGGGCCTTTATAGACACATTGTCTGTGTGCATTTTAGCTCACATGCTAAGGTCCAAATCGTGTCCCCTCCTCCAATTCATAAGTAGTCCCCCCCCCCAAAGTGACTGTCGCTGGGGAGAGGGGTGCTAGGGGGTCGTTGAGGTTAAAGGGGGCGCTCAGGGTGGGGCCTCCTCTTTACAGGAAGAGGAAGAGTGACCTCGCTCCCCCTGCCCGGCGAGGACACCGTGAGCAGGCGGCCACCTGCAAGCCAGACACCGAGCCCCACCAGGACCTTGATCTTGGACTTTCCAGCCTCCAAACCGTGAGAGAATAAACATCTGTGCAAGTCCCAGCCTGGTGTTCTCGGCAGCAACCTGAGCAGATGACACATTATGTGCTGGTGTCAGGTTCCGTGCCCCGGGCTTTCCTCCTTCCCTTTCCCTCCTCAGCACCGTGGCCGTCCCCCCACTAGTGTTCTGTGCATGCCCGCCTTCCTTCCCTTCCCACCGAGGCATGGCCCCCCGTGGCGTGTGTCGCTGCTCCTCGGGGCTCCTCACCTCGACCCTCCTCCCCTCCCTCCCCCTCCCTCCTCCCCTCCATCCCCCTCCCTTCTCCCCCTCCCTGAAAGCTGCTGCACCCGCACTTGCTGTCGCCTCCTCTCTCTCCCTCCAGCTCTCCCTGGTCCCTGCCCCTGCTCCTCCAGGCTCACGCCCTGGCCATGACCCCAGGCCCCTTCGAGCCCCAGAGCAGTGAGGCCAGTCACCTGCCACGGACTCACTCCCCTGCCGCCATCTGGGCTCCTCAGACCCCATGCCCCCTCCTGGGAGACAGAGCAGCTCAGCCTCAGGAGCTGTTATCACCACAAATCAGTCACCTCCCCCAATGCCAGTCACACCAATCCCCGCCTTCCTTATCCCCTCCCCCTCCGCCCCATTAGGGAGAAGCGCCCCATTTTCAGCCTGGTGCCACCCCCAGTGAGGGAGGGGCCTTCCCCGCCCCCCAACCCCGCTCCGCTGTTAGCTCTGCCCAGACCCCAGACCCCAGCCCTGCCGGCCGCCGCTGGGACCCTGGACCCGCCGCCCCGTCTCCGTCTCCAGCACCGGCTGCTCCTGCTTCCGGCCCAGGAAACTCAAAGCGGTGCCTCCTCAGACTTCAAACTCCAGCTCAGCTGTCACCTCCTCCCTGAAGCCTTCCCTGATGCCTGGGCGGGTTAGAGCCGCGCCGAGTTAGGGAACCTCTGCAACTGTTCGTCCCGGGCCTTCTCCACGCTGAGCCCTGTCCCCCAACACCCACGGCTTCTCCATGGAGGAGAAGCAACCGGAAACGTGCGCTTTGAAAACCTGCCGGCCACGTGTCCCGGGCCCGGCTGCAGCCAGTGCGCGCGACCTCAGCGCCTTAGATCACCGGGAGGGGACGCAGCGCCGCTCCACCTGCATCGCTGACCCGGGCACAGGGCCCTGCCTCTCTGACAGGTTCCGGGTGCTGGGGTGCTGCCGGCCCGGGAGCCTCAATCCGGGACTTACCTGGCTCAGCGGGAGCTTTACAAACCACGGGGGCCTGATCCCTCCTCTGAAGACTGCGCTGCCCTTGGGTTTCTGAAAGCCCCCGGGAACCACTGGGCTGCGGGGTGGGGCCTCAGGACATTGACCCGTCCATCTTCTGAGCGGCAGGGCACCGGGGAAATGTTATAAGAAGAGAAACGTGCCCGCCCAGCGTGGCTCAGGGGTTGAGCGTCGACCTATGAACCAGGAGGTCACGGTTCCATTCCTGGTCAGGGCACAGGCCCGGGTTGTGGGCTTGATTCCCAGTGTGGGGCGTGCAGCAGGCAGCCGATCCACGATTTTCTCTCATCATTGCTGTTTCTCTCTCTTCCTCTCCCTTCCTCTCTGAAAAAAATATCTTTCCTAAGAAAGAAAAAAAAAAGAGGAACATAATTTCATAGCAAAATTTTCCCATTTGTTTTTCAGGTTCTCTGCTCTGGGCTTGCATGTCCCGGTGGAATCTGAAGAGAAAATGCAAGAGAAATTCCCAAGTCCTCGCCGCAGCCCAGCTGCCCCCGTCCTAACTCTCGTGGCATCCGAACCCACGGCCGGCCTGTCAGGGCTTCCCGCCGGCCCCGAGAAGTCAAGTTCATCAGCTGCCTTCAAACAACGACTCCAAAATAGTAAAGAAAACCTGTTTCTTACTTTGCTCTTAATTTATTGTGCAGCGTTTGCTAAAGGCCCTCGGTGCCCCCCGGGCCTGCACGCTGGGTCACGTGGTGTTTTTGTGTAATGAGCCTCAAAATGAGCCTGGCCCCAGCCTGGCATCGCCAGCGCAGTTTTAATGACCTGGATCCAATCTGCATGCCAGTGGGGGCTGCGTGTCTGTTCCCACGTTCCCTCCACGGGAGGGACACGCTGCCCAGGGCCGCCATGGAGACATGGACTCAGGTGAACCCGGAGAGCCACGGCCCAACCACCTCGACTCACAGGCAACTGGGCTCCACAGAGGAGAGCGGACGCACCCAAGGCCACGCCTCTTCTCAAAAATGCACCTAAATCAGTGATGGCGAACCTTTTGAGCTCGGCGTGTCAGCATTTTGAAAAACCCTAACTTTACTCTGGTGCCGTGTCACATATAAAAATTTTTTGATATTTGCAACCATAGTAAAACAAAGGCTTATATTTTTTATATTTATTTTATATATTTAAATGCCATTTAACAAAGAAAAATCAACCAAAAAAATGAGTTCGCGTGTCACCTCTGATACGCATGTCATAGGTTCGCCATCACTGACCTAAATGCAAAGACTTAGTGCAGGAGAGGCGGCTGTCTGGTCTTTGCAGAGGAACGGGTTTCCTACTTGGGCTCAAAGGAGCCGAGGAACCGACTTCCCAGATCGAGTAAAACCGGGGCTAGAGCCACATGGGCCTGGCTCTAGCCCCAAATGTGCCATCAGGGTCCCCTGCCCACGTGGGAGCCACCTCTGTTTGCACCTGCCCACGGGGAGCCACCGCCGTTCGCACCTGCACAGAGAAGGGGCCGGGGCGCAGGAGCAGCAGGAACCGGGGGCTCCAGCTCCAAACACAACCCTTGGATGCTCGGGCTGCCGCACATTCTCAGAGCTCGGACCCAGAGCTGCCGGGATCCCTGAGGGCACAGGGCTCTGGCCATTGTGCTGACTCACAGGTATAGTTTGTGCTGACACAGGTGCACGTGGAGACCTCTGGGCCCCAGGCCCTGGCTCTGTGAGGCCCCCACTGTGCCAGCGCGGCACAATGCACCCCCCACATGCTCTGGCCCTGCGCCTATCAGCACCGATAGCGGCCGGGAGCTCTCAGAGCGACTTCCCAGCACCGCCTCTGCATGCTCCTGAGCAGGTCCCGCCGGGCCCAGCGCTGTGGGGCCTCCACGCTGTGTCCGCAGCGACAGGTCCTGGGGTGAGTAGGGGCGGGGAGTCAGGCCTGGAGTCCGGGATCTTGAGGTCCAGCCCGGCTCGGTCCTAGATGGAGCCTAGGCCCCTTGGCCCCCCGGGCCTCCTCGTACTTACTGGGGAGAGAGGGAGGCACATTCCTATCATAACAGCATTCCTCCCGCATTTTCTTGGAAGAGCATCAGGCTTGGAAACCATCCCTAGGCCTGGCTGTTTCAGGAAGCAAACTCGGGGTAAAGACAGTTCCGGAAAAGCCCAATGTGGGTGGATATGGTCTCAGTGGGTCAGGAATTCTATGAGTTGCCCAGTCGGTGTGGCTCAGTGGTTGAGCATCGGCCCATGAACCAGGAGGTCAGGGTTTGATTCCCAGTCAGGGCACAGGCCCAGGTTGCGGGCTCCATCCCCAGCGTGGGGTGTGCAGGAGGCAGCTGATCAATGATTCTTTTTCATCACTGATGTTTCTCTCTCTCCCCCTCTCCCTTCCTCTCTGAAATCAATAAAAGTATAGTTTTAAAAAAAGAACTCCATGCACCAATTTTCCTTAGAAGCAGCTGTCAGCCATGTGCATCATCCCCACGACACCATGTCCGAATTCTGGAGACACACGGCCTCCTTGCAGGAATGAGCCCACAGGCCCGACCCTTCCCGGGGGTCGCTGGCTTCATCTGGGTCTCCCACGTGGCCTCCTGGGGGCAGCGCATCCCGAGGGCGGTCAGGGTGTCAGGGAGGAGGACGCAGCCGCTGTCCCGGGGCCGACAGAGCTCCCTGCTCCCCCTGCGGGGCGTGGGTGGGCGGGAGCCCCTCAGAGGACCAGGGGCCTCCCAGCCTCTCCAGGGGGTGACGGGGAGGGGCTTTGGGTGTGAGGGGCGGAAATGCGAACCTAGAGCGGGAGAGGGGCCGGTCTAACCATGTGGGACAGGATGAGACGTTGGCAGGAGAGGGGGTGACAGCAGGTTCCCGGCCCCTGGGGCAGGGGAGGTCACAGGGAGGGAGGCAGCGGACTCTCCCTCAGCAGGTTAAATGCATTCGGGGAGCCCTGCTTCCCTCTGAACACGGGACCAGTGGGGTCTACCCAGGGCGTTGTGAGGCAGGAACAAGCCCCACTTCCCGCCTCTCACTTTTGCCGGTTTCTCTGCGAGAAAGGCGAGGTCACCATATTGCCTGTCAACCTTCTACTGGGCCCTCGCCTGTGAGCCCCATCCTGATGCCCGCCCTCTTTGGCCCCCACAGTGCCCTGTCCATCACTCCTGTCCTAACGGGCCCTGTTACCATTGGTCTGGGCATTTGCTTCCAGGACTTGGCAATGTGGGACTTGCTCACCCAGCCCCACTCTGCCAGGTGGGCTTGCCCAACCAAATGGGAGGGCAGAGCGCTAGGGCTGAAACAAGGCAACGCGAGGGCAAATAACAGGTAAAGCCTAATGCACTCTGGGAGGAGATGGGGGGGCGGGGGGAACAAGTGAAAACACAGACGCCTGCACATACAGACCTGCACACACAGAGGCCCGCACATACAGACCTGCACACACAGACGCCCGCACATACAGACCTGCACACACAGACGCCCGCACACACAGACGCCCGCACACACAGATGCCTGCACATACAGACCTGCACACACAGACGCCCGCACACACAGACCTGCACACACAGACGCCCGCACACACAGACGCCCGCACACACAGACGCCTGCACATACAGACCTGCACACACAGACGCCCGCACACACAGACGCCCGCACACACAGACGCCCGCACACACAGGTGCCTGCACATACAGACCTGCACACACAGAGGCCCGCACATACAGACCTGCACACACAGACGCCCGCACATACAGACCTGCACACACAGACGCCCGCACACACAGACGCCCGCACACACAGATGCCTGCACATACAGACCTGCACACACAGACGCCCGCACACACAGACCTGCACACACAGACGCCCGCACACACAGACGCCCGCACACACAGACGCCTGCACATACAGACCTGCACACACAGACGCCCGCACACACAGACGCCCGCACACACAGACGCCTGCACATACAGACCTGCACACACAGACGCCCGCACACACAGACGCCCGCACACACAGACGCCTGCACATACAGACCTGCACACACAGACGCCCGCACACACAGACGCCCGCACACACAGACGCCCGCACACACAGACGCCCGCACATACAGACCTGCACACACAGACGCCCGCACACACAGACGCCCGCACACACAGACGCCCGCACATACAGACCTGCACACACAGACGCCCGCACATACAGACCTGCACACACAGACGCCCGCACATACAGACCTGCACACACAGACGCTCGCACACACAGACGCCCGCACAAACAGGCGCCCGCACACACAGACGCCCGCACACACAGACGCCCGCACATACAGACCTGCACACACAGACGCCCGCACATACAGACCTGCACACACAGACGCCCGCACACACAGACGCCCGCACATACAGACCTGCACACACAGACACCCGCACATACAGACCTGCACACACAGACGCCCGCACATACAGACCTGCACACACAGACGCCCGCACACACAGACGCCTGCACATACAGACCTGCACACACAGACGCCCGCACACACAGACGCCTGCACATACAGACCTGCACACACAGACGCCCGCACACACAGACGCCCGCACACACAGACGCCCGCACACACAGACACCCGCACACACAGACACCCGCACACACAGACCTGCACACACAGACGCCCGCACATACAGACCTGCACACACAGACGCCCGCACACACAGACGCCCGCACACACAGACGCCCGCACACACAGACGCCCGCACACACAGACGCCCGCACATACAGACCTGCACACACAGACGCCCGCACACACAGACGCCCGCACACACAGACGCCCGCACACACAGATGCCCGCACACACAGACGCCTGCACATACAGACCTGCACACACAGACGCCCGCACACACAGACGCCTGCACATACAGACCTGCACACACAGACGCCCGCACACACAGACGCCTGCACATACAGACCTGCACACACAGATGCCCGCACACACAGACGCCCGCACATACAGACCTGCACACACAGACACCCGCACACACAGACACCCGCACACACAGACCTGCACACACAGACGCCCGCACACGCAAAGCTCTCCCAGCTCCACCTGCAGGGGCGTGGGGGTGGGGGGGCGGGGGGACCACGGTGAGTCCGCTGATGTCCGCACTTGGGTTTCAGAACAGTTCGAGTCCTACTGACCCGCGGGAGGCAGTCACACCGACCGCTCTGGGAACTCGAAGAGCCTCGCGGGACCCACCGGGACCCACCAGAACCCACGGGGACCCACCGGGACCCTCTGCGGAACAGCACGAGGCGGGCGAACCCAGGCCGGAGCGGGGCGCCTCTGGCAGCTCATCCCGTGATGAAGGCAGCGGGGCCCACGGAGCCCCCACGCGGTGACCGTGACCGTGGCCACAGCGCCCCTCGCCATGGAGCTGGACGCGCCTTCCTCACCCCAGTGCGGACTCGACCTAAACTCAGTCACACCGGAGCCTGGCGACCAGCTGGGCCGGGGGGAGGGGGCCGGGGGCCTCCCCGGCAAGTGGCTGCCTCCGCCAACTTTCTCTAGAAGCTGCCCGTGTCCCGTCACCGAACTCCAGATCAGACACCGGCGTGCGCCCCGCCCCCTGCCTTTCCCGGGACCGCCGGGACCGCGCGCTCCTCGCCAAGGCACCGAGCAGCCACCCGCACCCCAAGTCCCTTCGCACCCCAAGTCCCTTCGCGGCTCGGGGCCCCGGCCCCGGCGGGCGGGTGGTGCGGGTTCCCTTCCTGTGGAAGCTTCTGGGTGTTTCCTAAACTCCCTGCAAGAGCGTCTGTGGTCAGCAGCAGCGGCAGCGCTGTCCTCACGGAGGTGCCCCAGGTTCTGTGCCGGCTGCTGTCCGCGGGGAGACGGAGAGCAGGGAGCCTCCCCGCGGGGTCGCGCGCCTCCTGTCTGGGGGCGCCCGGGGTGCCCTGGGCTCAGACCGGTCCCTGGAGTCCCCTCCGGGCCGCCCGACGGGGGCACCGTGAGCCGGCGAGGAGCCCTGGACTTACCGGGGCTGGGCGCCGAGAGGGCGGGTGCGCGGCGGTGACGTGCGGGCAGGCCGAGCGCAGGGCACCGACAGCCCAGCCCGGACGGCGCCCTCCGGGCCCAGTGCGCGGCGGGCGGGGCCTCCCCACCAGCGGGCGCCCCGCCCCGCCCCGCCCCCCGCGGGCCGGGACCCCAGGCCGCCTGCTGCCACCCCCTCTCCTGCGCCAGGCCCCCCTGCCGGGAGTTGGGGGCTGGCAGGCGAGAAGCGCTGTTGCGGGGGGGGGGGGGGGAACCCCGCCCTCGGGACCGGCGCCCTGCAGACAGCTCCCCCCATGGCTCCAAGTCCCCTCGCAAGCCGCTGACTTCTCTGAGCGGCGCCCGCACCCCAGCTGAGGCCGCACCTGCCGGGCATTTACTGAGCTCCTGCGGGTGGGTGTCGGCCCTGCCTGGGCTGCAGCTGAGGACCCTGGAGCCGCCCAGGCCTTGGCACCTGCGCTCCAAAGTGCTTGGGGCCCTGGGAACTGCCCTTCTCGCCCAGAGGGGCAAACCTCGCAATGCTCCCCCCCCACCCCACCCCACACACGCCTGGGGCAAGTCCCACAACAGGCGGCCGGTAGCAAAGCTCTTGCCCTGAGCTGAGACAAATTGTCCGGAGCCTCTGGTCTCCCCCCGCCCATCACTTCTCCTGGGGCCGGGCAAAGGGGTCCATGGAGTGTGCCTTCTCCTTGGCTGGGCGAGGGGTCCATCCAGCGTTGCCCCTCTCAGACTCAGCCTGGCGGCACCCCTGCATTCTGGGTGCTAGTAGCACCCACATGGCCACTCTGAAAGTCTGAAAGCGTCCATAGCCTTGCTGTGAAATTGTCCTGCGTGGAATCTGTTCTGTGGAGAGGACCTGAACCGTGGGAAAGCTCCACACATAGAAAAGGTTCTTCCTAGTTCTGCTCACATACTAGAATCTAAACGTCTCAACTAGGAAAACAGTTACCTTATGGTTCCCCGGACAGAACATCACACTACGTCGTGGGATACCGTATGCAGTCACTGAGACAATGCGTAGGAAATAACTTGTAACAGCACGAGGGCTCCCTGTTATAATGTTAAGTGAAAAGACAAGGCCTGGCCTGGTCTGAGTGACTTAGTGGTTGAGCATCGACCTATGAACCAGGAGGTCAGGGTTGGATTCCCGGTCGGGGCACATGCCCAGGTTGCAGGCTCGATCCGCAGTGTGCAGCGTGCAGGAGGCAGCCGATCAGTGATTCTCATTGTTGATGTTTCTCTCTCCCTCTTCCTTCCTCTCTGAAATCAATAAAAATATATTATTTTTTAAAAGAAAAATGACTGCCCATTAAAATAGTCACTTAAGCTGCCTCTGCCCGAGTCGTGGGACGTTGGCACTAACCCTTGGCCGCGTCGTGTCACCCAGGGAACACATGCAGCTGGCCATGGGCCCACCTGTTCGGGAACCCCAGCTGCCCTTGCACCTGACAAATAACCACAACCTTCACCTTGTTATGAACAGAGCACAGATCCAATTAAGAAACATTTCCCGAAGAAATACCAGCACCCCCCCCTCCCCCCCCGCCCCCCGCTCTGTCCTGGAATAGGCTGTGCTGATGGGAACGTGGATACGTTAATTACAGTCTGGAATGTGATCCATGGCAAAAGCTCACTATCCCCACGCGGACGGCGCTTGACGTCACAATATAAACATTGTCCTCATGCGAGTGTTTAAACCCAGTGGGTCCAGGGCCCAGAGGGAGGCAGAATCCCTTTACGCGCTGCGGGTTTCAAGGCACCAAGTTAGCCTGTGCCGGGGCTGTGCCGGACCGGAGCTGCCGGCGGAGATTAGCATCTCTCCGGCTCCTTGCACGCGTGACGTTACCTTGGTGTGCCTCCAGCTCCCGGTCACACAGGGCATGTGTGGCCAGGGTCCCCGCGTGGGAGGACTGGCCAGCCTGAGTCTAGCCAGCACGGGCAGCCGTTCTGGAAACGTGCACCACGGTCACCTTCTGGAAATGTGACCATTCGTGGCCGTCGGCGTGGTTCCTGTGCCCAGGCAGGGCCCTGGCCTGATGGGTGGACGTGGCGGCTGCAGGTCTCCCAGGAGGAACGGATGATGAGGGGAGAAGTCTAGGCGGTGCTGGGGTGATGAGGAGGAGGGCGAGAGGAAACCTGTACAAGGGAAGCTTCAGAAAAGCAAACGCCAAACGCCCCTCCGTGCGCCATCTGTAACAGGGAAAGGGTCTGGGTGACGCCCTGCCTCTCAGATGGAACCCTTACTCTACGTGTTGTCCTAACCTGAGCTTAGACCCCTTTCCTTAGGAATTTTCTCTGCCTGGGCCGCGCGGCTCAGTGGTTGAGCATCGACCTATGAACCAGGAGGTCACAGTTCAATTCCCGGTCAGGGCACAGGCCCGGGTTGCAGGCTTGATCCCCAGGGTGGGGTGTGCAGGAGGCAGCCCATCAGTGATTCTCTTTCATCATTGATGTTTCTATCTCCCCTGCTCCCTTCCTCTCTGAAATCAACAAAAATCTTTTTAGGAAAGAATTTTTCTCAATAAGTACATTTCCTCTTTGATGACTAGTCAGTCCAGTTCAATATTTACTGAGCTCCTACATGGGCAGAGTGTAGGCACCCAATCAGCTATGTCCAACCCCCCCACCCCCCCTGCAGAGTAGAGCTAAAACGCCCGCCCCCTTCTCTCCCCACCGGCCCCATCCCCTGCCACCAACACACGCGAGACTTTCCGGGAGAAGTGACCTTCTCTCCCCACTGGGGACGGCTGTGCTGGTTCCAACGGCACAGGCATCGCCTTTGACCATGGCCCTCCCCACCCAGTGCTCCCAGGACCACTCTCCCCTTTCATTGCTGCAGCCCCCGCCCAAGGCAGCGCACAGCAGCGTCTCCCCGAAATCCGACAGGGGGTCCTGGGCTAATGTAACCCTCTCCATCTGTCCTCAGTGGTCCACTCACCAGCTTTCTTTTCTTTTCTTTTTAAAAAAATTTTTTTAATTGATTTCAGAGAGGAAGGGAGAGAGAGAGAGAGAGAGAGAGAGTGAGAGAGAGAACAATTATGAGAGAGAATCATTGATTAGCTGCCTCCTGCACACCCCACACTGGGGATGGAGCCTGCAACCGGGCATGTGCCCTGACCAGGAATTGAACCCTGACCTCCTGGTTCATAGGTCGACCCTCAACCCCTGAGCCACGCCGGCCAGGCCATAGATTACTTCTTGATTGGATAATGGTTACTCATCTATCCATGATCTGGGGGTGTCCCTTTCTGGCACAGGCATAGAGCAGGCCAGGGGTGCCTGAGCCCGACGGAGCCTCAGTGGACGTTTGCCGAGCCAAGTTGCTTTAACGGGACGTTGGGCTGGGAGGGTAAGCAGGAGGCATGGGTGTGAGGGTGCGCGTCCGTCACGCCAGCGCAGCGATGGCAGAGCGGCCCTTCATCCTCCGCTGCCCTCGGGGTTTGCAGAAGCCCAAGGACTTGTGGACACCGCGTGTCTGGGAGGGGCTTGTCTTCACAGACGCCGGGGCTGTGCAGGCTCTACTTCTCTTGGCAGCAAAGCTGCCCTCAAAACCGACCGGGGACAGACTCGGGCCTGCGGGGCCAGGCCTGCCGATGACCGTCCGTTCACCAACCGGAGCCGAGGCTCGTGGCCTCTTCGGTTCTGTTCGCTCCTCTGCCACTTGGGTGACGAGATGGAGCACGCCTGCTCGCGGGACCCCCTGCGTCCGTGCGGACCTGGAACAGCCTCGCCAAGTCCGTGCCGCAGGCCGCGAGGGGGAGCGTGAGGGCAGCAGTCTGTTCTGGACGCGACGGCTCAGTGCTCAGCTCTGATCCCTCCCGGGCCCAGTGCACAGCCGGCCGATGAGGCATAAAAATAGAAAGCAGGCCTGGCTCGCGGACACGGAGCACGGAGCCCGGGAGCCTCCGACCCACGGCTCTCTGTCCGCGGTCAGCAGGGAGGTGACCACGCAGACGGCAGCCAGGAGCCAGCCCTCGGCTTGAGGTCAGGGACCTGGGTGGGAGCCCGGAAGAGGAACCTGGTTTTTTGTTGCCTGAGGCCAAGATTCTAGAAGCACGAGGGTCTGGAACGTGGAGCTGGAGACCCATCACCAGCCGAACACCGAGCCTCAGTTGATGTGACAGGATGTTGGAGCCACACTGGCCTCAGGTGGGCACCGGTGTCCTGGGGTTCACCGTGGGACAGGAACCCCCAAATACCACGTCCAATCCGGTCTGGGGTGGAACCCCATGTTCACTGCCCTGAACTGTGGGAGCCGCCACGGTGCCCGCCAGGGGAGCTGGCTGGTGGAGGGCACGCTCCTCTGCTTCTGCTCGGTGCCCAGTACCCGGGGGCCCAGCACATGACCCCCTAGGCGAGCAGCGCAGGACCGCCTGCCTGGCCCACGAATGCAGAGCTCCCTGGACACGCGCCGCCCTGTGGATTGTGGCAGCAGGCCCACGGCTGGTTAGCAGCTTGTTCTTCCATGTCGGCGCCTGCCCAGCCTGCGTGCGCACCTGCCCGGGCTGTGGGAACAGAGGAGAGACGGTTCTCGGAACCTGCAGCCAGCATCTCCCTGAGGATGGTTCTCATGGGGGGAACCCTTTATGCTCTCAGACCAGCAGCATCACCACCCTTCCTGCTCTCAGACCAGCAGGATCACCATCCTTTATGCTCTCAGACCAGCGGGATCACCACCCTTTCTGCTGTCAGACCAGTGGGATCTCCACCCTTTATGCTCCTGGGACCAGCGGGATCACCACCCTTTCTGCTCCTGGGACCAGAGGGATCGCCACCCAGCCTCTAGCCTGTGCCCAGCAAACAGCAGAGACTCAGTCAAGGTTTGAAGAGGTCAGCGCGGATCTTTCCCGTTGTTCTTGGGGAGTAAGTGGGAGCCGTGCCTGGGCTGTTGGGATACAGGGAGTGGGACTCAGCGCAGCTGCAGATCCACTGTGGGTTCCTCTGTGCAGAAGCGAGAGCAGGAGGGGAACATGGACATGAAAGAAGGCGGCACAGGTCCATCCGCTATGTGGCTTCTTCACCTGCTCACAGCGTCTGGGATCTTTCTGTTTTAATCCTCACGGAGGATATTTTCCCATTGACTTCTAGGGAGGGGAAGGGAAGGAGGGAGGGAGGCGGGGGAGAGAGAAATGGAAGCATCCATGTGAGAGAGACACAGTGATTGGTGGCCTCCCACATGGGCTGAGGCCAGGGATCGAACCCAAGACCCTTCAGTGCCGGGCCAACACCCTAACCATTGCCCCTACCCCATCACTTCACCGCAAGCCTATTTACCAAGTTCCTTTAGCCAGTACGTCATGTCCAGCTTCCAGCAAAAGATGCCAGGGCATTCCAAAAGCAAAGAACATAGAGTGATGAGATACAGCAAGCACTGGAAACAGACTAAGATATGACACAGATGTTGGAATGATCAGATTAGGAATTAGGAATTTAAAATAATTCTAATTAATATGCAAAAGGCTCTAATGGGAAAAGTAGATTAACATGCTAAAAAAGATGGGTAGTTTAGATAGAGAGAGAAACATTCTAAGAAATACTTTTTAAAATGCGAGGTCAAGCGAAAACCTGCAACAGAAATATAGACTGCATGGGACTGGAGATGGCTGAGGAAAGAATCCCTGATGGTATATCAATGGAAACTTCCAGAACTTAAAGGTAAAGGAGGAAAAGACTTAAAAAAACAAAACAGACCATAATGTCCAAGAACTACAAAAGGCGTAATAGATGCGTAATGAGAATACCAGAAGGAGAAGAAAGAGGTAAAGGAACAGAAGAAATATTTGAAACAAAAATGACTGGCAGTTCCTCATACTTATGTCAGACACCAAACCACAGACCCAGGAAGCTCAGAGAACACACACAGATAAACGCCAAAATAAATATATTTGGGTATATCACATTCAAACCGCAGAAAGTCAAAGATCAAGAAAAAAAAATCTTCTAAGAAGCCAGGGATGGGGGAAGGGCTTACCAAAGAGGAACCAAAATAAGAATTAGATTTTACTTCTTAGAAACCACACAAGCAAGAAGAGCACGGAGTGACATAGCTAAAGCGTTGAGAGAGAAAAAAATCACCAACCTAGAATTCTGTATCCTGTGAAATTATCCTTCAAAAGTAAAGGAAAATAAAGACCATCTCAGACAAGCAAACAGTGAGGGAATTTGTCTCCAGTAGACCTGCCTTGCAAGAAATATTCAAAGAAGTTCTTCAGAAAGAAGGAAAATGAGCCGAAACTGGTTTGGCTCAGTGGATAGAGCGTCGGCCTGTGGACTGGAAGGTCCCAGGTTCGATTCCGGTCAAGGGCATGTACCTTGGTTGCGGGCACATCCCCAGTAGGGGGTGTGCAGGAGGCAGCTGATCGATGTTTCTCTCTCATCGATGTTCCTAACTCTCTATCTCTCTCCCTTCCTCTCTGTAAAAAAACAATAAAATATATTTTAAAAAAAAGAAAGAAGGAATATGATATATAGGTCAGAAACCTGAATCTATATTGTTAAAAAAGGAAGAGTATTGGACAATGAATGAGTGAAAATAAAATAAAAACTTTTAATATTCATAACTGAGCTAACAGGTAATAGTTTCTTTAAAATAATAGCAACATGCATTAGATGATTATAGCTTATGTATAGGTGAAATGAATGGCCATTATGATACAGGGATGGGAGAATGAAGTAGGAATGTTTTGTTATTATATGGTACTTGCACTACTCATGAACTAAGATAGTATTATTTGAAAGTGGACCTGGGTTAATTGTAAATATATACAGCAAACTCTAAGGAAGCCACAAAAAAAATCAGCTTAATTAGAGTAGAACTGCTGTGCTGAGAAAGGAGAGAAAATGGAATCACAAGTTGCTCAGTTAAAACCAAGAATGCACAAAAGAATGGAAGACAAAAACGGGAGCAAATAACAATGGCAATGGATAGCAAGCAGTACAAAAATAGGGTAGATATTCATCCAACTGTATCAATAGCCACTTTAAATGCCAATGCTCTAAACATAAATTAAAAGACAGAGATGGTTGCCCAGCTGGCATCGCTCAGTGGTTGAGCGCTGACCTAGGAACTGGGAGGCTATGTTTCAATTCCTGGTCAGGGAACATGTCCCAGTTGTGGTGCAGATTTGATCCCCAGTGGGGGGTGAGCAGGAGGCAGCCGATCAATGATCCTTTCTCCTCATTGATGTTTCTATCTTTCCCTCGCCCTTCCGCTCTGAAATAAATTTAAAAATACATATTTTTAAAAGATAGAGATTGTCAGAGTGTATCAAAAAACTAGACACAACGCCCCCCCCAAAAAAACAAGACACAACTATATGTTGTCTGTAAGAAGTCAGCTTTAAATATAAAGATAGATATAGATTAAAAGTAAAGGGATGAAGACAGATATGCCATGCTAACGGTAACCAAAGGAAATCACAGCAGTTATTAATCTCAGAAGAGCAGACTTCGGGGCAAGGAAAGTGATCAGAGACACAGGGGGCATTACAGAATGATAAACGAGCCAATTCTCCAAGAAGCCATAACAATCTCTAGCAGGTATGTCTCTAACATCCAAATACAGAAAGCAAAACGGGTAGAACTGCAAGGAAAGAGAGATGAACCCGCTGTTACAGTTGGAGACGTCAACACTCCCCTCTCAGAAAATGGACAGATTCGACAGGCAGAAAATTAGTAAGGACGAAGTTGAGTGTAATAGCACCACCAGCCAATGGAATTGAATCGACAGCACCTCAGGATGTGCTAGAAGCCCTTTCATTCCTGCTCTGCCAGCGGAGGGCCCCCAGAAGTGCCGCTCAGTGACCGGAGCAGCCTCATCACCAGGCCCTGGTTTCTAACACTGTTTGTTCTTCAGTCAAAGGGCCAGGGCGCGCTCCTGGGAGATATGGAAGTTTCCAGCAACAAAATAAAGCAGCACTGGGTTATAGCTCAATGTGTAAAGTCAACACCCACAGTCCAAGCTGATCTAGATGAATGACTGACTATAAATAAACGAGGAAGAAGAGGCCAATCTCCCCGCAGAGAGTTCCGAACAGCTTCCGCAGATGCCCTGCCTCCCAGAGAGGGAGCAGCCCCCCCCCCCCCGCCACGTGTGGGCTGTGCACCACGACCCCCCTCCACTGCACCATGTGGAAAGGAGAGAAAAGGTGACTCTAAGGGAGAAACCTGACGACAAGACCTCAGGCGGGTGACCACAGCCGCATTCCGACGGTTTGCAGCTGATAACGGTGTGATGCAAACAGCCTCACCTCTGTGGCCCCCAGCACCTGTGCCCCTGCCTGGTCATGAGAAACCACCAGACAGAGGCCACGTTCCAGGCAGCCCTCCTCAGGCACTCACCCGAGACACCGGCCCGGCCACGCGGAGCCTGGGGACCTGGCGGGGAGTGCCATGGGGTCCGGGCAGAGCAGGACACCAGGCAAGACTAAGAAAATCAGACCAAACTGAGTCTGTTCCTGAGGCACCAATACTGGTTCAGTAGCAGAGACCCGGGTGCCGTTCCAACAGGAGGCAAACCGGGTGTGAGGCAGGCGGGCACGCTCAGGACTACTGTCTCATTTTTTCTGAAAAGTCTCAAACTTTTCTAAAAAACAAAGTCTATTAAAAAGAAGAGAATTCACTTATTCATTTATTTTATTTTTTTTAAAAGACAGCTGCACCTACGTTTCTTACAGCATTACTTACTTATTTGTTTGTTTAAAATATATTTTTCTTGATTTCAGAGAGGAAGGGAGAGGGAGAGAGAGAGAAACATCAATGACGAGAATCATTGATCGGCTGCCTCCTGCACGCCCCACACTGGGGACTGAGCTGGAAACCCAGGCTTGTGCCCTGACTGGGAATCAAACCGTGACCTCCTGGTTCATAGGTAGATGCTCAACCACTGAGCCACGCCGGCCTGCCAGGCAATAATTTATTTATTTGTTTGTTTTTGTTAATCCTCACCTGAGGATATTTTTTCCATTGCTTTACAGTGAGTTGAAGGGAGGGAGGGAGGGAGGAATAAGAAAGAGAGAGAGAGAGAGAGAGAGAGAGAGAGAGAGAGAGAGAGAGAGATTGAATGGTTGCCTCCCACATGCGCCCCTCCTGGGGGTGGGGAGGAAGCCTGCAGTGGAGGTATGTGCCCTTGACCAGAAATCAAACCCAAGACCCTTCTGTGCACAGGCCAATGCTCTAACCTCTGAGCACACCAGCCAGAGCAAAAAGAAAAGAATTTAAAATGAACAAACTGCGGCTACACAAAAGCATAGATACAGCTCTCCAACTGAACAAAGCAAACCAGGCACAAGTCTACGGACTCCGCTTCCTGCCACACAGGTTTTAAACTGGGAACTATGGTGGGAAGGTAGCGGGTGCCCTTGGAGAAGTGGGCAGGTGGTTATGGGATGAGGCCATGTGAGGGGCTTCTGGGGTGCACATACCATTCTAGTCCTTTATAAAATTTTGTGTGATATGTTTTTATTGATTTTTTAGAGAGAAGAAGGGAGAGGGAGAGAAGCATCATCGCTGCCTCCTGTACGCCTCCTGCTGGGGATCGAGCCTGCACCTGGGGCCTGGGCCCTGACTGGGAACCGAACAGGTGACCCCTTGGCACGTGGGGGGATGCTCAGCCACTGAGCGCACTGGCCAGGGCTCATTCTCCCTGGAGAGCCGGCTGGTGGTGACGCGGATGGCTCCCTTTCTTTAATGCGATGAGCTGACTCTGTTCTTCTCTGTGTGATCCAGTGACGCTCAGCGATGGGAAGAAGACAGGATGCACAAAGAGTGAGTCAGGGTGTTCATCCACGTGGGCAGATGTAAAAACAATGTGGGGCCCTGGCCGGTGTGGCTCAGTGGATAGAGCGTCGGCCCGCGGACTGAAGGGTTCCAGGTTCAATTCCGGTCAAGGGCATGTACCTGGGTTGCAGGCACATTCCCAGTAGAGGGTGTGCAGGAGGCAGCTGATCAATGTTTCTCTCTCATCAATGTTTCTAACTCTATCCCTTTCCCTTCCTCTCTGTAAAAAAAAAAAAAAAAATCAATAAAATCTATATTTTAAAAAAATAAAAAACAATGTTGGATTAAAAAAAGTAATTTTCCAAATTATACCTAAAATATACCGATTCTTAAAATTTACCATCAGTAAAGCAAACTGCGTCTTGCTTACAGACTTATAAACTGAGCCCAAGTATAAAGACACACGTGAGGTTGTAAGTAACGATCACAGCTCACGGTCACAGCTGTCTCTGCAGCGGGGGGAGGGGAGACAGAATCCAGGAGGGGAGGGGTCTCACTTGGACCTGGAATGATTGTGTGTGCGTGAGCATGTGTGTGCATGTGTGTGTATAAACTTTCTGGTGGGCATGTTGCAAAATATAGAGATACTGTTAGATCATGATATTATTCTCAATTATTTTTCTAGTTTTGAAATATATATATATATATATATATATATATATATATAGTGTATACACACACGCACACACACACACACACACACACACCTACGAGAACACGTGGCATCCTTGGGGAAGGAATGGGACTTGGTGAGCCGGCCGTGCCCTGCGTGGGGGGGGGAGGGGGAGGAACGGGCCCACGGACTCTGCAGGAGGGAAAGCCCTGCTTCTCTTCCTCGGGAGGTTCCAGCTCACAGCCCAATGACCTTGGTGTTTCACCAGCCCCTCGTTAACAGCACGTCTGTCATGAAGGTAATCCCCAGGTTCCTGGGAGGTAAATTACTTCTGCTGACAAGACCTTAGGCCAGTGGTTCTCAGCCTCGGCTGCACATTGGAATCACCTGGGAATCTTTTTAAAATCCTGATTTCGGGGCCTCATCCTCCGGAAATTCTGTTTCTTTGTTACTCAATGTTGTGGCCCCACCCCATGGCAAAGAAACAGAATTTCCGGAGGATGAGGCCCAGAAATCAGAATTTTGAAAAGATTCCCAGGTGACTCTAATGTGCAGCCAAGGTGGAGACCGCCGCTGCCTTAGACCCGCGGGAACAGTCAGATGGTGGAGGTCTGGAGGTGAAGGAGAAGTCAAGGTCGGCTGGGGTTCCCCTGAGCGGCGGTGCGGGGGGAGGCCGGGGACACAGAGGACTTTGTCTTTTGAACATGTGACCCCTGGGTGCCTTCCGGAGTGTGGGTCCAGAAGTGGGCAGCCTGTTGCATCTGCATTTGCCTCACTTCTGGGCGTGGATGCTGCCGCCTGGTCTTCTGGGAACTGACTGAAAGATGCCAGAGACTGGAGAGCAGAGAGGTGGAAAGGACGACCTTGAGTGGCAGGGACAAGGTCAAAGCCCCTGTAATCCCTCTCAGACTCCTCCTGCTCCTGATCCTGTTGCCCAGAGAAGTGCTGGCTAAACAGGAGACAGGGACTCAGTGTTTACAGAGCACAGCCAGCACACAGCAGGTGTGAGGGGAGCCCAGGTGGGCTTGGGGCTGCCGCTCAGAGAGGCGCGGCCTGCGCTCAGCATCTCTCACCAGCTGAGGCCACCTTGAGCCGAGGTGTTGGCCTGGCCACAGGGCGGGCGGTCTCCTGAGGCCTGTAGGTCCCCTCTGGGCTCAGGCCGCTGTGGGCAGCATTCACCCCCTGGCAGTTGCAGGACGCTGCCCTCAGCTCCCTCCCCCGCGGCGCTCCCTCCCAGCAGCAGCTCACCTTCCCCGCCAGCTGGGGTCCTGCGGCTCCTGTCTCCCAGGGGGCGCCCCTGATAGGTGGGGCCCAGCCAGGATGCTCTTACCTCTCCCACGTGGCCCGCGAGCTCTGCCAGGTCTGCTGCCTGCCTCCCTCCAACCGCCAGGGAACTTCAGCCTCCACCAGAACCTAGTCCCCAAGCTCTGCGCTGCCTCCTGAGTGCTTGGTGTGCACCGCCCAATACCGGCGGCAGGGGGCGCCGCTGGCTTGGCTGGGGCAGCCACCTCCTGCTGCTCACTGCCTAGATTCCACTGTCTCCAGGCCTTCAGGACTGAGCTCTCAGGAGGTGGGTGGTCGCTGCAGGTGGGGGCCTGGGAGCAGAGGTGCATACACACACACACCCCCGTTTGTGCCCTGGGGTGTGGGCTAGGACGCAGGCGGGACTGCCCCCTTCTCTACTCCTGTCTGGTCTCCCAGTGCCCCTCGGGCACCTGCAGCCTTCACACCACCTCAGGGCCATCTCAGGAGCCCGGAAGAACATTCTCGTCTCTTCCCTCCGAGTCCAGGACCACTGTCTCCTGCAGGACAGCGGGTGCTGGTCTGTCTGGTGGCCTGCAGGTGAGGCCCGCCCCCGCCCAGCTGTTTCCGGGCAGCGTCCCGCAGCTGGAGCGAGGGGTGTGTAATGAGACTGGAAAGGGCGCCGGGCTCTCCGTTCCTGATTTTTCACAGCGACGAGTTTAAGGAGCTTCTCCATGCCCCTCACGGGCACCTCACAAGACACCATTTTTCAAACTTCACAACCTGCCACAAAGATCTGAAACTGAAACTGGCACAATTTCTACCTTATAAAAATCATGAACTCAAACAAGTTCAGTTAAAAGAGGTTATTTGGCAACTGAGGCCATAAAACCACGTGAAAAGCATTAGATTTGGGAAGGCATAACCATGCCAATAGCATAGGAGCCACTCTTTAATGGTTGCTAATGATCCTATGCAGCTTTAAAATGTACTTCCCTAAGGAAGAGAATGGGGCATTTTTGGTGTGATTGCAGGAAAAGTGTTTTAGAAGCTTCAGAAATGAAATAGACCTCGTGGGAAGTAGGTCTTTTTCTTGTTTCTTCTCTAACAGCCCATTCATTTCAAAGGCATCGCTGAGATGTATGTTCCTGGTCCCGCTGACCGAGGCCACAGGGCCATGTGGGCTGTCACAAACGGCGGTGCCAACATCCATCCATTTACACTGACCACAGGTATGTTGTCCCGGAAGCAGCGGGGTGTTGGTGCTGCACATACCCCCAAATTAGTCATATACTAAACTTTAAAGAAATGTGACCCACGTTGATTTTTAAAGTGAATTCCTTTAGGAAAGCTTCGTTGGAATCCCACGCTGACCAGGCTGTCCGTCCGCCTGGCTGTCCGGCTGGCTGTCCGCCTGGCTGTCCACCTGGCTTAAGGCTCTGTACAGCGTCAGACATGAAAACTTTCTACTGGGTGTGACCAGAGCGAAGACCTTCTCCCGACTTCTGTCCGTTGTCCAAGATTTGAAGCTTTTTCCTTTTATCCTGATTTTTAAAACATTAAGGGGAGCGGGAGAAGGTGGAAGAAGGTAAAGGGATAAATGATGGTGGAAGGAGATCGACTTGGGGTGGTGAACACGCAATATGACACACAGGTGATGTATGACAGACTGTACAGCTGAAACCTGTGTAACCTTATTAACCAGTATCACCCCAACAAACTCAATAAAAAGGAAAAAAACCGTTAAGTCAACTTTATTAAGGCATATTTGCATGTAACGAAATGCTACCCTTTAAGGTATGCCATTTGATGAGATTTTTTCCATCCATTCACTCACTCACCCACCCATCCATCATCTATCCACTTACTCACCCACCCACCTAGCCATCCATCCATCCATCCATCCATCCATCCATCCATCCATATATCAATTCATTCATTCACTGCTGTGTTGTCACTGACACCATTATTGTGCTGCTCAGTCAAGGCACTGACCACTCCCATCACCTGAGAAGTCCTCTTATATTCTTCCCAGTCACATCTTCTAGTCAATCGCTCTATTTTAAGAAGAAAATTTAAAAACATATGTATTTTTTCTGTCCTCATCTATTGTCTACCCCAACACACTTACGACTATTTTCTCGTTCATGCTTACTGCTCCAGCTGCCTGGAAATTTGTTGGATTAAAACACTGAGATGCTTACGGCTCTACTCACTAGGAATAGGAAAGCATTCCTCACGATTTGTACTCCTTCTCAGTGACCTCTAACTCCTCTGCCTCTAAAATCCCCATCCATCCATCCATCCACCCACCTGCCCGCCCGCCTACCCATCCATCCACCCATCCATCATCTATCCACCTACCCACCCACCTAGCCATCTATCCATCCATCCATCCACTCACCCATCTACCCATCCATCATCTATCCATCCATCCATCCATCCATCCATCCATCCATCCACCTTCCGTCCATCATCTATCCACCTGCCCACCCACCTATCCATCCATCCATCCACTCACCCACCCATCTACTCATCCATCCACCTATCCATCAATTCATCCATCCATCCATCCATCCATCCATCCATCATCTATCCACTTACTCACTCACCTAGGCATCCATCCATCCATCCATCATCCATCCACTTATCCACCCATCTATCCATTATCCTTCATCCATCCACCCATCCATCATCTACCCATCTACCCATCCATTCATCTATCCATCCATCCATCCATCCACTCACCCATCTACCCATCCATTCATCTATCCATCCATCCATCCATCCATCCATCCACCCACCTACCCATCCATCATCTATCCACTCACCCACCCACCCATCTACCCATCCATACAGTTATCCATCAATTCATCCATCCATCCATCCATCCAATAACTGTTGAATGTCTACTGTAAGCCATGGGCTACCAGGAATCCTGCCTCCACTTGACTTATATTCTAACAAGGAAGACAAACAATTTAAAAATTATAATAAAAAAATACATATCACAATGGGGAAATATGGGGTACAGTGGGAGGTGCAGGAGGAGCAGCTGGGATCCTCCTCAAGGGGAGAGGATTAGTGATGGGGCTTGTAGAGCAATGTCAGTAAGCCAGTTAATGACTCCGTTGTATTTGAGCACTGCAGGCGGGGCCTGGTGGAAGCTGCTGCTGACTCACAGAGGGGAGGACTGACATGGGCGTTAATCCAGGCTGGGCTGGGGCAGTGGGCGATGTTCTGGGCAGAGAAAACCTGGGCCAGGGTCCCGAGGGAAGAGACCCTGGTGAGCTAGGAACACTGAGAATTACACATCACTGGAACATGAATGTCAGCCAGAGGGGGCCTGGTGCTGTGAACCAGGAGCTGTGAGCAGCCATTAGAGCGACCCTCGGCTCTCATTTGCTGTGCAGATGGTCATCGAATCTCTAATCAGAACTGAATGTAGACACCACACCTTAATCCCTTACAAATCATTTCTTTCTTTCGCAAACAAAGCTGTGATGCCCAGCTGGCATGGCTCAGTGGTTGAGCGTTGACCCATGAACCAGGAGGTCACAGTTCGATTCCCGGTCAGGGCACAGGCCTGGGCTCTGGGCTCCATCCCCAGTGCGGGGCGTGCAGGAGGCAGCCGGTCCATGATTCTCTCTCACCACTGATGTTTCTTTCTTCCTTCCCCTTTCCCTTTCTCTCTGAAATCAATAAAAATATAAAAAACAAACCACCAAAACCCAAAGCCATGATTAAGGTGACCTTTCACCAGCAGAGGGAAGGGAGCACTGAAGAGGGGGTACGAGGGTCCGATCCACCCCCTGGGGTCACAGAGGTGACTGGAGCCTGCCAGGCGGGGTGGCGGCAGAACAAACTCCCCGGCCTCCTGCTTCGGGAGCGGAAGGCCAGAGAACCGGAAAGAAAGGATGTATTTCGCATTTATTATATTCTAAACTGAAGGTAAAGTGCTGATGTGTAGCTTCTATGCGGATTGTTGACCTTGCGATGAGCGCTGCTCGGTAGGCAGATGCTCCTCAGGCTCCGCAACCTGTGAGGGCGACACGCCGGCCGTGACTCACTTCTGTCCTCACACGTCCAGGGTGTTAACTCTTTGCTACGGGATATTTGATACAATCGATTTCCTCTGTAGTGAGCTCTGCGCATTAGGCCTGAAATTAAAGCTCTCTGATGACCCAGGCCTCCTGTGGACGCACTCACCCACACGCTGTGTCTCCTGTGGGCGCACTCACCACGCGCTGGGTCTCCCGTGGGCGCACTCACCACACGCTGGGTCTCCCGTGGGCGCACTCACACACGCGCTGGGTCTCCCGTGGGCACGCTCACACTCACGCTGCGTCTCCCGTGGGCGCGCTCACCCACGCGCTGGATCTCCCGTGGGCACGCTCACCCACGCCCTGGGTCTCCCGTGGGCGCACTCACCCACACGCTGGGTCTCCCGTGGGCGCGCTCACCCATGCCCTGGGTCTCCCGTGGGCTCGCTCACCCACGCGCTGGGTCTCCCGTGGGTGCGCTCACCCACGCCCTGGGTCTCCTGTGGGCTCACTCACACACGCGCTGCGTCTCCCGTGGGCTCACTCACACACACGCTGGGTCTCCCATGGGCTCACTCACCCACGCGCTGGAGACGTCAGGTCCCACACGCCTGCAGCTGCACGTCAGGCTTTGCTGCCTGAGGACTTACAGCTGCACGAGCTTCCACTTCACTGTCTCCTACCCTCCACGTTGACGGAGTGTCCGTTTTGGGGGCTCGTCTTTTTCTTGGATGGGTCTCCTCACCATCAGCTCAGAAATATACTCTGTGAGGATCTCCTGAGGAACACGCCAGTCCACGGCAGGGTGTGTTCTGCACGATCCCGCCGGCGTGTGCCTGTCAGTTCTGCATGTGCTGAGCCCCTCACAGGCGGGGCTGAGAAACTCCGGAGGCCTGGGCACGCTCCCGACTCCAGGCCTCACGTCCATCAGCCTGGTGACCAGCGACCGCGAGCACCACGGGGGTGGAATTTCAGCGGAGATGGCTCACGTACCTGCCACGGGACAGCTTATGGGACGTTGTCTGGGTGAGGGAGGTGAATGGTTTGCATCAGGGTCTGCCCGCTTCACCGCAGTGGGACCAACCACCTGGACGTCCCTGTAGGAGGGGACCTGCCGGGAGCCCGGGGTCAGTCCTCGCCTCGCCTCCTTCCAGGTTAATTATGAAACAGGGTCCCGGGCCCCCAACTGTGCCAGCGCTCTGGCCACCCCTGGGTTCCGAGCCCTCTAAGGCACCATCAGTGACAGTCCCCGCCCCCCCCCCCCCCATGGCCACTTAGTGAATCTGCTCAAGCATCAGGCTCAGACGCGACCGAGGTGTGGATTTCCCAGCAAGGTTCAGCCTCACGCACACGCGGCTCTAAAACACGCACATGCTGTTGGGACGAGGCTGCCGCCGAGGGGAGAAGCATGTGGTTTTCATGGGAAAAGGATGAACGTGAACCTCGCTCGGGATGCCGGTCACTGGCTGGCGTCCAGCAATAGATTCTGGTGAGGTCGGCTGAACCCCCCCACCCCCTGCCCCATCTGTAAGGAGAGTCCCGGCCGAGGCTGCCTGCCGTGCGGACAGACTCTCGGACAGAAGCGGCCTCTGTGACTTCCCATCTCCCATGGGCGTCTTTTTCTAACAGAAAAGCCCACTTTTCGAGCGACGGTCAGAGCGCTGCCATTGGCGGAGGTGCCGGGAGAGGGTTCCCTCCCGGTGGCATCTGCTCCCTCTGCGTGCCGTGTCCCCATCACTAGTGGCGTGTCAGGGTGGTGGACCCCGTGAGCCACAGCCACGAGGCAGCAGTTTCTAAACTCAGCCTGACGAGGGACGGTCCTCCCGAGACTGGATGGACTGAGGGCCACAGACGGACGGTCAGAAAGAACAGGACAGGAGGTCACGTCCATGAGAGCACACGGTGCGGTTTATTGTGGAAAGCAGTCAGCCAGACACTTGGAGGCTGGCCGCCAGGTACGCTCTCCGCCGGGAACCCCGCAGCCCAGCCCCCCGCCGAGCACCGTAAACAGGTTTGGAGAACAGTCAGTCAGGGTCTTACATGAACCACCAAACGTGCTCGCCTCCTTAAAGAGAACCAGCCCCAGCCCCAGAGCCGCACTGTTCCTCAGCAGCGGGAGGAGTTTAAAATGACAGACGTCGTCATGGTGCTTTAAGGCCAGAACAGAACACCCGCTTCCCAGACGTACAACTACGAGGAGAGTCAGGGTGAACTGCGTGAGCGAGGGGGAAGGCACTGTGTCCCGCTCACGTCCGCACCCACTGCCCAGCCACACCTTCGAGTTCTACCGCACACGCCCCGGGGGGCCACCACCACCGCCACCAGCTGGGCTCCCTCTGCCACGTGTCTCCACCAGGTGCACAGCAGGTGTGAACAGATGCCACCGGCTTTATTTACAAATTCACCTCGATGTTCCGTGGGGCAAACCCCAGCTACCTCACCCAGCCATTCCCAGGAATCATAAACACCGTGTGAAGGAGACAGACAGACCGACGCCAGCCCCAGAGGCCTGCCCCACCAGAGGCCGCGGGGCGCCTGCTGTTCTCTGACGCGGGAGGGGACCCCACCTCAGCCCTCAGACGGACTGTCAGTGAGCACGGCGACAGGCTGCGCCGCAGGACGCCGAGCCACGGATCCGGTAGG